>JANUYF010000001.1:309002350-310306100 GCA_026167975.1 Phrynosoma blainvillii | reverse complement strand
GGCAGAGATGGAGCGCATGGACAGCTTCCGAGATCGCTTTGGGGCACACTGGCTCCAGTATCGGCGGCACTTGGAAGCAGATGAAAAGGCTGGGCTTCTTACCCCCTCTGGCAGTCCCACAGTAGAATCTCCAGACAGCACAAGTGAGGCCTCTGAGCACAGCGAGAGTGAAGTGCTAAAGGACAAGATTCCTGATAGTGCTGAGAGAAAGGACCTGGACCTAATGCAAGCTGATAATGTGGTGGAATGTCTCAAAGCAACAGTAGAAGTGGATGTGCTGGCAGCTAAAGAAGCTAAAGAGCAGGAGGAAAAACTGGAAGGTAAATGGCGCTCCTCCTGGGCCACTTTGCATTTCCATGGGTAAGTGAGAGGCTGAAGGCATTTGCCCTCTGCATAGGGTTAGTTCAGGGGATTCAAAGATGGCTCCACCTGTGGGCCAGTGAGCATGCTGTCTCATAGTATTCCTAGTCCTAGATTTCTTCAGTTTATTTCTATCATGTGTTGAACCCTTTGCTTGGCTGCTTGCTGAATCCTGCCCCACCTTAACCATTTAAGTCTTTGAGTTTAGTTCTGCTTTCTTTAGTGTAAGGTTGCTCACCGATAAAATCCTGTGATACTTCCATAGGAAAATAGAGGAAGTGCTTCATGAAATCGTGCCCATCACATTTCTTGTAAAATTTTATATCAGGCCCTTGTTTAAAGGAAGACATTAGAACCTGAAAGTGGTTCCTGTCAAAATCTCATAAGATAGAGTCATAGTCTAGCATAGAGTTGAGTGTATATTAATTCTCTTGAAATAAATTATAAGTGGTGTAGGATTGTTGCCTAGTTGGGGACTCCAGTCGTGTGCTGCTTCCTAGTGTGCTGATATTTCTGCGTGTTTTAGGTCCCTCTTTTTATACCTAATAAAATACTAAATTTTTATAATTCTGACTTCCATTATTTCCCTATTGATGGTGGCAGAATCCTGTGTCTTGCCAAACAAGCTAAATTGAAAAGCCAAGTGCACAACCAGAAAAATATGGCAGCTGGTGGAAATTTCCATCTTGCATAAAAATTTGATCCATTGTATATTTGTGGTGTTGATCACACTGAAGGATCAGCACAGTTCTCTTTAAACAAAAGAGGCTTATCAATCTTATTTGCCTTTTGAACATCCTGGTTCATTCTTAATGAATCAGGGAACTGAACTGTTTGCTTGTAAAAACCAGTTTTGACTGTCCCTAGTTCTGTGGGTTTTTTTTCTCCCACTCATCACCAGCTGAATACCTAGTGTTGATTTGAGTAGAATTGATCTGTTTCACTGTGTTTTTGCCTAAGTATTGATGAATCTCTTCATACCTTGTTGTAGAATTAATGTTTACTCTGAATCTGCTAGCATCACTTTGTTGTGGTTGTGTGCTTCTAAATAATGTTTGACTAAAGCAGTTCTGAGGTGAACCTATCACAGGGTTTCAAGGCAAGTTTCTTCAGAGGGGGTTTGCCGATGCATTGCATTTTTCCCTTAGTGCTTCCCTGTGGCTTAAAGCTCAGGAGCATGGATCAAGTGGACTGAGGGGAAGGAGTCCAAGGGAGTTTTTTAAACTTCATGTGAAATTTCAAATCCAAATAGGAAAATACGTATTAAAGAATATAGTGAGAAAAGAAGGGAAAGGAGATAGGTACAAAGCTTAATAAAACCCTTGTTTTTTGGGGGAAGATGGAGAATATAAGGAACACCTTTAATGTGCAGCAGCTTTGGATGTTGAGAGGTGTAATAACAGAAAACAAAAATTAAAGGGAGCCCAGTCCCTTTTTCTTATGATGACTGCCTGACTCGCTTCACCTGTCACCAAAATGGCACATAAACAGGGTGACCCACTTCTCAGCATGACTTGAGAGAGTGTCTGTAAGTCTGGCTAAGAAGGTGTGAAGGAGAAAGCAAGCAAGCAGAATTGTGCAGCTGAGGACATGTGTGCATGTGTGTGAGTGAGAGAGGCTTGTGTGTGTCACAAACAAAAAGATAAAGGAATTGTGTGTAGCACCTTTTGGGACTGAAAGAAATTCCTCTCAGAGAAATGGGTCAGCATGTCAGAGAATGAGAGTGAGTGAGCATGTGGGGGAAAAATGAGAGAAACAGTGTGACTGAGTGTGAGGTATCCACGTGAGAGTTCTTGGGAGGGACAGTGAAACTGGGTCTATTGGAAGCTGCTTCTGCTGGACCCCCTGATCTTTTGATGCCCCTGATGGTTACCTAAGGCCTCTTGATTTGTTCTTCCTCTCCTTGGGCCTCATCCAGGCCTTGCCCTGCTTGGCTGTCCACCTTACCAGACCAGAGAAGCACCTTGTTGTGTGCCTCCACCTGTGAGTGGGAGTCCCCAGCTTGGAGGGTGGAGGTGGCAGTGTAGGGCCGCAGCCAGCTCAGGCTCACTCTCTGCTCTAGTGGCTCACAGGGTGCAGTCTCCTTGGCTAAGGCTAAGGCTCTAGAGCAGGGGTAGGCAACCTAAGGCCCAGGGGCTGGATGCGGCCCCCCGAGGCCTTTGGACCGGCCCTAGGCTGGTCCTGCCGCCCCCCACTGCCGCCCGCCGCCGCTGTCCGCCATGATGATATTGATTATTGTTGTTATTACTTGTTCTTGGGGTTTCCTTGGCAAAATCTCCACAGGGGTTTTGCCATGGATTTTCTGGGGCTGAGAGAGTGTGCATGCATATATTTTTTAATTTTTTAATTTTTTAAAATGTTTTATATTTATTTATTTATTTATTTTTGGTGCTTCGGCCCCCCAATTGTCTGAGAGACAGCAACCCGGCCCCCAGCTCAAAAAGGTTGCCTACCCCTGCTCTAGAGGCAGAAGCTGACCTAGGCTGATACTTGTATTTATGTTGACAGTGGACCTCTGCCAACCAGTGCTGGTAAGCCAGATAGAAGGTGATTGTGACCCAGAACCAGACTGGATCTTCCTGCGAGTCACTGCCCAGCATGTCATGGAGGTGGAGCTAAAAGCAGCCAGAATTCTACACAGGCTGGAGCTGCAAAGTCTTGAGAAAGTGGAGACCTCAGAGATTCCCTGGAAAAGGATGGTGAGTTGTAGCTGCTTCCATGGAGAAGAGGACTTCTAGTGATGTGACCATTGTGTTTATCATTGCCTAGTTTCAGTCTACTCATTTGCTTTGAGATTATTCAAAGATATGAGCACTAGTACCTGGAAGAACATGTGGAGAATACAATTATTTTCCACTGTGTGGAGAACTCGCTTCTCAGTTTCACCCAATATTCACTGTTGATCCAGCTGAGAAAATAACTAGCTGCACTCACAGCAGCTTTGCACTAGGATATAAATGTCTCCATAGATAGTTGTGTGTGCAATTGCTTGTTTGTGCTTGCATGTTACAGGTCTTCCCCATCACAGTACCTTCAAAGCAAGAATACTTTGGGTATTTCAAACTGCCTGTTCTCACCTTAGGGCAAGGGTGGGTAAAGTGTGACCTGTGCCACTTCAGGTTGTTTTTGTAGCCTGTGGCCCTTCTGCCAGTCTCCGATGTCCCCTAGTGTCAGGAAAAAAATAATTGTAAAAATAGATGCCTCCAAGTGCAGCGATTTTATGTTTAGAGGGAAGTTGGGGTTGAGGGCGGAATCTCTCTCTCACACACACCCAGAAGGAGCAAAAATCAAAACTGGAAATGCACATCCAGTCATCTCCAGTTCTGTTTTGTTCTGTTCTTTAAAAAACGCATCTTTTCCCCACTTTGTGGTGCTGTCTGGTCTGTGGAAGGTACTGTAAACAAACGTTTCTCCCTCAGCCCTGACTAAAGTTGCCCCCACATTTCTTAGGTCATACTCCCCATAGGTGCTTCTATTCTATAACTGGATTCTGCATGTGCACATTTCTAGACACTAGGTACAGAATTTGACATTTTGAGAAACTTGTTTTTCTGTGAGAGGCAAGTTGCTAGTTAGTATGGATGAGAAGATTAGCTTGGAAAAGTGTAGACAGTGCTTGAATAAAATCTCAGAAGGAGGAAAGGATGTCCAGCACCTACGGTGGAGCCTGGTGGCTTTCTATAGCTGTTTCCTCCTTCCTATGATCAACAGAAGATAATAATTCATGTTGCTGCTTCTGCATAACTGATAATAAACACAGAATTTTAGGCTAGCTCATAGGGGCGTTTTTGGATGTCTTTCTGTGCAGGGTTCCATGTACTCTGCACTAGGAACAGTGAATAACTAGCTGTTGGCCTTACAAGTGTTGCTTTAGCTTAGCTTAGGCCACTTCTGTTCAAGACAGCACCTAATGAAGATTGGGATGGGATGGGGAAGAGAGAAGGATTGTTTTGTTGGCATCTAATTTATTTGGACTAGAGGCCTGCCTCTTTCTTGCAGGATCTGGAGCGTGTCTTTCCAGTTCTCACGCTGCATTTCAACTACATCTGCAAAGACCGCCAGAAGCGTCGCTATGTAGTGCTGGATGATCAACCTGAAGTCTGTGTACAGGTGAGAAATAATAATAATAATAATAATAATAATAATAATAATAAATTTATATCACGCCCCTCTGCAGAGCAATCGGGGCAGCATACACATTAAAATACCATACAGAAAATGCAGTACAATATAAAAACATCCAAACAATCCCAAGATCCACCTCCCCTTAAAAAATTATTAAACAAAGGTATACATTAAAACCTGTTTAAAATAGTCTCATTGAGACAATAACAATAACAAACACAGACATAAAACTAACACTTGCAGCAACTGCAGGAGAGAGTGGGGAAGAGAAGATAAGTAAACTCTTGAGGCCAGGAAGTCTAGTCGGGAAAGGCCTGCCAGAAGAGATCCGTCTTCACAGCTTTTTAAAAACTGCTTAAGGTTGTAATCTGATGGCTCTCATCTGGCAGGCCGTTCCATAGTCTGGGAGTGGTTGCTGAAAAGGCCCTCTGGGAGGTTGCTGACAGCCTAGTTTTTATCAGCTGCAGCAAATTCCTCCCAGAGGATCAGAGTGTGCGGGGTGGATTGATTGTATGGGAGGAGGCGGTCCTGGAGATAGGTTGGACCCAAGCCACGCAGGGCTTTAAAGGTAATAACCAACACCTTATACTGGGCCTGGAAACTAATAGGCAGCCAGTGGAGGGACTTTAATACTGGTGTAATATGGTTTCTCCTTGATGTATCCAAGACCAATCTGGCTGCCATATTCTGAACTAACTGCACTTTCCAGACCAAGCATGAGGGTAGCCCCATGTAGAGCCAATTACAGAAGTCAAGGTGGGAGATTACCAGCACGTATACCACAGTTTCGAGATCCCTTATTTCCAGGAAAGGGTGCAGCTGGCGTATCAGCCAAAGCTGATAGCAGGCGCTCCTCACTGTCGCATTTATCTGATTAGTCATCTGGAGCGACAGATCCAAGAGCACCCCCAGACTGCGAACACAGTCCTTCACAGAGAGTGTGACCCCATCCAGGACTGGAGGTTGTATCCCAATACCTGGTTTCGGGGCCACTACTGTGAGTACCTCCGTTTTATCTGGATTCAGTCTCAATAATCTTACTGAATGAAACAGAGGAATAACCAAGGTGGTTTTATGGTGTAGCAAGAACCTTAGTTACTCAAGCTTATAGAGAAGGGAGAGAATGCCTCATTGTTTTTGTTCCTAAAATGAGGATGGATGGATCTCTGGTGTCTTAAGAGTACCACTGCTGGATTAGTGAAGTCATCCACCATAGCCCTCTTTCATGATTCTCATAGTGGCCAACCAGATGGCTTGAAAACCCACAAGCAGGACAAGAACCCTTCCTACTGTTTCTCCCCATCTACTGTCATTCAGGGGCATGATGCCTCTGAACCTGGAGGCTCCATGTAGCTATTATGACTGGTAACAACTGTTACGAGTCTTTTGCTGATTTTTCTTATTCCTTTCTGAGCTAAAGTTGGTCATCACAATTTTGAGGCAGCAGATTCCAGAAATTATGCCTTGACTGAAGAAGTAATTCTCTTTGCCTGTTCTGGTTTCGCTGCTTATCAGCTGTGAAAGAAGGGCAACTTCTTGCTTCTTTGCCTTCTTGAGTTCCATGACTAAGGAGGTAGGGCTATTTGTGATATTTACTCTTACATGATGATGCAAGGTATGCAGAATAATGGAGGCCTTTGCTGTTGCCATTCTGTCCATGTCCTGCTACTCCTTTCAGGAATTACTCAGAGTGTTGACTCCTATCCTGGAGAAAAACCAGAACAACAGAAGTCAGGAGAAGGGAGGCCCAAAGCTCCAGTGTCTGAAATGCAAGCAAGAATTTCCAGGATGCCTGCTGCTTGAGGGACAGGGTCCAGGCCCCTCTGAAGAAACTACAATTTTCTCTGAGCAAGGTATGAAGTACTAGCTAAAATCTTGCATCTGACTGAAAGGCCTAGTTGTAGGCTGCTGAAGTCATGGCAAGAGGGCTGGCTTATGTTATTCTTTAGTGGGGTTTTGGTTTAAAGAATGCGTCTCCCGCCACAGCTTATTTTCTAGTTTAAGAGAAGTAATCTCTCCTCCTTCACTTCTCCTATCCTAACAGTAAAATAAGAGTCACAATCATTGGATTTTTAAGTATTTTATCACACTGACTAAAAAAGCAGAATATTAACCGGATAAAAGTGCCTTGGCCAATACTTATCACACAACATTGTATCCACCCTGTTGCTGTCTTGTTACTACAGTGCACCTTTTCATTGACGGGCAAAACCCATCAATAAGCTTTCAGTCTCACTACTGTCCCATTACTGCCTTTGTGTGATAGGTTCCTTCTGCTGTAGTTCTGCCTCTCAGGCAGTTATGTGGTGTAAGTGAGCATGATTTTGCTCCTCACCCCCTGCCCCCTCACAGCGATCATGGCTGTCAGCTCCTGGAGGTGGCTGCTGTGTATACATTCACAAAGCAGCTGGTTTCGGGAGGCAGTTGGCAGCTGAGATAGATTGTCCCTTTCCTTCCTCCCAAAGCGTGGAGCTGCTTGTGTGAATGTGCACCCCCGCACTTTGGGAGAGGAGTGGAGCAGTACTTGCAGCTGCCTACACCTTTTTCAAGCTGGCTGCTGTGTGCACATTTATACAGCAGCTGGCTTCAGGAGACAGTTGGCAACTGCGCTAGCTCATCCCACTCCCCTTCCTTCTGGATGCTGGCATTTGGCAATGCAGAAAACAGATCACCCAACCATAGATTGCCAAAGCACTGTTGGAGGAGGGGGAGTGTGATAAATGATGGCAAACTGGTAACTTCTGTTCTTAAATTAGCACAGTTGTGGCAGGACAGCAGGTTGTTGTGATAAAAGTCCTAAGTCACTGTACAGAGCTAGAAGTCAGTACTAAGGGTGTAAAATGATTCAGCTTTAGACTATTTTGTCTCTAGTTGTCTCTGAATAATAGATATCTGAACTGGATTATTAGGTTGGCTTCCTGGATTTGGTTGTCAAAGAATATTCTCAATGTTCAAGGAATATGCAGATTTGGAATGTTTAGTTGAGCAGATTAGTCTTTAGTCATATCTGTATCCTATGTTAGGTTTTCTAGAATCTTAAACAGAATCAGTTTTATGTTTCTGTATAATGTTGGAAGTAGGTTAGTAATTTTTCACTGTTTTTGTGCGATGGAATGTTGGATTCTTGGTGAGTCATTGCTTGGGCTCTTTGAGTAAATTTGTTTTAGGAGAGGCAAACTATTATCCACTGCTGATTTATCACTGAAATAAACTGTCTGTGTTTCTTCTGAATAATTGTCAAAAAGTGAATGTGAAAAATTTATAACACACCTTCTGGCATAATTAGTCAACTATTGGCAAAAGTGCTTGAGACCAGAGGATCAAAAGATGGGTATGGAAACCCTAGGGAAAAGGCAGGATGGGGTGACACATGAGCCTTGAGACTGCTTTAGACCAGGGGTAGGCAACCTTTTTGAGCCGGGGGCCGGGTTGCTGTCCCCCAGACAATTGGGGGGCCGAAGCATCAAAAATAAATAAATAATAAATAAATAAAAATAAAAATATATTTTTTAAAAAATCTTTTAAAAATTTTAAAAAATATGCGTGCACACTCTGTCAGCCCCAGAAAAGCCATGGCAAAACCCCTGTGGAGATTTTGCCAAGAAAACCCCAAGAACAAGTAATAACAACAACAATCAATATCATCATGGCGGGGGCGGGGGCGGCGGCCAAAGGCCTCGAAGGGCCGCATCCGGGCCTTAGGTTGCCTACCCCTGCTTTAGACCTTGGGTCCTGATTGGTGCATGACTTCCTTGGTTCAAGGACAGTGGCACCTAGATGTAGGTTTGCTATCTTCTCTTCTTCAGATGCTGATGCTGCTTCCAGTGAACCCATCATCTGCCCCAGCTGCTCTAGTGACCACGTGGTCATCTTACCTTGTGACAAACGTCCCAGCACACTGTTGCTTCCTCAGGATGGCCTTGGTGAAAGCCAGCAGGAGGCACCGTCAGGAAAGTTCTATATTGGTGAAGATAATAACTCGGAAACTGGAACCAGCTCCAGTACCCAGATTCAAGAGCTGAGTGGTGACTACAGCAGCAATGTGCATTCCAGTTCCCGTAGCTCTGAAGGGGCTGATGCGAGCAAAAGGGATTTGAACTCCAAGAGCCGATATTCTTCCTTCAGCCACACAGACACCAATGGAGGGAGCCTGATGGGGAGTTATCATTATAGTATATCTCGTGGACCCACCCCTTCCCAGCTCTCCCTGAGCTCAGAGCATGAGGAGCACTGGAACCTGAGCCCCCGTGAGTAGATTTAGGTAGCTGCTACAAGAGTGGGCCTTGGCATGGGCAGAGCTCTGAGGTAAAAGGGACACTATATTGCAATCGTGGAATGATATAAGCCTCCAGAACTAGATTTTTTTAAACTATAGAGCACATCAAACAGGTACCTGTGCTGTAAATGAAGGAATATGTTGCAGCAGGAATAAGGCAAGAGCTCCATCTGCTGATTGTTAGAGGTATTGTACAGTTAGTATTTTAAAGTTCCTTTTAATTATTTTCAATTGCCACTTTGCAGCCAAAGGTCTTGCTGAATGATGTGCAAATCATTGCTGAAATTTTAATGGCAGCTGCACATGCATTAGTGGTGCTGAAAGGAGGTGACAGCAACCAAAAGACTGGTTAAACTCCAGCCTGTATAACAGGTGGTCTGTGGATTCTTGAGGGAATTCCAGATTATCTACTGTTCACAGTTTATTTCCCTCTCTGTAGAGAGTACTTTGTGGCCCTGCACAGCAATTACAGATGGGGGTGGAATTGGTTCCAGGTTTTCTAGCCAGCTGGAGCCATGGAGCCATGTTGCATTGCCTGCCTTGATCTACTCTAAGGACCAATTGCCACGCTTACTATGTCTGGATGTGTAAACAATGCATAAGTGCAAGTGGGGGAGGGAATGGTGTAAGTGAGGGAGGGGGGAGGGTTGAAGATACAAATAGGAGAATACCATGAGCAGTGTTAAGTCCATTAATGAGCCAGAATTTGTTCAGCTACATAGCTGGTTTTCTGCCTCATGTGGAAAGGCCCCTAGTGTGTAAACTGGTGGGAGATAATGCCTCCTGTTGTATTTCTTATTTTATTGTGGTGGTTGGTTCATAGCTCATAGAAACTGAAGGAAGCAAGGGAGTATTGTGATGCAAGAATTTTGTGAAGCAGGAAGGAAAAGCAGAGGGAGCTAGCTAAGAGGTTTGTAGGGAGGCTTGTAATATGGAGAAACAAAGGGGGAGGGAATGGTGACAAGTCAGAGACAAAAGAGTTTTACAGTGTTAAACAGAGAAGAGTTTAAGGGGGAACTAAAAAAGGATTAGTTAAATGTGACAATTCTTTCTGCAGTTAATATAGCAATGTTGTCTTCTTGAATTAAGAAAAAAATAATATTGATGTACCTAATATGTTCCTGAGAGCCAGTGTGGCATAGTGGTTTGAATGTTGGACTAAGACTTTGGAGATCAGGGTTTGATTCCTCTCTCTGCCATGAAACCCACTGGGTGATCTTGGGCAAGTCGCATGCTCCCACTCTAAGGGGAAGCTAATAGCAAATCATCTCTGAGCAGATCTTGCCAAGAAAATGCCATGATAGGTTTGCCTTAGGGTTGCCATAAATCAGGAATGACTTGGAGGCACAAACACACATGCAAGACGTTCCTGGGTGCTCAGTATGTAGGAGAGCAAGGACCTCACCCTGAGATGGTTCATGAGATAGTTACATAATATAGGAGGGGAGATGTGTGATGGTCTGTGTGTAGTCCCTTAGCAGACTTCTAAATGTAAATCAGTTGTTCCAGATATTTCTGGTGGTCTGGTTGACTTGGGCAGAGTTAACCAGTATGCACACTCCAGAAAAGGGAGTTTTGCCTTCAAAAAAATTTGTGTCAGCTGTAGCTGAATGGATCCCACATGATTTGGGGAGTGGAGCTCATGTTCTGCATTCAGAAATACAGTGGGCCCTTGATATCTGCTGGGGTTTGGTTCCAGGACCCTCCGTGGATAACAAAATCTGGATGCTCAGGTCCCATTCAATACAATGGCATAGTATATGCCATTTATATGTCTCACATATAAAATGGCAAAATCAAGAGTTGCTTTATGGCATTTATATATTTTAAAAATATTTGCAAGCTGTGGATGATTGAAACTGTGGATAAAAAAATCCATGGATACAAGAGCTGACTGTATTCTAAACTTTGCTCATGATGAATGTGTAATGTAATTGCAGCAAAATCAGAAACGTGTTAGGTTGACAGCTGTGCTTTCTCAGATGAAAGTTCAAATGATGATGTTGACTACCTAACCCCACTAACTCTGTTGTGTGTCCCCCAGCAACCAACAGTCTGTTAAGCATGCGGGACTTCTTCTCTGTGGACCATCGTCTCAAGCTTTATTTGGATATGGAGGTTTTTGACAAGGCTGAAGAATTCAAATGCTTTCTCAAGGTATGGGAAGTAGATAACCATGAGCTCAGTGCTTTATGCTCTGTCAGATCTGGTTTTGTTGTGCCATGGTGACTTGAATAGCAGTGGGTTGGGGTTTTTTTTTTAAGCACCATGTTCCTCAGAGAAGAGGCCATCTTTTGTCATGCTCTTTCTAGGTGGCTGTAGTGAAAAATGGCCAGCCGGGGGAGTTCCAGGCACTCCTGGTGGGTTCAGATGTCCGACTTCATGTGTTGGAGGTTAAAGGGGAGATAAGGTGAGACATGCTATTTTGGGGCAGTTCTGATTTCTGCTCAGTTTTCTGTCATAACATGCCTTAGATATATTAATACCTAGGAGAGTGATTAAAATAATTAGATAGCACATAGTGCTATTCCAAATTGGACACAGGTTATTTCCACTATCCACCATTGTGCACCCTGTGCTCTTGGGCAGAGGTCAGTTTGCACTCAACTTTATGTGAGGAAAAAAACCTTCTTCTTAGCCCAAAATGGATGCTGTGTGTGTGTGGCAAAATTGTCTCCCACCCCACCCCACCCCCATGCATTTTTCTTCAAACATTCAAAAAAATTGAAAATTAAAAAAATGTTTTCAGTAGGGTAGAGTGCCCAGGGGCCCACAAAAAAAGGCTTCAAGGCCTACATACAACCTGCAGGCCACACTTTCCCACCCCTGCCTTAGATGATGGCTAGCTGGAGAGTTTTGCAAGGCAACCTCACTACAAGGGCAGGTTCTTATTGGAACAGGCATTCTGCTCCTCACCAACTACACTCTTATCCTTCTCAGTGCTGCTCCCTAGCAGATGAATCACCCTTCATTCTTGATCTCTTTTCTTATCATTCTGGGTAGTGTGGGCTCCCCATCTTTATATGTGGAGGCTTATAATGTTTTATCTGTGCCAGGGGACAGCCATCAGAGTGGTTGAAGAAGGGTGACTGTCACTGCCTATCTGACCTTTTTTGCCTGGAGGTAGGACTGTGCCACCAGAGCTTGCATATGGAATTTGTGAATCCTTCTGCCTCCTATACCCTACTGCTTCGCAACCAGAGCCGCTGCCGGCGATTCCTTCAGTGCCTGACACGTAAGAGGGGGTACTGGGCTACGTCTATGCATGCACAATCATCTTTTACTTTGAGATGGATACTCACATATCAAAAACTCTGGAGGGATGATCTGGTTTTTCTCTGGTTTTCTGTCACAAAAAAGAAAACTTGTTAGATTAAAAGTGTCTTGAGATACAGAGCCAGCCAGCCAAGTGCTGGCAGTTGGTACAGCTGTGCTGAGTTTGATCCAAAGCTAAAGTAGTGTGACATCTCCTTTGTCCGGTGTGATTCCTCCTGTTTCATTCTAGTTTAGTGGCTTTTAATTCTTCCTTCATCTTGGCTGCTCTGCTCCTTGTGTGCTGTGAGCTATGGCTTTTCTTAAGATCCTTATGAAGGAAGACTTCTTTATTGACAGCACACAACATTGTTGCAGCAGTGCCCCCTTCCTGATTGAAAGTTTAGTCTTGGAAAACATATTTTTTCTCAATGTCCTATCCAGATCTCATACAGGAATTGCCAACCAAAAGCAGAAAAAACCTCCTAGATGTTACTGTTCTGGAAATGAACCCCCAGCATTCATTATGGTAAGAGGCTTGTTGCATTTGTACAATCTAAATAAAGTTTCGCCCTACAGGTGATGCTAGCACAATATTTAGGAGATGCAATGAGAAATTCAAACTTTGCAAGAGAGGTGGATTGGCAGAGTGGAGGATGGTACCTTTAGACATTGCAAGCTGACTGAATCAGAGCACTCATGGTTCCTCTATTCCTGTACCCTTGAGTTGCAGCAATTCTCCAGGGTGACCTACAGAATTCTTTCCTAGCCTGGAAATGTCCATCCATTTCTTAACCAGGTTTGAAAATGCTTAGCCTTTGAAATCAGTCCTGAATGGATGTGTTCAGGATGGCATGGTAGTATTCACTGAACTGAAAGTTAGTATACTGTCAGTCTCATTCCAGCCATTTGTGCCCATCTCCTAGGCCACTGATTGATAAAGACCTAGCAAAAGAAGCTGCAGGTGGCTCAGCCAGACCCTTCTTCTACCTATTGGCATATCTCATCCAAGGTATGGAAAGTTCTTGGAGTTGTTGTTGTTTTTCCAGCCACAATAAGAGAAGTATGTGCTTGCTGTTGTATTGTTTCATAATCAATCTGTACAACAATCCTTCCTAGGGGCTTCTGCCTTTCCTGTGACCTTGCTGAGCACTCATAGTAACATTTTCTTGGTGGAAGAAGATCACCAGTGGCAAAAAGTCCCACCCTCCCCTGGTTCAGACAGTGGTGCTAAGCCCAAGAATAGCTTCCATCTGAAGAAGAGTGAACCAATCAGTAGCATCAGTGGTGTTGTGCTTTACCGCTTCTCCCCTTGTGATATAAAACTGCAGCTTTATGATGAGGTAAGTAACAGTCAGAGACTTCCCTCTGATATACTGAATGGGTGACAGAGGGAGACTGGGGAAACATGAGCATTGTTGCATGTCTTTTTCTCTTCATTCCTTTAATTAAATCTATGCATTGTGGGCTGCAGTCATGCCAGATTACAGTCCTGATAGTATAGTTGCACTTAGAGAATAAAACGTGGGATCTAACAATACTGCTGGTGTTGAAAACTGCAAGCTAAATTCAGTTAAATTAATCACAGAATATGTCTTGTTGTTAATTGCTGTCAAGTCTGCTTCAACTTACAGTGAATGAGAAATCTCCAAGACACCATGTTATTAACAGCCTTGCAAGCTCAGGGCTGTGCTTTCTTTGAGTCTTCCTCTTTTCCTGCTACCTCCACTTTATTGAGCATTATTCTCTTTTCTAATGAGTTATATCAGGATATGGCCAAAGTATGATCATCATTCTTTTTCATGGTCTCTGTAACTCTCACAAATGGGTTATCCTACGCTTGCGCAGTACCTCTTCTGGAGTGTTCTAAAGTGTTCTGAAGGGTTTTGGCAGTAGCCATGCCCACCTTTGCCAACCCTGTATAAGAGGCTCCCACCAAAACCCACCAGTTTCTTTTCTTCAACTGTTGCAGCTGCCTTGTCAGGAACAGCATTCATGTACTTAAATTAGAAGATGTCTTCTGAGAACTGATCATTGGCATGGCCTTTCTAGCCATGATAGACTTTGGGGCTTTCTCAGTACCAGTGGCTTCTTTTAAGAAGGGCATAGAATGCAGTGCTAAGATTGTAGGCCGAGATGGGCATTTGACATGTCTTCAGAGTTTGGATGAGTCCCATATTGTTGCCTTGTGTGTGCACTGTATGGCGTTTGCACTGCAGGCAAGATGCAACAGAGAGCACCACCTTCTGTACAAGAAGGCCCTAAAACCATAAGAACCTGGCCATTGTCAGCAACCTTTAACTTCAGGAGATGAAGCAGAGTCTCAGCATCAATCTTCAGTTTCAAAGAAGAAGTGGAATGTGAAGAAGGCAGCCTTGGTCTTGACAGATGTTGGTTCATCAAAATGAAAGTCTGCAAGTACATTGGTGCAGACCATTTGTATGTCTGCTAAGAAGGCCAGAGATGGTACTGAAGACAAGTCGTCTCATCGTCCATCAGCCCCAGGCAGATCTCTTAAGACTGAAGTGTAGACAAGCATAAGAAAAAGAGATCAAAAGAACACTCTTTGCCAAGGCTTTCTTGGTATTTGGCTGAAGCTACTACTGTAGCTGGACCATCTATTCCTCTTCAGGGAGTTACTTCAGAGATAGTTTTTCATGAGGCCATAGTATCTTTTGCTGGCTTCTCTGAAACAGTGTACTATGGTAATGGAGATCATCTGCATCTAGGACAGAAGGTCGGATGGCCATGTGTTGGAGGATGAATATAGGAGTCCTTTGTAATTAGAGTTACAGTTTCTCCTTCTCCAGCTTGAGTTTTGATTTGAGAGAAACATCTTCTGGCAGTTCCATCTTCATATCAACACTGATGTTGATACCGTTGCAGGTCATGCTCTTATTTTGTTTGGTGTCTTCCTATCAGTATTATCGAAGTAGACAACACCATGGGTCCCATCCATGGACTGTTCATAGCCAACAATACCATGGCTATTGTAGATATTGATCCCCTTCTTTGGAATCCTGCTGTTCTGAGGTCAGCTCTTCCATCAGCAACAGTCGTTCTGGGTGTTAGTACTTGCCATTATAGGAATGAGGCTTCCTTGACACAGTGCTCAAGACGCAAGAGGCACCATCCGGACTACACACACTCTGCTGTCCTGGCCTCCATTCAGCAAGTTCAAGCATGTGTTGACCGAAGTCCTTCTAAAAATACTGTGTCTCAAGACCAGGTGATGTCTTGGCCAACTCAAGCCCAGGATACTACATTCAGCACAAAGGAAAAATCCACTCGTTCTACCTCCACTGTTGTCATTGCTAGCCAGACCTTCCATCTTTGTACCATGGGTCTGGATAGGATTCTGATTCTGTGGTCATGCTGACTAGAAAGTCTCCCCTCATTGAGTTGGGTGCCATGGACCCTTTCTCCCCAACTAATGATATCAAGGTGTTTTTTGATCAGATGTTCTGCATAGCCAAGACTCTTGACATTAAGATCCAGCAACCACTCAATCCGATTGAGGATCCAGTTTTCCAGCAGATCTAATCACAAGCAAACACTCCTGCAGCTCTGCTGATGCTGATATCTCACTCAAGTCATTCAGAAGTCTTGGTTGACAACATTGTCCATTCTGGCCCTTTCCAGCAAGTTAGAGACTCTCTACAGGGCAAATGATTCAGCTATTCCTCCTCTAGGGCAGCATCCAAAACCTAATTCCATCATTGTCAAATGCTGCCCAGTTGAGAGCTTCACACTGTCTGCATTCTACATCTGCAGATAAGGAAGGCAAGAAGTTTGGTTCTAAGGGGAGGAAATTCTATTCTTCTGCTCTCATCTCCAAGATCTCCAATTATTTGGCTTACATGGGGGCCTACAATCAGCTCCTGAGGGAGAAAATAACACCATTCTTAAACAAGCTTGGGGATGAAGATCACAGAGTGGCTTCTCTCCTGCAGTTGGAGGCACACAAGTTGGCAGGTCATCAGCTCATGACTGCTTAGCACATTGCTGATTGGGGGCAAGGTGATAGTTGTGTGGGCGATGCTCTCTGTCACAATGCTTGGCTTAGATGAAGAATAAGCCCAATGACACCTCCAAGCACTGACTTTGCCTTTCTGTTGGATGGCACCTTGACAGCCGTGTCTCCACACACCGCACTGCTGTCCATCCTGAACAACCCAGAGCCTTTATCCACTAGATCACCAGTGCCTCTATCATGCAGACCTCTCTCCATTCTGAAGGTCTTCAATCATCTAGCCACTGTTCCACCAGTGTCTTCTCCTCTGTTCCATGCTCACCTCTGAAATTTCCATCAGATATGAAACTCTGTCACTGTGGATTCATAGATGCTCTACATCGTGAGGAGAGGCTACACCATTGAATTCAAGTCTTATTCTCCATCAGTTATGTTCTGTCGTTCAGCCACAGTACAGCTCCTCAAGTGTTTACAAAGATGTAAGATTGTTGTGGTTGCTTTTCTTTGGCAGCAAAGTGTCGGAAGCCTCTTGCTATAGTGTGCACTATTGACTCTTCTAGACAGACTGAGACTTTGCCTCAACAAGGAAAAGTCCAGTCTTTAACCAACACATTGAATTAGGTTAATTGAGGTGATTCTGGACTCCATGGCTCAGGCTGCTTTCCTACTTCTGGACCATTACAGCAGTCTCTGTAAGTTGTTCAGACTTGCCTTCGGTATGATGTCTCAGGTTCGACAAGTTCAAGTCACTTTGGGCTACTTGGTGTCGACTATCTCAGTGACCCCAAACACCTGCTTTTGGATGCTTCCTTTCCAGGCTTGGTTCATCGTTTCATTCAATCCACTTTGGGACTCTCTGAGAAAGTGGCTCATGGTACTGAGGTCGGTACAGAAATCCCTGCGCTGGTGACTAAATCTGTCCAGCATCCAAGTTGCACGTCTTTCTCCATCCCAGGACCTCAAGCCCTTGTCACGATGGATGCATTGATGTCAGGATGGGATAGCCATCTAGATGATCTCATTGTGACAGGTCTTTGGTTATCAAAAGAACAGAATATTCACATCAATGATCTGGAACTATTGGATGTAGAAAATGCATTTCTTTCCTTCAAAACTATATTGAGAGGCACGGAATGTCCTTGCAGATGGTCTCAGTTGAAATACTTATTTGAGCCACAAGTGGAGGCTCCATCCTGAGATGCTGAAACCCGTTTTTCAGCGATGGGGTATTGCTAAGCTAGACTTTTTTTGCTTCAGATTAAAATGCCCATTGTGCAGATTTCTTTTCCAAGATATGTCAGGGCAGGTCACGAAGAGATGCCTTTTCAGCTGACATGGCTTCTCACTTTATGCATTCCCTCTGTTCCCTCTTCTGACCAGAGTCATGATCAAGCTCCATTGAGACCAAGCAAGTTGCATCTTGATTACTTTCTGGTGGCTAAGACAACCTTGATTTATGCATCTTCTTCACCTATTCCGAGGAAAGTATGTTTGGCTGCTGCGTACACTGGGTTGCTTCACCATGTACAGTGGCCAAGCCAGACACCCTGATCTTGATAATCTCCACGTTGGTATGGAGGATCCTACCCTATATGGCTTACTGATTGTGGTAAGGGTGATTATTAATGTTGCTCATCAACCTGTGACCTGACAGTCTGACAACTACAAGTGGAAGAGGTTTCCTGATTTCCTACTTCCACAGTCAATTGATCCGGCTGAAGCTGTCATCACATATGTGTTGGACTTTCTACTTTGATTGTCAAATGGAGACCTCTGTTTGTCTTCAGTTTGTTGTTACTTAGCGGCCACTTCAGTATGGTTTCACTTTCTTGGTAAGACCTCTTGTTTTACACATCCTTTGGTTAAAAAGTCTTTGAAATGACACAAGCACCTTCATCCTCCGGTGTCAGGCTTGACACCCAAGTGAATTTATTAATTTATTTGGAGTATTTATACCCTGCTCTTCAGCTACCAAGGCTCAGAGCAGATTTGGTGTTTGCCAGCTCTGCAGGAGACCCTTCAAGCTGATGGCAACATGTTATCTATGACTGCTGTCTTGGAAAACTGCCTTTCTCATTGCCATTATAATTGTTAAGAGAGCTGGTGAATTTTGTGCATTGCAGGTGGATGACCTATATCTTCGATGTCATCCAGACATGATTGTATTAATACCTGACATCACCTTCTTGCAAAGATGATGTCCCCCTTCTGTTTCAGCCAGGATATTGTTTTGTCTTCTTTGCTTCAGAACCCCACTTTGAACTGTGAGAGGCATTGCCACTGTCTCAATGTAGGGAAGGCATTAGCCTTCTATGTGGACAGGACTGCAGCCTTCCACAACTCCCCAGACTGTTTGTTAAGGAAGGGACTGCCTGTCTCCTTGCAATTTTTTTTTTTTTTTTTTTTTGGAAGTGAGTGGCATTGACTATCCGGTTGTCTTATGAACTGGCTCAAAAGGACACTCCAATTCGGATTCACCAGGGCGGTTGCTGCCTCCTGTGCTTTCCTGGCTGGTGTTCCAATTGAGAACGTTTGCCATGCTACCACTTGGTCCCAGCCTATGACTTTTATTTGGATTCAAGGTTTCAAGACAATACTGTGTTTGGGAAAGCTGTACTTCATTCCTTCCTTAATTGATTGTGCTGACTGTACTGATTGCATGCTATCTCTATACCGTATTGATGGATACCTTTGAATCCAGCATTATTTCGTTATTTTTGAATGCTACCTCTGTATCATATTCCTGAATGCCTTCAAATCCAGCTATATGTCAGTACTCTGTTTTACTTTTTCAGGGATTCTCTCTTCCTTTGAAACTGGGTCAATTCTGTCACTCCTTTTGTATGACATATTGGAGCAGGGGGTTGTTGTGCTTGTGGTTGTTGATTATGCACACGTTTTTCAGTAAAGTTTGATTGTTTGCACCAACATTCCCACCACCTACTTCTTGTAGCTTGCTAGTCTCCCATTTGTATGAATCAGAGAGACCACAAAGAAGGATAGGTTGCATACCTGTAGCTGTAGTTTTTCCATTGGTCATCTGTGAACTTAAACAACTACACCCATCCTTCCCTCATCTTGTCTTGCTGGTTCACATGGATGGCTGCATTAGCATCCTATGGAACTAGCAGATTTCTGCAGGATCCCCTTATATAGGCTGGCAGAAGTGGGCAGAGATACCGCCCAAACACTTTAGAATGTTCTGAAAGGCACTGTGCAGGTATAGGATAACCCATTTCTGCAAGTTCAAAGATGACCAGAAGAACTACCGTTACAGGTATGCAACCTGTCCTTTTGGCTTCTAGGGAGAGTTCAGGCTTGATTTGCTCTAGGATGCATTTATTGTTCATTTTGGCAGTCAGTGACATCAGTAGAAGTCATTCCCCTGATAATTTGAACTCTGCCCTCTTCCTCTGCAGGTCCTAAAGGTGGAGAGCACTTGGCACTTACGAACAGAATGTCCAGACCTTCTGGCTGAGTTGGTGGAATGGTTGCGTGTGCCCTGGGAAGAGATGTTCTCAATTGCTCTCCGGAAGACTATGCTTGAGGTGCTAGAATGAATTAAGGAGAATCTGACTGGAATGTTTCTACTCTTGCTGGATTGAAACAGCAGTTCTTGGGCCACTTGTACATCTTTGCTGCACAAAATAATTTTGAACTTTGCTGGTGCTGCTGGGAAGTCCCAGGTACATCTGGTAACTACAACAGGATAGTGTGGATCCTTTCCATATTTGTACAACACAGAAACTTGGCCAGTTGTGAGGTCTCTTTAAAGAGTTTATAGGTCACTTCCTGTGGAGCAGGAAGTGAGCCAGCCACTGACAGGGACATAAATAATCTTCTATTGGACTGAAGGAGCCATCTTGGAGTTTCCAGGAGCAATCCTCAGCTATCCACAGTGATTCCATGAGCACTCGTCACTTTCTTCTGGGTAGCGGTAGCAGCTATTAGAGATCTTGGAGTAAGTCATATAAAGTAATTCTAGATTGTGCACAAAACTAGGTCTGGTTCAAGGGACCTAGAGCTCTCACTGTAGATCCTAGAAACTTTCCAACCTTCCTTGCTTGACAATGAGGGCCTTGCTTTTCAGACTCATCAAGAACATACATGGGAATCTGTGTCCCTGTGCTGGACTAGCCTTTCCAAGAGTGGTCTTAGCTGCTAGGTGGCAAATTAAGAACTCTTGTACACTTTGTCTCTGTGGATGCAAAGAAAATTCTGGTTCTTTGGGTATGAATCACTGGAAACTGTAGCCTCCCCTGGGCAGGACAAAGATCAGTTTTAACTGCGAGACTTTTATTTTTGTTGTCTAATAAAATGTTTTTATTAGCCTTTTGCTTTTTTCTCAGTTAATGCATTTTGCAAGCAATCAGTATTGCTGTTTTTCTTTTAATACATACATAAGCAAACTAATTTTTAGTTTTAATGTGAAGTGATGGGTCTAGTCTTGGGGACTAAGGTGGTTCTGCCACCATTTATTGAGTCCAGTACTCCAAGAACACCATTGGGAGATAAGTGAAAGGAACAAAGCTTAGAAACACTGTTTTTCCAGACTATAATATCCAGAATTTCCCAGCCACCATGGGATAGGTGGGTGTTAGTCCAAAAAAAAGTAACATTTCTGAGCTCTAGAAAGGTGTAGAGCAGCAAATGTGTTATGATCCTTACTTTCCTAGGACAAACATTAAAATAGATGTTTTATATTCATTTGTGAAACTTGTCTCTACAGCTATGGAGAGCTGCGGTTCTCTTGTTTCTGAGCTTCCTTTCTAGTTGGTGGCAGAACAAGACTGACATGTGTTGGAGACATTGTGTTGCTCAGACCAAGGAACTGTACAGAATGATGCAACCTCCATTCTATATTTCCTCTCTGCTTGTTCCTCTTCCCTACCGCCCCTTCTGAGCATTCTGTTCTTTGTGTTCTTGTTAAGTGGGAAAACTTAATTTTTTCCTGGATCATTCTTGGAAGATTTCCTGGCAAAAATGTGAACTGTTTCTCCAGCAGCATACCCTGGAGCACAAAAATCATCCCAGTATGTTGCATGACCAGTTAGCTGACCTTCTGCATTCTAAAGAACAAATCATGTCTTGATCAGCAACCTCAGCTAACAGAGACTGAAGCAGTGGCAGCAATGTTTTAAGAATGGAGGTTTTTGTAGAGTCTGAGAAGACACTGCAAAAGGCCAACTGCTAGGGCAGCAGTCTCTGCGGTGTGCCATATCTGCTTGCAGGAAACACCTAGTGCATTGAGACCCAGATGATCTTTGCCTTTGCACTGCTAAAATGCCTACTATGTAATCTATGTCACTCTCCTCAAGGCCCCAACCCACCTCTAGTCATTCTTGAGTAATTAAGGTTATTAAGTGTCAGCCTGTGAACATAAGAAAAATATTTTTCCTACCGTTACTGTACAAGTGACTCTGGTCACCACAGTCTAAATTGGGAGGGGCTATATGTATGGCTCTAAACCCTTTTGTGCACCCCAAGGCTCCCTGTGTTCTCCCACTCCTCAGAATTGCAGTCCCCAAATGGGAACATTATTGGGCATTTAGTTGCCATTTGGAAGGTTTGCGGTCCAGTCGTTCTGTGTTTGGGGAAAAGCCTCGTTCAGATATGAAATAAATGAGAGTGGGAGCAAAGCCCCCCCCCCCCCGAAAGAAAATGAAATGCCCAAGAGTGCCCCACAGAAATTTTGGGTGAATACTGTTGGGCATTTTTGCCTGAAGCTTTAAAACCCCTAAATGAGGTGGGGAACAAGAATGAAGCATTACGACTATTCAAACTCATGTGAGGTGCTGATGCAGCCCACTGTCTCATGGTAGTTGCCCACCTCCAAACCTGCTTGATGACTGCTAAAGGTGAAGGACCCTTACTAGCTGAATGAGGAGCTGCTCTGGTTTATTTGGCGGACTGGTGCCTTCTCCTTCCTCAAAGCTCAAAACAGTTTTCGCTTGTAAGAATCTTGCAAGGCAAAGGAAATTAGATTTTAGAATGATTTCCATAAGGCTATTCAATAATCCTTTAATAGAATTTGAATTAAAGTTTCCTGCATTCAGTCTCAATATATTGTCACTGTGCTACACTGGGTCATCAATTGGGACTACAAAGTCATATTACTTCCCTATCCCATGTCCCCTCCAAATAAATAAAGTGATGTGTGAACATATAGTAAATCATGCTGTTGCTTCAAAATTCTGGTCTCCCCGACCCTATTGCTTCAAAAATGTTTCCAGTTCTGTTCCAAGTGTATGTAATCTGAAGAATAATCTCTCACACTCATTATAAGAAAACACAAGATAAGAGAACTAATCTGCCTCCTTTTCTTTGATTTTCTTCCATTCTCATAATGCTCTAAAGATGTGCTTTTCTATTTAAACACTCTTCGCCTGAAAGTCTTGGCAGCAGTCAAACTGCCTGGCTCTTACGTTCCATTTGGGAGCAAGGTTTTAATGGAAATGACTAGAAAATGTGCCAAGTTCAAGAAAGTGTAAAACATCTAAGCTATCTTCTTGGTTTACCAGTACTAATCTGTTAGTGGCAGAGGAGGACCAGCTAACACAGGCCTGCACAACTTGGCCGTTGGTAGGGGCCAAAATTAAAATAAATCTGCATGAATAGCAGCATGATTTGTGTAAGAGATTCCACACATGGTGTCTTTTACCAAAAAAATAATTGGTTTATTTAGTTCAGTAATGTATAATCTGGATCCAGAAGTTCTCTTCAGTCATGGGATTAGAGAGTTGACATTCCCACTCTGAGTACACGGAAGTGGGATTATACGTATTGTTTTACTTTCCTAATATGCACCATGAAGATATACAGTTTGTATAGTTGCCCAGTTTGTATAGTTGTACAGTTTGTATAGTTGCCCAGTAAGCAGGGCAGATTAGATTCTTTCTGGGAGTTTATATATGAAGTCCTGCCTAGTGGTGTAGCAGTAATTTCTGAAATCTGGGCACTCATGATAGATACCATAGCCATGAAATCCCTCAGCAGTGCACAGCATGACATCCATTAAGATTAGCTGGCAGCTATAGAATAAAGTGTTGGCAAAGGAGGAGGGCTGTTGATAACAGGATGAGTTGGAGGTCTCTCGTTCTTTGTTATTGTTGCCTTTAAACTGGCTTTGACCTATGGAAACCCTATGAATGAGAGACCTCCAAAATCACACTGTCATCAACAGCCCTACTGAGATCTTGCAGACTCAGGGCCTTGGCTTCCTTGATTGAATCTATCCATCTGAAATGTGGTCTTCCTCTCTTCCTATTGCCCTCCACATTGCCAAACATTATTTTATTTTCTAGTGAGTCATGGCTTCTGTGGGATAATTTAAGTTTCCCAGTATCGAAATATGAAAGCCAAGCCTATTAGAGTCTGGCTTTAAATTAGCAGAGCAGCAGAAGAATGACTTTGCCTAACCCTGTTTCCCTAAGAACTGAGACTGACTCAAAAAAACTACAAACACATAGCTTGTAGTTCAAAACAATGGCTTTAATCTACATTTACATACAAACGCTGTATCCTAAACTAGTGATGGTTTAGGTAAAAAAATAATTATCTCACCATCTTTCCAAGCAAAGTGGAGAGAGCAGGAAGATGGGAACAGCTCAGTTGAGAATCTTGAGAGAAAGCTGTCAAGACGGATCTCTTCCGGCTGGCCTTTCCAGAATAGATTATCCTGGCCTCCGCCTCGGGAATTCCCCCTCCTTCAGGCGAGCCCCATGATTGCCATGTATGTGTTTTATTAGTATTTTAACTGTTGTTTTAATTCTGTAACTTGATTTAATAACTTTTTAAGAGGGGACGGGGGTATACTGTTTACTTTGTATGATGTTTTAATGTGTTAACCGCCCCGATTGGTTTACCAAAGGGCGGTATATAAATACATTTTATTATTATTATTATTATTAAGACTGTTATTCCCAAAGAGGGAGTGACCTAAGTCACAAGGTTGATTTGAATGAGAGAGAGAGAGAGAGAGGGAGGAGTTTGCAAGCAGGAATCCCTATCTATCTAAGGAGTCGGGAGGCGGGAGAGAGAATGCAAAGATCTTCCAACAGCTTCTCATGAAATGGACAAAATAAGACATCCTCATTTTAATCATATTTGCTTCTAGGGAGAGTTTGGACCTGATTTGCTGTAGGACTCATGCACTGGCCTTTCTAGCAGTCCATGGTTTTTGCAGAACTCTTCTCTAGCACCACGTCTCAAATGAATTGATTTTCTATCAGCTTTCTTCACTGTCCAATTCTCACAGCCATACATAAAAACGGCAAATATGGTAGCATGGACCATCCTAACTTTATTATTCAGAGATATATCTTTACACTTCAGGATCTTGTCTAGTTCTTTCACAGCTGCCCTTCCAAGTCTTAATCTTCTAATTTCTTGACTGCAGTCACCACTGATTAATTATTGTGCTCCAAGGTATGGAAAATAAATGTCTTCATTGTCTACTTTAAAGTTGTGCAAATTGTCTGTAGTTATTTTTGTTTTCTGAATGTTCAACTGTAAACCCATCTTTGCATTTTCTTCCTTGACTTTCTTCAATAATTGTTCCAGGTCTTTACTATTTTCTGTTAGTAATATGGTGTCATCTGCATATCTTAGATAGTTGATGTTCCTTCTTCCAATTTTCACTCTTCTTTCCTCTGAATCTAATCCTGCTTTATGTATGATATTTTGGCATACATGTTAAACAAATAGGGTGATAAAATACTGCCTTGCCTAAGCCCCTTGCCAACTGGAAGCCATTCAATTTCTCTGTATTCTGTCCTAACAATAGCCTCTTGTCCTGAGTACAGTTTATGCGTCAGAACAATAAAATGTTGTGGCACACCCATTTCTTTAAGAGCAATCCATAGCTTTTCCTGATTTATACAAACAAAGGCTGGTTTATAATCTATAAATCACAGGCTAATTTGTTGTTGTTGTTGAAAATCTCATTCATAGGGTTGCCTGAAGTCATCTTATGTTGGGGTGGTTAGCATCTTGGCCTTTGACACATAAAGCTGAAACTGCATTGGGAAGGAGACAGAACATGTCTGAAGCAATATAGTTACCACCAGCACAAGGTTTTCCAGAAGTTTCTTTCCCAGCATTAGGGCAAGGGTGGGCATCATGAAGGCCTCTAGTTGCTGCTAGACTGCAAAGCCCATCAATTCTGGTCAGCATAATCAATGGTAGGAACACTGGGGCTTGCAGTCCAACACTGCCTGCCCCTGCGCTCAGGAGAAATTATTTGCCTCAAAATCAATAAACCCACTCTCTTGTTTGTAGTTTCTTCCAGAAGCATGTCTTTTGTAAAGTTAATGAACCTTAATTTCCTATTCAACAGGGAGTCACCCTAAATTATTTGTATTTTTGTTGTTGTATGGCTTCAAGTCATTTCTGAGGTAGGATGAACTGAATGTGACCCTACCACAAGAGTTTCTTGGCAGAATTTGTTCAGAGGGCATTTAGTTTTGCCTTCCCCTGAGGCTGAGAGAGTGTGATTTGCCCAAGGATGCCCAGTGGGGTCCCACGCCTAAGCAGCAATTTGACCCCTAGACTCCCAGTGTCCTACAACACTCAGACCACTAAACCGTGCTGACTAGCCAAGAAAATGTGCCCAACAATATATTGGGGATTTTGGGGGTGGGAGGGGTGAATTTTCCTACAGCTACTATGAGTATTGCAATTAAGCTCAAGAGGGAACAGAAAAATTAGATATCATGATTGTGTATGTATGTGCCTTCAAGTTCCTTCAATTTAATAGGGTTGTCTTAGCCATCAATTTAATAGGGTTGTCTTAGCCAAGGAATACACAGATGTTTTTGCCAGTTCCTCCCTCTGAAATATAGTCTACAGGACCTGGTATTCATTGACTGTCTCCCATCCAAGTACTAACCAGGGATGTCCTTGCTTAACTTCCAAGATCAGACAGGATCTGGTGACTTTAGGGTACCATAGTCCCTGCTAATCAAGATGTCAAATCCTAATGCTTTGATTCAGTGCATCCTAGCTCTTCTTCACCACTGACTTTGCAGTCTGGTGTCTCTGTGATGTTCTAAGAGGAAAGACAATAATCTCTTATCTCCAGCTTGTTGGTATTTAGCAAAAGGACAGTGCATGAAAATGTTACCTTTTGAACCGCAACGCTCATAATTCTCCAGCTGGAGGATTTGGGGAGTTATAGTCCCAGAAGTAAAGTGAGTGCCTTGATGATGTGGAATCTGTTTCTTTGTGCAGGTTTTTACGTATACTTTTCACTCACGGGGATGGGACGCACATGGTTATTCAACTCCAACTCCTATAATTCATCACTGTTGACTACGGCTGCTAGAAGCTGCAGTTTGACAATATCTGGAGGGCAGTACAATTTCCATCCCTGCTCTAAAGATATGGGGAGAGAGAGCGCGCTATGGCCAGTGGGATCTGTTTCGACATGTAATCCATTCCTTCGCTGGGAGGAGACCACACTCCTGCTGCTCTCTTGTGTGGGAGATTGCCAGATGAATTTGTCCATATTCTGTCCTCCAGCATAGAGAGGGCTGGTGTGGGGGGGAAAGCTATAATCTTGGGATCTCTGTTTCTGATCTGCTGGTGTGATATTGGGCTGGAGCTGCTAGCAGGCAAGATGGGATTCAACATTAAGCGAGGGAACGTAGTGAGCAATAAGCCGGCCGCTCCCCTTTAATGTAATGTCATCATATGATTTTGTGCAAACAACAAATTTGGGATTGTATCAGCTTTAGGGTGTTTAGTGGTCTGTCTGGCAACACCTGACTTATCATTCGTTGTTTGTTGTCCTGTGCCTTCAAGTCATTTTTGACTTTTCACTTAAGGTGACCCTATCATAAGATTTAACTTGGCAAGTTTCATCAGAGAGGGTTTGCCATTGCCATCCCCTGAGGCTGAGAGTGTGTGACTAGCCCAAGGAAACCCAGTGGGTTTCATGGTTGAATGGGGAATTGAACCCTGGTCTCCAGAGTCATTTATTTGCAAAGTGTGTTTCTCTGCCCCCCTTCTCTCTTTCTCCAAGTGCTATGATAAACAATATTTTTTGTTTATTCCACAGGAATATAAAAAGCACAGACTTTGATGTGCCATGGTAGCAGAAATCCTTGGAAAGGAAGAGGAAGGAGGCTCTGTCCGGATGTTTTATGGTTTTGCTCCAATGACAGGAGTTTCCTCTTGCTATTGTAGTGCTGGGAGAAGATGGCTGCAGCATGTCAAGTAATATTGAGAGTATTAATAATGGTGGGGATATTATTGACAGCATCTTGCTGTTGGTGACTAGTGTTCTGTGCAGGGGAAGGCAACTGTTCTGCCCATACAATTTATTCTTCCAAAGCCTTGAAACTTTGGAATGAGAGTTATTGTACACTTTGATATTGAAATATCGAGTGTCAAAAAACCATTCCTACTGACCCAGATAATTAATAAAAGGGGACAGTATAATGTGCAACTCCTATTTATAGGAAGCATGCATGACATGTGCAGGAGTTTTTGTTACACAGAAGGTGGGGAACTTGTGGTAATCCACAGACCAGACTACAACTCCCATCATACTTGACTATTAGCCAGTTGTGGGAATGTCTGTTGTGGTATTGGGTCAGTTGTGGAAATGTCGGGAGGGGGAGCAAAATTAGGCTTGGAAAAGCTGCTGGAGGTGGCGGGGGGGGGGGGGGGAGGAAGGAAGAAACAGATGCCTTGAAGGTTTTCTGGACCTTTGCTGTACTCACTGGAACTGATGGGAACTGGAGTACAGAAAACATAAGAGGGCCACAGGATCCCCACCCTTGTGTTTGGCATGTACAATTGTCTAGTAATACATGGGTAATACAACAACAACAAGAAGAAGAACACATTATTATTATTATTATTATTATTATTATTATTATTATTACATGTTAACTCCAGTTCTCTGATATTCTCTTCTTTCTCCTCCCCTCCCTCTGTGTGCCGTAAAAAATGGCTTTGCGTGCCATCATTGGCACACATGCCATAGATTCGCCATCACGGTCCTAGGATGATTTAAATAGAAGGAACGGTTATTGTGGAATTTGTGACAGCATTTTGGAAAGGAATGGTAGAAAAGCTTGAAACAAATGCAACAGACTTTGGTGGGGAGAGAGAAAAATAGTGTGTGGGGGGTGTTTTTATTTTTTTGGAAGGAAAAAAGTGAGAGAGAAAAAAGATCCAGTTGATTTAGGAACAAATAAGAAAAAATGGCAGTTAGTGCAAACTTTTAGGGTTCCTTTTGGGTGCAGCCTTGTGGGTGCTGGACTCCTTAGGAGATAGTAGATAAGGCCAATGGGGAAGGTAGGGAGCGTTGCTCTCGGTCCTTCTGGACTGAAGACTTCCCACAAAACTAAATCCTGGGATTCCTCTTTTACTCTTCTTCTTAGAATTAATGAGTCAATTAATGAGTCAAAACCCATTAGGATTGTCCAGTTTGGAGAGAGAGGTTTTGATGTGTCAGTGGAAAAAAGAAGAATGGCCATAGATCTTATCTTTCTGTTGTGAGTTTTTTTGCATTCTTTGCTGATAGCCAGGGGCAGATTTCACAGATCAGGAGGATTTCTGTGATTGCCTCAACAAAGGCACCAAACAGGTGATAAAAGTCTGCCATATAGGCTTGGGTTTTTAAAGGTCACACTAAATGAACTTGGTTAACTAAATCAAAACAAGATGTTTCTTGATGGGTACTTCCCTGGCTGTGCCTCTTGGGGTTGGAGGAAAGTTTAGCAACCATCCTCTGTGATGCAGAGAGAAGGGGCTTTATTAGGCTGGATGGGTGTGGTGGTATTCTTTTGTGTCTTAAACTGTCTTTTGAACTCTTTGTGCTTATATTCTTTTAATGTTTTAACTGCAGTTTCCTAAATTTGACCCAAGGCAGCTTGCAAAAGAGCCCCACATAGAGTGTATAACAATAATTCAAACAGGATGTAATCAAAGCATGTGTCATTGTAGGCAGATTTGATGTCCCAAGGAATGGACACAAGTGACACAATAGTTTTAGTGTGCAAATGCCTTCTTGGCCACTGCTGAAACCTGGGCATCCAGAAGTATACGCAAGCTATGAGCCTAAGATTTCAGGGGGAGTATAGCATAGGCAGAGTCCTTGTTCCTAATCCGCCTTTCAGCTGAGGAGTTTATAATACGGGAGGCTAAGTGCCCAAATCCCGTGCAGAAACTGGATTTAAATTCAGGGAATATCCCGCAAAAGCAGGATCATTTTCAGACACACTGGGGGCATTGAGCATTAATCTGACATTAAGCCACACAGAAAGTGGACAAAATCAGCGGCTTTTTACTTTTGGGAAAATTCTGAAAGTAAAAAAAGCAGCCGGTTTTGTCCACTTTCTGTGTGGGTTAACGTCAGATTAGTGCTCAATGCATCTGAAAACAATTCCGCTTTTGTGAATTTAAATCCTGTTTCTGCAGGGGATTTGGCTGATTCCCTCCCGTGTGATAAACTCCTGAGTAAAAGCACCTCTGCCTAGTCTTGTCTGGATTAGATTTTAGTTTATTTGCCCCCATTCATCTGACAACAGACATTGGTTCAATATGTAATCTGTTTGGGGGAACATGTTTTGTTTGTTCAGAGTTGGAGGCTGCATTGCAGATGATGGGATGGAGTGGTTAACATATTGGTATAGACTAGGATGGTGCAGTCCCAGATCCAAATTTTAATTCAGGCTTGAAAGTTTCTAAGTAATCTCCATCCAAGTTACTACTTGTCAGCCTAATCTATTTCCCAGGGTGGCTGGAAGATGAATGTGAAGCACTTTTTGGGAGGAAAGACAGCAACATACAAATAAAAGGTATATGGATACAGGTATATCTATGGGGGAGGGAGCAATGTCCTCAAGTCAAAGAAGATATCTTCCCTTCCAGATGATTTTTTTTCTTTATTCCTCAAATTTCTAGTAGGTAAGTCACCAAGGGAATGTGAACACAACAAATGTAAATGCTCTAAGTGTGAACAATTTTCAGCGTCTCAGTCTCTGCAATGCTAAAACTTTTGGGATGGAAGGAAATTTAATTGAGGGGGCAGACTTTTTTTGGAGGGCAATACCTCCATTTTGCCCACCCATAGCTACACCCCAGGATATGGATAGGGGAGTTGCTGTCGATTGATCTAGATTGCATATGTAGAGGTTTTAGTTTTAACTCTGGAATTGTGATTGAATTTAAAGATGGCCCGGTCAACAGTGTGTTCATTTAAAAAAAAATACACAAAAGGAAATGCAAGTAAGTAGTAAACCTCATGTTTTTCCCCCAAATGTTCTATTTATGCTCAAAGGGAAGGGAAAATAAGGAATTCAGTTGTGAGCCAAACTAAGTTGACATCAACATCCGGAGAGTGTCCATTGCTCCACTCGCCCTCCAGGCCGACTCTTCTCAGCTGTTTGTGTAAGTATGCTCCATAAATTTAAAACTACTTTTATGCATGGAACAGTGTCCAGACATTGTTATTCTTTTTAATAGGATCAGCTTTGAAGGATTTGCATTTTAAATGTGCCCAGGCTAAATCTGAGTTAGTTTTATACAGTGGTTCCCTTTTGTTTGTAAGTTTGGTGTATGCTTTTGTCCCGTTAATACTAACCACAGGATATGCTGAGATATGGAAGACAGTCACCACTACTGAGTCACACGGCTGGACACTGGGGACTTGGGTCAGTATGAGGATATACGTTTGTGTGCGTGCTTTTATTATTTTAAAGCCTCAGACTGCTTGTTTTGAGGGTTATTTTATTGGATGTGACACACATTATACGGAAGCAATAGTCAGTCAGTATATAAGCAGTCCAGAAAACGTCCATTGAATGTCACAATGGGAGTGAATAGGTAGACTACAGAATGAATCCTGCATGTTATCAATCCAAGTGAGTCACATAATGAAGAAAGGTCATGGTTTAATCCAGTGTGACCTGTGATTGTCCAGATGTTGTCAAGACTGCAATGCCCATCTGTCCTAGCAGTGCTAGTGAAAAAGAATGATGGGAGTTGGATTCCAAACTAAACCCTGCCTCAGTCATTGCTGTCTGATTACTCCATCTTATATGTTCAGAGAAGATCTTGCAGCTGGACTCATTCCTTTCAAGTTCCATCTCAATTGTAAGATGTTTTATTCATAGTGTCATTACTTATGACAATGTAGTGGGTCATGGGTGTGTTAGGCCTGGGTGGTGATGACACACTGAATCAGCACCATGATGCCACAAGGGTGGCTACTGCCTTTTGGAAATGCCTTGCAACATTCACGGTTCCTCTTTTTTTGAACCATGAACTGCACTTTATCCTTAGTACAGTCAAATCATATTTTCAAATGGAATCTATCCCAAATAACATTCAGTGAAGACAAATGGATAAAAGACTTTCATGCACAAATGTGGGTTACCTGAGCAGTAATGTTTAGGATCATCTGAGATCTGTTGCTGTAGTATCTCACACTGGTGCTAAAATGCTTTTAGAAACATTCTCGATTTATTAGCAAAGGTTAGGAACACGTGGCCTTCCAGACATGTTTGTATTGCAACTCCCACTTGTCCTAGTCAGCATAGCCAGTGGTGAGGGATAAAGGGATTAGCAATCCAACAACATCGAGAGAAGAGATGGAAGGCATAGAGCTCTCCAGATTGTCTTGGTCTGCAAGTCCCAGTATTCCCTGGTATTACCTATGCCAGATAGGACTGCTGGGACTTGCAGTCAAACATATGGATAGCCACATGGTTCCTTCTTCTGACCTAGAGGATCACAGATCCCCTATTCCTGCTGTAGAGTCATAGCACCAACTGGCCAGCATCCTGTTAGTTCCATATGGAAGCATAGGTTGCACTACACATGCGGAGTTGTTTTTTGAATGGGCACTGGTCATATACAGCTAATGATGGCATAAAGAGAGTTGCACATGTGGGACTGTTGTGTATGCATTACACAGTAGCATGTGACTGTGTTGACATTGTACATTGCAATTGCTGTGTGCATTGACCATTGTCAGCCATGCTCATTGACCGCTGATCCACATACATTGTACTACATTGGTATATGGTATAGGGGTTATGTAAAAACAACAACTCTGCCAGCAGATATTTACACTATACTGAAGCAATGTAGGATCTTGGCTACATCTGCCTTAAAAGTATAGCAGTACTGAAACTCTATGGACTTTTAATTGTGACCTTCTAGTAAATCTGGTATGTGTGCATTTTGAAGTGACCTGGTTGCAGAAAGAAAAAGCGCTGGGGGTCTCTTCTCTGTGCCTACCTGGCCATTCCCATGGCATCAATGGGTACAGCAGTAATACTGATGCAGCTGAGTCAAGGTGTACAGAAATCCTGGCAGTTTATAGAAATGAATTGGAAGGGGCCATAAGGGCCATCTAGTTCAACCTCCTGCCATGCAGGAATATACAACTAAGACACACTTGCCAGATGGCCATCCAACCTCTGTTTAAAGACCTCTAAAGAAGCAAAGTCTACCACTCATCAAGGCAGTTTGTTCCTATCAAACAGTTCTTAAAGAAAGGACATTCTCTCTAATGTTTAGTGGAATCTCTTTTCTTGTAATCTTAGAATCATAGAGTTGGAAGAGACCACAAGGGCCATCCAGTCCAACCTCCTGCCATGCAGGAACTCCCAATCAAAGCATCCCCGACAGATGGCCATCCAGCCTCTGCTTAAAGACCAAAGCAGAATAGAGTGGCACTATTACTTCTTTTGATCTAGATACTATACTTCTATTATGCAACCTTGTTTGCAAGAATGTCATGGGGAACCTTGTCAAAGGCCTAACTGAAATCAGAACCCACTGGTTCTCGTTTTAGTCTTTGCAGGAGCATAAAACAAGTTCGCTCCATCTTCTACATGACATCCCATCAGATATTTAAAGATGGCTGTCATGTCATCTCTCAGTCTTCTCTTCTCCAAGCTAAACATACCTAGCTCCCTAAACCATTCCTCATAAGGTTTGGTTTCCAGGCTTTTCATAATCTTGGTCACTCTTATCTGGACATGTTCCAGCTTATCCATATCCTTAAACTGGAGTGCCAGTTCCATTATTCCAGGTGTGGTTTGACTGAAGCAGAACAGAATGGCAAAACTGCTTTGCTTGATCTCGGCACTATGTTCCTATTAACACAGCCTAGGCTGAGCCCTTTCTGGTTGCTCCACAGGAGGGCTGGACAGAAGGAAGATCATCATAATCTGCCTAATATACCCTGGCTGGACACAAAGTAGGCACAACCTATCTCTTAGAACATTGGCATTATAGCAGTGATTCCCAAACTTTGGTCATCCGGGTGTTTTGGACTTCAACTCCCAGAAGCCCCAGCCAGTTTGGTCAATGGTCAGGAATTCTGGAAGCTGAAACCCAAAACATCTGGAGGATGAAAGTTTGGGAACCACTGCATTAGAACCTCCCCTAGCATTAGGCAGAGTGAGGCAACCATCTTAGGTGCCAAATACTTGAGGGTAACAGTGGCTGTCTCTAGCTGTTTCTTCTAAGGCCCTGGGACTTTCCTTTCTTTTGGAGGACAGAGCTATGTGGGCTACAACTCCCAAGCTGACCAGTTGCCATTTAGTGTGATGAAGGGCCCTATGTTACTCCAAGAGCCAGTCCAGTCTGCTTCTGTGCATGGAATGGAAGGGGAGGTAGTAGTATCTTGCTTTTTATCTCAGGCATAAGTTGACCATATTTGCTCAAGACAAAAGCAGGACATTGGGATGGCAAAAATGGGACGGGGTTATGTAATATTTCGTATTCAGAAAGAAAATAGCAAAAGTTTTATTACATGAACATATTGAATTACTCTTCAGGGACAGAACTCAGACAAAAATTTAGATGGATGTATAGTGGAACTGTATTTCGCCACCATCGTACGACGAATATTTCTCCAATGAAATAATCTTATGCAGCAAATTTCGGTCTTTCAACACCTTATCATAAAACATCTCACACTCCATGACACAATTTTTTGGGTTTTTTTCCCCCTAACCAGAATTTCAAACAGGGATCTTCAAACCATTTCCGCAACACAACAGGGCATTTTTTCTTGAAAACAGGACAAAATTGACATTTCTATTAGAATGACAGGACGGTCTGGAAATATGGGATGAAAAACTATTTAAAATGGTACAAATGGTCAGCTTACTCAGGCAGCAAAGTCTCATGGGCTGGCCCCGACGAGTTGTTCCACACAGATGTATAATAATAATAATAATAATAATAATAATAATAATAATAATAATAATAATAATAATAATAATAATAATAATTTTATTTATATCCCGCCCCTCTGAGCACAATCGGGGCGGGTAACAATAAAATACATCATATAAAATCTTGAGCCAATACCCACCCACCCCTTAAAAAAGTATTAAACTAAATGCAATTAAAACATTGAAATACATAAATATTAAATAAACTCAAATTATCTAAACAAACAAAAATGGAAACAACAGAACAACAGAAGGTGGCAGCGGTAATAAATTTGAAGAGGGCAAGATAAACCGATAAGACAAAATAAAGGATTCTAGAGGCCGGGAATCTAATCTGGAAAGGTTTGCCAGAAGAGATCAGTCTTAACAGCCTTTTTAAAGCTGTTGAGCGTTGTAATCTGACAGATCTCGTCCGACAGGTCATTCCATAATCTGGGGGCGACTACCGAAAATGCCCTCTGGGAGGTTGTAGACAGCCTAGATTTTAATGGCTGGAGAAAGTTTCTTCCAGAGGACCAGAGTGCGCAGGGAGGATTGTATGGGAGGAGGCAGTCCCGAATATAGGTTGGACCCAAGCCATTTAGGGCTTTAAAGATCATAACCAACACATTATACTGGGCCGGAAACTAATAGGCAGCCAGTGGAGGTACTTTAGCACCGGAGTTATATGGTCCTTCCTAGATGTCTCAGAAACCACCCTGGCTGCCATGTTTGGTACTAACTGGAGTTTCCAGACCAAGCACGAGGGTAGCCCCATGTAGAGCGCATTACAGAAATCCAGATGCGAGGTTACCAGTGCGTGCACAACAGTCTCAAGATCCCTTACTTCCAGAAAAGGGCGCAGCTGGCGTATCAGCCGAAGCAGATAACAGGCACTCCTGACCGTCGCATTCACCTGATTTGTCATTCAGGAGTGACGAGTCAAGGAGCACCCCCAGACTGCGAACACAGTCCTTTACGGAGAGTGTGACCCCATCCAGGACTGGAGGTTGCAGCCTAATTCTCGGTTTCGTGGCAGCTACCGTGAGCACCTCCGTTTTGTCTGGATTCACTCTCAATCTGTTTTTCCTCATCCAGCCCATTACTGCCCAAAGACATTCATTGAGGGAGGAGACACCATCAGAATTCGAGGCCAATGATCGAGACTTGGAGAAATAGATCTGGGCGTCATCAGCTTACTGATAACAACCAGCTCCATAACTCTGAATAATCTCACCCAGCGGTTTCATATAGATGTTAAATAACATCGGGGACAGGATGGCGCCTTGAGGGACGCCTCAAGTGAGCTCTTTCTTGCTGGAGCAACTGTCCCCGAGCCTCACCCTCTGGGACCTGTCCGAGAGGAAGGACCAGAACCACTGCAATGCAATGCCTCCGATTCCCAACCCCCTCAGGCGATCCAAGAGGATGCCATGATCTATCCTGTCAAAAGCTGTAAAGTTGTAAAGCTGGAGTTGGGGCGACTTTAAAGCAGAGGAGGAAGAGACAGGAGGAAAGGTGGAAATAGACAGGAGAGATTCAGTGATTGTGTTGGCTGGGGAATCCTAGGTAATGCAGACTATTCCGCCCCCCCACAGAAGAGCACCAGATTGGAGGGGGGAAGGCTTCCTTATGGTCTTTCCTGATATATGGCTGTTGCTGAAGCCGCTGGTTGTGCTGTCCAAAGCGATCCTAGGAATTGCCGTTCTCAGAAGTTCTCTTCCAAGTTCTGCCACTTCTTCTTTCTGCTTATGGCATTTCCTCCCTTCCTCCCCACTGCTTCTGCCCTTTCCTCCCCTTAATGCACACCTCTTCTCTGTCAGAACAGGCCATTCATTCTTTCCGCTGGCCTTTCACCTTCCCCAAGAAGGGATCACCAAAGCTAATCCTACTTTTTCTTTTCTAGCCCAGCGGAAAAGGTTACGTGGAGAGTGTTCCCTTCCTCAGCACTTTGCATGGCAGCATAGGCCTGACTGATGTTGAGTCATCCACCCCTGACTGACCACAACTGTTGCCAAATTTTGCCAGGAAACAAACACTCTGAACTTGTCGGTTGCCAGGAGTTCTGCCCTTTTCCTCTCCCCCCCCCCAAAGTGCATAGCATACAGCATCCAGAAAACAAATATGATTTTTCTTTCCTCAGAAGCAGAGTGTGGGGAAATTACTTTTTTGGATGATAATAATAATAATAATAATAATAATAATAATAATAATAATAATTTTTATTTATATTTTCCCGCCTCTCTCCGTGGATCAAGGTGGGATTACAACAAAAATATAAACAATGTGCAAAGATACAATATGTAAAAACCATAACAATACAAGTCCCCAAACCCTTCCGTCCAGGTATCATGCTGGCTGAGGGATTCTGAGCAGGGTGACCAGGTGTCCTCCTTTTCCAGAACATGATGTACATTTCAGCCTTCTGTCCAGGAGGAATTCCAAAATGTCCTCCATTTTAAGCATGATTAAGAAGCATGCATTTATATTAAAATGAGTGTTTTTAAATTTATTTATTGATTTATTTGGTAATGTTTTACATTTTTGTGGTGCCTTGTCCTCCTTTGAGGTTATGACATCTGGTCACCCTGATTCTGGGAGATGTACTTTTAAAAAATTCAGAAGACCAGATGATCCTTTCTGATAACATAGGTGCTGCTGAAGCCACTATGGACCACTGATGCTTTCTAACACCAAGCAGAGGCCAGGATAGGAGTCCCCTGGTTGTCCAGAGAGAGAGACCAGATGAGAAGATGACAATTCCAAATTTCCACATGCTAAACTCATCCCCAGGTTGCTGAAGGCAAAACTGGTTATAGATAAAATCATGCCTGTTTGGCAGGTATGACAGCCAGAGTGGTATAGTAGTTTGAATGCTGGACTAGGACTCTTTGCGAAAACAGCCAAGGAAACCCACTGGGTGACTTTGGGCAAGTCACTCTCTCTCAGCCTCTGAGGAAGGCAATTTTATGAATAAATATGGGTGCGATAAGCCAGAACTGACTTGCATATAACAAACAACAGTATGGCAGGTCACTGTAAGGTCTCAAGTCAGCGTCTCATGTTCAAGAGCTGGCAAGAGCTGTTTAACAGCAGAAGGAAATTCTCAAGTCAATTCCTGATGTTCAAGAGCTGGCAAGTGCTCTTTAACAGCAGAAGGATGTTCAAAGTTTTGTTATAAAACAACAGTGAGTGCCACGATGCAATCACAAGAAATGAGAAATGGACAAACAGGACTACTCTTTCTCTCTCTGTTATGTTATGTTCCTGATATTTTTACTGTACGCAGACTGTGCTTGTATGAGTGACTGGGCAACAGGCCATGGGTAAAATATAGACATAAGGTGGGGAGAGATTACTTTTGCTTCCAGGATTTTGCAGATTATTTGAACCTTCAGAGAAATATGTAAGACTGATTGATTTAGGTGCAGGAGATGCTATTCCACAGTGATGTTGTAAGACATAAACATTGTCTTCTCAGTTTACTCAGGGAGGTTCAAAGAACGCTTCTCTCCTGCCTTTTTTTTCGGGTGGGGGGGGGGGGAAATGTGTATCCAGCACGGGAAAATAATCTTCCTTATATTTCAATCTGAAAGTTGCATTCTTGTGGCATAGTATGAATCCCAGTGCTCTGAAATGGTAACCTAAAGACACTGTTATTGACAAGTAGCACAAGTCCTCCTTGCCTCCGTGTGTGTATTTTAACTTAGAACCACCATCCCTACCTGGTGGTTACCAGATGTTTTGGACTACTGTCACCTCTGAGAACTATGCATGCTATCTGAGACAGATGAAAGCTGAAATCCAAAAATATTTAGAGGGACTTAAATGGAGGATGGACTTGAAAGCTTAATCCAATGGCCCTCCTAATGTGTTCAGACTACATCTTCCATGGCTGGGATGATGGGAATTGTAGTTCAACAGAACTAGAGTTTGTTGGGTTCAGGAAAGCTGCTACACACATTTCCTTAAGAGTAGGTCTCATTCATTCCTTGATGGGATGTACATCTGTAGTGGACTACATGGTCACTTAAACTTTCTTTTCCTTTCCAGTAAAATAATAAAACATTGTTTTTATGCCTCCCTCTTCAGCTGGTAGTACAAAATATATATAGTGCTAATTTAACCCTACCATTCTATAACACCACCTTATATAAGAAAAAATAACAAAAGTCTTGGTGTACCTTAAAGACTAAGGGCCTTTGCAGACTGCCAGAAATAGTGCAAATTGAGTCCACTTTTAGGGTTAGGGTTAGGGAATCATGGGAACTGTATTTTATTGTGGCAGCAACGCTCTCTGACAGAGAAGGCTCAATGTCTCAGACAAAAAACAATTCCCATGACTCCCTAGCACTAACCCTAACCCTTAAAGTGGACTCAATTTGCACTATTTCTGGCAGTCTGCAAAGGCCCTAAGAAAACTTATTTGTGCAAAGAAGCCTGCAGCCTCACAGAGATGGAGAAATATTGGATTGCAAGAGAGGAGTCCTTTTTGAGATGCAAATGGACTTTAAATTTCCTGGACTTTGAAAATTTCCCAATTGTCATATGGCCAGAAGGAGGAATGGGCCAGCCTGCAAAAGATACCCTCCCCATATACCATCTTAACTAAGGACAGAACAAAATGCAGGCATCTGACTAACATCTCCAATTGTTTTTTTCCTGTTTGGTTTGTAACATCTTGCCTGATGCAGAAGAAGCCAGTGGAGCTTCAAAAGCTTGCAACAAGTATATTGTGCATTTCAGTTGGCCAATAAAGGTATCACTGTTTGGTGGATTTTTGTTTGAATTTGCTAAATGGCCAACACAGCTACCCCTGCATGTTATTTGGACAACAGTGATCCTTAACAGTAGTCACTGGTAAACAGAAACTGGGTGGCAAAATCCTTGCATAGATAAGCTGATTACTTACTATGTGTAATGTTTTTTTTGGTTTTGTTTTAAATACAGCTATCTTTGTTCAAGCCAAAGGCTACAGACACTCTTGGTAATTCTTGGGTGAAAGATTATAATCACTGGTTTTAGAGGGAAATGAAATATAAAAAAGTGTAAACAAAGATGATTATGTTAAAAGTAGCCATTAACAAACAGTAGTTGGGTGGTAACATACATTCTTGCATTGATGAAATAATAAATACAAGTACAGTAATGTGCTCAAAAGTCTTTGTATTCAGGCCCCACAGGTAAAAACAGTTGAACCACTTATGAATTATTTTAAGTTGGAATCTGCCTTTACCATTCTTCAAAAATGGCCACTTTTAGATCAAAGATAGCGTTCTGGCCTGGGCATGGTGACCAGATGTCCTCCTCTACCAGGACATATCCTACATGTCAACCTTCTGTCCAGGAGGTATTCCAAAAAGTCCTCCATTTTGAGCATGACCAAGAAGCCCATTAAGCAACACCATCCTGTTATTCTCCTTTAAGAAATTTGTCTACTTGGCTGCAAATGGGGAGAGAAGATGGATCCTTTTAAAGTTCTTTTTTTCCTAGGAGCAGCAACAAACAAGATTTGCCCCTAGAACTGGGGGATAAAAGTGTTGGGCAATGACCTACTAGAAGAGGAGACAATGCAAATGTTGAAAGGGTTTCTTCCTTAATTGGAAGAATGAGCAAATGAAAAGAATAATTTACATGTAGATTCAGTCAAGGGTTTGTACCTAGTAAAGTACAGTTTGAAGCATTTGTCTTGCTTATTCTTTAAATACATATTGCAAGCCAACAAGGCATTTTAACGGGATAAGTTCATTAAAAAAATATTGTTTAATTGTTGTTTATTGTTTATTGCTTAATTGTTTTATTGCTTAATTATTGTTATTAATCTGTTTAGTTTTGATCTGTTTTTAGGGGTTGGGTGGGTGTGGGAAGGAGGGCTGGGATATGAACTGATTTTATTTGTTCTTATGTTTTGAAATGTTGTATGCCGCCCCGATTGCTTGGCAGAGGGGCGAGATATAAATAAAAATTATTATTATTATTATTATCAGACAAATATGGTTGAGTACATAATAAAATACGTGATATAGTTGCAAATAAACTATATGAAATTAATATATACTTACATTAGTACTTTAGCTGTTATTTTGTAATATCCTACTTTTTTCTTTACTGCCCTACATTTTGCAGTGCCTTGTTCTCTTGTGCAGTTATGGCATCTGGTCATCCTAGGCCTGGGAGACTTCTCCACCATTTTCCAGAGCTTTTTTACAGGAATGAGCTTTCCCTTTGAGTCCTGAAATCTCACTGGTGTTAATTAGGAGAAGAGGAAGAAGAGAGGCAAACAGAATGAATCCCCTTCCACCCACAGCATAGCAGAATTGTTGTGCATTGAGGAATGGCTACTCCCACCCCTGCCCCTGATCAGTGTGTTATGTATTGCTCCTTGCAACCATCCTACAAAATGTAAAATGCCCACTTCCTTTTATTATCAGGATATAGGTTCTCAAAGCACTGTGTCTGAAGATATTTCATAAACTTTTTGTTTTGCTACTCTCAAAGTAAAACAACAACAACAACAACAACACAAAAATAAAAATAAAACACAGCTTAATGAATTTAGAGAAACAGTTTGTCCAGCCTACTAACCAGTCTTTGATAGTGATCAGTTCCTCCTCCTGTTTTCCTCCTCCTCTTTTCAGTGAATGTAGTAATGAGACCTGTAAACAACATTCAGGGTGTTATTTCTGTTTTACCTGTTTATCCTGCCTTTGCCCCAAGAAGCTCAGGGCAGCAGAGAAAAGACCTCCCCATTCCTAGTTTATCTTGACAACTGCCCTATAAAGTATGCAAAGGGATCTTGTTGCACCTTTGAGACTAACTGGAAGAAAGAAGTTGGTAGCAAGAAGTTAGTCTCAAAGGTGCAACAAGACCCCTTTGCATACTGATTTTTCAGACTAACATGGCTATTTTCGACATATAGCGAACCTATCATGGTGTTTTCTTAGCAAGTTTCTTCAGAGGGGGGGCTTGCCATTGCCATTTTCTGTGGCTGAGAGAGTGTGACTTGTCCAAGGTCACCCAGTGGGTTTCATAGCTGAATTGGGATTCAAACCCTGGTCTGCAGAGTCATAGTCCAATGCTCAAACCACTACGCCACACTGGCTTGAATTTTACCAACTTATAAAATTTACCAGCTTACACTGCACTTAGGGAGGAAAACCGAAAAGCAGATATATGATGGGGGACACCTGGTTGAATGAGACTACGTGTGAAAGGGATCTAGGAATCCAGGTGGACCACAAGTTGAACATGAGTCAACAGTGCGATGCAGCAGCTAAAAAGGCCAATGCAATTTTAGGCTGCATCAGTAGAAGTATAGCGTCTAGATCAAGAGAAGTAATAGTGCCACTCTATTCTGCTTTGGTCAGGCCTCACCTGGAATAATCCTGTGTCCAGTTCTGGACACCACAATTCAAAAAGGATGTGGAGAAACTGGAGCGTGTCCAAAGGAGGGCAACTAAAATGGTGAAGGGTCTGGAAACCAAGCCCTATGAGGAACGACTTAGGGAACTGGGGATGTTTAGCCTGGAGAAGAGAAGGTTGAGAGGTGATATGATAGTTGTATTTAAATATTTGAAGGGATGTCATATCGAGGAGGGAACAAGCTTGTTTTCTGCTGCTCCAGAGACTAGGACCTGGAACAATGGATGCAAGCTCCAGGAAAAGAGATTCCAACTCAACATTAGGAGGAACTTCCTGAGAGTAAGGGCTGTTCAACAGTGGAACACACTTCCTCGGAGAGTGGTGGAGTCTCCTTCCTTGGAGGTCTTTAAGCAGAGGCTGGATGGCCATCTGTCGGGGATGCTTTGATTGGGAGTTCCTGCATGGCAGGGGGTTGGACTGGATGGCCCTTGTGGTCTCTTCCAACTCTATAATTCTATGATTCTATGAAAGTAGGCCAGGCTTAGAGGAAGTAAGAGGTTCAAGAGCACTCAATAGAGAAAGACCTAATAGCTCAGAACATGCTTTGTGTGCAAAAGCTCCAGTAACCTTCAAGTAAGAAAGATCTTGGTCTGAAGCTGCAGAGAGTCATCCTAATCAGCTGTGGCTGAATAAATATTATTGATCATCATCTGAATTGTTGAAATGCAGCTTCCTCTATTCCATTCCATGTATTTTTCAGCTCACTTCCAGCACTCTCAACACTTCACAGGGTGTTATTTGCCATCAAGTTGATTTCGACTTGCATGGTGATATCCTGGGAATGTGAGACTTTCACAGCCTAAGTGACCAATTGTCCTGCTCAGATCTTGCAAATTCAAGAATTATGGCTTTCTTGATTGAATCAATCCATCTGCAATGTGGGTTCTTCCTCTTTCCCACTGCTTCTCATGTTGTTGTGTTGCCTTCAGGTAGTATCTGACTTATGGCAGTCCTAAGGCAAGACTGTATGTATGCGCAGTATGTTTCAAGTTTCCTGTCTTATGGCAACCCCATGAATCTCATAAGGTTTTCTTATGAAAAGAAAAACTCAGAAGCCAGTTCCTTCCCCTGAAATACAGGCAAGATTGTGTGTGTGTGTGTGTGTTTATGTACAAGCAAGACTGCATGTGAGCCAGTGTGGCATTGTGGTTTGAGTTTTGGACTAGGATGAGGATTCTGAGTCTGAGGTTCGAATCTCCACTTGGCCATGGAAATTCACTGGGTAACTTTGGGCAAGTCACATTTTTTTTCAGCCTCAGAGGAAAGCAAATACAACCTCCATTCTGAACAAACCTTGCCTAGAAAACTTCATGACAGGAAAGCCACAGCAAACTACAATTCCCAGTATTCCATAGCATTGAGTCATAGGAGTTAAAGTGGTGTCAAATGCATTATTTCTGCAGTGCGGATGCAGTCTCAGTCTTATGATGTGCCCAAAGTACTACAGACTCAGGGGGCTTGCAGACTGCCAGAAATAGTGCAAATTGAGTCCACTTTAAAGGTTAGGGTTAGGGAATCATGGGAAGTGTATTTTATTGTGGCACCAGAGCTCTCTGACAGAGAAGGCTCAATGTCTCAGAAAAAAACCAAAACAATTCCCATGATTCCCTAACCCTAACCCTAAAAGTGGACTCAATTTGCACTATTTCTGGCAGTCTGCAACCCCCCTTAGTTAAGCCATCTTGGCTTATAGGGATTGTTCAGGCCTGATTGTCCTAGATTCCTAGAACCGATTCACGTATCAGATTTTTGCATGCATGGACATTTTTATTCTATTTTATTTCTATCCCTCCTTTCTCCTAGTAAAGGACCTAAGGTAGGTTACTACAGATTTGAGGAGTAGTTCATATCAAAATCCCAGCGATTTTCTGCAATAACATCTTTTAAAATGTTTTCAGCTAGGTGAAAAATTGAATCCCTGAAACTGCAGTCAGTGAAGCAGAGCCTCAAAGAATTTAAAACTTAAGAGATGAGGAGAAAGTACTATTTACAGTAGTTAAACAGAATAATGGGAACAATTTGTATTTGTTTCCTAGGGCAGGAGCCAAAAAAAGGAGACTTTAACTGGTGCAACAGCAAAAACAGGTGTGTTTGCCCCCGTCCCTCTATAACCCAACAACCTACACTAGATTGCTAGGAATCTCTCTGGAGATGTTTTTTGGGCAACTCAAAAGAACTGGAGGGGGAAGGAAAAGTCTCTTTGTGTTGCTATTGCAACACTAGGACCAACGAGGATTTTGTGGTTGTTACGTACTGTCCAGTCAGGTCTTTTTATGGCAGGCCTATGAATATGAGACATTTATGAGCCCATTCTTCAACAGTCCAGTCCTGCTGAGATCTTGTAGACTCACGCCTATGGCTTCCTTTAGTGCCTTTTGCATTACAGAGCATTATCATCTTTTCCAGTGAATTGTGCCATGAAATGTCCAAAGCACAATAGGCTCATTTTAGTCATTTTGGCTTCTGGTGAGGGTTCAGGGTTGGTTTGCTCTTGGACCATTTATTTAACTTTTTCGGTGGTATTTAACTTTTTGTAGCTGTCCTCCAGCATCATATTTCAAATGAGCTTGTTTTCTCCCTTCTGCCTTGTCAACCTTAGGTTGTATCAAACCCAACTTCTCTCATCTTTTAAAATTACATCACCATTGTGATTCTGAAATGTTTGAAGGAACATCTGAAGTGATTCTAATATCTAATGTGGAAATAACTAATTCCAAGCCCATCGAACAGGGATGGAAAACCTGTGGTCCTCCAGCTTTTGTTGGGACTCCTGCTTCCCTCAGCCCCATCTGGAGTGCAAATGATCAGGGATAATGGGAGCTGTATATATACTATAGCTCTCATTATATAATATATATATATAATGACAGCTATAGTCAACCTCCACTGATATATAAGTTGCAAACAAAGTCAGGGATTCCATTTTAGGATATTTAGGGCCTTCGCAGACTTCCAGAAATAGTGCAAATTGAGTCCACTTTTAGGGTTAGGGTTAGTGCTAGGGAATCATGGGAATTGTGTTTTTTTCCTGAGACATTGAGCCTTCTCTGTCAGAGAGCTCTGGTGCCACAATAAACTACAGTTCCCATGATTCCCTAGTACTAACCCTAACCCTAAAAGTGGACTCAATTTGCTATTTCTGGCAGTCTGCAACCCCTGTTAGATTTTTACATTAAATCTGCAATCCCATCAATATATATAGAGCAGAAACCATTTAAAAACTGGATGTACTTTTCTAGCCAGGATTGGGTGGGATTGGTTCATTTGCATTATACCTCCAGGAAATGCAAAAACAAAACAAAACCACTTTTCAATCAATGTCTGAGAGCATGCTTGCTATGGCAAGCAATCAAATGCAAAATAGTGCAATTTTGCATTACAAAGGCAGTGAGGGTCTACAAGTCCTTTATGGACAATAAATTTACTTGGGTCCTACATAGTTCTTAATGGAACACTTGATTTACAATTGTATCTATGTTAACTCTGAACTTAAAAAGTCTCCTTCTGTGTTTAATGGTTCTTATCCACTTCTACAAGAAAAGACTGATGGGATTGCAGATTTAATGTAAAAATCATAGACTGCAAATTTGTTGTTGTTGTTGTATGCCTTCAAGTCATTTCCAATTTATGGTGACCCCAAGGTGGCCCTATCTTGGGATTTTTCTTGGCAAGATTTGTTCAGAGGAGGTTTGCCATTGCCTTCCCCTGAAGCTGAGAGTATGTGACTTGCCCAAGGTCACCCAGTGGGTTTCATGGCTGAGCTGGGAATCATAATGGGATTGAAACTCTCAGTATGGTAGGACAACAATTGCATATAACCTCAATTAATGTCAGCTTTCATACACACCCAAATCCTACAATAAACTATGCTTTTTACATTGTATATGTGCAGGCATTCAGCCATCATTGTCGGAAGAAATGAGCTGTAAAGTTTTTTTTTTTAAATTGTTATTTGCTGAGTACCTGTGAGAGCAGCTGTCCTTGCAATGGGCAAATAAAAACTGGGTTGGGTGAGAAGGACTGTGAAGCAAAAGGAACTAGTTAGTATCGAAGATGAAATCTAGGGATGACCCAAGAAATTTTGCTGCTCAGCATCTCCCCTAAATTGAAGTGTATAATACCCAAGGCTTGTCAAGTCATTTTGGGCACTTGAAGCAGAAAATCCAACATGTACCACTCCCTGGGAGAAAAATATACTACGTAATAACAAATATAACAACTAATAATTTCCTGCTCCTTCATGATATCCCCAATGAGTTGCCAAGGGCAGCTGTTTGTAACGTGGCCACAATTCCTTATGTCCTATTATTTTTATTGATGTTTTTTAAATTATTGTTTATATTGTTTTAACTTGTAATTGATTTAATAATTTTTAAGGGGGGGGAGGGATGTGGTTGTTGTTGTATTGGATTTAACGCTGTAAGCCGCCCCGGTTGACCTCAAAGGGGCGGGGTATAACTAAATTTTATTATTATTATTACTCTACCTAAAAGAGCTGGTCCTGGAGTAACCCATCAAATAGCATCCAAAGTGCTAGAAAAAAAAAACACACTATAGAAAGACCCTAACAAAGACCTCTTTGACATCTTAAAGTATAACAAATCTGTTATATCATGAGATATAATACTATGAACTCTTTGTCAGATGGATGATACATGTTTTCCAGAATTTCAGATATGTGTACAGTACATGTAGTGGGAACAGTCTGTGAAGTTATATTGAATTGAGACAGCATGGTGTGGTGGCTTGAGCATTGGACTATGAAACTAGAAACCGGGGTTCGAATCCTGTTTCAGACATGTAAACCCATTGGGTGACCTTTGGCAAGTCACACTCTCTCTGCCTCAGAAGATGGCAATGGTAAACCTCCTCTGAAGAAACTTGCTGAGAAAACCCCATGATAGGTTTGCCTTTGGGTCTCCATAAACCGGAATTGGGTTGTAACAGATTAACATGGCCTCTTTGGAAATTATGGAAGGAATTCATTAGAAAGGTTAGCAGTAACGAAAGTGTAATGCACTCAAAATATGGTAAAATTGGGAAGTACAAATTCAGAGTTTTGCCGTTTGATAACTAATCATTATTCTCCGTTCTGACAACCTAATGCTGACCGAAAGACAGAAAGAAAAGTCCACTGTGAAGGATATCCTAATAACTAATTCATAGTAAATCCTTTTGCACACTTCAAATGTGCTCAAGCTTGCTGGAATGTTACAGGGCTACCAAGCAAGACATACTAGATATTTTGAAAAGCAGGGGGGCAACCTTTTGCTTTATATCACCATTAAATAACCAAGTGTTGTTACTGCTGTGTAAGTTAGGTAATAGTGTTCTTCAATGCCAGTACTTCTGTATTAAAGTTTGTCTCATTTTGTAGCTGGTTTTTTTTCCCTAATTTTTTTTGAAGGCCCTGTATTTTTCCAGGCCACTTGTATGAGGCAACAAGTTATGTATCTTACACATTTATGAAGAAATCTACAAACTAGGAGGAAGAGGTTTGACTTTGAAATATGTGTGCTTGCTATGGGGGTGGGGGAATGGGAGAGACAAAAAGAGCAGTCCCTGAACAAGGAAAAAGTAATGAAAATGGTAAATTTAGACATTGATATGTTCAAACGTAAAGCTTAGCTTTCTACATGTTGCAATGTATGTGTTCACAAGGGCTGACAGGGAAAGAGTACCAGATCCAGCAACTCCACTGTTGGGCCTCAACGCAAATTTACTGGGGAGTTGTCCACAGCTCAAGTGGGGTCTTACATCTCATTATTTCTTACATCGGAAATAAACTTTTAAGAATGAAGAATGATCTAGCAAAGCCTCCTGTAACCGAATTGTCTTAGGGCAGGGGTAGGCAACCTTTCCCCTTTAAGGGCCAAGGGACTTCAGCTCCCAGAAGCCTCAGCCATGTTGGCCAATGTCCCATGTTGGCCAATAGCTCCTGGGATTCTGGGAGCTGAAGTCCCTCGGCCCTTAAAGGGGAAAGGTTGCCTACCCCTGTCTTAGGGGAATATTCTGAACTGATTTGTGGAGGGCTTCAACGTGTTAAATTCATTCTTTTTTGGAAGTTAACTTTCCAAGTTCTGCAGTAAACCTGCCTGGGATCACACTAGCCCCAGCAATGCAAAATGGAGGGCAAGACCAAATATAAAAATGGAGGGCATGACCAAATAAAAGCTAAAATACACTCATGGAAAAATAAATAAATAAATAAATAAATAAATAAATAAATAAAATTTATTTGTACCCCGCCCCTCTGCAGAGCAATCGGGGCGGCTTACAGCATTAAAACTCCATACAAATAAATTACACTACAATATAAACAAGCCAAAATCCTGAAACCCACCCACCCACCCCTTAAAAAAGTATTAGACATAAAACATATTTAAATGTAAATTCATGTAAATTCCTGAGCCTTTTTTCAGCTGCTCCATGATCTCTGAGCCTGGTGCTCCTTGAATTAGCAGAGTCCTTGCAGAACAGAAATCAAGGCGGCAGGGATGAGGGCTGTTGTTGTTGTTGCTGTTGTGTGCCTTCAAGTAATTTTTGACTTATGATGACTCTAAGGTGAATATTCCTCTATCATGGGGTTTTCTTGGCAAGATTTGTCCACAGGTTTGCCACTGCTTCCCCCTGAGGCTGAGAGCATGTGACCTGCCCAATGTCACCCAGTGGGTTTCATGGCCGAGCTGGGAATCGAACCCTGGTCCCCAGAGTCATAGTCCCAATACTCAAACTATTACGCCATCTCAGGGATGAGGGCACTGTCTCTCCAAATAAGGATTCTGCCTCTCCCCATAAAATTTTTCCTTCTGTCCCCAAATTTCTAGCACGGCAGAGTAAAACAATACAAAACAGTCACACCTAGGAGGATTGTATTCGCTGTGTTTGCACTCCCTTTGCTCACTTCTCCCCGGCCCCTTTTCTTTGGATGCTTAAAACTATTTCTAAATGTTGAGCTGAGATTTTAGCAGACTGCAATGCTAGACTGAAGGAAAATTGCATTGGGGTGCCATAATACTTACTGAGGGACAACGCTCTCATTTCTCCACATAGTAGCACCCCTGACTCAAGCTATGTTGAGCTTTTAATTTAATTAGTCTTAGGCAATAGACATATGAGGGCTCTTCCCCCAGTACAGTTTTGATTAAGGGTGCATCTGCACTTCAGAAATAAAGCAGTTTGACATCTCCTTAACTACTATGGCTCAATGCTGAGGAATCCTGGGACTTGGTAGCTTTGTGAGATATTTAGCCTTTGCTGTCAGCAATCTGGTGCCACAACTACAAATCCCAGGATTCCATAGCATGGAGCCATGGCAATTAAAGTGTCACCAAATTGTTTTAATTGTTTGTCTTAATTGTTTTAATTCTCACTATGTTTAATATTGTTTTAAGGGGAGGGTGGGTTTGGGAGGGTTCATAGTGATATTTTATTGATGTAAGCCGCCTCGATTGCTTCGGTAGAGGGGCGGGATAGAAATAAATGTTGTTGTTGTTGTTGTTGTTGTTGTTATTATTATTATTATTATTATTATTAACTGCATTATTTCTGCAGTGCAGATGAGCTTACAGTTGTAAACCGCTTAGACACTGCATAGCGCGGTATGAAGCGGTATATAAATGAAGCCGCTTTGCTTTTGCTTTGCTTTGCTTTAAGTTGATGCTAAGCTTGCTCCAAGAGGGCTGTCCCAGTTTCCTTTACTACTCAGAGGAAATGTACACTCTCCACCAGAGTATCCTGGAGCCAAGCGCTGTTCCCTTGGCATCCTAATAGGAAGTCGGAGGCTTTTACGGTCAGCAGTGAAAAAATCTTGCCAAGAAAACCCCAGAATAGGATCGCCATAAGTCAGGAACGACTTGGAGGCACACAACAACAAATGATTTTTTAAAACACCTTTTCCTGATGAAGAAGCTGATGGAGCTTCGAAAGCTTGCAACAGGTATTTTGTGCATTTTGGCTGGCCAATAAAGGTATCACTGTTTTGAGGATCCTAGAGGACCAGAGTTTGGCTGCTCAGCATGTTTTTTTCCCCCTTGGAAAGGAGTTCCTGGAGATGATGTGAGTCTTGAGGGAAATCCCCTGCCACCTGCTAAGAGGATGTGGAAGCCTCAGAGGTTTACTACTAATTTTGCATCTGAATTGCAGTGATTCCGCCTTGGGTGACTCTCCATAATCCACCATCACCACCAGGATGGGCATCATTTATTCCACTCTGGCAGACAGATGGTATGATTCACACCCAGGGCTCTCCTCTCCTCCCTCCCTTCAGTGTCACATTCCCCTCTCCTAACGGCTTGGAAGGCCCCACTGAATAGTAGTAGGTCCCACTGAGAAAGAAGTTGAGTAGTAGGTCCCACTGAGAAAATAACTAAGTCTGAGAAAGTTGAGTTGTAGGTCCCACTAATAAAGTGAGTAGTAGCTCCCTCTGAGAAAGTGAGTACTAGGTCCCACTGAGAAAGTGAGTAGTAAGTCTGAGAAAGTGAGTTGTAGATCCCATTGAGAAAGTGAACAGTAGGTCCCACTGAGAAAGAAAGTAAGTAGAAGGTCACACTGAGAAAATAAGTCTGAGAAAGGGAGTTGTAGGTCCCACCGGGAAAGTGAGAGTGAGTAGCAGGTCCCACTGAGAAAGTGAGTTGTAGATCTCATTGAAAGTGAGAGTGAGTAGTAAGTCCTACTGAGAAAGTGAGCAGCAAGTCTGAGAAAGTGAGTTGTAGATCCCATTGAGAAAGTAAGTAGTAAGTACCACTGAAAGTGAGAGTGTGTAGTAGGTCCTACTGAGAGAGAAAGTGAGTAGTAGGTCCCTCTGAGAAAGTGAGTAGTACCTCTGAGATAGGGAGTAGTAGGTCCCACTAAGAGAGAAAGGGAGTAGTAAGACCCACTGATAAAGTAGTAAGTCTGAGAATGTGAGTAGTAGATCCCACTGAGAGAGAAAGGGAGTAGTAGGAACCAATGATAAAGTAGTTAGTCTGAGAAAGTGAGTAGTAGGCCCCACTGAGAAAGAAAGTGAGTAGTAGGTCCCACTGAGAGAGAAAGTGAGTAGTAGGACCCACTGATAAAGTAGTAAGTCTGAGAAAGTGAGTAGTAGGTCCTACTGAGAAAGAAAGTGAGTAGTAGGACCCACTGATAAAATAGTAAGTCTGAGAAAGTGAGTAGTAGGTCCCACTCAGAGAAAAAGTGAGTAGTAGCACCCACTGGGAGAGAAAGTGAGTAGCAAGTCCCTCTTAGAAAATAGTAGGTGTGAGAAAGTGAGTAGTAGGTCCCACAGAGAAAGCCACAGAGGTCCTTTTCTTCCTCGGGAGGGAAAAGAAAACCCAAAAGGGAGGCAGATTTCAACCTCCTCCTCTTCCTCTTTCCCTTGGACCCAGAGCTTCTCCTGAGGAGGACCAGGCACCGCAAAATGGAGGACCTTCCAGGAAAAAAAATGGACAACAGGACCAAAGAAAAGCTCAAAACGCACCTAGAAATGTAAACCCATACTTCTCAGCCATGCTCAAAATGGAGGACATTTTGGAATTCTTCCTGGGCAGGAGGTTGAAAGGGAGGACACTGAAGGAAAATGGAGGACATGAGCTAATAAAAAGCTAAAGACGCTCATATGAATATAAGCCCATACTTCTTAACCATGCTAGAGGACCTTCTAGAAAAAATGGAGGACATGCCCAAATAAAAAGCTAAAAGACACAATAGAAATATAAATCCACTCTTCTTAGTCATGCTAAAAAACTGAGAATAGTCAAGAAAAATGGAGGACATGGCCAAATAAAAGCTAAAAGACACTCATAAGAATGTAAATCCATGCTTATGGTCAGGCTCAAAATGGCAGTCTAGAAAAATGGAAGGACATGACCAACTAATAGCTAAGAGATACTCATATAGGAATAAATGTAAATCCATGCTTCTTGGCCATGCTCCCCAAAATGGTGGGCACTAAAGGAAAATGGAGGACATGAGCAAATTAAAAGCTACACAACATTCATATATGAATGTAAATCCATGCTTCTTAGTCAGGCTCCAAATGGAGGACATTTAAGAAAAAGGGAGGACATGACCAAATAAAAGGTACAAAACACTTCAGGGGGAGTTGTGTTGGCCATTTAGCAAATTCAAACAAAAATGTTGTTTTGGCCGGCCAATACAAGTATCACCGATGATTTTGGTTTGAATTACACACACACACACACACACACACACACACACAACTCTATGCTTCTTAAAGGGAGGACATTCATGAAAAAATGGAGGACATGACCAAATAAAAAGTGAAAAACTCATTGTGTGTGTGTGTGTGTGTGTGTGTATATATATATATATATATATGTATATATATATATATATACACACACACACACACACACACCCCTATACTTTTTAGTCAGGCTCCAAAGGGAGGACACTGAAGAAAAAGGGAGGACATGACCAAATAAAAGGTACAAACCACTCATACAGTATATATTTGTACCTTTTATTTGGAGCCTGACTAAGAAGCACAGATTTGTGTATGTGTATATACACACATGCACACTGTATGAGAGTATGTGTGTGTATACACACACACACACTGTATGAGTGTTTTGTACTTTTTATTTGGTCATGTCCTCCATTTTTTCAAGAATGTCCTCCCTTTGGAGCCTGACTAAGAAGCATAGATTTGTGCGTGTGTGTGTATACACACAACGTAAATCTATGCTCAGGTTTCAAAAGGGAGGACATTCATAAAAAAATGGAGGACATGACCAAATACAGGCTAAAAAACATTCATATCTATATCATATATATAGGATATAGATATATAGATAGAGATATGAATGTTTTTTCATATCTATATCTATCTATCTATCTATCTATCTATACACACACACCCACACGTAAATCCATGCTTCTTGGCCATGCTTCCAAAACAACGGAGGACAGTTGAGGGAAATGGAGGGCAGGACCCACTTGAAAGCCTCGGAACACTCATAGACGCCAATCAATGTCGATCCTCGCTTTGCTTCTTGGCCCCACTTCAGAACGGAGGACCTTTGGGAGTTCCCTCTCGTGGAGCGGAGGGCCGTGTCCGGGAAAAGGAGGACGCGGCTAGGTTGCCCCTCGTGGCGAAGGCAGGAGGGCGGGAAGAGGAGGAGGAGGAGGAGGAGGAGGGGGAGAAGGGGGAGAAGGGGGAAGGGGCGGGGGTCGCTGGAGAGGCGGGGCGGGGCGGAGGGGCGGCGTCGGCCGAGCGAGGCGCCTTTGTTCGGGCGGCTGGAGAGCGGAGCGGAGCGGAGTGAAGCCGGGAGACGGAGCCGCGGTCGCAGCAGGGTAAGGAGGTCCCTTCCTCCCCTTCCTCCCCTTCCTCCCTCCGGGGCTCCTTCGGGGAGAGGGCTGGGGTCTCTGCCCTTCTCAAGGAAGGAAGGAAGGAAGGAGGGAGGGAAAGTGGGGGGGAGACCGAGGGGGCTTTGGCGCAGAGGGACCACCAGTGTGTCTGCAGCTTTTTATTGGGTCAGGTCCTCCATTTTTTATCTTCCCTGTCCTCCATTTCGAGCATGAGTGAGTGCCTTTAGCCTTTCATTGGGCCACGTCCTCCATTTTCCTGGACGGTCCTCCATTTTGAGTTGGACTAAAAAAAAAAAGGCATGGGTTTGTATTTCTATTGAGTGAGTGAGTGCCTTTAGTTTTTTCTTTTTTTAAAAAAAAAATTGGGTCATGTCCTCCATTTTCCTGGACGGTCCTCAGTTTTGAGCAGGATTGATAAGCATGGGTTTTGTATTTTTTTTTAAATTGAGTGTCTTTACCTGTTATTTGATCATGACCTCCATTTTCCTGGGCTGTCCTCCATTTTGAGCAGGACTAAAACAAAAAGAGCATAGATTTGTATTTCTATTAAGTGCCTTTAGTTTTTTATTGGCTCATGCCCTCCATTTTCCTGGGCTGTCCTCCATTTTGAACAGGACAGGACTAAAAAAAGGTATGGGCTTGTATTTCTATTGAGTGCCTTTGTGTGAGTGAGAGATGTCCTCCATTGTCCTTGAATGTCCTCCCTTTCAGCCTTCTGTCCAGGAGAGAATTCCAAAATGTCCTCCATTTTGAGCATGACTGAGAAGCAAGGGTTTACACTTCTACAAATAAATTGGGCGATGTCCTCCATTTTTCTGGAAGGTCCTCCATTTTGAATCTGACCAAGAAGAAGCATGGGTTTTTATTTCTATTGAGTGCCTTTAGTTGTTTGTTGGGTCATGTCCTCCCATTTTTCCCTAATTGTCCTCCATTTTGAGCCTGACTTAAGAAGCATGTGTTTGTATTTCTATTGAGTGGCTTTACCTGTTATTTAGTCATGTCCTCCATTTTCCTTTAATTCTCTCTTTTTTTGAGCAGGACTAAAAACCATGGGTTTGTATTTCTGTGAGTGCCTTTAGCTTTTTATTGGCTCGTGCCCTCCATTTTCCTGGGCTGTCCTCCATTTTGAGCAGGACTAAAAAAAGCATGGGTGCGCTTTTCATTGGGTCATGTCCTCCATTTTCCTTGAATGCCCTCCATTTTGAGCATGGCAAGGAAGCATGGGCTTACATTTCTAGTAGATTTTTTAAAAAAAAAAATTGGGTCATGCCCTCCATTTTTCTGGGAGGTCCTCCATTCTGAGGGAGGCAGTCCAGGGGTCTGGTGAGTGGAGGGAGAGGGTCCTTGGAGGGGTCTCTTCCACAGGGTCCCCATGAGTTGTAACAACAGGGAGTTGGATTCAAGAGGATTCTCACATTACGCCTTTGGAGGACTTGGCTTTCTTTGTGCAAAAGCCACATAGCATCATCGCCTCCTGGCACAAGCAGCAAGATTACACCATGTTCAGTGGCATCCTTGCACCTTCAAAGAAAGGTGTTTCCTAAGGCTGCATCTGCACTGCAGAAATAACCCAGTTTGACACTGCTTGAAGCCTCGTGGTTCAATACTATGGAATTCTGGGAACTATAGTTTGTTATGGTGCCAAAGCTCCCCTTCAGAGAAGGCTAAACGCCCCATAAAACTACAGTTGCCAGAATTCCTTAGCATTGAACCTGAGCAGTTAAAGTGGAGCCGAACTGGATTATTTCCGCAGTGTGGATGCAGCCTAAGATGCCCTGATCCCAGTTGGGTGGATTTGAATGGGATTTCTCTGTATGGCTGTGCTAGCCTCACATTTCTTTTCTGCATCCAGTGTTCTCAGTATTTCTCTATATAATTCATTTCTATACCGATACAAATTAGGGAGCTAAAATTGGTTCCAGCTTCCCAGGAAAGATACCTGGCTGGGAAATGGCAAGGATTAACTTGGGAAAAGTTACTTTTTTGGACCACAGGACTCAGAATCCCCAGCCAGCGTGGCTAATGAATTAATTAGTCATCAGCTGTCCCCATTAAGTGATGCCTAGCGAAAGGTTGACAAGTTACTTGGGTCCAAAACACACTATAGAAATAATCTAATTTGAGGCCGCTTTAACTGCCCTGGCTCAGTGCTAGGGAATCATGGGAATTGTATTTTTTTCTGAGACATTCTGCCTTCTCTGTCAGAGAGCTCTGGGGCCACAATAAACTACAGTTCCCATGATTCCCTAGCATTGAGCCAGGGCAGTTAAAGTGGTCTCAAACTGGGTTATTTCTGCAGTGTGTTTTGGGCCTCTGAGATTCTGGGAGTTGCAGTTCCCAAAAGTAACTTTTCCAAGCTCCAGGAGGTAGATAAAGACCCGAAGAGCAAACCAATGCATGGGATTTAGTGTGCCTGACTGAATTGCATTGACTGGGAAGGTCTTCTCTTACCCAAATTTGGCAGAGTTTGAGTCACTATTTGTTCCAAAAGCAAGAGGTGAAATTCATAGATTCCAGGGTTTTTTTTTTTTGGGGGGGAGGGGGGGGAGATGATGCCTAGAATTCTACTACTATTACTACTACTACTACTATTATTATTTGTATCATGCATTTCTCCCAAAATTGGGACCCAAAGCAGCTTACAGTCTTAGAACTTACCATTAAAACATACAAAAATACAGTTAAAATCTAAAAAGTGACAATATATATATATAATCAGTCTCTGGTTTCCACTCTTTTTTTATTTGCGGTTTTCCCACATTCATGAATACTTGGATGGCTACAAATTTCCTGTTCCTAATCTAAATGACTAATTAAGATAGCAAAAGTTTGGTTCTAGGGAGATAGGGCTGAGGGAATGAGCTGGGAAATTTTGGTCAAGTTGAATAGCTGCATTTTACAGTCAGGCAGTGGATTTTAGTTGAGCTAACAACTCCTGCTTCTTGGTTGAGGTTTGGGGAGAGCTGAAGCGGGAGATACTTTTCCTTAGGGCCTTTGTAGACTGCCAGAAATAGTGCAAATCGAGTCCACTTTTAGGGTTAGGGTTAGTGCTAGGGAATCATGGGAAGTGTATTTTATTGTGGCACCAGAGCTCTCTGACAGAGAAGGCTCAATGTCTCAGAAAAAAACACCAATTCCCATGATTCCCTAGCACTAACCCTAACCCTAAAAGTGGACTCAATTTGCACTGTTTCTGGCAGTCTGCAAAGTCCCATAGTCCCTTGTAAAAAAAACCTTTAAGCTGCATCTGTCTCAGTGTGGACTACTTGAATGTAGCTAAACTGGGGTGTAGCTACAGGGGATTGAAAAAGGTTTGTTCAGACTTATGACTTCGGGTTTTCTTAGGCAAGGAAGACTGAGAGGTGGTTTTGCCAGTTCCCTCCTCTGAAATATGGTCTTCATTAGCTGCCTCCCATCCATGTACTAACCAGGTCTAACCCTACTTACCTTCCAAGATCAGATGGGATCTGGTGCCTATAGGGTGAGATTATTGTCCCCCAAATAAGAATTTTGCCCTCTAAATGCATTATCCTTCAGTCTCTAATTTGTTACACTCCTCAGAGCGAAACACTAATAATGGACTCTTTAAGTTTGCTGTAAGTAACTTTTGGTAACTTTGCCTCTTTGGATGCCTAAACTGTCTTTCTAAATAATCAACCGAAGTTTTAACTTACTGCAATCCTAGAAATTTGGAGACTGAAGGGAACATCTCATTTGGAAGGGCAGGATTTTTTTATTGGGGAGGGCAATGCCCTGAATTTGTCCCCCTCTCCATCCTACCTGGGGGAAGGAAGCTTTATTGGAGGGAAATTATTCTCTTCCCTTCTTCCTTGCAGGCTGCCATTGTAAGATCTAGGGCAGGGGTAGGCAACCTAAGGCCTCGGGGGGCCGGATGCGGCCCCCCAAGGCCTTTGGACTGGCCCCGGGCCGGTCCTGCCGCCGCCGCCGCCACCACCTGCCATGATGATATTGATTATTGTTGTTATTACTTGTTCTTGGGGTTTTCTTGGCAAAATCTCCACAGGGGTTTTGCCATGGCTTTTCTGGGGCTGAGAGAGTGTGCATGCATATTTTTAAATTTATTTATTTATTTATTTATTTATTTATTTATTTATTTTTGGTGCTTCGGCCCCCCCAATTGTCTGAGGGACAGCAACCCGGCCCCCGGCTCAAAAAGGTTGCCTATCCCTGGTCTAGGGTGCATCTACACTGTAGAAACAATGCAGTTTGATACCACTTGAACTGTCATGGCTCCCTCTTACAGAATCCTGGGATTATTAGTTTTGTGAGGCACCAGCACTTTTTGGCAGAGAAGGTAAAGATCTTGTAAAACTACAAATCCCAGGATTCCATAGGATGGAAGTACAGCACTTAAAGTGGTATCAAACTGCATTGTTTCTACAGCGCAGATGCACCTCCTATTCTCATGAGTGGATGGAAGAACTAGAGGATGTTACAAAGACTTACTAACTTGTAAACTGAGTTTTTAAGATTGTTTTGAATTAGTAGATCCACCTTAGCTATTTACAATAAACTAGTTTAGTCTTCCGGAAACCAATGCCCTCCAGACATGTTCAGGCAACTTTTCTCCCAGCTGGCATGGCTCTGTGCAATTTTAAGATTATTCCTTTCTTTTGCTGCACCAAATACCTGTCCTGTGCCACTCCTACCATTAGTCGGAATGAGGAGGCTGCCTCAGGCAGCAAATCTTGAAAGTCATGAACTAACTTAAATTAGCCATTTGATTTGTTATGATTGTAATGCTATTGCCAGAGAAGGCAAGGCACTCCTGGGATTTTCTGCCTCGTTTTCCAAAAGTATCTTGGCTGACTGGATTCAGTGGAAAGGGTGGTAGTGCCATTTTGTGTTCTGTCTCAGGCAGTAAAATATCTTGGTTTGGTCCCCTGTATCAGTAGGGGTAATGCTGTAGTTTGAGGTGGCAGAAAAATATTGTTTAAGGTGCCTTCACCTTTGCCATAGCTATACAGGGAAACTGCTTGGGTGGGAAATTGTAGACCCTGCATAGTATTCATTCCTTTGAGCCACAGAAAATTTGACTGAGTGTAAAACTGTCTGAGCCCAGGTCTCCTGGAAGGTTGGGTAAGTTAAGAATGTGTGTCTTCATAGAATCATAGAGTTGGAAGAGACCACAAGGGCCATCCAGTCCAACCCCCTGCCATGCAGGAACTCAAAATCAAGGCATCCCTAACATGGCTATCTGGCCTCTGTTTAAAGACCTCCAAAGAAGGAGACTCCACCACAATCTCTGAGGGAGTGTGTTCCACTGTCAAACAGCTCTCACTATCAGGAAGTTCCTTCTAATGTTGAGGTGGAATCCCTTTTCCTGGAGCTTACATCCATTGCTCCGGGTCCTATTCTCTGGAGCAGCAGAAAACAAGCTTGTTCCCTCCTCAATATGACATCCCTTCAAATATATAAACAGGGCTATCATATCACCTCTGAACCTTCTCTTCTCCAGGCTAAACATACCCAGTTCCCTAAGTCGTTCCTCATAGGGCTTGGTTTCCAGACCCTTCACCATTTTAGTTGCCCTCCTTTGGACACACTCCAGTTTCTCCACATCCTTTTTGAATTGTGGTGCCCAGAACTGGACACAGTATTCCAGGTGAGGCCGGACCAAAGCAGAATACAGTGGCACTATTACTTCCCTTGATTTAGACACTACTTCTGTTGATGCAGCCTAGAATTGCATAGGGTTTCTTTTTCTTTTGGGGAGCAGTGGGGTGGATATTGGTGAACTAGTGTGTGGAAATCACAGTGTTACCTTTAAAATGGGCAGGCAGCATTGTAAAATCTGCCTAAAACAACCACAATAACACCCTGGAACTCTCAAAATCCATTCACCAAAACCTGATATATAAGAGAGAAAGAGACTTAAGAATTAAACTATTTTGAGCCCACATATTTCTCCCGGAAACCAAAACTGAGTAGAGATTCGGGTCCTTCTTGCACTCCCATACTGATGCATGGTGGGTTCAATGTTGGACTACGACTCTGGAGACTGGGGTTGGAAACCCTGCTTGGCCATGAAACCCATTAGGTGACCTTGGGCAAGTCACATACTCTCAGCTTCAGGGGAAGACAATGGCAAACCTCTGAACAAATCTTGCCAAGAAAACCCCATGATAGATTTGCCTTAGGGTCACCATAAGTCGGGAAAGCATTGAAGGGAAACAACAACAATTGATGCAGACAGTAGAGTCATTTTGCAGCTGCTGTTGTTAAAACAGTTGAGAGTTAGAAATCCTTACCAATCTCCTGTAATTCACACTGAGTTCTCTACTACACAGAGTAGGACTGAATTCATGCTTACATGTATTTTTATGGGACTTGTAGCCAGTTCTGTATATACTTGGCACTGATAACTGGGAAATTATGAGTATATTTTTGTTTGCTCTCTGTGGAGTACAAAGTGAAGCATAAAGAATTGAAATAGGGAAAGCACTCCTATGCAGAGGTATGAGGCACCTAACAGGTTAGAAATAGGACAGTCTGTTGTGGAGCTTAGATTGGGGGGGGGGGCTGATAGAAGATGGACTTCTGTCCTAGCCTTCTGGATTGTGAGCAACATGTGCCTATTTTAACTGTACAACTTGTCCCAATTAACCCAAGTATACAAGTCTTTGAGTGTGCCTCACTGATCCAGTATAATTCATATTCTTGGGCCACAAGTTGCATTATCTCATGGTTATGCAAGCCAGGAGGGATAGAGAGCCAAAGACAGGATATATGCTTGGCCCTATACTGTGTTCTGTTCACTGTTTCACAGGGCTGGCCATATTTACTTGTGGTCATGATGAACTCCATGTTGATGATCTGGTTAGTAGATTGTCTGATAGAAGTCTGGATTTCTAGTCATCTTAGAATCATAGAATTAGAAGAGGCCTTAAGGACTATCCAGTCCAACCCCATTCTGCCATGCAGGAATGCAGAATCAAAGCACCCCCCCTCTCCGACAGATGGCTATCCAGCCTCTGTTTAAAAACCTCCAAAGAAGGAGACTCCCCCAGTCTCTGAGGGAATGTGTTTCACTGTCAACCAGCCCATATTGTCAGAAAGTTCTTCCTAATGTTGAGCTGGAATCTCTTTTCCTGCAGCTTGCATCCATTGCTCTGGATCCTTTTCTCTGGAGCAGCAGAAAACAAGCTAGCTCCATCCTCAACATGACATCCCTTCACATATTTAAACAGGGCCATCATATTGCCTCTTAACTTCTCTTCTCCAGGCTAAATATAACCATCTCCCTAAGTCTCTCCTCATAAGGCATGGTTTCCAGACCTTTCACCATTTTGGTCACCCTCCTCTGGACACATTCCAGCTTGCCAATATCCTTTTGGAATTGTGGGGCCCAGAACTGGATGTAGTATTCCAGTATTCTTGTTGGTTACTGATGAACAGGTTAAGCTATTCTTATGTCTTGATTTGGTAGAGTGTCCAAAATGTTAAACTGTAATTTTAGAAGTACTCACTGTGCCTTCAATTGAAGGAAATATAGGAAAAAGAAAACTTGTGGTTGACTTAAGTGCTTATTCATCTGGTATTACTCAACTTTACTAACGAAATGAACCAACATTTTGGGGGAGTTGTCAATAACGTATGGCAAATTGCTTTTGAATTTTGTCTATGTTCAGAGAACATCTTCTGGACAACCATTTATCTGGTGTGTTTGTTCCCACCAGACATGTTTTAGGCCTGTTTTGTTTTGTTTAAAAAAAGCTTATGTGATATTGTTTTTAGCAGCCACAAGTCATCCTAACCTCCATTAAAAAAACAAACAACAATTACAGTACAGTTTACATAGAAGCAAGCTCCATTGTTCTCATTAGGAAGTAAGTGTGTATAGGATTGGAGTCTGGGTGGAATCATAGAGTTGGAAGAGACTTCAAGGGCTACCAGTCCAACCCCCTGCCATGCAGGAATACACAATCAAAGCACTCTCGGACAGATGACCATCCGGCCTCTGTTTTAAAACTTCCAAAGGGGACTCCACCATGCATTCCAGTGTCAAACAGCTCTTACCATCGGGAAGTTCTTCTAATGTTTAGGCGGAATCTCTTTTTCTGTAGTTTGAATCTTGAAACAGTTTAGAGAGCTGGACCAGAACTAGCAAAACGAATTTCAACAGGGAGAAAGGCAAGATATTACACTTAGGTAGAAAAAAATGAAATGCACAGGGGATGGATGATACCTGGTTTGACAGCAGTACATGAGAAAGGGATCTAGGAGTCTTAGTAGACCACAAGCTAAACATGAGTCAACAGTGTGATGCAGCAGCTAAAAAAACAATATGATCGTAGGCTGCCTCAATAGGAGTGTAGCGTCTAGATCAAGGGAAGTCATAGTGTCTCTGTGGTCTGCGTTGGCCAGACCTCACTTGGAATACTGTGTCCAGTTCAGGGCACCAAGAAGGATATTGACAAACTGGAACATGGCCAGAGAAGGTCACCCCAAATGGGTGACATGATAGCCATGATTAAATATTTGAAAGGATGTCATATTGAGGATGGATGGAACAAGTTTGTTTACTGCTGTTCCAGAGACTAGGATACGGAGCGATGGATTCATAGAGTCATAGATTTGGAAGAGAACACAAGGGCATCCGGTCCAACCCACTGCTGTACAAGAATATATAATCAAAGCACTCCTGACAGGTCATGATATCACAACCAATATTTTCCTAGGTTCACTGAAACCTGCTTTCTTAAAGTATAGAATGTGTGTTGGACTGCATTTGGGTTCTCCTTTCCTGTGTAACAAATGCAAGGAGAATATAATCACTTCCGCCTAAGGATCCTGCCACTTCCATCGTATCAACCAGTTCATCCCTACTGGGGTTATGACCAGATCCAAAAAAGCTGATCTCCTTTTGCCTCTTCCACCTTCTGGACAATGAAGTTATCAGCAAGGCAAGTGAGTAATTTGTTGGACCTTATATTCTTGACAGAGTTTGACTCCCAACAAATATCACGATAGTTGAAATCTCCCATTACTGCTTCATCTCTCTTTTCTTAATGGTTGATTATCTGTTCCAGGAAGGAATCATCCAAATCCTCAGTCTGGCTTAGGGGTCTGTAGTAAACCCCCACAGTGACATCACTGTTGTTCCTCTCCTGCTTAATTTTACGGTTTTTCCCCAGATCTCAACATGATTGCAGTGTTTGTTTATATCAGGGTGGGGAATATACATCCTTCCAAGTGTTGTTGGATTGCAGTCCTTCCCTTTGCCAGTTTAGTGAACGGTAAGAAGTGATGGGAGTATCTATCCAGCATTTGGAAAGCCACAAATTGTCCATGTTTAGTTTATATAAAGTAACAGGAATAGAACTTTCCCCTTTCTTTCCAAATATGCCTTTGTCTCCAATGGGATAAAGGAGACCAAACAATTTTAAAAATATATTCTTTTGATGACTTTACTGAAAATGGTCTTTGGATGAAGGGTATTTTCATATGTTCGTGTGATTAAAACATGTGTGAATACTGCAAAAATAAAAGCCTTCTTTCTGCTTCTACTTATGGCAGGGGTAGGCAACCTTTTTGAGCAAGGGGCCGGGTTGCTGTCCCTCTGACAATTGGGAGGGTGAAGCACCAAAAATAAATAAATAAATAAATAAATAAATATAAAACATTTTAAAAAAGTAAAATTAAAAAAAAAATATGCATGCACACTTTCAGCCCCAGAAAAGCCATGGCAAAACCCCTGTGGAGATTCTGCCAAGAAAACCCCAAGAACAAGTAATAACAGCAATAATATCATCATGGCGGGCGGCGGCGGCTGCAGGACCGGCTTGGGGCCAGTCCAAAGGCCTCCGGGGGCCGCATCCGGGCCTTAGGTTGCCTACCCCTGACTTATGGCAACCTTATAAATTTTACAGGGCTCAGGCAAGGAAGGCTCAGAGATATTTTTGCCATTTCCTTCCTCTAAAATATGCATACAGGGCTCAAATAGAAAGAGAGGGAAGACCTGTTCCCTTACATTTGTTGATGGGAACAGTAATAAAGAAAGTGTGTGTGTGAGTGAGGGGGAATCCCATGTTTCATCTATAGGAACAGAGCATAAACAAACATCTGTCTGAGGGCTGCTGCCACTGCTGTGTGCTTCCACTCCATGGGTGCCTCTTTTGCTTCAGGATATTCATTGTATGCGCGCACTGGAGCGTCACACCCTTCCCAGCACACCAGGATGTGGCATCCATCCAAAGATTGAGACAAACCTCTTGAGTTGACTCCCGGAGGCAGCTGCTTTGCCCAATTTTCACTAATGTGACAGCAAAGGAACATTCGAAGGAGGGGGTGAAACCCTTCCAATAAGCGCCACTCCCAGTTCCTTGGTTCTTTACAGGTGTCCTCACCCCTTCCTCCAGTTCCACGTAATGTGCATACGTAGGTTATGAAGGGTGATTTAAGCTTCCTAAGGCTTCAGCCTTTCTTAAGGAAACAAAAATATCACGATATCAAAGCAAGCCTGTTAGGAGGGTCTAGCTTTAACATCAGCAAAGTAGCAGAAGTGTGCCTTTGTCTAACTCTGCTTCCCTAAGAACTGAGAGTGACTCCAAAAGCAACGCAGGTAGTTCAAACAAAAGTTTACTAATGGTTTTAATCTATACTCACATGAAAACTACATCCTAATCTAGTTAGTGAATAATTCAGGTAAAGAGAAATATTTATCTCACCGTCTTTCTAAAGAAAGTTGAAAGAGGAGGAAGATGGAAAACATACTGAGAGAGAATCTCTCAAGGTGGGTGGGTGACCTAATTCACATGGTTATTTGAATGAGAGAGAGGGGAAGGTTTGCATGCAGGAAATCCCTATCTAAGGAGGGGGAAAGAGAATGCAAACATCTTCCAGCATGTTACAGTGATATATGTTTGAGGTGGGTCAAATAGAGGCCTTTCTTGGAGAGGGCCTTCACTGAGGGCCAAGCTGGATGTGACATTAGCAGTGTGTAAAAGAAACTGGTTGCGTGAAGGGGAGAGCAGAGGCAGTTCACGCCTTTCACATTCATCCAGCTTACATATAGGCAACTGCATTGTGCTTGTATCTTTTCCCAGTGCAGTAAATAGAAGCTCTGGGATGGGGATTTAGATCATGGTATGGTATGTGAGTGGGATTAGATCAGGGGTAGGCAACCTTTCCCCTTTAAGGGCCGAGGGACTTCAGCTCCCAGAATCCCAGGAGCTATTGGCCAACATGGGACTATCGGCCAACATGGCTGAGGCTTCTGGGAGCTGAAGTCCCTCGGCCCTTAAAGGGAAAAGGTTGCCTACCCCTGGATTAGGTGCTCTCTCCCCGTACCATAGCTCCAGTCTAAATTGGACCCTCTGAAACTCCTTGTAGACATCCCCCACACCAAAGTTTTGGGAGATGCATACATGATTCTCCGATTTTGGGCCCAAGTTACTTCTTGAGCTAGGCCTTTGGACTGTGAGGAGAGAAGTGGGAGGAGGGAACCAAAAGCCCTCAAAAATATGTGAGACTCTTTGTAGGATATGTAAAGACTGGGCTGTGAATCAGTGACACCTTTTTAAAATGTGTGGCAGTAAATGTATTTCATAGTGGCAAGTGTCTATGGACAGTGTTGTTCATTTACAGGTCTTATCCTCATCTTGAACATGCACTTTAGAATCGTTGATATATCAATGTCTTTAAAACAATAATTTGGGAAGTGGCCTTCAGCTGCTTCTCTCTGTGACGGCTATGTAGTAATCAGGTGTAGGCCATGGAGCTTACTACATTGAAAGTCCATGCTCTGTGGGCAAAAGAGGGGGGAGAGCTATGATTCACTCTTGACATAAGTATTTTATGACTTTTTTAATGGTTAAATGTGTGATGGGATCTTGAAAAATTGGGGAACGTCCCATTCCAACTCTCCTAGCTTTGGCCAATTAAGAAGAAAAATTGGGGCAACTTCACATCTTCATTACAAGGTTGAGACGAATTTAAAAAATTTAGCTGCCCTGTACCTTTGGTGTGGTTCCCAAGAGGTATGCAATGTAATATATGTTGTGGTTGTGGTGTACCTTTCAAGTCATTCTCAACTTGCGGCAACCCTGTCATGGGTTTTTCTTGGCAAGATTGGGTTCAGAGCAGGTTTGCCATTGCCTTCCCCTGAGTGTGAGAGAGTGTGACTTGTCCAAGGCCACCAAGTGAGTTTCCATGGCTGGGTGGGGATTTGAACCCTGGTCTCCAGAGTCGTAGTCCAATACTCAAACCACACTACATCATGCTGGCTCTCTATTGTACATTTATGCTGTAGATATGGGCAATTGGCTTCTCATTTTGTGTAGCATGGAAAGTACTGATTTGTCTTTACAAATTGTATACCAAACGTGTCTGTTCAAACCTGTACAAATCTGAAGTACATATGTATAAAAATGAAAATTTGGAAATGGGATTGGATTGTTTCAAGTGGAAACGTTATAAAGCGGTGTTTTCAAGAACATATTGTTTACAAGGCAAGAAAGAGATTTCATGTCATGAACACTAAATAAAAATCAGAAACAGGACATTTGAATGTAATGAATTATTTATAAGTAGCTCTCCCAGTTGAAGTGTTCCTCTCCCAGAAGAGAGGGAGAGAACAACAGAAAGTTCCATCATAGGGTTTGAAAAGCTGGTGGGATTTTGGCTGGGAAGTTACTGAGGGACCCTTTGGATCCACCGGATCTAGAGTCTCCTTTTTCTCCTGGCAAATCCCCAAACAACTCCAGCCTCAGAACCAATGGAAATTTCTTCCCTTTGAGATGGGGGGAATGTAGCAACAATGTAGGGTTCACCCCACCTCCCAACCCAGCTGCAGGAAACAGATGCAGTAGTTGCTGTGCCAGAGAAACTTACTATAAGATTAGTCTTTCTGTATAAATTTATGTATTTAAAGTAGCAAAGTTGAGATCTGATAAGAAAATAACCAATATTTCAGTTCTCCCACCCCAGATTTGCTAATTTCCTCCAGCCAGAGATTGGGTCAGAAAGAGAAATGCTGTTTTTTCCATGACTTCAAAGCTTCTGGAATTATACAGTCAATTTATTGTAGTTTAACCTTCTGCCTACTTGTGTTTATTGGCAACAGGCTGCTGTTGAGCCAAGATGAGTTGGAGTTTCCTGACGCGCCTCCTTGAGGAGATCAACCAACACTCAACTTTTGTGGGAAAGGTGTGGCTGTCTGTGCTGATTGTCTTCCGCATTGTGTTGACTGCTGTGGGTGGCGAGTCCATCTACTACGATGAACAGAGCAAGTTTGTTTGCAACACACAGCAACCTGGATGTGAGAATGTCTGCTACGATGCCTTTGCGCCCCTCTCGCATGTCCGTTTCTGGATCTTCCAGATCATCATGATAGCCACCCCGTCTGTGATGTATCTGGGCTTTGCACTACACCGGCTCTCTCGCCAGCCCCCTCGGAAGAGCCGGGCCCCTGTGGTACGGCGTGGAGCTGTCCGTGACTATGAAGAGGCTGAGGACAATGGCGAGGAGGACCCTATGATCTATGAGGAGGTGGAGCCAGAGAGAGAGGTGAAAGAGCCACAGAATCAAAAACATGATGGCCGCCGGCGCATCAAGAAGGATGGGCTGATGACAGCGTATGTGTTGCAGCTGCTGTGCCGTTTGGTGTTTGAGGTGGGCTTTCTCCTGGGGCAGTACATCCTGTACCGCTTTGAAGTCAACCCCTCGTATGTGTGCTCCCGTAGCCCTTGCCCTCACACCGTCGACTGCTTTGTCTCCCGTCCCACTGAGAAGACCATCTTTCTCTTCATCATGTATGCTGTGAGTGGGCTTTGCCTGCTGCTCAATATCTGTGAGCTGTTGCACCTGGGCTTTGGAGGAATCCGGGATGCCCTCCGTGGCCTTGACAAGGATGGTGGTGTCCCTCCCAAGCCCCAGTATGCTCGGAAAGACCCCTCTGCACCCCCTAACTATAATTCCCTCAAGAAGGATCCCTCCAAGAGCCACCTAGCTAAGGACAAAATGGCTTATGGTGGAGGGAATTTAGCTGGCATTGGTGCTGAGCGCTATGCTGTTGCATCAGGCCTCCCAAACCGTGAGCTGGAGCGACTCCGCAAACATCTCAGGATGGCACAGGAGCACCTGGAAATGGCTTTCCACCTTCAGCCAGAGGACACAACCAGCCCTTCACGTAGTAGCAGTCCTGAATCTAATGGGCTGGCGGTAGAGCAGAACCGCCTCAACCTGGCACACGAGAAGGAGGGCGCAGCCTGTGAGCGAACTACTGGTACGTTGGGCCAACCGTAGTCTTTCCTTTGGAGCAGGATTGGGGAATCTTTGCCCCCCCTAAAAGTTTTGACATCCAGTTCCTATAATCCTTTACCCCTAGCCACACTGGCTGGGGCTTCTTGGAGCTGAAGTCCAAAACACCTGGAAGGCAGAAGATTCTCCATTCTTGCAGTCTAGTACTACTACTACTACTGTTGTTATTATTTTCATTTTTATGCCACCTTTCTCCCAAAAAGGGACCCAAGGTGGCTCACAAATAAAAACACTTCAAAAACAATTTTTCAAAAAAACAACTAAAATAACCCAGTAAAAACAGTACAAAATTAAGATTAAAAACACAGAAGTTAAACACACATAATCTAAACACTTACCCCATATAAAGCCACCCTGTAATGATTTTAAAATGCTTGCCTGGAGGACCTCCGGTTGAGATGGTGGGACCGAGAGAAAGCCTTCTCCTGAAGATCTTAGGGCTCTAGCAGGTTCGTATGGGGAGATACTAGTATCCTAGCATAGGGCATCCATTCTAACCTGGAAAGGCAAGAATCAGCCACCCTGCCAGTTCTCTTCTTGCTGATGCTGATTCTGGTTAAATTAAAAGAGCTGTTCATGTGGAATGGAAGCATCGTTCCCCTTTGCGCTCAGAGATGCTGGCTCTGCTGATGAACCTTGGGAAGCTGGATTACCTCCAAGTGTCATTTGGTCAGACATGCTGCCCTTGGCAGTGTAGGAGATAATGCCAGAACATGGGTTGACTGGTAAAAGCCAGTCAAATGGCAGTGCTAAAGAGGGTGGCTGGCAGCCAGATACATAATGAGCATCTGACAGAATTATCACCCAGAGAAGGATGGGATGATGATGTTGCTCTGACTACTATGTACACCTCTTGCATGGTGCGAAATGCTTGAGCTGCCCAGAGCACTGGTGATTGACATGAAACAAAGATGCATGGAACGCTGATGCATGCTGGGGTTGGGCAGCAGAGCTCCACGTTGGGGGGCTGCATATGGCCCTCCCAAGGCTTTTTTCATATGTTGGTCTTCATATGGTCTTCAGGGTCCCTGTTTTGCCTTTTTTCTGCCTCCAGAGATTCTTGGTAACCCTTCTTGGTTACTGATGCTGGTACTAGACTCCAGTGCAGGGGGAGATCCTTGGCCCTACAGATATTTTAGACTTCACCTCCCAACTAGAGGAAGATGATTATGGGAGCTGGGTTCCAAAACATTTAGAAGGAGGCAGTCCATCTATTAAATAGACTACAGGGCCTCTGCACTAGTTAACATTTAAAAAACAAACAGTTTTTCAAAACCAGAAGTGAACTTCTGGCTTCTTGGGGGTGAGCGGGGTTGTCTTCTCCCCTTTCTTGGCAGTTTCTATGGTTCCCTTAGGGTCCCAAAGGAAGAACATGGCCACAGTTGCCCAGTTCTGATTGTAATATGTGAAGCCCACAGAGGTGTGGGTTTGGGGGAAGAGAGAAAGAGATCTTCAAGAGTGTGGTTAGTAAACTCCAAGGTGGATTGCTTGTGTGAGGGGATGAGAGTTGATCCTGAAGGACTGAAATGAGAAATTTAACAAACTTTTCTTTCTCTCTATTGTCCAGGTCTTTGAAGACCTTGCTGGGCCTCACTGGGCAGCTGCACAAATGACAACAGGGAAGCGTCTGTGGAGAATTGGCAGCGTGTGAATGTGTGCTCCTAGCCTGAAGATTGAAAATGCTCTGACAGACTGGGTGGGTGGGTGGGTGGGGATGACAGTGTGCTCTGGTCCTTGGGGATTGAGGGCAAGTAAAGGAGATGGATGTGGACCTCCACATCCCTTCCTTTCTGAGTGGGAGCTGTAGTGAGGCACCCTCAGAAGTCTCACTCTGTGTGTATATATATATATGTGTGAGTGTGTATCTTTTTTTTAGGGGTCTAAAGGGAAGCCTTATTTTTTTACTTTTATACATGTTGTAGAGGTACTATTTTGTCTCTTTTAGAGAATTTTTTGTATTGTTTTTCTCTAGCAGGACTGGATAGGTAGCTTATGACAGCTTCTCCCTCCTCCCCTTTATTTCCAGTTGAAGTTTACTGTATATTGGGGAGGGAGAGGCAAGAGAAAATTTAAGATATCCACAACATTCCAGGAATCTGTACACATCCATGTACAAATGGACCTCATTTTTTTTTTGCTTTCCCTCTCTCTCTCTGACACCAGAGTGTGGAAACAAATGATGGCTGGGCCAAAGATAATGATTCTGCTACATTCCAAGATGCTGCTTTTTAGGCAGTGTCTGTCTTCCTGCCCTCTGTGGGGTGCTGTGCTGGATTCCCTCTTGAATTGCAATGGGATCTGACATTTGGATCATCTCAAAGATTGACATGAATTGCATATGTATGTTTTTTTTTTTTTTGGAGGGGTATTTTTGTATATGTAATGAACTGGAATAGTTATGCATTTGGTCCTTTTTTATATGAAAATATATATTTGGTTAAAGTCAACAGATTTTAAAAAAATAAGAATCCTGAGATCATGACTTTTCTTTTTGCGCTAGAAGATGGGAAGCAGAGAGGAGATTGCAGAAGTGTGTGTCATTCTAATGCCTTGGTTGGTTCTTCAAGACTTTGGTAATTCACAAGAATGGGGAAGGATCGGGGTGGACCTGTTTGTCCCCCATGCCACCAGCAGTATAGGAGTATAGGGAGATGCCGTAGTACCATCCATCAGTAGGGGGTAGCCTTAGTTAACCCAACAAAGATAACAGGCTGGAACCATTTGCTTTGTTGCCTAGATTTTGGTCTGTGTGTGTGATTCCACTCATCACAGGATATGATTTCTTTCCTTGGCTTTATCACACTGGGTAGACATGGGGTGTAAAAAATCTTGTTACTAGGCAGCATAGATGTTCCCTCATGGTAGTCACAAAGAATTTGGGGAGGAAGCAGGAACTGGGTGTTGGTTGGAAGGGAGCATTTTAAGGGCTAGAGGTGGTCAGGTCGATGTAAGTTCTCTTGGAAGCGAATGGAAAGGGATGCCTTAAGTCCTTTCCTTCAATCGGCTGTTTTGAGCAAGATGCCCAGGATAAGAACCCTGTGCTTCCTGCCACGATCTCGGTCTTTCACTGGAAGCAGCTCCTCATAGTATCACATGGAATTTTCAAAACCTCCTCCAAGCCTGAGCCGCGTAATGTCTTTGTTGCTAAGCTTTACCATCTTGGGCTTCATGTAGGACAGTAGTTCCCAAACTTTTATCCTCTGGGTGTTTTGAACTTCAGCTCCCAGAATTCATGACTGTTGGCCATGCTGGCTGGGGCTTCTGGGAGGTGAGGTCCAAAACACTTGGAAGACTAAAGTTTGGGAACCACTGATGTAGGAGAAAGTGTGTCCTAGAACTTTCTCAGTTCTTATTTGTGGGCAGTTCAAACATGTTTCTGTTACCAGCAATCTGAAATTGCTGGTGACATGAGGTGTAAAAAGTTATTTTTGTGGACCAAAGTTACCAGAATCCCCAGCCAGCATGGTCAAGTTCTGTTTGAGCTTCACATCTGCTTGAGCTTTTGACATCTTTGAAGTGGAGATACCAAGGACTGAACCAGAGACTTTTATGAAGGGAAGGTGTGCGTGCTTCATCTTTATGTTATGCAGTGCAGTCTAGCAGCCCTGTCTCTCCCCTCTGGTTCTGTGTGCTTGGAAGTTCAGCTAGGCCCAGGGTTAGGCAACCTTTCCCCTTTAAGGGCCGAGGGACTTCAGCTCCCAGAAGCCTCAGCCATGTTGGCCAATAGTCCCATGTTGGCCAATAGCTCTTGGGATTCTGGGAGCTGCAGTCCCTCGGCCCTTAAAGGGGAAAGGTTGCCTACCCCTGAGCTAGACCTTGAGTGTTGTTCAGTTCCCCATGTTTCTTGCTTCCCATCCCCTCCACAGAGATTTGATGGACTGGTGACCATGTCCTCTGTACAAAGAAGGGAAGAGAGGGATCCAGACTTTTATGAGGATTCAGTGTATCATTAAAACTGAGGTGGTCCATGTGTAGGGAACAATGCTTTTCCTCAGCTTTATCACACTGGGTAGTAGTAGTGCTGAATTAGACTATTGAAGGAAATCAGTTTGGGATGGAGAGAGAGAAATTAATTTTGCACATATGTAGCAAAAAGAAAAAAAAGAGTTACCTGGCTTTAGAGGTTGCCTTATCAGAGGAGGCAGTGGCTTCAGAAGCCAGACAGCCTTCTTAAACCTCTTATCCTCACCCCTGGGACTGTGGACTGATAAAAAGAATGTTACACACCTTGCTTCCTATATTCCCTGTTTAAATAGATATAGAAGCCTCAGATCTCTGTGTGTATACACACACACACACGTATATTTGCCTTGCCTGTGAAAACCCAAAGGATGAAAATACTGACTTTCTTCTCCCATACCCAGCCTTGTTTGCACTGAAGTATTTAGAAATCAGTCTTGCCTCCTTTACTACTGCAGCAATGGACCATGTAGCCTTCAGATGCTACTGGATTGAAACCTCTCACCATTGCCTATGCTGACTAGGTTGGGGCTGATAGAACTGGAGGGCCACAAGCTGTTGTCTTAGGTCAGGGGTAGGCAACCTTTCCCCTTTAAGGGCCGAGGGACTTCAACTCCCAGAATCCCAGGAGCTATTGGCCAACATGGGACATTGGCCAACATGGCTGAGGCTTCTGGGAGCTGAAGTCCCTCAGCCCTTAAAGGGGAAAGGTTGCCTACCCCTGTCTTAGGTGATAATTTGCAGGGAGAAATGGGTTTATAAATATGGTGTACAAACCTGAGAGTTAGTACAGTGGGCCATTGGTATCCATTGGGGTTTGGTTCCATATTTTGAATACCAAACTCTGTGCATTCTCAAGTCCCACTAAATACAATGGGATAGTAAAATGGTGTCTGCTGTATAAAATGGCAAAAATCATGTTTTGCATTTTGGAATTTATATATTTTTAAATATTTTCCAAGCCATTGATGGTTGAATCTGTGGATAAATAATCTGTGGATATGGAGGGCTGACTACAGTATTTCTAATCATGTCTTGTTCTTCCAGGCTTGCTTTGGGTACTTTGGTGCCCTCTGCTGACCAAGTTTTTGTATTGCAGCTAGAGCACAACCCAAAGTTTGCAGCACTGTAACAGCTTAACTCCTAGCTCTCTCCTTGTATTTTCTTCCCAGAGTCATGCTGGATTCAGACAAAGATGGGCTTCTACTTCAGGTTTCATCTGCCATAACATATTTCTCTTAATTTAATGTGTGCAAAACTTACATATTCACCTGAATGGACCCAAGAATGATTCTGCTTTGATTCCCCCCATATAATGTTAGTACAAGTTACTGTGTCAATTAATTACAGGATGTCCTAGGAAGGACATCATTTGAGTTTTCAACTTGATCTTTTTTAAAAAACAAAAAACAAAATCCACAACGTTGAATTAATATACAGTGTTTTGAAAACACTTTCTGAATAGCTGATTACAGTACAATTTTAACAAAGCAAGGGAACTCCCACACTCCCACAGGCAGCAGTACTGGGAGACGTCTGATATACCTCCTTGCCTTTATCCCATCCTGAATGTTTCAATCAGCAAGATAAGTTTGGTCTCTTCTCTCTCTCTCTCTCTCTCTCTCTCACACACACACACATACACACAGCAATTTCAACAGTTCTAGTGGGGAGTTGAAATTTTCTCCCACAACTGAAATGTTTACCTTAGGTGATAATTTGCAGGGAGAAATGGGTTTATAAATAGTGATGTATAGTGATGTTGGTTTCCCCTCCCAGACTGAACTGAGTCCCTGGTCTCAAACTGGGTTGTGTTTATTGGTCTTTGTGGCTATATTCTTGATCAATGTTTCCATGTTTTCTTGATGGCTCTACTGTGTTGTCCCCAAGGAGCCATGGGGAATCAAGTGCTGGATAGAAAAACCCATAATCCCATTGTACAACTTTTTGGCTGCCCCCAGTGTTTCCAGTTAACATCTGAATAATAAAAGGGAAAAAAACCTTGCGCTGGGATTCTTGATGAGCCCAGTGCAAAGACTGCTGAGTATTTCTCTTGCTGTGGGCAGAAATCCAAGGAAATGGATCCTGATGGATATAACAGGACTTTGGATTGTCTAGATGACGATTTAGCAGGCAATATAGGGCCTGTAGGGTTCTGTTAGCCCTAAACGTGAGCTAGCATGGTGTAGTGGTTTGAGTTTAGGACTAGGACCCTGGAAATCAGTGTTTAATTCCCCACTCAGACATGGAAACCCACAGGCTGGGCTTGGGTGAGTCACACACTTTCAGCCCCAGCCCCCGTGGCATGATAGGTTTGCCTTAGGGTCATTATAAGTTGGAAATGATAAAGGCACACAACAACAGGGCTCTGTATTCAATAAAAACCACATTAGGATGTCTTTTATTGCCCTTTGCCTCTCAATTCAAAATTGGCTTTTCCAGACCAAAAAAATAGATGTGATTGTATAACACAGCCTTCTTCAGTCTTTGAAAGATGTTAGATACCACCATAGACTATAGGCACTGGCTGATGAGAGCTGTAGTCCAAAATATTTGGAGACTTCCAGATTGGGGAAGGCTGCTGCTCTGTGTGAAAGCAGCTTGGGGAGAAAATGAGTGCATAAAAACTAAAAGAAATTATTAAGCAGTCTCTTCCCCACCCTGGCATATCTATGCAAAGGCTACTGCAATGACATGTGACAAGTCTGGCTGGGAAGACCACAAACTTAGCAGATGACTACATTTATTTTTGATGAAGCAATCTTTATAGGTGAGTCCCAGACTAGGCAATACTTAGAAAGGAACTGGTGTGACTTTGCCTTTTTATAGTGAAAACCAAGGTTGAGTGTGCACATCTTTGACAGATGGAATTGGTCATGGGCCTATCAACCAGAGAGCATATTTGCTTGCAGAGGTGTTATGGTGAACTGAAGTGGGCAAAAGAGGCTAGTTTGTTTTCAGGAATGCATCGGTCCTTGGGAGCCAGGTCTTTGCTATATGCAGGCACAATCCTGGGTGAGGATGTTGGGTACTGTCTCATACTTGAAGGAGTAGCCACCATCTGAGGTGGTGCGGACCCGCAGGGAATGCATGGTGCTGGGCAGGGCTGCACAGCAAAGTTGGAAATTGGGCTTGTGTACGAGAGTGTGGGCGTCAGAGCAGCTCCCGTGGCAATAGTGAAATATGAAGCTGGTGGGGTGCACAATCCACTTGTCCCAACCTAGTTCTTCAAAGGAGATGTTGAGAGAAGCCCGGTGGCAGTTGGCATGGTCTGCAGCATCTTCTGAAGGCCGCTGGAGCAAGTTGAGAAAAGCTGGCGACCAAGGCACCGAGGAACGCCGAGCCCGGTCACGGCCCTTAAGTTTGGTAGATGCCACAAGGAAAGGTATCTTTTCAGCATCGGCTACACAGGGGCAGCCAGGGCAATGAACAAACAACACAAATATCTTCTGGGCAATGTAAGGCAAGAAGGAAGTCCCAAAATGAAAGACTGTCCAGCCCTCCGCAGCTGGCACTGCCATGGTCGCCACAGGGACCCGGCCTTCTTCAGAGAGCTTCAGTATCTCTGCTTGAGGCATGGAGCTGTTGGATGATGCTTCTGAAGGGCTGCTGCTCTGCACTGTCACAGGGCCTGTGTAAAACCACAACTGGGCCGAAGTCACCACACGACTCAAGGTGTGTGTGGAGGTCTGGAAGATGTAGGTGAAAAGGCCTGCCTCATCTGGAAACTCATCAGGCTGAGGTGGCCCACAGGGCACATCTGCAAAAGATGAGAGGGGTTGGTTAGTGGTGGCTTTGCTCACCCCAGGGGTAGGCAACCTTTTTGAACCAGGGGCCGGGTTGCTGTCCCTCAGACAATTGGAGGGCCAAAGCACCATAAATAAATAAATATAAAAAAATATGCATGTACACTCTCTCAGCCCCAAAAAAGCCATGGCAAAACCCCTGTGGAGATTTTGCAAAGAAAACCCCAAGAACAAGTAATAACAACAATAATCAATATCATCATGGCGGGCGGCGGCAGGACTGGCCTGGGGCCGGTCCAAAGGCCTCGGGGGGCCGCATCCAGCCCCCGAGGCCTTAGGTTGCCTACCCCTGGCTCACCCCATGGTCTGGTGCTTGTCACCTAGTCCTCCAGATATTTGGACTGCATTTCCCAGAAACCCCAGCCAACATCAGGGATTCTGGGGGCCAAGGCTTGAGAATCACTGGCATGAACCACTGTTTCTCTAAAGACAGAGTGGAAGCGAAACTGATGCAAGCAAAGGTTTGAAGCAGAAAGGACAAATGGGGTTTTCAAATCTAGATTTTAAAGATGTCATAGCTGATAATATGTAGAGAGATCTTGTAGCACATTTGAGACTAACTGAAAGAAGTTGGAAGCATGAGCTTTTGTAGACTAAAGTCTACTTCCTCAGATGCATTTAGTGGAGTGGACACCAGGGACAGACATATATAAGGACAAACTGGACTTGCTACTTCATTTCTATACACAAAGGATTTTGAATTAGAATTGACATTCTCACATACCAATGGCATATGTATGTCTGTCCCTGGTGTCCACTCCACTAAATGCATCTGAGGAAGTAGATTTTAACCTAATGCTGCCAACTTCTTTCTTTCAGTTAGTCTCAAAGGTGCTACAAGATCTCTACATACTGATTCTACAGACTAACATGGCTATATCTTTGAATAGCTGATAATAGTATCTGTTTTGTTTGTTCCTATCTGCCATTTTGTACTCTTCCAAAAAAAGCATGACATCTGTGTCCCTGAACACTCTGGGCCCCCAAGTTCTCAAGTATGTGGCCTTGTGTTAACTCTTAATCCTGCAGCAAAGATTTTAAAATGGAAGCTGATTTCCAAGATGCTGAAGGATTGAAATCAGTATCCCTTGTCAACAACATATTCTGTGTCTATGTTCTGGTTCGGGATCAGGCGCAGTGCAGCTTTCTAGATGTTGAACTGCAACTCCCAACATCCCTGCCATTGCCTATGCTAGCTAGGGTTGATGGGAGTTGTAGTCTACAACATCTGGTGGGGCCCACTTTGCCCACTCCTGTTCTTGTTGAACATTTATGCATGGTGCATTTATTTACCTGGAACACACTTCAGTGTTTTAAGATAAACAACATGTGTTGTAACTTGGGTCTGGTAGATGGATATCATCAACAGCACCACAGTATTAGTTTGTGACTGGCAAAACCAAGTCAAACTGATATTAATTTTCCACAAAAAAGTTACATAAAATATGACTATAACATATGTAAACTACACATCATCATTTGCTGGGTGAATCTGTAGCAGGCCTGCAAGCAGTTAAACTGGATTTTCCTTACTATATTTTCTTACTGAATGTCAGAAATATATTTCCCTCCTGTTAGCTGCCTTTTTGAAAACCAATTGGCTGCAGGTACGCTTGGCATCTTGTTTCTGCAGGCCTAGCCACATCCATCAAAATGTCATAGGTGCATAATGTGGACAAATATACTTGGACAAGTGATACAAAATTTGATCATGTGTTCTCTTTTATTAGATCAATTAATTTTGGTCAGTGTCAAGAGAAACCAACCCTTCAGGGTCATGTCACATGAGAGCCTGGATGTTCTCATGCTAGCGGAAGTTGGATCCAATAAAAGATACTGCCCAACTTATTTTTATTTCTCTTAACATGTTGCTATCTGTATGCTAATGCTGTATTGTGGTGGAAGAGCTACTCAAATCATTAAAAAGAGACAGAAATAACTAGTTTTAAAAGTCTCATAATTAGTAATTACCCTCTTTTGCAGGGTTTAAATTTACCTGCCCTTTTTTCTCCCATTCATTATTCCTGATGCCATTTCCTACATAGTTAGAAATGATGTTACTAATGTTGATTGGGGAAAAACCATATCCAATCCCAAAATTCCTTGCTAAGGCAACAATCCTATGCAAAATTACCTGAATGTAATTCACACTGAAAACAGGCTTATTTCTGAGTAAGTATACACCTTCAGAACTGTAAGTCTGCAGTAGCTCAGTGCGGTCTTATGAATGGCTGTTTGGACATACTTCCTTTCAGTTCAGAGGGACAAATGTAGATAAACTCACATTAGCCAGCAATTAGTTCCACTGTACTCAATGTGTCTTGCTTCTGATTACATTGGATTACATGTTAATCTGACTAAACTCACTAGAACCTCTGCATAAGCACAGACAGAACCGGCTGTATAAGAAGGGAGAGCTGTACAAGAAAGAACTGTGAAGGAGATCCCAGGTGAAGTGTGAAGGACAGCGCCAAAGACCTAAGATTTAGAGGCATCAGCAGCATTGTAAATCTGTGGAGTGTCAGGAAGAGGGAGTAATCTGCCATCAGTTGTGAAGGCCACTGGTAAAGCAATTCCTAACCACACTTTGGAAACTTTCTTTTGGGAGACTACAGCTCTCAAAATTTACCAGCCAGCATGGCTCCAGTGGGAGTTCTGGGAGCAGTAGTCCCAAATAATTCTCCCAAGCTCTGTTCCTGATAAAATGACCTCTAGGTGATTAAAACCTCTGCCACGTTGTGTTCATAAGCTGCCTTAACTCTCCTAGCAGTCTTCCTATAATTGATTTGCTTACCTCTGGATGGGAAGGCGATCACTTGGGATGTGTCCTCTTCCTCCCACTTCGGAGCAATGGATGTGCCTGAGGCATGCCGTCTGTGGAGCCCCCTTCGTCGTCCCACCTGGAGCTTTTCACTTTGTGGAACAGGACCAAGGGACTCCAGGAAATGCGCCTTGACTTTGGCCAGGATTAGCTGCCTGTCAACTTCTCCCTTGCTGCAGCCAGCAACAGTGGCAGGAGCCAGCAGGACAAACAACAAGATCAGCATGGAGTTGATGAAGGGCAAGGTGTGCCAAGACCTCTGATCCAGCATGTGCAAAGGAATGATGTGCAAGGGGAGCAAAATACCTGCAGAGCTGGGTTTGCTTTTTGCCTTTTGTTTTTTGAATGTGTGTAAGAGTGCAGGCTGAGTCTTTGTGCCCAAGAGCTGGTTTCTGGCTTGAGACTATTTGCATGCGTGCAGAAGTCCTGTATATTCTTGTGTGAGGTGGTCTGGCTCTTCACTTTTCTCCTCTGAGTCCAACCCACCCAGCTCCTTCTGCCTCCTGCCTTCCTTGCTGAGCCAGGCTGAGGGCACGATGGCATTGAGACTGTATCTGACACTGACGCAAATGTCTGCCAGCCATGAATATTATCTCCTGGGCAGCAAAACACAGGAGACGTCTGGAATGCAAGGACAGTGCTGCCCAGGGGACAGGGCCCAGGGCAGGGTGTCAAAGGGGGAGAGGGGAAGGCTGTCAGTGGATGGGGTGGCAGTGCTGGGCAGTGCTGACAGTGGGGGCAATGTTTTCCATATTTCTAATCCCCCTCCTGCAGTTTGCCTGGAGATCAGTGTAGTCAAGTTGCTAAGAACTGAAGCCTGATCAATCTCGCCAACCCTAAGCAATAACTGTTAATCTAGATCCAGATCAGAATGGAAATTAAAGAACTTTTTGCTTTTTTGAAATTAAAGCCAAGATTTCTGCGCACTATAAAATTATCAGTGAGTGCATTTTGGTTAGTCAAGAGTACAGTAGAATGATTAGAAGGTGCTAAAGGGAATCTGATCTATACCTCAAGGCTGTTCCTTCGGGTGGTCAATCAGATCAGAGCTTTTTAGAGCTCAGCAATTTAGGTTTTGGATTACAACTCCCAGAATCCCTCAACCTCTCTATTCAAGACTATTCAAAAGTGTTTGGATACATAAGCTTATCGCACCAGTACCTGTAACATTCCCATCGAGTCCCTGGAACATAAAGATATGGAAACGGGTGTTACCGCATTAGATTATTGATAACGGGATAGTAATGTTATGAGAACACATATTATCGCACTGCATTTACTGTTGTACTGGTATCAGTGCTAAAGCAGTTCCTCAGCCATCCCTCATTGGCGCATGCTCACTGTTGTGAAAATCCCTATGTCTGCATTGGAAAGAATGCTACCGAGAGGTTTAGGTAGCGAGCATTCATTGTTTTTTCTTGTAAACACGACACAATTCAATCTACAAAAATAAAATAATTTTTTTTTAATTGCCTGTGGCACCTTCCTTGCATCAACACTGGAAGCGTCGAGTTTGTGGATGTTCTAGGACGGGAGGGGAGGAGGTTGTCTTAGGCAATCAGAACACGAGGACAGATTGAGACCGGGTAGGATTATCGCACACACATCAACTGGAACGGTCTGAAAGCGTTCTTGCTGGCTGAGGACGCATTTTTACAGTTCTTCTCCTGGAACATGCTAGGGACTGTCAGAGCACAGAATGGGAACTCAATGAGGATCATACCGTGGCGATAAAATCCGTTCCGTTCCATTCTCATCACGCTCCGAGAACACAGTGCGATAAGCTTAATAGTTACATCTGCTCAGGAAAATTCTTTCTCCCAGTCTCTTCAGTGTTAGGAACTCTTATTGGATTAACTTATTTTCCATCCTAGAAACAAGCAGGGAAACTCATCCTAGCATTATTACAAAGGATCCTGATGTTCGATAGTGTTTTGTTTTGTTGAACACACCCACCCACAGAGTTGCTTCATGTGTGACACCTTTTCTGCATAGGGAACTCTTCTTTGTAGGGAAAGGAATGAAAGCTATGCAGAGATGTCTAGTCCTGTGTATGCCATGATCAAGCACATACATGAGTCTATGCATTGTATTTGTACAGGACTTCGTTTTCAGACAGCATACTTCAAATAGCCAAAGTACTTCACGAACTATTTCAGCAACTGTGACAACACCTGGGCTGAGATTAGCACCCTCTTGTTGCAAATAATGGAGTTCTGGGTAAGTTAGAGTTCATACAACTGAGGTGAGCTTTGAAGTGACAACTTCCTAATTCAGACCATCAACAAATTAATTACTTAGGGGTGTATGCTAAACAGCTAAATATTTTGCTTAGCCAGAAAACTAATGGCAAATTATTCTTTTGACTGCAACTCTCAGAATCCTCCAGACTGCGCTAGTGGATTCTGAGAGTTATAGTCCAAAAGAGCAACTTTTCCAAGCTCTGCCTGTTAACATCTGGCTGTGATTGTTACATACCCTCCCACTTTCCCCTACCCTAGTAATTGGTGATGTGGTGACTAGGATCCAAACACAAATATAGCGGACACGGTTTTCTGAGTGCCTGGCATTCTGTGGTGCTGCTTGCCTTTCAACCACAGGCTTAGGAGGGCCGTCCAAGAATTGAGAGGGAGACGCCAAAGAGTGTAATTTTTCAAGCACATATCAAATAATTCAGGACATACTGCTGCTTGGCATCTGTCAGCTGAGGTTAGATTTCAGTGTACTCTGAAACTATGCAGTGATCGAAGCAAGATCTGTCAGTTGGTTCCCACAGGCAGGGATGTATAACATGGGCCAGAAGGAGACTCTCATGTGGATAATCTCTGGACCCTAAAGATACAGAAGCAGGCATGGGATGAATATATTCAGGGATGGATATATTCAGGGATGGGTTAGAACTACCCCAGGACCATAACAACTCCCTCCAAATTGGATACCCATCTACAACTATAAGGGAGAAGGATACTAAGGATTGCAGGGAAACATTTTTTTATCATCCATTGTAGAATAGGTAATTGCTGATACATTGATCAACAACAGTCATATGCAAACTGCCTACGAGTCATTTGTATCATGGAGACTTTCCACTTTGTCTAGAAATTCAAGGAAAGGTCTTGGTGATCTGTACAAACCTCAAAATCTGCCTGGTGCTCATCCACACAGCTACAGTTGGAGTTTTTGCATTCAGCAGTATCAGTTGTACAATGATACAAGAGTATTAGAATAACAAAACAGACTGGGAGGGGATCTCAAAGGTTATCTAGTCCAGCTCCTTGACAATATGATCAAGCACTGCTACACCATCCCAACTATGTGGCCATTCATCTCCATTGAAACACTTCTCATGTAGGAGAGTCCATCACCTTTTGTGGTAGCTTGTTGCAAGTTCAGAGTGTCTCATAACTCTTTGCATGAAAAAAAGAGAGAATGTTAGAGAAAAGGGGTCATCTTAGCAGTATGCTTGAATAGCTGTTTTGTTTTTAAATGTGGGAATCATCTCCATCTCTTTCAAAGATGTAACCACTCATCTCTAGCCTAAAATAATACAGTTGTGTGTGGGTAGCATGGAGGAATTGATTCTGCTGGATATACAAGTTAGCCCCTCATGAGTAAAATCATTCTACTTCCCTCTGAGCCCCTGCCTTATATTCCACTCATTGCCTCTCGCCATGTGTTAACAGAAAACTTGAGGGCAGTAACTTTGTCATACAAAAGAACTGAAAACAATCTCAGAAGGCATGGCACAGGAACAAAGAAAGTTGCAAATACTCCTGATTTTTTTAAAAAATTGTGCCAGTATATTTTTGTTGATAACATTATTCTTTGCAACATGGAAAACAAATGAGGATTGTCAGTTATTCTTGTCTTGGAGAGAAAATAACAACTCTTTAATGTTCAGCACTTGCTGAAGTGGTGGTGGCAGTGAGAGAACATTAAGTTTTCTTCTGACCTTTCATTTCTCATTTTGGCTGGCAGGGCCATCTCCTTTGTCACGTCCCCATTCCAATCTGCTATGATATCATGCTTTCTAACATTAAAGCTGCTGCCTGGTTTCTGTTTCCTAAGTACCTAGTAACAGGGCTGGCTAAGAGGGCCATCATGGTGTAGTGGTTTGAATGTTGGACTAGGGCTCTGGAGACTAGGGTTCGATTCCCCGCTTGGCCATGAAACTCACTGGGTGACTTTGGGCAAGTCACCTACTCTCAACCTCAGGGGAAGGCAATGGCAAACCTCTTCTGAACAAATCTTGCCAAGAAAATCCCATGATAGGTTCACCTTAGGCTTGCCATAAGGCAGAAATGACTTGAAGGCACAGAACAACAACAGGGCTGGCTGTGTCTGAAACTCTTGCCAACAGCAAAGCACCCTTTTGTGGGCTCTTTGCTAGGCTGATGAGCCCCGTAAATGTACCTGGCACCAGCCCTTCTAAGGCTGGCTGGTAGCTGCTGTCATTTTAATTTCCCACAATTCTGATTTAGTGTGGTGGGAAAGTCAAAATGGATGTTCACAGATCCTCCTTCCTGGTGCTGAGAATCCAGGGCAGATTGTCAGCAGTGGTCAGCCCTGTGGGTGCTATTGGTGCCATTAAAACTTTTTCTTTCCCCCAGGACTATTGGCAAGTCTGAATAGTGGGTGCAAGTGGTGGGGCCCAACATCTGCCCAAGGATGCCAGCTGGTGATGCCAAGGCTGTCCAGCAATTTAAACCCACTCTTGTCATTGTGTGACATGGGCCAGAATTTCAGGCAAGTTGAGGGCATCCTGGAGGGATGCTCTTAGCTTCTTGGAGGCCACAGTGACCCTTTCCTTCTCTTTCCTCCCCTGAGGTGGGATGTGCCTGCCTCAGCTCTAGGGCTGAGGGATGCCTTTGTGCTCCTCCCTGCTGGGCTCTATACTTAGCCAAGCCCCAGCCCCCGCTTATCAGCCCAGCCATGTCATCAGAGGGTATTTTTGGGGACAGCAGCTGCAAGCATTTGTAACTCTTAGTTCCTCACTCTCAGACGCCTGGGGAGCAGGGCAGAGGCAGGCCAGGGACCCACAGCATGTGAGGGGCAGGGAGCATGTGTGTATGTGCGGGGATAAGTCAGGATTGGCAGTCGGGAAGCATGGATGCCCAGCCTGGGGCATGGTCCAGAAAGGGCTAGAACTACGAAAAGAGCAACTGGGATCTGCACAGATGGATAGATGGACAGATGGAGGTTGCCTGATGAGGAAGAGGAGAAGCCGGAATTGACTGATTCAAAGGTTGATGCAGAAGGTGGTTTGAGGTTAGTGAATGCTAAGAGGAAGGCAGGCCTATCTGGCTCCCTCACGGCTTGCTTCTCATACCCCTCACTAGGTAAGTGTTCCTATGGGGATAAAGGAAAGAAAGGGAGGCAGGCAGGTATGACCCATGGTGGTACTTGGGGAGGGTTTTTTCCTGTGAGCGGTGGTGATTCTGCCATTAACAATCCATCCAAGTCACTGGGCTTTTCCTGTGAGTTTTCCCCACGAGTGGTGATGAGTTTAGCATTAACAACTCATCCTAGTCATTGAGGCTGCATCTGCACTGCAGAAACTATCCAGTTTTGCACAATTTTTAACTGCTGTGGCTCAGTTCTGGAAATTGTCGTTTCGTGAAATCCTGTCGGAGAGCTCTATAGCATTGAGGCATGGCAGTTAAAGTGATGTGAAACTGGATTATTACTGTGTGGATGCAACCTGAATGATAAAACAGTGGGGATTCTTGGGGATGGTCTTTGGATACCAGAAGGATCAAATGAACTAAGGAACTGATGGCACTAAAGCTTAGCAGGCTGGGAAGGGTGAAGATATATCTGTAACCAAATTCCATACCAAAATTTTGATTTCCCGGGAGCAACACTTTTGTGTTTGGGAGGTTTGTGCCATTGAGCCAAGGACATTGCATGGGTCTCTCTGCTGGCACCATCACTTCTGTCCCTTATGGAAAACAGGAGCTAGGGAAAAGAGAGGGCTGCCTGGATGGGGCTCATTGTGGAATGTTCTCCCTTTCTTGTCTGCCTTGGGGTCTGCATGGCAGTGACAGCCTCTTATCTGTGGAGCATTACCCAGAGCATGATAGAAAAGGAATGCATTGATAGAGCAGGCATGTGGAGAGCTCCATAAGGAACTGGGATCCTCTGAGAGCTGGTCTGGCATTCAGGCAAGAAATACAAGCTGGTACCCAATTCAAATCTCACCTCAGCTGTGCACTCGCTAAGTGGTCCTTAGGAAATCACTCTTTCGCCTTCAACTCTCCTTGCCCCCACCCTCCTACTCACACTGTGTAGGAATAACTGTACTGACCTGCTTTACAACTGATGTATTGGGAGTGGTTTTGAACACTTGAAATGTTGAAATGCTGGATAAAGTAATAACCAGCATCACTGTTGACTTGTGAGCATCATTGTAGACTGGTGGTTGTTTGAATGTCAAGCCACATTTTAGCCATCCTAGTTCAGAGTGGGGGAGAAGAGACACTGTGATATCCTCTGCTATTTGTGTCTTAGGAAAATAGCATTGATGCTTGTCCATGGCCTTCCATAGCTACCCTAGAAACTAGGAAATTTAGTTTACTTTCTGCATTGTTCATTTCAACTTTGGATTGACATGCACATGTTGTGTATAGAGAGTCCTGGGATGTACAGAGAGATAGAAGGATATGATTACGTGCATGAAAATTTAGGCCAAGAGTGGGCAAAGTGTGACCCCTAAGATTGTTTTGTAGTTTTGACCCCCAACTCTCCCCCAACCATCCTTTCTCTAGCTAAAAAACCCCAAACAAAGCAAAAGGCTGAATTATCTCTTCTGAAAGTCTCCAGACTCAAGACGTAGAAATTCTCTTTTTAAACTGTTCAGTCGTCCCCTGTACTTTTTAACCTAAAAAATACACGTAAAAAAACAGAAGTAGACTTCCACCCACTTTTTTTTTATTTTTGGACATTTTTTAGTTTGTGCAGCTGCTGGAGCATCCCATTGCAAAGTAATGGGCCCGTACCTGCCACAGTTGCCTGCCTCTGGCTTATGCTGTAATACATTGTTCAGTCTTAAGATGCCACCAGACTGTTGCTTATGTTTTTGTGTCATACAACCCAATACAGCCACTATTATGGAAAGAACAATAAAGGTCTTAGCAAACAATGCCTCATGGTGGGTGAGATTACATGCATATGTGCATGGACTAACCCACACGACTGCTTTACCTTAGGATCACAAAGCCTAGAATTGCACACCAAAGCCATGTTTCTGTCCATGACCTTGGCCTGATGCTACCACAGAGCAGCTGCTGTGATGCAGGAGGACAAGAGTTTGATGGGCTCTGCCTGCCTGAAGAGCATTTGTAGGTATCTTAATTTCACCATAAAACTGGTGAGACTGATCCAGTTCCCTGTCCTACAGTAGGATTGTCTGTTCATGAACCTCCCTATTCCATAGTGTAGTGCAATACACAAAAGAAGCAGATTGAATGAAGCAAGGTTATGGAGAATGGGATATTGGGAGGGGCTATCATGGGGACTGACAGCCTATTCACACAGCCCATTGTGGGAGGACGGTCAAAGCAATGTGTGTGTTGAATGCTCACAACTCAATTTCCCACATGATGTAACAATCATATGTAGAGAATGGAACAGTTATGCTTTTGGATTACAATTCCCATAATTCCCTGACCAGCATAATCAGTGGCAATGTTGGCTGGGGGATTCTGGAAGTTGCAGTTCAAAAAAGGTAACTGTTTCAAGCTCTGGATAACATCATAAAGTGCTTACCTTTCAACCTAATCTTTCACAGAACCACTGCAAAGTTTCTGAAAGGGAGTTGAACAGCCATGCGAGATGAGATAATTGTAAAGCAATTCTCCAACTACTTCCCTGCATGCCAAATTGAGTAGCAATCTATGTATCTCACTTCATGGTTTATTCTTCCATGAAAGGCTCTTTCCTTCCTCATCCTTCAACCTTGCCCTTTGCAGCAGCTTCTTTAGCTGTAATTTTTTATCTAATTCTCTGTAGGTCCCTGGCCTCAGCTGACTGTATCCTGACTGAGTCAGCAATGGATGTATTTGGGGGAGCTCCCCGATTTCTTGCCTATCCCCGCACATTCACAGTGCACAGTGGGGCTAATGCTGTACTGAAATGGCAAGTGACTGGTGAACCACGTCCCAACATTGTCTGGGAGAAGGATGGCTCTGAACTGGAGTTATCATCAGGCCGAATATTTGTGAAGGCTGATGGGGACGCATACACTTTGCTGGTGTCTCAAGCTGGTCCGACAGACAGTGGACGATATGTGTGCAAAGCTAAGAACTGTGTGGGTGAAACCTATGCAGCTGCTACTCTCAAAGTGGAGGCCACAGAACTGAAACCTAAGGGAGATCTTGATGCCCAGCCTCCAGTCTTCCTCAGTAGACCTGTGTCGGCCCAAGTGGCCCGGGGAGAGGATGTGACTTTTGCCTGCAGGGTTTCAGGGCAGCTTTCATGGGAAAAGGATGGACGCAAACTGTCAGACATCTTTGAAAGCAGCCATTACAAGGTGGCCACAGAGCCTGATGACTGGCACTCTCTGCACATCTACAACACCCGTCTCCCAGATGCAGGTGTCTACATGTGCCGGGCACAGAACAGTTTTGGAGAGACCATGGCTGCAGCTGTGCTTCTGGTGGATTCTGTGGTATGCCATCCCCATGATGAATCATTTCAGGATGCTCCACCAAACTGCCATTTCAAGAAGCATCCAGAGGCACAAGATGCTAAGAGGCGAAGATGTCACCCTGAGCAAAATATGTTATCAGAAACCAGACAGAATGGAGAAATCATTCCTGGTTTACCTACTACTAAAGCCTTTACCGTGAATGAAGGGAAGCATGCTAAGTTCCGCTGTTATGTCACTGGCAAGCCCAAGCCAGAGATTGTCTGGCAGAAGGATGGGAAAGTGTTGTCCCCTGGAAGGAGACACCTGCTCTATGAGGACAGAGAGGGCTACTTCATCCTCAAGGTGCTTTACTGCACGGCACGGGATTGTGGTCTCTACATGTGCTCAGCCTGCAACACAGCTGGCCAGACACTCAGTTCTGTGAGACTCCATGTCAAAGGTACTCACAAAATGGAGAGGATAGTGTGGGGTGAAGGAGCATTGAATCTAGGAATTAGAATGGGGACATATAGTGTGTTGGAGTATGAAGCCTGTAGAACTAGGAGCTTTCGCAAGGAACAGAATGAAAAGTTTATTTGCTGGTGGGAAAACTGAGGGCAGAGCTGCCAACCATAGGGATCAAGGTACAGCTGGGCATCCTACAACCCTTGACCACTTTCATTGTCACCTGTAAGGCCCCAGGAAGGCCACCCATCCATAGGCCAAAGACTATTAGCAGTGGTGGGTCAGCAGGATTGATCAGGATTATGGGGAGGGGAGCAGGTTTAGAGGGTTTAACCTCTCTCACTCCCACATGATTCTGAAGCAGATAATGCACACAACATATACACTGCTGCCTAGGTTTTTGTTGCCATACTGATAATAATTAAATTATGAGAAGTAGGACACCTGCAGAGGCTACAGAAAATCAGAAAACCTTAGTGGAGGGGAACCCCATGAAGCCCATACTTAAAACTCATGAAGTTATGAGTTGGAACTGAATCTGAACTCTTCCTCTTAATTGTAAAGTCGTAGGCTTTCATGGCCGGCATCCATAGTTTTTTGTGGGTTTTTCGGGTTGTGTGGCCATGTTCTATAAGAGTTTCTTTCTGATGTTTCGCCAGCATCTGTGGCTGGCATCTTCTTCCTCTTAATTTATAGACCAGGTCCAGCTTTCCCCAATCTGGATGTGTATGTGTGTGTGTGTGTGTGTGTCTCCCATTATTCCCTAGCCAGCATGACTGGCATTGTAGTCTAGCACATTTGGAGACCACAAAGTTGGTAGAGGCAAGACCAGGCTAAACCCATGTGAACTTGGCCTAGCATTGCTCTGCTGGAGATTATGAATTAAGGAACCAGTTGCTCCCATGCCTAGGTGTGTGCATTCAGCTTTGTTCCTTACATGAGAACTCTGATATAATAGTGCAAGGTGCAACCCAGTAAATGTGTTTACTTGTGACAATGGAAACAAGCCTAGAGCCAAGAAGCTCTCACAAGGAACTTGCAAGAGACACTTGAGGCAGGAAGCAGCCTCTGTAAGATGGTTGGGCTGTCAAAGAGAGCCCTACTCACTGCCTGTTGTCTGCTTCCACAGGACCCTGAGCAATTGTCCTGGGACATTCTTGAGGGCTTTGCCAGGAATGAGGGGTGTTTGCCGTTCACCAGTGACAGTGCCTACGAAGTGTGGAGTGGTTGGGCGCTAGCCAGAGGACAGCTTAGGTGCCAAGTATGGGGCTTGACAGGAAACCTTTCCCATCTCAAGGGAGGGGATATGGCATGTAAGCTAGGGGCTAGTGAAGATAACTTGGCAGGAACTCTTCCATCTTGGAGCAGGAAGAATCATTTCCTTTTCCACACAACAAACATGGGCAGATCAAATCTTCAGCATATGGTGGAACAGAGCAAGATTATAGCTTCAGGTCCTGTCCCCGACAACTGCATATTGACCAGAGCCTGAGCATGCAAGCTATGCATATGTAGGCTCAATGTAGAACTGATGATCAACACATGGATGTTGGAGGTATGGCAAATGATCATGATTCCTTTCCACTATGTGTTGATTTTATTTTGTTGAAAGGATAGAGCAATGCCAAATAATTTCACTGCCTGAGGTTATAAAGCCAGTGGGACCCCTTCCCCAAAGTTAATTGCATAGTAACTATAACCAGCCAAGTTATTTTCACACATGAGACAGAAGATTCCACAAGCATCTCTCTCCATTTCTGGCAACAAATTCGACAAGTGAAACCAATCCAACCATTGATAATTTCATGGCACCCCAAATCTGCTCTGAATTGGCTGTTTACTCTTCCAGAGTCAATCTGAAAAAGAAATTGCTGTTGCAATGTGGGGGTAACAAAGATCACAGGTGGGAATTGTATGCCCGAGTATTTCTCTTTGTAACATACTCTTACATGTACAATACTAAATGCTAGCGAAAGAATTTCTCATCCAGCTTTCTACCCAGTTTTATTGTTGTAGGTACATAAGATTGTGTGTGTGTGTGTGTGTGTGTGTGTGTGTGTATTTTTAAACACCTATTTAAATGGTCTGCCCCATGAGGTTTATGGATCCAGATGGATTCTTGATGGCTATTAAGGACTTTCCTGTCAAAGTCCTGGCTGATCTCTGGAATGGAGAAACGGCCAAGGCAGTGAACATGATCTCTCCCGAGTGTCTCCTCTCATATAGTAGAGCCAAACCAGCCTTCTGATTTTCCAGGGAGCTGGTGGCAGTGAAACAAGTGAGAAGGTGACTAGAGTGACATTGGAGGAAAATTTGGAGTAAGTCTGATTGATCATAGGCTAAAGTTTGTCTAAGGGCCTGCTCTGTAGCAATACAGGCAGCAAAGGCAAATTTCTTCTCTGTCTGTGGATGAGATGTATTATTTAGATCCATTTAAATCTGGTTTCAGTCCTGGTTATGGGTTAGAGATGGCCTGGTTGCCTTGGTGGATGACCTACACCAGGAACTAGGTAGGGGGAGCATGTGCCTGTTGGTTTTGCTGGCACTCTTGGTAGCTTTCAATATCATCAACCATAATATCCTTCTGGGCCGCCTGGCTGGGATGGGATTGGGGGCACTGTTTTACAGGGGCTTCACACTTTCCTGTAGGGGGAAACTTAGAAGGTGGTGTTTTGGGACTCCTGCTTTTCCCCCTGGCCATTGGATATGGAGCCCCTTAGGGCTTGGTTCTGAACCCTACGCTATTTAACATATACATGAAACCACTGGGAGAGGTTGCCCAGAGTTTTGGAGTTTATTGTCATTGGTATGTAGTTGACACCCAACTCAAGTACTCCTTTCCACCACAAGCTAGAGAAGCGGATTTGGTCCTAAATTGGTGCCTGTCATCAGTAATGGACTGGATGAGGGTGAATACATTGAACCTTAATCCAGACAAGAGGGAGGTGCTCTTAGTCAGTTCAGGGAAGTGGGATTCAGCCAGTGCTGGATGGGGTTACACTCTCCCAGAAGATGCAGGTCTGCAGCTTGGGTGTGCTCCTGGATTCAGCTCTGAACCTGGAAGCTCAGATTTCAGCTGTGGTTAGGAGTGCATTTGCACAGCTAAAGCTTGTGTACCAGCTGCACCCATTCCTTGAGATGTCAGATATGGCCTTGGTGACATGTGCCTTAGTTACATCCCAGTTGGATCTCTGCAACACACTCCTTGTAGGGCTGCCTTTGAAGAGTGTTCAGAAGCTTCAACTGATCCAAAGAGCTGCAGCCAGATTGCTAACTGGGGCTGGCTACAAGGAACACACAGCTTCACTGGCTGCTAGTCTGTTTCTGGGCACAATTCAAAGTGCTGATTTTGATTTATAAAGCCCTATATGACTCAGGTCAGGTTATTTGAAAGACTGTATTCTCCCTTATGAACTACTCTGGGCTTTGAGATTTGCTGGGGAGGCCCTTCTCTCTGTCCCACCACCATCATAGGTATATCTGGTGGAAACACAGGAGAGAGCCTTCTCAGTGGCTGTCTCCAGGCTCTGGGACCACCTTCCCAGAGAAGTTAGACTGGCACCCTGCCTACTCTCTTTTCGCAGAGAAGTAAAGACTTCTGTTTCAACAGGCATTTGATGAGTGACTATATAAGGTCCATATTACCTAAACAATGTGCTCAGGGTGCCTGGAAGTCCTCTTTTTCCTGGACATGTCCTACACTTCAACCTTCTGTCTAGGAGGAATTCCAAAATGTCATTCATGGCTAAGAAGCATGAATTTATATTGATATGAGTGTTTTTAGCTTTTATTTTGTAATGTGCTGCATTTTTCTTGAATGTCCTACATTTTATGTTGCTTTGTCCTCCTTTGTGGTTAGGACATCTGGTCACCCTGATAATAGTTGATCTGGTGTGTTTGTATGTGTTTGTAAGTCTAATGATATATGTTTTGATCTATTTTTTTAAAACTGTTTAATCTTGTTTTAACTTTTGCATCCTGTGAATTTCAAATTGTTATGAACTGCTTTGAGTCCTGAACTGGAGAAAAGGCAGTATGGAAAATTATTATTATTATTATTATTATTATTATTATTATTATTATTATTATTATATTATGTCATGTGATCTCTCATCTTCAGTCACAACTGGTAGAGTCTACAGATAATTTTATACTTCATCTACTGCTTCTTTGTGTGAAATGAAACCTCAGTCTGTGAGAGAAGAGTGTGTTCTTTGAGGAAAGGTTTTTGGAAGGGTCTACAACAGCTATTTCTTTATCAAAACTGGAGGTGGGGGCTGCTTCTCTTGAGGCAACCTATTGCCCTTGGTTCTGCATCAGTAGAAGCAGCTGCTTTTGTTTTATTGATATGGCCCTGGGCCCTTTTGCACAGGCACCTGTCTGTCCAGAATGACATACGTATATCACTCGGAAGAGATGGCGGGGAACAATGGAAAAAAAGAGAGGGTTATTGGTTATAATGGGGACAAAGCTGGGTAGAGAAAGGGAAGGTTACAGAAAGGGTATTCAAAGAGTGACATATTGTATGGATGGGCTCAGTGGCCTTTCCAACTTGAGAGTGGTGCTTGGCTGGGGCCTGAAGTCATTAATTTTGAAGAGGGTTGAGAGGAAAGTGGTGGAGCTGATAAAAGGGTCTGGAATGCTGCTGAGCAGATGAAGGCTTGTTTATCCTGGAGAGGAAAATCTGGAGGGTGGTATGAATGATAACAGGCTTCAGTTATATGTCAAAGGCTGCTCTTAGTGAGAAATGAACCAAACTGTTATCTGAACCTATTGAGGATCAGGAAAGAGGAGGAAGGGCTTTACCCAAAAAGAGAGATTAAATACCGGGGAAAATTTTCTGTCCATAAGAATAGCCATGCAATGGAATGTGGCATGCCTGCATTCATTGGGAGTTTTTAAAAATAGGCAAAACATCTGTCATGACAGGAGGGAGCCTGAGTGGATAAAGGATGGAAAATAAAAATCTCCTTTGGAGGAATCAGAGAAAGATATTGCTGATTGTAATGAGAGGACTGCAAGAGAAAACATCTGAGCCCCAGAAAGTAGCTTATAAAAATACTAAATAAGGCAAAATATTGAATAAGTACCCAAAAGAATATAGAATGTTTAAAGTTTGCACTGTGAAGACAGGATATAAAGTGGTAAAAACTTGGATTGTGCCACTTCAGATTGGAATGAATATCCCCTCATCTCCCATATAAATATTTGCTTATCATAAAAAAAGACACCAAAGAGAAGGACTTGCTGTCTAGACTTTCCTCTGAAATGTGATGTTTTTTTAATGTGGCATGTGTGTTGGTGTGTGTTCAAAATGTTACTTGCCACCACCACTGAATACTGTATAGCCAGAAATACTTTCACCATTTCGTCTGCTGTCTGTGTGGAGCAGGCACCAAATATTATTACAATGATGATGCTACTACTTTAAAACATGGCTAGCATCCTGAAAAATTCAAATCCCTTAGTGGTCTTGAGAGAGGGTCATCCGGGCCTTAATCTGTGCCAGGTCTCAGTTCTGACCTCTGCTCTCATTGCCAACCTTCTTGCCCTGGAACAAGAAAAGATGGAGCTGCTTACTACTTCCATTGTATATATTAGACTCACCACCGAGTAATTTTAGAGGGACCACATGCATTGTGGATTAAGAGGAAGGGCATTCAGATCAGGGGCTGTTTCCCCCCCCCCTTCTTCTTCTAGAATGGTTTGAGCCTGGCGTCTCTTTTGCTGGAAATTTAAGCACAGGACTCAGCTGTGCCATCTCAGTAAACCCCACCTGTTCTTTCCAGAGTCATTTGCCTTTGCTGTTTCCCACAATCCCATCTCTGTTCTGTGTGGATGGCAGGTGTCCATCTCACTGGGCCCCAAAGAGCTGACAGCAAGGGAGTTGAGTGCTATAGATACTACATGCCACCCACTTAGCACTCTGCCACCTCTCAGAATAACCCTTGGGAGGAGAATCAGACTCCTGTCCCCCAACTGCTGATTCCCCTAGAGCAGACAAAGGTGGAGCAGGACCCGAAAACAACTCTGAAAACAATTGAGTTAAAACCCTTAATGTATATATTTTTCAGTTTGTTGACTGGAAAGAAACTATCTGGAAAAAAATGTATGTGTTTTGGGGAGAGAGCTATGAAGCAGTGGTGTTAAACCCTTACATTCATGTTCCCTGTCACAGTCTGATGACTAAATATTGTAGAAAGAATGTCGGATGGGAAGATTGCTGCACTTGTTGTTAAACATTGCCAATAAATTAGTAAATAATAACATTCAGTATTCACTAATTCCTGCGTGTATGTTATCATTCACTACTTTGGCAAAGAGGTCTTTATTTGTTGACAAGATGGGCGAAGTTATAAGGAGTGCCACTTCTATGCCAAGTAGTCATGCTTGGATGTGCAGCTCATTGTATTCTAGGGAGTTATAGAAAGAAAAGTCCCTTGGGAGCTTTGGGCCTTGGAGATGTGCTTGATGGCTAAAATGAGCCTATCTGAATGGACAGGAGAGGGTGATAGTGGGTTGTGATTAGGAAACAACATATGAAAAATCTTGAGAGCTGAGGCTACAAGGAAGAAATTGAAGTTTCTGTTTGACGTAGTGGTTTGAGTGTTGGACTACCACTCTGGTGACCAGGGTTCGATTCCCAGCTCGGCCATGAAACCCACTGGGTGACCTTGGGCAAGTCACAATCTCTCAACCTCAGGGAAAGGCAATGGTAAACCTCCTCTGAACAAATCTTGCCATGATAAGTTTGCTTTGATGTTGCCATAAGTCGGAAATGACTTGAAAGCATACAACAACAATAGAGAAAAGTGACATTTTGCTTTATTCTTGTATCCTCCATCTCCTTCTCATTCCCATGACTTTGAGGATTTGTGGTCAGTATTTGGGGCTGTTTTTTGTCCTTTGGTCAGGTTTCAACATATAGTCAAGCCCTTCTCTGTTTCTTGCTCACAGAACCCCAGCTACGGTTCCAGGCACCTTTGGTGGATGTGGAAGTGTTTGAGCGCCAGGATGCGATATTAGAGTGCCAAGTGCCTCTAGAGACCATCCCTACAGTGTGGTATCTTGAAGACAAGCGTTTGCATCCCAGTCCCAAGTACCTGATAGAGGAGCAAGGCCTGTTGCGGCGGCTGACTGTGCGGGATGCACGGGCTGACGATGATGGCATCTACCTATGTGAGATGGAGGGCAAGGGCCGCAGCATTGGAGAGCTTTCAGTTCAAGGTGAGAAGAATTTGGAGAAACGTTAGGTGCAAGGTGACTCTGTTTTACAGAGGACAATCATACATTTGAAGGCATTGTGTCTGTATGGAGGCTAAAGTACCCAAAGAAGCTGAAAAGTCACAGTCTTTCCTACTATGGCAATATGTTTTGTGTTTCTATTTCAATTGCAATCATTATTTTAATTAAAATCTATACATATTAGTGAACCTATGTAAATTCATACCTCTTCTTTGATAATGTGTTTCCTTTGGGGGGATGATGCATAAGTAGCCACCCTAATTAGGGTGGTCCTGCGCCATGACAGGGTTGTTTTAATGATATAATTGAGGCATTGGAACAATGCTTCTCAAGCTATCTTAGGGCCTCGGCAGACGGCTTATTGAGCCATCTCCGAGGCAAGGAAGAGGAGGGGCAGCCGCACGCGCGGCGCCCCTTCCTCTTCCCGAGGTCATCCTCGGAGCCGCCGGCCCTCCGCACGTCCGGCGCTCCGGGGACAACCTCCCGCTGCAGCGACCGCACGCGCTGCGGTGGAAAAGTCAGTGAAAGTGTGCCCAACACTTTTAGGGCGCACTTTCACTGACTTCTGAAAGGAGCGCTATTTTTGCGCTCCTTTCAGAGGCACCGATGGTGCACCGCGGTGCGACTGCTCCAGTCCTGCGGTGCACCATCGCAGGGCGTCTTGGACGCCCTCGTCTGCTTCCCCCCTTACTTTTTTTCCACATTGTGGCAGGGTCCATTGCCATGTTGTTATCATCATATTTGTATAATGTTCTGAAAACTCACTGTTGACCAGCACCAAATGGCTTGGAGACCAGCACTGGTCCACAGACCATCACTTTGGGTAGCACTGTATTACAGCTCTATTAAAACTGTTAAGATAATGGCCAAAACTTTTCCCCACAGGCCTGATAGTGAAGCGGTTGCCACGAAAACTGGATGTGATGGAAGGGGAAAATGCTGCTTTTTATGTGGAGACACGAGAACCTGTGGAAGCCCCAAGCTGGGGCCGTAATGGGCAGGAATTGGTGGAAGCATCACACACCCTCATCAGGAGCTTTGGCAAAACCCATCTTCTAGTGCTGGTACATGTGTCACGGCATGATGCTGGAGTCATCACTTTCACAGCAGGAGAATCACAAACTTCAGCACAGCTCCGTGTCAAATGTGAGTCGAGAGAGGTGATGGGACTGGTTGAGGGTTGAGGAGGTGAAATCTTGCAAATCACAAAATCTATTACATCTGGCCTTTGAACTGAACTTCAGTCAAAAAGCCATCCTTTTAGTAAAAGTAAAACCTGTTTCTCTTTTAGCTTTATTTCATTTTTAAAAAAGATTTATATACTGTATACCTTCTCACAGCAAAGAAGTCTGAAGACAATTTACAACACAAACATCAACTAAGCTTACCCATCCTAAAGATAGTCTAACCCCCCCCCCATCCACCCCAAATGAAAAAGACTGAAAAGCAAACAAAGAAAGCTGTAAGGACTAGATAATTAAACTATCCAAATGCTGGAGGGAAAGAGAAATGTCTTTGCCTTGTGCCCAAGAGGTGAAGAATTGGGGCAAGTGAACATTCCTGGGGAACGTACCATAATTGGGGAACTATCATCTTCACTTCGTGAACATTTCTTGGTGGAGAAATGGAAAAAGGAGCCTCCGATGTTGAATTCAATATCAAAGCAATTTTAAAAAGTAGTCCTTGCAGTAGTGGGGTCCCAAGACATACAAGTGACTTTGAGTTCGTTCCCCAGACAACTGGACAACTAATGCAGATGGCTAGAACTGGAGTTACTGTGTATTACTGTGCAGAACACCTATTTCCAGTCTGAAATCCAGCATCGTGTAATACTTTGAATGTTGGACTAGGATTCTGGGAGATCACTTGAGCATGGAAACTCACTAGGTGACCTTAGGCAGACCACACTCTCTCAGCCTCAGAGGAAAGAAATGAACTTCCTTTGAACAAATCTTGCCAAGAAAACCCCACGACAGGTTAATTTTAGGGTTGCCTTGAGTTTAAAATTACTTGGAGGGTTACAAGGCTCACAACAACAAAGTTCCAGTCAACAGCCTTGCTCCCACAGTCTGAATTATCTGGGGCTCTTTAGACTACCTTCAAAGGCAATCCAATGTAAAGTGCTTCACAATAATGCAGCCTAGAAGATATTAGAGTGTAGGCCACCAAGGCCATGCTGTTCCTTTCCAGATAAAAGCACAGCTAGGCTAACAGTTGAAGCTGGTAGATGTCATACAGGTTACTTGTGTCTCCATTGACAATAATGGATCCAAAAGGGCCAGTATGCTGTGCACTTGTTACTTCAGGGTGTTTGTAACCATCTAGGACTGTGTTGTAGCTCATCTCATCTCATCTGGACTGAGGTCATATATCAGTAGTCTTACATGGATTAAACTTGAGAGAACTAGAGTTCATTCAATCCATAACTGAAGCCATGAACCAGTTCAGTGTATATCCACCAGCACACCATATCACATCAGTCAGGAGAATTCCCATATACTCACACATCCCTGTTCACTCATACAAGTTTATTCATTCACTTATACCATATCAGTTTCCTCACCCATGTTAGGTGACATTTTATTGAGAACTAGCCCTTCATTAATCAAGAACACCTACAGGTCAATTGGCTAGATGACAGTACAACTACTACACCTCTGGTTGGAGATGGCTAGCATATGGCACAACAGAAAAATAAGTATGGCACAAGGCTCTCCCCTTGTCAGTCCCTTTCCCTGTGCCTTATTTCCTCTACTGAGCAATACTGTATCTTTCCTAACCCCCAACCAATTCTTCCTATGCCCAGAGACCACCCTCCTCTAGGCTCAGACCATAGGCAACCAAGAACGCCCACACACAGGACTCCTATGCTAGAGAAATCCTAATATAACTTCCCATTCATCAAATATTAAAGCTCTTGCCCACCCAAAACAGCTCTCCTCAAATGGTTGAACTGCACCAAGAGTGGCATTGATATGTTCCTCTTTACAATTGCCCCACCTACCTGGGCCCTTTGTTGGTAAAGCCTTTCTTGACATAAGGCAGAACTTACATGAGTTTATCACTCAGCTTGGGAAGCTATCACTCTTGCTGGCAGTGTCAACATCTTGAACAGCAGGGACTACTGGCATGGTTCCTCAAGATGGTGAGAAAGAACTCACCTTCTCTGCAGAATATTCCAGCTGCCTTATCCTTCAAGGGTAAGAAGGGCTTTTCCTTTTCTTTGACTAAATTAGAATTGATGCTTCATAGATGGGAGGGTTGCCATAGCAGAACCCTGGAATTGGATCAGATCTGCATGTTGTAGTGCTTCAGTTAGTGAGTGAGGTCTGGATATGGTTGATTAGTACTGATTTGAAATATTTGTGGAGATGGATAGAATTAAGCACTGACTAAACTATCCCAGAGAGTTAGAATCAAAAATTTTGATATCTCTATTCCCCTTTGGTCACCTTTAGTTATTCGTGTTCTCACTGTTTTGCTAACTCATATTAGCAGTGTGCCCCACATGCCTGTGTATGTGTGTGTACCTTCAAGTTGCCTGTTGACTTCAGGTGCCAAAGAAAACCCTGAATTTTATAGGGCTTATAGGGTTTTCTTTGGCAAGGAATACTCACAGATGTTTTTGCCAGTTCCTTTCTCTGAAATATAGCCTACAGCACCTGGTGTTCATTGGTGATCTTCTATCTAAGTATTAACCAGGGCTGACCCTACTTAGCTTCCAAGATAAGATGGAATCTGATGCCTTTGGGTTATTTAGGGCCCCTATACACAATATCCCTATTTTCTCTATTTTGCACATTCCTCTTGTGGACCTCAGTGAACAGGTAATGTGGCAGAGTAAATAGCTAACGTAGTATTGCCTGATGCTGCAGTATTGTAGGAACTAAAGATGCAAGTTAATATAACCTAGGCTGGGTAGAAACCACTTGAAAGTCTATATATGCAGTTTTCAGCTTTTGAAAGGAATATCAGTCAATTCATTGATGTGACTATTAACGCTGAGTGCTAAAGTTACTGAAGTATGATTAAAGGCTCCATTTCCATCACAATTATATTTTTTTCTAGAACTAAAACTGAAACAGGAGAGAAAATTCTCACGTAGACTATACAAATGCATATGTGCTTGCAAGAATTGGAATTTGTATGCTCCTTAATAACACTGAAATTTGACACGTTTATATTTATGCAATTGCACTTAAAATCGATCAGTGGGACTCCAGCTTTATATTTTGTTGAAAGTACAACTCAAATTGAAATTTTATTTAGCAATTCTGGAAAATTCTGGAAATTAAAAAGAAACTTCCCAATTCTTGGCAAACTTAATTTTGAACTACCAAGTTAAAACTGAACACTACTTTTGACATTGCTTTTAAGCACTGTTTTCCCCCTATGTCCTGGGCCTCAAATTATAGTTTTGAGACTAGATTAAACTCTTTCATCTGTTCTCCTGAGAGAGTTCTACACAAGCCAGTCTCAGTCTCCAAGTATTTCTCCATAAAAAGAGGGCCAAATATCTCCAGTATAGCAGCACAAGAGAAAGGTGGGAGGAGGGAGACAGATAGTTAAGCTGCAAGCTAGCTACTTGAGAGTACAGCTGGAATCGGTGAATAACTCTTGATAAAGTGTTATTGTACCTAGAATGTCTCAAGAACAAAACTGAACATAAACAGAGCTTTTTGCAGACAGGAACTGTCTTGTTCTCCTTTTTTGTGCTAACAAACAATCTTTTCATTCTGTTTTCTGAGGTGCATCCAATTGCGTATTTCTTTCCCCTGATTACTTGTTTCATCACTGAAAATCAGTCTCTGAGGCTTAGCAATAATGTTGATGTAAAATGGAGAGGGCTGCTTAATAACTTACTGTTTCTTTGTTCAAAATACCATCCCCAAGCTGCTTTCCCATCCACAGGGGGTAAAGAGTCAATAATCTTTTCCTGTTGTTGTTGTTGTTGTTAAAACCTGCTTTTCATGTAAAAACATAAGCCCAAGTGTTAGACAGAAGAACACAAAACTTTGTATAATGTGTGGTTTAGATTTAAACCTAAGCAGGTGTACTGATGGGGAGTCTTCCCTAGAGGCTTCTTTCCTTCCTAAGACTGCATATCTAATGGATGAAGAGACAGATTGATTTGAACTGGATGCAGCATCACCTTAAGTTCTATTTCACCACATAGCCACAGAACTGTTGCTGACTAGTTAATTGGGGAGTGTTTATTGTATTCATTGGGACGCGGTGGCTCAGTGGTTAAGATGCCAACTCTGATGACCACAAGGTTGCCAGGTTGGCTGTTTGAGACCCAAGCACCATGTGACGGAGTGAGCTCCCATCACTAGTCCCAGTTTCTGCCAACTTAGCAGTTCGAAAACATGTAAAAGTGCAAACAGATAAATAAGTACCACTTTGGTGGGAAGATAACAGTGTTCTGTGCAGTCATGCTAGGCACATGGCCATGGGTCATCTTTGACAATGCTGGCTCCCTCAGTTCAGTAATGGAGATGAGCACCGCCCCATACAGTCAGACACAACTTGACAATTAGTCAGAGAGGAAACCTGTACCTTTACCTTTACATTGCCTAACATCAGGAATGTGCTGGATAAAGGCCAATGGTTGGAAATGCATTCTTAGCAACATGGGAAGGTGTCTGATGTATTGTGGATGGGATTGTACTTGTCCTGGAAGAGCAAATTTGTATTCTGAGGTTACTTCTTTCTGTAACGGTGAGTAGACTGTGCCTCAATACAGCTTTGCCGCTAAAGGTCCAGGTAGCTTCTCTGGCAAGCAATCCCTTTCTTCAGTATGGATTGGTATGACAGGTGTGTTTTTAGCCTTTTCTGGACAGGAATATTCTGATTATCCATACTGTGAAAACACCTAAGATTGACTGCTGTAATATATTATTCATAAGTCTCCCTTTGAAAATGTTTTAGAAACTTCAGTTAGTTTATCTGCCATTACCTGGCTGTTGACTGGACCAATTGGTTAAAGCAGCAAGGAGGTAACAGAAGTGACCTGTTTTCCCTAGGTGCCAAGAGAATCCCACCAAGTGCACCTGTGGCAGCAAGAATGTGCACATCACGCAGCAATGCTGCCCTCCTAACATGGTGTCCACCACCTGACATGCACCGGAGTCCACCAAGCAGTTATATCCTTGAGAGGCAGGCTGTGGGAGAGGATGAGTGGGTGTCATGCCTGACCACAGACGTTGCCAGCATGGTTGAAGTTCTGGGTGATGGCGTGCCACATGAAGGTGACTACTGTTTCCGTGTGTGCTCTGCCAATCAGTACGGATGCAGCGAGCATGTGGAATTCCCAGGATCTGTTCATCTTGGTAAGCTTTTCTGCCTCTAATGATGCATGAACAATGCTTTTGCTCAAATACGGGTGTTAGAAGCATCTCCATTTTCTCATGTGGTTGCTAGGCTACTTCCATTATACCATTCTCTACACTTTCCCAGCGGCCTCTTCGCTAAAAAAACCTGTTCCACTCTGCAGAAGGCAATATTGCACTCATATTTTCCTTGTAGGCTGCCCATAGGTATCTAGCTTGCCACTGAGTGAACAGAGCACTAGATTAGAGTTGCCACTGGTCTGTGTATCAGTCCTCTTCCGATGTTTAATATATATATATATATATATATATATATATATATATACACACACAGTTGACTTATTTACTTTCTTTGCCCTTAGCGATCCACCTGCATGACAACTATGCTTACCTTTTTAAAGGAAGGAACACTACCCTGTCCAGCTACCTCTTACTTAGAACTGCTCAGACAGGGCACCTGTATTATCCTGGCTATCTTCTCTCATTAACTAACCTGTATGTTTTCTAGTGATTACACTGAGCCTATGGTAGTATGGCTATATCATGAGATGACATGAAAAGATGGCAACGTGCAGAAGAGTTGAAGACAGTAGGAAAAGAGAAAGAAGGCATTGCAGGTGGATAGACTCAATCAAAGAAACCACATCCCTGAGTTTGCAAGACCTGAGCAGAGCTGTTAATAACATGATGTCCTGAGGTCTCTTATTCATAGGGTTACAATAAGTTGAAGTCAATTTAACAGGACATAACAGCAACGATAACATTATTTATACATTATTGTTGTGTGTTTCTTGGAGGTCTTATCACAGTCAGTCCTGGAGGCTTAGGGCCTTTGCAGACTGCCAGAAATAGTGCACATTAAGTTGAGGCACTGCCCTGGCTCAGTGCTAGGGAGTCATGGGAATTGTATTTTTTTCTGGGACATTGAGCCTTCTCTGTCAGAGAGCTCTGGTGCCACAATAAACTACAGTTCCCATGATTCCCTAGCACTGAGCCAGGGCAGTGCCTCAATTTAATGTGCACTATTTCTGGCAGTCTGCAAAGGCCCTTAGTTTTTGTGGGTTTTTCGGGCTGTGTGGCCATGTTCTAGAAGAGTTTCTTTCTGACGTTTTGCCAGCATCTGTGGCTAGCATCTTCAGCTTTTCTCTGAAGATGCTAGCCACAGATGCTGGCGAAACGTCAGAAAGAAACTCTTCTAGAACATGGCCACACAGCCCGAAAAACCCACAAAAACTATGGATGCTGGCCATGAAAGCCTACGACTTCACAGTCCTGGAGGCTGTTTTCACTGCCTGGGCTTAGTCTTACATATGTGTAATAATATTGTGGGCTCTCCACCTTAGCTGGGATTAGAGGTATAAGACCCCCATGAAAGTGGGAAAAATGCAATAAAAACCACTATTTTTTAACCTGAGAGAACACCTCCCTAGGAATCTCCAGGTCCTCTAGTGCAAATCTATGGTCAACATCCAATGGAAGTTGACCATAGAATTGTGTTGGAGCATCTACAAGTGTTCTTTCTAATAATCTCTAGGTTCTCCAGCGTGACTTCCAGCAGAAATTGGCCACAGAGTCACACTGGAGGACCTAGAGATAATACATTAATCAAATCCGTGAATAATCAAAGCCACAGATGTGGAGGACTGACTGTAATCATAATATGAGAGTGCCATTTAACCTATACAGAAGCCTTTGCACTTGCAATTAAATTACCACAGCTAGCTTCCACACCTCTAAGTCTGGACAGAGATGAGGACACATGATTTCAAGGCTGCTTGGACACCTGCTCTCCCCTAACACATCTCAGCTTCACTATAAGGTGAAAATTAAAAGCACAAAACCTCATGGGCATATGGGCACACAGAGAGACAGAACTTTTCTTCTAGCTACTTAAATCCCAGCGCTTAAATGAGCATGATTCATAGAGTGCTTTTCTGGCCCAGTTTAAAATAGTCAATTTGCAGTAGGAGAAAATGTCCAATTGGGCTGGAGCAGAAAGGCAGAAACATCTACCAATTGAGACAATGCAATTTGGTTTGCTGGCATGGCAAAGTGATGCCTACTGGTACTATACTTCCTTCTTTATTTGTATTCATCACACACATTCAAACTGTTGTGTGTCTTCCATTTCTTTTCTTGCAGAGTCTGAAATTCATCCCTGCACTCTGACTGTGCATGTGTGCAAGGATGTTACTGGGAGGGTGCGGGGGTGTAGCCCACACCAGGTGACACCCTAAGAGGGGGGTGACACCACTGCTTCTCAAACATTTGGCTTTGGGCAGAAATGGGCTGTGGTGTTCTCCTGTTTCCCTTCAAAATGCTGAAGAGATGGTGTGAGTGGGGCAAAGCTCATTGGGAAGAGAAGGGAGAAGCCTTAGGTTTTTTTTTAAATTAAATTAATTTAAAAAATTTATTTAAAAGTATCACACATTACCAAATTTTCACTTTAGCCACATGAAACAATATACATGTAAATACATTTAAGCTGTGTGTATGATATTGTAATTTAAAGGTATAATTTTAATTTTGCTAGTTGTTTATGTTATAACTATTGCATTCAGTGATATATGGGAATTACAATTTATCAGTAACATTAATATAAAAAACATTAGTAAGGATTCTGTATGGTGTAGTATGAGAGGTCAATGCATGAGGGTGACACAATGAGTTACTGCACTTGCTATTGTTAACTGCCCTCAAGTTGATCTTAACTCATGGCAACCCTATGGATGAGACATCTCCAAGACTCCCTGTCCTCCACTGCTCTGCCTAATTCCTGCAACCCTTAATACCCAAAGTGACCTCCTTAATAGGGTCCATCCATCTAGCATGTGGCCTTCCTCTCTTCCCACTTCCCCCCACCTTTCCCAGCATTATTGTTTCTTCCAAAGAGTCCTCTATTTTCATGATGTGTTCAAAGTACGACAGTTTCAGTTTGGTCATCTTGGCTTCCAGGGAGGTTTCCAGCTTGATCTGCTCTAGGACCCACTTGTTTGTCCTTTTGACTGTTCAGCACTCTTCTCCAGCACCATATCTCAGATGAATTGATTTTCTTCTTATTATCTTTCTTAGCTGTCCAGCTCTCACATTCATACATGATAATAGGAGCCCTGGTGGCGCAGTGGTGAAATGCCTGTACTGCAGCCACTCACTCATAAACCACAAGGTTCAATACTAGCCAGGGCATCCTTCTGAGGATGCTAAAATGAGTACCCAGCTGTTGGGAGGCAATGAGCTTACAGTTGTAAACCGTTTAGCACTCCATAGCGCGGTATGAAGCAGTATATAAATGAAGCTGCTTTAAAGGTCAAAACTTATCTATGCTAAGAGAATTATTACTGGATCCTGCAACCACAGTTCACTATCTCCTAGTCCAGCACAGAAAACCAGATACAATATATGTACTATGACATACATCGAGCTGGATATTAACTGAGATAGGTCCCAATTGATATAGAAGAACCTGAAAACCTGAGCCACCACATTAAGGCAGCCTTGCCATGAATGTTGTAGTTCTCCAAAATGACCAATCCTGCTAGACTTTCAGAATGCCTTCCAATTAAAAAATGATGTGGACCCATGGGTACTAATCTCTGTTTCCACCAGCATGGCCAGAGTAACTATCCTAAAGTTAAGCAGTAACAGAGAGTTTTTCTTTATTGGAGAAGAGAAGGTTAAGAGGTGATATGATAACCTTGTTTATATATTTGAAGGGTTGTCATATTGAGGAGGGAACAAGCTTGTTTTCTGCTGCTCCAGAGACTAGGACCCAAAACAATGGATGCAAGCTCTAGGAAAAGAGATTCCATTTCAACATTAGGAGGAACTTCCTGACAGTGAGAGCTGTTCAACAGTGGAACCCACTCCCACGGAGAGTGGTGGAGTCTCCTTCATTGGAGGTCTTTAAACAGAGGCTGGATGGCCATGTCAGGGATACTTTGATTTTGAGTTCCTGCATGGCAGGGGGTTAGACTGGATGGCCTTTGTGGTCTCTTCCAACTCTATGATTCTATGATTCTATGAATAGGGAATATGATGGTTTGTATGATTCCAACTTTTGTGCTGAGTTGTATATCTTTGCATTTTAGAATCTTTTCTAATTCTTTCATAGCCACTCTCCCCATTCTTTGTCTTCTTCTGATTTCCTGACTGTAGTCCCCATTTCTATCAATGTTTGATCCTAAGTATGGGAATTCTTTTACTATTTCTATTTCTTCATTGTCTAGGTTGAACTTGTGAAGGTCCTCAGTGTCATTGTTTTTGTTTTCTTTATGTTCAACATTAAGCCTGCCTTTGCACTTCATCTTTGATCTTCCTTAGTAGGTGTTCCAGGTCTGTGAGGTTTTCTGCTAATATTATGGTGTCATCTTAGATGGTTGATATTCCCTCCTCCTATTTTCACTCCTCCTTCTTCTGTGTCCAAGCCTGCTTTTCTTATAATATGTTCTGTATACAAGTTGAACAGATAGGGTGAGAGGATGCAGCCTTGTCTGACCCGTTTGCCAATTGGGATCCATTCTGTTTCTCCATGTTCTGTTCCCTGGTGGCGCAGTGGTTAAATGCCTGTACTGCAGCCACTCACTCATAGACCACAAGGTTGCGAGTTCAATACCAGCCAGGGCTGAGGCTCGACTCAGGCCTACATCCTTCTGAGGTCGCTAAAATGAGTACCCAGCTTGTTGGGGGGCAATCAGCTCACAGTTGTAAACCGCTTAGACACCCCACAGTGTGGTATGAAGCGGTATATAAATGAAGCTGCTTTGCTTTGCTTTGTTCTGACAGTAGCCTCTTGTCCTGAGTACAGATTCCTCATCAGGACTATCAGATATTTTGGTATTCCCATGTCTTTAAGGGTGTTCCATAGCTTTTCATAATCTATGCAGTCAAAGGCTTTGCTATAATAGTCTATAAAGCACATGCCGATTTTCTTTTGGAATTCCCTGGTGCACTCCATTAGCTATCGTATGTTTGCAATGTGGTCCCTTATGCCTCTTAGGGGGGTTGCAGACTGCCAGAAATAGTGCAAATTGAGTCCACTTTTAGGGTTAGGGTTAGGGAATCATGGGAACTGTATTTTATTGTGGCGCCAGAGTTCTCTGACAGAGAAGGCTCAATGTCTCAGAAGAAAAACAATTCCCATGATTCCCTAGCACTAACCCTAACCCTAAAAGTGGACTCAATTTGCACTATTTCTGGCAGTCTGCAACCCCCCGTACTTTCCTGAACCCTGCTTAGACCTCTTGGATTTCTCTCTCCATGTATGGTTGGAGTCTATGTTGCAGAATTTTGAGCATGATTTTGCTTGCGTGGGATATCAGTGCTATGGTCCTATAGTTGCTGCAGTCTCTTGTGTCTCCCTTTTTGTGGATGGGGATGTATATTGATCACTTCCTATCTGTTGGCCATTGTTTTGTTTTCCATATCTGTTGACATATGTTGGTTAGCACTTGAGTTGACTCTGTCAATGTGGATTGCAGCAGTTCAATTGGAATACCATCTGTTCCTGGTGATTTGTTTTTCGCTACTTCATATTGCAGTTTCCACCTCACTTTTTAGAATCTGGGGTTCATCTTCATATGGCTCTTCATTTTGTCATCTCTTTTTTATAATTCTTCTGTGTATTGCATCCAACAGCTTTTTATTCCTTCCTGGTCTTGAATTGCACTAGGTGAAGCCAACTCTAGTGACTCTGCTACATGTTTGCATGCACACATTATCCCTTTTAGGCTGATTCCCTCAACCTCTGTCTGTTGTTGCAGTGCCCAGAGCTCATGTGCAAAGAGGACTACAAGATGTCACAGTTCACACTGGGGAGGATGCTACTTTTTCAGTGCAGCTTTCAGTTACGACATCTGGTTGTTGGTTCTTCAATGGAAAAAAATTAGAAAAGGAAGAGGAAGACCAGCAGTACCAGATCACACACTGTGGAACAGACCATGCCTTGAAGATTAGAGCTGTACAGCTATCTGCCAATGGAGTTGAGGTTCGATTTGAGGCCAGTGGTGTAAAGGAATGTGCCATTTTGCATGTGCAAGGTGAGCCTTCAGTTGAGTCTTTTCAGCAGGCTAAACATTAGCCTACCTGTTCTCAATACATTCAAGATACCATCCATAAAAAAGCCAGTACTCTTGCCATAGTGTATCTTTGTGTTGTGGAATTGTAAGAGTATCTTCAGGGAGACAGGAGTTTTCTCCTCTTATTCCAAGAATTATTATCCCAGTCCAAACTGGAGCACTTCATAGCTGCTTTAGAGGGGAAAAACAGAAGAAGAAGAAGAAAGAGGCTAGTTTGGATAATGGATTCCCATGCCATGAACCAGTGTACAGCAGTGGCTGGAGTGCTAGACTGAAATATGGGAAATCTAGATTCCAATCTCCACAGATTCATGAAATTCACTGGATAACTTTGGGCCATTCTTCCTCTCAGTTTGACACACCTTGCAGCATTGTTGTGATGACAAAGTGTGGAGGAAGAGAGGCACGTACATTGCTTTAAATTTATTGGAGGAAAAACAGAATATACTGTAAATGTAACAAATATAATAAATGTGTGGCTTAGTTCATTGTGTTGCTAGCTGTTAATCCCAGTGGATGGCCTGCAGCTAAGAACTTTTAAATTGAAAATGGTATGTAAGAATATCAGTCCTTCCAGACATTTACATTTGCTCTCTTTAAACTTCATCATCCCTCTTGTGATAATAGTTTCATTTGAAGAGCCTTCATTTATTTTGAATTTCTGCGTGTTGCTTTCATCTTTGCAAAGACCAAAGCAAAACTGACACAGTCCAATTTTGCCAAACACAGGAGGACATTCTTTATCTAGCAGATAAAGTTCCCTCCCACAGATGATGCAGTTACAGCCAGTCTGAAGTCCTAAGTGCTGCAAAACATATTATTATTACAAGATAAGTCACCTGTGTGGCTTTCACACATACTATTTGTATTTCGTACGTGATTTTTGGGGTGTTTTCAGTCAGTGCTACTGCAGCAATAACACATGGGTATGAAATTAATGTTTTGTATTGGCTTTACATACCATGTCTTTTCAGCACCACAGGTGCGCATTACCCCAGTGCCTGAGGCCAGAAGACTTAGAACACTTTTTGCTGGGATGCCTCTGCTCCTGGAGTGTGAAGTCTCCACATCTGATGCTCCTATCTTCTGGTTCAAAGAAGGGAATCCTGTGCCTTTAGATGACAGTGCCCTTCTTGTCCAGTCAGAAGGCTGCATCCGCAGGTTATTGATTCCCTCAGTCTCATCTTTGGATTCTGGGACATATACATGTGATGCAGGTGATGACTCCATCAGCTTCAGGGTGACTGTAGATGGTAAGTTGTGGGGAAAAGTGTTGGTGTGGACAAATGAAATACTATCTTACCCACCCCCACCCCAAAAAAGGAGTAGGGTAAATACTCCTGGAGTGAAGTGACCACATCAGTTGGCAGTTGCTATGCGGCTGGTTTCAGCAGGGATCTCTTGGAGAACAGAGTTGTATGCATTCCATGCAGTCTGCCCTGCACTCTTTACACTAATTTGCTGGCTTTAGGTATAGTGAAGGCAATGAGTGCTGAAATAAGATTCACCTGTAACTATGACTGGCTTTTATGTGGAAGTGGAAGTGCCATCCTGTCCCTCACTTCAGACAGCAAAGTCTTCTGAGCTCACCTTGAAGCTCTGAAACCAGGGGTAGGCAACCTTTTTGAGCCGGGGCCCGGGTTGCTGTCCCTCAGACAATTGGGGGGCTGAAGCACCAAAAATAAATAAATAAATAAATAATAAAAATAAAAAATAAAAATATATATGCATGTACACTTTCTCAGCCCCAGAAAAGCCATGGCAACTCGCTGTGGAGATTTTGCCAAGAAAACCCCAAGGACAAGTAATAACAACAATAATCAATATCATCATGGCGGGAGGCGGCGGCTGCAGCGGTGGGGGTGGCAGTGGCGGCGGCGGAGGCAGGACCAGCCTGGGGCCAGTCCAAAGGCCTCAGGGGCCGCATCCGGCCCCTGGGCCTTAGGTTGCCTACCCCTGCCTGAAACTGATCCTTTCTTCCCCAGCCTGAAAAATCAGCAGAGAAATCAGCAGAAAACTTCATTTTCCTTGTGAGTGTTGGCTGCATTTTCTGCTATCATCGTATCTTTTTGTCGCTGCAGAACCTCCTGTGAGGGTTGTTCACTCCAATGCTGAGGATAGACATGCCTATAAAGTCACAGAACGTGTGGTGCTGGCCTGTGAATTATCCCATCCTGATGCTCCTGTGCACTGGTACAAGAACGGGGAGGCAGTGGAAGAAAGAGAGGGTCTCCTGTTGGAAAGTGAAGGGCCTCACCGCTGCTTGGTCATTACTTCTGCCCAAGTGCAGGACTCAGGAGAATTTGTGTGCCACGTTGGTACAGATTCTATCTTCTTCAACATCACTGTTACAGGTCAGCAGGTTTCCCCAAATGAAGGGGCACCCTCAAAATGTGTCCTATAGTGCTTTGTGTACATGTCTGTGCCTTCAAGTTACCTGTCAAATTATGGTGACTCATGAATTTCATAGGGTTTTTCTAGGCAAGGAATACTCAGAGGTGGTTTTTCCAGTTCCTTGCTCTGAAATATAGCGTACAGCGCCTGGGATACATCTGTGTCTGCTCCATGTTCCAGATGAAATAGTTGCTTGTCTCCAAATTCCCATGGGAAAACTATTATTATTATTATTATTATTATTATTATTATTAGCTTTTATTTGCCTAATAGTTGTGTAAAGGAGGGAATTTGAGTAGCTGTAGCTCCTTCTTCTATTAAAGTTGCAGAAGACCCATCCTTTTTTGCATCTGGTCACTCTAAACCTCCAACAAGCAATTCTCTCTCAACCTAACCCAATTCACGCTATTATTGTGAGTAGTTGTTGTGTGCCTTCAAGCCATTTTCGACTTATGGTGACCCTAAGGCAAGCCTTTCATGATGGTGGTGGTGGTTTGGGGCTGAGACTGTGTGACCTGCCCATGACCCAGTGGGGAAATCAAACCCTGATCTCCAGAGTAGTAGTTGTGAGGCTGAGATACAATTGCAAAATATTATAGATGCAGAAAATTTCTATAGACATTGTAAATAATGCTGACTGTGTAAGTGCTTTATAGTGTATCTTACGTGAGTCGCTTCAGGTGTAAAGCCCCACTGAGTTCAGTGGAATCTACCTTGCCAAGTACTGTAGATATAGGGTTGCATCTTTAAAATCTTTACCTCATTCATTCTGCAGCTGTTATGAAGAGGCATTAGTAGTTCCCTTTTACAGGATGAATTACAGAGGCCAAGGAGGAAAAATTTGCCTGAGGCAAGGCAAAGAATTTATGACTGAAGAGAGTTTTAAACCCAGGTTTCCAAGTCCAGCTGTCTGCTATCATGGATTCCTACCAGAATTCAATTGTCAAAGGAAAACATAGTATTAACAGGGTATAACAAAAGCCTCCCTTTGACAAGATACACAGGGTAAATGTTTGAACATATTGAGGTAGTGCTCGCTTTGCCCTTCCCTGCCCTGCTTCACTGTATACTTTTATTTAGCCTGCCGTGTTTGATGTCTCTTTGATTAAGAGGCTGTACCTGCTCCTCCTTAAGGGAACAAAACCAAAGCCCCTTTGAAGGAAGCTTTTAGGGCATTTGCAGCAGCCACTTCACTTCACTCAAGCTTCATTCCTGTTAAGCCTTTCAGCTAGCAATGTAGTCAAACAGGTCTCTTTTCATCTTCCCATCCCCATCATGGTAAAACATGATTAAGAAAGAAAAGAGAAATGTTGCTTTAGAAGCCTTGGAAAATCCAGTGACACCTTGTGAAGACTTAAAGGCAGTAAGCAGTTTCCAAAAGAAAAGCCCAATATTCAGAGTTTATTCTAATTTATTGTACGTCTCAAGTGCAAAAATCCATATAGCTGAGAGATGGTGGCACAAATGTTCTCTCTCATCCTGAGCTCCTGCCTCCTGTGAGAAGGTGCAGGAGACTTGCTTTCTTCTTGAAAAAACCACCATCCTTATTATAGGTTTTTGAAGATTTCACAGAAATAAACATAACCAACAAACAATTAATCTCAGATCGTTACAAAGTGGTGTATTGAGTTTGTGTTTCCCGATTATCTAGCTAGGAAATCTCCAGCTGACATGACAACTATATGTGAGTATCTTTCCAAAAGAGAGTCAGCCTGGTGTAATGGTTTGAGTTTTGGACTGTGGCTCTGGAGAGCAGGGTTCGATTCCTCGCTCAGCCATGGAAACCCACTTGGTGACCTTGGGCAAAGGAAGGCAAATAATTACGGTAAGTGTGGCTGCCCTATCTGAACTGGAACAATCGCAAGCTATGGGAACAGGGCTGGCCTATATATTGTTGTTTTTCCAAAATTTGGAATTTTATGAGTCAGCTGTCAGTTGTGGAGATATACCAGACACTTATGGCAACTAGGAAATCTTTATAACTTTTATTCTTTATTGCACGCCAGAACCACCTACGAGAGTTGTACACTCCAATGCTGAAGATGCCCATACCTACCAGGCTTCCCAGCGTGTGGTGTTAACCTGTGAACTATCCCGTCCTGATGCTCCCATCTGCTGGTACAAGGATGGGGAAGAGGTTGAAGAAAGCAGTGGTTTCCTATTTGAGAGAGAGGGCCCACACTGTCGGCTGATCATTCCTTCTGCCCAGGTTCATGATACAGGAGAGTTTGTCTGCGATGTGGGTGGTGACTCTGTCTTCTTCAATATTACTGTCACAGGTGAGAGGCATCCTTGTATGCTAAACTTCCCTCATATTCTTTATTTTTGTACATTACTCATTGCTTTGGTAGGGACTCGGTAGCTCTAGTGGTTAAGACACTGATTCTGTCGATTGCAAGATCGGCAGGTTGGCAGTTCAAGGCCCAAGTGCCTTGTGATGGGGTAAGCTCCCATCACTAATCTCAGCTTCTGCCAATGTAGCAGTTTGAATGCATGCAAATGCAAGTAGATAAATAGGTACTACTTTGGTGGGAAGGTAAATAGCATTCTGTGCGATCATGCTGGCCACAGGATCACAGAGTAGTCTCTGACAACGCTGGCTCTTTGGCTTAGGAATGGAGATGAGCACCGCCCCTACGGTCAGACACGACTCGACAACCTTGTCAATGGGGAATACCTTTACCTTTTACATTGTTTTGGTATCATTTGTAGTGAGTCTGGCAAGTGTTATCTAAAGGGATAGGTTGGGGATGCCTTCCTGATTCCTAAAATACTATTACATGGCTCTGAATAGACAGAGAGAGATTTCAGATTCCTCTTACTAGAAAATTCTTTGCACCATTTATTTTAGCCTGGCATTTCAACATGTAAGCATTGGAGAATTAGCTTCTTCTGATGTTTCTGGACGTGAGAAGAAAACATGTACTATGTGGTAGATATTTCTTTGAACCTTTGATACAAAGACTGTTCTTTGAGATTACCTTTAGTTTTCATAAATAGGAAAAGATAAGGCCAGCACCAGCCTGGAACTTGATGAGTATGTGTTGAAACAAGCCCTTTGTATTTAGGGACCCCAGTCACCTCTGAGGTTGTTGGGCTTCTATTAACTGAAGGCAGTGCTTTTTTTTCTACTATGAAATACTTGCTGCATCCGTCAATTACCAATAAAGTCTTCTTCTATAACAGCGACTTGTGCTAGTCTCAGTATCACATTGACATTTTGGAGAGGCCTGAGATTGGGACCAGTCCCAGCTCAAAACAATTCTGTCTTCTTTTAGAGAAACTGATGGAAGAATATCTTTGATTCCAGAACAGGTAGTAAAGGAAGTAACACATCTTATAGGTGCAGGGCACAGTCAGAAATGGATTAGATTTCATTCCATTGTTCATTGAATTGTTGTGTGACTTCCAGTCATTTTTGACTTATGGCAACCCTAAGACAGTTTTTTAGGCTGAGAGTGTGTGACTTGCCCAAAGTCATCCAGTGGGTTTCCATGGCTGAGCAGGGATTCACACCCTTGTCTCCAGAGTCATAGTCCAATGCTGAATCCACTACACTATGCTGGATTCCTTGATTAATAACTGTCAAATTAGAAAAATGAGAAACCATCTTAAAGTGCATAAGACAATTGGTCTGTCTAGTGCTCTATAGTTTTAATTGATTTTTCAGCATCTCTTCAGAAAGAATTCTTTCCAAACACTTCTTAGAGATGTTGGGGACACAACCTGGTACTTTTTGCATGCATAACGTGTGCTTTCTCTCTGAATTATCATTCTTCCTTAGTACCTGATGTGTCTTTTCTATTTCAGAGCCTCCTGTCCAGGTTGTGAGCTCCAATACAGATGAACCTCATACCTATCAAGCCTTGGAACAGGTGACATTGACCTGTGAATTGTCCCGCCCTAATGTTCCCGTGCGCTGGTACAAAGATGGGGAAGAAGTAGAGGAGAGAGAGGGTCTTCGGCTAGAGAGTGAAGGATGCCATCGTAGGCTGGTCATTACCTCAGCTCAGGTGCAAGACACAGGAGAATTTGTGTGTGATGCAGGTGGCGACTCTGTCTTCTTCAACATTACTGTTACAGGTCAGTGGAATTTATTGCTTTTTCTCAGACATGGATTTCAGCCAGGAGTGGACAAAGTACATTCCTTGATATAATTCCCAGACTCCCCTGGACTGTTTTTCATCTAGAAATGAAAGGGAAGAATTGTTTCACCAGGAAGCCCCAGGGCCCAGCAATGTGCCTGTTAAACATGTTGCAGAATATCCTGCACAGTTTATTTTTTTAAATTAAAAAAACAAACAAAAAATTTCAAGATCAGAAGTGGATATCCAGCCACTTCTAGTTTTGTTTTTATTATTATTTGGGGGGGGGCAGATTTGGGACAGCCAGTGCAGCCCCTATTTGGTCCTAGAGCAGAAGATTGGCCCTCAGATTCCAAAAGACGTCTTGCCATCATTTCAGATCAAGTATAGTTAGTGATATACCACAAAACTTAAAATCCACAAAAGAAAAATACCTTTATTCGCCAAGTGAATTGCACAAAACACATCATGCAAGCTTTTGAAGCTCCATGGCTTCTTCATTGGACAAAAGATGTTAAAAAATAATACAAGAGAAGAAAAATGACTAGTGCCAGTGTGGTGTACTGGTTTGAGTGTTGGATTCTGACTCTGGAGATGATGGTTCAAATCCTCACTCAGGTATGGAAACCAACCGGCCAACTTGGGCAAGTTACACACTTGCCATAAAAACTGAGTAATAGGATTGCCTTAGGGTCACCATAAGTCAGAAACAACTTGAAGGTACCCAAAGGCAAAGTGAACATATCTGAGAACATATATTTTTTAATTATCTCCCTTCTTTTTAAATGTTAGTTATTTCTTCCCAACCTGACCCATGGCAGAGACTTTCCTGCTTTCTTTTGATTACTTAGATTCACTAAAGTTCTTTGCTCAATTGCTTCACCGTGAAAGTTAAATTTAGTGATAATGATTCTGCAGTTTGGGATTCAGCACTCTTGAATGAATATCTCCTATCCTAGGAAGATTTCACTTTTAATGATAATCTGTTCTCTGCTATACCTATTTAGTGGCCAAACGTACTCCAGGCTACTTTTTTGGGTTAATTTTTGCTGTAATAGAACTACATGTCCTGTCTGTTTGTTGGCACTTTCTGAAGAAAACCTAGATAACATGCCCTGTATAAATTACAGAACTGTACTCATAATACCTATAATGAAATAATCAGCTAGAACAGCCATTTTTACAGATGGGCAAATCTAAGGAAATATCCCAACTGGTTGATCTCCCAAGTATCTTGAAAGCTGCTGCTTTGACTTGAATTTGATATTCTTTTTAAACTTGTGCATGCTTGGTGCTTAAACTAGAGGTGGCTCCCGAGACTAATGCTTAGATCTTTATAGAAATCAGATGTTAAGGTCTGGACATAGTTTTTAATACATTTTACTGTTTTAATGTTAAAAACATTATAAACTTTATAAATTGCTTAATTGGTTTAAAATGTTATAGTTATATTTTCTAAAATGGTTTTGTATTGTTTTAAATTTGTATTGTTTTAAATTGGCTGTTACCTCTCTTGAGTCCCTGTCTCAGGAGAAAGGCAGGATATAAAATAAATAAATAAAACAAGGTCCCTACCCCTGCTCCTGGGCAATGTACATGGAAGTCTATTAAACAATCTCAGATTCTCTTAATCCCTGCAAGCTTTGTCCTGACTCATCAGCTAGTCATCCCACCTTCCAGGAACAGTTGAATTCTAATGCAGTGGTAGAGAGCCTGTAATTTTATGCCAGTTGCTTCTCTCTGCCTACCCGGGCAAGGTGTCATCCCAGCTCTTTGGGGATGAACTGATCCATCATCCAGCAAAGAGGCCATGTTTTGTGAGTCTGTTGTATGAATGTGGGTGTGTGTGAAAGAGCTCTTGATACTTAAAATGATTGTCTTACTTGTTGTTTCTTATTTCTTATTGTTTCATCCGTATGTCTTAATAAATGTTACATGCATAGTGTCTAAACCCAGATCTGGTTTCCCATGTGTCTATATTGAAAATCCTACAGTCTAGGATAGCTAAATTTCTCTCTGGATCAAAAGAACAACAGAGAACCTCAGTTCATGACACTAGCATCTGCTTGGTAGTTGGATGCTGGGAGTAAAATAATGCTCCACTCCAATGATGTGGAGTCTTGAGTCAGACCAATGGATAGCAACCTGCATGTCTGATTTAGACAATTCCCTCCAACTTTCCAGTATTTGATACATACATGTGTGTCTGAGTGGGGTGGGGGATTGTTTCCTAAGACTATTCCTACTGATCCTTTTTCACAGAACCGCCAGTAAAGGTTGTGCTCTCTAATGCGGATGAGACCCATGCCTATTGGGCCGGAGAGCGTGTGGTGCTGTCGTGTGAGCTGTCTCGCCCAGATGCTCCTGTGTGCTGGTACAAGGATGGAGAAGAAGTGGAAGGAAGTGAGGGTCTCCTGCTGGAGAGTGAAGGACTGCATTGCCGGCTAATCATACCTTCAGCTCAGGTGCAAGATTCAGGGGAGTTTGTGTGCGATGCAGGTGGTGATTCTGTTTTCTTCAACATCAGCGTCGCAGGTAAGAGGATTAATGTATTAGTAGAGGAATGTCAAACTCCATGCATTTTGTTTTTCACTGCTTCACACTACCTGAGCTGCTGAAAGTGGGTTTGGGTTCCAGTGAATTTTTTACTGGGTCCCCTTGCCCAACTATTCACCAGCAGGCCAGTGGACACAATGGAGAAAACTGCTGATGGGTGGCTGAGAGGGGTGGTGTTTCTAATGCACATGGGTCTATTGTGGTCTGTAGATATGGGAAAGGAAACATAATTGCCATGCTGGTTTGGGTTACTGGCCCATCTCTTTGAGTAGGTACTTGCAATATGTCTTTAGATAGCTTCCTGTTGGAAATTCATGACCAGAGGAATGGTGACTGTGAATAACCTCTTGTGTTGTAGTACCAATTTTCGGGGGCCAGGATATGCTGACTCTGAACACAGGGGTTGCACTTTGAGCTGTTCTGGCTACCAAGGCGTTCTATCCTCCATTAGTTAACTAATCATTTTTAAAAGCCATTTATGTTAGTTGCCATCACAACATTGTGTATTGTTGAGCACCATAAACTGATCATGCATTGTGCAAGGTATTTATTTCTTTTGTTCTTCCTGAATCACCTGGTGTATATCAGTGGTAGTTGATGAGTTTTTAATGTTTGAGAAAGAATAATATTTTCCTTTAATATTTCTCTCTCTCTCTCTCTCTCTGTGTGTGAGAGAGAAGGATTCACACATGTGCACAAGCCAAGTGCCCCAGCCCAACATATTTGTTTCCTACTGCTTCCTTTACTTTGTTACACTTCTGATATGCTACTTTCCCCCTTGTGAATAAAGAATTGCTATCTGTAGAGCACCCTCATCCTCTTGCTCCCTGGCTTTATTCTCCAGCCTGTAAGTCTGCTGTTAATTCCTGAAACTTCTTATGCCTTCTCTTTCACACATTACAGAGCCACCTGTGAAGATTGTGCAGTCCAATGCGGATGTAGCCCACACTTACCAGGCCTCAGACCGTGTGGTATTGTCTTGTGTGCTGTCCTGCCCTAATGCCCTCGTCCGCTGGTACAAAGATGGGAAGGAAGTAGAGACAGGGGAAGGCTTGCTGTTAGAGAGTGAAGGTCCCCATCGATGGCTCATACTTCCCTCAGCACAGGTGCAGGATTCAGGGGAGTTTGTGTGTGACACAGGCACTGATTCTGCCTTCTTCGTTGTTTCTGTTGCAGGTGAGGAATGTAAAATGGCTCCTGCCTTAGGCTTGCTTTCCTAGCCATGTTTGATATAGTTCCTTAGATTTCTGCTTCAAGCCAAGTACAAAGAGCATCTGCTAGTGATAGTACACAATACTAGGCTAGTCAGACAAATAGTATATAACCTAATTTAGGGCAATTTTCAATATGCTTAGTTTTAGCTTCATTTCCTAGACTGGGACACACTTTGACCTGTCTACTTGAGCAAAATATTAGGAGTCAGATTTGGTTATGCTGCCATAATCTACATTAATCCCCATCATCAACTGTTTTACTGATAAATAGCATGATTGTTGTGGAAGAGAAGAGGGCACAGTTTACCTTGCAATAAGAATAATACACAGGTGGTCCTTTCCTGTGGCACATTCTGAGAATAATTCTTTCTCACATACGAAGCTGCTTTAGTAAGTTAAACTATTGATCTCTCTAATGCAGTATTCAGATTTCTGTTAACTGATTTATGTCTTGGAAAGCAGCAGGAGAGTCAAAAGCTAACTTTGATTCCTCCATGAGTCAGCCAAGAACTTGAGAGGCAAATGGGAATATTTAAATAATATTTACTATGATGTTTAAATGGAGGTACAATGTGTAATTGAATATATATTGAAAGACAAATGGATGTTCATTTAAAAAATGAAATGAAGAAGCAATGAAAATTGCTAAAAGCAGTACCCTTGATATAAATTGTATTTCCTAACCTGTACATGTGCGCTCAGAGTGAGTTACAAGATACTCAGAGAACATAAGGGCTGAACATTAGCATGACCTACTACTTGCCATCAGCTCTGGCCAATCTGAGCAATGGTAAAGGATGATAGGAGTTGTAGTTCATTGACATGTGGAAGAAGGATACAAGTTACAGATACATGCCTGCCAAATCCCAGTCTGATACATGTATTATTTACTGTACAACATGGGCCCTGTGGCATATTGTATATCTGTATGATATATAAGTACCTGGCCTTATGGGCACAGGCTAGGAACATCAGCAGTTATGGCTCTTCACAGAGCAGATTCCATGGAGTTGGGCCTCAGGAGAGCTACTACAGTCTATCTACTCAGTTCATCTTTGGAGGCCATCTTGCAATTTGTCCCTTACACAGAGTTGAAAGGCCAGGGGGAAGAGATGTGAAACCTTGGAAAACTTCAGGTCACATTTTATATATCCCCATGGAAAGGCATCCTTCTGCAAATGTATTGGATGGGAGTAGTCATGCTTTGGAAACATTAATGGGTCTGTAGCAGCCCGTTGATTAATGACTTCTTCCTCTTCCAGTCCCAACAGTATATTTCATAGATTCCAACATTATGTACATCCCAACCCAACGACATAGTATTTGTAATGGATAAATGTAATAAACAACCAATAGATATAATAAAGAATAAACACAAAATCTAAAATAATAATCAAAGCAAACCCTTTTCCAATGGGCAATCAAGCCAGAGAAGTGAATTACAACTCACTTGAAAGCTACAGCCAGTTCCAATTGAATTATCTTCTGCACCCCCGTCTGAATATCAATTCTTCATTCAATACCTATTCAATTACATATTGTGCTTTCATTTTAACTTCCCAGTAAAGTTAATTTAAACTCCTTTGGTTGTCTGTCAGATTCACAGTTTGTTCAATAAGCTCCTCACCAGGGAACTGACTTCAGCTCTGGATTATTTCTAATACACTATTCACAGAAAACTCTTGGTCCAGAATTACAAAGTGTTGTAACTGGAGGCACATCCCACTTTAGCTGCACCCCTGACATAAGCTAAGGCTTTTAATGGGGAAGGGAAAAGATGAGTGACATAGAGATCTCTTTTCCTGCTCCCAGTGAAAACTACCATTGGGAAAACACAACCATAATGCAGGTGGAGAAAACTGCTTTACCCCCACATCTCTGAAGTAATAGCTTATTGGCCTGCCATTGATCACCATGCAGCTGAAAACAGGAATTGCCAGCCAAACTGTACTGGGGTTGGAATCAGTTGATGGTTTCACCATTTAACACTGTATTGATTGGCAGAGCTTTGTTTGGAAGTCTGGAAAGTGGCAGTAGAAGAAGAAGATGCCTCTGAATATGTGTGTTTCCTTCACCCCTGGGTAATCCAATGAGGTTTATACATATGGAATTGAGATTTGCATGTCAAATAGAGCTTCAGTTAATTATATGTCCTTTTAGAAATTGAGCCTTTTCTATATATTAGGTGAGTATCTCGTGATCTTCCAGATATTGAGGCTCATCAATCCCAACTGCCATGGCCAATAGTGAGGGATGATGGGAGTTGTAGCAACATCTGGATGGATTTCTTATTCCTGCATTATAGAACAGGGCAGGGTTGATTAACAGTAGAAGAAAGATGTTCCATAGCACAGATTTCCTATAAACCAGCACAAAGGAACATGTCTTACTTTGCCTGGCTAAGAAGATCACAGGTGCTTCACCCATTCACAATGTCTATCTTTAGCTCCTAAGGTGCACATCAGTCCAGTGCCAGAGGCCCAGTCCTTCCAGACTATCTTGGAGGGAATGCCTATTCTGCTGGAGTGTGAAGTCTCTGCTACAGATGCCCCTGTCCAGTGGTTTAAGGATGGAGAGCCTGTGCCCTTAGGTGATGACAACCTCACCATCCAGTCAGAGGGTTTCCTTAGGAAGATGTTGATCCATTCAGCTTGCCCCCTGGACTCTGGGACGTATACTTGCAACACAGCTGATGACACTGTTAATTTTATTGTGACAGTCGATGGTGAGTTGAAGCAAAGAGATGGAAAAATTTGTATGGGGAAGCCCCTAGATCAGCTTTCTTCATTCAGCTGTCATCCTGGTGTGTTGAATAACTCCCATAATACTAGCTGGGATTAGGTGTGGCTAATCACATATGGAGAAAGCTACCTTAGACCTAGTAGCCTTCTCTTGGCTGGAAAGAGAACAGCTCACAGTAGCAGCTCAGTCTTTTCCCTTTATCATCATCTTGGAGGCTGGACCAAGTTTATCTCTTTGAGACTAGTCTTTCCTCTGCCTACCTTTACTTCCACCATCCTTTCACTGTTTTCTTGTAATCGATTCCTGATTACAAGACCTGTCTAGGCCATTATTAATCGCCTTCATACTGTCAGTCTTTTCTCAAATGGCAGACATGTGAATGTCAAAATCTCTGTCTCCCACCAATATTCCCAAAATCAGAAGTAGAGAGATTAACCATTCAGCCTCTTCTCCTCTTCTTCCTCTCCTCTTTCTGCTTCCCCACCAGAGCAAGTGAAATGCATGGGTTGAAATTCTCTTCCTCCCCTCCACCTTTGCCCACATTGCTCATGTTGAAGTTGATGTCTTCTCTTTATGTCATTATGGCCTTTCCCCCTGCAGAGCTGCCTGTCCGAGTTGTGCATTCTAATGCAGATGCGGCTCATGTCTACCAGATCTCAGAGCGTGTGGTGTTGACCTGTGAGCTGTCCCGTGCTGATGTTCTGGTGTGCTGGTACAAGGATGGGGAAGAGCTGGAGGAAAGTGATGGTCTCCTGCTGGAGAGTGAAGGGCTCCATCGTCGCCTGGTCATCACAGCGGCCCAGGCTCAGGACACAGGGGAATTTGTCTGCGATGCTGGTGGTGACTCTGTCTTCTTCAATGTCACCATCACAGGTGAGTAATTATTTGAGACTCAGCCCAATTGGGTATATTTTGGACCTCATTTCATACCATCACTTCTCCTTTGGTTTAGTAGATGCGGGCTACTGCCTCTTGATGCTTCTCAACATGCTCATTGCCTGGTTAGATATGGTAGATTTGGTTCCAGCCCTTTCTCTCCTGCCTCGGAGCTCTCTGGAGCAATGTGGGTCTGAATCCTTTCAAGCAGGAAAGCAGAGAAAGCACTGCCCTCGTGAGCTGGCTGTGTGCTCAAGACCACATAGGGTCCCTTAGTTCTGAAGACATTGCACAAGGCTGAAGGAATCTCTCTGACATGGCTTGGTGAAATACTGGAAGGAAGTTTTAAAAGGCCAAACTCATTACACATAAATGCATGTATTTAAACAAGATCAGGCAGTCCCTACCAGTCCCTACCATTGGCTATGGTGGCTAGGGTAGATGGGAGTTACAACATCTGAAGTACCACAAATTGCCCACCCCAGTGTAAGCTCAGATGGCAGCTGTTTCTTTTACATAATATTATGGTTTAGTGGTTAAGATGCCAATTGTGACGATTGGAAGATCGGCAGGTTGGCAGTTCAAGGCCCAGGTGCTGCATGATGGGGTGAGCTCCTGTCACTAGTCCCAGCTTCTGCCAACCTAGCAATTCGAAAGCGTGCAAATGCAAGTGGATAAATAGGTACCACTTTGGTGGAAGGTAAACAGCATTCTGTGCAGTCATGCTGGCCACATGAATACCAGAGTCATCCATGGACAATACTGGTTCTTTGGCTTAGTAATGGAGATGAGCACCACTCCCTACAGTCGGTTATGACTAGACATTTACTTTACCCTCCTTAGAAGAGGACAATTTTAACAGAAAAGCCTTCCCTCTCACTAGCTCTTCTTTCTCTGATGAAGGTCCAGATGGAGGTTTGCCTTTTCAATGATGTATCAGAAATCCTAAGAAAAAAACTGAAGCAGAAACATGGCTGATAGAGGTTATCTGCTTTTCCTCTGTAGAAAATTTTCAGTGGTTGAGGGAAGAGAATGAATGAATTAATGATCCTTCAAAAAGAGACCTCCTTTGTGTGTCTCCTTTGTGCAGTGTTTAATGAACCTCCAGAGACATGATGATGAAAATTGTTCCCTCCCAATGTAGCTTTCCTTTAGAAGCAGCAGCTGTCATGGTTAATGGCCCATCTTTGCAGATGTAGTTTGGGCCTAGAAGAGTCACTAGAAAAGACTGAAGATGGAGGTGGATGAGGGTTCTCAGAGTCCTACTTTGTATCTGTCTGGTAGAGCCTCCAGTACGTATTGTACACCCAGTGGAGCGTTCAGTGGAGAAGCAAGTGTGGGCATCTGAACGCCTGGAGCTGAGTTGTGAGGTGTCCATTCCTGATGCCCCTGTACGCTGGTTCAAAGATGGCCTGGAGGTAGATGAGACACACAACCTCTTCCTTCAGATGGAGGGTGCTGAGCGTCGCCTGCTTGTCCTGCAGGCAGGTGCAGAAGATGCTGGAGAGTACATCTGTGAGACCAAGGATGAATCTGTTTCCTTTGATGTCAAGATTTCAGGTGAGCATTTTTGTCTGGAATGCACAGTTCTGAAGAATATCTCAAAATCTAACTTGATACATGACCCTACATTCAAGAAACATTGGTCCTCATTAGAGCACAACCTAGTTCTGATCAGCTATCTTGCACTCTTTTTAAATCTCCTACTCCTCCTAGTCCAAAATCTGGTTTTATTTACCAATTTGTAGATTTGTAAATCTCTATAGATGGAGTTAATACCAGGGACAGACTGCATATTGTAAGAAGCATAGAGCTGTCAGCATGGAGAGATGACAGGTCCAAATTGTATTACACTCCTTTTTTTGAAATGTCTAATCCAGGGGTCGGCAACCTACGGCCCACGGGCCACACCTGGCCTGCCGACCCCTGTCACCGCGGCCACCATTTTGTTTGCCAAAATGGCAGCTGCAACTCATTTGCGCATGTGCAGTACTCCTATGCATGCACGAACAAGCCGCGGCCGCCATTTTGGCAAACAAAATGGTGGTGTGACGTGCATGGCAGCAGCGGCAGGGGTTGGTGGGAGCCGTGCGATTGCGCGTGAGAACACTCGCCGCCATTCCCCCCACCCGGCCCAGAAGAAAACCTGGGGACCAGTGACCGACCCCAGGTACGTAAACCTTGCCGACCCCTGGTCTAATCAGAATAAAATCTGATGTGATTTCTTTGTTCTAATTATGAGAGGTAGGGTGAAAACTAGCAGAAATGGGCAAAAGGGAAGACTAACTGAAGTCACATACAGCAATCCTGAGAGCCAAGTACAAAGGTAACTTGGATATCTGCTCTCCTTTGAATATTTCTGACTTGTCCAGTTCAACACACTGCAACCTAACCATGTCATCTGGCAGCACATACACTGATTCCCACTTGTTTTCAATGTACATATTTGCAGTACGATGCTGACAGCATTCGTATCAGTTGAGCTCTAATCTGTACTAAACACAAGAAGAGCTCTGTTGGGTCAGATCAAAGACCTGTACTCCAGAATACAGTTTCCCATGGTGCCCAATCAGATGCCTATGGGAACCCCTGAAATGAGAAATGAGGACAATAGCATCCTCCTGTTACTGTTTTTGAACAGTTGGTATTGAGAGGAATGCAGACTCTGATCTAGGAGCTGGATGGCATGCTAGCCATCATGGTTAAATTTCTCCCTGAATTTTTCAGCTCCCCCTTTAATGTTATCCATCTTGGTGGCCATCACTACAACTTGTGATAGTGATTGTATATTTTAACTATGGTCTGTATGGCTACTCTCCTTATCCACTTTCTCTACCTCATGCATACTTATGCACTGGTGGCGCAGTGGTTAAATGCCTGTACTGCAGCCACTCACTCACAAACCACAAGGTTGTGGGTTCAATACCAGCCAGGGCTCAGGCTCGACTCAGGCTTGCATCCTTCTGAGGTTGCTAAAATGAGTACCCAGCTTGATGGGGGCAATTAGCTTACAGTCGTAAACGGCTTAGAGGCTGCATAGCGCAGTATGAAGTGGTATATAAATATTGCTATTTTATGCTTTTCTATCAGAAAAAAGGCCTTACTCACTTCCCCCCAACTATAAAGTCCCAAATATTGTAATCTTTCTTCTATTAGGCAAATAGGTAAACCTATTATGTATAGTGTGGTTAAACCCAAATAATCCTCATAGAGGTAATGCAATAATATTTAAACAATGATACCTTTATTGAGTCAACCAAAATGCACAATTACATGTTGCAAGCTTACAAAGTCACACTGGCTTCTTCATCAGGCAAACAGGAGAAAAAAATTGAAGATGTAATGCAAAGAAGGAATTGTAATCCAGTACATGCTTTTATGTGCTTGCATTAAAGTCCCATTGTTTGAGGCCGCTATATTGCTTAAGAATCTTGACTGATCAGATAAAACAATTACGACTAATAATAATAATAATAATAATAATAATAATAATAAAATTTATTTATACCCCGCCCAATGGAAACCCAATCAGGGCGGCTTACAAGTTAAAACGAACCGGATAAACACATAGTGGAGACCTCCCCCTTAAAACAATATTAAATCAAGCAAATTTTTAAAACCAACATTAATTAAGACTATAAAAATTATAAAAACCTACACAGAAAAAACTAATGCTCAACTAAATGATCCCCTCCATCTACCGATGGGCCACGTAGGGCATCATTAGCGGCAGTTTTGTGCCCGGGATGGGGGAGGGTAACTAGTCCGGGAAGGCCTGCCGGAAGAGATCCGTCTTAATAGCCTTTTTAAAGCTATCCAAAGATGTTAATAGACGGATCTCGTCCGGCAGGCCGTTCCAGAGGCTAGGGGCGACAACTGAAAAGGCCCTCCGGGAGGTAGCCGCCAACCTCGCTTTCTGAGGCTGCAGCAAATTCCTCCCGGAGGATCGAAGAGTGCGGGGAGGATTATATGGGAGTAGGCGGTCCCTGATATAGCTTGGACCCAAGCCATTTAGGGCTTTAAAGGTAATAACCAACACCTTATACTGGGTCCGGAAACTAATAGGCAGCCAGTGGAGGGACCTCAAAACCGGAGTAATGTGGTCCCTCCGAGATGTTCCCGTAACAAGCCTGGCCGCCATATTCTGAACTAATTGTAGTTTCCGAACCAAGCACAAGGGTAGCCCCATGTAGAGTGCATTACAGAAGTCGAGGCGTGAGGTTACCAACGCGTGCACCACAGTCTCAAGGTCCTTTACTTCCAGAAACGGGCGCAGCTGGCGTATCAGCCGAAGCTGATAACAGGCGCTCCTGACCGTCGCATTAACCTGATTTATCATCAGGAGCGACGAGTCAAGGAGCACCCCCAAGCTGCGAACACAGTCACTGGAGGAGAGCGTGACCCCATCCAGGACTGGAGGTTGCAACCCAATTCCTGGTTTCGGGGCCGATACCGTGAGCACCTCCGTCTTGTCTGGATTCAGCTTCAATCTGTTTTTCCTCATCCAGCCCATTACCGCCCCAAGACATTCATTGAGAGGAGAGGTGCCATTGGAATTCAAGGCCGACGAACGAGATATGGAGAAATAGATTTGGGTGTCATCAGCGTACTGATAACACCCAGCACCATAACTCCGTATTATCTCACCCAGCGGCTTCATATAGATGTTAAATAATATTGGGGACAAAATAGCCCCCTGAGGGACCCCACAAGTGAGGTCTCTCTTACCGGAGCTACAGTCCCCAATCAGCACCCTCTGGGACCGACCCGAGAGGAAGGACCGGAACCACTGCAAAGCAGTGCCCCCGATGCCTAACCCCTTCAGGCGGTCCAAGAGGATGCCGTGGTCTATTGTATCAAAAGCCGCTGAGAGGTCTAAGAGCACCAACAGGGTCACGCTACCCCTGTCGATGCCCAGACGCAGATCGTCAGTCAAGGCAACCATGGCAGTCTCAACCCCAAATCCTGTCCTAAAGCTGGTTTGAAATGGGTCTAGATAATCGGTTTCATCCAAAACTGCCTGGAGCTGAAGAGCGACCGCCCTCTCGATCACCTTGCTCAAGAATGGCATCAGTGAAACAGGCCTGTAGTTCTTCATGTCCAGGGGGTCCAAGGAGGGCTTTTTCAGAAGCGGCCTAACTGCCGCTTCCTTCAGACATGATGGAACATGTCCCTCCCTGAAGGATGCATTGATAATATCCGTAAGGAATCTCACCAATGCATCCCCCCCCTGGACGGCCAGCCATGATGGGCAAGGGTCGAGAGGGCAAGCCGTTTTCCTCACTTCACCAAGCAGTTTGTCCACGTCCTCGGTACTCACAGATTGCCACTGATCCAGTAAAACTACATCGGTGGAGTCGGTGGATGCCTCGCCTATAGACTCTGTCCCAATAGTTGCGTCAAGGTCGGCTCTTATCTGAGAGATTTTATCTGCAAAGTAGTTGTTAAATGCGTCACAGCAGGCTGTAGTCGGGTGAAGCAAGGGATTTTGGCGCAGGGGGCACCTGCGTCATTTCCCTCACCACCTTGAACAGCTCTGCCGGACGAGACTCTGCAGACGCAATGCGTGCCGAGGAAAAAGCTTTCCTCGCTGCACGCAGCGCCTCCCGATAGGAATTAAGGAAATTCCTATGGCGAGTTCTGTCAGATAAGAGTCGAGATTTCCGCCACTCGCACTCTAGCCGTTGTCCATACCGCTTCATCCTCCTCAGCTCAGGTGTAAACCATGGCTTCCGATTAGGAGCGGGGTGGCAAGGGCGCTTGGGAGCGATCGTGTCGATGGCCCTGGTAAGATCACCATTCCAAGTGTCCACCAGGGCCTCGACAGGGTCACCGGCATTCCCAACCATTAATCCCTCTAAGGCTTTCTGGAATCCAATTGGCTCCATCAGCCTTCGAGGGCGGACCATTCTAATAGGTCCACCACCCCCGGTAGGGCAGGTGTTGGCTCTAAGTTCCATCTTGACCAGGAAATGATCCGTCCATGACAATGCGGAGGTACTTACCACCTCCGCCCACGGATATTCCTGTTCCGTACTAAAGACCGCATCGAGTGTATGACCAACACAGTGTGTGGGCCCGTTGACCAATTGGGATAGGCCCATGTTTGTCATGGTATCCATGAACTCCCGAGCCGCACCTGTTAAACTGGTCTCGAGTGGAATGTTGAAGTCTCCCAAAACCAAAAGTCTAGGAGACTCCAACAAAAGCTCAGAGACCAGCTGTGTCAGCTCGGTCAGGGAATCTGCTAGACAACGGGGTGGTCGGTAGACTAGCAGAATCCCCAAACTATCCCTGGTCTTCAGGCTTAGGTACATACACTCGATGTGGACCGTGTTCCGGAGAGGTATCCTGGTCAAGGTCAAGGTGTTCTTATGGACTAGAGCCACACCGCCCCCCCGCCCACTTCCCCTCACCTGCTCACTAACAGAGTACCCAGCTGGGAGGGCCTGCGCCCAAGTAACAGCGCTATCCTCTCCCAGCCAGGTCTCTGTAAAACAAGCCAGGTCAGCATTCTCATCCAGGAGGAGGTCCTGGATAATATGCGTCTTATTTTTCACCGACCTGGCATTGCAAAGGAGCAGAGTGAGGTTCTGTGGAATGGAAGGTCTGCTCCCCAAACTATTCTGGGAAACAGAGGGGACAGAAGGAGGGATGGCTACTAAACAGCGATCCCTCCTTCTTTTGTAACATTTGTCCACTCTGTTCCAGCCATATCTCCCGTTCCCCAGCACTACTTCGATAATCGCCCCAATTGCAGTTCCCACCCCAGTGACAGTGGGTGTCACAGTTAAGAAGATATAGGTCTTGTTCAATACAGTTCCAAAATATATAGACCTATATCGACTGAGCCCATTAAGATATTACAAAATAGCTCAGCTACAATTGTGTTTCAATCAACCCAACTGATCCATATCTGCCCCTGCAATGCCCTAACCCTACTAGGGGCCAGGCAACAATGCATAGACAATTCTATCTCACCCAACTTATCAAATCATCCACGGGCCAGTTCATTACAGTATCAAATGGCAAATCCTGTGTAAGGTCAGGAGGCACGGTCTCTATTTATACTGGCGGCGTCTGTAGCCTAATATGCCTGTCCTGGGTTGTGGGGCCACGCCCCCAGCGCCGCCGGTGCTCCAAGGTGGAGAAAGGAGCCGGGCGCTTCAGGGCCCAACGCCCTCTCTGGGGCTGCCTCCGCCGCCGCTGCTGCTGCGCCCCCGCTGCCTGGTCTTCTGGCAGGCTTTTATGCCTGTCCTGGGTTGCGGGGCCACGCCCCCAGCGCCGCCGGTGCTCCAAGGTGGAGACTAACCTTGACTAACCATTTTTTACAAGTCAAAAGATTGCTAGCTCAGCATATTGTTGCCAGTGCCAGAGCTTTGCTAAATGTCTGTCTAAGGAAGTGGTACACAAAAGATTTCCTAGGTTGTTTAGGGAGCCAACAATGTTTTATCATGAGTGCATCCTTACCATGAATGCTCTCAGGCCAACTCAAATCTTTATCCCAACCAGTAAGATAGTTGACTAATCTATATATCTGTATGTAGCTCAGGAAGCAATGTTTGGGCATTATTTATTAATTTCTATATATAGCACCATCACTATACATAGCACTTTACAAGTATAAGAACGACAAAACAGTTCCCTGCCCTGCATTAATTTTTATTGTGATGCTGTTAGTTAAAGGGTTATTACCATTCCTTGGTCTTTTCATAAAGTCACGTAGAAAAGATGTTTTATCTTGAACTGAGGAGGATACACCAAATGAGTTCCAGTATCCCTTTAAATAAAACAAGATTTTAAATAATTACTGGATAAGGCAGTTGGAAAGCTGTTAACATGAGCCCTGTTTTGAGAAATCAGGCCAAACTATGGAGTTTATCACACAGGGAGCCCCGTGCAGAATCGCTCTTTAAAGTGAAAAAAAGCCGCAAAAGCGGAAGCTTTTAATGAATGGGATTTCTCCCATTCTGCTCTGTGTGAAATGTGAAAGTGCTGTTAAAAGGAGGTTAATCCGAACAAAAACCCCTCATTTTTACTTTTGGGTTTTTCCGAAAGTAAAAAGAAGCGTAAATGAGGGGTTTTTGTTCGGATTAACTTCCTTTTAACATCAATTTAACAGTGACGTCGTGTGAAATCATGACCGCTTTTGCGTTTTTTTTTCTAATTTAAAGCCCTGTTTTCGCACGGGATTTCCCCCATGTGATAAACTCCTATGAATGACACTTGCTCTTTCCTCAGTGTTTTATCCCCCCTCCTCACAATGTTCCCTTGGAGGCTGTAATGAGCAGCAGAATAGTGGTGCATGGAAAAGGGAGGAACTTCTTAACCCATTTCCTATCAGTTTTTTTTTCTGCCAATGCTCATGCTTCCTTACTTTTCCTTGTGTTGGAGAAAAGATTCTGGAAGAAGTGCTTGGAATACCAAGCCCTCTGCCTATTTAAGGCCTGTGAGAAACATAGGGGAAGCCTAAATACTCTGGGCACCAGATTCCATCTGATCTTGGAAGCTAAGCAGGGTTAGACCTGGCTGCTACTTAGATGGGAGACTGCCAACAAATAACAGGTGCTGTAGTCTATATTTCAGAGGAAGAAACTGGCAAAACCACCTCTGAGTATTGCTTGCCTAAGAAAACTCTGAAATTCATGGGGTCACCATAAGTTGACAGGTGACTTGAAGGTGCATGGGCACACACAGACACAGACACACACACACGCATGAGAAACATAGATGAGAGCATTGTCTGAGTATCTTTTCTGGAGAGAGGGAAAGCACAGAAGGGAGGGGAAAAGACACCTGTGGCTAGCGGCTAAAGCTGGATTCATTCCCATAAATATGTCAGCTTCATGTTTAGTTATGGAGAAGGGGACTTGATGCTACCTGCCCAGGGAGAAGACAGATTCTGTGTATCTCTGAGGATCCTCCTCCCTTAATTCTAAGGGTTCTTTGGCCAAAATTTCTCTTTTCCAATGAAAGATAATGGCTTTGGCCCTGCAACAGCAGTGTTGCCTGTGGCTGCTTCAAACTTGGGCTGCCTGCCCTCTCCTTCCAGAGCCCCCTGTGAAGATCGTGCAGCCCTGCAGGACTCCTTCTGTCCTGAAAGCCTCAACGGGGGAGACAGTGACTCTGACCTGTATGGTCTCTCATGGTAATGCGCCTGTCCACTGGGTTAAGGACGGTGTCACGCTAGAGGCCAACAGCGGCCTCATCCTGGAGGAAGAGGGTGCCCGGCGGTGTCTGGTCATCCCTGCAGCTGGCCCAGAGCATTCTGGGAAATACATCTGCAACGCTGTTGATGATACCATGACCTTCGCCATCCAGGTGTCGGGTGAGTGCAGTTGCCTGGGACACTGGCAATGCCAGGGAAGGGAGCTGAGATCAGAGTGTTGGTGGCGGGTGGTAACTGAAATGGGGAGGGAATCCTGGCTGATGTTGGTGGAAATGGATAGGACATAATGATCCTTTCCAGATCTCAAGCACTTGTGAGCCAAGCTCCTTGCACTGTTTACTGTACAGACCTTGAACAAAGATGCCCCAGAGTTCCTGAATGAGAACTAGTTATCTAGTCATCAGTGATGAAGTTTTGACCATCAATATGACTTACTGTCCTAAATCTGGATGGGTTATCATTTGGTAATACAAGCAGAAGGAGGGGGGGAGGTAATGTTTTCCAAAGAATGGGGCCTGCAGTCTGGCCTTGTATATTTTTAGTTTTGTGCCTGAAGATTGGTGTGAACACCCCGGAGAATTAAAAGCCAGGTCACAAATGATGTTTGACTTTGCTGTAAAGAGTGACATGCTGTAGCTTTCTGTGGGTTTTTTGGGCTGTGTGGCTGTGTTCTGGAAGAATTTATTCCTGACATTTTGCCTGTAACTATGGCTGGCATCTTCAGAGGGTGGTGGCATGGAAGTGTGTAGAGTATATATACCCGTGGGACCCTTGGTTGGGAGGAAGTGGTTTTTTTTACATGTTGGTGGTGGAATTAGTTTGTGTGTTATATTATGTTGATTACCAATTAAATTACCAATGGATTACCATCCTCTGAAGATGCCAGCCATAGTTGCAGATTCCAATGGATTAGAATCATAGAATCATAGCATTGGTAGAGATCTCAAGGGCCATCCAGTCCAACTCCTTGCCATCCAGCCTCTGTTTAAAATCCTCCAATTACCAATAAAATAGACTCAAATCCCCCTTGCATATCCTCCACACAACACACCTCCAGGCTGCACCATTCAACACAATACAACACACAAATAACTCCATCATTGACATGTAAAAAACACTTCCTCCCAAACAACGGTCCCACAGGTATATATACTCCTCACACTTCCATGCCACCACCCTCTGAAAATGCCAGCCATATTTTCAGGCAAAATGTCAGGAATAAATTCTTCCAGAACACGGCCACACAACCAGAAAAACCGACAGGAAACTATTGATGTCTGCCATGAAAGCCTTCAACTTCACAGTGACATGCTAGTTTGGCTCTTGATGCACTGGGTTGCTGTCTCCTCTGCTTGTCTAGAAGTGTGCACTTGCTTTTCTTTTAATTTTCTGTGTGTGTACTTTAGCATGTTTGTGTCCCCATTCTTGCATCTCTAAGCACATCATTCTTTACACACAGGTAGCTTGCACATCTTGGAGTTACTTTGAGCTACATTTGCAGATCTATAAATACTGCACAAATTAGGAATAATCTTAGGTTAGTCTTAGGTGGTACATTTTGGGAAATTATTAAAGAACTGAAGATTCTTTTCTTATTATGGTGCAGCAAGGATGGAATGATTTAGCCTTTAAAAGTGTAGAGCCACTGTCCATTGCATAAAGTTTGCTTCATTATTTCTGAAATCATGTTGATCACATGTAGGCCTCTTCTCTTCCTTGTGATTGTGGTAATTTAAATCCTCAAGGTGGAGCTTGATGCATCTGAGGCTGAAGCAAAGTTTTTGTTCAGCATCTATGGTTCTGTTACTGTAAAATATTATTAGATAGACTGTGATATTCTCCTGGGAAATGCTTTCTCCTTACCCATGAGCCATTAAAAATAAAGAAGGGTTTCTTCATGGTAAGGGCATGAACTGTATCTGCGAAATCCAATAAAATAAAATAAAATAAAAAATTGGCATCTTTGCTTGACAGATGTGAGTATTATGAGGTTAGAAACAGGAAAATGCCTTATAACAACCAGACCATTGCTATGTCTACCTTTTTTTTTTTTACCTGTTATGTTAACAATTGGCAGTAGCTCCCCAGGTTTTCAGACAGGAGACTTTCCAAGCTTATCTGGAGATGTCAAGAACTGAACCTGGGACATTTTGCAGGTGAAGAATATGCTCTGCCATTGAGAACCAGCCCTTCCCAAATCCCCCCAGTGACTATTGCTTTGCTTTCACTTGGAATAAGTGATCTTATTGTTAACCCATTTGATTTGCTACATTCTGTGGTCTAGTTCCACCAATTAAAATTCACTTATGGGGCTTATAGTTGGATACACATTTGCAGACTCCCACTCCCCACTGGCATATTCTCTTTCAAATCTAGTTACAGGAAAATTTGTTACTTATATGAAGAGACTGAAAGAGTTCAGTATTTCCCATACTTGGACTCAATCATTAATCAGAGCGGAGAATGCACAGTCAAGAAATCAGAAGAAAACTAGGATTTGGAAGGGCAGCTATGAAAGAACTAGACAAGATCCTGAAGTGTACAGATATATTATTAAATACTAAAGTTAAGATTGTCCATGCCATTATATTTTCCATTTCTATGTATGGTTGTGGAAGCTGGACAGTGAAGAAAGCTGATAGGAAGAAAATCAACTCATTTGAGATGTGGTATTGGAGAAGAGTTCTGAGAATACCATGGACTGCTAAAAAAGACCAATGGATGGGTCCCATTGCAGATCAGACCCAAACTCTCCCTTGAAGCAAAGATCACTAAACTGAGGTTATCATATTTTGGTCATATCGTGAGAATCAAGGAATCACTAGAAAATATTATAATGCTTGGCAAAGCAAAGGGCAATAGGAAAAGAGGAAGGCTGCATTCCAGATGGGTAGATTCAATCAGAGAAGCCACAGCCATGAGTCTGTAGGAGCTAAGCAATGTGGTTGAGGATAGGGTGACTTGGAGGTCTCTCATACATTGGGTTGCCAAGGGTTGAAGTTGACTAGAAGGCAGTTATCAACAACAACTCCTGAGGGACCTTTGATTTAAGGTCTGCCTGGATCGTCACTCCCTGGCAGTAGTTAGAATGTCTTAGGGGTCCTAGGGTTGCCTTAATGAAAACTAGAGAGGGCCCCTGTTCCTCTAATGCAGGGGTAGGCAACCTTTCCCCTTTAAGGGCCGAGGGACTTCAGTTCCCAGAAGCCTCAGCCATGTTGGCCAATAGTCCCATGTTGGCCAATAGCTCCTGGGATTCTGGGAGCTGAAGTCCCTCGGCCCTTAAAGGGGAAAGGTTGCCTACCCTTGCTCTGATGACTGTGCAGAAGAGGGAATTTTAGCATGTTGTATGACAAGCAATACCTGCTGGAAATTCCCTCTTCTACACAAACCTTAAGGAGCCCTGTCCAGTTTTTTTATTCTGACAGCTCTACTTTTAGGGTGGATTATATCCACTTCACTTTGCCTGCATTTTCTTGGCATGCCATGCTGGATTCTTCCTGTTTGGCTGAGAAAAGTTAATAGAGCAGTTGCTCTGATTTTAAAATGGAAATCTTATATAAATGGGTTTTTTTGGGCTGTGAGGCCCTAGAATAATTTATTCCTGACATTTCACCATCATCTGTGGCTGGCATCTTCAGAGAATGCTGGCATGGAAGTGAGAGGGGTATATATATATATATATATATATATATATATATATACTGTGTGACCCTTGGTTGAGAGAAGGTGATTTACATGTTAAACTGTGTGTTGCTCTGTTGTTGAAGGGCAAGGCCTCAGAGTGTGAGGATATGCAAGGAGGAGTTAGTTGTGTCTATTTAATTAGTGATACATTGTCTGCTGGGAAAACTCCTGACCCTGGGCAATGTTCATTTGCTTTTGCTGAGTCCTGACTTTGGTGTTTTTGAGGACTGGTAGTCAAACTCTGTTTACTTTCAGGGTTTCTTCTTTCCTGTTGAGGTTGTCCAGGTGTTTGTGGATTTCGGTGGCTTTCCTGTGCATTCTGACCTGATAGCTGTTGGCATGGTCCAGAACTTCAGTGTTTTAAATAGCATTTTGTGCCTAGGTTGATTTATAATGTGCTCTGCTACTGCTGATTTTTCTGGCTGGCCCAGTCTGCAGTGTCTCTCATGTCCCTTGATTTGCATCTGAACACTGCATTTTGTGGTTCCCTATGTAGACTTGTCCACAGCTGCATGGTATGTGATAAACTCCTGCAGCCATGAGAGGGTCTCTCCTATCCTTCTCTAAGCGCAGCATTTCCTGGGTTTTTTTGGTTGGTCTGTAGATCATTTGGAGCTTGTTTTTCCTCATCAGTTTTCCTATTCTGTCTGTGACTCCTTTGATGTATGGTAAAAATACCTTCCTTTTTGGTAGTTGTTTGTCTTCACTCTTGTGGTTCTTTCTGAGTCTGACAGCTCTTCTGATAGCTGAACTGGAGTAACCATTAGCCAGTAGAACCCAGTTTAGGTGTTTTGATGCATCTTCCAGGTAGTTGGGGTTGACAGATCCTTTTTGCGTGGTCTGCCAATGTTTTTATTGTGCTTCTTTTTTGTCCTGGGTGATGATTGGAGTTCTTGTGTAGGTATCTGTCTGTGTGTGTAGGTTTTCTGTATATCGTATGATCCAATCGTTAGTTTGGTTTGTGGATGACCAGGACATCCAAGAATGGCAATGTTACTACCTTTTCTTTTTCCATCATGAATTGGATGTTCGGGTGGATGTTGTTCAGATGGTTCAAAAACCTGATCAGATCTTTTTCTCCCTGCCTCCAAATGGTGAAAGTATCATCCACGTATCGGAAACATGTTGTGGGCTTTTTTAGTGCTGTTTCCAGGGCTTGCTTTTCAAAGTGTTCCATTTAAAAGTTTCCTATCATGGGGCTCAGAGGGCTTCCCATGGCTACCCCATCTCTCTGCTCATAGAATCAATAGTCCCACTGGAAGTAGCTTGTGGTAACACAATGTTCAAACAGAGCTGTGAAGTCTTCCAGAAAAATTTGTTGGATGAGTGCCATAGTGTCCATTATGGGGACTTTGGTGAACAGGGAGACCACGTCAAGTCTGTCTCCAGGTTTGAGTTCAAGGTTGTTGATTTTTTCTATGAAGTGAGCTGAGTCCCTGATGTAGTGGTGGGTTTGCCCTATATGGGTTTGTAATTGTGTGGCCAGAAACTTGGCCAAGTCATACGTGGGGGATCCAATGGCGCTCAATATGGGCATTTTATAAATGCATCTGGCACTCTTGAGGTGGGTATACAAGACAATCATAAATAACATTGATTCAGGGGTCAGTTCTCAGACACAAGCCCCTCATGGCTTTTGTTGTCAAAAATCTTTTCTGTCAAAAATCACTCTGCGAATCAACAGTAGCTAGCAAATAGGATGTACAACAGGAAGTACCTTGATAAAATGGCACTTCTTGTTGCAAGAGTTTAGAGCAACTGTTGCTGTTTTGCCACAATGTAAACTCTGCTTATGCCAGTCACACAGAAGAGGGTGTGTACAACAGCCAGTTCAAAACTCATCTTTATGGTTAAAGGGTTGCCAGGATAGGTGGATGCAAAGCCCAGGCATTAAATAAAGAATTGAGAAGATAGCTACAACGGGTTTTTCAACATAAATAATGTATTGGGCTGAAACCTGAGGAGAAAGGAATATTGAATTTCACTGTAGCCACTACAGAAGCTGAAGGAGGCAACAAAAAGTTACTCTATATACAATGCGCCCTTGGTATCTGCTGCAGTTAGGATCCAGGACCCTCTATTGATACCAAAATCTGTGGCTGCTCAAGTCCCATTAAATACAATGACAAAGTGAAATGGTGTCCATTATATAAAATAGCAAATTCAAGGTTTGCTTTTTGGAATATTTTCAAGCCATGGATGGTTGAATCCCTGGATAAAGACTCCATGGATAAGGAAGTCTGACTGTAATCAGAATCAAAATGAGCTGGTGCTGGAAGAAGAACAAGGGGGATTTAGAGGGAGAAAACTTCACTATACAGTGTTGTTTTGGCCTCTAGATGGAGCTGGCTTTGTGGCAAATGACGTGCCGTTTTGGCAGTGGTTTTGTTTTCAGCTTATTCTGTGCATAAGTGATTATCGGACAGTTTCTCAGAATTCATATCCAGATGAGGCAGAGGCCAGAAGACAAGATGTTCTTTGATTATTATTTTTTCTGGATGGTAGGTAGAAGGTTAATGAAGCACAGCAGTCCCAGAGGATCCTTCCTTAATGAACAAATCGGAAATGGAGGAAAATAAAGTGTTCTGGTGACAACTGTAGAAATTCTGTGTTCTGATATACATTTGATGAATTTGTCTCATGGCCTACAAAATAGTGTATTTAGCTTGGGCACCACTTGTGGTTTTGTAAGATCGGTAGTGAAAGTGAGGAAATAGAGCAGGGCACAATCTCAAGACAGTTAAGTATTTTTATGAATGGCCCCAACCCCAGCCAGGGCCCAATGAATGAGATGCTGGTGCAACTGATGCTGCAGTTTTTCCTGAAAATTTGTGTGGATCTGTTCAGATGAGAGTACAAGGAGTTTTGTGAAGATGGTCACTTATGGTTAAATACATGTTGGTCTTAACTCCTCTAACATTCTGTATATCCACTTCCCCAAACATCCAACAGGACAAGAATATAAAGCTATAGTTTGACACAGTTTTTAAAATAAATAAGTAAGTAAATAAATAGAATAATTTTTGTGGGTTTTTCGGGCTATGTGGCCATGTTATAGAAATTTGTATTCCTGACATTTCACCAGCATCTGTGGCTGGCATCTTCAGAAATCCAAGCATGGAAGTGAGTGGTGTGTGTGTGACCCTTGGTTGAGAGAAGGTAATTAACATGTTAATCTGTATGTTGTTCTGTTGTTGAAGGGCATGGCCTCAGGGTGGGAGGATATGCAAGGAGGCATTGTGTCTATTTAATTAGTGATCCATTGTCTGCTGGGAAAATCCCTGACCCTGAGTGGATATATATATATTCTTCAGAGAATGCTGGCATGGAAGTGAGTAGGATATATATATATCCTACTCACTTCCATGCCAGCATTCTCTGAAGAATATATATATATATATATATATATATATATATATATATATCCACTCAGGGTCAGTGGATATAGATATCTATCTATGGGGGGGGGTGCAGACTGCCAGAAATAGTGTGAATTCAGTCCACTTTTAGGGTTAGGGTTAGTGCTAGGGAATCATGGGAACTGTTATTTTTCTGAGACATTGAGCCTTCTCTGTCAGACAACTCTGATGCCACAATAAAATACAGTTCCCATGGTTCCCTAACTCTAACCCTAACCCTAAAAGTGGACTGAATGCACACTATTTCTGGCAGTCTGCAACCCCCCTATATCTCTATCTATATCTCTATCTATCTATCTAGATATCTATCTATCTATATCTATCTATCTATCTATCTATCTATCTATCTATCTATCTCTATCTATCTGTCTATCTGTCTATCTATATCTATCTATATAGATATAGATATAGATATATATCTCCTACTCACTTCCATGCCAGCATTCTCTGAAGATGCCAGTCACAGATGCTGGTGAAATGTCAGGAATAAAAACTTCTAGAACACAGCCCAAAAAACCCACAAGAAACCATGGATGTGGTTGTGAAAGCCTTCAATTTCACAAATAGAATCATCATTGTTATGTGCCTTGCTGAGCCCAGTACCTTTGGATAGTCACTTGGCTGTCATGAACAATCCTCTTTAATGCTCTTCTGGGGGCATAAGGACTGATTGTAGACTCTGCAAGTGGCATGCTATCTATATGTCCTATATCAGTTGTTGAATATACTCTGAACTCCATTGGGAACTCTCTAAATTATGTAGGACTGTCACTCCACTGAGTCTAGGTGTCCAGAATGAATTATATCAGTTTATTCCAATTCCCCTTTATACTAGTGGTAGCTTGTGAACTGAATATGGGGAGGACTTCACCCTAGAATCATGGGTGCCCTCATCATTTGCTCCTTGCTTGGCCCTTACCTCAAACGACACAGCACTTACATTTTATGTCAACTGAGAAAGAATGGTAGGAGGGTGGTGTTAGGATAGCCATGTGTTAAGATTCCAAAGTGCTTTGAATATTAATATTGTCATAAATGCATTTGATCGAGAGAACAGTAGCAACAGAAAGTTAACTAAATCTTTCTTTGTACTGGCAGACCCTCCAGTAAAGATTGTAGGGCGCGATGAGCTGCAAACACGCTACCGCTGCCTGGCTTCAGAGGACCTCACACTGTCAGTGACACTGTCTTGCCCTAAAGGAGAGGTGAAATGGTACAAGGATGGAGAGAAGCTGCAAGGCACAGACCGTGTGCGACTGGAGCAAGACGGAACATGCCACGCATTGGTGATTCTGGGAGTAGAGCGTGGTGATGCAGGGGAGTATCTGTGTGACAGCGGTGATGACAGCCTCATCTTCTATGTCACTGTGGAGGGTAAGACTTGCATGTGATGAGAGAGATAGGAGGAAGGACCACACAAGTGCAATGTCTTTTCTTCTTTTTAAAAAAATAACTTTTATAAGGTAAGCATGCAGTCTTTAACTTGAAAAAAGCACCATATTCCAGCGTGGTTCACTGCTGTTAGAGTAACCTGCATTCAGTTGTAGGGGAGGACAGGAGAGAATGGATTAGATGGAAATTTGTTCTCCCACATATATTTGTAAAAGGTCTGCTTATTCACAGACAGCATCTTTATTTCCCATTTCCGGGACCTACAGTTCTAGCTGCTCTTTATCATGTTGCCCACCATTTCTTAATTTCTTGGCTGAATCTTGGAGAAATCCTTATTACAAAAGGAGAAGCAGTAAAATTAATATCCTGTGCCAAGGGTAGGCAACCTTTCCCCTTGAAGGGCTGAAGGACTTCAGCTCCCAGAATCCCAGGAGCTATTGGCCAACATGGGACTATTGGCCAACATGGCTGAGGCTTCTGGGAGCTGAAGTTCCTCAGCCTTTAAAGGGGAAAGGTTGCCTACCCCTGTCCTGTGCCCTCAGCTACTTTATGCCAATAGGATTTAATTTCTTCTCACTGCACCAACTTGCAGGTAATAAGGCTTTAAAGTGTTGCATCTCCACCATCTGTCTGACATGCCACTGGTAATATATACCATCAATCCTCATATTATCCATTGTGGCAGCTTGAGTTAAATTTGTTTCCATTGGTGTTAATATTCATCATTGACATTTATAACCAATGGTGTTTCTCAGGGCTTTGGTTAACATTCAAAAATAATAACATTACAGTAACAATCAAAACGTGATACCTGGAAAACCTGAATTCTGCAGCTTATATAATTAATGCAACCTGTACTATTTACCTAAATCATTATATAAATTATATAACTGAAATTCATTGTAAATTGAGCAAATGCATATCCATTTGTTTATTTAAAAGATTTCCCCCAACTTCTGATGGATGCATCTACAACCAGTATTCATGGAAGATAAAGCTATCAACTGCTGATACTCATAGTGATGTGTGTGTATAAAAACATAGTAATAGTAACTGTATGCCTCTTATTAGAAGTACTTGGAGAAGAAGGAAGAAAGACAAACAGAAAAGTGCTGCTGCTGTCATGGCCTGCTTGTGGGCTTCTCATGGGCACCTGATCTGCCATTTAGGAAATAGAATGCTATACTAAATAAGCTTTTGTGCTGGTCCAGCTGGACTTTCCTCAAGTTTTGATGCTGAGATCTGGCTGGTTCATGTGAAATTAAGACAGCACCCAAGTAGAAAGTAGCTGTGGCAGAGAAATACAAGGGTCAAATTCCTAAAAGTGTATGCAATACTGTGGGATCTGGAACAGAGCTTGGAAAAGCTACTTTTGGAACTATAGTTCCACAGATCTCTCAAGTACCTGCTATACCAGCTAGGGATTCTGGGCACTGTGGTGCAAAACAGCCACTTTACTCAACTCTACGCTGGAATATCTGGCTACTGAGGAAAGAGGCCCATGACACTCTGTGGGAAGAAGCATGGGAGATCCCTCTGGATCTTGAGTGGCACTGACAGTACTGAAGTGCACTGGCCTAGGTCTGGACAATCTGGTGCTCAGGGCTCTATTCTGCACTGTGACATCTCTAACTCTCTTTTTTCTCTTCTCTGTTTCTTAAGAGCCTCCTATTTCCATTGTGAAAAGCACAGAGGCGCCAGAGCATCACTCTTTGGCAGCAGGAGAAGCTCTAATATTGGCTTGCAAGGTGTCTTCACCTAATGCTGTTGTACGCTGGTTACGGGATGGTGAGGAGCTAATACCCAGCAAGCATATTCGCATTGAAGCCCATGGAAGTCACCGGCAACTCACCATCCTTGGAGCCAAACCAGGAGATTCAGGCTCCTATGTGTGTGATGCAGGCACAGACCAGATGGTGTCTATAGTAGAAGTGGCAGGTGAGACTCCTTGAAGAGAGAAGCTAAGGCTTGAGTTGGAAGCAAAAGACAGAAAGTGCAAAATTGTTGCTGATCCTGTTTCCTCTTTGCTGGAATCCTCAAGAGGTGGTGTAACAGGACTGCTGAAGAGGGAGGTCAAAAGACCCCTGATTCAACAGTCTTCTCAACCATGAAGGCTGGAAAAAAGCTTTAGACAAAAAGTTTTAGGAAAGCCATTATCCCTCATCTTCAGCCTTGCCAGCCTCCCTATGGCAAAAATGACCATCCTACAGTATTGTTTCAGTGATTATTGAGCTGGTTATGTGAACCACATGAAGACACTACCTAAATCCTAAGTGGTATTAAATGTATTCTTAACAAAACATCACAGCAGCTAAGCTAGCAAGAATCTGCACATGAAGAAAATGGGTTCTGTCTAGGGGTGTAGCTACAGTGGAGGGGAAGCAGGCAAGATAAGCGCATTGCCCTCCTAAATAAAAATTATTCTCCTCCAAATTATATTTTCCTTCCATCTCTAGCACAGCACTAAAACTTTAAAACTTCAGTTAAGCATTTACCAGGACAGGTGCCTTAAAAGAGAGTCTGGGAATAAATAAATAAATAAATAAATAAAGTTAGGCATGCAGAGGTGGGCAAAGTTACTAAGGGAATTTGAACACAGCAAATAGAAGAATTCTAGGTGTGAATGATTTTCAAAGTTGCACTTTTTACAAGGCTAGAAATTTGGGAAATGAAGGAAAATTGCATTGGGAGAAAGAATTCTTATCTGGGGGCAATGCATTCATTTTGACCTCTGCCTCCATGTCTGAGTAATTGAGGGCTCCAGTGCTCTTGGGTAGTATTTGGGAGCTTAACACCAGAAACTGCAGCTTTGTTCCCATATCCAGGCCTGTGGGAATGTGTCAAGAAGGAAAAAACTGAAGGGAGCAGGTTACTTCTCTGTTTCCATTTTGCTGGAAGAGGGTTAAATTTAACTTTGGCAGACTCCCAGGCGCCACTGCTTCTGCACCTTCTTGCCAACAATTGCTGCCCTCATTGAAAGCATGGGATGTCTTATTGACTAGTTTTTATTTTAAAGTGTGAAGGAGAGAGTTGGCAGTCCTTGTGCCTACCAGGACAGGTGCCTTAAAAGAGAGTGTGGGAAATATCCCAACAAGTCTTGGCAACAAGGTGAGATGCCAGCAAGCAGGAGCAGTCTCCTTTCCAGCAGCTGTGACTGAATGCAGTGCCCCTTTGGGAGGAGAGGAGGTACCCAAAGGGTGAACGCAGGGCACTGGGACAGCTGGAAACATTCCTAATGTGATTGCAAATTCTCTCTTGAGGCAAATGCTGGGCTTCTTTCCTTACAACACTGCCTACTAGAGGAGTTAAGTCTCAATCATGTACAACATTGAGCGTCATCAGGTTCATTGACATTCTCACTAAGGGTAGTGGAATTTTGCAACCTGTGCTCATTAAGTAATTTGACTTACATGTATTTGCTCTGCATACCTTAGGAAGTCATAAAGAAAAATAAGAGAGCAACAATTGGAGGCCTATCAGTGAGCACAAAATCCTTGTCGGTCATCCTTCTGGTGTGTATTTTACCTGGCGTTGCCTACACCAGCCTTTCCCAACCCAGTGTCCACTAGGCATGTTGGACCTCAACTCCCATCACCACAGATAAATATGGCCAATTACCATGCTGACTGAGGTTGATGGGGTTGTAGTCAAACATATATTTGAGGTGCCAAGGTGTGGAAGACTGGCCTCTATACTTACAAGAAAATAAAGAGTACTGGTACAGAAAATAAAGAGTGGGAACCTAGGTTATTTATTTTGAAAAATGAAAGCTGAAAGTCTGTTGTATCACATAAAACTCCTGTGCTTAGATGCAAAGTTGGTTTTAGAAATTTTGGTTCCTATGTTTGAAAATCCAGATTGCAAATTGCACAGTTGTTAATCATCATCTTTATTATTAATAAATAGTAATAATGTGAGAGCTTGACTTTGTCTTGGATTTTCTCTGCATACAAATTGTTAATAATAAATAGAAGGAAGTCACACATTTTGCTGTCTAGAAATGCTGAATTTGTGCCATGCTGTCTTAATTCTGAACCAAAATGGTTTCACAGAATAACCATCCAAGAACATAATATGTCAGTTGTGACTGCAGTTTTAATGAAACTTCACAGTTTCATTAAAATAGATTATTTCCTGCCTTTCAATCGCTTCACCCTGCCTCACGATGGAGCTGTCTTTGAATTCATAATGTAGCAAAATACACACAGCCTTGCTTACAGGAAAGTCTTTTTTCTCCCAGCACCTCCTGTGCAAATTGTGAATAAGACTGATGCCCAGCTGCCTGTGGAAGTTCAGGAAGGAGAGAATGTGACCCTGGTTGCTCGACTTTCTCAAGAGAAGGCTTCAGTCCAGTGGCTGAAGAACATGCAGCCACTTTACCCTGGGCCACGCATGGTTGTGAGCAGCGATAGGCTAATGCGTAGCCTCACCATCAGGCAAGCTGAGCCAGGGGACAGCGGCATCTTTACCTGTGATACTGGAGATGATGAAGTTCATTTCACAATGTATGTGAGAGGTAAGATGAGATCCAACAAGCATTCCTCTTCCAATCGGTCCTAAGCTCTTTCTCCTTTTCCCCATCATCCCTACTTTTCTGAAAAACCTATAGCCACTGTGAGGTGGCACTTTTCAGTGCCACAGACATGTGCAAGTGGCTGAGGTATTCACAGGAGAGACAGAGGGCCCTGCAGAAGGTTTTTGGAGAAATAGGAAGGCTCTCTGACAGGGGAAGGAGCAGGTGTCTCACAGGGTCAAGAACATGACCTCGGTCTGTCTGTAGCCTATGAATTGTCTGTCCCTAAAGTTGTTCTTTAGCAGCCAGGAAATCAGAAGAAGATTAAGAATGGGGAGGGTGGCTATGAAAGAACAAGATAAGATCCTGAAATGCAAAGACATAAAACTCAGAACAAAAGTCAGGATCATATAAGCCACTGTATTCCCTATTACCGTGTATGGATGTGAGAACTGGACAGTTAAGAAAGATGATAGGAAGAAAAGCAATTCCTTTGAGATGTGGTGCTGGAGAAGAGTGCTGAGGATCCGATGGACAGCTAAAAGGACAAACAAATGGGTCCTAGAGCAGATCAAGCCAGAGATATCCCTAGAAGCCAAGATGACAAGACTTAAGACTGTTGTACTTTGGACACATCATGAGAAGGCATGAATCATTGGAAAAGACAATAATGTTAGGAAAGGTGGAGGGAAGTAGAAAGAGAGGAAGGCCACATGATAGATGAAAGGACTTTGTTAGAGAGAGCATGAACATGGGTTTACAGGAGCTGGGCAGAGCAGTAGAGGACAGGGGGGACTGGAGATGTCTCATCCATAGGGTCTCCATGGGTTGAGATCAACGCGAAGGCAGGTAACAACAACAACAACAACAACAACAACAGTTGTTCTTAGGGGAATCCTCCTCCCTAATGCTATGAGAGGGGAAGGAATCAAAATGCAAGGGCTGGCAGAGATTTGGCAGTTTTGTGTTCCAATTATAAGAGAGTGTATTTGTTAAAGCACAGTAACAACTGATGGGAGGTGGCTGTGGGACGGTTCACAGTTCTCACAAATGAGATTTATAGTGGAGATAAGAGACCAACCTGAACCCGTCCTGCCTTCTATCCTACCTTGTGGCGTTCACCCTGTTGCTCTTGTTTTGTCTTCTCACTCCAGAGGCTCCAGTGCTGTTTGTGCCAAAGCCAGATCATCCAGAGAAGGTTCTGGTGCTGGAAGGGGGCAGTGCAGTGCTCTCAGCTATTGTCTCCAAGGAGCCAGCTGTGGTGAGCTGGAAGGGGCCTTGGGGCACCTTGGTGGCAGGTGAGCACTGCCAGCTCCGAAGAGAGGGACGAGTGCACAGCCTCCTGCTGAGCAACGTGGGCAAGTCTGATGCTGGCGTGTACATATGTCACTCCCCTGATGACCAGCTGCATTTTGAGTTGAGTGTCAAAGGTAAGAGGTAATATATTCAGGAGTAGCCACACTAGCCATGTAGCAAAATACAACAACATCAAAAATCCACAGAACAGCATTACCATTATTTGGCCAATTGAAAAGCAAAAAATACACCTTGCAAGCTTTTGAAGATTCACTGACTTCTTTATCAGGCAAAAATGTTAAAAATCATATAGGAGAAGAAAAGTGACTGTGGGCCTTTACAGACTGCCAGAAATAGTGCAACTTGAGGCCACTTTAACTGTCCTGGCTCAGTGCTAAGGAATCATGGGAACTATAGTTTATTGTGGCACCAGTGCTCTCTGACATAGGGCCTTTGCAGACTGCCAGAAATAGTGCAAATTGAGTCCACTTTAACTGCCCTGGCTCAGTGCTAGGGAATCATGGGAATTGTATTTTTTTCTGAGACATTGAGCCTTCTCTGTCAGAGAGCTCTGGTGCCACAATAAACTACAGTTCCCATGATTCCCTAGCACTGAGTCAGGGCAGTTAAAGTGGACTCAATTTGCACTATTTCTGGAAGTCTGCAAAGGCCCATAGAAGGCTCAATGTCCCAGGAAAAAAAATACAATTCCCATGATTCCCTAGCACTGAGCCAGGACAGTTAAAGTGGCCTCAAGCTGCACTATTTCTGGCAGTCTGTAAAGGCCCTCCGTTAGGCCTGTGACTGTTAATAATATCATCATTTTTTTTCTCCTGTATAATTGTTATCATCTTAGGCTGATAAAGAAGCCAGTGAAACTTTGAAAGTTTGCATGATGTATTTTGTGCTTTTGAATTGGCTCACCAAAGGTAAGATGTGTGGTGGTTTAAGTGTTGGACTAGGTCACAGGGAGACCAGGGTTCGGATCTCCACTCAGTCATGGAAACTGGGCAAGTCACACCCTCTCAGCCTCACAGGAAAGCAATGAAAACCCTCGTCTGAACAAATCTTGCCAGGAGGGCCTCATGGTACATTTCAAGTCAAGAAGTTATTTGAAGGCACAGAACAACAACCAAAGAGGTGTGTACTCAGGAACACATCAGAGGTGATTTGATATGAGGTGAATTGCACTTTAATAGACTAGGGGGTAGACCGAACAAAAGGCATACAGGTGTGGTTGTGTGTGTGACTGCACGCGCCTTCAAGTTGCCTGTCAATTTATGGCAACCTCATGAATTTCATAGGGTTTTCTTAAGCAAGGAATACTCAAGAGTTGGTTTTGCCAGTTCCTTCCTGTGAAATATAGCCTATAGCATATGGTATTGGTTGGCAGTCAACAAATACCAGGGCTTATCCTGCTTAGCTTCCAAGATCAGACAGAATCTGGTGCCTTTAAGGTATTTGGACCCCTACGGGAGTGGTCACTAGGCTCAAAACAGAATGAGGTTGCTGTGTTGAAGAGAGAGGTTTGGCAGGTGTGGAATCTTCTGCTGTAACACCATAATGTGTCTTATTATGTTGGGGTAAGCCATACTAGTCAAAATTCTCCTATCTTTACAATGGCTAGGTTCACACATTACAGCTGATGCATGCTTTCTGAATGTTTCTGTTGCAAGTAGGAGCAACAAACTATGGACCTTCTGGATGTGATCTCTTTAAAATTACATGAACCAAGAACTCAGGCTGGTTTATGACTCTGATTTGTTAAGGCAGAGACAAACCAAAGCTCCTGTTTCATACTATGCTGAAACAAAACAAAACATGGTGTGAAAGCAGTAAGAACCTAACAAGAGTGATGAAGCAGTGTGCTCCTAAGCAAAGCAGCTGCTGCATGGCTCAATCTCTGGTATCTTTTCTTGAGTAATTTTTATTAACTTATACATACATATATAGACATAAACAAACATAACAAGCATATTCACACACCTGATTCTGTTCATTTACCTACTTATATAAGAGCACATATTAACTAATCTCTGGTACCCTGAGTTAAAAGGATGCTAGGCTGCAGGACCTATTCGGGAGAACAACTGGGATGTGTGGAACAAGAATTTGACTTGGTATAAGGCAACTTTAAATATGTGGGCTTCCTATGTTGTTGTTTTTTTATTCCCCCTTTCAAAAGCAGCTTGTATTTTGTACATGAAAACTAAAATCACTCTTTGGTCTTATTATATTCACACAAGATTTTCTGTTCCTTGCTGCAGCAACTGGTATTTCTGGCTTGGTCTGTCACTTGCTTGGAATGATTCAGCCTGGTTGTTGCCAAGGATTCTGCATCTGGCATAAATAATGCAAATTTGCATGTCTTCATTTAATTTCCTCATGTATTTTCAGGATTTGGGATGTTGGACTTTGAATGCAATTTGTACATAAGGATAAGTGATCCAGAGGAGGGAGAGGGAGAAGTGCTAGTGCAGAAGTCTTTCTTTCTCATCTTAGTAGAAGTCTTGTTTAGCTTTTTCTGGCTTCTGAGCCTCGTGCAACTCTTTGTCACTAATTTTCAACCATGTATCTATTGTCATGAGACCTAGCAACTTAGGAAGAAAGCAAACTGTAGGTCTGGAGATTCTGACAAAACTGTGAGTTGATTAGGATTTCACTAAGATTTCTAGATGACTGCTACTCCCTGTCTGTTGTCTGCTCACTACAGTTGCACTGTTATTTTCTCTCCTCAGAAATGCCAGTGAAGTTTGTTCGGGGCCTCTCAGATGTGTCGGCATTGCATGGAAACACGGTGCTGTTCTGGTGTGAGCTGTGCAAAACCAAGGGTGATGTTGTGTGGCTGAAAGATGGAAAGGAGCTAGAAGACAATGAATATGTGGAAATCCGAGCAGAGGGACGGGAGCGTTCATTGACCTTGAGCCATGTGAGGCCTGAGGATGCTGGCGAATACTCATGTGAAAGCAAGGATGACCGTACCTTGGCAATTCTTACAGTCCAGAGTAAGTCCCATAGGAAAAGGCCATAGCTCCATGAAAGAGCATGCTAAAGGTTCCAAGTGTAATCCCTGGCAACTTCAGCTGAGCTGGGAAAGGCTCCTATATGGGAATCTCCAGTCAGGGCTGGGACATGAGTCACTAAAATTTTGGATGGCTTCCTAGGCTTCTATGCCTTCTTTTAGCATCACTGTCCTCTGACTAAAAGCACCTAAGCATCACTTTAATTGAACCCTTAGAGATGTTAGAAGGGATTCAGGCTGTAATACCCCTCTGAGGGTGAACTCAGTCTTCAGGGGTGGCCAGAGCTTCCCAAAACTGGAGTGTGTCCAGAGGAGGGCAACTAAAATGGTGAAGGGTCTGGAAACCATGCCCTATGAGGAATGACTTAGGGAACTGGATATGTTTAGCCTGGAGAAGAGACAGTTAAAAGGGGATATGATAGTCCTCTTTAAATATTTGAAGGGATATCATATTGAGGGAGCAAGCTTGTTTTCTGCTGCTCCAGAGAATAGAAGTCAGAAAAATGGATGCAAGATAGAGGAAAAGAAATTCCACCTCAACATTAGGGGGAACTTCCTGACAGCGAGAGCTGTTCGACAGATGAACCCACTCCCTCGGAGAGTGGTGGAGTCTTCTTCTTTGGAAGTCTTTAAACAGAGTCTGGATGGCCATCTGTCGAGGATGCTTTGATTTTGAGTTCCTGCATGGCAGGGGGTTGGAGTGGATGGCCCTTGTGGTCTCTTCCAACTTGATGATTCTATGCAAATAGGCCCAGCCCTCCCTGATTCTCAGCTTGTTTTCCCCTCAGTTCCCAGGTTGGTGGAAATAATTTCTGAGCTGCATAACTTAACAGTGCTAGAAGGGGATGATGCCTCCTTCAAGGTCGTAGTGTCTCCAGATGATGTGGCCCTGCAGTGGCAGCTGAATGGCCAAGATGTGGTGCCCAACGAACGGCTGACTATAACCAGGAATGGGCTGTGTCATACACTCACCATAAGGCATTGTCGGCTGAGTGACACTGGCACAGTGACTATCTATGCAGAAGGCCAAATGAGTTCAGCTAGGCTGAGCGTCCAAGGTAAGAGGAAACAAGAAGGTATGTGGCTTTGGAAGGTTTTGGTGGGGGGACTTATAGTTGTGTGGCATTGGAGCCAGGCCCTCTGAGTTCAGCTCAAAATTGAAGAAGAAAGTCAGCTGATACCATGGCTGTATTTTCTTTGCCTGCCAATTTTGATTTCAGTAATTTGGGATTAGGAACAATTGACTGTATTCAGGTTGCTTCCTGAGTTTTGAAAGCATCCAAGGATAGAGAACAGAACTTCTGCTGAGAGTTCTTTTTAATCTCTTGCTTTCTCTTCTGAGGTTTTGCCAGGTACCACACATCCAATTTCACATTTTTTCTCCATAACTCTGTGGAAGCGGTGAGGGGAAGTGAGCCCATGAGCTTCATTTCATTCTCAAAGTCTTCCAGGAGACATCACTGTTTTCCTGTCAATTTTTGGCCGAACATCTTCCAAGCCACACAAAACCACACCAAGATGTGGCAATTTTGCTTTCTACACCTGTCGCAAACCCCACAACCCACAAAAATCCAACTGTAAAACCAGAACTGATATCATATAACTTCTTAGTTTGGGAAGAAAATGCATCATTGGCAGGCCACCAGGATGTAAAAATTTCCAACTGTGTGGTTGTTCACTCTTGCCTACAAGCTCTAAGCTTTCAGATTTGAAGAATCAAAGCAGAGATTCACACAGGGATGAATTCTGTGTTCATAATGTGCTGAGCATGCCTAATCCTAGACAAAATTTTTAGGGTGCAGGAACTTAAAAATCAAGGGAGCCCACTCAGTCAAGAGTCATGCTATCAAGAGTGACAGGTCATGAGGTCAAGAGTCAGGGCACCCAAAGATACATAAGTTAATGAAAAAATGCCACACTATTGAAAATAGGAAATTTATTACACTTAAATTAATTGGCCATAATCCTATTGGGGACTTATGTCTTTGTAAGTGTACTTATAGAATTGGGTAGTTACATAATGTTCATATCCTGCAAAGGGCTGCTGTTACATTATCACATAGGGGAATGAACAAAGTGAATGATGTGCATTGGGACAGATGCATAATAGGACTGATGTGCATTGGTCCCATTGTGCTTTGGGACACCGGCTAAGGAGGGCTGATGCTCATTGCTAGAGCCCAATGTGCATTGGGACAGTCTTGCTGGTGCCCCGTTATGCATCTTTGCAATTTACTAACAGGTTTTCTTAACAGCTCTGCGATGTAGCTAAGTATATGTAAAGTTACATAATGTATATCATGACAGAGGATTCTGGTCTTTGTGAGTTGGCATTTAAGTTTACAACACATTACTACACTTGTCAAAATGAAGGTGAAAAACCCATCCATGATTGTATTCCTCCTTCTCCTTGGGAAAATGCTGCATGAATTTGTGAAGATTCAATTTTTCACCCACCCAACTACCCTATGAAAAGGAATGAGTGAGATTAAAAATAAATAAATGCACACAGGAAAGATGCAGGAAACCAAACATTTCTCTGGTGGCATGATAGCAACAAAAGATGTAGGAGCTAAAGAGCATAACTGAAGGAAGACCTGGGCTAAATTCCAATCTAGCACTCCAACCACCAAACAATGGATATTCACTCAATAACAAAAAAAGAGAAGGTGTCAGCTCTGAAGAGATTCCTACAGCACATAGGACCTTATCAAACGCTGGCCACGAAGCAAAGAAAAAGCGAAGACTAAACGAAGTAGGAATAAATTCAGTTCCATAGCGAAACGAAGGGAATATCGCCCTTTTGGCCATTTCGCAATTAATACCAAGGCTCCCTTCTCTCCCGTCACAAAAAGCCGGGAGGAAAGGCAGCCATGGGAACCGGGGAGGAGGAGGATGGCTGGAGGACTGGAGAAGGGAAGCCAGCCCATGGAGAGAGAGAGATCGCCTCCCTCTTCCCTCTTCCTCTCCTCCTCTTCTTTCCAATCCGGTTTGCCTTTTGCCAAGGCAATCCCTTCCCCTCGCTGGGATTTTCGCCCTGCCCACCAATTCGCAATGAATGCGAAGGCTCCCTAGGTACTTCCTCTACAAACCGAATGTCAAAATCTCCCTACTCCTTACGGATTAGCTCCGTATTCTGCCGAGTTCTGGGGCAGCGTCGTGTGTAAACACGGGGGAACAATACGGATTAGCTCCGTGTTCTGGGGCAGCGTCGTGTGTAAACACGGGGGAATAATATGTATTAGCTGTGGATGCCCTTTGGATTAGCTCTGCTTCAGACCCCATGTGATAAGGGCCTTAGAAGAATATCTAGCTTTCCCAAACACAATGATTCAGCCTCCTCCCCACTATCAATACAATTCTTTCAGAACTGCAATATTGGGGGGGGGGGGTTAGCATGTAAGATGTAGCAAACTGTGATAAGTAGGCAAACAAAATGCTACACCTGAGTAGCAGCAACAAAATTGATGTGTTGTAAGCAGAAGGAACATGGGAGAGTTAGCCCTCTTTGAATTCAAGCTTCACTCAGCTGGCCTGACCAAAAAAAGGGGGCAGAAAGCCTCCAGGATGCAACGGTGGGTGGGCATGGTGATAGGGGAGAAAAATGAAAGAAAACTCTACCACTCCTCCTTATCTCTCCTTTATCTTTCATCTATCTTCCCCTCACTCTACCTTGTGCATCTCTGCATGCGAGCCTTCCTCTTTCTGCTCCTTCTTCCTCCCTTTCTTGTTGCTGTCTTTTATGCATTCCTTTACTTGCAATTATCTCCACCTGCCATAGATTAGAAAAACTGCAACGAGGAGGGCAGAAGTGGCAGTGAGAGGAAAGGGTTGAGAGTGTAGGAAATCAAAATGTTAACCCTCTTTCTTTTTCCAGGAAAATGCCCTCATAATTACATTTTTTAAAATCTGGGGGGAGGTACTTTATGGTCTGGTTTAATGTGATATGATGAATATAATCACCTTTGTTCTGAACTCTGAATGCACCTGAGCAGGAGATATATCTGCAGGTGGCTAACCTTTGGGTATTTCTTCCCACAGAGGCTCAGGTGCTGTTTGTGCAGACACTACGTGACTTAGTAGCTGAGGAGGGTCAAGATGTGTGCTTTGAAGTGGAACTGAGCCTGGAGAGTGCTGAGGTGCAATGGATGAAGCAAGGCATCCTGCTCCAGCAGAACACCAAATTCTCCATGGAGGCCCATGGTCCCCAGCGGACCCTCACCATCTACAGCATTGAGATGGCAGACCGAGGCATCTACCGATGTGAGAGCCTGCATGACCGCACTCAAGCCAGGCTGATTGTGGAACGTAGGTGCCCAGCCTCTGCCTTCTTCTTGAGTTTATGTCTCAGTTACAGATTGCATGCTCTCTTATAAAGGGTCAGTATCACTTCTTAATAGAGAACTTTGCACATTGCTGATGTTAAATGTTAAGCACCAGTACCAGTACTGCTCCAAAGTCTGTGTGGATTTTGCTGGTAAGGAATGAGTTTTGATGCCAGTGGGAGCCATTTGAAGAGACAGTCCTAGGAACTTTATTGCCTGAAAACCTCTGCCTTGGGAAGAGGCTGCATCTTTTATTACTCCTATCTATCTGATGTTCCTCTTGAAGAGCAAGCCCATTTCCTGGGGGTGGGGAGGAAGAAACTTTCATTGATCCTTCCTTCTCTAACAGCCCGTAGGGTGATGGTGAAGAAACCACTATCAGACGTGGAGACTTTTGAAAAGGAAACAGTAACGTTTGAGCTGGAGCTATCCCATCCCAACATATCTGGAGTCTGGACACGAGATGGCATCCGTGTAAAGCCTGGTTCAACCTGCCGAGTGAGTGCCATGGGTTGCACACACAGCCTGACGCTGCTGGGACTCACACAAGATGACTCAGGGACTGTGGCCTTCACTGCTGACACCGTACGGACCAGTGCCTGCCTTACTGTCCAAGGTACTGGGGCAGGACAGGCACAAAGTAGAAGTTGTCTGACTTGGGAGAAGCATGTCTGCTTCCAGGGGAAGCAATAGAAAGGATATGCAATTAAACCTGATTACTGGAACAGCCTGAGGTGGGGGGAAACCTGTGTATGTAGCAGCCCGGAGTTGAAACCCATGGTTTTTAGGCTGTCTGCTTTAAGTATGTACACTGATGCCCCATTGGGACCTTGTGTCTGGGCTATTCAGCAACTGTCCAGAATGGCTATGCAAAATCCTCAGTTACAACAGCCCTGGCCCCAGTGCAGGTGCGCCATCTCATGTGGTCTATTGCTTGGAATCCTTTTTGCAAGCAGTAAAAGCAGTTTCTCGGCTGCAGTCCCCTGGGGCACTGTGTTTTAGGAGATGGGTAGCTCTCTTTCATATGTCTAAAATACTAGTCCCACATTACTCCCAACCAGCTACTCCTGTGAATAGCATTTTGATAATGATAAGTTTTGGTCTTCAGTTTAGTGCACCTTTGTGCTATGTACCTGTCTTTGCTTCTGTCCTTGCAGAGCCTCCAGTGACTATGCTGCGCCTTCCTCAGGACATGAACATTCCTGAGACAGGTTCAGCCACCTTTGAGTGTGAGCTGTCCCGGCCCCTAGCTGAGGTGAAGTGGTACAAGGTAAGAGGACTGCTTCTAACATTGCCTCCTCCTTTCATTTTCCTTGATCTGCCCCACACCTCTAAGAGTAACGATTCTTCATGTTCAAGATTGAGCCACTGTTCCTGATTTGTGTAGCATGGTCCACATATCCTCACCTATGCCCTCAGCAATATGGAAAGCAGGACTGAATCTCCCTGCCTTCCTCAGTTCTTAACCAGACTCTGTTCTCTATATTCTGGGCTGTCACAGGATGGGAAGGAGATCCAGACAGGGCCCACTTGCCGCATGTATTCAGTGGGACGCCGGCGTATCCTACAGCTCAGCCACTGCAACCTTGAAGATGCGGGCGAGTACACATGTGATGCTGGTGACTGCCGTGCTTCTGCCAAACTGCGGGTTTTTGGTATGAATGGCCTGGTCAGGATGTGAAGGCAGAGATGGGGGGGGGGGGGGCGGTTTGAGTGAGGTTTGGGATTATACAAAGGAACCTCAGGCCTCTGATTCTTTGGAGATCTGTTGGCCTTTGCTGTATGCTTCAGTTTTCCCCTCCCATCTGCCTACCAATTAGCTTCTTCTTCTTCTGCCTTGAAGGTAGGCTAGAGATCATCTGCAGATGACTCAGAGTCTTGTTCTGAAGCTTGTACAGCTTGTACAGGAAGCTAGGTTTAGAATAAACATTCAGTGCTGTTTTTTTAAACACACCAAAAAAACTCTAATTGCAGCAATAAGAGCATTTCACCAATGGAAAAGCATGCCCAAGAGGGGAATCTTAAAAACCTTTCAAGAACACATTGGACAGTCTCTTGTCAAGATTGTTTTTGACGTATAGGAGTATATCCCTTTTTAGTACAGAGGCCTGGGCTTGAAGCTAAATGACTCACTTGGGTGATGGTGATAATTCCTTCTGGGTTTGCAATAAATGCAGGCTGTGCAGGAAAAGCTGGAGGAGGAAAAATCCCATTTGGATCACCCAAATTTAATCTGAATGAAGGCTCAGGCTCAGAAGCTGCTGCTTTTGATTCCAAAAGAAACCCTTAAAAGTGAGAAATGTATAGGCATGTATGGGCATGTCTGTGCATGTATAGACTGACCTCCTCTCTTAAGACTAAGAAAGGGTAATCTGTGTCCCTTTCCTCCACACATCTTGAATAAGAGAGAAGGACTCACTGAATTTCGAAGCCTAACTGATGAACCCTGACACTTGTGGTTTAAGATGTTAAGCACTGAAGCTTCTGCCAGGAACATTGTTAGCTTGGAAGCACCTCTCTCTCTCTCTCTCTCTCTCTCACACACACACACACACAATTAAACTGGTTCAAAAGTAATTCCCTCTGGGAAACTTGGAAACTGTATTTCTATGATGAGAGACCTCTCTTGACAGAGTTTCAACCCACCTCACCAAGCTGCAGGCCCATTCATCTTTGGAGGAGGTCACATCAGCCAATATTAAAGTAGATGTCTGGGTAGTGTTAGGCTGTTTGATCCACATAGTGAATGATGGAAAAGGATACTCATACTTGACTCTAACACCATTCAGTCCAGTCTCTGACAGAAATGGGAGTCACTGCCCTAAGTCCAATTCTTAGGCCTGACCAGAGGACACCCACAGAATCAATCAGATTTACTTATGTGTTGATTCACTATTCAACCATTGAGGAGGTGCTTAAATGGCGCTTAAAAAGAGTTATACATTCAATGGCTTCTAGCCACAACAAGCTACCTCTAATCCTTTCTGAGGCAGGCTATGATAATTAAATGGAACATCCCTATCCAGAGGCTGGAGAGCAACAGTAGGAAAGGGTGCTACTGCTCTAATGTCCCACTTATGGGCTTCCCAGAAGTACCCAGTTGGCCACTGTGGGAAGCAGAATGCTGAAGTAGATGAACTTTTGATCTGATCCAGCAGGGCTTTTCTGGTGGACTAGTTATAGGGCTCAAATACCCTAAAGGCACCAGATCTCATCTGATCTTGGAACCTAAGCCTTGGTTAGTACTTGGATGGGAGACTGCCAATGAATACCAAGTGCTGTAGGCTATATTTTAGAGGAAGGAACTGGCAAAAGCATCTCTTGAGTATTCCTTGCCTAAGAAAACTCTATAAAATTAATGGGTCACCATAATTCAACAGGTGACTTGAAGGCACATACACATGCACCTGGCCAAGTTAGTTTAATTAGCTATTTGTATTATCTAAGGACTTTTCTACACAAGTCCCATTCTTGCAGCAGTCACACTAGTAAAAATAAAATGGGAAAATATCGCTTTCAAGGCAGCCATTGCAACACCTCTTTCAATGACGTAATTGGGGCTACTGCCCCATTGCACTTTCTTTCTGACCTCTCCCATAACCCTACTTTCCTGACTTATGCCCTACCCACCTTTAGGTTTGGGGGTTTTTTTTTGGTATTTTTTTTCCACATAATTCCGGAGCTCTGCTGCTGCAATTGAAGTCTTTATAAAGTTAAAAAAGAAACAAAAGAAATAGAAAAAAATAAATACAGATAATCAACATGCTTCAAAATGGCGAGGGGGAGGAGGGACAAGGGGAGGGAGGGGACACTGACACCACAGGACTGGCCATTGCGCAACTGCTCCAGTAGCGACCCTTCGCATGTGGGGACTTGTGTGATTGCCAGGTCATTCATGGTTTTCCTCATCAGTGAAGAGGGATGGGTTGAAGACAGGGCAGCTATGGGTTTGAGGAGTCCTGGTGCAATGAGTATTGCCAATGCCACTTCTTTACTGTTGTAATCGTGGTTTAAAAGCCATGTGTAGTAATGTCTAAAAAAACTCCTTTACTGCTTCTCATCAAGTTGGAGCCAGTGATTTCATGGAAGATTGGTTTTGCTCAGATGGGATGAGCCTGTTTGTTGCAGTAGTTACTTGAGGGAGTGATCAAAGTGAAGAAGAAGTTGAGATTCAGTGTTCTCAGTGGACTCGCATGATCCTGCATGTAGATATGCTACCCAGTAGAAACATCCTCAGCAGCAGTTCCATGGACATCCTTTTCCTCCTGTGCAGAACGGCAGGTGCAGATTGTGCGAGAACTGGAGGACGTGCGAGTACGAGAGAATGAGAACGCTGTTTTCATGTGTGAGGTTTCGCTCGAGGAGGTGAAAGGGGAATGGTTCCGGGATGGGGAGAGAATCAAAGTTACCAGCACTGTGAAAATACGTCAGGAAGGTAGGTGAATGCCTTCGTTCTTAAAATGGGATGGGGAGGGAAAGTGATTCCCTAACTTTGCCTAGATTACCTAGAATCAAAGTTTGTGCAGGTAGAGTTGTAGTGGGTGAATCCAGTATATATATGGTGGCTCCTGAGAATCAGACTGAAGTCTTCAAAAGTTCTTAAAATATGGGAGAGGAAGGTTAACTAAATGGCAGTGAAGCAGCTTATGTAGGAAAGGAATATCTTAATTTGTGCACATCACTGGTTTGGGGCATAAATCTGCCAATTTATATTGCTCTCTTTTTCCACTGATTTCAATTGGCAGATTTAAGAATGTACATTTATTCCCTATAATAAATGGGCCGTTTGTCTAGATTGTTTCCCGTTTATTTAAAAGGAATGCCTGTGCAGGCCATGCTTTGCTTTTGAAAGGTCACACTATGCCTAGGGAGGGTGGCTTTTGTCCTTTAGCTAATCAACTGTGCTGTTGCAGCCTACAAAATAAATGGAAGTGGAAAAAAACCTTTCCCCAGCAACTCAGTATTGTGGCTTAATCAATGGGAAATTGCAACAGAAGCTCTGTATTGCCAAAAAGATGTTCAGATCTCTGCAATAACTGTTTTTTTGTAATGTAGATATCTATGTCTAGATGAATATGGAAACACATGTGCATACCTACATAGGCCATTGGTTAACTTAATTTGAGCAGCGCAGCAGACCCATACATTTTTGTTTCCAGTCACCTGCATCCTGGAGATGGGAGGGAAATTTCCACATGCCTCTTTAAGAATATTGGTATCTTTTCTTTCTTCACCAGGAGCCAGACACTTCCTGCTTCTGTGCTGTGTCCATCCTGAGGATGCAGGCCAGATCCTTTTTGTAGCCAAGGCAGCCACTTCTGAAGCCCGCTTGGAAGTAGAAGGTAAGGAGGCTGCTTCACAGTTCGCTTTGGTCCTCAGTTGTAATGTGAGATTTGGCTGGGGTTAGCAAATGGAGGAAAGTGTGTGTGTGTGTGTGTGTGTGTGTGTGTGTGGCGTGTGTGTATGTATGCATCTGTGCATGCATAGGAAAGACAGCAGTTTCAATCTAAAGGACAGGTCCTAGACAAGTGCCTGTTTGCATGAGGGAAGATGAACTGTAGTGTCATGTGTTTAATGGGCAGTTAGACCAAGCCTCTCTGCACACGTGTGTGTGTATATATACACACATATAGGATGAGAAAGGATGTTAGTTAGACATCTATGCTGAAAGATTAAAGGTGAAAGATGTAGGGTGTACCTGTGTGTGATCTGGGATTCTCTCTGTAACCAGTATACCATCAGGAGTTGCTAACCCCAGCCAGAATCTCAGAGTCTATTCCTTCCACAGCTTTGCCCATTCGCATCGTGAAGCCACTGAGGGACAAGACTGTACTAGCACGGCACAAAGCCACATTGGAATGCACAGTCTCTCAGTCTCGTGGCCGTGTACGCTGGTTTCGTGGTGACACAGAGATCTTTGCTGGGCCCAAGTATGAGATCTGCAACTTGGACTGTTATCGAACCCTGGTTATCCACTGTGTAGAGCCTGAAGATGAAGGCCTGTACACCTGTGATGCACTGGACGACTGTTCCACAGCCCGCCTGCTAGTGGAGGGTAAGAGGGAACACATGAGTGCAGCAAAGAACAAAATGAAGGGGAGATGGGTTGTTCATAAGGGATAAATATTTAGGCATAGAATTATGTGCTAGTAGGAGGCAGAAAAAGAAAATCAACTCATTTGAGATGTGGTGCTGGAGAAGAGTGCTGAGGATACTGTGGAGAGTCAAAAAGACAAATGGGCCCTTGAACAGATCAAGCTTGAACTCTCCCTGGAAGCCAAGATTATTAAACTGAGGCTGTCATGCTTTGGCCACATCATGAGAAGACATGACTCATTAGAAATATCTTAGGAAAGGTGGAGGGACATAGAGGGATGAAGACCACACCCCAGATGGCTAGATTTGGTCGAGGAGACCACAGGTCTGAATCTACAACACCTAAGCAGAGTAGGGAAGGACAGGGGGGCTTGAATGCGTATCATCGACAGGGCCGCCACGAGTTGAGGTCAACTCAAGAGCAGTTAACAGCAGCAATAGGTAGAAGAGAGAACAAAGAAATGACAGAGCACAGCACAGCTTTGCTAGTCCAACTTTGCTGGTCCCCAAAATTGATGCAAGTGCAAAATAGCAGTTTGGAGTAGTAGAGATAAACTTGCTATTAACCATCAGGATGGCTCTAAGCATGCACTAAACCCTGGAGATTGCTTTCTATACTTCTTGTTGTGTGCCTTCAAGTTATTTCCAACTTATGGTGATGCTAAGGTGACCCTATCATGGGGTTTTCTTGACAGCCTCTCCTGAGGCTGAGAGAACGTGACTTGCCAAAAATCACCCAGTGGGTTTCCATGGCTAAGTGAGGATTCGAACCCTGGTCAAATTCAGCACCCAAACCATTACACCACGCTGGCTTGCTTGTACTAGAACTGAGCTAGTACTGCTCTCACACACACACCTGGTTTCCCTGGCCCCATCATTTCAGCAGCCTCATTGCAGGAGAGGGTGGGTGGGTGGTTGGGAACTTGATATTGCTGTTCTGAGACGTTTGGCAATCTGCAAACCAACCTGAGCAATACTAACAGATCCATCCCAGTTTACTTTTCTGCCTACTCGTTGTGGGGGAATGGCTTCTGTGCATCATCTGGGAAACTGATGCTTTTCTGTGTCTCTGCAGCTGAAGGGATCCAAGTGGTGCGGGCCCTGCGAAACGTGGAAGTGGTGGCTCCCTCTGAAGCTCAGTTTGAGTGTGAAATATCTGCTCCTCCAGTATTCAGCCCCCACTGGAGCCTCAATGGAGAGGAGTTACTGCCTAGCTCGCAAGTGCATATGGACAGCATAGGACACGTCCATAGGCTAAGGCTCTGCCAGACAACACCTGGAATGAGTGGGATGGTAAAGGTTTCCATGGGCAGTGCCCGTTCAAAGGCCCATCTCACAGTTCGAGGTACTTCTGCCTAGCAGCTGGTTGGTTGGTGATAGGGGATAGAGTATAAAGAGGGTTCCAGTACTTGAAAATCCAAGCAAATCCCTAACTGTCCTAGCTGCAGGGGAAACAGGGCCAGTGCTTGCCCTGTGGAGCTACATGAGAAATACCAAACCTTCTGTGGCCATAGCTACTTCTGTAGTCCTAGCTGAGTTATCAACTGAGGAACTGAAAGGTGTTCAGTGTTCTGTTTTGACAGGGTTGTGGGTAGAAAATATAATGGAAGGAGAGATAATTGAACAATGCCTCTGTCCTGTTACTATTTATCCCTTTCTTCTGTCCCTAGAGCACTAGCATTAGGAAGATGCTGAATGTAAGCACGGAAGGGCCAGGACCATCAGGGGAAGCTGGAGACAGTATATTGCATGGACATGTCATTTGTGAGTGTGAACCATGGACAACTGGAAGGATGGACATACAGATGGACAATTCCTCTTCCTTCTGCATGACAAGGGAAGCAGATTATGCTTTATTAAATGCTCATGATTCCTGGCTGACTTTTAAAATTAAATCCTAATAATTTTTGGTAGGTGAGATGGCTTTTGTAGGCAGGTCTCACCAGCTACTTAAATCAGAAGGATGAGATCAGGCAGTGAAAAAGCATTTCCCTGCACTCTTTTCCATAAATCTCTGACTGCAAAGCTGCCTATCTTGTATGGACGTTATCACACGGGGGCAAATCTGCTGGTTAATCCACACAAAACCCAAACAGAAACTGGATTAGTGCCCCGTGCTTTCACACGACGTCGCACAGAAACTGGACAGAAACTGGTGTTAATGGAGATCTTTTGAAATTCGGTTGTTTGGAGGAAATGCAAATGTGCAATTAAGGTAATTTCGCATTTACCGTAATGTGAAAAGCAAATGCACATTTGGAAGCATTTCCCCTTAATTTCCCATGGTTCACCCCACTTCGTCCTCCATTTCCAGGATCGGCCCAAGGAAAGGCAGAGGCTGACAGCTTTCCTTGGGCCGATCCTAGAAGCAGAGGACGAAGCGGGGCCATCCTCCGCTTCCAGGATCGGCTCAAGGAAAGCTGTCAGCCTCTGCCTTTCCATGGGCCGATCCTGGCATTTCTCTATCTGCACATGTGCTAGAAGCTTATTTCTAGTTCATTTACGGGATTTTCTCACTTGTGTGTGAACCTTAAATGCGGTTTCAGCGGGAGCTTAGTTTAATTTCGCATTTAAGGTAATTACGTGTGAAAGCCATTTCCGGAATCAAGGTTTATTTTCGGGATTTGTCATTTCCAGTTTATTATCGCTTTGTGGTCCACGTGTGATAACGTCCTATGCATATATAACTTCAGGTTGCTCGCTGACTTACAATGACCCCAAGAATTACATAGGGTTTTCTTAAGCAAGGAATTCTCAGAGGTGGTTTTGCCAGTTCCTTCCTCTGAAATATAGCCTACAGCACTAGCAGTCTCCCATCCAAGTACCAACAAGAACTGACCCTGTTTAGCTTCCAAGATCAGATAGGATTTGGTGCCTTTAGCATAATATCCAAATGATACAGAATAGTTGATGGGGTGATATTGTGACTAGTGCCTGCTTGTTTCTTTCCTCTCCTAATTTACTCATCTGAAACAACATCAGGTTACATGGAAGAGGGGCAGGGCCTATACATTGTGTAAAATAGGTATGTGTTGTTGTTGTTGGTGTGCGTGTGTGTATACACATCTCTTAAGTCTCACCCCTTTAGGAGGATCTGAAAACTGAAGAGCAACAAAGGGTTATAGGCTCTACAAAGAAATCTGGTTGTGTAACATGAGATGGTTATTTGGAGTGCTATAAAGACTGTGCCTTGCTGATTTGCCTCCTTGCCCTAGATAGAGATTCTGAATCTTGCTGTAACTCTTCCCTCACAGAATTTGTCAAAAACACCACCATCTAGCTAGAGATGAGCTCTGTCAGAGTGTCCTCCACCACATTCTAGCATAGTAGCTTTCCTTCAAAAATAAGATGCTTTATCCATAATCCCCTAAAACTGCATATGTACATCTTTGTTCCTGGGAACACAGTGCTATGACTTTGTCAAGCAGGAAGAAATGACGACTCAAGATATTGTTTAGTCAAGTTTGCTGTACATGATGCCTGAGGATATGGCTGAAACCCTACCAACTCAGGCTTCCAATATCCATGTGCATAGAGGCACCAGTGTTTCTGCCCCAACCCAGTGCTTGTGGCACATTCATTCATGAAGGCACTATTCCTGAAAGGCTTTTTTTACTTGCGCAGCCACAGCTGGCCAGCGTTTGGCACATATACAAAAAAAGAAAAGAGAAAGACAAAACAAAGAAAACCAAGAGTGCAAGGTTTCTGTGGTGACAACAATGGCGATTGGTGACAGAAACATGCAGTTTCTCCATGGATGAGAGGCCTTGCTGAACTGCACTGTATTCTCCCCTGCCCCACCCTGAAATTGATGGTCAATTAATTCTTCCTCAATCCCCTCCAAAGATGCAGACAGCAAGAGACTCACTCTCTGTCCTATAGAGAGATCACCCACACACAAAGCCCGTGTAGGGCTTTCTTAGGGAAAAACCTCCATCTCCGCACCCTCCCCAGTCCTGTGAAGCTAGGGTGAATGCAGATATGGGCCTGAGGAGGAAGAGAAGAGGACTGAAGGAATCAATTTTGCTGCTTTCTACCCACCTCTCCAATGGTCCCTTTGGGTCCAGCAGATATCTTCAGGCCCAAATTTGTCAATAAATTAATACAAATAATTGCAACAATACTATGTACAAGGGTATTCTCCCCCTTCCCGAATCCCTCACTACCATCCCCACCCTCCAGAATAAGGAACAGAGTAAAGGGGCAGCAGGAAAAGGAAGTGACCTCAGAAAAGCTCATTGCCTGGATACCAGTCGAATGGCCACACTTGCTCCAGTTCCACCACACTCACGCTTGCACACTTGGACAATCACACAGCCCAGCCCAACCTGGGTGCCAATCCCCTCCCTCCTCCCATCCCTTCTTGAGTCATCCTTTGAGACAGAAAGCCAGGCACTGGTATGGGCAAGGGGCCCAGGGCCAGAGGAGCCCATTTCCCTGAGCTGGCTAATTCCAGCCAGACTGGAGTGAACTGAATCAAATCCTATCACTGTCATTACCCAATGGGCACTTGCACCCCAAAGATAGCCCTTGGGGCCAGCTCATGCAAAGACATATTCCAGGATAAGGATTGGGTCCATCATGTGGTGAGATATCACAGGAACACGGCATGGTGCCTCTGTTTATGGGCCAGTGGTGGGTGGAAAACAACAGCAGTTCTTGTCAGTTTTGTGGAAGTGGTTGTATGTGTTCAGTTCTTTCCTTCATTGCTTCATAGGACAATGCTGATTCTTCCACCAAATCCTGTCTTCCACATTTGTGGCCTGGGTGGGTTACAACCAGGTCTCTCTTCAGCCCTTTGCCCCAAGTTCTTGCTCACACTCTTCCCTTGCCCCTTATTTCATGGTGGCTTGGTCAGAGCCAATGTAGCACTGGGGAGAATTCTGCATATACTTGCAGCTTGAGAGATGCTGGACAACCTCTGCTTGTCCAGGCCAGGCCCACGAATGCCAGTGATGAGCTTCTCCCAAGTTCTGATGGTAACACAGATGCTAAGCTATATCCACATGGTCTGAACCTTGAGACCACTGGCGACAGCAACCTTGTGTCCTGGTGGGAGGTGCTGGACTATACCCGCATTGCAGGGCCAGAGCCTGTCGTCAGGGGCACAGTGGAACTACAGTCATAGTCTATGTCAATGGCAGCATGAGTGCTGGCCAAGAGACTGTTGAGGGAGGAACCTGTCTGCCGCTCTCGGAAGCTCTGTATGTAGCTCTGCAAGAGGAGGAAGCAGAAAATGAGAATGCTGCCTGTACTCCCCCACCCTTTCCCCAAAGCCATGTCTCTCAAAGTAGGGATGGACTTGCCCTTCTCTTGTTCTGGAGTGTTCTGGAAAAGTTCAGGCTCTTTTTGTATATTTGTGTTCTGGAAAAAGGTATATTATCTGAGTCTTTTCAAATCACTGCAATGTTATCCCTTCACTGGAATTGGCCAAGAACCAGCTGCTCCAACACACACCACTCTTATCTTTTTTTGTACATACATTAACCAGAACAGGCTAACAACATTTCCTAAGGTGGTATCTAGCCCTCCTGACAATAGCCTGGATCATACTGCTAGTCCCAAATAGTAGAGGCCCGCCAAATCAATTAGATTTATTCACTGTTCAATTACTGATTCAGTGCATCTGCCCTAGTTGAGAATGCTAGTAGGAGAGGCTGTGTTGTGACCAACTGTGCTGTAAGCAAGGTAGAATGCTTTCAGGGAAGTGTGGCTTCAGGCTGCTGTGACAAGAAAAACAAAGCTTCTTCATACTTGTGTGGAAAGAACACTGACTATTGAGTTTATCGCACGGCACTTTCAGGAACGGGAACTAAACAGAATGGCATGGCACCGGAAGAACGGTTCAAAATCGTTCTTCAAAATCATCTGCTAGGAATGGCTGGGGAATGGCTTGGGGACTTCTGGCAGCATCGGCGGCGTTCTCCTGTGTGGTAACTTGTGTTCCCACCCTATTCTGTGCCATTCCGTTCTGTTCAGTTCCCATTCCTGAAAGTGCCGTGCAATAAACCTTATAGTCTATATTCTATAGTGTTGGCTATAGCAGAGTCATAAAATGTAACCAGCAGGTGCACATTCCTAAACATACAATGGCCATATGCCAGGAAATTCTGACCAGTTGAAATTCCATAGTGCCTTTTCCTAAAATGTTGAGAAGGCATGCTTGGTGTTCACACTGTACAAATTGACCAACATGGTCAGACTTTAAAGTTTTGAACAGATCGTTTTACTTTCCTTCTCTGTCCATCTGAACACTTCAGTGTAAATCAAGGTTTGCTTTTTGGATTTTTTAAAAAATATTTTCAAGCCATAGATGGTGGAATTCATGGATACAGAATCCATGAATACAGAGGGCCGGCTATCATTTATACTTTCTGAGACTCAATCTCTCCTTACAACTGCCAGATGCAGGTTGGGAACACAACCTGAACCAAGTTTCTTTACCTACTTTCATTCCACATATGTGGTGCTGTGCCTTACTTGGATGGTACTTCTTGCCCTGCATATGGAGATATTAATTGGTGATCAGCCTATGCCACTAGGTTCATGGTGTAGTTAGGAGGGGTGTGACCCACTTCCCCAGTACATACTGTCCCACCCACTACCCTACTGGAAGGGGGCCCTGGCATTCACTCACTGGAGAGAGCACATCCCCATCAAATCGGCGGACAGGGTTTGGTTTGCGACGGTAAGCAGGCTCTGGTGGATGGGCCTTGTGTTGCACATGAGGATGGGGGTGTGGCCGCCTCTTCTTCTTCTTCTCTTTGTGTTCCTCCCGTTGCTTGATCCGCATCAACTGGACACGGCGCTGCTGTCGACTAATAATCACTGTGGAAGGAAGGCAAGGTGAGGTGAGAAATTCAATGTGATAAAAGTTGGCCTAGAAGGGTGAGCAGATGCCACTTCTGCAAACATTTCACTGCAGGATGAAGTAGAGCTCTAAAATAAGAGTTAAGATCCACCCCCCCCATGCCTGCTCCCAGACTGAGTTAACTTCATGGTTGGCAGAGCCATCATGAAGTATTGAGGAAATGACTGAAGAATGTACCCTCTTGCTGAAGATGTGCAGTTCCTGACCAGGCACTAGTTCTCACCAGGGCTTGGGAAAATTTATCTTCTTGACTATATCTCCCAGAATCCCCAAGCCAGCCTGGTCAGTGAATGAAGGATTCTGGGAGCTGCATCCAAAAATAACTTTTTCAGACTCTGCTACTCACTAGAGTAAGAGGCTCAGCATGGCTTACTATGCTCTGTCCTCTGAGGGATTCTGTTAGCCAGTTCTGTACTGTTGCTGAGAAGGAAATCTGAAGTCTTTTAAAAAGTCAAACCTTTGTTTTTTTGATAACTTAAAAATATGGATAAAAGGTCCTTGGATATTTCCACCCATTCTTCTGCTATCAACTGCATCCTCTAAAAGTGGATTTTAAAAATAAATAGAAAAGATGACAGGTTGCAATTAAATTTGCATGTAATGTGTAGTTTAGCCTCTGGAGACAAGATACTGAATTGGATGGATCCTACTGAGTCTGAATAGGATTAGTTATGAGATTTAACTACAGATTAAAATTTGATCCTGAGGAATCAGCAGGGACTTGAGTTTGAGTAGAACTTACAAATGGTATTTTCTTTTCCACTTCTTTTCTGCTAGAAAACAGTTGGTCTTTCAGAAAGGAATTGCTGTTATTTTGCTTCTACCAATAAGAACCACAGGCAACTGATAGCATTCAGCTAAAATTAATACTAATGTTTTTAAAAACCATTATTTTCCCACAAAACTAATAGTCTTGTTTTATGGAAGCTCTTATGAATCAGATGGGTTACAACAGCATGGAATATTTCACATTTCCAAGGTTGACTGAAAAGTAAATAACAGCCTTTGAAACAGCCTTTTCATTCAGGATCCTTCAAAAGGCTACCTTCATCCTAGTTTTGCAATGTGTAAATAATCAGTTGACTGTTTAATCATATGATATTTAAAGAAATAAATAGATCACAAGACTTGTCTATGAACAAGTATAACCAACTCTTGCATTCTTATGGGCCTAAGTGAAAGCTCTGCAGACTCAGCAGGTTGAAGCTGTATGTATTTTACTAGGAAGCTAAATACCGAAAGGAAAGAAAAGAAACAAACTAGGAACAAACTGGTGTTAGAGACCTGATCATGAAGGTAAAAATATAGCATTAAATACCAAAGTCAGAATCATCAATGCCACAGTATTTCCAATTTGTATGTATGATTGTAAAAGCTGAACAGTGAAAAAAGCTGACAGGAAGAAAATCAACTTATTTGAAATGTAGTGCTGAAGAAGAGTTCTGTGGTATCATGGACCACCAAAAAGATACAGATACAACAGTGGATCCTAGAGCAAATTAGGCCTAACTCTGACTAGAAGCCAAAATAACTAAACTGAGACTGTTGTACTTAGGACCTATCAAGAGACGTACTCGAAAAGGCAAGACTCTGTAAAGTGGAAAGAAGTAGGAAAAGAGAAAGACCACATCACAAGTAGATTGAGTCAATAAAAGAAGCCGCAGCCTCAACTATGTCAGACATATACATGTCATTTGATGACTGGGCTCTTGGAGATGGATTTAAAACTTGGTACCAACCCTATTTTCTTTTTAACATAAACACTGTGCTAGCCACTTTCATCAGAAAACCATAGTCATAATACTAGCTGCAGTAATCAGAGCTTAGAAAAGTCAGTTTTGGATTACATCTCCTAGAATTTCCCCATGGCAATTCTGGCTGGGGGATTCTGGGAGCTGTAGTCCAAAAAGTAACGTTGCCAAGCTCTGATAATGATAAACCCACTCCTGATACATGTAGTTTTGGACCAAATGTTGCCAGTCCTTTGTTGGTAGATACAGTTCCCTTCACAGCTCTGCTCTGCCCTGCCCACAAGGCATGATGCATTCGTGTCATGTCAGGATGATGTGTGTACCTCCCACACACACCAGGCCCACTTGTAACTGACAGATATATGGCTTGTTAAGTCACTCCCAATAGTTTAATCACATATTCAGTTAAAAAGAAAGAAAACTTGCTGAGCTTAGCCCAGGACATGTTGGCCACTGTGTTGATGAGAAGCCCCTCACTGGGATGAGAAAAAAAGGTGGGGGAACAGAGTTTGCTATAACTCCTTGGCAGGTAAATGCACTGGAGGGAGCAAGAAGGCAGGCAGCAATGACACTTCTTCAGCCCAGCTGCCCTTTGGAACACCTCTGTTACAATATTAGCACTTTGAACATACCCCATTTTGTTTGATTTTGGAAGCTAAGCAGGCTGGGCATGCTCAATATGTGGAAGAGAGACTATCAGGTGAAATCAGGGCTCTCCCTCTCCAAATAATAATAATAATAATAATAATAATAATAATAATAATAATAAGGGCTAGAATATTGACCAAAATGGACCAACAGTCTAACTATAAGGCAGTTTACAATGCTTGCAGCTCCCAATATCCACCCAATGTAACCCACCTTCAGTGTGCGAGTACCCCTCAGCGGTGACTTTCCACTGCACCAGGACACCCAGCAAAGCCAGGATGGGCCAAGTACCCAGGATGACCCAGCTGTACCAGCAGATGGGCCGGCCAGGTGCCACCTTGACGCGCTCATAAACATACTGCAGCAGCAGAAAGAGCTCGACGAAGTAGTCAGCTGTGGCAGTCATGACCGCACTGCCAAAGACAGCGGTGGAGAGCGTGGTGAAGAGTCGCTGCCACTGCAGGGTAAGCACGGCACATAGCATGCCCATGCCCAGCAGCAAGCCGATGGGGATCCAGACAGTCGGCGGGTGGTAGAACTGCTCCATCACCACCAAGGTGGCCACAGCCAGCAGCAGCCCTAGCAGCAGGCCGACCATGAAGAGCCCGACACTGCGTACCAACATGGTGACCAGCCCACAGAGCACGCCGATGCCCAGCCCAATGCCCACGGAGGCCTCCACACTCAGCTGAGTGTCCAGCACCCGCTCCTTGTAGCACAGCATGAAGATGATCACTGAGCCAAACATCAGGCCTGTCAGGAACATCACTGCCTTGAAGCATCGGTACCCTTAAGGAAGAAGGGAACAGGTATTAATGCTTGTAGAGAGGAATGAGGGACACAGTATAGGGTACTCATCTGTTTATGTTTCAATAGGGCAGAGCCATCCCCATTTCACTGGGCCAGTTGCACTGTGCTTATACTCTCCCACCCTGCAAGAGACTCTGCTCTTGGATCACAAAGGGAAAGGTAGTAAGGGCTGGCCAAAGGTATTTTGCTATGTGAAGCAGAATATAGTGCCTCCAGTTCTGATCAAGGCCCAAGGTATCTTGAGCTGGCTAAGTTATTTTGAAACATGAACCAGAAAATCCCACACTGCCCCATCTCTCATCATGGGCAGTAAAGATATAAAAATAACAAATTTGCTGTCCATTTATAACAGCCAAAATCTGCTGCCTTAGGCAGTCACCTCACCCTGCTTAATGGTAGGTCTGGCACTGTATCTAGCTTGAATGAGGAGTCCTAATATCAAGGATTTTGTATCCTTCACTTTGGCATTTCTTGCACTTTACACTTGGCTCTGTAATATACGAGTAGAAGCACCAAAGTGTCCCAGGGAAAGCCAGCTACTCTTTTCTTCTGGGACTTTGCTGTATTTAGCACAGGAACCCAGCCAAACAGCATTGCTACACTTAGGAATGCCACCTCAGTGGGATATTGCAAGGGGTAGTGTGTGAACCTGTTGCTGCCACAAACACACTATGACACAGGGTTGTGTTTGGATGTTGAATGGGCTCTGTAAACCTGGAAAGGGCACTCAGAGAAATGTATCCCCTCAGGACCCCATGCCACTCCTGCAGTGGTCCTCCATATGCCTGGAATAAGCTGCATACCCCTCTGGCTGCTCACCAAAAAAGCAGTAGATGATCCCGAAGAGGCAGCACATGGCACACACCACTGAGGGCACCACTTGGTAGCGCCGCTCAATCTCCTGTTCACAACTATGTGTCCGGTCCTGGCCCGGTGCATGTGGCAACAGCGGAAAACGCAGGGTCTGTACTGTTGACGTCATGGCTTATCAAGGTCTCTGAGGCGATGTCAGCTCCCTGTTGCTTCCGTGGAGCCTTGCCTCATGGCGTCCCTTCCATCTGTTGAGAGAGAAGAGGACAAGAAAGGTGAGCCCCTAGCTTTCTTGGAGGTCCACTGATGGGCCAACCAGTAATACTATCCATCCATATGAACTTCACCCATTTGAACTTCACATAAGAAGTTCACATCTCCTTGGAATGATGCTATTGTCCCTTTCCACCCCTACACATAGCTGTTTTACCAAGGGTTCAGAAACGACACCCCCATTAACGGAGGGTGCAAGAGGCAACTAACAGGATTAAAAAATGTGACAAGATCGAAGATGTGAACACCCACCATCTTCCTGGCTCAGAATCAAATCCAAGCAAACATGACTGGTAGACAGGCAGAAGCTGCCTTGTGTTTAAGAAATGTATTACAAGTGGTAGAGCAGGCCAGGCACCCATTGAGTGCCCCTTCCCATGCCTGTACTTTGGATGGTACTTAGGATCCCACTTTTACACACACACCCCACACACCTTCAAATCATCCCAGGCTGCCAACATTGTCTGTAATCAGTGATTCCCAAACTCTGGCCTTCCAGGTGTTTTGAACTTCAGCTCCCAGAAGCCTTAGCTATGTTGGCCAATGGTCATGGATTCTGGAAGGACAGAGTTTGAGAATTACTCCTTCTATATCATATTCCCTGACAAAACAGGCTAAGAGCAATCCTGGGAGCAGCTGAGCAGAGATGGGATGACTTCTTTCCAAAATGGGGGTGATGGTGGCGGCGGCTATAAAGAGAACGATCACTGTATGGTCTCCATGGCAACCCAGGGAAGAACAGATGATCGTTTTAACAACATGCATTCACCTCCCTCCTTCACACACACATGGTTTATAACTCATATAGAACCAGTGGGACAGGGGAGTGAGTCATGAAAAGAGCAGGGTAGCAGTATCTGTCAGAGATCTGATTTTCATTAACTGTATGAGTGCATGTCTGGATACCATCCAGACAAAGAAAGGTTGGTTAAGAAGCTGGCTCAGCCTCCCTCAAAGCTTGCCACTGGCCAGTCATAAGCAATGGGAGCAGACAACAGTACCTTGATCCGGTTTTAAGACTGGGCTTGCATCTACACGGTAGAAATAATGCCATTTGACACCACTTTAACTATCCTACAGAATTCTGGGATGTGTAGTTTTGCATTAGCTGCTCTCAGAGCCTATGGCTGCCTCCACGCTGTAGAAATGATTTGGTTTGACACCACTTTAATTGCCATGGCTCAGTGCTATGGAATTCTGGGAATTGAAGTTTGTTGTGGCACCAGAACTTTGCTCTGTGGTGTCAAACTGGATTATTTCTGCACTGTGCATGCAGCCTTTGTGGCTGAAGAGTAGGGTATTAATACTCTAAATAAAATACACTGTAGAAATAATGCAGTTTGACACAACTAACTATCTCAGCTCCATCCTACAGAATCCTAGGATGTACAGTTTTGGGAGGCACCAGCATACTTTGGCAGAGAAGATCTTATGAAAGAACAAATTTCAGGATTCCATAGGATGGAGCTACAGCACTTAAAAAGGTGGTGTACTGCTTTATTGCTACAGTGTAGATCAGGGTGACCAGTTGTCCTCCTTTTCCAAGACATATCCTATGTTTCAACTTTCTGTCCAAGAGGAATTTCATAATGTCCTCCATTTTAAGCATGACTGTGAAGCATGCATTTACATTTCTAGGAGTACTTTTAGCTTTTATTTGGTAGTTTCCGCCCATTTTCTCGAATGTCTTCCATTTTGCAATGCCTTGTCCTCCTCCTTTGTGGTGAGGACACTTGGTGTAGATGCACCCTAGACTAGAGCCATATAACACTTTCTTTGCCCCCTTCTCATTTTCTCAACTCTGGTGTACTACAGCAATCTATCTATCTATATGAAATCTTGCGTGGGAGCTCCCTCTTGCTCAGAGGACTGAACAGACCATTCAGCAAGATACAACATCAAGTCACCCACCCCCCTTTATAGCTTGCAAGTGAGGAGTTAGAGAACACTGAAATCTGTGTGTGTGTATGTGTGAACCCCCAAAACCCACCGCCAGACAGACAGGACCACTGAGGCTTGAGGAAGATGGGTCTGAATAGAGACCTCATACCCTTCTTACTTTGCTGCCCAGTAATGGGGTCAATAGCCTGGGAAATCTCTCTTTTCCTTTCTCTCCATCCCCCTCCCTCCACCCCCTCCCACTGCCAATGAGCACCAGTCCTGAAAGCATCCCATCTCCTGATTGGAGCATTTGCTGTTGCTAAGGCAGGCAAAGCATTTTCCAATAGGCCACTGAGAAATAGCCAAAGACTGCCTTCTTCTTTCTGGCTATATCTTTCCCCACTTTTGTATCCACAATCCAGCCTCTCTCACAGGAACACCCCACAAAGCCCCCCTCCACCAGCTTGGCTCTGCCTCACAATGCAGCTGCACAAAAACACCAATTTGTCCCCCAATATCTACCTGCATCCTCAAGGGAGGCCATGGCAAACCCCCTCTGAACAAATCTTGCCAGGAAAATCCTGTGATATTCCTTGCTTAAGAAAGCACTGTGAGATTTATGGAGTTGCCATAAGACAACAAGTTTAGGGTCATCATAAGTCGGAAAGGACTGGAAGGCACAAAACACCCACATATACCTGTATACGTCTCCTCAGCCTTGAATTCAACTGTGTGTGTATTAAATTTATTCATGACACTTGTTATCGTATGGCAACTCCACTAATTTCATAGTTTTCTCAGGCAAGGAATCCTCAGAGGTGATTTTGCCATTTCCTTCCTCTGAAATACAGTCAACTGCACCTGGTATTCAAGAGAGTATTCATGGTGTAGTGATTTGAGTGTTGGGCTATGACTCAGGAGACCAGGGTTCAAACCCCAATTTGAGCATAAAACCCCACTGGATGACCTTGGGCAATTCATACTCTCTCAACCTCTGGGGAAGGCAATGGCAAACCTCATCTGAACAAATCTTGCCAAGAAAACCCCATCATGGGTGCAACTTAGGGTCACCGTAAGTCAGAAACAACCTGGTAATCATTGGTGGTCTCCGAACCAAGCACTAACCAGGGCTGCCCCAGCTTAGCTTCCAAGATCAAACAGAATCTGGTGCCCTTAGGGTGTTTCGGTCCTTGATCACAACCTTACACCCACCTTAAATCAACTGTTTTGTTGTCCTGTGTCTTCAAGTAGTTTCTGACTTATGGCGGATCTATCACAGGGGTTTCTGAGGCTGAGAGTGCGTGACTTGCCCAAGATGGGTTTCCATGGCCAAGTGGGAAATCAAACCCTGGTCTCCAGGGTTGTCATCCAAACCACTACACCACTTTGGCTCTCCTGCTAATGCCTCTTAATGCAAACCTGATGGCTCCTCCAACATGCAATACCCCTCACTCTGCTACTACAGAGCAAAGTGAAAAAGCTGTGTGTGTGCATGTGTATGCTTTCAAGTTTCCTGTTGACTTATGGTGACTCTATTAATTTTGTAGGGTTTTTTTAGGTGAGGAAGAGGTGGTTTTGCCAATTCTTTCCTCTGAAATATAGCCTACAGCACCTGGTATTTGTTAGCAGTCTCCCAACCAAGTACTAACTAGGTCTAACCCTGCTTACTGTCCAAGATCAGATTAGATCTGAACAGTTGTTCCCATGAAAAGGATATCCTGAAAATCAGATGAGACTGTTGCCTAGATTTGGAGGTTCACCTGCAGTTGTGGTGGACAATTGGCTCCTGATGAGAATGACACCCTAAAGTTTAGCCAGTTCTTTATCTTTTGAGAGAAGAGGATCCAATTTTTTGTTTTTTATTTAAAGGGCACACACATAAACACTTTGGGATAAAAATTCCTGACAGAATCCCTCCTGTTCTGAAGCAAATAGAGACCACAACTTTGGATTTTCCCTTTGTTACTCAATCCACAGATGAACCCTAAAGAGCTTGAGACTGGCATACTTACTTGGCCATTTCCTCTTGTAACAGCCTGCCTGTCCTTAAGGTCTCCTGTTATGCCTCTCTTGCACCTGCCATTGCATTCAGAGGCATAGTAGGTAGACAACACTTGGGACCACTTTTTCAGTGATAGTGCCACATATGTTGAAATCACTGCTTCAAAAGATTAGGACACCTTTCTCTTAAGTTGTATGATGGTGGCAACTTTTTAAAACAAGAATTTTATTTATTGCCAGTTTGGGTGGTGGGGATTGTGTTTGCTGCTGCCATGACTTAACTCCTTTTTGGGGAGGGGAAAATGGGGTAACATTTAAAAACTAAATACCTAAATTCATCTTAAATTTCAGATGTTCCCTCAAGTCACAGTAGTCAACTCTGCTGTGAAAGATGAATAAAAATATTAACCAGACAGAATACAATGCTTACAGATGAAAACTGATCATTTATTAACTTGTTAGAAAGTAGCCACGGTGTGCATGTAAGCACATGACAAACAGCTGGCCATCTGTCATGTCCTGCTAAATCAGTCAAGAGAGTTTTAATTCCCAGCCATTCCCAATCAGAAATCAAAGGCAACTGGAGGAACAGTAAATTCTCTTCTTCTTCGTGGTCTCTGCGAATCACACAAATGGGTTTTGTCTGCGCATGCGCAGCTAGCTCGGAACCTTCTGGAATCACTAGGCAGAAGTTGGATTGAAACTTTTTGGCGGTAGCTCTGCCCACCTCTATATAGGCCCTCGCGTTCCCGCTCGATCCTCAGTTCCTTTCATCTGTCGCTTTTGTAGCTTGCAAGGGACCTCATCACTAGTGCAGTTACTCGTCTAAAGGTTTTTGACCACTTTTCGGCTTGACTATTCTTCGGATTGCGACTGTTTTCTGATAAATTGACCTTGGACCATTTCTATGACTTTGCCTTCGATTAGTCCTCAAAACTTGGTGTTCCTGATTATAATCTGACTCGGACCTCCTTGACCTTGTTTTCGCCTCACCCTCAACTCGACAACATGGCCTCCTTCAAACATTGTGTTTCTTGCAACTCTAAGTTGCCGACCTCTGATCAGCACAATGAGTGCATCAATCCTACAACCTGCAAAATGTGCAGGAAAATGACTCCGCAAGCCTTGAAGAACCGCATGGTCAAACTCAAGGCGGCTCTTTGGGAAAAGGCCTTGCAGGCTGAGTCTCCAGCTTCAGCTTTGGCTTCCATAGCCATAAGAAAGCCTTCCTCGGAACCCCCCCCAACAAAGGGGAAGATCCAGGGAGAGATCCAAGAGGTCTTCCAGAAATACGGAGAGCGTGAGTCCTAAGGGCTTGGAAAAGGGTGGAAAGAGGTCCTCCAAACGTAAACATTTGGAGACTATCGATGAAGCCCCTTCATCTTCCAAAAAAGCCTGTTCGTTGTCTCCCCATCATTCCACCGACGGAGAACAACCCGTGACCTCTAGGATCAAGTCTCGATCCGGGGAGACCCTCAGAACCCCGATGTTATCACGCTCAACACCTCCAGCAACGGCGTTGTCCGTTCCGACTTCTATGGGCCTGTTGGGTTCGAAACCAACTTGTCCGATGGTGTGCCTCAACACCGAATCTGAGGCGGAAATTCAGCCTCCAGCTGCGACACCACGTCGCTATGCCTCCCACCGTTTCTCCATCTTCAGGCCCGTAATATCGGATTCGAGGAGAACCCATCATCTTCACCTGTTCCAGTTCAAATACGACAACAGGCTTCCACTTATCCAGCCTCAGATCCATGGATCTCCAGGTTTCCACAGCTGGTCTACAATGAGGCTTCCAACAGCTACATGCTTCCGGTTCAACCCGAGCAGTCGCTCCTCATGGAAGAGCAGAGACGCCAGTTCCAATCCTTTCCTGCTATCCAGCAGCCCCTCCCGGTTTCGGCTTTGAAACCTTACTCCATTCCTGCTACACAGCAGCCCCCTCCTTCTCCGGTACCGTCTTCTCACCGCCTTCCTGCAGTGCAGCAGCCTCCTCCCTCTCTGGTTCCGACGCATCGTTCCTCCCCATCTCCATCTCCGAGACCATCCCGGCGTCGCCATCATTCCAGTGATTCCCATCAACAGCTGACTCCCCCACACCGATCGTCTACTTCTCGCCGTCCTTCTTCCTCTCGACATCATTCCTCTCAATCTAAACATCGTTCCTCCTCCTTTAGTTCTTCGCCTCCAGCTAGAAGCCAACGTCGAAGAGGTGAGCTTAAAAATCCACGCCACCCTTCATCCCTCGACTCTAGCCCGTCGTACCGCTCTATTTCACCGGACCCATCCACCGGATCCGATGACGACCTCGACTGGTCTCCTTCTCAAACTAGACCACCTTTGAATACACAATCATCTTCCCCTTCCGATGATGTTCGGGCCTTTGCGGACCAAATTCTTCGAATGGCTCGCGCTCTTGACTTTCCAGTTACTGAACCCGAAGATGATGAACCCTCCGACCAACTCGAGAAACGGGCTCGGAGTAGATTGATCGAAAGACCAGCTATCCCCTACATGCCTTCCCTGGCCAAAATACTGAAAAGGTCTTGGGAGATACCGACATCTGCCTCCCACATCTCCAAACGGATGGACAATCTCTATCGAATAGCCGATCCGAAACCTGTATGGATGACAGATCATCCGCTCCAAAACTCTGACATAGTGGAAGGGGCACAATATGTCTCCACTTCAAAATCATCCACCTCACCGGCTGATAAGGAGGGAAAAAAGATTGATTTCTTAGCGAAAAAGTCATATTCGCATTCTGTTCTAGGCCTTAAAGTGGCAAATTATGTGGGATGTCTGGGCGCCTATACGCACCACCTCATGGGAAAGCTTGCACCGATCCTTGAACACTTACCTGATGAACATAAACCTTATGCCCTCGCTCTTCAGCAAGAGACACATGCAGTAGGCACTCAGCAAATAGTTACAGCCTGCAATCTCATGGAGTGCTCTTCAAAGACACTACTTAACGCCATTCTACTTCACAGGCATGCATGGTTGCGAGCGGCCAACTTGACAACTCAAGCTAAATCTACTATTGAAGATTTACCATTCAACCAATCCGGCCTCTTTCATAAAGACACTGATGAAAAGCTTAACAAAAAATATAAAATGAAGATTGCTGCACGCAAACATGCCGCTCAACCGTCCCAACCCTTCTGGAGAAGGTTCGGATACTACCAGCCAAGACCATGGTATCCAACCTCTCAGCGTCCATTTCAACAAGAGCTTCCCAAGCCCAAGGCCAATCACGGCGAAGACAAGCTCCATGCCCATCTTCTTCCTCTGGCCGTCGGCAACAACAACAAAGGCAGACATTCCAAAGGAAATCCTTCGAAGCCAGAAGGAAACAATGATGTGTTGCCGCGCACTCCGTCGACAACTTTGATAACAGACTAAGGCCCTTCTTTAACACCTGGGCCAACCATCACTTCTGATTCTTGGGTGCTTGACATCATCAAGAGGGGCTATGCCCTGGAATTCGAAGAGCTTCCACTAACTGGAGCTCTTGTTATCACATCCCCCTCTGACACCTTACTCGACAAAGTGCGCGCCTTGAAAGACAAAGGAGCGATCGAACCCGTTCCCAACTCTCGGGCTCGATACTGTTTCTTTTTTTCTTTTCCCGCTACTTTATTGTACCTAAGAAAGACTCGGGCCTCAGGCCCATTTTGGACTTAAGAGCACTAAATGCCTTTATTGAATACAGACGTTTTCGCATGACAACCCTGTCTTCTATTTTGCCTCTTTTGCAGAAGGACCGTTGGTTCGCCACCATCGATCTCAAAGATGCTTATTTTCACATCAGCATCCGGGAAGAACATCGCAGATTCCTGGCCTTCGCAGTGGGCACCGACTACTATCAATACAAAGTCCTTCCATTCAGACTGTCCGCAGCACCGAGAGTCTTCACCAAATGCATGGCCCCGGTCGCCATCTTCCTACATCACGAGGGGATAACAGTCTTCCCATATCTCAACGACTGGCTTCTCACAGCTCCTTCCCAAGAGAAACTCCTCAACGACATCCAGTTTACCCTCAATCTACTCGATTCATTGGGACTCAAGGTCAACCACGAGAAGTCCTCCCTCGTTCCTGCCCAAAGAGTGAGATTCATCGGAGCGATTTTGGACTCAAAGTTGGAGAAAGCCTTCCTCCCGGAGGACAGGTTCACAGCCTTGACTACTTCCATCAGAACATGCCTCAACCGCACCAAGGTTCAAGCTCATCTGGTACAGACAGTAATGGGACACTTGGCTTCAACAACCTTCGTAACGCCATGGGCGAGACTTCGCCCCCGACCCATTCAGTCTTGGTTCCTGTCCTCGTTCGATGCCACCTCCGACTCCCTCTCAAAGTGGCTCACCATCCCACCTAAAGTGGCGACGTCTCTTCATTGGTGGCTCCATCCCGACAATGTCTGTTCGGGGATGTTATTTCTACCTCCTCAGCCAGAGGTCACCCTCACCACAGATGCATCAATGGAAGGTTGGGGAGCACACTCTAGAGGACTGACAGTGAGAGGTTTGTGGTCCAGAGACGAACAAGATCTACATATCAATGCCTTGGAGATGCTGGCTGTGGAAAAGGCACTCAGGGCTTTCCAAATAGACTTGTCCAACAAGGTTGTTTTGCTCATGATGGACAACAACACCGTCATGTACTACCCGAACAAACAAAGCAGGACCAAATCTTCGACCTTGCTCAACATCACACTTCGCATATGGGACTGGTGCATCGACCACAACATCCTCCTCCAGTCCATTCATCTTCCTGGACAGGAGAACAAACTTGCCGACAGTCTCAGCAAATCCTCCAATCCGTGTCACGAGTGGCGTCTCCACCCCGAGACAGTTTCCTATCTCTTCTCCCTCTGGGGGACCAGAGACATTGACCTGTTTGCCATGGAGGACAACACTCATTGCGAAGAGTTTTGTTCGAGAATACGGACCCGGACTTCTCGAGGCGATGCCTTCCAGTTCGTGTGGTATGGAAGGAAGTTTTACGCGTTTCCTCCGTTTCCACTTATAACCAGAGTGCTCACCAAGATGCGAACTGACAAGTCAGATGCCATCTTGATCACTCCGTGGTGGCCGAGACAATCTTGGTTCGCTCCACTTCTCCATCTGTCTCAACAAACCTACTACCGACTGGACTACCATCCAGATCTCCTCACGATGCACAGGGGCAGAGTCCGACATCCAGACTTGGTCTCGCTGCCTCTGGTAGCATGGAGAATCCCTCCTTAGACTCACTTTCAGCTCGGCTACAGACAGTAATTAAGGCATCCCAGAAACCTTCTACCAGAAGGTCCTACTCCTACAAATGGAACAAGTTCAGTGACTTCCTCTCATCTAAAGGAATTTCTCCATCCCGTGTCTCGGTATCGACGGTACTCAAGTTTCTTCTCGCTCTCTTTGAATCAGGACTTTGCCTTGCTTCTATCAAATGTTATCTCTCCGCTATTTGCTCTTACTACCAGCTGGAGGGCAGACCGTCTTTTTTCTCTGACCCCTTGGTCAAGAGGTTTCTGAAAGGACTCAACAACCTGCACCCGCCATCCTCAGTACCGACGCTGGCTTGGAGCCTGGATTTGGTACTGTCTTACCTCTCTACGAAGCCCTTTGAGCCCATGGCTACTGTGGACATTAGACTCTGGACATGGAAAACAGCATTCCTGGTAGCCTTGACTTCGGCTCGCCGGGCTGGTGAACTATGTGCTCTGAGGATGGACCAGCCGTATCTTCAGTTTCATAAAGACAAGGTGATCCTCCGTACCGACATCACCTTTTTACCGAAAGTAGTGTCTGCCTTCCATGTCAACCAGGACATCGTGCTACCCACCCTGGCCCCAAACCCGACCACTGAGGTCGAACAAAGACTACATACACTAGACGTTCGTAGGGCTTTGTCCTTTTATCTGGAGCGTACCTCGGGCTCGAGGCGCTCGGAGAGACTTTTTGTATGTTATTCTGAACACAAGAAAGGACTGCCTGTCACTCCACAAAGACTGTCCAAGTGGGTGACTTCTACTTGTGCTACGAACTAGCAGGCAAGACTCCACCGGGCCGGGTGCGTGCGCACTCCACAAGGGCGGTAGCTTCATCATCTGCTTTCCTGTTTGGCATTCCTTTAGAAGATGTATGTACGGCAGCTGTCTGGTCCCAACCAATGACTTTTATTAGACACTATAGGTTGGACACACGGGCCAGGCAAGAGGCTGCCTTTGGGAAAGCAGTATTATTTTCTGGACTTCATTGAATGTTTTTGTGTACGTTTGCACTAACTTCATTATGCACTGACTTAGATGACTATATTGAATACTGGGTTTATATTACAAATGTGCATATAGTAATGTTTGAATTGAAACTTTAACTATTGTGCATGAGTTACCAATACGGGTTCTTCTTGAATTCTGACTTGAGTTATGCAATTTTTCAGTATTATTCCATTTGCACTTGAAACTCACTGACTGTTGGATTACAACTCATTCCTGACGTACTTGAATTTGATGCCTATGGAGGTTCAGGTGCCTATTACCTTGGCTAATTTATGCCAATAAACTTTCTTGTTTGCACCTCTAGCCTTGTGTCAGGACACTCCCTCCTCCAGCGACTTTAGCTCGCTAGTCTGAATAACCCATTTGTGTGATTCGCAGAGACCACAAAGAAGAAGGACAGGTTGCACACCTGTAACAGTATTTCTTCGAGTGGTCATCTGCGAATTCACACAAATCCCGCCCAACCTCCCCTCAGTCGTGTCCTGCTCTAAGTTGATAACCTTGCTGTCGCTTTGCAAGCGGCGTACTTGGAACTGAGGATCGAGCGGGAAGACGAGGGCCTATATAGAGGTGGGCGGAGCTACCACCAAAAAGTTGCAATCCAACTTCTGCCTAGTGATTCCAGAAGGTTCCGAGCTAGCTGCGCATGCGCAGACAAAACCCATTTGTGTGAATTCGCAGATGACCACTCAAAGAAATACTGTTACAGATGTGCAACCTGTCCTTCTTCACCTGGCATGAAATCATAAAGGACTGGATCCTGGCTTATTAAATGATTTTTTTTAAAAATCATTTTTTATTCACCCTTTATATAATCACTCTGAGTTACAAGCACTTATGACTATCAGATCAATGAACTATGCCAAACAATGTCAAGACAACTGGATCAAGAGCTGCAGTGACAGTGTACTGTTTAAAACAGGGACCGGCAACCTATGGCCCGGGGGCCGGTTAAGGCCCCGGTCCCTGGACTTACCAGCCCAAGCCGAAGGTTGCCGCCGCCGCGGGTTGCCGCCGCGGTGCGTTTTTGCTGCATGCGCAAACGTGTTGCAGCCGCCATTTTGATTTCTAAAACGGCAGCCGCGACATGCGCCACGGTGGCGGTGGCCGCAGCGGCCGCGTGTGCGGGGGGTCGCACGCAGTGGCAGAGGGCGCACACGCGCACGGCCACCCCCCCAGCCCAGCCGAGACCTGGGCTACGGGAGACTGGCCCAGGTCCTAAAAAGATTGCCTTCCCCTGGTTTAAAAGGACAATAATATCAAAGCTAGCTGAAAGTCAGGTTTTGTTTGTAACAGTTAAACAAACAACATTCAAGGAGACTGTTAAAAATGCAGAGCCAGTAGTCATAAGCTGGAGACAAAACCAGAGGAATGTGAAAGCCTCATTTTTAACCTCAAAGAAAAATAAAAATTGAAAAACAAACAAACAGATAAGTATGCAATCAGTCTGACTGACCAAGAAAGGTATGCATTCACTCTAGCCACCCAAATATGGGGACTAACTAAGGTCAAGAAACATCTTTAAATTATTGGGGCATGCATGCTTTATCATCAAGAAGTGCTAACTGAAAGCTGCCTGATCCTGAAAGATGCATCCCTCGTTTAGCCTTCTGCCACATTGATTAGGAAAGGCCCTTGATAAACAGTAGATTTCAGCCGAGTGATCTCAGCATCCCACAGGGAATGACACCCATGTCAGATCTACATGCTATGGCAGATAAATTGTGAATCAGAACTTCCCCAAAAATCCTTGTGGACTGTATCATGAAAAAGTATCTCAAAATTAATTTTAAAATGCAAGGATGAAAGAAGAGCTTTGCTGGACCACAAGAAAGATCTTCTTGTCCAGCATCCTATTTCTGCAGTGGCCAACCAGATGCCTTTAGGAAGCCCATAAGCGGGACTATTCTCTTGGAAGTATTCTGATGATAAATATAGAGGTTGGCATGGGAAAAATGGTTGGTTATATGTGTGTGTGTGTGTGTGTGTGTATGTGTGTGTGTGTATATATATATATATATATATATATTTTATGCCAGGACCTCTTGCTGAATCCACAGATCTCTTATGGTCCAATCTTATAAGTGTCTGATGAGAAATCCCACTGAATTCAATGACAGCTATTCCCAGGTAAATGCATATAGCACTACAACCTGAAAAGCAAGAAGACATTGAAGGAAAAGTGCTATGAAACCACAAGACAATACTGAACCAACTTTTTGCTGGTATAAAGAATATGCAAGGTGCTGAGTTATATAATTCATTATGGCAGTACAAGCTGAAACCTTGCATAGCTGGAGCTGGTTAAAACTGAAATGCTTCTACTTTTCTACGTTAGTTAGATACAGGTCCATCTAAAATCAGCTTACCTTGTTTCTATCCCTAAAAATCACACAAATCCACTGACACAAACAGCATCTCACACTCTTGTTCCATAACAGCTACATTTGGCATGATGCCTGCAATAATGTGCGAAATTCAGTCAAAACCTAAATGTGGAAAATCCAGCTCCAAACAGTTACTTCCTCATTCATCTCCAAATCATTTTTCTCTGCAGCACAGTTTTTTGAGCTCCCCCCCCCCGCCACTCTAAGCGCACTCTTTGCACGTGGCCCCATTGCCTTAGAGAGGAAGAAAGACCAATGCAGTTAACAGCAAAGTGATGCCTGCTAACAGTGGCCCTGGTACAACTTTAGATAACAATTGCCCCTTGTTTTTTATGGCAGCCATACACATCCATCGGAGGAGATCCTATTGCCGTTTCACTGTCTGACATGAGTAAAAGCAGCCCATGTCCCTGCCCCAGGAGACAGGGAAACTCATACCTTGATGCTTATTAGTGCACAATGTAACTGAGTCCCCTGAGAGGCAGCTGGAAGGGGGATGCATGACTGACTGGCCCTGTTGTAGGCTGCAGGCCAGCCAGCTCAGCTTCATTCCAGGAACTGGCTGAGCCTTGGCTAATCCTCCTCCACAGCGAAGGAAAGGTTCAAGTACCCACTTTCCCACAGACTTTCTTCATGTGCTGTACCCACCCAGGCAAACACTACACCCACATATTGAGCAGTGAGACTGACCTTTTCATATAAAACTAGTGGGTGATTCCACAAAGGCAAGGAGAGAGACTTCATTTATATCAGCACCAGGTTGTCTGCGATAGCATGAAAAGGTTTGTTCTGGAAACCAGGCCATCTCACAAAGGAATTGAGCCCACTGCTACGGTCCTAGTTTCTTTGCAAGGAGGTTTATCAGGAAGGGAGAACATAATGCTGATTAGGTTGCACAGACAAGGCTTTTGGAAAGGCAGGCAGGATTATCCTGACAGAAAACACTTATAAGGAGAGTGTGAGAGCATGTTATGGACTCGCACTCAGCAGCAGTGAAGCACGAAAATCTGTGGAAGCATCAGCTACATCTGTGGAAGCACTAGACTCAGTCTTTCCTGATGGAGGGTGCTGCTGCAGGGTGCAAAACACTGGCGCCAAGTTATGTGAGGCTTAAGGAAAGGTGTCAAGGCCCATATTGCTATTCCAGTAAACTTTTTCCTGTGGGCTAGGGTGAGGCACACCTGCTGATAGGATCTGTTTATTTGGAAGGGAATCCTCAGCTCCTTAGCCTCTTCTTACCTCAGAGATTACTCTGGCAGCCTGCTGAAAAGCTCCTCACCAACGAATCCTATTAACCTGGGAGCAACCCAGGGGAGTGGTACACTGAGGAGTGGCTGCACCACAGGACCCTGTCTGCTAGATGCTCTGCATACAGGGAGGAGACCCTGGGATCCAACACCACAGACTTAGGAAACACTATGCAGTCCTGCCATGAAGGCAGCAAAGAGACAGATGCATTTTCAAAGAGGATGGGTAGCAGGACAAAGAGGATGGGAATTAGATTTTTAAAAAACTGATTTAATAACATTTGCATTAGAAGTGCCACCTGGTACAAAACACAAATAAGCCACGAGTGACTGTAATGAGAGTAATTGTTACTAAAGTACAGAGCTGGCACTGTAAGTTGAAATTTTCACAGTCTGCTAGAAGCTTCTTATTTTGGTGGTTTGGCAATTATTCACTCAATTCCCTTTCTGATGGACTGTCTAGTGGCAGCTGGCGCCTTCCGTGTCAGTATATGTGTGTGTGAATCTGCCATGGGTTTTACTGGGAACTTTGGAGGGGTTATCCTTAAAACAGATTCAGCACCTTGGACAACTCCTTTAAAATTCAGAGTAAAACCCAAATAGGATTCATCACCCCACTTTCATGGAACTCACCAAGCTGCCTCTAGGACTGCCTTCTAATTTTCCCTGGTGTTTCTCTATCCAATAAAGCTGAGGCTTTGTGAAATGAATGTGCTTCTTGTCTGTGTATGTCTGAACACAAAAATAAATAAATAAATAAATAAATAGAAATCTCCCTCTTTTCTTTTGACTTTTGCATAGCAAAAATTAGACAAACTGAAAGTGGCAAGTATAAATATAACATGGAGGGTTCCTTTTTTTTTTGTCATTCAATAAATACATTGGGGAATAACATATATTTTATAAACCAGAGTAATTCCTGGACAGTACAGTCCCATCTTACATCTTTCCCTGTCACTTAAGAATGACTAGCTCAGGATCTTCCTGTTTCTAGTCTGTCAACAGCTGACTGCAAAGCTCTGGCATGGAACAGATGTTTTTTGCCTGCAGCTAATGAGTCTGGAGGAAATCAGCTATGGGGGAGGGTTCAGTTTTCCTGAGGCATGGCTGGGATACAGGAATACATGGCCCTTCATAGCCACCCCATTCTTTACAAATCTCATTCTCTTACACACTGTCCACACACTGTCTATACTGGCTTTGGGGCTGATGAGATTTGTGGTCCAACAATATCTGGAGAGCCATACATTCCCCATCCCTGCTCTACTGCAATCTGGTTAATTTAGCACATTCTATGCTATAATAATGCATGGTGCTCTTTTCCATTTTTAGGTTTGCAGATACTTCCAGAACAAAGTATTTGCAGTTGTTGGATGTATTGAGCTGGTCTGTTTGAACAGTCACCAGCCACCCAGGAGGCTCTGACAACTACCACCCCAAATGGACTAGTGGGATTAGAACACAGGATGTTGCAATCATAGCATCCAAACAGCCACAAAAGTGCAAATCTTTACCTCTTCTCTGGAAAGCAGCACTGCTTTAAAACAACAACAACAAACAAGTGTATGCGGCACCATGAAAGCTAACACACTCCTTATGCTTCTCTGAAGTTAAGAGAGAAATGGCATTATCCTGGCAGAATATAGTGTAGTTGAAGCATTTCCCTCTTTTGTCATGAAATGAGACACTGAAAGTTTGGTGAATCTGCCTTTTCCCTCTAAAATTTAAGATGAGTCTATAGATGAAGCCTGATTCCTCTTGCAATCCCTGTTTTTTATCTGCAACAATCAGCCTGCCTTTCCCCTCTCTTAAGCTGGTCCATACCCCAGATCCACTCCCCTTCTGTCTCCTTGCCTGACACATACCTGGCTTTGTCCATCCATGAACAGCCTATTCTATCCACTTCTTAGGACGTTATCACACGGGGAAATCTGTTGATTAATCCACACAAATCCCAAACAAAAACTGAATTTGCACCTCATGATTTCACACAGCGTCGCACAGAAACTGGTCAGAAACTGGACAGAAACTGGTATTATCCGAGATCTTTTTAATTTCGGGAGTTTAGAGGAAATGCATTTGCGAAATTACAGTAATTTCGCATTTACTGTAATGTGAAAATCAAATATGAACGGACAATTCTCTTTTAAAACCTGGAGGAGGGCCAAGAGGAGGAGGAGGAGGGACCTCCAGGGAGGGAGAGTCCCGGGCTCCTGCCATGCAGGGAAGGCAAGGCAAGGCAAGGCAAGGCGAGCGAAGTTTGGGACGGAGGAGAAGTTTGGCATTTGGGATGGAGGGAAAAGGAGGGGAAAGTGTGGGGGTGTGCTTGTGGAGACTTTGTTTACATGTGTTTATACTAATTAATACATAAATCACTGGCAAGGTTTTAATTTTTTCTCCACATGCCTAAGAAATACAATAACAGGGAAATGGTTTAAAAAAAAAAAGGCAGGGGCATGTTTTGTTCCCAGCTGAATTGGCCTTCCAGCAAAGAAGGAGACAATCACAGTACAGGGTGACTGGCCATCCTCCTTTTGCCAGGACCTGTCCTACATTTTTTAACATATTATATAAGTTTATTAATATAAACATTTTACCTTACAAGCCAACAAATTAATCACATCCTAGCTTAAAAATGTTCTCAATTATTAACTAATCCCTCATATATACACATCATATTTCCTCTATTTATTTATTTTTTCAGACCTGTCCTAATTTCAACTTTCTTTTCCAGGAGGAATTCCAAAATGTCCTCCATTTGGAGCATGACTAATAAGCTTGGATTTACTTTTATATATGAGTGTTTTGTAGCTTTTCTTTGGTTATGTCCCTACATTTTTCTGTAATGACCTACATTCTGCGCTGTCTTGCCCTCCATTTTGCGGTGAGGACATATCTGGTCACCCTGTCATACATAGTATAATGGGGACATAGATCATAGGCAGGGTTTTAACATTGGCTTGGTTTTTTTTCCTTTTCTTTCCTCCCAGAGGGAGCCCACATAATACAATCACAGGGACATATATATGTCTTTGTTTACATATGTGTGTGTGTGTGTGTGTGTGTATGTATGTGCGTGTGTATATGTGTGTGTGTGTGTATATATGCATACATAGTATGTGTGTGTATATGTATGTATATTTGTGTTATTTGTGTTATTATTTTAAGTATTTTTTAAATTGTCACTGTTTAATAGTATTTTAAGGGACGGTGGGATTGTGGGATAGGAAATGTATATTATAATGTTGTAAGCCGCCCTGGTTGCATTACGCAGAGGGGTGGGATAAAAATAAATTTTATTATGGTTATGATTATATGCATGTGCATGTATATATATATGTGTGTGTATATATGTGTATATGTTTGTATATGTACATATATGTGTGTGTGTGTGTGTGTGTGTGTATATATATATATATATATGTATGTGTGCGTGTGTGTGTATGTGTATAAATATTAAACCAGGGGCATTTTAATTTATATATTTTTTGTTCCAGGCTGAATTAGTCTGCAAGCAAGGTGTGTGTGTGGAGAGGGGAGAGGTGCGGGGAGCGTCGAAAAGGGCATCTCCAGAACTCAGTGGCCCATGAAGCAGCAGCAACTGCCACCAACCGCCACATCAGGCGATAAAAGAAGCAGAGCCCATTGTGCTCGCGGGAACGCGCGCGCGCGCGATAGAGAAAGCGCGCGGCCTTCCTTTCCTTGCCGCTCGTGCAGCTTTGTTGTGGCCGCCTTGCCTTGCCTTGCCTTGCTTTGCCTTGCTTTGGGGTCTGAGGGGAAGGCATCCCAAAGTGAGCCGGACCCCCCCTCCCTCTGTCGCCCCCCATCTTTCTCTTGCCAGCTGTTTCTCCCCTTCCAAGAAAAAAGCAGGGTGGCCGGTAGTCCTTCTTCTCACCACCACCACCGCAAAGGAGGACGAGGCACCGCAAAATGGAGGACCTTCCAAGGAAAGGATGGGGGGAGGGGGGAAATGGAGGAAGTGACCAAATAAAAGCTACAATTTTTAGTCAGGCTCAAAAGGGAGGACATTCATGAAAAATGGAGGGCATGACCATATAAAACCTACTATATATATATATATATATATATATATTCATGCTTCTTAGTTAGGCTCAAAAGGGAGGACGTTGAAGAAAAATGGAGAACATGACCAAAGTAAAGCTAAAAAACATATATATATATGTAAATCCATGCTTTTTAGGTTCAAAGGGGAGGACGTTGAAGAAAAATGGAAGACATGACCAAACAAAAGCTAAAAAACACTCATATATGAATGTAAATCCATGCTTCTTAGTCAGGCTCCAAATGGAGGACATTGAAGAAAAAGGGAGGACATGACCAATTTGACAACCTTCTCAACGGGGAACACCTTTACCTATACACACACACACACACACACACACATTTCTTAGTCAGACTCCAAATGGAGGACATTTGGGAATCCCTCCTAGACAGAAGGTTGAAATGTAGGACAGGTCCTGGAAAAAGAGGACGTGCCTGCTGGTTACCCTGATTATTATACAGAATAGCCACCTATATAATATTCTATATAACAGAAGGCATGACCAAGTAAAAACGAAAAACATTCACATGGATATAAATCCACGCTTCTTAGCCGTGCTCCAAATGGAGGACGTTTTGGAATCCCTGCTGGAGAGAAAGAGGCAGAAATGTAGGACGCGTCCTGGAAAAGGAGGACGTGCCCGGCCACCCTTCTCTCCCGCTGGTGCCTCTTTGGGCGCCCAGCCACCTCCGCCATCCCGACACCGTCTCCCTCCGCTCTTTTGCAAGGAAGCAGAGGCCTCCCCCTTCCCCAAACCCAGCCTGCCTTCCTTCCTTCCTTCCTTCCTTCCTACCGCCGCTTTTCTCCTTTGCATTGCTTCGCTCCCTACATACCTGCCCGGCCCGGTCTCGAACCCGGACCTCCAGAGCCCGCGCGCCCTCCAGAGCTCGGCCCGGTGCTGAGGGACAGCTCCGCCTGACGTCACCGCGCAGGTTCCCTCTCTTTCTCCTCTTGATCGCTCGCTCTTTTTCTTTCTTTCCTTCCTTCCTTCCTCCCTACACCTCTCGCTCGCCCCCGCCCGCTTCCCGGCGCGAGCGCCAAGCAAGGCTCGTGGCATGGAGGCGTGCGCGTGCGCAAGAGCGCGTGCGCCGGGCCCGACCTAAAGGCCGTTTGCCTCCCCTCCCGCCCTCGCGCTCCTTCCTTTGATGTCGGCTGGCGCCAACCGCCCCCTTCCTCCTCGCCTCACGCGAACCCCCCCTCCCCCTCCCTCCCCTGCTGCCGCCCCTCCTCAGGCTCTGCTTAAAGCTGGGAGTCAGGGGTGACAAAAGACAATGGGGGCCTGCGTGGATTCTACCTGGGTTATTTTCTTCACCGTCTGAATAAGCCCTTAGTCTTAAATCCCACACTTCAATCACTACCCCACACTGGCTCTTGCTTAGCTATAGGCGTGCCATGTTTCTGTGTGGGTCTGGAGGAGAGGCAGCCTGAGGTAATGTTTGGAGTGTTGGACTCAGAAAAGACACTGGAGACCAGGGTTCGAATCACTGCTCGGCTATGGAAACCCACCATGGGCAAGTCACATTCTCTCAGCCTCAAGGGAAGGCAATGGCAAACCCCCTCTGAAGAAATCTTGACAAGAAAGCCCTGCCCCCCATGATAGGTTTGCCATAAGTGGGAAATGATTTGAAGGCACACAACAACAACAATGAAGGGGAGACAAGTGTGTGTCAGACACAGGCTCCGTTCCACGCTCCAGAGCACCTCCTCCACCACAGGCTCCATGTTACGAGTTTTTCTATGGGGAGCTGCTTTTTTTTGCTGTAATGTGCCTTCAAATTGTTTCTGACCTATGGCGAACCTAGCATGGGGTCGTCTTGGCAAGTTTCCTCAGATGGGGGTTGCCATTGCCATACTCTGAGGCTGAGAGAGTGTGACTTGCACAAGGTCGCCCAATGGGTTTCTATGGTGGAGCTGGGAATCAAACCCTGGTCTCCAGAGTCCTAGTCCAACAGTCAAAGCACTACACCACACTAGTGTTTTAGTATGTTCCCTTGCCTACAGCATCCACCTTCAGAAAGGAGCGGGAGGTACCTCTCCCTGCCTTCCTCCCTTGGTGAACTCAAGCTCGCTCCCTTTAAGAGTTCCCATTGTCAGCCATATCACAGGGCACACTCCTGGGGTTGAGCACTATTTGACAGCCTCTGGTGGTGTTTGTTGTTGTGTGCCTTCAAGTTGTTTCTGACTTATGGTGAATCTATCTATCATGGGGCTTTCTTGGCAAGATTTGTTCAGAGAGGATTTGCCATGGCCTTCCCCTGAGGCTGAGAGTGTGTGACTTGCCCAAGGTCACCCAGTGTGTTTCCATGGCCAAGCGGAAATTCAAACCCAGGCCTCCAGAGTCATAGTCCAACATTCAAACCATTATACCACACTGGCTTTCTCCTGGTGTTGTTAACTACCCTCAAGTTGATCCCCATTCATGACGACCCCATGGATGAGACAACTCCAAGCCTTCCTATTCCCCACTGCTCTGGTCAGTTCCTGTAAATTCAGGCCTGTGACCTCTCTTGTTGAGTCTAACCATCTGATGTGAGGTCTATCCTCTCTTTCTACATCCCTCCACCTTTCCAAGCATTGTCTTTTCTAGTGAGTTGTGCCTTCTCATGATATGGCCAAAATGCAACACCTTCAATTTAATCATCTTGGTTTCCAGGGATATTTCTGGCTTTATATGCTCAAGGACTCATTTGTTTGTCCTCTTGGCCATCCAGGGTATCGACACTCTTCTCCAGAACCACATCTCAACCCCATCTGTAATTATTACATTGCATTACTAGCCCACCAAACTGGGAGCTCTCTTTTCCTCGGTTAGTGCATGTGTGGTTTTCCACAGCCTGACACACCACCACTTTTATTATAGGCTGCATTTTGCAACCTCATTTACTGCGCATTACATTCACTGCTTGCTTAACTTTACTACACACGGTGCTGGAAGAAAAACAAGAAGAGTTCTGTGATACTGTTAAGGTTTCGCTCTCCATTAGTTGACAGATTCTCGCTCAACTGCATCGCACAATCAACTAGTTGCTTGCATGGGCCATCTTTCTAGCACAATTGCACATGGGCAATATAGTTGTGCAGATTAGTTCCCACTGTTGTTGTGTGCCTTCAAGTTGTTCCTGACTTATGGTGATCCTAAGGCAACCCAATCATGGGGTTTTCTTAGCAAATTTCTTCAGAAGGGGGTTACCTTTGCCATCCTCCGAGGCTGAGAACATGTGATTTGCTTAAGATCACCCAGTAGATTTCCATGGCTTGAGGTAGGATTTGAACCCAGGCCTCCAAAATCATAGTCTAATACTTAAACCACTACACATTGGCTCATTGTCCAATTTCCCTAACCCCTTTCATTACCTTCGGTCTTGCACCTTCTCTAGGCAACAACTGCATTATACAGCAGGACTGGACAATGTTAGTGGGCAAGTGGGGACAATTTTCTACACCTTGGACTCTCCGAAGGCCACAAGGGCTAGCAGAAAGCCTCTGTCCCCCCAAAAAAAAGAATGATGGTGGGGTGGATGTCCAGTGGTGGTTTGAAAAGTGGTTATTCAAACAAATGCAGCACCTGCCTCCTGCAACCTGTTGAAATCACTTCCGCCATACCTACGGTACATATGTAAGGATGCTCTCTACCATTCCTTCTAGGGTAATGATACTCAAAGTGCTGTTCTGTGGGTTGGTCCTGGGCCATGAGCCATTGGCAGGTTTCCAAGAAAGAAAGGAAAACAGTTTTAGCCAATGGGTACAAATACGGTACCAACAGTTGCAGATGTGTAAGGAGTTGGGTGGGAGATTGCAGGTATCCCACACCATACTACTGTTCTAGGGTTTACTTGAGAGCACATGATGGAGTAGTCTCAACAAATTGCCTTTCTCCTGTGCCCCACCCAAACCAAACCAAAACCTAATGATAGTGCTCTACTTTACCAATGAGAGATCCAAGAGAGAATAGTGACTCCAGACCAACTTCCTTCTGGATGCATCTCACCATAAGTAAGAAGGCTATATATTTATTAAGCTATATATTTATTTTTCTCTGAAGATGCTAGCCACAGATGCTGGCGAAACATCAGAAAGAAACTCTTCTAGAACATGGCCACACAGCCCGAAAAACCCACAAAAAACTATAATAGCATTGTTCTCACCATAAGTAAGAAGGCTATGTATTTATCAAGCATAATAGCACTGTTCATGATCTTAGATGCCTTTGCAGACTGCCAGAAATAGTGCACATTAAATTGAGGCACTGCCCTGGCTCAGTGCTAGGGAGTCATGGGAATTGTATTTTTTTTCTGGGACATTGAGCCTTCTCTGTCAGAGAGCTCTGGTGCCACAATAAACTACAGTTCCCATGATTCCCTAGCACTGAGCCAGGGCAGTGCCTCAATTTAATGTGCACTATTTCTGGCAGTCTGCAAAGGCCTGGGGTCGGTGGGTGGGAGACATAGCATCATGGTTAAGTGTACAAACTGAACACTAAATAAATGGCAGTCAGATTATAGGAAAGATGTACCGTAACTGAGGATGGAAAACCAAGTATTCCTGACCCCCCGAGGTCAGCCGCTCCACTAGCTTAGACACGTCATTGAATCTGCCCGAGTCTGAATCCCACTTACCATCTGCTGAGCTCCCTGTGTCATGAAGAGGAGGAGTAGGATGTGTGGGGAATATGATGATGAAGAGACACTGCTGCTCTCTCTGCCAACTGCTTCCTTTGCCTTTTGCAGTTCAGGCAGTTTAGGTTCTCCTCTTCTGTGCCGGGTGATTAATTTTGTCCATGGACTAGAGAAGCCTTTCTTTGTCCTCATGATACAATTGAGCAGAAATGCATGTTCACATCTAAAGATACTGTGATCCTCATACTGGTATTTACTGTTGCATGTGATCCTTCCCCCCCCCCCCCCTGTGGTTTTTTGAAGCACATCAGACCACACAACTGTCTGGGTATCTCAGACTTACTCTCAGCCGGTCAAGGGTACTCTCTTGAGGTAATTGTCAGCTTTAGACTTGTCTGCATGTAGATGACAATACTCCCAACTCTTCTTAGCTGTATTCCAATCTCCTCCTCCTCTTCTGCTGTCAAGTTGACTTATGAAGACCCTATGAATGAGAGACCTCCAAGACCCCACCCGCCATCAGCATCAGCCCTGCAGACTTAGGGGCATGGATTCCTTTATTGAATAAATCCATATGTAAGGTGCCCTTCCTCTTTTCCTACCACCTTCCACTTTTCCTAGCATTATCATCTTTTCTAGTGAGTCATGTTGTATCCTGATGTGTCCAAGGTTTAGTCATTTTGGCTTCAAGTGAGAGTTCGGATTTGATCTTCGTTGTTGTTCTTGTGTGACTTAAAGTCATTTCCAACTTATGGTGACCCTCAGGCTAACCTATCACAGGGTTTTCTTAGCTTTTCTTCAGAGAGGGTTTTCCATTGTCATCCTCTGAGGCTGAGAGTGCGTGACTTGCCCAAGGTCACCCAGTGGGTTTAATGGCTGAGCTGGGGTTTGAACCCTGGTCTCTAGAGTCGTAGTCCAACGCTCAAACCACTACACCACTCTGGCTCTTCTAGGATCCATTAATTTATCTTTCTGGTGCTGCAGAACTCTCCTCCAGTACAAAATTTCAAAGAAGTTAATTTTCTTCCTGTCAGCTTTCTTCACTGTCCAGTTTTCACAACCATACACAATAATAATTCTGATGATGGGTTTTTTGCACTTCAGGATGTTATCTATTTCCTTTAGAGATGCTCTTCTAAGTTTTCTTCTGATTTCTTGAGTTCACCCTCCATTTTGGTTTGTGACTGACCCAAGATATAGAGAATCTTTAACTATTTTGATGTCTTCATCCTCTGGTTTTAAGCTGTGTATATCACCCACAGTAATTATTTTTGTTTTCTTAATACAGTTGCCCCTCTGTTTTCACAGACGTCAAGTTTGCATCCTTCACCTGTTTGCGGGCGGGAAACAGAGGGGGATAAAATGGGAGGCATGAACCCATTCAAGCCTATGGGGCTTGAATATTTTCAGTTTTCCATTTTCATGCCAGGAAAGGGGGGGGGGGTCTGGAGGAGCAACTGTATTCCACTATAACTCTGTTTTTGTACTTTCTTCCTTAACTTCCATCACTAAGAGTTTTAAGTCTTTGCTATGTTATGCTACTAATATAGTGTCACTTGTGTATCTTAAGTTGCTGGTGTTTCTTCCTGCAGTTTTCACGCTTTCTTCCTCTGAGTCTAATCCCACTTTACATATGATATATTCTGCATATAAATTAAACTAATAGGGTTAGAAATTCAGCCTTGTTTGACCTGCCTGCCAATGTGAAACAATTCTGCCAATGTGAAACGATTTCTCCATTTTGTGTCCTGACAGTGGCCATTTGTCCACAATATACATTATACGTTAGGATAATCAGATGTTATGGTGCATTCACTTCTTTTAGAGGGAGCCATAGGTTTGCTACAATCTATAAAGCACAAAACAACTTTATTCCAAAATTCTTTGTTGTGGTCCATTATCCAATGTATGTTTACAATGTAGTCTCTAGTGTCTTTTCCTATTCTGAATACAGTTGGGCAGCTGATATTTTTTGCTCCACATATGGCAAAAGGTTGTAAAACCTTGAGCATCACTTGGCTTTCATGGGTGATTAATGCCATGGCCTAATGGTTACTACAATCCCTGTTGTCCCCTTCCTTGGGGAATGGAATGAATATTGAGCATTGCCAGACTGTGGCCTGCTGCTTTGATTTCTATATTTGTTGCCAGTTTTTTGTTAGAATTTGAGTGGCTTCCATCTCTATAGCTTGAACAGCTCTATTGGTATGCCATCTGTTCTTGGTGATTTATTTCAAAAGTTTTAAGAGCAGTTTCCACTTCACTTACTAAAATTGTAGTTTCATTATTCAAAGTTTTTTTCCCCTGGAAGACATCTGTCATCTTTTCATAGTTTTCATAGGATTTTTGCTCCCATCATCTCTTAAATTATGTCCTGATGGTAAATCTGTTTCCCTGATGGCCATGTAGCATACTTTCTCTTGGTTTACATTTCCCTTTGATTTCTCAGTTCTTGTAAAAGAGGTCTCCTGTTCTACTGTAAAAAAATGCTTCTAGTTCTATGCATTGATTATAATAGTAGTTCTCTGTGTCCCTATCCATAAGTCACTGAACAGTTGTGTTCAGGATTCTTACCCTATTTCTGTCAGTGTCACCTTTTAGTTTTGCTTCTTGCCTGTCACTGAGAAATCCCTCACCAGTGTCACCCTACATTGCTGCTGCTGCCAGGTAGCTTTCCTTCTGGAGCTTATCATCAGCCTTCATAACTGGAACCATCAGTTGTCTCTACTGATGTGTCTGACACTTCTTTAAGAGATGTTTGGCACATTTAGCTTGGCTTCTCAGCAAAAGCCTAACTAACATGGGTGACCCTTAGCAAGTACATTTCTATACCACTTATCAGTTTTTTTAAGCACCCCCTAAGCAGTTTACAATGTGTCAGCTGATTGTCCTCAACAAGTTGGGTACCCATTTTAGCAACCTCAGAAGGATGCCATTTGTTTAAAAGGTGAATGCACCTGGCTGGTATTGAACTCACTTGTGGTTTGTGAGTGAGTGGCTGCAGTACAGGCATTTTACCACTGTGCCACCAGGGCTCCTTCCAGTAGCAAAATCAGCACAGCCCCTTGCCTCCCAGGAGCACACAATCCCACTGCCATGGCAAGGTAGTGCTGTGGTGGGATCCCAATCATTTATTATTAATTTACTGTATTTATGTCCCATTTTTCCTCCAATGCATTGAAGGCAGTGTACATTGCTTCTTTCCCCCCTCCATTTTATCTCTAAGTTAGGCTTAGAGAGGGAGATAGGCTGAAAAGTCATGATTCAGTATGAGGACTTGAACCTGGATCTTCCAAGCCCAGCCCAACACTGTAATCACTACAAGGCATATTCAATCTGAAATTTGACTAGCATTCACCTTTTAAACAAATGGCACTGATGCAAATGCAGTGCATATTGAGCCTGCCTATTTTAAAAAAATTAAGGTTGGAGAATCAAGGGTAGAAGGAATAAGAGAAAGCAAATTAATTACAAGGGAACAAATATATGGTATGGTCTCAGCCCACTATAGTTCTAAATTTTATATAGTTACAAAGTAGAATATCTAGCTTTAGGCATTTAGGATTTGGAACAATATGATTGAGTACATGCCAGCCTCAGTATTTGTTGGGATTTCAATGGAACTAAAGTAATGGTTTTGAAGGGGAGCCTTTTGAAGTTCTTGGGTATATCAGACAGAGGCAGCCGCTGTCTTTATGTGTTGATGATTGAATCATTAAAGACTTATAATTTTTCTTTTGGATATGCTTTCAGTTACAAAGCAACCCTTCTGGGTGGATTTGGATATAAGTCTTGGGGGACTGACAAGGTTTTTGCAAAACCTAGGTACAACATTATAAGTAAAGATCTGGCAATGCATCAATCTCCCATACAAATTTAATGTGCATAGTTCATTGAGCTCCATAAAGGGAATAGTTTTTCATGGATTTGCAGTACACTATGGGACACGTGTACCATTTTACCAATTGTAGGGTGTTAATGCAAACATAATGCAGAACAAAACCCAAGAAAGTATCCTATGGTTCTTTGAAGACTAATGGCATGTCTGTTGCTTTTGCTGTGACAGATTAGAATGGCTAACCCTCTACAGCAGGGGTAGGCAACCTAAGGCCCGGGGGCCGGATGCGGCCCCCGAGGCCTTTGGACTGGCCCCAGGCCGATCCTGCCGCCACCGGCCATAATGATATTGATTATTGTTGTTATTACTTGTTCTTGGGGGTTTTTTGGCAAAATCTCCACAGGGGTTTTGCCATGGCTTTTCTGGGGCTGAGAGAGTGTGCATGCATATTTTTTTAATTTTTAATTTTTTTTAATTTTAATTTTAATTTTAATTTTAATTGATTTATTTATTCATTTATTTTGGTGCTTTGGCCCCCCAATTGTCTGAGGGACAGCAACCCGGCCCCTGGCTCAAAAAGGTTGCCTACCCCTGCTCTACAGGATCATAGAGAAGATCACATGTTCCCACACTAGGCTTGCATCAGTGCCATGTGTTTAAAAGGTGAATGCTAGTCAAATTTCAGATTGAATATGCCTTGTAGTGATTACAGTGTTGGGCTGGGCCTTGGAAGATCCAGGTTCAAGTCCTCCCACTGACTAGGCTTCCCAGTCAGACCTTTAAAAGTAACTTCTATATGTGGGCAGCAGTTGAACAGCACTTTGGATGAGTCACACTGAATTCAATTACATCTGAGTAAATATGCAAAGTAATTAGGTGCAGGGGGACTATTTGTTATTTTGATCCTTAAAGAAATGTTATGAAATCAGTAATATACCTATATGTATATCTATCTATCTATCTATCTATCTATCTATCTATCTATCTATCTCTGTATAGATTAGTTACACTAAATAATGTACTACTCTACTGGTGGCTTAGTGATTAAGACACCAATTCTGACATCGGAGGATTGGAAGGTTGGCAGTTCTAGGCCTGAGTGCTGCATGATGGGGTGAGTTCCTGTCACTCATTCCAGCTTCTGTCAACCTAGCAGTTCAAATGCATGCAAATGCAAGTAGATAAATAGCTACCACTTTGGTGGGAAGGTAAGAGCATTTGGTGAAGTCATGTTGGCCACATGAACACCAGAGTGTCCTCGAACAACGCTGGCTCTTTGTCTTAGCAAGGGAGATGAGCAACTTATACCTAAATATGTCACTAATAAGATGCTAGTCATAAAGTATTTTACTCTATAAGGCTTTATCTATAATGGAATGCAATGAGATTGTAAAGAAGTAAACATAGTAGAGTGGTAGATTTCTGTCTGTTCCCTTTGGTCGTTGGGGGAGCTCCATTTGGTGGATCCTCATCTCCCTAGATTCATGTGGCAGCTACTCAAACAAAAGCACTGATGGTTGTTGCCCGAATTGTTCAGCAGCAATGCAGTACACACATGGGTTTGCCTTGTGCCAACTCATCAGTGTCACTCTTTGTTCCACTGGAATATATTCCAGCATAACATTGTGCTCCTTCTGAAGAGTTCAACAAAATACCTCCATAATCTTTAAGAATGCACCTGAGGTCATCTTGCTATGCTGTAGCCATGCTAATCAAACCCTGCACCACCACCACCATAACAAACAGCTCCCACTATTGTTCATAAGATGGGTAAACCCATAAGCAGCACAAAACTGTTGGCTCATGGGATACAGAGCCATGGACCTGCACAGATGTATTCATACCAGACATTGCAAACATGGTGAAACAGAGTGCCCAGGTAAACTGCTCTGGCCTGAAGAACCCCATGGCGGTGGGCTCTGAGATGCACATAGGCAAGAACAAGGTTTTAGAGTGCAGGCAACACCAGAAAGCTCTAACTGTAAAAATATTCAACATTCATAGTTGTCTCTGTATGTGCAGGAGCAGGCATGTCCCCCAATGGTGAGAGGCACATTGTGAAGATTGTTCACCAGTTCCACCACTGCCACCAAATTTGAGGACCTACTCTTGTACTTCTGCTGTGCCATCAAATATGGAGATCTTCTAGATGTCCTTGTGGTTCCTGTGCAAGACTTTATCTAATCTCACCACCTGACACCACCACCCATGAACCACCTGTTGCCACTACAGACACTGTGTGCCTGAACTCAGCCCATGCACAAAGACCAGTTTCCTATGTCTTTGTGCACTAATGACCATTGTTAAGACTAGACCTACCACCTCATTTCCATATACAAAGGATTTGTAATTTGAATTGACATTCTCACATACATATGTCTGTGCCTGGCCTCCACTCCACCAAATGCATCTGAGGAAGTAGACTGAAGTCTACGAAAGCTCATGCTGCTGTTAGGAAGGATCTAATTAGGGGAACTTATAATTAGCTCAAAATATGCAAGTGTGGGGGCCTAACGACACCCTTTGAGACCGGAGTACCATCGTGTATACTGGAGGACTAAGACATCCCACAGAGTCAATTCAGGGTCATCGAGGGAACTCCACATGTCCCAAAATTTTATTAAAATCATATATACTAACACTGCCAATTTCTTTCTTTCCGTTAGTCTCAAAGGTGCTGCAAGATCTCTCTACATACTGATTCTACAGACTAACATGGCTGTATCTTCGAATTCTCCCTTATGTAGTATTCTCAGAGGCACAAGTGTATAATACGAAAATGATTTGTTATGTAAAACTTCAACATAAAGTTAGAGATTACTTATTTAACACATCTAACTCCTGACTGATTCCCATCTCTCACTCCTAATCCTAACTGACCTGATTCTACTAAAAGGAGAAAAGTAAGTCCCTGACCCCAATTAACCCTCCTTTCCTCTCTAACTCATATCCCTATCTTTGACAGACCCATCTCTCTCTCTCACACACAGATCACTCAACTTACATTTACATCACATAGATTACCACACTTTACCTTAATTTCTTTAATAGACACAACAACATTTCCACCCAAAAGTCCATCTTGAAGAAGGCATCCCAGGTTGTCTTGATGTTTTGTTGTTGTTAACTGCTCTTGAGTCAGACTCAACTCATAGCAACCCTGTGGATGAGACATCTCCAAGCCCCCTTATCCTCCACTGCTCTACTTAGGTCTTGTAGATTCAGGCCCATGACCTCCCTAATTGAGTATAGCCATCCGGCATAGCAATAGCAATAGTAGCTTCATTTATATACTGCTTCATACTGCACTATGCAGTCTCTAAGCGGTTTACAACTGTAAGCTAATTGCTCCCAACAAGCTGAGTACTCATTTTAGCGATCTCGGAAGGATGCAAGCCTGAGCTGAGCCTGAGTCCTGGCTGGTATTGAATTTGCAGCCTTGTGGTTTGTGAATAAGTGGCTGCAGTACAGGGATTTAATGATTGCGCCACCAGGGCTCCTTCATAACATCTTCCAGAATTTCACAGATGAAAATTAGGATGTGTGTGGCCAAGCAACATTAGAATGTGGTCAAGATGGCTAGCTAGAAGAGCCCAAGCTAGAAGAGGATGCAGCAGTTTGCTTTTGTGTGAGCCTACTGGGAAAAGCAAGACTGCACTCCCGCCTTTCCTTTCCCTTTTGATGAAGTAATTGAGTGCAAACTACCTTTGCACTTTGAATTCAGCATGCAGCAATTTAAGTAAGCTGAAGATAAAGGGGGGGGGGATAGGACAGAGAAACTGAAGACATTTTAAAAGCAGCTAAAAAAGTAGGGTGGCAGAGGGTTAATCAAGGCACCAGAGCTCTCTGACAGACCAGGCTGAATGCCTCACCAAACTACAAATCCTAGGATTCTGTAGGACAGAGTCATAGCAGTTAAAGTGGTGTCAGAATGCTTTAATTCTGCAATGCGGATACACCCCAAGATTGACTCTGACAAATCAGGATAGTTGGAGGCTATGGAAATATACTGCTCAAAACTGATGGCACAATCTTATACATGTTTACTCTAAAGTAAGTCTATCAGTGTGCAGTGATGCTCACTTGCAAGCTACTGTGTGACAACTGGACCACATTTTTAACAATGTATGTTCTGTATCCACAGCAACCAACTTTCTTCATGAGTGGGTTCCAGCCCATGCAAACTTTTGTCACCCAGTAAATATATGTAATAAGCTTTAAGGTACTGCAACGTTCTTTGTTATGTCTCTTTCAACTAAGAGCCCTTTCATGCTACGCAGTTATAGCATGACGATTCCAGTTTAACTTTCATGGAATCATAAAGAGTTCGAAGAGACCACAAGGGCCATCCAGTCCAACCCCCTGAAGCACAGGTAGACACAATGAAAGCACTCCCTTTGATTGTATGGTTGCATCCTATGGAATCATGGGGTTTGTAGTTTGGTCAGAGACACGAGAGCTCATTGGTTGAGAGGCCAATACCCTTCCTTATAATTGTGCAATGTGAAACTCCCCTAGTTAGCATCATTGCTTGTATGCAATACAGCATTTCTTCCCATTACTAATGTTCCCAGATCAGACAGTGAGAGGAAGCAAAGAGGCACAATTAAGTAGTTTTAAACACCCACTAGGCCAGTGGAACACTAAAGTGAGGATTGTTCAAGACATTGCATTCCCTATCACCATGTACAGGTGTGAGAGCTGGACAGTGAAGAAAATGGATAAGAAAATCAATCCATGCTGTGGATACCATGGACGGCCAAAAAGGCAAACAAATCGGTCCTTGAACAGATCAAGCCTGGAATACCCTTAGAAGCCAAGATGATGAAATTGAGGCTGTCCTATTTTGGCCACATCATGAGAAGGCAGGACTGACTGGAAAAGACAATAATGCTAGGAAAGGTTGAGGACAGGAGAGGACGATCACGTGCCAAATGGTTAAGACTCAATTAGGGAAGTCAGGGGGCCTGAATCTACAACAGACCTAAGCAAAGCATTGGAAGACAGAGGATCTTGGGGGGATGTCTCATCCACAGGGTCGCCATGAGTTGGGTCCAGGGCAGTTAACAACAAACATATGTATGTATACATATGCATTTGTTGTTAATTGCCCTCAAATTGATCTTGACTCATGGCAGCCCTCTGTCCTCCAGTGCTCTGCTTAAATCCTGCAACCCCTTAATACCTGTGACCTCCCTAATAGAGTCCATCCATCTGGCATGTGGCCTTCCTCTCTTCCTACTTCCCTCCACTTTTTATAGCATTATTGTTTTTTCCAAAGAGTCCTCTCTTCTCATGATGTGTCCGAAGTACAACAGCCTCAGTTTGGTCATCTTGGCTTCCAGGGAGAGTTCCAGCTTGATCTTCTCTAGGACCCACTTGTTTGTCCTTTTGGCTGTCCATGGGATCCTCAGCACTCTTCTCCAGCACCGCATCTCAAATGCATTGATTTTCTTCCTATCATCTTTCTTAACTGTCCAGCTCTCACATCCATACATGGTAATAGGGAATACAATGGCTTGTATGATTCTAACTTTTGTGCTGAGTTGTATATCTTTGCATTTTCAAATCTTTTCTAGTTTTTTCATAGCCACCCTCCTCATTCTTTGTCTTCTTCTGATTTCCTGACTGCAGTCTCCATTTCTATCAAAGTTTGATCCCAGGTATGGAAATTCTTTTACTATTTCTTCATTATTTACTTATACCTATGTGTCTCTTCAGGTCAGTGGATGGCTGTGAGAATGTAACTGATTCTAAGGGCTCCTCCTCAGTCTCTCCAGGGCTGTTTTGGGGTTCCCTCCAGGGTTTTTTTTTTTTTTTTGAAAGGGGGAAAGGTGCGGTGGCGGAGAAACCTGTATGCATTTCAGGCGGAGGTCCCCTTTTGCTTATTTCTCCATGGATAATAATAATAATATTTATTTATATCCCGCCCCTCTGCAAATGCAATGGGGCGGCTTACATCAATAAAACACCAAAATATACAATCTCAAAACTCACCCACCCCTTAAAATAGTATTAAACAACAAAACTTAAAACAGCAACAAACAATAAAACAATGAACAGATAAAATAAGTCTAAATGGCAGAGCGGTCATCAGTCTCCCGTACCAAGAGTTCTTATTGATCCCTACGCCGCTCCTCCGCTGCCTTGGTGCCTGGAGAGGTGTTCCTGCGGGCTTTTATCCCAGCGTCCTCCAGGCTCCATTGCTGCTGAGGGCTGCCCAGGTGTAGGTGTTAATGGGCTTTGGAGTCCTCCTCAGCCTGGACGCTGCCTCCTCCGCTGCCTTGGTCGAAGTACGAAGTACTGAGGGTTTGCAGCGCAATGGATTTTGCTTTGAATAAATTTTGGGAGGGGGTGTTCCACGGTGAATTTACAGTCACCCCCTTGACTTGCAGCCTCCAGCCCCCCCCCAGCCACCAAGCCTTTCCACGCACGTGGAATGCTGTTGGTGCTGTGTTTTCAACTCGTTTCCGACTTATGGCGACCCTATCATGAGGCTTTTCTTGGCATGTTTTGCCAGAGGGGATTTGCCACTGCTATCCTCTTAGGCTGAGAGAGTGTGACTTGCCCAGTGGGTTTCCATGGCTGAGCCGGGATTCGAACCCAGGTCTCCAGAGTCACAGTCCAGCACTCAAACCACTTGGCTGCTTAACACTTTTTAATGCTTCCTTTTAAAAAGGATAACTGTACCCCTCATGCGCCACAGCTACGACCGAGAGGCGACCGGAAGAAGCCTCTACGCAACCCCCCCCCCCTTCTGCCTCAGCCCCGCTTTGAATCGTGCTGGGAAATCTGAGGCGGGCAGTGACGAAAACGCGTCTTCGGCCAGGGATTGGCGGAGAAGGTTTCAGAAGGCGGGATCGGACGGGTGACGCAATAGGGAAGGGGTGGGGCCGCGTGCGGATGACACGTCGGAGGGCCCGGCGGCTCCTGTGGCGCGGAGACCAGCGAGGAAGGGACGCTCTCTCGCTTCTCCCCCCCCCCCCCGCGAGGACGGAAACAGAGCCGGCGCGCGCAACGCCCCCCCCCCTTGCGCTAGGATGCAACGGCTGAGCTCATAGGGCTCCTCCTGCCTCCCTCGCGCAGGAGTTCCAGAAGTGGACCGGGCCCCGCCCTCTTCCGTTGCTTGGCAGCCGCAGCGACCCCTCTCCCCTTTCCCCAGGATCCGAAGCCGGCGGCAGGTTCGTCCCCTTCCCTCGGCCTGGCCTATCTTGGCCGGAAGAGCCTCGCTCTTCCCACGAAGCCCCGCGCTGCCCCTTTTTTGCTAGGCCCTGCGGTGACCTTCCGGGTGGGGAGGGTCCCTTCGTGTCCGTTGCTGGAGTCGGCCCCGTCCCCACTTTCTTCCCCCTCTGCCGTTAAGACCGTTCCGGTGTTTCTTTGCTCCGCCCCTTTGTACCTGAACTGAAGGGCCGGCTCCCCCGTTTGAGCTCAGAGGCCTCCCTCAGCCTCTCCTTCCTTCGTGCCCCCTTAATTCAGGGTGTTTATTATTGCTGGTGCTATTATCATTATTATTATTATTTGTACCCTGCTCTCTCCTTCCCTCTCTCCTTAATTAGTGGCCACTTAATTCAGGGTTGTTGTTGTTTTACTATTTGTAATTATACCCCCCCTCTGCTTCTTTCCCTCCTTCCTTAGTGCTTCTTAATTCAGGGTTGTTATTGTTATTGTATATTATTATTAATATTTGTAATTATACCTCCCTCTCTCCATCCTTCCTTAGTGCCCCTTAATTCAGGGTGGTTATTATTATTATTACCCTGCTCTCTTCTTTTCTCCTTTCTTCCTTAGTGGCCCTTTAATTCAGGGTGGTGGCTATTATTATAATTATTATTATTTGTTATTATACCCTCCCTCCCTCCCTCCCTTTGTGGCCCCTTAATTCAGGGTTGTTGTTAGCAATAGCAACAGCAGCTTCATTTATATACTGCTTCATACCACTCTAAGCAGTTTATAACTGTAAGATAATTGCCCCCAACAAGCTGGGTACTCATTTTAGTGACCTCAGAAGGATGCAAGGCTGAGTCAACCCTGAGCCCCTGGCTGGTATTGAACCCACAGCCTTGTGGTTTGTGAGTGAGTGGCTGCAGTGCAAGCATTTAACCACTGCACCATCAGGGCTCAGGTTGTTGTTGTTGTTATATTTATTATATGTTGCATTTATACCCCACTCTCTCCTTTCTGACCAGGTTTCCTCCCAGTCCCAACCCTGTTCATTGAGGCAGAGGGACGCCATGCGCTTCTCCTTGGTCCTGTCCCTTCTCCGCCCCGTGGGGCCAGTGGTGGTTGGGGTGTCCCTGGGATTCACCCTCAGCCTCCTCAGCGTTACCTGGGTGGAAGAGCCTTGTGGCCCTGGCCAGCGCAGCCTACGAGATGGCCTGGATCAACAGCAGCACCACCAGCACCAAGGAGGGCAGGGCAATGCAGCCCGCAAGCCCAATTCTGTGCCCGGAGGCCTGGGCACTGACCCTGAACAAAGCTGGGAGCCCCGCGTTCTACCTTACAAGCCCCCAAACCCAGGCAAAGCTACCAAGAAAACGATCAGGTATCTATGGGAAAGAAAACTGGAGAAGTGTGTGTGTATGTATACACACATAATGGGTGCACAACACACAGACTGCTTCCCAAATATAATCTCAATTATTGTATCTCCACTGTTTTTCATATTCCTTTGCCTTGTGGGCTTTGGGTGCTCAGAGCTACAGGAATAATTGTGCTTTTCTTTTATAGTGGGCTTTTGGTATCCATTGGGGTTTGGTACCAGTAACCCCCACTCCCCCCCATAGATACCAAAATCCATGGATGCTTAAGTCCTATTAAATACAGTAGGGTAGTAAAGTGGTGTCCCTTATATAAAATGGCAAAATCAAGTTTTGCTATTTGGAATTTATATTTTTAAAAAAAGTTCTTCAAGCTGCGGATGCTTGAATCCATGGATGAAGAATCTGTGGATACGGAAGGCCAACTGCATATTGCTTAGGTTCATTGGCTGAGCATGCTTCAGTCTTTATGTCACCTCTTTATGAATCTGTATACAGCTGACCCTCTATATTTGCAGCTTTGATTTTTGCTGATTTGATTATTCACGGATTTGGTTAATATGTTCTCTTTAGGAATCTCTAGTTCCTCAAGCACAAGAGCCAGTGTGGTGTTTATGTGTTGGACTATGACTGGAGATCAGGGTTCGAATCCCAGCTCATCCATGTAAACCTACTGGCTGACCTTGGGCAAGCCACACACTCTCAGCCCCAGAGGATGGCAGGCCCCTTCTGAAGAAATGTGCCAAGAAAACCTCATTAGGCTTGCTTTAAGTCAGAAATGACTTGAAGGCTCTCAACAACAACAGGTCCTTCAGCATGACTCTGCCAGATATTGACGCTGGTGGATCTAGAGATTCCTAGAGAAAATGCCTTTCTGTGCATTTGCATGTCCCCCAGCCCATTTCTTTGGTCAACTTCTACCTGAAGTCCATAGAGTTGCACTGGAGGATCTAGAGATTACTAGAGGGGTGTTCTCTCAGGGTAACAAAAAAGGTGTTGTTGTTTTTTATTTGTGGTTTTTCCACTTGTGCTCATACCCCAGCAAATATGGAGTGCCCACTGTACTGGCTAGTTTGCAGACACAAATAATTGTCCATCTATGCTTCATTCAGAAGTTGCAGCAGACTGATGAAGTACTCCAATATGTATAGAATTATTCTTTCTCACGATAGCCCTGTGAGGTATGTGATGGAGGAACATGGTCTGAAAGGCAGTGTGTTGCCCAAGGCCATACACTGAATTCCTCCTTAATACGGATGGGGTTTGAATTTGTGCCTTCCAGGCCCTGTGTCCAATGCCTCACTGTCTGATCTGACATGATAAGCACATTTATTAAACAAAAGTGGACTCCTGCAGGTTAAGACCAAAGGTTTACCTAGTTCCTTTTCTGGCCGACCAGATGACTACAGGAAGCCCACAAGTAGAGCTTGACCACATATCTTTGAATTTTGTACCTCCTCTATATGTTTCCCAGAAGCTGATGTACAGAAGCAGGCAACCTCTGATACTGGAAGTATCATATAGTCATCATGACTGGTAACTGTTGATAGTCTTATCCTTTGTGATTTCCCCCTTTTTAAAATTACCCAAGTTGGTATCCATGACTACAGTGATTCTCAAAGTTGGGAGCAGGACCCCCAGGGGAGTGTGAGAGTTGCTGCGGGGAGGAGGGGGGAGAGACATGGAAGCCCTCCTGTTCCTCTTCCTTCCCCCACACTCTGCTCTGGAGGGGAAGAGAAGGGCAGGGAGGGCAGTTGGGACCTCTGCCTAATGGAGGAGGAGAGCTATTTCCTTATAAAATGTTAAAATATGAATATACATGAATGTGTGAATGAAAATATGCACATTAAACAAACAAACTATTTTTATTCCTATACTATGTCAAGTGGGGGTGGGTGCAATATGTGCACATAGATTTAAAAGGGGTCACAAGGGTAAAAAGTTTGAGAACTGCATTACGACATCTTATGGTAGTACATTCCTTAGTTTCACTATGCACTTTGTGAAAGAGTGGCCTATGCTAAGTAACAGTGGCATGCTAAATCAGACCAACTCTGATTCCCTGGCTTCTGATTCATAGGCCATTTTCTTTGGCTTCCATTGAAGTCACAAAGTAAATTCATTTTATAAATGCTTTTTGAGTCTATGTTGGCAAGAGGAAGATTTTTCCTTGCTTTTGGCATGATAAAGGTATAGAGGGCGATGCAGAACAGTTGTGACATTGAGTTATGCATTGTGTTACCAAGCTGTGCTGTGAATCTCTGAGCCCCCTTCCTACTGCCTTATCTCTTCCCTCCTTAGATTGCTTCCCTCATTTTATGACCTCCACAGGAAAGCTCAGGGGTTTAGTGCTTGCTATTCAGGAAGTCCTTCGGTACAAACAGCTTCCTTTGGAAGGAGGTGGGTTAGCCTGGGGGTGGTTATGGCCACTGTGAACTGAGCAGGATGTCTGTGGTTTCTTCTCAACAGGGTGGATGATTGTGGACTCAAACATGCAACTGCTTCTTGGGCTTCTTGAGCCTTCTCAGAAGGTTATTTTTTGACTATCTGATATAATTATCATAATTTACATTATACTTTTCATTATACTTAACATTTGTATTGAGCTTTCAAGTGTTTAAAATACTTCATGTGCATTATCTAGTTGTAATTTCTATAGCAACTCTGTAACATATGTCAATATTATTATCCTTGAAATTGCAGAGGGCAGGGCCGGGGGCCCAAGGCTGAAAGACAGAGTGACCCGCCTAAGGTCACCCAGGAAATTCACAGCTGAGGTGAGCCTGGTTCCCAGCTCATTCTCTTAGCAGCTGTTTCACACCAAATCTCTGTACAGGTTATTGGAGTGATTCAGGCATTTTCCTTCACATTAACCAGTATGTTGCTGGGATATTATAGGCCTGCATTGTTGTTCTGTACCTTCAAGTCATTTCCGACTTAAGGTGATCCTAAGGCAAATGAACCTACCATGAGGTTTTCTGGGGCTGAGAGTGTGTGACTCACTCAAAGTTACCCAGTGGGTTTTCATGGCCAAGCATGGAATCAAAACCTGATCTCTAGAGGCACAGTCCAATGTTCAGACCACTACACTTTGTTGGCTGATGTTCACAGTCTTAAATACTATGGAAAAAAGGTGGGATGTCAATGTTTCATCTCTCAAAAGGAAGTATTGTGACATTGTCAAAGTGGATTTTCCACACCAGCTGATAAGTTTGTTACATTAATGAATGCTAGGTGGTGTTCTAAAAATGTAAATTGCAGTAGGAGTTCTGATCTCCTTTGCTATAGTGGAACACACAGGGATGGTCATAAATGTATTTTTAAGAGTGGAAATGTATGGCAGCAGAACTGTTCCTTTATGCCTGCCCTCTAGAATGTCTTTTTAGAAAAAATGCTTATAGCTCTGCAGGTTCCCTTCTTCCAGCATGAATGTGCATATCTTCCACTTTGTTGTTGTTGTGTACCTCCAAGGAAAAAAGTGAGCCTGGAGGTGAGAAATTAATAATTTAAATAATTACATTCCTATTGTATGCTTGTGGGGAATATGCGTAGGTGTTCAGTTCTTTCCTTTTTGAAGTGCCTGGTAGATGGAGGAATACTTAGATATGTACATCACTGCAAGTATAATTAGTCAGACTAGTAAAAGGTGAGTGTTTTATATCTAAATCCCAAAGTGTGGTCATGAAGCCAAATTTAATGCATTACATTTAATGTACCCCTCTGCCCAATTTAAAATGTGCACATAATGTGATCAGTGCAGACCTCTGCAAGAGCAGTCTATCTCTCTCCTGCTAGCCTATTGGGTGATGAGGAGGAAGTGGGGGAGAGAGTAATAGAGACAAGGATCTTTGTCAGTTTTCTATGAAATGAAATGTAAGTTTAAATAACTAGGTTTGGGACAATGAGGAAAGTTTGTCAAGTACAATTGTATTTCTCCAGATCATGAGTGGGAAACGTGGCCTTTTTTAGATTTCAGCTTCCAGACTCCCTCACCATAGGCTATATTGAACTGATCTGATGGGAGCTGTATCCAACAGTGTCTAGAGCAGGGGTAGGCAACCTTTCCCCTTTAAGGGCCGAGGGACTTCAGCTCCCAGAAGCCTCAGCCATGTTGGCCAATAGTCCCATGTTGGCCAAGAGCTCCTGGGATTCTGGGAGCTGAAGTCCCTCGGCCCTTAAAGGGGAAAGGTTGCCTACCCCTGGTCTAGAGGACTATGCATTGTCTGGGCCTGCTGTTCGTAATATATTTAATCTTATTGTCTATTATTATTGTTGGCTGCTATTATTTCTTTAAGTTCTGCTGCTGTAGTTTGTTGTCACGATGAGAGAGTTTGCAATCTTATCTTTGCTTTCTCTTGGGAACGCTGAGATCATTCTTGTTTGTGATTAGCTTTGTCCTGACTTGGTCATAATTAGGTGCAACACACAAACCAAAGTATAGAATGTGTCCCTAGATACGCTTTCAGCAATCTGGACAGTCTGGATATCCTGTTGTTTTCTTGAATGGTCCCTACTACGCATGTGTACCAGCAAGAGATAGAGCCAGTCCTGTACTGATATGTATAAGTGGAGCTTTTCATGTGGGCAGAAACCACAATTTCTGTTTGCATATAAAGTTGGCTCCAAAGATTGCATAAGGACATGATACTTTGACAATGAAAGAGAGCAACATTCTAGAATTGCTACAGTCTCCTCAGAGTTGAGAATGCAGTATGTGTGTGAGCACTCCAGAGAGAGGGAGCTAGGAGCCTTCTTGTTCCTCAAGTTCCCAGTGCTTGGAAAAGTTACTATTTTTGGACTACAGCTCCTTTAGTAAGCATGAACTCTGGCTGTGCAGGTTAGAGGATTTCATAGAATCATAGAATCATAGAGTTGGAAGAGACCACAAGGGCCATCCAGTCCAACCGCCTGCCATGCAGGAACTCCCAATCAAAGCATCCCCGACAGATGGCCATCCAGCCTCTGCTTAAAGACCTCCAAGGAAGGAGACTCCACTATTCTCCGAGGGAGTGTGTTCCACTGTCGAACCGCCCTTAATGTCAGGAAGTTCCTCCTAATGTTGAGGTGGAATCTCTTTTCTTGCAGCTTGCATCCATTGTTTCGGGTCCTAGTCTCTGGAGCAGCAGAAAACAAGCTTGTTCCCTCCTCGATATGACATCCCTTCAAATATTTAAACACGGCTATCATATCACCTCTCAGCCTTCTCTTCTCCAGGCTAAACATCCCCAGCTCCCTAAGTCGTTCCTCATAGGGCTTAGTTTCCAGACCCTTCACCATTTTAGTTGCCCTCCTTTGGACACATTCCAGTTTCTCCACATCCTTTTTGAATTGTGGTGCCCAGAACTGGACACAGTATTCCAGGTGAGGCCTGACCAAAGCAGAATAGAGTGGCACTATTACTTCTCTTGATCTAGACACTATACTTCTACTGATGCAGCCTAAAATTGCATTGGCCTTTTTAGCTGCTGCATTGCACTGTTGACTTATGTTCAACTTGTGGTCCACCTGGATTCCTAGATCCCTTTCACACGTAGTCTCATTCAGCCAGGTGTCCCCCATCGTATATCTGTACTTTTCGTTTTTCGGCCCTAAGTGCAGTACCTTACATTTCTCCGTGTTGAATTTCATTTTGTTAGCTTTGGCCCAACTTTCTAGTCTGTTCAAGTCATTTTGAATTTTGATCCTGTCCTCTGGGGTATTAGCTACTCCTCCTAATTTGGTGTCGTCTGCAAATTTGATAACTATGCCCCCAATATCGTCATCCAAGTCATTAATAAAGATATTGAATAGCACTGGGCCCAGGACAGAGCCCTGTGGCACCCCACTGGTCACTTCTTTCCAAGTTGAAAAGGAGCCATTGTTGAGCACCCTTTGGGTTCGACCAGTCAACCAATTACAAATCCATGTAACAGTTACTTTGTCTAGCCCACATTTTACCAACTTGCTTGCAAGAATGTCATGGGGAACCTTGTCAAAGGCCTTACTGAAATCAAGATATACTATATCCACAGCATTCCCTTCATCTACCAAGCTGGTAATTTTATCAAAAAAAAGATCAGATTTGTCTGGCATGACCTGTTTCTCTGAAACCCATGTTGACTTTTTGTGATTATGAAATTATCTTCCAGATGTTCACAAACTCTCTGTTTAATGATCTGCTCCAGAATCTTTCCTGGTATTGATGTCAGACTAACTGGACGATAATTGTTGGGATCCTCTTTTTTCCCCTTTTTAAAGATGGGGACAACATTTGCCCTCCTCCAGTCCGCTGGGACCTCTCCTGTTTTCCAGGAATTCTCAAAGATTATTGCCAATGGTTCCGATATTAACATTTGCCAGTTCTTTTAATACCCTTGGATGTAATTCATCTGGTCCTGGAGACTTATATTCATTTAGATTAACCAGGTATTCCTGTACTATCTCTTTACTTATTCTGTGCTGAAATTCTCCTATTCTGTCCTCTGCTCCATTATACTTAGGTTGAGCACCCTTTGCCTTTTCTGAGAAGACTGAAGCAAAGAAGGTGTTGAGTAATTCTGCTTTTTCTCTGTCCCTTGTTAACTTTTTGCCATCTTCTCCACACAGTGGCCCTACCATTTCCTTCTTTTTCCTTTTGCTGCTGACATACCCCCAAAAGCCCTTTTTATTGTTCTTAACCTCTCCAGCAAGCCTGATTTCATTCTGCGCTTTAGCTTTTCTGACTTTACCCCTATACGTGCTAGCTATTTGTTTGAATTCCTCTTTGGTGATTTCCCCATTTTTCCATTTCTTATACATGTTCCGTTTAAAACATAGTTCAGTTGCAAGTTCCTTAGTCATCCATCCTGGTTTCTTGAGACACCTCCCATTTTTCCTCCTCGTTGGCACGGTTTGAAATTGTGCCTTCAGTATCTCTCTTTTGAGAAACTCCCATCCGTCTTGAACTCCCTTGTCTTTTAGTATTTCTGTCCATGGGATCACCCCCAGTATTTCTCTAAGTTTAGTAAAATCAGCTTTCCTAAAGTCTAGAATGCATGTCTGACTATGCCTGGCTTCTCCTTTCCACTGTATAATAAACTCCAGGAGGACATGATCACTCCCGCCTAAGGATCCAACCACTTGCACCCCATTAACTAGGTCTTCCCTGTTGGTTAGGATCAGATCCAAAATAGCTGACTCCCTCGTTGCCTCTTCCACTTTTTGAACAATGAAATTGTCTTTGAGGAATTTGCTAGACCTTGAGGATTTTGCCGAGTTTGACTTCCAGAAAATATCCGGATAGTTGAAGTCACCCATCACTACTATATTTCTCCTTTCTGAGTGTGTGGTCATCTGTTCTAGAAAAGCATCATCCAATTCCTCTGCCTGAGTTGGGGGCCTGTAGTAGACTCCCACAATAACATCCCTGTTGTTTCCCTGCCCTTTAATTTTTATCCAGATGCTCTCTACTTGGCTTCCAGGATTGATGTCCTGGATTTCTTCACTGGTGTAAATATCCCTGACATATAATGCTATTCCTCCTCCTTTCCTGTTTGTCCTGTTTCTCTTGAAAAGGTTATACCCCTTTATTTCTACATTCCAGTCATGAGACTCATCCCACCAGGTTTCAGTGATGCCTATTATATCATACTTGCTTTGTTGTGCTAGGAGTTCAAGTTCATCTTGCTTATTTCCCATGCTCTGTGCATTAGTGTAGAGACATCTAAGACCATGTGTCCCCTTTACTTGCTGCCTGTGCACGTTTTTTTGCCTCCCACTGTTGGGTCCCTGTACTGTTTGCCTTGTTTCCTCTATGACAGTTTGACTATTTTCTCCAGTCCTTTTGTCTTCCAGGACGTTGTCTCCCTTCCCCACACAGTTCAGTTTAAAGCCCTCCTGATCAAATTCTTGAGACCGTTGGCAAAAACATTTCTTCCAACTGGCGTGAGATGCAACCCATCCCTTGCCAGGAGTCCACCCTCATGGAACCGCAGCCCATGATCCAAGAATCCAAATCGTTCTCGACGACACCATCTGTGGAGCCAGTTGTTGACATCTGCTATCTTCCTCTCTCTTCCTGGACCATGCCCTTGAACTGGCAGAAGAGACGAGATGACAATCTGTGCCTCCATTTCTTTCAGCTTCTTACCTAGAGCCTCGTAATCCCTTTTGATATTCTGAAGGCTGTGTCTTGCTGTGTCATTCGTTCCCACATGGACCAAAAGAAAGGGGTATTGGTCAGTAGGCCTGACCAGTCTTGTCAGCCTCTCTGTCACATCTCGGATCTTTGCCCCAGGGAGACAACACACCTCCCGAGACATCTTGTCAGGCCCACAAATCACTGCTTCTGTCCCCCTCAGCAAGGAGTCCACCACCACGACCACACGCCTCCTCCGAGGCTTAGCAGCGACTGTTCCCTGTGGTGGAACTCCCAGGGTCCCCTGCCCTGTCTCTGAAATCTGTCCATGCTGCTCTTCCTCGTCCTCCTTGCTAAGAGTAAGATGTCATGAGTTGTAGCTCCAAACAGTTGTAGCTCCAAACATTGACTGTTTCAAACTAAGTCATACATTCCTTTTGTTATCTAGTTCTTTTAGTTAAAATTGTCAATTATTCTGGTGCTCCTTTCAGCTTCTCCCTTTGTATGAAGGTTTATTGTTGTGCCTTCAAGTTGTTTCTGACTTATGGCAACCCAAAGGCAACCTTATCATGGGGGTTTCATTGCAGGTTCCTTCAGAGGGGGTTTGCCATGACCATCATCTGAAGTTGAGACATTATAACTTGGTTAGGGTCACCCATTGGGTTTCCATGGTCCAGCCAGGATTCGAAGTGTTGGTCTCCAGAGTACTAGTCCAGTGCTCAAACCACTACACCATACTGGGTTACTTGTGGTTAACATCTTCTTTCTCTATTAGTTTCTGTGTGCTTGCTGTCTTTTTCTTTCCCTCACCCCTTTCATTATCTGCCGATTTCTCCAGAATGTGCTGACTTCCTAATTTCCTACCTTCCCAGCTGTAAAGTGCTGCTTTCAGACTTTTTCACTGCTAATATCTGTCCCCCAACCAATTCCCTATGAGAATGTGGTGAGGGTGAAATATACTGTTTGAAATGTCCTTCTGTCCTTCTGTAGCCCCTTTCACCAGGGTTCTCAGAATTCCTCTTTGCTTCCCCATGTGTGCCTCAAACTCCATATTTGTGTACTGCCTGAAATTGAAGGTAGGGATTGGGGGCCCAGGGACGAGGGATTGAATGAGCCCTGTTGTCCCCTGCAGGAAGAGTGGAAGGGCAGGAAGTGGAGGGGCTGAATGAGCCCACTGTGTGAGTGAGGGCAGAGACGGAGTGGGTGGGTAGGAATGGTTTCCCATCGCATTTGAATAATTAAAACCTGCAGCTAATTGTAAGAGACAGGCCACCTGCCTTCCAGATCGCACTGTAAGATTGCACAGTGAGTCAGATAAATCTCCCTTCCCTCATATTGCTTAGTCCAACTTCTGTACATCTCATCTTATTACTGCATGGTCTCCACCTCAATGTTGTCTACCTACCTACTTGAAATACAGCTGTTTTAGCCAGGCATGAAATTGCAGCAGTAAACTGATGAGAGCACGCAAACTAGAAATCCTGGGCAGTGAGTTTCTAGTTTTGTCACCCTCCCTTCCTTGTTTCTCACTCCTGCCTCTTTCTAGTCATCTGGGGATTAGGATTAGCTCCTAAGGGGGCTGTGTAATGATGGAGGCTACAGGTGGCTTCCTGTTTGGTTACAGAGAGGACAGATTCAGACCTGGTCAAATGAGATCTGCTTGGCCATATGTTCCTCCTGTGGCATCTTGCACATTTATTTAGCTGGGTTTCTGACCTGCAGACTGAATGAAGTTTACAATTTACCTAAAACACTTCTTATTTTTTACACACACACATGCATACTCTTGCAAACTGCACTTGAATTATTGACCAGCTGACTGGTAAATTCCAGTTCTCATGGGTATTTTCTTTCTGGGGTTGAAAACAGGTCTACATCTTGTTGATGGAAAATGAGTGAATCAAAAAACAGAACTAGAATTTCCTCACAGGAAGAGGGCAGTGGGCCGAGAACACTGATGGGCAGTATTGCTTGGTACACTGTCTCTCTGTAGCATATGCATAGGGGAAAGGCTTTCCTAACCTTTTCCTCCCCTCACCCTTTCTTTTGATAAGAGGGGACGGATTGTGTCAGAATCACAAATAGGTGCATTGTGTGCTTATGAAATTGTGTGTTAGTTATGTAAATAACTGGACACCAAGCATAGACTGATCTGTTGCTGTGGTTTCCCTGATGTTGATGAGATGTAAAGAGCTGATATCCTATACGGTTTTGACTGTTGGCATGCATTACTCCTGTTTGGATGATGCTAATTAAGGATTCTCCTCCTGGTTATTGCTGGTAATGCTTGGTCACTGGTGGACCAAATATGTGATGCATCCCAGTTTTCGGTCTCTTCTGGGGATGTCCCTGTCAAGTTGCACTCCCACCTCCTGCATTATACCACCATGGGATTCCCCAAGAGACAGGGTACTCTTTTTACCCAACAGTTCATTTTAAATCAGAATATTTATGAGGCTGAGTGGTTTTTATTATTATTATTATTATTATTATTCCACTCTTAACAACTCAGCTTGTTAGAATCATATTTCTTCAGAGAGAGCATAGCCTTTTAATAAGGTCTTGGTAGAGTATTCTAAAGCAGAACTACAAACATGGTAGTGTGTTTGTTTCTTGTACAGTTAAAATGCAGTGTTTACTGAAACAATTGGCATTTGAGGTTTGATGAATGCCCTGGATGCATTCTGATGTATACTGCTGGTACACATAGGACTATTAATTTGTGCAGTATGAGTAATATTAAGAGAGTTAAAAGAACCAGTGAGGTACAGTGGTTGCAGTATAGTGCTAGGATTTCAGGAGACCAGGTTTAAAGTCCTTGCCCAGCCATAAAAACCCACGGGGGTGTGTGTCACTGGATGAGTAACACTCTCTCAGCCTCAGTGGAGAGCAATGGCAAACCTCCTCTGAATAAATCTATCTAAGAAGATCCTAGGATAGGGTTGGTGCAAGTTGGAATCAACTTGAAGACATGTAAAAGTAAGAACAACAGCAGAAGCAGCAACAACAGTAGTAATATATTTTGGGCAGTTACAGGATAGGTGCAAAAGACATGTGCAGGGTACATTTGTAAATGAAACTGCATTATTAGAAATGTAAAAAGGCTTGAGAGATAAAGGTAATGTCTATGAGCAATTGAATTCACATATATTTAGGATTCCATTATGACTGGAAATTAAAGCCCTCTTTGTTTTTAGTCTTTCTGATTCCTTTTTGTGCCCATGCATGGCAGTCTAGGAACTGCTTTCTTGTAGCCTCTGTGCTTTCCATGTGTGTATCGTCCGGTTGTAAATATTGGAGGTGTGGTGGGGGAGAAGCAGGCCTTTGTCTATTCATTTGCAATTTTCCCCTCCTGACTGGTTGAAAACGTATGTAAATATCTCACAGGGTGGCTTCACTTTTCTCATTTGTGGGCAAACACACTGCAGATCTGTGCATTTGTATGACAGGGCAGTAGCTCAAGTCTTCACTTGGACAGGTGCTCTGGACAGGCACATGTATGGGAGGTAAAAACAGGAGATTTTAGGGAATAAGTGTGGCTTCAGAACTCTGGACATTTGGAGACTGTGCTATATTCCATTCAATACTACAGGCAACATACCTTCCATATATCAGTTTTAGAGGGTGCTATTGAAGTCATCCCCTGCTGTGGGCTTCCATAGGTAACTGGTTGGCTGCTAGAGAGGCCTTTGGTCTGATTCAACAGGACTTTTCTCAAGTTCCTGTTCTTCAAATGTTCCAGAGGGATTTGTGGACTTGTTTAGAAACACAGGGCTGAGCTGATCCTCTTCTGGTAGATAAGGGTTTGGGTGCAGGAGATAAAGGGATCTTCCTGCCTCTGGTCAGCTGCCTCATCTTATCTTTTTGTTGGTCTGCACTGCTTATTCCCAAAGGACCCGATACATCAGCACGGAGCTGGGCATGCGCCAACGTCTCTTTGTGGGGGTACTGACTTCGAAGAACACGTTGAACTCCCTGGCTGTGGCAGTGAATCGCACCTTGGGCCACCGGCTGGAGCGTTTGGTCTACTTCACTGGCACACGGGGGCGCAAAGTACCACATGGCATGATGGTGGTGACACATGGTGATGAGAGACCTATCTGGAACATGTACCAGACCATCAAATATGTGCTAGACCATTATGTGGCAGACTTTGATTGGATTTTCCTGGTGCAGGATGACACCTACACAGAGGCCCATCGTGTGAACCGTTTGGCCTCTCATCTCAGCATTGACACTCTCCTCTACATGGGCCGGCCAGAGGAGTTCATTGGTGGGGACACGCCAGGACGTTACTGCTATGGCGGCTTTGGCTACTTGCTTTCCCGGGCCCTGCTCCTGCGCTTGCAGCCTCACTTAGAAAGTTGCCGGAATGACATCCTGAGTGCTCGCCCTGATGAGTGGCTGGGACGCTGCATCATTGACTACACGGGGGTGGACTGTGTGGCAGAGCATGAGGTAAGTTGGTTATAAGAATAATGTGCAAGGTCCTCTTTTTTTGCTGTAATTAAAGTGTTATCTCATGTAGGTGGTACTGTCACATGAGAAGCAGCCCTAACATGCAGCCACTAAGCCTGCCTTGTTTACACAAGTGCTCACAGCTTTCTTGGTGCTTGCCCAGATACCAGGTGCTCTATCACTCAACACAGCTTTATGGTGATTTTTTTTTTTATCTTGTCAGTTGATTCTTTACATAAAGTGAATACCTCATCATTTGAAATGAGTGCTGGACTGATGCATTTTGTCCAGAAATCTGTTGTCATTTTGGTGGTTATGATGAAATCTGACTACAAATTAATGTGACCTTCAGACACTGGGATGCATTTCTCTATTTTTGTGTATAGGGCAGCTTACCATGAAAAATACGATGTGGCTGAGTTTTCTGGTACAGAAAAAGGCTTTGCCCCCACTGGAAGCATTTTTTAACCAAGCACATGTGTGAAAGATGTTTCACCATGGGATAATGCTCTTTTTGGACCATTCTTAATTAGAAGGACCTCTTGGGGGCTGCTGCTTTTACCACATCCATTGCCACTTTAAATGACAGTTAAGATTTTTTCCTCCAGCCTTATGGTGCTTATCTCTGTCTTGCTGAGACACCTCCTGCCTGAAAAATATAATAATTTCTGTCAGCCTCCACAGAAAGTCCCCAAAATGTCCCCACTTCACTGAAGGGGTCCCTACAAAAGTGGTGACATTTTACTTCAGGTTTGTTTTAATGATTCCTGATTTTTTTTTTAAATGCAGCATGACTGCTCTAGTTGACAGTAATCTGAGCAACATGGTCTCTCTTTCCCCCTCCTTCCTCACTTCTAGCAATTCTAATCTAATAGTGACTATTAAGGGAAAGGGCAATGTGACTTGGGTTAGTCCCTAGAGCATGTTGGGCAGTGAAGGGCTAATGTGGCATAAAGTAGGTCTTAGAGGAGGCTATGTAAATCACAGGTCTACTTGACCTAAGCTAATTTCTGTGTTTGCGTATCAATGGCCAGAGAGGCTATCATTACTGTTTCCAGTAGAAGCACTGCACAGTGTGTTCAAATCTGATATATCCAAAAGGTCATAGGCAAGGAACCTAAGCAAATAGGAGCAAGATCAAAAGACAATTGAAAGAGCATGTTGCAGTGAGCAGGAAATCAGCCTAGAGCATTAATAACTTGCTTAAATTTCTGCTTAATTTCTGAAGGTACAGCAAGAAAAAAGTTTTCTATTCTCTGAAAAGATAGGAGAGACTGTGCCTGCATCTAATAGACCAGACTTCCAAAGGCCAAGAGAGCTACAAAAAATTGCTTATGAAGGGATGAATTCTTGACCACCTTTGCATTCCAGAAGAAAACTGAGCTCTCTGTTAAAAAATGCCTGGTTTTTCTTACAGCTACAGAGAAATACTGGATAACTTATGGGTGGATGTATTGGAATAGATAACCTGAACTTCCCATTCTGAACTGTTTCTGTACTTCTTCTCCCAGGGCCTACGTTATCAGTACTTTGAGCTTGGAAAGAACACAGATCCTGAGAGAGAGAGTGATCCACGATTCAATTCAGCATTCACTGTTCATCCAGTGCTAGACCCTGTCCAGATGTACCGGTTACACAGACATTTTGCCCGTGTAGAGTTGGAGCACACATATCAGGAGATTCAGCAGCTACAGGTAAGAAGAGTGGCTATATCTCCTGCAAAAGTCTTATTAGTCTTCATTCTGGTCTTTATTGTCATGACATTTCCTTTACCAGAAAGTCAATCAGGTTAGGTAGGCTAGAACTATATAGAGTTCATTCCTCTTTTGCCTATTTCTGCCATGTGAACTTTGGCTGGGTCTGTCCTCCGCTTGCTTTGGTCTTGACAGATTGCTTCCAGAGAAATGTGGCCTCCAATAAAAAATGTTTCCCATCTGTGCTCAAGGTTATTGGAAACATCTCTAGTATAGGATTGACAATATTAGCACTTCTTTCTCTTTTGAAATCAAACGTTGGGAACTGGCCCTCCAGAAGTTAGACCGCAGCTCCCATTATCTTATCATTGTTCTTCCTGGCTGGAACTGCTGGTGTTAGAATCCAGTAGCACCTGGAGCATCACAGGTTCTTTGGCCCTATTCTGGATAAGAATACAAAGCATAATTACAATTTTTTCCCCCCTAACTGCCTTACTTATTAATCTTCCCACCCTACCCAAACACACATACTCTCCCTTCAGGAAGCAAAGTCTTGTGTGCTCAGCTGACCCCCAGCATAAGGTGAGATTTTAGCACAGCAGGTGGCGTCTGAGTACAGATAAACACCAGAGTGAGATTAATCAGGGTAATTATAATTTGTCTAGGCTAACCATATTTAATCCATTACAGTCTGCTATGAATTAATGAAAATGTCTTCTTTAATAATAACACTATGTTAGTCTGGGCACTAAAACAAATTAGAGAACATTGACACCCCCCCCCAGGCTGTGAAAAAATGTTTTTAAAAGAGTAAATTCACCTCCTACTAGTAAATGACATGCCTGGTCTGTTCCTGATTGTTATAGTCTGGGACCTAATCCAAGGGGAGTTACCACTTTCTTCCTACCTTAGTCTCAAATCTGCTTGTTACCAGATTAAAGGCCGTGGGGAGAAAAGAGGGAGCCTGCATCTAAATGAGCTTGGGAGTCTTAGAGTAAAGTGGAAACCATACTGTTTAGGGGAGGCAACATGTCTAAATCTACCCACCTTCCAAGTATTAAGTAGCATAACAACCCAGGCAAGTCACTAGGCAAGCGTCAAGGGCAAAGCCAAAGGTCAGATTTCTTAAGCAAGATCCATAAATGATGCTTATTTATTTAGAGACTGTTAACTGTAAGCATCAGTATAATAACACTAAAACAAGGATGAAGCCTATCTCTAACAATACAGAGAAATTCAGGAAGCCCATAGGTAGATACATAATATGAGGTATGGAATGATCACACACACGCACCACATTTTTATTAATCAGAGAAGGAAGCAATAACAAATAGATATTTACTGAAATTGATCCAAAGCAGTTTTATTTTTATTTTTAATTAATACTTGACAGCAAAGCAGTTTTATATTGGTTGCAGTATCTATATACTGGTATGTATAAACAAGTATAAACACTGATCTAAAACAATTGTCCATTAATAGATTGATGTACAGGTGCTTTATCTTTTCATATCAGCAAAACAATACAGAGCAGCAGTTTGAAACAGCTGCAGTTATTATCACTGTTATTGTTATTTATATCTCACTATTATCCCAAAATTAGGATGATTAAAATAGATTTCCATGTGTTGTTTTAAATGCAGATGGTCTGTCTCATACATCCAAGCTGAACATGTTTCAGCAAGAAAAGGAAAAAGTGAGGGGCAAGGGAAATCTAGCAGCACCTTTATGACTGATTTATTTTAGTATCAGCATTTGTGGATTTCAGCCCATTTCTTCAGACACACTCTTTCAAGATTTGTCTTCTTCATTGGCTGCAAATTGAAAAAATCCATACATTTACAGATGACAAAATAGAAAGTTTTTCACCATGCTAACTCTTCCATCTTGAGTCAGGAATTCAGAGATAATATAAATTTCTGTTCCCAAAGCAGTTTATGTAAGACAAGCGGGAAAATGAAACTTTGCCTCAGACTCGGGAATACTTAACTATACTGCTGAAGGAAGCAGGTTAACCTAATTTCCGCACTACATTCTTATAGTGCTGCTATTCCACTATTACTGCCCTGTCTGCCTCATGTTGTAGTTCAGTAAGGCCTAAGAGCTCTCTGGCCAAGAATTTTAAATGCCGTTCCTTAAACTGCAAATCCCAGAATGCAACAGGAGGCAGCCAGAGCACTAATAGTGGAATAGCAGCACTGTAAGCGTAGTGCGGAAATGTCGTAAGTTAAGCCTATGACCAAGGAATAGCAGGAAGGTTGCATAAATGCCTTCATGTTTAATATGGACTAGAAACCTGCTTTACCAAACAAATGAAGACTGTTGACTTTTGTATGCTTGGCTGGTGAGGTCACAGCTATGCAGTTGAACAGAGCTGTGACTTGGGGCTAAACTTGTTGTAAGTCCTGAGTGTGCTGAGGACTGAACAGCAGCTTATGGAGAAGTTATTAGAACCCATTTCTCTTGAGGGAGGAAACAGTCATAAGTCAATGGTAGAATATTTGTTTCGCATATATAGGAGGTTAGGCTCTCTGTAGGCTCCATCTATGATCAGGGAAGACTCTCCTCTGAATGCTTAGAAGGTCTTTGCTGGTCAGTGTAGATCAGACCTGCACAACTTGACAGTAGTAGGAAGGGGCCAAAATTAAATAGGTTAAACATCCTCGGGCTGCAGATAGGTTTTAATTAAGTATTAATTAATTAATTATTAATAATAATTAATATTTTTAATATTAATTCTGTCCTCCTCCTCCTCTGCCTGGACCCCTCCTCAGGAAAAAGCTGAGTGGTGGAGGAGCCTTGTCCATTCTTATCTTCCTCCATCTGGACTTCTTCTCGGGAGAAGGCCAAGCAACAGAGGAATCATGTGGGGTGAGCGTTGGCCCCTCTTCCTCTTTCTCTTCCACTGTCCTCAAGAGAATGTCAGGTGGAGGAGGAGCCTTGCAGGGCAAACGCTTGCCCTTCCTCCTCCTCACCCAGCCTTCTCCTCAGGAGAAAGCCAAGCAGCAGAGGATACTTGCAGGGTGAGTGTTTGCCTGTCTTCTGCCGCTGCTACCAGGCCTTTTCTTCATGAGAAAGCCTGATGGCGGAGAAGGCTTGCAGGGCAAGTGTTTGCCCGTCCTCCTCTGCCACCTGGCCTTCTCCTTGGAAGAATGCCAGACAGGGGAGGAATCTTGAGGGGTGAGCGTTTGCTCATCCTCCACCTGTCCTTCTCCTCAGGAGAAAACTGAGCAGCAGAGGATCTTTGTAGGGCAAGCGTCCGCCCTTCTTCCTTCTCCTCCATATTGCCCTCTCCTCAGGAGAAGGCTGTGTAGTCAAAGAGCCTTGAAGCAGTTCCACATCTTTCTGGTCCACCCAGAATTCTTTGGTGGGCCACATGCAGCAGCCCCGGGCCATATGTTGTGCAGGTCTGGTGCAGATGATACAGTTAGATGGTCTGAGTATGGCTGTCTCACATATTATTGATATGTCAGGGCCTCTGCTTTTAGCCTCCAAGGGTGGTAGTCCATTCAGGGCTGATCTCTTGTGCCAAATTTCTTCTGTATGTGTTTGCTTGCATTCTCATATATATGTGTGTTTGTGTTTGTGTATGTATGTATATGCAGTGGGCCGTCCATATTTGCTGGGGATAGGGGCACAGGACCCCATTAATGTGGAAAAACTGCAAATAAAAAACCCCCACTATTTTTTAACCTAAGAGAATACCTCTCTAGGAATCTCTAGGTCCTCCAGTGCAACTCTATGGTCGACGTCTACCAGACATTGACCATAGAAGTGTGCTGGAGGACCTACAGATGCCTAGAGAAATGTTTTCTTTAGTAATCTCTGAGTCCTCCACCACAACTCTATAGTTTATTTCCAGCAGAGTTTTGCTGGAGGACCAAGAGATTCTTAGAGAAAACATATTAATTAAATCCGCAAATAATCAAATCAGCAAATAATCAAATCCTCAAAAGTCAAAGCCACAAATGTGGAGGGCTGACTGTGTATACACACACATATCCTCTCTCTCTCTGTGTGTGTGTGTGTACACACTAATTGATACAGCTTCTCTTTCACTATAGCAGTGTTTTAGTTCTTGGCTGAAGAGCAGTGTATATATGGAAGTCCCAGAGCCAGGTTCATACTATGGGACAATACTGCCACCTGGTGGTGGGATGGTATATTTCCATATATACAGTTCCAGTGTTGATAATATGCTGCAGTATAGGTTGTTCAGCTATGATTATGATTGTTGTTATTATTATTTTATTCATTTATATCTTGCCTTTCTCCCAGTAATGGGACTCAAAGTGGCTAACAACATTTTAAAACAAAACAGGTTAAAAACACTACAAAAGTTAAATGAAAGAATACAATATAGAATTAAACAATCAGATACTAAAATAATTACAGTTGGCTCTCCACATTTGTGGGTTTGACTTTTGCAGCTTTGACTATTTGTACATTTGATTAATATGTTCTCTATAGGAATTTCTAGGTCTTCCAGCAACTCTGCCTGAAATTGACCGTAGAGTTGTGCTGGAGAACTTAGAGGTTCTTAGAGAAAACATTTCACTTGGCATTTATAGGTCAGATGTTGACCACAGAGTTGCACTGGAGGATCTGGAGATTCCTAGAGAGGTGTTCTCTTAGGTGAAAAGAGTAGTGTTTTTTATTTGCAGTTATTCCACATTCATGAGGGTCCTTCATCCCTAACCCCACCGAATGTGGAGGGACCACTTAAAATACTAAAATGCATTTAAACAACATTTAAAAAAAATATGTAGAGACCATTTAAAAACCTCAAGGCAGCACCGCACAGCATTAAGAGCTCAATCTCAACAGTTTGTAAAGGCTGGGCAACACAAAAATGTTTTACCTTGGCTAGTATAGGAATAGTGCTCCTCTAGGCTAGTCTGATGCAGTCTGTGGGAGGCTCATGCTTTCCCTACTTGATGGCCACTTGAATGGCATGTGTCTGTTGTAGAGTGGTACTTCTGGGCAAGGAGTTTCCCATGATCTTCTCATCACAGAAATGTTTCTGATGGCTGAAGTAGTGAAATGCAGTGTTAATAAGTGCCCGGTTGATTTTGGGAAGATTGGAAAATGCCTGTGCATCACTTAAGAATTCATGGGGATCTAGCTAATGCTGTCCTGGCAAAGGTGTCCCAAAATGAGGTGACCAAGAAGGAAAGATGTTGAGGAGCTGGGAGAGAAAGATTGGGAATGCCCTTGGGTCTGGGAGGACCAGAGCAGGAGTCAGCACGTGGCCTTGGAGGAAGCCACTATCTGACTGTCTCCTTTCTCCCGTTTCTGTAACAATGGCTTCTCCCAGGACTGTGTTATGATGAAGGAAAACACATGAAGATTACATAGTACTTGATTTTCAAAACCTGTTGTGTAAATTCTAAGTGCAACTGATAAAGGGTAGAGGTTGTGTGGAAATGGGACCTGAATTGCTGATGAAGGGCTGTTTGTGTGTGGGTGCTGGGAAAGAGTTAGCCCTTAAATGAAATAGAAGTAGGAACTGCTCTTAACCATAGGGAGAGTGTGGCTTGCACTAGGCTTAGTTCTTTTGGGGATGTGTGGGTTGTGTGAATGAGTTTTTCTAGGCCTCCTTTGACTCTTTGTTCCCGTCCCTCTGTTCTTGCAGCTGGAGATTCAGAATACCAGCAGCCTTTCAGCAGATGGAGCCCTGAGTGCCACGTGGCCCATTGGCATAGCTCCCCCTTTCCAGCCCAAGACCCGATTTGAAGTGCTTCGGTGGGACTACTTTACTGAAGAGTCGGCTTTTGCCTGTGTGGATGGGGCCCCCAAGTGTGAGCTGCGAGGGGCAGATGCCGCTGATGTTGCAGATGTGGTCACTGCAGCAGTGGAAGAGCTGAATCGCCGCTACCAGCCGGTGCTACATGTGCGCAAGCAGCAGCTGCTGAATGGCTACCGCCGCTTTGATCCCACACGTGGCATGGAGTACACGCTGGATCTGCAGCTGGAGGTGGTGACCCAGAAGGGGCACAGCCGTTCCCTGGCTAAGAGGGTGCACCTACTGCGCCCTCTTAGCGAGGTAGAGATCATTCCTATGCCCTATGTGACAGAGGCCAGCCGGGTCAACGTCATCTTGCCACTGACAGCAGCTGAGAGGGACTATGCTGCACGCTTCCTAGAGGTCTATGCCACAGCAGCTTTTGAGAACATGGAGAATGCTGTCCTGACCTTCCTCTTCATCTACGATCCTTTTGAGGCTCAGCAGGTGGCTCAGAATGATGTCTTTGGGGCAGTGAAGGCCCGCATTGCTGAATATGAACGGCGCTTCACACAGGTGAAGATTCCTTGGATCAGTGTCAAGACAGACGCCCCTTCCCAGATCAAGGTGATGGACATCATTTCCAAGAAGCATCCTGTGGATACCCTCTTCTTTGTGGCTGGCGTAAGCACCGAGGTCACCACTGAGTTCCTCAACCGGTGCCGCATGAACACCATCAACAGCTGGCAGGTTTTCTTCCCCATCCACTTTCAGGGCTACAACCCCACCATTGCTTTCCACAATCAGCCCTCACCACTCTCTGGCTTGGACTTGGTGCGGGATGCAGGACACTTTGACCGCGATGCTTTCAATGAAGCTTGTTTTTATAACGCTGACTACATGGCGGCTCGCACTCGGATGGCGGCTGATGCTCAGGACAATGAAGACATTCTGGAGACCATGGACATCTATGACCTTTTTGTCAAGTACTCGAACCTGCATGTCTTTCGCGCTGTGGAGCCTGCCCTTCTGCAGCAGTACAGGCCACAGAGCTGCAACCCCCGGCTGAGTGAAGAGCAGTACCACCGCTGTGTGCAGAGCAGCTTGGAAGGCTTGGGTTCCCGGGCCCAGCTAGCTATGGTGCTCTTTGAGCAGGAGCAAGGCAATAGCACATGAGGGCTGGGTCTAGGCCAGCTAGCCTCACACTCTCCACTGTATTCACTTCCAGTGATGGCAGAGGAGAGCTGGAAAAGACTGTTCAGACTCGGAACCTAAGGTGGCACTCTGGTGGCATTATGGGTTACACTGCAGGCCATCAGTGAGAATGGGAATCATGGGGACTCAAGGATTCCTGTCTTGTGTTTGTCTTGCTCTGTTTCCCTAGCCCAGGTCCTCACCCAGATCTACAGGTCTCACATTAAGGACAGGCAGGACCTGCCCTGGGATTTCCTGCCTCGGACTGCTCACTGCTGCAGTGCTCTGTTATGGGGCACTAGGGCTCTTAGGGGAGGGCCCTTGCATAAGCAGCTGGAAGGGTGGGGGGTGGGGAGTGCTGAAGTGGAAAAGGCTGAGTTGCTAGATGCTGGGGCTGAATCCTGGCCCATCAGGGAGAAACTGGGAGCACTACTCAGCCCTGTGGCTGCAGTCTTGGTGTTAACTTCATGAACGGTCCAGATTGGGGTAGAACGGAGTTTGTTCTGTGGGTGGGAGGGCAAAGGGATTTATCCTGTGACATTCCCCCTGGAAACCCTGACTCAGGCTGCTTTAGCCTCAGATCAGTTATTGGAAGGGGGAAGAAGGGGGTACAGATGTGGGAGTAGCTTTCATAGGAAAGTTGGGCTGCCCCTGCTGCCAGGCTGGCTCTGGCACTGTGGGAATGATCTCTATTTCTGATGTTTGCCTGCTGTCTTTTTTGCAACTGGCTGGGCTGGAGGTATGTGAACTTTGCCTACCTTGCAGCCATGTCCGGTTGCCCAGAACTCTTCAACCCACATGGCAGGTTGCGCTGGTCAGCTTGGTGTTTGGGCCAGGGAGCAGGCAAGGCCCACGATTGGGGGGGGGGGGGAAGGAGATGGGACTTGGCTCTCTAATGGGCTCATATTTAACACAGGGATTGAGGACTCATTTGTCTTGCATTTTAATAAACTGAAGCGAAGCACACAGTGTTGGTTTATGGTTTTCTGTGTTATGTTACTTGCATGGTGGGGGGAGATTGTGGCACAGATGGGAGAGGTTTATATAATGGAATTTTCATGACGTGAATGTGATCTTGAAGATTAAAGCAGAGTAACTCCTATTGTATAAAAAGTACAGGAAAAAGAAACCAACTACAGAATTGGTCATCTTGGTTTTTACACTACCACCACCATTACTCAACCTCCCCCCCACACACATACCCCAATAAGAGCTAGGCTATAATGGTGATCTCACAGGTACCTCAGAGGGCACTTTCAAGGGGCAGGGTGAAGAGGGGAAACAATTTAAGTAGAGTAAATGACATACAGGGTGTGTGGGGGTTTAATCTTTAGGAGTGTTGTGACCCTGGTCATATTCAGCTCTGCACACACACATCTGGTTGTTTTTAACTTAAAAAGAATGGGACCACAGACTTGATCACTAATCTCTGTGATATGTATGTTTAGGCCCAAATTAAATGAGTTGAAATACTCCAAAGCCACCAGATCCTGTCCCATCATGGAAGCTAAGCAGGGTCAGTTGCCATATGTTGTCAAGGAACTTGAAGGCACATACATAAGACACACAAAAGTATAAGAAATTGCCTTGTGGACGTCTTTGTAGAAAAAATGGCCCACTTAAAGTCTGCTGCTGGAAACTCCAACAATGTCAGGAGAGGCCTCCCAAGGAAAGAGAGAGTCACCAAGGGAATGCAGATAAAAAGATGGTTCAGAAAAGCAAGGTACCAGTCCAAAACCTTCATTCCAGCTGTAAGCTTTGCCATTCTTAAGGATTCATTTTTGGCTTGTTTTACATAAGGGCAGGTTAGTATATGGGCAGGTCGGATTCATAGCTTCTCCACATTTGGGGAGCAGATTAGGATATCAAAGAGTTAAGGATGTCTTGTAAAGAGGTGTTGCTTGAATTTCCCTCATCTGGTACTCCTCAAACCAAGCTTTCTAGGATAACTTAATCATGTTTTAAAGAGAAACATATTCAGGGTTGGTTGTTGAGTCATGGCAGACATGTCAGAGTGAGGACTGGATCTGTTCCTTGGCTAGCCAGAGCATCCTTTAAGACTCTTGGTCAGTGGTGAGACAGAGCAGCTCCCAGATGTCTTATGCTGATAAGAATGTCATGAAAACAGCTGTTTGTAGAGATGAGAGGTATCTCAAGTATGACCAAGGATGTCTTCTAGACTTTAGGACAGAGATGGGGAATTGGTGGCTCCTTGGACTGTGATTTCCATTGTTCTCCATCCTCACTGGTGATGTGGCCTAGAATTGGTGGCTGCTAGGCAGGCAAGCAAACCTGCTGTTTCTGTCAGTAGACCATAAGTTGTATGTGCTAAACAGAGCCATTGGTCTGCTCTAGCTTTCATTAGCCTTCGTTGCACTTAGAAATATTCATTTCACCCAGCTGTGAAAGAGATGGGCAAATGCTGAAGGTGGTCAGGAGGTTCTGAGCACTGTAGGAGACCTGTGCTGGGCAGCAGAAGTAACGGGGATATGGCTGCAGGAGCTTTCCATTTGACGTCAAGATGTGTTATGGTAGCTGGTTTTGTTTGCCTTTGTTTCAGATAACATTTGAAAAGTGTGCAATCAACTTTCTCCCACACATACCATTTACAGTAACTTTTTAAAAAGTATTATCAGAGTGTGGGCAGAAAAGAGAGTGGCTCAGTTATCAGCCAAATACAGGGAGGCTTTTGTTGAACTTGCAACTTTAACATTTTGTTTTGTCTGTTTATAGTTTTTATTAATATAGTAGATAGAGTAGTGCTTTTTACGGGAACCCTTCTCTTGCTTTAAGCAGAGGTTTTAGGGACTATCACTCCCAAAAATTCCCTGGTCACAACACCCAGTTGTGTGCCTTCAAGTAGTTTCCAACTTATGGCAACCCGAAGGCAACCCTATCATTGAGTTTTCTTGGCAAATTTCTTCGGGGGGGTTGCCATTGCCATCCTCTGAAGCTGAGAGTGTGTGATTTGTTCAAGGTCACCAAGTGAGTTTCCTTGGCTGATCTGGGATTCGAACTCTGGTCTCCAGAGTCCTAGTCCAACGCTGAAACCACTATGCAACACTGGCTCTTACAATACATAATAGTAGTCCAAAAAATTAATTTTTCTAAGCTCTGCCCTAGAGCAGTTGCTATTGAACCTTGGTGCATATCAAAGAACCTGAGGGCACACTCAGAGCAGGACTGCATGGTTTGTGCATATAAACATACACATACGCAAACATCTTCAAATACATGATTTAGACCCCTGCTGGAGATGGCGTGGTTGCTTGGTGATCACTCTGAATCATCTTCCAGAAGCAGCTTCTTTCAAACAAAAATGCCTTTCAAACAGAGAATAAAACTATAAGTTGGTGACCGCTTTTTTATAGTGGTTGGAAGCTGCATTTGGACCAATCATTCTGCTTTGTGCTTGGAAGAAGTCTGTATCTTAAGAACTTTGCAATAAAACAGGTTCACACAAGTCAGCGCAAAAGGTTTCTCTTTAAAAAATAAATCCTTATTAGTATTACAACCTACATATAATATTATAAAAAAACTTTTACATAATATTCCACATTTATTATTTGTGCTAAATCCTCCTCAAAAGGTTTCTCTTAAGCATCCTGTAAGAACTAAAATGTAGACAAACAGAACAAGCAACGAAGTAGCAATGTCTGTAAGCATTTCTGGAATCCCTTTTTGCAGTGGCAATGGAAGTTACTTTTGGTCCTGGTGATGGCTGACTATGTAGATACAGTTGTCTCGCTGTATCCACAATTTTTTTATCCATGGATTCAAGCATCCATAGCTTGAAAATCTATAAAAATAATACAGATTTCAAAAAGCAAACCTTGATTTTGCTATTTTATATACCATAAGGGACATCATTTTATGGTGCCATTGTATTAAATGGGACTTGAGCATCCATGGATTTTGGTATCCACGGGAGGTCCTGGAACTAAACCCCAACAGATATCAAGGGCCAGTGTAGTTATGTTGTGGGTGGTGTTTTCCTATTTAGTCCTGCACTAAGGATGCTTAGGAGAGCTTTTCACAGAAAATTAGCATCCCAAACCATGAGTACTGGCTCTTTCACATTTGGGTTCCCAGAATTTGTTCTGGAGATGACATGACTCATTAGAAAAGGTGATAATGCTTGGTAAAGCGGGGAAGACCTCATTACATGTGGATAGACTCTGTCAAGAAAGCCATGGCCCTGAGTCTGCAGGACCTGGACAGGGCTGTTGATAACAGGCTCTTGGAGGTCTCTCATTCCTAGGGCTCCCATAAGTTGAAGCTGGTGGCAACACTACTAACACATTTATCCTGCTACTGCATACCATTCAAATCTCCAAACTCATGTCAGTTACAAATTCAACCTTTTTAGTTTTGCAAAATGAATAGATACTAAGCTGGGGTAGTTTAAAACACCTGGAAATGAATGCCACTGGTGACTGAGCAAATGGCTGAGAGCAAAGAGAAATTCAGTTAAATTTGTGGTGTGTTAAAAACAGGAAAAGATGCTTAAGTGAACATGTAGTTTCTGAGGAATAGATAGTTACACAATATGAAGCAACTGTGTATAGAAATGAAGAGATTAAATATTTATAAAACAATATTAAGCATAATGGAAAGAATTTTAGGGTTTCCATTGGTGGATAAATATTTTTGAAGAACGCACAGTAACAGGACAGCTGTACACTTTTCATATGACTGAAAATACTGCTTTGAACAGGGATAAGCCCTCCTAGATGTTGGTGTACTGCAGCTTCTAATATCCATCACTATTGCCTACATTGGTCAGAACTGATGGAAGCTGCAGTTGATAACATCTGGAAGGCCAAAGATTCCCATTCCTGACTTTGTAGCTAGACTCTGCTCTTTTCTTCCATCAGATCTCTCATATACCATCATCCCCTGCATCCTGCGATTAACAAGACTATATTTAATGCAGGTAGAAGAGAATGATGACATCTGTAACTGTCTGCCTTAACCTATCTGGAACTCTGGGAATTTACAGAGAGTGAAAACATTTTGTTTTTCCACTGACCAAATAAGTTGCCATTATAATAAATGTAATAAGTAGATTAAAAAGGTAAAGGTATTCCCTGTTGACAAGGTTGTCAAGTCATGTCTGATCATAGGGGATGGTGCTCATCTCCGTTACTAAGCCAAAGAGCCAGCGTTGTCCATAGATGACTCTGTGATTCTGTGGCCAGCATGATTGCACAGAATGCTGTTTACCTTCCCACCAAAGTGGTACCTATTTATCTGCTTGCATTTGCATGCTTTTGAACTGCTAAGTTGGCAGAAGCTGGGGCTAGTGACAGGAGCTCACCCCATCATGCAGCACCCGGGCCTTAAACTGCCAACTGCTGCCAATCTTGCAATCAATAGAGTCAGCATCTTAACCACTTGAACCACTTATTAATCCCTAATAAGTAGATTACAATACAGCAAAATAATTGCAAACTCCCACAGCAGTGCAACATTTCATTTGTTTATTCAACCTTAGCTCAGTATTAAATATAGCATTGATTTTTATTTGTGTAAGTGAAAGCAAGATGATCAAATAAAAACACCTTTCTAAAATATTAGGTGAAATCGCTGAATAGGTTCCCTCTTGGATTATCATACTTCAAACAAATTTGTAGGTTATAGATTAAACTAATGAAACACATTAATAATAATTTCATGGATGAAAACAATCAGGTTGACCATGGATTTGGGGTACAGCGTGATGGGTATTGGATGACATTCAGAACTTTCATAACATTACTAGAAAACTGAAATTTTGACTCCTCAGCAGTTGAGGTCAGTAATAGATTAAATAGAGCTAACGATACTGAAGATTAATCCAAACTGAATGCTCCTGTTAAGAGAACTAATCTATGAATGGAGTTTCTGCTCTCAGGAGGGACAGCGTGCTTCTTGAAATCTGAGAATATAGCTGTAGTGCACAGATAGCAGTTTGATACTACCTCAACTTTCTTGGCTCCATCCTATAGATCCTTGGGATTTGTAGTGAGGTATCTAGAATTCATTGCTAGAGACCATCAACAGGTGTGTGTTGTGCAGTGCAGTGCAGAGATATTTTCATACTTGGAGCTTAGGTATACTGCTAGGATAACGATAGTGCTATATGCACAAGTGCCAACTGTTGCCGGGAGTGCTTTTCTTCCCCATCTAATATGTTAGCTGCAGCTTTTCTTGAGGATCTTGGTCATGGTGACATAAACACATTAGTTACACCAGGGGTAGGCAACCTAAGACCCCGAGGCCTTTGGACCGGCCCCAGGCCGGTTCTGCCGCCGCTGCCATGATGATATTGATTATTGTTATTACTTTTTCTTGGGGTTTTCTTGGCAAAATCTCCACAGGGGTTTTGCCATGGCTTTTCTGGGGCTGAGAGAGTGTGCATGCATATATATTTTTTTAAAAATTTAAATTATTTATTTATTTATTTAGTTTTGGTGTTTCGGCCCCCCCCCCCAATTGTCTGAGGGACAGCAACCCAGCCCCGGCTCAAAAAGGTTGCCTACCCCTGCCCTAGGCTGTATGTTGTGCAGGCCTGATATAGATCCATGAAGAACAATAGCTGATAAAATAGGAAGTGATCACTAATTCCCTGTCCACATTGAACAGGAAGCAATAAAAGAACAGAACCTTGAAGGAGAAATATTTTTGTTATTAAGGGGCACCTTTGCTGAATGGAATTCACCTGTGAAAAAAACATGCCTAGGGGATTTTGGCCACAGAGAAAGGTATTGTTGAATGATGTGGCATTTTATGTCCTGTGTACAATTTGCATTTCAACCATGCTTCCAGTTAACTGTGAAAAGGGGCAATGTGTGGGGCTGTGAGCAGCACTAAAAATAAGCTCTCGTGTGGAAGCCACCTGACAGATCTTTTTATGTGATACAAAAACATCTCTGCTCTATATCAGAAATGAATATTTCTTACAATATTTGTTATCATTTTATAGACAGTTTGGACAAACCATATTAATGATATTTTTCTCATTTTCTCAGAAACAATAACATAGAAATGACAACAGATTTCCTGGAAGCAAGATGCCAATTATTTGGATAACTAGTCTTCCTAGCCACAATAATTTTGGCAAAAGGTGGATGTAAGACCAGGTTCCTTTGAAGCAAAGTCACTGTTAAATGTTTGTTGTGTCCCTATCAGCAAAAAAAGTGAAAAGCAGAGCATATGCAAATCAGCAAAGCCCGTCCCCCGTCCCCACACTCATATAGCTATGTTTCTCAAGGAGAGTCAGAGGATAGTGGATTTGTTTTGTCAAAAAGAATTTTGCCAAGACTTTCTAAGAGATTTGCACATTGTATGATACCCTCCTTGTACCTATATATTTTCTGTAAAACATCTTTTTCAGATTCAACTTGTTCCTTCAAAATTGTGATATGCTCCAAGCAAGAGTAGGCACGATACTGAATGCCAAAATCTCTCTGGAATCCAGGTTCATAATTTAGGAAAGCTATAACTCTCCTGACATCATCCAGGAAACTTTGGCATTCAGCAAAGGTGTCATCCAACTCCTTTTTTTTGCTGGTTGCTCTTCCTTGGAAGATCTTCATGGAAATGAAAGCTGCTCCAGCCAATCCTACCCCTCCAGCCACCATGGCAGAAAACCCAAATGTGGCAGGAGCCAGAAGGATGCCTCCCGCTGCTGCTGCTCCTCCAGCAAGACCTGCCTTGCGTGAAGTCTTGGCTTTTCTGAGATATTTCTTAATTTCATCCGCAGTACTCTGATGCTGTACCAGCATCCTTCTTATCAGCTTTGAATTTTCACATACCTCTTTTATTAGTGACTCTGTTTCCCACCTGAGAAATGGAGAAGAGAAAATTGATTTTTAAGGAACTCTAGTAATTCCCTAGTCTCCCTGACCTTCAGTGCAAGTTAAAATGTTTATTTGGGAAAATGAATTTCACAAGAAGCCTGACAGAGATGTCTTTCTGAGATTAGCAAAAGGGGTTGAGTTATGATTGTTGCTACATCTGGTGCAGGATTGTGGATTATATTTCAGTAACAATGTGATACACCAGTGTGATTTCAGCAAAGAACTGGGATGGAGAACTGTTCTTCTTTTGGACCTCGCTGCCTCCTCCCAGGGTTCAATGGTCTTAGGGGTGGGCTTCCTCATGCTGCCCTGTGTGCTCTGATGTGACCAGACCTCTCCATGCAGAGAGCAGCATGGAGCAATAGAGACTCTTCCACTGCTGTTGGCTTTAGAGGGGCTGCCTTCCTTGAGAGCTGAGCACTGGGTGGGACTGGGAGAGAAGCTGAAGGGATGATGGAGGAGCAGGAGAGAAGGGTGGGGAAGGTCAGTCTGTGACTAATGGGTTGTAGGGACTGAGGGTAGGGATGCTTTAGCAGAGAGGGAAGTGTTCATGACACAGCTGCCTTGAAAAAATCAAAATTAAAATGTAGCATCTACAAGGTCTGTTCTTGGTTCAAAATTCAGTACTCACTTTTCCCCAACTCTGCAAGTGTGGAAGAAGTCGGGCACAGACCGATCACACACGGAGTATCTTGCTGTTTCCCCACAGCAGGAGTACTTGTCACCCACGTAATTTCCTTTGTGGTTGAGGGTGAGCTCAAACTCGTACTCCACATTGTCAGCATTACAGGCAGCTTTCTTAAGGGCATCCTTGTAGTCTTCCTCAGAAAGAGAGACATCTGAACTCTGTGCAGATCTCAGGTTGCCTTTTATCATGGTGCCTTGGCAGCCAACATAAAGGGTAGGCTTTACATTCGTACCATAGGCGATGTCATCAGTACCCAGAAAGTGAGACACTTCATGGATGAGGGTACCTGGCTGGGAATTTCTTCCAAGATACTTTGGAGCATTCCAGAATAGATTACCCAAATAAATGGTTCTTGTATCATCAGGTATTATTACAGATGCATATGCATTACTGTCAATTTCCTTCTTAAATCTTACTTTCTTGAGTTCTGCAAGAAGTTTCTTCACTAGATCTTCTGTCAATATTGCATGACGTTTCATCCAAAATTCATCCTTCTCTTCCCCCTTAAGGACTACTTTCTCTGGCTCCTTCATCAGCACCCTGTCTTTCTTCTTCAGGGCATCTTGTAGGACTTCTATTGCTCCCTGCTTTACTGCTTCTGCAATTTTGGCCTCCTCCTCAGTCAGATTTTGAATATTTGCTGCTTCATCAGGCTCTAGAACTCCTTTAAAACAATACCGTTCATTTCCTTGGTTTACGCACACAAAAACTTTTGATCTCATAATTGTGCAATTAGACTAATTCACACTGTCCTGTTTGAAAAGAAAGAAAAAATATGCTTGGATTGGAATCAGAGTTTAGAAAATTAAGTTTTGGATTTCCAGAATACTCCTAACAGCTCCAGTGGTTATGGAGGGAGCTGTAGTCCCCAATTCTGGTTCTATTTCTTATCCTGTAAATATCTATAGTGAGTATTCTTCTTTTACTTCCCATAGGTCCAAAACACACTGCAGAAATAAACTAGTTTGAGACTGCTTTCACTGCCCTAGCTCAATGCTAGGGAATTTGGGGAACGTTTTGTGAGAAATTTAGCCTCTGTCAGAGAGCTCTGGTGACACAATAAACTTCAATTCCCAAGATTTCCTAGCACTGAACTGGGGCAGTTAAAGTGGTCTCAAACTAGATTATTTCTGCAGCATGTTTTGGACCACAGTGACAAAGGTAGTTTACTTTTACTCATTATATTCATGCTTTGCTTTCATACAGCCATTCATTTTTTGCACTCGGTGACATTTATGTTCAAAACTTCGCAAAAATACACACACATGATTCCACACAAAATGTGTAATTCATTTTCCTGTTCTAAGTGACATCATTTGGTTGTAATGTGTACACAACTAGGAGCTAGCAATTCTGGATATATCTCTTTCTACCAACTGGTACAAGCACATGTATGTGAAAGCAAGATCAGAGAAAGAGGGTACAATTCCATGTTTGATCTACAATGATTTGCAGCTTCTAGTAGTTTAGGGAAAAAACTCCATAAAATTGCCATCACAGCATAATAAAAGGACTTGTCTCCTCCCCAATAGTTGCTACAGATGGAATCAGCTTACAGAGAAATGTCTCAAACATTCCCTAAAAGAAAATGGTGGGGAAACAGTAGGCTTCCAGTTGTTATAGGGCTGCAACTCTCCATCATCCCTAAGCAGCATAGGCAATGGCAAGTGACTGGAAGAGCTGTAGTCTAACATGTGCAGAGCTGCATTTTGGCTACACTTGCCATAAAAAAGATTGGATGTTCCATCAGCCCACACACTCCATAGAGTATAGTGCCCCCTCAAAATGCTAAACAAGATAAACTGCCTCAAGATTACAATCATGCCCACTGGCACTAAATTCCTAATTTCAAGCTTGACTCTTTAATTGATTAAAAAGTAACCAAGAAAGAGATTTTTGGTATTTTTGTAGATTTTTGCTAGGGAGCAAAAGAAACACACAAATGGGAAACTTGTTAATGTGCTTTTAGTGCATTCTGAACTACATAGGTCAGTGTGCATGACACCAACCAGCCATCCCAGGGCAAATTGAGTCCACTTTAAGGGTTAGGGTTAGTGCTAGGGAATCATAGGAATTGGTTTCCCCCCCCTGAGACATTGAGCCTTCTCTGTCAGAGAGCTCTGGTGCCACAATAAAATACAGTTCCCATGATTCCCTAGCACTAACCCTAACCCTAAAAGTGGACTCAATTTGCACTATTTCTGTCAGTCTGCAAAGGTCCGTAGTGTGTGCTCAAAAAGAACCAGTGTATTTCAGTGGCCACTTTCTATCATGTGTTAGTATGTCCCATGCACAATTAACCTATGGCAATCTAGGATGGGACTACCAAGCACGATGCTAAAGCCATCCTTTACAGCGGGTTAATCTTTTAAAAACTGTAAACTCTATATGTGTGTGTATACACATGAGGAGTGTTGCAAGCAGTACTGAGATCACTGCATTAGCCCCCTTTTTTGCTGTTCCATGTTGTTGTGCGTGCCTTCAAGTCATTGAAGGGACCCTTATTGCAGTTGTTGTGTGCCTCTAACTCATTTTTGACTCATGGTGATCCTAAGGCAATCCTATCATAGCATATTCTTGGCATGTTTTATGGGGGGGACATTTGACACTGCCATCCTCTGAGGCTGAGAGAGTGTGATTATCACAGGGGGTTCTTGGCAGAATTTGTTTAGAGGAGGTTTGCCCGGGCCTTTCTCTGAAGAACTGATTAAAATCTCTCTCTCTCTCTCTCTCTCTCACACACACACAGGCACACACTTATTCTCATTCCCATTGATGCTTTGAGCCCTGGGAAAGGGGGCTTTGACCAGTGCAACAAAAGAATTTCCTCAGAAAGCTACTAGCAGAGTACTAGTCCCAGTCAAGCTCAAGGCTGCTATGTGCATTTTTAAAAGATTCCCCACAAATGTAAGGAAGGAATCCCTGTGCACAATGCAGATTTCCTTATGAAGCACTGCACTTTTGGAAGAAAATTCTTTCAATTTCCTGACAGGCGTGCACTTATTGCATTGACAAATTAATTCAATGGAAGTTTGGCTGTGCTCTGGTATTTGTATAATCTGTTAGAGGGCTGCACAGCCATCAAGTATACAGGCAGAGGATGAAGAGACTTCTCGACCCTGAGAAGGTACATCTTGATTCTTTTGTCCCAGGAGGTAAGGCCAAGGGTTGTACTCACCTAGTGCTGCTTTGCTCCTTGATCTGCCCTGCTTTTCAAACAGCCTTAGAAGCTTCTTTCTCACCTTGACAAGATATGGATCTGATGGTGAAACTAACAGAATCTGACTGGACTGTTGTTTCCACTTCTGATTTTAACATGCAGGTAGATACCTGGGCAGGGCTGGAAAGTCCCTATTACTGTCAAACTTTGGAAATTATTAACAAGTTATAATGCCTATGAAGCACCAGCACAAGAGTTTTCAACGAAACCTATTAAATGTATTTTTATGAATCAGCCATTGTCTTGTGATAAATGGTAGCTAATAACCCAGAGGACAGGATTTGAATTCAAAATGACCTTAACAGATTAGAGAGCTAGACCAAAACTAAGAAAATGGATGGCAACAGGAAGAAATGTAGGTGGAAAAAAATGAAATGCACAGGTATATGATGGGTAACACCTGGCTTGATAACAGTACACTCACCCCTCCGTTTTTGTGGACTTGAGGTCCGCGGTTTTGAATATTCACAGAGGGGTGACCTCTATTAAAATCAATGGGGTGCTCCCCTACGGGAGCACGTCCCTTACAAGCCTATGGGGCTTGAATATTGGTGAATCTCTGTTTTTGCGGGGTGTGTGTGTGTCTGGAACATATGCAAAAGGGATCTAGGAATGCTAACAGATCAGAAACTGAACATGAGTTACGGTAGGTAAAGGTTAGGTAAAGGTTCCCCTTTGGCAAGGTTGTCAAATCATGTCCGACTGTTGGGGGCGGTACAGCAATATGATCCTAGGCTACATCAACAGGTATATAATGTCTCTAGACCAGTGATGGCGAACCTTTCAGAGACTAAGGGCCTTTACAGACTGCCAGAAATAATGCAACCTGAGTCCACTTTAACTGCCCTGGCTCAGTGCTAGGGGATCATGAGAACTGTAGTTTATTGTGGCACCAGAGCTCTCAGGCTCAGTGTCTCAGGAAAAACTACAATTTCCATGATTCCCTAGCACTGAGCCAGGACAATTAAAGTGGACTCAAGTTGCATTATTTCTGGCAGTCTGTAAAGGCCCTTAGTGTCCAAACTGCAACCCAAAACCCACTTATTTATCTCTAAGTGCCAATATAACAATTTAGCCTAAATACTGAGGTTTTAGTTTAGAAAAAACAACTCATACATTAACATCTATTGTCTTAAAAGAAAAACTCTATCTGCTAGTTATATGCTAGGGTGATGGTGCACAGGTCCACAGAGAGGACTCTGCCCCCTCTGCCATAGTTTGCCATCACTGATCTAGACTGAGGGAAGTAATAGTATCACTCTATTCTGCTTTGGTCAGGCCCCAGCCTAAATACTGTGCCCAGTTCTGAGCACCACAGTTCAACTGGGATATTGGCAAGCTGAAGCGTGTCCAAAGGAGGGTGACCGAAATGGTGAAGGGTCTGGAAACCTTGTCCTATGAGGAAAGGCTTAGGGAGCTGGGTATGTTTAATGGTAAAATGTGGGTTAGACAATGCAACGATTAGGTGGCTTTGTAATTGGTTGACCAACCAATCCCAAAGGGTGCTCAGCAATGGCTTGTCTTCATCTTGGAGAGAAGTGACCAGTAGGTGCCACAAGGTTCTGTCCTGGGCCCAGTGCTATTCAACGTCTTTCCCCCCACTCCCAATGACTTAGATGAAGGAATAGAAGACATGCTTACCAAATTTGCAGATGACACCAAATTAGGAGGAGTAATTAATACTCCAGAGGAGGGGATCAAAATTCAAAATGACCTTAATAGATTAGAAGGCTGGGCCAATGCTAACAAAATGGATTTCAACATGGAGAAATGTAAATTGCTGCCGTTAGGCAGAAAAAATGAAATGTATAGATATAGGATGGGGGACACCTGGCTTAGCGAGACTACATGTGAAAGGGATCTAAGAGTCCTAATAAACCACATGTTGAACATGAGTCAACAGTGTGATGCAGCATCTAAAAATGCCAATGCAATTCTAGGCTGCATCAATAGAAGTATAGTGTCTAGATCAAGGGAAGTAATGGTGCCACAGTATTCTGCTTTGGTCAGGCCTCCTCACCAGAAATACTGTGATCAGTTCTGGGCACCAGAATTCAAAATGGATGTTGAGAAGCTGGAGCATGTCCAGAGGTGGGGGACTAAAATGATGAAGGGTCTGGAAACCATGCCCTATGAGAAGAGACTGGATGTTGAGAAGAGGGTGGAGCAAGCTCATTTTCTGCTGCTCCAGAGAATAGGAGACGGAACAATGGATGCAAGCTACAGGAAAAGTGATTATACCTAAACATTAGGAGAAACTTCCTGATAGCAGGAGCCATTTGACAGTGGAACACACTCCCCTGGAGAATGGTCGAGTCTCCTTCTTTGGAAGTTTTTAAACAGAGGCTGGATGGACATCTGTCAGGGGTGCTCTGTTTCTGTGTTCCTGCATGGCAGGGGGTTGGACTGGATGGTACTTGACTAGAGTTGCCATATCCTGATTTTTGCCGGGACATTCCCGGTTTTTAAGGGTCTTTGGGATGTCCTGCCCAGTTTTGGGATCATTGTGATGCTATATCAGCTTGCCTTCTGTGTTCTCCGATCTTTCATATAGCTTTTTAAATAGTGTCTTTGTTTTTCACCTGAGAAGTTGAAAAAAGCTGAATTTTTAAACAATTCTGGTCATTCCTGACTCTCCCTGATCATTAGTGCAACTTAAATGTTATATGTTCAGGAAACTGGATTCCACAAAATGCCTGGTAAAAGTCATCTTTCTGAAACCAAGGGATCATTCACACAACGTTATAACCCAGGTTGCAAACCAGTTTAAAAGGGGATCGTTCACACTTGAATCTGTTTGCAAACAGGTTTAAACGTGGGTCATTCGCACTTTAATTGGGTTTTTCCAACCTGAATTGGGGTGGGCCTGTGTCAAATCCTCCTTAACCTGGGTTTTTCGGAAAAAACTCCCTCCCCCCGTGTTTTTTTTTTTTTTTTGCAAAACACCAATTTTTTTCAGGATGCTGCCGATGTGAACTTGCTCCCGATCCGATTTGGGGCTAGCTGAAGGGAGGGATCAATGGGCAGAGAGTGAGCAGAGGGGCAGAATATGCCTATCCCATGCCAAGTACCATTTTTGTGCTCACGCTTAGTTGCCGGCTCTGAGTGTTTTCAAATTTCCTGCTAGTCTGCCCTTTAAACAACTTCTTAGCTGTTTTCCTTTTCTGCTCTTTCCCCCCTATAATGCCATTGCCAGATGTTTGGACTGCCAGAGCTGGGGAAGGAGGCTCTTCTGGGAACATGGGTTTTTAAAATAATTTTTTTGACAGAGTGTGTGTGATCTATTGCATTTGCATGGCTTCCATGTGGGTGGTGGTGGTGATTTGTTCTGTTTCTGTGTTCCCCAATGATGCCATTGCAAGGAGGAGTGGGTGGATCGAGGGAGGGATTGGGGGAAAGAGGAGGGAGAAGAAAAGAGGGACGAAGGGAAGGAGGGATGGATGGAGGAGCCTTCACCAGTCACTGCAAAATGGAGGATGTGCAAGGGAAATGGAGGACATGCCCAAATGAAAGCTAAGAGTACTCATAGAAAGATAAAATGCATGATTCCCAGTCAGGCTCCAAAGGGAAGGCATTTGTACATTTTTTCCTGGACAGGAGGATGAAATGGAAAACAGGTCCTAGGAAAGGGGGATGCTCTGGTCCAGGGGTAGGCAACCTGTCCCCTTTAAGGGCCGAGGGACTTCAGCTCCCAGAAGCCTTAGCCATGATGGCCAATAGTCCCATGTTGTCCAATAGCTCCTGGGATTCTGGGAGCTGAAGTCCCTCGGCCCTTAAAGGGGAAAGGTCGCTCCCAGTCCTCATCCCAGGCATTCATTTTCTTTTGCTGCATTTATGGTCACAACTGTGAAGAAGTACATAAACATCAACAGATGATTCCACATAAAATTCAGTTTCCAGTTTCAAGGGACAGCATATGCCTGTAGCCTGAGTACACATCCAGGAGCTAACAATTCTGGATATATCTCTTTCTCTCAACTGGTACAAGTGCTATGTGAGAGATCAGATGTGAGGATTTGCAGTGCAGATGACCTTTTAAATATATATCTCAGCTAACAATTTCTTCCCGGGCCTATGACTATGACTATCACCATGCTTTCTGCCATGTTGCCTTGTATGCCTGAAGCAGCTTCTCTTATTTTTTCAACAAATTGCATCTCTCTTCTTCTTTATTTGTCTTCATTTTGATCTTGGGTAGAAATCTACAAAGAACCATTTATATAGTAGCTACTAAGTGAAACCAAGACTGGAAAAATACACGTTTAAATTCCAGCTCAGCTGTGATGGGTGAACATGGGCCTCTCTTTCTCAGTGAAACATAAACCACACAACTGTTTATGTTGGTTTGTGTTTAGAAGTTGATGCTGGGGAAATAATTATATGTGGGCATTATTTTAGATGCATATAATTTTGTACACTTCAATTAATATCCTATTCCTTATCCTTTTTTATTTGCTTGTTCATCTGGTTTGTGGAGTGTAATACATTTGACTGCCAATAATGAGTACATAAAATAAGTGCTTTCTTTTGCTTGCTCTGCCATTCTGGCCTTCCCTTCTGATGTTTTCTGCTGTACTCACTTGTTGCTCACTTGGGAAGGCCAGCTCACATTACTTGTATGATGGTAAGCAAGAAAGACCTCCTGCCACTCCTGTACCTGTTGCAGGGCCACTCCTAGCTGGATTGAATTGATGAATGAATGATGGTAAATCATGAATGAACTGGCCATCACCCTACCTGCTAGATTCTCCCTCTTTCTTGTCTCCCCTACTCTTGGCTGTTTCACAATATGCCTACTGGACTCAGTATTTTTGCAGTGATTTTCTGGAATTCTTGTGCCTTCTGCCATTTTTACACCATGCATTTAATCCTTGCCTACTTGTTGCATCTGCTTCCAGATAGCCCTTCCCTCTTTTTGCTTTTGTACATATAGGGGGGTTGCAGACTGCCAGAAGTAGTGCAAATTGAATCCACTTTTAGGGTTAGGGTTAGTGCTAGGGAATCATGGGGACTGTATTTTATTGTGGCACCAGAGCTCTCTGACAGAGAAGGCTCAATGTCTCAGACAAAAAACAATTCCCATGATTCCCTAGCACTAACCCTAACCCTAAAAGTGGACTCAATTTGCACTATTTCTGGCAGTCTGCAACCCCCCAAAGTTCATCTTCAGTCAGCCTTCCATTTCTCTCTCTCCTAGCTTCTTTTCTTCTTCTTCCTTGCAAAACCAAAGAAAGAGGCCACTACCTCCTGCCAATAACATTCCACTTTTGATCTACAGCCACTTTAAGGTTCTAGTAACCTAATAAAAACCTCCATAAAATTGCCATCACAGCATCTCAAAGGGACTTGTTTCACCTAGATTACATAATCTAGGTTCTGTTTCACCTAGATTACATAATCTAGGTGCTGCATGATGGGGTGAGTTCCTGTCGCTAGTCCCAGCTTCTGCCAACCTAGTAGCTTGAAAGCATGCAAATGCAAGTAGATAAATAGGTACCACTTCAGTGGGAAGGTAAACAGAGTTCTGTGCAATCATGCTGGCCACATGATCACAGAATAGTCTCTGACAACACTGGCTCTTTGGCTTAGTAACGGAGATCCCTACGGTCTGACACAACAACCTTGTCAATGGGGAATACCTTTACCTTTACTATGGGAAAAGCCAGGAACAGAAAGAATCTGCCAAAAGTGAGTCAATTGTAACCTTTGAAATTCTCTCCCATTCCCGATCTTCCTATTCCCCAGATCAAATAAGGATATTTCAGATTGTATCCATGTACCTGATACCTAGGTGTGGAGAACTCTGTTAGTTCACTCCATTCCCAGGATGACATCCAAGAAACTCTTTTTGAGTATCCCTTCTCAGGAAAACATCAGTGGTGCTTTTAGACTCTTTGTGAGTCCACAAACATTATGCTTTGAGCTGTAGTTATAAATGGATCTCTGATCCAAAATATTTTTGTTCACTCCGGGCTGAAGTGTACCCCCAGCTATGGCTGAGTATTCATCATCTTTTGGCTTTTTTACTTCTATTTGGACCCCTTTGTTGTGGCTCAGATCACAGTTTTATTTTTCCTACATTCACTTTCTGGGTGCTCTTTCTCCCTATAATCAAAAAATGAATCCACCAAAAAACTAATCCAAGAAGTCCTCAATTTAGGTCACATTGATGACCATACAGCTAAATTCTTATTGACTTCACAATTCAGGGTACCTGTTTTCTACATACTTCCTAAAATTCACAAGGAAGATTTCCCTCTACCAGGGAGACACATTGTTTCTGGAGCTGGCTCTATCAACATCCAGTCTCCACTAACCACAGAATTTGGAGTTGTTGCTGATTGAGAACACCTACCAACTTCAGCTTAAACATCTTATCCTCTCCCAAATGCTGGCATATACAGTCATCCCTCCACATTTTCAGGTTAAGCATTTGTGGCTTTATTTATTTTATTTAGATATTTCAAGGATTTATATCTTGCCTTTCTCCCACAATGGGATTCAAGGCAGGTTACAATAATTTAAAAAGGCAGAAATAAACATGTTAATTTACAAACGTTAAAAATTATTAAACATTATTAGTATTAAAGCATAAGTTAAAACACAGTTAAAACCAGCACAAGTAAAATTCAGCCACTGAACGCCTTCAGCTGCTGGGGAAAGAGAGCAGGAAGGGGAAAGAGAGGGGATTTGAATATGGATTTTCCCCCCACATTGAGACTCAGCATATTCTGAACCAAGATTTGGACTGGTCTCCAGATTGCAACTGACTACAGAAATGTTCCTGCCTCATTATTTATTTTTGGTTGCCACTTCTGCATTGTGGATCAGGGTGTGTGCAGGATACATGTATGTCATAGAATAAAACAGGGAAGTACATTGTTCTCCCTTGTCACCTGAGGTGTGTCCATGTCATTGTAAGCCCTCATAAACTGAGTGACCCCATCCAGTTAGTCAAAGATGGGGAGGCCTTTTGTTTTTGTAAGGTCACTGTGACATTTTAAGCTGGCTTGCAGCCATGCACTGACAGAAGAAGGACCTCATCAAGTCCTGCACTACTGAGTAAGCCAATGGTGACCTGGAAGCCATACATTTTATCCAGCATCCTAACCTGATCCCATATGTAAGCAGTTCCTCCAATGGATGAGGAAAAGGCACCTATATGAATGTGCAGAGAGGGCTGCTCTTATCAGATATCTTCCATTTAATCTTTCTTTCGATGTTTCCTTGGATAAAGCTTTACATCCACTAGGACAAGGATGTTAAATGTATGGCTGTCCAGATGTTAAATTGTAATTCTCCATGACACTCCTTATTGTCTATGGCTTAAAACAGACATGCCCAAAGGAGTGGTTTCTGGCCACTTCAGGGGCATGGCGTGCAGATGACACGTGCCCCCAAAGCAGCTGGAAGCTTCTCTGTAGCTGCCAAAGATGGACCAAAGCTGCTGGAAAAAGGAGCAGCAAAAACACTCCTGCCAGCAGCTTGTTTGGGACCACAGCAGTGGTTTGCTTGGAGAGCAGATTGTACAGTTGCCACGGTCCTGGGCCGATCATGGCTGCAGCGGCCAGGGGCTGCTCCTAGCTGCCCTGCTTCACCCATCTGCTGGTTAGGGCTGGTGGGAGTTGCAATCCAACAACATCTGGGGGGCAGCCACACAGAAGTATATGTCACACAGAAGTAGCAAACACTTGTTTTCTTTCCCCCTGAAAGACAGTACTACTAGATCCAGTGGGCTTGACAGTTATAGTTATTAAGGCTCCCGCTACTCTTATGACCCTAGCAAATTCCCAGCTATGTCACCTTATGGCTTACATTGTAGTGACATGCTAGATTAATATAATTTTTAAAAGGAATTACAGAAATATGGGTGAGTTTTTAAAATAAACAAATAAAAACAGGTTAAATCACCACTACAGAGTATGAACTGTACACTTCCTTTGAGAAAACAATCTTCGTGCTAAAAATTTAAGAACATCCAGAATATCATTCAGGCACATGAGATATAAAACCCTCTGGATTTTTAGTCAAAATGGTTATGCCTATTTTATGGTCTAGAAGGAATCTACAATTGGTAACCATTGCACTAAATTTGATGCACTTTGGCTTTTCACAGTCGCCAAGGAAGCACTACTATTACATAAATTGAAGCAGTCCCTTTAGGTGACTAGGTTTTTGCCAGATCCCCCAAAACTGGCCCTGAATCTCAGTACCTGAACCCAGTTCTCAGGGTGAGATGGATGAAGTACATGGTGAGAGCACTATGCCAAAAGTTGTGTGATGTGAGGGGGAAAAACAGTTTTCCTCCTTTGTTAGACTCAGGGGGGTTGCAGACTGCCAGAAATAGTGTGAATTCAGTCCACTTTTAGGGTTAGGGTTAGAGTTAGGGAACCATGGGAACTGTATTTTATTGTGGCATCAGAGTTGTCTGACAGAGAAGGCTCAATGTCTCAGAAAAATAACAGTTCCCATGATTCCCTAGCACTAACCCTAACCCTAAAAGTGGACTGAATTCACACTATTTCTGGCAGTCTGCAACCCCCCTAAGGGCCTAAGCAGACTGCCAGAAATAGTGCACATTAAATTGAGGCACTGCCCTGGCTCAGTGCTAGGGAATCATGGGAATTTTATTTTTTTCTGGGACATTGAGCCTTCTCTGTTGGAGAGCTCTGGTGCCACAATAAATTACAGTTCCCATGATTCCCTAGCACTGAGCCAGGGCAGTGCCTCAATTTAATGTGCACTATTTCTGGCAGTCTGCTTAGGCCCTTAGTGTTTTGTTTTTGTTTTTGTAAAATTGAAATAGCATGCTTTATGCATCTGTGCTTGGTGCTTAAGGCATCCTGATTAATGGTATCACCAGGAGCTCCCCCTTTTAAGATCACCTGGCCCTATTCCCTCTGGCTCCCAAGAGATCATCATCAGGTCTCAGGGTTTGGTCCTTTAATCTCATTGCCTGGTATAGTCCTGATCTGACAACCCTTCCCCTGAATAACAGACATAATAGACAGATGCAATTTTGCACTACTGAATTTCCAGAGACCAAAGTATGGAGCTGTACACATGTTATGTTAGGTTCTGCATGTGTGATGCAGAATCTTGGTGTTAGTCTTGGTATTGACAAGTGTAACAGCCATTGCAGACCACTGAAATTATTCTCAGTTTAGGGCTTGATTTGAGTCAGATCTGAGCCTAAGCATCAGTTTTTAGTGTCTGGTTATAACTCTGAAATGGCAAATTAACAATGAACAGGGTGTTTTTCAGCATGTGTAGTGTACATCAAGGCATTTGCAGAATGCTCTTTTATCATTATGGTATACAACCTATGTGGACACAGGACAGGATTGAGTTGAGAGGAGAGGTAAATATTTCAGGAAAAATGTATTTTTTAAATGCAGTATATGTCATCCCAACATGTCCCCTTTTTAGTAAGTATTTGAGCTAAACTATTTACAATATTTTGGAATGTATTTCTTTTTTAAAAGACAAACTTTTTACACAGGACAGACCTTTCTTAGACCATACCATACAGCTTTCTAATAATAAAATGGCAGCCTGACCTTATCGATTCCTACTAATAAGTAAACCCTGTTGGGGCCAATAGAATTTGCTTTGAAGTAAAAGCGCAGACTTTTGTTAAGTAGCGTTATCTCTTTTGTTTTTTCAAAGACTCCCTTACTTTCATTTTCACATTGAAATGTGTATATCTTTTCTTTAAAAAAATCATTTGATAGTTTTATAAAACTTGGTGCCTTCGATGATACTGTAAATTGTTTACTCCCAGATTGTTCCTCAAATCTACCAATTGGCAGTAGCATCAAATAGCGCAGTGTGGGATGAGTGTGGGGGGTGCAGACCGCATCAGATAACATGCCAAAGGGTGTGTGTGATACCACTGTTCCTCAAACATCTGTATTTTGGCAGAAACAGGCAGTGGCATTTGCCTGTATCTCTTTCAAATGCTGAAGAGATGGTGTGAGTGGGGTGAGGGTCAGTGGGAAGAGAAAGGAGAAGCCCCAGGTTTTCTTTTAAAAATTTAAAATGTTAAATTTCAAAGTTTAATTAAAAAAAAATAAAAAAATAGAAATTTAAAAAAAATCTTTAAAAACATCACATTTTACCAAATTTTCACTTTAATCACATAAATCTATGTATATGTAAACACATTTTTAGGTGCATATGACATAATAATTTAAAGATAATTTAATGTTGCCAGTTGTTTGTATCACAACTATTACCATTAGATTCAGTGATATGTGGGAATTACAATTTCTGAGTAAATAAGTACAAAAAAACATTACTAAGGATTCTGCATGGGTGTAGTATGGGAGGAGGTCAATGGGGGGGAGGGTGACACCATGAGTTATCGCACCACTGACACCAACCCTAATGACACCACTGCAAATTGGGGCAGCTTTTGCCAAGTGTTTTCTCTCCTTCTCCTTACAAAATCTTGAGGCATCTCTTAGTTTCCCACATTTGAGACAGCAGTGCTGAAAAAATAAACCTCCTAAGGTTTTCAGAGCCCCCTCAGTTCAGGGAACTATATCCTACCAGTGAAAACAGTGGTGTCACTCGGTGTAACCCAGTGCGGTAACTCATGGTATCACCTCACCCCCCATTAACCTCCCATACTACACCATACAGACGCATTAGTAATGTTTTTGTACCAGTGTTACTCATAATACAAATTTGTATATATTACTGACCGTAATGACAATAGTTGTGATATAAAAAACTAGAAAAATTAAATTTTTATCTTCAAATTACAATATCATATGCACAGGCTAAATTTATTTACATGTACATGATTTCATGTGGTTAAACTGAAAATTTGGTAAATCTTGCCCTGCTCACATCATCTCTTCCACTGAGTTCCAGCATTCCAGACACAGGTGAACACCACAACCCGTTTCTGCCCAAAGGCAGATGTTTGGGGAGCAGTGGTGTCATTCTCCCTTAGGGTATCACCTGGTACAGCCTGAACCCACACATCCACTTCAAGCATCCAAGCATGCACAGATGGCAAACCTGCATTGTCCCCAATTGCAACGTGTGCACACAGCTGCACCGCCATTAGGGACAGGTCCTGTTGTCCCTAATGGTGGCATGACCACATGCATGCACTATCACTGGAGACAACAGGGGCTGTCCCCAATAGCGGCACAGCCATATGCCCATGCCACCACTGAACTCCTGTTGTCCCTAATGGTGGCGCAGGATTTTGGTGTCCGCAGGAGGGGGGTCTGGAATGGATCCCTCGTGAATACTGAGGGCTGACTGTATATTAGTACTGACTGTCTCCATGCATATTTGAACTTGGGGCCACATTTTATTAAATTCAAACCCTGAAAATGCTTTATGAATTATATCTCCAGGATACTCCAGTTAGCAAACAGTTATTCATGTGTACATACTAAAATGACTGAATGTCTCAGTGACGCCATGTTTTACCTGAAATTTTACCTCAGAGCAGAAGGCCACTACTAATATTAATCACCCTACTGTTGTCACTCCATATAATTCTTGCATGTTCCTCTTCCTCCATAATAGATAGTTTTCACAAGATAATAAAAAGGTTTTTAAAGAAACCTTTATTGGTTACAGGAAACAGTTTTATCCCATGTCAATGAAGCTATTGTTCATTACTGCTTGTAAAGATTCAAATGAAGACAAGGACATTCCCTGCGCCATTTTGTTTACTTTCATAATTCTCAGTATGAAATTGGGATATTGTTGTTGTTGTTGTTAACTGCCCTCGAGTTGGCCTCAATTCATGGCAACCCTGTGGATGAGACATCTCCAAGTCCCCACATCCTCAACTGCTCTGCTTAAGTCCTATAGATTCAAACCCATGACCTCCTTAATTGAGTCTCTCTATCTGGTGTGAATTCTTCCTCTTTTTCTACTGCCCTCCACCTTTGCAAGCATTAATGTCTTTTTGAGTGAGTCATGCCTTCTCATGATGTGACCAAAGTACAAAAGCTTCAGTTTTGTCATCTTGGCTTCCAGGGAGAGTTCTGGTCTTATGTGCATAAGGACCCATTTGTTTGTCTTTTTGGCTGTCCATGATATCCTCCGCATTCTTCTCCAGCACCACGTTTCAAATGAGTTTATTTTTCCCCTATCTGCTTTCTTCTTCTGGGGAATGGGGTATACTATGGCTTGGTTGATTCTGACTTTAGTGCTCAGTTGTATATCTTTATTCTTTAAGATCTTATCTAGTTCTTTCATCACTGCCCTTCCCATCCCTAGTCTTTTCCTTATCTCTTGGAAGCAGTCACAATTCTGATCAGTGTTTGATCCTAGGAATGAGAACTCAACTATTTCAGTTTCTTCATTGTTTTTGTTTTGTTTTGTTTTGTTTTCTTTATATTCAGCATTAAGCCTGCCTTTGCATTTTCATTTTTCACCTTCTTTAGTAATTTTAGTAATTTACTAATTGGGATATTAGTAGTGGTAAAAGGAAAAAAAGACATTTGTACAAGCAGTTTTTGACATCACTATTTTGTGTTGATCTAGAAAGTGAATTCAGATCTTCAAAGCAGGGATAATACCCAGAGGTAAAAGACATCCTCTCCACCCCCAAATACTTCCTGCTACCCTGCTCCATTCAGCTTCAGTCACAACATATTCATCTTCTTATGTTAAATTCTGGTCCTTTAAGAATGACTTCTGTAATCCTTTCACTCACCTAAACTAAACTCCTTGCTTTTACAGATGTTACCTCTTTTTTTAAAAAAGGTAAACAAGCAACAAAGAATCAGCATGACACAGTGATCTGAGTGCTTGAGTAGGACTCTGGCAGACCAGGGTTCAAATCCACCACTCTCCAAGGGAGTGCGTTCCACTGTCAAAAAGCTCTTAGTATGAGGAAGTTCTTCCTAATATTGAGGTGGAATCTCTTTTCCTGTCATTTGCATCCATTGCTCCAAATCCTAGTGTCTGGTGCAGCAGAAAACAAGTTTGCTCCATCCTCAACATGACATCCCTTCAAATTTTTAAACAGGGCTGTCAAATCACCTCTTAATTAAGCTTCTCTTCTCCAAGCTAAACATACCCAGCTCCCTAAGTCTCTCCTCATAGGACATGTTTTCCAGATCCTTCACCATTTTGGTTGAGGACTGACTACTTCAAACCACTGATCACTATGACAACGCTCACTTTAAATACCCTATAAGTGTCATACGAGCCACTACTCCTCATTTGAGTCAGTCCAACAGACAAGACACATCTTTGTGGCTGGGAACCATCCGAGTGATGGCAATGGGGTGCCTTTCTCCACTCCACTGTCTTCCTTCCTGGTGGGCTTCCCCCCCAAGATGCAGGAGGTTGGTGGTACTAGCAACAACAGGGATGGCCCTGACCCAAGTGGGCACTGGTGAATCATTTGATAGCCCCCATGGGACTAGGCTGGCTGCTTTGGATATGTCCCTTGCTTTAGTTTAAGCTAGCCACCACCACCACTGCCTCCTCCTCCTCCCTCCACTACCTGATTGCCTGGACCCTGTAAAAAAAGTAGTTTTTTTTTTTGTAGTTGGACCCTGTAAAAAAAATATGGACGTTTAAAAAATCCACCCAGACAGAAGTTTTAACTCTGAAAAAGAGGACATGTCTAGGGAACTGGAGAACAGGAACTTTCACTCTGAAAAAGTGGGCATGTCTTGGAAAAGGAAGACCAACGATAACTCTAACAAAGCTTCTCCAGGACGTGTGAAGGAGAAGCAATCTGGTCTATGGGGAATGGCTGTCTCCAGGCACCTGCAGCAACTAAGGACCAACCATATAAACAAGCACAGCTTGACTTTAGGCCCAGTTCATTCTGTTCTAGGACTATCACAAACATGACATTCAAGTCAGAATATACGTCTGAGAAATTCGCCTACCAAATTCTGTGCAAATTTGACAAAACAGTCTCCCCGGGGGACTGCTATAATCCTGAGGAGAAAATGTCCCACACACCCCGTAAGGGACATGTTGCATTTTGAAGGTATGAAAATGTTTTTGAAAACCTTTGAAATCTTTTTTTCAAATCCCTGGGGACTTCTGGGGCCACATGTTGCTCACCTCTGGAGTAGGCTTATTGTATCAGTTGTTGGATGCTGAGTGAAAATGGCTAATTTCAATTGACTCCATGGGTTTAGTTAGAACTAACAATAGGAATGTTGCCATTGACAGTAGACTGGAAATGAACCTGAGAGAGACAGACTTAAAGGAACCATCTCTTTCATTCAGCCAATTCAGAACTCTTTTCTGCTCCACTACAACTCAGCCAGTGGATGCTGGTCATTGTTGTACCTGCTCACCTATTCCAGATGGATGCTAATCTAGTCGAGGAAGGAATTGGGTGGATAGGCCAGCTGGAAGAGTTTGTGAAGTCAATCTTTCCCAGTGAGCAAAGAGACCTCACAAGAACAACTACCTACAAGGGTGAAATAGTTTCAAATGGCACAGTAGTGTAAGTCTCCTCACAAATAATTTTGAGGGAGGGAAGTTTTGGTGTATTAAAATGGGTAGAGGGCAAAGGTTTAGGTAGCTCCCCTGCATGCTTTTTTCCTTGAATGAACTCACATGCTCCTTAGGGTATCCCCTGGCCCTTTGTACAAATCCTGGTGTACCAGTAAGAATGCCAGTCATGAACTTTTTGGCATTTCCTTTACATTTTGGTCTTTTACATATCTAAAGATCAGGATATTTTGTCTGTAGTGGCCACAGATGGTGTCATGTTTTTGTTTGAGTTCTCTTGCTGTCCTCTGCTGATTTACATGGGAAACTGACAATCTTTGTGATGTACTTTTAGTAGAGAATGTGGTCCAAGTAAGTAATGGGGGAATAATTGACTTGCGCTGTCACAAGAGATATCTGAGGCATATATACAATACAGTATAAGACATCATCTACTCTCTTTTCCTAAGGAACCCAGGAACAGTATTTTTGTGAGAGATTCCCAACTCTTACTGAAAATAAACTTGAAAATTGCAGTTTTTCATCTGACAGCTTTTCTCCATAGAGAAATGAGGTTACTGTTGATCACTTAGTACTGAGAGAGAGGCTCTTTACATATGCACAGAAGAACTCTCTCTTTTGTTGCTATGACTCATTCATGTCTTGGTTGTTCAGTATTTCTCTTTTGCCAGACGTAGAGAACTGATCTGCTTGGAGTCGATCACATGTCCGCCAACATTTCACATGAAAATAAGGACAGCCATGTGAATTTATAAGGTATGTGGCAGAGCAAAATATAGGTATAAAATAACTTCAAAAGTTATTAATGAGGAAGGACACACATAACTGCAATATTTTAAGCAGAGAAACTTTTGGATTTCCTGTGTTTAGGAAATCCTGAAAAAAAATTGGTTTGTGGCAAGATGCAAAGGAATAGGTCCTGCTTCTAAGAATGTGAAAAATTGCAGTTTCTAAATAACTTATGCAAATGAAATTATGGTAAAGCTATCCAATCATCTATATGGTTCTGTATGGGAGAAGGGAAGGAGCATGCAGACTAGTTGTAGAGATTTTTTGCAAACCACTCTGTCCTATTTTTTCTGCAAACAGTTTGGGGGTGCCAGTGACTTACCTGGGCATATTTCATGTATTTGTGCTTTGTGCCTTCACCGTCAGATTGCGGGGCTTGAGCTCATCCAGGAGGTTAGGCTTCTGAATCATATATTTGGATTTCAGCAGCAGGTATGCTGGGTTAACTTAGGTGAATGTGCCAATGTGAACACCAGTTCCATAAATGGACCATACAGCCAATTATGGCAGAATAATAATAATGAAAGGCCAGATCTGAGCCTCAGATGTAGGTCTATCCAAGAAGCCTCTTTTTCTATCCTGTAACCAGTGAAGGAGGCTGGTATCCACAGACGGTTATGCCAATTAAAATGTGTTAGTCTTTAAATTGCCATACAGGGCACTTTCTTGTCCTCTGTGCTATTAAATGTGTACTGTACATTGTTAAAATATTCGAATAACCTTAAAGTAGATATGGTGACAGTCAGGAGGGAATCTCATCTCCATTACCATTGGAAGAGAGCAATCCTCTGGAAGGCAAAATGACCCCTGGAAAAAACAGTGCCAGTGGGGCAGTAGTTTGGATTGAACAGGGAGCACAAAATTGTGCACTGACCCTCGGTAGGGGAAACAGTGGTGCCCTCCATCTCCTCCTAATGGTGCCAAACCAGCGGATGATGAGGTGAGCACTGCCACTGTCAGCACATCCTCCTCCTCCTTTACTGGTGTGTGTGTGTGTGTGTGTGTGTGTGTGAGAGAGAGAGAGAGAGAGAGAGAGAGAGAGAGAGATCGCTGCTCCAACACAACAACAAGGGACACCTTGTGTCACCCCTCTACAATGCGGCCCTTCTTCAGGGGCTAATGGTCTCATTACTTTTGTTGTTGTTGTTGCAAGTTTTATGTTTGTAGCCAAATAAGCAGGGGAAAAGCATTTTGTAATTACTTTAAATCTCAGATGGGAAACTGTGCGAAGCTTGGGGGCTGCATGAAACCTCCAGGAGACTCTGGAGGGCTGCACCCCCACCACAACTCCCTGCAAAAACTCCAGAAAAACCAAAACAAGACACACACACACACACACATGCCTTCTTGAGGGTGGGGAGAGGGACATTTTCACTATGTTTGTATTTATTTAGTTAAAATAAATAAGGGGGAAGAAGGTATCCCAACCCCCAAAATTCAGGCATTTCCTTTTCTTTGAGGAAAGGGTGTACAGCTGGCCCTCCACATTTGCGGCTTTGACTTTTGCGACTTTGATTATTCATGGATTTGATTAATATGTTCTCTCTAGGAATCTCTAGGTTCTCCAGTGTGACTCAATGGTCAACATTTGTGAGAAGTCACACTGGAGGACCTAAAGATGCCTAGAGAGAACACTTCTTTAGGCATTTGTAGGCCCTCCACTGCAATTCGGTGGTCAACTTCCAGCAGATATTGATCACAGACTCGTACTGGAGGACTTAGAGATTCCTAAAGTGGTGTTCTCTCAGGTTAAAAAAGTATTTTATTTACCGTTCCCCCCCCCCCCCCCATTTTCATGAGGTCCTGTGCTCTAAACCTAGTGAATGTGGAGGGCTCACTGTATTGTTTGAAGGAATATGGCAGAGATTTATGAAATGAATGCATGATATGAAGAAATTGGATAAGAAGAAATTTCTCATGGTTGCTGTGACCATGAAGGCTAACTTTGAGGGAGGAAAGAGGTGGGAACAGGGAGATCTTCAGGGCAGAGAATGAAAAGGCTGAAACAGCAACATCTCAGGAAGATGGTATCAACACTTGTTGACTCCACCTGTGTCACAGACTATGGGACAGGTGATGCATTGTATTGGCATTGGTGCTGTGTGCCTTCAAGTCGTTTCCGACTTATGACAACCCTAAGGCAAATCTATCAGGGGATTTTCTTGGCAAGATTTGTTCAGAGGTGGTTTGCCATGGCATTCCCCTGAGGCTGAGAGAGTGTGACTTGCCCAAGGTCACCCAGTGGGTTTCATGGCAGAGATGATAATTGAATCCTGATCCACAGAGTCATAATTTAACACTCAAACCACTATGCCACATTGTAGCATTTTATTTACAGCCCATCTGCTCACTTACTGCGATACTCAGAGCAGAAGGGAGAATGGAAGCCATGTGTGTCACCACCAAAACAGTAAATGAAGGTGGTCATGTGAATAAATATAGATGCATTAAGGAGGGGAAATGCAAAGCCGACTATTTTAAAACTGCCATAGCTATCCAATATTTGAATTTTTAAAAAATCCTCATTAGCCAAACATAAAACATAACGTGGATGTTTAAATGCCCAAGCCCAGGCAAAATGAAAATATAAAATGTTGTTTCTGGATCATTTGGTAAGCTCACCAAGTAGATTCCTTTGTGGGGTATATAACACATCCAATGTCAGGCAAGTTTGTACATAAAATGGATAAATTTCTGCTTTTAAACACATGTACACAAATTGAACTATTGGGAGAGGCTTTTTCGGGATCTGGAGTGTGGTTTTCTAAATTCTGGATTTCTGCTGGAGGTCAACAGTGGCTAGGATGGAGCTCTGCAAATTGAAGCTCTATCTAAGTGTACCTTCTCCTCTTCACAGAACTAAGGGTCTGGGAATGGAAATCCCTGAAAACATCACATTCCCTGAAGCATCAGACTTGCAGTTTGAGAATATTCCAGGACCTGCCTTTGCTCCTACATGCTCAGGTACCAGCTGTAGCCAGAGGTATTTCCCCTCTCCCAATTTAAGCCAGTACACTGGCTGTGTCTGTTTCTGAAGAAAAAGCATCTGTGTCAGATGTGTGACTTCATTCCACTGAAACTGGAATACTGCAATGCACTGTAAGTGAGGCTGCCTTGGAAGAGTGTGCATGAACTCCATCACAGGACTAGGAAAATGAATTCTGAAAGTAATTCATTCTCATGATTCTTTATAGTGACAGAGAAGTAACACGCTGATGTTATTACTTCAATAATGAAAAACTAACACGTTACTCATGTGGCAGTGTGTCGTTCCCCCCCCCCCCAGGAAACCCTTTAGACATCTTAAGAAAATAGCAAAATATTGACAAATTCCTGCCAAAATGCCTGTAAGAATACTCTTTCCAAAGGAATGTTTGAAAATAACTGGAATAATAACTAAAATTTATTTATTCAGTAACTACTAGAAAATAACTAAAGTAACTGTTATTGTTACACTGATAAAATGGGAAAACCTATCCAGGGTAGCCAGGTTGGCCATACAACAAGTAGAATAACATCCAAAATCCACAAAATATTCAACCAACACAAATGCACAAAATACATGTTGCAAGCTTTCGAAGTTCCACTGGTTTTTTCATCAGCCAAAGATGTTAAAACTCATACAAGAGAAAGAAAAAAATGTGACAATGTTAGTCATAGGCCTACATTTTGTAATATGTTTTGTGCATTTGATTGGCATAATAAAGGTATCACTGTTGTTGTTTTTAATTTTTAAATTTTATTGAATATCCAAAAACACATATCAATTTACATTAACAATACATTTACATTTACATTTACGGTACCTTACAAAAACAATACAAACATTTTAAAAAAGGAAATAAAATTTTAACTACATATAAAAACACACAAAACCATTGATTAAAAAAACACATTAAAATACTGCATTGATACATCTCAGTGTCTCTTTCTCAGCTAACAAAACTACATCCTATCTTCCTTATCAGATCTATCAAATGTTACACTATAATTGGACATACATTAATTCATATCCCATTCCTTTATTTCCCCTTTCCAGCTCTTGGTCTGTTTCCTCTGAGCTTTATAACCACACTAGGGAGACTATCGCTCTACACTCTTAAAATGGGGCTAGGGCGCTTAAACTGCTTGGCTGCCTCCTATTGCATTCTGGAACTTGTAGTTTAGCAAGAGGCATTTAGACTATTCATCCAGAGAGCCTTTAAGCCTCACTGAACTATAAACCCCAAAATGCAACAGGAGGTAGTCAAAGCAGTTAAAGTGACCTAGCCCCATTTTAAGAGTGTGGTGTGATAAGCTCCTATCTCTGTACTGATAAATCATATATATATATATATACCCTACAGTATAATGTACGAATTATAACTGTTTATTTCCATCTATTTCCCCTAATCAATGTAATTCAATTATAAAACACTACACTTTTGTTGGTCTTTCAACATATTATATTTTGATAGCTTTACACCTCCTCTTTTATCTTCCTTTTCCCCTTTCCTCCTTTTTTTCCTTATTCTTTACTAAAACAGGGATCAATGTTTTCAGGATATAAATGTTTCAGATGAATTAAGATATAGAACTATAGCTGATCAAATAGAAAGTAATCATTAATTCCCTAGCTGCACTGAACAAGAAGGAGTCTTTTTGTTATTGAGGAGATTTTTGCCAAATGAAATTTATTTGTGAAAAAACATGCCCAGAGGACCTTGGTCACACAGAAGAGTATTGTTGGATAATAGACCTTCCATTTCAATTATGCTTCGCTTAATTGTGAAAAAAGGGCAGTGAGTAGCATTAAAAAAAACAAAAAATCTCCCATGTGGAAGCCACTTGGGGAATCTTTTTATGTGATGCAAAGATGTCATAAATGCATCTGTCTCACAATATTTGTTTTCATTCTCTATACAGCTTTGACAAACCATATCGATAACATTTTCCTCAGTCTCTGGGTACTCCAGAAACAATAACTTAATTTATCCTAGACATGACAACAGATTTCCAGGAAGCAAGAAGCCAATTACTTGAACCACTAGTCTTCCCAGCCACAATAATTTTGACAAGTTTGAGATGAGACCTGATTCCTTTGGAACAAAGTCAGTGTCAAACATTTTTGTGCCCCTATCTGCAATCTTCCATGTTTAAAATACGGGGAGAATGGGGAGAGTGAAAACCAGACTACTTGCAAATCAGCAATGTTAACCTGGAATAACAAAGCCCCCACTCCCCATATTGATATAGTTATGCTTCTCAAGCAGGATCAGAACTAAGGTAATATTAATTGGATGAAGAAAGCACATCTGTTTACTCAAAAAGGAATTTGCAAAGACTATCTAGGAGATGTGCACACTGTATGGTACCCTCCATGTACCTGTGTATTTTCTGTACATCGTCACTCTCGGATTCAACTTGTTCCATAATTTGGTGTATTGAAACTGTAATATACTCCAGGTAAGAGCAAGAAAAACACTGAATGCCAAAATCTCTCTGGAATACAGCTTTATAATGTAGAGAAACTATAATGCTCCTGACATCATCTAAGAAACTTTGGCATTCAGCAAAGATGTCATCCAACTCCTTCTTTTTGGTTGTTGCTTTTGCTTTGAAGTTCCTCATGGAAATGAGGGCTGCTCCAGCCGCAGCCACTCCTGCCCATCCGGCCACCAAAGCAGAAAGCCCAAGTGCAACAGCAACCAGAATGAGACCTCCTGGTAATGCTGCTCCTCCAGCAAAGTCCATGGAAAGACAAACCTTGCGTGAAGTCGTGGCTTTTCTGAGAGACGCGTCCATTTCATCTGTAATTCTGCAATGCTGTCTCAGCTTGCCTTTTATGTTATCTGCTCTTGTACACAGCCCTTTTACTAGTTTCTCTGTTTCCCACCTGAGAAGAGGAAAAAATGGATTTTTAAGCAACTCTGCTGATCCCTGATTCTCCCTGACCATTAGTGCAATTTAAAATGTTGTCTATTCAGGAAATTGAATTTCACCAAAAGCCTAGTAAAGGCATCTTTCTGAAGTATAGTGAGGTTAGGAAAGGAGGCAGAGTTAAAATTTTTGCTATTGCTGGTGTAGGATTGTGGTTTATGTTCCACCTACCGTATGATGCGCCAATGCAATTTCAGCAAAGGACTGAAATTGATAACTTTTTGTGCCTCCTAGGCCCTGCTACCTCCTCCCAGGACCAGAGAGTGTCAGACAGTGGCATCCCTAGGGTTGGTTTCACCCGGTGTAGTAACTCATGGTGTCACCCCGCATTGACCTCCTCCCATTTCACACCATACAGAATCCTCAGTAATGCTTTTTTGCACGAATGTTACTGATAAATCGTAATTCTCATATACTACTGAATGTACTGCTAATAGTTGTGACATAAGCAACTAGCGAAATTAAAATTATACTTTCAAATTACAATATCATATACACAACCTACATGTATTTACATATACATAGTGAAGATTTGGTTAAAATGTAATGTTTTTAAAGAAAATTTAAAAATAATATCTTCTAAAAAAAATTCAAAAATTTAAAACATTTTTTTAAATTTAAAATTTTAAAATTTGAAATTTCAATTTAAAAAATTCTGGCACCTCTCCTTTTCCCTCCCATTGAGCTTCATCCCACTCCCACCATCTCTTAAAGCTTTTTATAGGGAAGCAGATGAATGCCACACCCCATTTCTGCCAAAAGGTAGGTGTTTGAGGACCAGTGGTATCACCCCCTTAGGGGTCACCTGGTATGATCCACACACCCCACACCCTCTTAGTGATGCCACTGTTGTCAGGGGTGGGCTTCCTCATGCTGCCCTGTATGCTCTGATATGACCAGACCTTTCCATGCAGAGAGCAGGATGGAGCAACAGAGACTTTTCCCTTACTGTGGAGCTATGGAGGGGCTGCCTTCCTTGAAACTGAATCCCACTGGGTGAGACTGGGAGAAAAGATGGAAGGCAGATGGGAAAGCAGGAGGAGGTCATTCTGTAACCAATGGCTTGTGGGGACTAAGGGTGGGGATAGTGGAGCAGGAGGGGAAGCGTTCATGGCAGAGCTGCCTTGGAAAAATCAAAATTCACTTGTTTGGATGACAGTTCCCACACAGCTCTAGTCAGCATGGCAATTGCAATCCAGAAAAGTAACATCTACAAGGTCTATTGTTGGTTCACAAGCCATATAGTTTGAAAGATAATACTTCTCAGTACTTACTTTTCCCCAACTATGCAAGTGTGGAAGAAGTTGGGTACAGACTGATCGCACAAGGAGTATCTTGCTGTTTCCCCACAGCAGGAGTACTTGTCACCCACATAATTTCCTTTGTGGTTGAGGGTGAGCTCAAACTCGTACTCCACATTGTCAGCATTCCATAAGGCTTGCTGAAGGGCTTCCTTGTACTTTTCCTCAGGAGAACTACGTGCAAGTTTCGAGTTGCCTTTCACCATGACACCTTTGCAGCCAAGACGAACAGGCTTTGCGTACCTACCATAGCCAATGTCACGAGTACCCAGAAAGTGAGACACTTCGTGGATGAGGGTACCTGGCTGGGAATTTTTTCCAAGATACTTTGGAGCATCCCAGAATAAGTTACACAAATAAATGGTTCTTGTTTGATCACGACGTTTTACAAATGCATAGTGTCTAGGCTTGTTAATATTCTTCTTAAATATTACTTTGTTGAGTTCTGCAAGGAGTTTCTTCACTCGATCTTCCGTCAATATTGCATGACGTTTCATCCAGAATGGATCTTTCTCTTCCCCCTTAAGGACGATTTCCTCTGGCTCCTTCATCAGCACCCTGTCTTTCTTCTTCAGGGCATCTTGTAGGACCTCTATCGCTCCCTGCTTTGCTGCTTCTGCAATTTTGGCCTCCTCCTCAGTCAGGTCTTTAATATTTGCTGCTTCATCAGGCTTTAGAACTCCTTTAAAACAATACCGTTCATTTCCTAGTTTTTTGCACTCAAAAATTTCTTCTGATCCCATATTTGTACTGTCGTGTTCTGTTTGGAAAAAAAAGAAAAGAAAAACACTTTTGGTTTGGAATCAGAATTTTGAAAATTAAGTTTTGGACTTTGAGAATCCTTCAATCAGCCCCAGTGGTCATTGTGGGAACCGTAGGAGTTTACTTCACAAGGCGCTAACAGTGAAATTGAAGTGGAATTACAACCCATGATTTTTCTCCTTTTTGCACAATGTCGTCACCCATCTGTTGCTGATCCATTATTATACTATTATTATTGTTCAGTTTTGCATTAATGAGAGATACCCATCAATGTGAAACTGCACAATAATAACGATATTAACAATGGATCAGCAATGTCTAGTGCCAATGTCTAATTCAGTTCCATGACTAGTGCCTCATGAGGTATTCAAGTTAGTCATCAATTCTGGTTCCATTTCTTATCCTTTAAATATCTGCAGTAGGTATTTTTCTTTCACCTCTCACAGTGACAAAGATGGTTTTACCTTTGCTCATCATGCTCCTCCTTTCCATTCACACAGCCATCCATTGTCTTTTGCTATATTTATGGTTAAAACTCTGCAGAAACACATGAACACTAACCTAACAGATGATTCCACACAAAATGTCTAATTCATTTTCCAGTTCCAAGAAATAGCATATGGTTGTAGTTTGAGTACACATCTAGAACCTGGCAATTCTGGATATATCTCTTTCTGTCAACTGGTACAAGCACAGTGTCAGAGCACAATGGAGATCAGATGCATAGCATGTGAGGCCTTGCTGATCACGCACATGCGCACCCCCCATATATATATATATATATATGTCAGCTAAACTCATCCCATACCTATGACTTCTGCTGTGTTGCAGCTTCTCCTTCCATTCACCAAATTGCATCTCTCTTCTACTTTATTTTCCTTTATTTTGATCTCAGATAGAGATCTACAAATAACCAGTCTTATATTGCAATTAGTGAAACCAAGAGTGGAAAGGTTCACATTCCAACGCAGCCATGAAGCTCATTGGGTGTATTTGGGCCTTTTTCTCAGCCAAACATAAATCACAGGATTGGTTTCTATTAGCCTGTGTTTAGGAGTTGATGCTGGGGAATTAAATGTGGACATTGTTTTAGATGCATACATGTTTGTACATTTCAATTAATATTCTACTCTTTATCACGTTTTATTGGGTTTGTTTATCTAGTTTGTGGATTGTAATAAATTTTTGACTGTCAGTAATTCATATGTAAAATGCATGTGTTCTTTTGTTTGCTCTGTCTTGCTGGCCTTACTTCTTGGTGTATTCTGCTGTATAGGTAGGTGCTCACTTGGCTGGGTCAGTTCATATTGCCTGCATGATGGTGGGCAAGAAAGACCTCCTGTTACTCCTGTACCTGTTGCAGTGCCACTCTTGGCTGGCTAAATGGATGAATGTTTGATGGCAAATTTGAGAATGAACCCTACCTACTAGATTCCCCTTCTTTCTTGCCTCCCCCACCCTTGACTGTTTCACAGTTTGTCTACTGGACTCAGTATCTTTGCTGAATTCTTGTGCCGTCACATTTTAACACCATGCGTTTAATGTTTGTCTACTTGCTTGCATCTGCTCCCTGATAGTCCCAATACAGACTTTCCCTTACTCTGCTGTTATACATAAAGTTCATCTGCTGTCAGCCCCCCATTTCCCCCTCTCCTAGGTGCTAAATTTTTTCCTGCTCCTCTTACTTCTCCTCTTCCTTGTAAGATCAAAGAGAGAGGTTATTACAGTTGGCCCTCCACATATGTGGGTTTGACGTTGGTGGATTTGATTAATATGTTCTCTCTAGGAATTTCTAGGTCCTCCAGTGCCACTCTGCCTGATGTTGACCATAGAATTGTGCTGGAGAACCTAGAGATTCATAGAGAAAACACTTGTCTAGGCATTTGTAGGTCCTCCAGCATGATTCTATGATCAACTTCTGGCAGATGTTGACAACAGAATTGCACTGGAAGACCTAGAAATTTCCAGAGAGCTGTTCTTAGGTAAAAATATTAGTGTTTTTTTATTTGCAGTTTTTCCACATTCATGAGGGTCCTTCACTCCTAACCCCAGTGAATGTGGAGGTCCTACTGTACTTTCTGGCAATAACAATTCCACTTTGCATCTATAGCCACTTTCAACCCTCCATAAAATTGCTATCACAGCATCCCTCAAAGGGACTTGTCCTCTCCTCCAACAATTGCTACAGATGGAATCAGCTTACAGAGAAATACCTCTTATACCTGTGACTCAGACAATCCCAGAAAGAAAATGGTGAGGAAACAGCAGGCCTCTCAGTGTTGTAGGACTGCAACTGCCCTCATCACTAGCAGCATAGCCAATGGCAAGTGATCAGAAGAGCTATAGTCCAAGAACATCTGGAGAGCTGCACTTTGGCAACACTTGCTTAAATGTTCCCTCAACCCACACACTTCATAGAGCACAGTGCCCCATCAAAATGTTAAACAAGACAAACTGTCTCACCCACAGGATTACAATCACAGTGGGACAAAAATCCTAATTTCAAGTCTGACTCTTTAAAATAACAAGAAACCAAGAAAAAAGATTTCTGGTATGTGGTGGGGAGCAAAAGAAACACAAATGGGAGACTTTTTAATATGTTTTTCATGCATTCAGAAATTCATACGTCAGCGTGCAAGACTCCAGCAGCCCACCCCAGGACATTCAGTAGCCATTTATGTAGTGTCCTGGTCAGCCTAGGCTTAATACATCTCCAGGCCTATTTAGAGATTTAGGGGGGTTGCAGACTGCCAGAAATAGTGCAAATTGAGTCCACTTTTAGGGTTAGGGTTAGTGCTAGGGAATCATGGGAATTGTTGTTTTTTTCTGAGACATTGAGCCTTCTCTGTCAGAGAGCTCTGGTGCCACAATAAAATACAGTTCCCATGATTCCCTAGCACTAACCCTAACCCTAAAAGTGGACTCAATTTGCACTATTTCTGGCAGTCTGCAACCCCCGTTAGAGACTACTCAAAAGAATGATGGCCAACAGATTGGAAATGATCAATATACATCTCCATCCACACAAAAGGAGATACAAAGGATTGCTGCAACTACAAGACCATAGCACTAATCTCCCACGCAAGCAAAATTATGCTCAAAATTCTTCAATATAGACTTCAACCATACATGGAGAGAAATACCAGAGGTCCAAGTAGGGTTCAGAAAAGGAAGAGGCACTAGAGACCACATTGCAAACATACGATGGCTAATGGAGCACACCAGGGAATTCCAAAAGAAAATCAGCATGTGCTTTATAGACTATAGCAAAGCCTTTGGACTTTATCACATGGGGGAAATTGAAATGGGATTTAAAAGCTGGGGAAAACCAGCAAAAGCAGGTTGATTTTCACACACGTTGTTGTTAAAATGTTAACTATGGGATTTAAAATGGGATTTTCCAAAAGTAAAAAGGAGCGACTTTTGACTACTTTCCTTTCTGGTTAACAACACTTTAACAATGATGTCATGTGAAAACCAACCCACTTTTGAGGTTTTTTTTTCCAATTTAAAACCCCGTTTCTGCACAGGATTTCAACCGTGTGATAAAGTCCTTTGACGGCATAGATAATGAAAGTCTATGGAATACCCTTAAAGACATGGGAGTGCCAATACATTTGATAGTCCTGATGCGGAATCTGTACTCAGGAGAAGAGACTACTTTCAGAACAGAAAGTGGAGAAACAGAATAGTTCCCAATTAGAAAAAGGGTCAGACAAGGTTGCATCTTATCAACTTATATGCAGTTCGTACCTGTTCACCTTATATGCAGAACATACTGTAAGAAAAGCAGCTTGGACAAAGAAGAAGGAGGAGTGAAAATAGGAGGAAAGAATATCAACAATCTAAGATATGCAGATGACACCACAATACTAGCAGAAACCCTCACAGACCTGGAACAACTACTAAGAAAGATCAAGGAAGAAAGTGCAAAGGCAGGCCTATTGCTGAACATAAAGAAAACAAAAATAATGACAACAGGGAATCTAGACAAATTCAGCCTAGACAATGAGGAAATAGAAGTAGTAAAAGAGTTTTTATACCTGGGATCAAACATTGATAGAAATTGGGACAGCAGCCAGAAAATCAGAAGAAGATTAAGAATGGGGAGAGCAGCTATGAAAGAACTAGAAAAGCTCCTAAAATGCAAAGATATATAACTAAACGCAAAAGTCAGAATCATACAAGCCATTGTATTCCTTATTACCATGTATGGATGTGAGAGCTGGACAGTTAAGAAAGATGATGGGAAGAAAATCAATGTATTTGAGAGAATGTGGTGCTGGAGAAGAGTGCTGAACATCCTGTGGACAGCTAAAAAGACAAACAAATGGGCCCTAGAGCAGATCAATCTGGAAACCTCCCTGGAAGCCAAGATGACGAAACTGAGACTGTCATATTTTGGGCACATCATAAGGAGGGAGGACTCACTGAGAAAAAATAATGCTAGGAAAGGTGGAGGAAGCAGAAAGAGAGGAAGGCAACATGCTAGATAAATGGACTCTATCAAGGAGAACAGTTTACAGGACCCAAGCAGAGTGGAGGGGAGATGTCGCCATGGGTCAAAGTGACAGTGTATTAGAGAATGCACAGCCTTCAAGTAAGCAGGCAAAGAATGAAGAGACTTGGACCCCAGAAATTAAGATTTTGATTGTTATTTCCCAGGAGGTAAAGAACAGAATCTTGCTCAGAAAAGTTAAGGGTTGTACTTACCTAGTGCTGCTGTACTCCTTGGTGCGCAGTGCTTTTCAAACAGCCTTAGTAGCTTCTTTCTCACCTTGAAAAGAAACGGGTCTGTTGAATCCAATGTTTTCTGATTGTGAAAACACCAGAGTCTGACTGGGCTGTAGCTCTCACTTCTGATTTTAACATGCCCATGCCTGGGAGGGGCTGGAAAGACCCTGATGTTATCAAGCTAGGGAAATTATTAACAAGTGATAGCATCTATGAAATATCACCACAAGGGCTTTTAAATAAACTTGTTGAATGGGTTTTAACAAATGAGTGATTATCTTCTAATAAAAGTATGCACCATTACTAAAATTGGGGGATGGTATCACAGCTAAAGTCTCAATGATTAAAAGGATATGGGGGGAACCTAAGAAATAGGATAGAAAGCAGCATTCAAGTGAGAATTATAAATCATATTATAGGGTTAGGTTTTATTGAGAAAAACAACAACAGCACAGCTTCTACAAAGCTCCTTCCTTCTCCAATGGTCTAGAACTCTTTGGGTTGGTTGACAAATAGGTACGTACAGGCAAGTCAGTAGAAATATACATGGACTTCCAAAAAGCTTTGGACAAAGGGTTTCTTCAGATGGGGCCAAATGTGTCAGGAGACTGTGGTATATGTTGCTGTGGTTCCTGGGCTATTTTTCACTCCAAATATCCAAACTATGCTTCTCTTGTCCTGGACTAATTTTGGTAATTTGCAGCACTAGCTGCAACATTTTATTCCCACCCTTGGGTAGGTTATTTTTTAATTCCAGGACAAATCAGAACACAGGAGTCTCCCTTTCTTCTCCTTTACTTTTTCATTTTTAAATAAGAATTATTGTACATCAATTTGTTGTTGCTTGTTGTTGTGTACCTACAAGTCATTTCTGACTTATGGCGACCCTAAAGTGAACCTATCAGGGGTTTTCTTGGCTAGTTTCTTCAGAGGAGTCTGAGAAAGTGTGACTTGCCCAAGATCACCCTGTAAATTTACATGGCTGAGCCAGGATTTGAACCCTGGTCTCCAGAGTCCGAGTCCAACATTGAAACCTAGTCCAACATTCAAACCATTACACCATGCTGGCTCCAACTCTGCATCAATGCATCAAATCAATAGCTCCAGGAGGCCGTTCATCAATACATTTTTTTCCTCCATATTGGAAGGATAAAGCATGCTCTCTCTGTGACTTTCCAAATTTGACAGTGGTGGTGATGGTGTAGCATCCAGGCACGAGCTTCAGCAGCAGCACTAACATGGCCCTGAATACAAATTCCAGAATGGCCCAAAAAATCCAGATTAAAAAAAAAATTGTATAAATATGGCCAACTGTATTCTTATTAATCTTCAATATCAACTTAATTGGATTATTATCAGAGAAATTTGTCAGGACAGTCTGCATCTTAACTATATTTTTTCCTAATGATTTAGTAGGTAGAAGTATATCAATTATCAAAATAGGCTCATGTCCATCTGAGAAGACTGTAAAGTCTAGAGCTATATTTGTATCTCCACAGGTCTAGTAATGATACTTTTCCCATTAATCCATCAAATAATTTTCTCTTAATTCCCCCCCCCTCTCTTCACTGATTTCAAATTTTCAAATCAGGGATAGTGCTAAGAGCTAACATCCAAATAAGTAGCAGACACCTTCCCCCCAAATATTTACTGCTACACCATGTGGCCCCTTCAGCTTTCAGTCACAATATATTGAGCTCCTTGAGTTAAATCGTGGTCCCTAAAATGTTTTTAATTAAATAAACTTTATTGATAAATCAATTTACAAAAAAGACAGACAGACATATTTACATCATAAAACAAGATAGAGATGAATACAGAAAAAGAAACAAACAACCTGTGATATTGACTCAATCAACAACTGTTTCAATTGATCAATTCACCATAAGTTGAATCAATCTACATTTAAACTAAATTTTACTGTCCTTTGGCTAAATAGTCCTACACTATCTTTCTTACATCATTTTATTCTCTTTATTCCTCAGAGAAAGATGGTTCCTTGATAGCCTTGCATTCATCATGATCAGGGTTGTTAGTTGTTTGTTTTGCAGCCTTTTTACCTAACTGTAGTTCAACTGTCTAAAATTAATCAGAAATTGAAGAATAAGGGTTGGACATGTAGTAATAGAATGGCACCTTTTATCATATGTGGTGGCAGTGTGAGAAAGCAAAGAAATTCTGGAAAATTATAGATAAAAAGATTACAGAAACATTGAAAATCAACTTTACACTATCAAGAGAACTCTGCTTACTAAATATGCTAAATGGATTAGAAGCACAAACAGAAAAACATTTAGGTAGAATTCTGTTATACATGGTTACAGCAGTCAGAATTGTGTACGGCGCTAAAAGTTGGAAAGGTAAAGAACCACCAAGTATAAAAGAATGGATTTTAAAGTTGATGGACATGTCCCAAATGGACAAATTAACTATGTATTTAAACAATAAATCTAATAATAATAATAATAATAATAATAATAATAATAATTTTATCCAGCCCCTCTACGTACGCAACTGGGGTGGCTTACAACATTAAAAATACAGTAAAAATACAATACATATCCCCTAAACCCACTCACACCTCAATTTAAAAAAAATAGTATTAACAATGTAACAATTTAAAACATACTTAAAATAGGTTAATCTACAAAAGATTATGAAGATTAATGGACAAATATACCTATATTATGGGAAATTCCTAAAGAAAACCAAGACATGAGAATTAATTAAAGGATATGTTAAAAAAAAGAAAGAAAGATGAATCAGGAGTTGAAAATAATTAATTAAATTGAAAAAGCAAAATCGAATTAATCAATAATAGATCTCTTTTATCTAATTTTAAAATATATATAAAGAGTGAGTGAATAGAAATAGAATTTAAGGATAAAGACAGCACAAGGGAATATCATAAACCATGCGATTTGGTGGAAGTAAGAAGTTAAATGTATGTTTAGTTGCTTGTGGCTAAATGTGAGAATGAAAGTTTGGAATGAATCGGAGGGTATGAATAGGAGGGTATGGGAATGAATGGTTGAGATTTATTGTATTTGTTATACACATAATTTTATGTTATGAAAATTGAATAAAAAGTATCTTAATTTTTTTTAATTAAATAACCTTTATTGATAAATCAGTTTACAAAAAAGACAAAGCCATATTTACATAGTAAAACAAGATAAAGATGAATACAGAAAAAGAAAAAGAAACAAACAACAGAGAATGAGGGTGTTTTAAGTGCCTGACCAGGGTTCAAATCTCTGCTCTGCCATGGAAACCCAGTAGGAGACCTTGAGTAAACTGCACTCTCCCAGCCTCAGAAAAAGGCAAACGCAATCCCCCAGTGAACAAATCTTACCAAGAAAACCCTGTGATAACATCACCGTAAGTTGAATCAATCAACATTTAAACTAAATTTTACTGTCCTTTGGCTAAATACTCTTACAGTATCTTCTCACTTACATCATTTTAACTGACATAATTGTATCTTCTCTCATCAGAGAAAGGTGGTTCCTTGAGAGCCTTGCATTCATCATTAGGGCTGTTATTTGTTTGTTCTGCTGCTTTTGTTTTTGTTTATTTTCCAGGGGTGCCTCCTTTCCTTTTTGCAAAGTAATTTATTCTGCATACCTGGAAAGTCCAGTGATGATTTTTAAAGCTCCACTATCTTTTATGTGGTGGGGGGGATTCCCCCCAAAATATTTCGCATTCCCAAATCCCAGACATCCTGATATATCCTGATTGTTTGTCAGATATCCTATTTTGGCTCCAGTCTTGTTGCCTATTTTTATGCTAATTTCCCCTATTGAATTACATTCCTTCATCTTTTAAGTAAATGTTTGCCTAGAATTCTGTATTCTAATTCTAGTATCCCATGAATTACTCTGCTAACACAATTATACCATTGTGTAATTCACCTGGATAAGGAATCCCACCTATTTTAACTTCATTAGCAAGATTGTAATTTCCTCTGAAGGCATAGATAGAATCATAGACTTGGAAGAGACCCCAAGGGCCACCCAGTCCAACCCTTCTGCCATGCAGGAACACACAATCAAAGCACTCCCAACAGATGGCCATCCAGCATCTGTTTAAAGACCTCCAAAGAAGGAGACTCCACCACACTCCAAGGGAGTGTGTTCCACTGTCAAACAGTTCTTACTGTCTGGAAGTTCTTCCTAATGTTTAGGTGGAATCTATATTCCTGTTATTTGAATCCATTGCTCCATGTCCTATAACCTTTGCAGACTGCTAGAAATAGTGCAAATTGAGTCCACTTTAACTGTCCTGGCTCAGTGCTAGGGAATCATGGGAACTGTATTTTTTTCTGAGACATTGAGCCTTCTCTGTCAGAGTGCTCTGGTGCCACAATAAACTACAGTTCCCGTGATTCCCTATCACTGAATCAGGGCAGTTAAAGTGGACTCAATTTGCACTATTTCTGGCAGTCTGCAAAGGCCCCTAGTCTCTGAACCTGCAGAAAACAAGCTTGCTCCTTTTCCCCTATGTTTGTTGTTGTGTGCCTTCAAGTTGCTTCCAACCTATGGTGACTCTAAGGCGAGTCTATCATGGGGTTTTCTTGGCAAGATTTGTTCAGAGGTTGTTTGCCATTGCCTTCCCCTGAGGCTGAGAGCGTGTGATGACCCATTGGGTTTTATGGCCAATCTGGGAATCAAACCCTGATCTCCAGAGTCAGTCTAACTCTTAAACCACTATACCACACTGGCTCTCCATATGACATGCTTTCATATTTAAACATGGCTGTCATTCACACAGGCTAAACATACCCAGCTTCTACGCCTCTACGCCACCATTCATAGGACATGGTTTCCAGACCTTCCACCATTTTGGTCACCCTTCTCTAGATATGCTCCAGCTTTCCAATATCCCTTTTATATTGTGGTGCCAAGAACTGGTCGCAGTAATCCAGGCAAGGTATGATCAAGGCAGAACAGAGTGATACTACACTCATCCCTTTATATTTGTGGCTTTGACTTTTGTGGATTTGATTATCCACGGATTTTATTAATTGTTAAGGAAAAAGCAACATGGGATATACAGTAATAGAAATAAAAATATGTATGTGAATGTCAAAGTGACTAAGCAGGAGCAATCAGGAAGATACACAGGTGAAAAAGATAATATAATTAAGAAGCCTTCAGAGCCAAGGACAAAGTTATAGAAGGTATATTGAGAACACCTGTGATAGATTGCAAACACCTGAGACTCATTAAGTGGTCAAGGTAAAGTGATGAAATACTTGGGTTGGTCTTAAGTATGGGATGATCTATGTAAACCAATCAAAATGAATGTACACACCCACTGGGTGGAAACTGACTAGTGGGTGGTGACTAACAATGGCTATAAGTGCAATGTTTGCCAATGCATATTGTGGAGTAGTTTGTAGTAGTTTGGGAGATATTGTGAAGTGTAGAGATTGTGATGTGTAGGGCATACAGTATTTATATATAGTAGAATAAAGTAGATCTTTTATATAAGACTACTGAGTTGTCTGGTGTCTTGAGGGAAGATACAAGAGCCAGAAGAATCCTAGAGAAGTTTAGAGACATCTCAGGAAGAAGAGTGAGAAGGCTTGGAGAGTTTGTCAGGGTCTTCAGCCTATTCTCTGAAACTCAGCTGCTTGGGAAAGAAGCATCAACCACTGATCAAAACTGGTCAGCTCTGCTGCATAACAAGGTGGTGAGTTAGAGCCAGAGGTGAAGAGCTACAACTCCCATCATCCCTGACATTAATATGTTCTCTCTAGGAATATCTAGGTCCTCAAGCACAACTCTATGGTCAACTTTAACCAAAAGTTTTTTTTCCCCAGCTTCATTTATATACCGCTTCATATCGCGCTATGGGATGTCTAAGCGGTTTACAACTGTGAGCTGATTGCCCCCCAACAGTTGGGTACTCATTTTAGCGACCTCGGAAGGATGCAGGCCTGAGTCTAGCCTGAGTCCTGGCTGGTATTGAACTCGCAACCTTGTGGTTTATGAGTGAGTGGCTGCAGTACAGGCATTTAACCACTGCGCCACCAGGGCTGATTTCAGTTGCACTGAAGGACCAGAGATTTCTAGAGAGAACACACCACTTGGCATCTGTAGCTACTCCATCACAATTCTATGGTCAATGTCTGGCAGATGTTGACCACAGAGTTGCATTGGAGGACCTAGAGATTCCTAGAGAGGTGTTCTCTCAGGTAAAAACATAGTGTTTTTGTTATTTGCGATTTTTCCATATTCACGGGGGTCCTGTGCTCCTAACCCCAGTCAATATGGAGGGAGAAGTGTGTGATGTCCCTTGATTGAGGTCGAAAACACACACTGCAGAAATATTCCAGTTTGAGACCGCTTTAACTGCCCTGGCTTAGTGCTAGGGAATATTGGTGCTTTATAAAGGCATCAGAGCTCTCTGACAGAGAAGGCTAAATGTCTCACAAAACTACAACTCCCAGAATTGCCTAGCATTGAACCAGGGCAGTTAAAGTGGTCATAAACCGGATTATTTCTGCAGTGTGTTTTGGACCAGAGACCCTATACTCCTATTGATGAAGCCTAGAATTTCATTGTCTTTTCTACCTGTCACATCACATTGCTCTTGGGTCCTCCCCCCCCTTTTGAAGATGGGGACATTTGCCCTCCTTCAGTTTTCTGGGACTTTTCCTGTTTGCAAGGAATTCTCAGATTCCTGTTCCAGGAAGTCACCGTTTCAAGTTCTCAGTCTGCCTTGGAGGTGTGTAATAGACTGCCACAATGACATCCCTGTTGTTTCTCTCCTTCTTAATTTTTACCCAGTGTTTGTTGATTATTTCTTAAAATGAAAGTTATTCAGGATATAAATATTTTAGATAAAGACATAGATCCATGAAGAGCAATAGCTGATTAAATAGGAAATGATCACTAGCCCACACTGAACAGGAAGCAATAAAATAACAGAATCTTGCAGGGGGAATCTTTTTTTTATTATTGAGGAGACCTTTGCTGAACGGAATTCACGAGAAAAAATGTCCAGAAAATCTTGGCAACAGAGAAGCGTTTTCTTGGGTGATTTAGCATTTTACTAAGTCCTATGTAGAACTTCCATTTCAATCATGCTTCCAGTTAATTGTGAAAAAAGGGCAATGTGTGGGGCTGTGAGTAGCACTAAAAGGCTCCGGTACTGAAGCCACATGGGGAATCTTATATGATTCAAAGCCTTCTCTTCCATATACAATTTTGACAAATCATATTATTAACATTTTGCTCAGTTTTTGGATATTGCAGAAACAATAACTTCATTTACCCAAGAAATGACAACAGATTTCCTGGAAGCAATAAACCCCATTACTTGAACAACCAATCTTCCCAGCCATAATAATTTTGACAAAAGTTTGAGATGAGGCCAAGATCCTTTGGAACAAAGTCAGTGTCAAATGTTTGTTGTGCCCCCATCAGCAATCTTCCATGTTTAAAATATTGAGGTGGTGGTGGTGGAAAGGCAGACTAACTACAATTAAGCAATGTTAACCTAGAATAGCAAAGTCCCCCCCCCCCCCCCCCCATATTGAAATAGTAATACTTCTCAAGCAGGAACAATGCTAAGGCAATATTAACTGGATAAAGAAAGCTGATCTTTTTACGGTACTCAAAAAGGAATTTGCATAGACTTTCTAGGAGATGTGCACATCATATGATACCCTCCCTGTATCCATGTACTTTCTGCACATCATCACTCTCAGATTCAACTTGTTCCTTCAAAATTCTGATATGCTTCAAAAAAGAGTAGGAACAAAACTGAATGCCAGAATCTCTCTGAAATTTTCAACTCCTTCTTTTTGGTGGTTGTTCTTCCTTTGAAGATGTGGGCTGCTCCCTTCACAACTACACCAGCCACTATTACAGAAATGCCCAATGTGACAGAAGTAGGCATGCTGCTGCTCCTCCTCTTCCTCCAGCAATGTGTGCAGGAGGCTTTTCTGAGACTCTTGGCTTTTCTGAGACTCTTTCATTTCATCTGCAGTTCTGTGATGTTGTACCAGCTTGCCTTCTATGTTCTCTGATATTTCACGCAGAATTTTTCATAGTGTCTTTGTTTCCCACCTATGAAGTTGAGAAAATGGACTTTTAAACAACTCTGGTAATTCCTGACTCTCCTGGACCATTAAAGGTAAAGGTAAAGGTAGTTCCTTGACATGAATGTCTAGTTGTAACCAACTGTAGGGGATGGTGCTCATCTTCGTTACTTAAGCCAAAGAGCCAGTGTTGACCGAAGACGACAAAGGTGGTCATGAGACCAGCATGACTACACCGAATGCTGTTACCTTCCCACTGAAGTGGTACCTATTTATCTATTTGCATTTACATGCTTTCAGATTGCTAAGTTGGCAGAAGCTGAGACTACTGACAGGAGCTCACCCCATCATGCAGCAACCAGGCTTCGAACTGCCAACCTCCTGACCCTTCGATCGTCAGAATTGATGTCTTCACCACTAAGCCACCCCATCTCCTTCCCTGACCATTAGTGCAACTTAAATCTTATCTCTTTAGAAATCTGAATTTCACAAAAAGTCTGGTAAAGTCATCTTTCTGAAACAAAGTGAGGTCAGGAAATGGGGATGAGTTGTGATTTTTACTACTTTTGCAGGATTGTGTTTTACGTTCCACCAACAGCATGACAGGCCAATGTGATTTCAGGAAATGACTAGAATGGAGAGCTGTTCTTGCTTCATGGGCCCCACTGCTTCCTCCCAGGACCAGATGGTGTCGGGTGGGCTTCCTCATGCTGCCCTGTGTGCTCTGATGTGACCAGACCTCTCCATGCAGAGAGCAGGATGGAGCAACAGAGACTCTTCCTCTGCTGTGGGCTGGAGAGGGGCTCCATTACTTGAGGGGGGGGGGACTGTGAGAGACCCTGAAGGACTGATGGGGGAGCAAGAGAGGAGGGTGGGGAAGGTCAGTCTGTGACTAATGGGTTGTGGGGACTAAGAGTGGGGATGGTGGAGGAGGGAGGGAAGAGCTGCCTTGGAGAAATCAAAATGAACTTGTTTGGATGACAATTCCCACATCACTCCAGTTAGCATGGAAAGCCCTCCCAGCTTGGCCTCTGTGTGGCTTCCTCATGTGGAGGAAACCACATGGAGGTGAAAAAGGGATTGAGGTCAGACTAGATGCTCTCAAGGTCTGATTTTCTATAGCAGAAGCATTTTCACATTTAAAGGCCCAAAGTCAATGATCATTAGCAAACTAGAGTTTAGCCATATTGATTGTGGAGGTAAGGATAGTAAGAGTGGGAAATGACCTGGGCCAGCCTGGTATGCTAGAGATAACCATTGCAGCTGCTTGGAAGCTGCTAGGAACTATAGCTCTTACCACTGATTGTATCATTTACTGTTACATTTGTGCAACATGGGCTAATCAGTGCTGATAAAATGAATACTCTATTGTTAATTGTTAAAACCAATTTTGAACTGATATTTTTACCCTAATGAAGTCATGAGAACCTATCTACTGTATACATGGGTTTACAGCTTTCTGTATCATTACAATGCAAGCTTATAAATTTCTGGTTTGTGCTAATAAAATTTTCCTTCTTTGCTGCTGGTACAGACTGCTGGGCTGTTCTATTCAGGGCAGAAGGGAATCTCCTAGCTAAGGATAACAACAACCTTTCTACACAGATTCAGTATCCAACCTGCAGTCTGGGTACTGGAGTGTGCCACTGGTGGTTGCAATGGGATCTCAGTTCTCCTCCCTACTTATACGTAAATACCCTTTTTGCTGCTCCATGTTGTTGTTGTGTGCCTTCACTTCACTTCACTTCACTTCACTTCATTCCATCCAGTGGCGATCCTGCACTAGGTGTCACTCGTTGTGAGGGGTGGGACCTCTAGGGGAGGGCTTCCATGGCAGGACTTCCAGTGGGACTTCCCGGTGCGGGGGCATGGGAGTGGGCATGTGGGTCTGAGGCACAGCCAGAGACACACCTGCATTGGCCAAAATGGCACCTGTGTGGGCCGAAATGGTCCTGCGTGGCTGGAGGCACACCTGCATAGGCCAAAACAGAGCCCCACAGGCTGAAATATTGCCCTCGTGACCAGAGGCACACCCACGTGGGCCAAAATGGCACCCGTGCAAGCCACAACAATGCCCGTGCAACCAGAGGCACATCCATGTGGCCAGAGGCACACCTGTGAGGCTGGAGGCACACCTGTGCAGGCCAAAGTGGTGCCCGCACAGGCTGAAGCAGTGCCGTGTGGGCTGAAATGGTGCCAGCATGGCCAGAGGGGTGCCCTTCTGGCTGCGTCAGCCAGAGCCATAGCTGCACAGGCCCGAGAAGCACCTGCACGGCCCCCAAGGAGCACCCACACAAACCTGGGTAGCACTCGTGGGAGCGAGGGGCCAACTGGATGTCACCACCCTTCTGTAGTGTCATCTGCTGTGGTCCGCATCCCCCCGCATCCCCCCCCCCGTGACGCTACTGACTCCATTACAGGGTTTTATAGTCAGAACTTGTTATGAGGAGGTGTTCTCTTATCTTCCTCTGCAGCTGAGGAGCTAATGAAACCCCCCTCTCTCTTACACACACACACACACACACAGACATTTTTACTGTTGCTCTTTGCTCTGGGAAATGGGGCTTCAACTAGTAAGATGCAGTTTTCCCCATGAAGCACTGGAGTAAATTCTTTCCACTTCCTGCCAAAAGTGCACTTATTGCATTAACAAATTAATTCAGTGGAAAGTTGGCTGAGCTCTGATATTTCTCCTCAATTTCTGTTAGGGAGCCACACAGCCATAAAGTATGCAGCCAAAGGATGAAGAGACTTCTGGACCCCAGGAAGGTACATCTTGATTCTTATCTCCCTGGACAAAGGAACAAAGGGGGGTTGCAGACTGCCAGAAATAGTGCAAATTGAGTCCACTTTTAGGGTTAGGGTTAGTGCTAGGGAATCATGGGAATTGTTTTTTCCCCCTGAGACATTGAGCCTTCTCTGTCAGAGAGCTCTGGTGCCACAATAAAATACAGTTCCCATGATTCCCTAACCCTAACCCTAAAAGTGGACTCAATTTGCACTATTTCTGGCAATGTTGCTGAGAAAAGCCAAAGGTTGTACTCACCTAGTGGTGCTTTGTTCCTTGGTCTGCCCTGCTTTTCAAACAGCCTTAGAACCTTCTTTCTCACCTTGAAAAGTAGTGAGTCTGTTGAAAACCATGTTTTCCAATAGTGAAACTAGCAGAGTCTGAGTGGGCTGTAGTAGTAGCTGCGTGCATGCACCATCATTGGGGACGATGGGGGCTGTTTCCAATGGCAGTGTGTCCATGTGCACACCCCCACAACTGGGGACAATGGAACTTGAGCATCCTCAGATTTTGGTATCCTCAGGGGGGTGGGGGTGTCCAGAAGGAATCGCCCACAGATACTGCAGGTCAACTGTAATTGAATCAATTAATACCCTTTTAAAAGCCCTTTCCTTAAAAACCTGCAGTTCTAAAAGTTGGTTGGAATAAAAAAAATGTTTCCCTGCAGATGGAAGGAGAGCCAGGAGGGGACCATTCTTGCCTCCCTAGGAAGGGAGTTACAGAGCTGAGGAGCAGCCACCAAGAAGGCCCTATCTCATATATCCACCAGCCAGGGAGGGAGATTGTCTGGGAGAAGGTAGAACACAAGAGAAAATGGGGGCAGGTTTTCTGCCCACAGAAAATTAGCTTTGCCTGATTGGAAACTGGAGAAAGTTCCAGCACTTTTGATGGTTCTGTACAAGATAGATTTCCAGCAGGTATTGCTTGTTCCCTGGTTGCACGAAAGGCAAGGCCTGCTAAAATTCCCTCTTTGACAGTTACATTTCTTTTGTCTTTTCTGCCTTCTCCCAGCCGGCCTTTGCAGACTGCCAGAAATAGTGCAAATTGAGTCCACTTTAAGGGTTAGGGTTAGGGTATCATGGGAACTGTATTTTATTGTGGCACCAGAGCTCTCCGACAGAGAAGGCTCAATGTCTCAGAAAACAACAACAACAATTCCCATTATTCCCTAGCACTAACCCTAACCCTTAAAGTGGACTCAATTTGCACTATTTCTGGCAGTCTGCATGCTCCCAACAGTCTCTGGGAAGTGTGAGGACAGGATCCTGGTAGTTTTGCTTCTCTCCACTGCTCTTTTAAGCCTAGGTGGGCTTTTTCCAAACTGCAGATGACACTAGATTACTTACTAGTTTAGTTTCTATTTCTCCTGGTTTCCTTTTCCTGGCCTAAAACAACCTAGAACCATTTTTGTAAAATGGCAGAATTGCCTCCCATGACCTCTACCACAGTACTTCTCAGGCTATCTGATCCCTTTTGAATAGCACTGCCCTAGAGGATACAGAGGGCATTTTAAGTGTTTTTTTTTTAAATAAAGTAAAGAAAAGAAAAGGGGGAGGGCATAAGAAAACATGGTGGGAATGTCAGCTCCTGTGGTACAGTGAAGGATTAGTGCAGTCCCTAGATCTTGAGCATTTACTCACTTCGATGTAAACTTTATGACCAAACAGGAATTTGAACTTAGGTTTGCTGGTTCCAAGCCTAACACTCTCAACTATAAAACATTACCTGCTCACTCAGATCAATGTTTACTGTACATGGTATCAAGGATGAAACATGGTGATAGAAAAACAATGCAACAATTAATGTGATTTATTTGCATAATATTTAAATCTGCATATTGTATTTTATGTTACCTGGATTTGGGAATCAGGAAGGTATAGAACTGAACTTCCTGTCAGTAATCTCTGAAGAATTCTCTTCCATTTAGGATTTCCCTCCCAAATGAGTATTTGTTTTTATAAATACAACATAACAAGGAGCCAAAAAATATACATGTACCATGAACAACACAGAGTCTGTCTTATATGTAGAACTGCAAAGAATTGGTTATATAAGACAGATTCCATGTTGTTCATGGTACATGTGTATTTTTTTTTTGGCTCATTGTTTTTTGGCTCATTTTAGTATAATTGTCCTACGACATACATTTATTTTATTGTACTTTTATTCTGTAGTCTGAAAACTGAATAATTTTCAAGCATTGTCCTTGCTGATTACTGTTGTTTTCCACCCAAAACCTGACTTTATACTATGGTCTACCCAGAATGACTTTTGTTTATTTTTATTTGTAATGCAATTCCAGAGTTACGGAGTTGTGAGTGAGTAAAAAAGGAGGAGAAGGAGAAAGGAGAAGAAGAAATAAAATTAAATAAAATGTTACAAGTGGAAAAAAGAAAACAAACTGCCTGGGAATAGTAAGGGGGGTGGAGAAAGGGGAAATGCTTCACTTGTCCTTTATGACGGAAGTTAAGGAATTGATTTTAAATACCTTCTGAGCCATTTTCTTAGCCTGTGTTCCATTTTCAACTTTCTCCTCTTTGTATTAAACAATGGTGGTAGCCTTCACTCATTTGCTGTTTGTCATCACTCTTTTGGGATTTGACTCTTCTCTGACACAGCAGTCATTTGTCTCAAAGTTGGCTTGGCAGCAACTGTGGTCTATTTGCTCTATTTCTGAAGCACTTGGCAGGATTTGGCAAGATCATGAAGAAGTTTCCCTCATGGATAAGTCAGATTTCATATGTGTTTGAAGATAAAATGGATGAATTTTACATTTTAAAGCATCTCTATAGGGATGAAAATATGGGGAGATGTTCCCTAGGTGTCTGTAATGCAATGCCATAATATATGGATGTCATCAAGCACTCTCTTGTTCTCACCACATTCCAAGGGAGCTGTTCATATTTTGAATCAGTGCAGATTGGATGGAGTTAAACACACTGATGTTTAATCCAGGCAGAGGTACCGTATTTTCCGGCGTATAAGACGATCCACGTATAAGACGACCCCCCCATTTTTTCCAGTCAAAATATAGAGTTTTAGCACCTCTATCCTCATTATCCTTATATCCGGCGTATAAGACGACCCCCCCAGTTTAGCCACAGATTTTGCAGGTAAAAAAGTAGTCTTATACGCAGGAAAATAAGGTACTCCTTTAAACAGAACTGATGGTCTGTGAATGGGAATTCCTGTGCTCAGCAGGGCAGCCCTCTCCCTGAAGTGTCAGATTTGCAGCTTGGAAATGCTCCTGAGCCAGCCTTTGCTCCTACACATTCTTGTCTTAGCTAGGGCCAGAAGACCTTTCCTTCAGTTTATGCTTGCATACTCACTGTGCCAGTGTGGTGTAGTGGTTTGAGTGCTGGCCTATGACGCTGGAAAACAGGGTTTGAATCCTTGCTTGGCCATAGAAGCCCACTTGGTAAATCACACTCTCTCAAGGAAGGAAGGCAAAGGTAAACCTTTTCTGAACAACTCTTGCCAAAAAATATAGGATTGGCTTAGAGTTGCTGTAAGTAAGAAATGACTTGAAAGCACACAACAACAAACTAATGGTGCCTGCTGCTCAGCAAAGCAGGTCTGATCATAGTTACATACATGTCTTACCTCTAGTGTGTTGATTATTATTGTTTTTTTCTTACCATAGTGACCTATATATCTTCAATGAAATGAGAATAAATAAGGCTGCTTTGGAAGGGTGTACAAAACTACAGCACAGATCTAGGAAAGCTGCTTTCAAAGATATTTTATTCCTTTGACTCTTAATAGGATTTTACAAGTAATCTGTTGCCATTTTTTCATAGCAATGTTGAAAAAGTGACATGTTGGGTTATTCGTTGCAACACTATATCACTTTTCTATTACTTTTCAATAGGTCTTCTTTCTTTCTTTCTTTCTTTGTAAAAAGACTGTAGGATTCTTCAGAAAATGGTATACAGTTTGAAAAAATAGTTTTTTGTGGGTTTTTCGGGCTGTGGGGCCATGTTCTAGAAGAGTTTCTTTCTGACGTTTCGCCAGTATCAGTTTGAAAAATTCTTGGAAAAATTAGTTTTTAAAAGGAACATTGGGATATAATTAGAAACAATTATTTAATACACCAAGAAAATGGGAAATTTTTACTTATTATGTTACTTTAGAAGTATGACTTTATTAGATTACATCCATTAATTGCCCTGCAAAATAATTGCTGCTAAGTACATTCCTTGTAATTTCTTAATCCCATGCTCTGCTTCAGCATGTACGTAATCTATTACATTTAGTATAAATATATATGCCCCTCTTTTCCATATATCGTATCCAAAAAGCTATTATTAAATACTTTTTAGTTGGGATATAAACATTTTATATAAAATATAGCCCCCATTTTCCAGTGGCATTCCCCGACCATGTGACATCCAGTGCAGGGGCCGGGACTTTTGGGGGGTGAGACTACTGGAGTGGGACCTCTGGTGGACTTCTGGGGTTCAGTGCACGCGGGAGCGCATGCGAGTCACACAGGAGCTTGTGCGCGCAGCCCCAAGGAGCAGCCCTGGGAAGGCCCTGGGGAGACCACTGTCCCAGGGAGAAGCACCATGGCCCAGGGAAGGCCTGGGGAGAAGCCCCACAGCCCAGAGGCATGCCCAATGCAGGCCAAAGCAGCTTCCACAGCAGTGCTGAGCAGCCTCCATGCAGCAGGGGGACGGCGGATCAACTGGGTGTCATCCCCCTTCTGGGGTGTTACCTGGTGTGGCTTGCACCCCCAGCATTCCCCCCAGTAGCACTACTGCCATTTCCCCCCACGAGGAACAGATTAAAAAGGAAATTATCACTAATCATCCTTGCCATATTGAACAGACAGCAATAAATGAGCAGAACCTGCAAGAGGGAATCTTCTAATTATTGGACCTTTGCTGAGTGGAATTTCCTTACAATAAAATAAAATAAAATGATAGGAGGATCTTGGCCATGGCAAGTGTATTGTTGGATGATGGCACTTCACTGAGCCTGTGGCAAACTTCAAGTTCATTTGTGCTTCCAACTGATTGTGAAAAGATACAATGTGGGAGGCTGTGACTGTGAGCAGCATTAAAAGGCTATAGTGTAGAGACAACTTGGAGCATCTTTCCATATAATTCATGTTACATGTTAGAAACACATCTTCCTACTTATATTTGTTTTTGTTCTATATGCAGTTTTGGCAAATCCTGTTAATAATAATTTTCTCAGCTTTTAAGTACTCAAAATAATTCATTAGGTAATAACTTTATTTACCGTGGAAATGGCCATGGATTTTCTTGAAGTAATAAGGCAATCTCTTGTATGAACATTCGTCCCAACTGTAATAATTTTGACAAAGAGTGAAGGGGAGGTCAGGTTTACTTGGAACAATTTCACTTTCCAGAGATGGATGTAATGAACACATACTGTTTTTTGCCCAAAATACTGCTGGTAAGAAACACATTTCTTTCCTCATATCCAGCATTTCTATTCCTAGAAAGGCTGACCTTCAAATCTGTTCCAGAAATAAGTTCTCATTTAAAGAACTAGGTAAGCCCAAGATCTTGGGCACACCTACTAATAAGTTTTTGATCTCCTCTCCTTTGAATAATAGCCTCCCCCCATTTTAGAAATGTGCTCTTCCCATTTGAAAAGCAGTTTGACATGTGGAATAGGAAGATGAACTGCCATATATAGCAAGCCAGGCCATTCAGATCTTTGGGTCATGGCTCTGTGTAGAGGTCTGCAGATTGTGCCTTATGAGGATTTTACACTTTAGTCACTTCTGGCACAAGCTGTCACAAAAATAAAGGAAACAATGAGCTGATTTTCTCAATATCATGCATTTAGAGACCAATGATGACACTGATAAAATTTCATCAATATACTATAATAACTTCCAGGTGATAATTATTACTTTACGATACCCCCTCGTAAGGCTCAGTCTGCAGACTTCTACAATATCCAGTATTCTGGGTCAAGAAACGCTGGGAAAAATATGTAAATCTGGATGGTGACTACGTAGATAAAAGTGAACAACTACAAATGAAAACAAACTTTATGTCAAATTTTTGTAAAGGTGAGAATTAAAACTTTACGATATTCCCTCGTAGAAAATGAACTTTGGATTAGGACTGGATTGGGTCCATTGGCCTGGTGTGTGTGAAGTAATGATATTCCACAGAACAGAGCCTGCAATGACATTTATTCACATCTGGCCCCCAGGACAATGGTTTTTCGCTTTGCTACACACCTGAGGATCCCAGTCCTTCCTTGTATGGCTCCCCCCTTTCTGTTTCACTTTCTGGAGGCAGCAGGGAAGATTTGGAAGGCAGAATGTCTGTCAGTGAAGGCTTTAGTGGAAGCTGAAGACTGAGATGCTGCTGCTGCATATGTGTGGTGAACCCAAGGAACCTAAATGCCCACATTTCTCCAGCTTTCTTGGATGCACCCAGGCAGAATTCAGGGCTTCAGTTCCCACTGTGGTCTCTGCAGTGGTAAGATGAGTTGCCTGTTCATCCTTACCTCCTTTAGCCCTGACAAGTAGCATAAAATGGAGGCATTGCGGGAAAGCATCTCAGGTCATCCAACTTGAATTTTTTAACAGTGATTGAGCTCCCCATGCTATGGCCAAGCCTAGTGATATGAAAGTCTAATTCTGACACTTTTTGGAACAAAGACAATCGACCCTCCAGCATGTCACAGATGAAAAATAGGACATGTGTGGCCAAGCAAGATCACACATGGTCAAGATGGCAAAAAGTAGGAAAATGGGAGGAGAGAGAAGATGGGCTATTTTCAAAGTAGCTGAAAAAGTGGGATGACAGAGAATTAATTGGGACTGACCCTGACAAATCAGAACACTTGGAAGGTATGTCCTGCACAATCTGAAGTTTAATCTAAATTGATCTTTGGAGGAACCAATTCCCAGATATAGGTGTGACAGAGTTAAGATGAATACATATTTGATATATTACATGCACACTTTCAAAAGAAAAACTGCAAATGCAAGCTTATTGATTGCCTTATCATTTTAATAGATAGTTGGGTTGAGAGAAGAGTACTTTCGGCAGGGATAGTACCCTTGCTTTCACTCCTCTCCCCTTCCCCCTCCCCTCCACCAAGCAAGCCTGAATGGTTAAAATGAAGGGGGAAAAAAAAGCAATAATCTTAAATACAGCAAAATTATGCTTGTTCAGCAAAGCATCTCCCTCCCTTCTTGTTACATTTGTGTACATATGCCCCCTGAATTGGATCAGTGCTAGAGTGATACTAGCCAAAGGAGAAAAAGTTTATCTTTTTGCTTAAAAAATGTTCACAAAGGTATTCCAGGACTGCTGTACTCTCCAGGACCCCTGCCACGTAACCATGTAACTGTGTCCAAGCCTACTTTTCTTATAGTATGTTGAACAGATAAGAGTGAAAGTATGCAACCTTGTCTGATCCCTTTGCCAGTTGGGAACCATTCTGTTTCTCCATGTTCTGTTCTAACAGTAGTCTCTTGTCCCGAGTACAGATTCTTCATCAGGACTATCAGATGTTTTGGTACTCCCATGTCTTTAAGGGCATTACATAGCCTTTCATGATCTATGCAGTCAAAGGCTTTGCTATAGTCTATAAAGCACATGCTGATTTTCTTTTGGAATTCCCTGCTGCACTCCATTAACCATTGTATGTTTGCAATGTGGTCCCTAGTGCCTCTTCCTTTCCTGAACCCCGCTTGGACCTCTGGGATTTTCTCTCTATGTATGGTTGGAGTCTATGTTGCAGAATTTTGAGCATAATTTTGCTTGCATGGGAGATTGGTGCTATGGTACTGTAGTTGCTGCAGTCTTTTGTTTCTCCTTTTTTGGAGATGTATATTGTCTGCCTCCAATCTGTTGGCCATTATTTTGTTTTCCATATCTGTTGACATATGTTGGTTAGCACTAGAGTTGACTCTGTCAGTGTGGATTGCAGCAGTTCAATTGGAATATCATCTATTCCTGGTGATTTGATTTTTGATATTTCTCTTATTGCAGCTTCCACCTCATTTTTTAGAATTTGGGGTTCATCTTCATATGATTCTTCATTCCATGTGTTCTTCATTATGTCATCTCTTTTGTATAATTCTTCTGTGTATTGTCATCCAACGTCTTTTTATTCCTTCCTGGTCTTGAATTATGTTATTTTTATTGTCATAGAGCATCCCAGCCCTTGGTTTGAATTTTCCTTTGATTTCCCAGATCTTGTGAAATAGATATCTTGTTCTTTCCTTTTTGTTGTTCTCTTTTATTTCTCTGCATTGGCCGTTGTCGTAATTTTCTTTATCTTTCTGCACAAGCTGTTGTACTGTTGCATTCATAATTTTTAGTTTGTTCCTATCTCCCTTTTGTTTTTCTTCTCTTCTTTTCTTTGTTGCTTGTAGTGTTTTTTCTGTCATCCATGGTTTTTCTCTCTTTGTTTATTGAATGTGTCTGTCTGCATTCTTCTTTTATTATGTCTCTGGTTTCGGACCATAGTTTCTGGTTCTCAGTCTATTACGCTTAGTAGTGCGAATCTGTTTTTTATGTTGTCAATAAATTCTGTTGAGATAGTATTTAGATCATATTTTGGTATAATCACTGGTTTTGTTTTCTTCTTGAGTCTTACTCTTCTTTTTGGTATGAGTAATTTGTGATCTGTGCCACAGTTGGCACCTGGTCTAGTCTTGGCCACCAGTATAGAGTTCCGCCATCTTTTATTCCGATTATGCAATCTATTTGATTTTTGTATTAACCATCTGGTAATGTCCATGTGTATAGCCTTGTTTTTGGTTGTATGAAAAATTTGTTTGCAATGGATTGGTTGTTGGCTTAACAAAAATCTATCAGATGCTCACCTGCTTCATTTCTTTTGCCTAATCCAAATCTGCCTACTTTTTTCATTCTTCTCTGCTTCCAACTTTTATGTTCCAATCTCCAATGATCAGTTTGACATCCTGTGTTGGTGTGCTGTCAGTTTCTTCCTGTACTCCTTCATAGAATCTATCAATTTCTTCCTCTTCTGCCTCTGTGGTTGGTGCACATACTTGAATTATGGTGATATTCATAGGTTTACCATGGAGCCTTACTGAAATGATTTGGTCTGATATTGCATTGTGTCCTCTGACTGTTTTTGTCACATCTTTTCTTAGTATGAAAGCCACCCCGTTTCTTCTTGTCTTTTCATTCCCTGAGTAGAACACTCTATGGTAGTCTGATTCAAAGTGGCCCATTCCTGTCCATTTTAACTCACCCATCCCCAGTACTGCTATGTTCATGTGTTCCATTTCTATTTTTACTATGGGGGGTTGCAGACTGCCAGAAATAGTGCAAATTGAGTCTACTTTTAGGGTTAGGGTTAGTGCTAGGGAATCATGGGAATTGTTTTTTTTCTGAGACATTGAGCCTTCTCTGTCAGAGAGCTCTAGTGCCACAATAAACTACAGTCCCCATGATTCCCTAACCCTAACCCTAAAAGTGGACTCAATTTGCACTATTTCTGGCAGTCTGCAACCCCCCTATGTCTACTTCCCTTGGCTCATGCTTCTCACATTCCATGTCCCTGTTTTATGTGTAATGCTGCTTTGGATGCCATTTGCCTTTCTAAAAGTGTGTGCTATTTATTTTGGCATCCTTCTTATGCCATTGGTTAATCTTGCAAATGTGATATCCCTTTATTTCTCCTTCTTTCCCTTTCTGTTAATGCTCTGATTCTGCATGTATCTCACTTGGAGTATCTCATCATAGGGTTTACTAAGTAGGGATTTGGATCTCTTGTCTCCTAGTCCAACACGCATACCATACCACACTGGCTCTCACCATTGTCAAGGTTTCAGTAATGCCCAAATATTCAACCTGAGGCTTCTGAGGGGAGCAATAAGGAGTTCTCTAGTAGAAACCACAATTCCTAGAAATCCTGAGAAATTCACTATTCCTGGAAAGCTTTGGAGTCTAATAATGTTCCAGCACACCAACAGAAGACCTCCCCACTCATCCCATTCCTCAGCTATTGCAGTTGAAAGGACCCTGGAAGTAACACTGGCACCACCGCTGGAAGGTCTGACTACTCTTGTTACCAGAGAATTGCAAATTGCCACCATGTTGTCTTCATGACCCCATTTTGATGTACTGGCATTGGGAAGACTGAAAACTGGAGATGGCTCCTGTACCTTCAATGGTTGTGTTGAAGGGGGACTCTACATGACAAGCAACACCTGCTGAAATTCCCTCCTCTACACAACCAGACAGGAAGCCTATCCTTTCTTCAGTCTGGCAACTCTATCTGTAACTGATGCAGATTGACAAGCCATGATAGGTTCTGTTTATGAGACCAGTCAAAGCTCTGTATTGATATAGAAAAAGAACACTCCAGCCTTTCATATCAGAGATGGGCAAAGTGCAGCCCTCCAGTTGTTGTTGGACTGCAACTCCCAGCATTCCACACCATGGCTATGTTGACTAGGACTGATGGTAACTGCAGTCCAGTAACATCCAGAGAAATACACTTTGCTCTTTTGTATTTTGTACTATGGATTTCTAGAAGTGTAAGTTAAAACTTGTCCACATCTTAATCAAGATAATATCATGCCTTACTGAGGGCTGGCCTAGAAACAAGCATGTTTTACTAGATAAACAGAAACATCTATGGGGAATGGAAGAAACTTTTGGCTTAGATAAGAAATCACCCAGAGGAATAAAGATGAGATCATCACTTTTATTGAATTTTTTTTTTAAAAAACCACAAATTATACAGGGATTTATATGCCACCTTTTTAATGCATACATATTACTTGGAGGAGCTTGTAATAAAGCCTCAACTTCATAATAAAAGCAAAATATCCAGGCTGAGGGGGGTTGCAGACTGCCAGAAATAGTGCAAATTGAGTCCACTTTTAGTGTTAGGGTTAGTGCTAGGGAATCATAGGAATTGTGTTTTTTTTTCCTGAGACATTGAGCCTTCTCTGTCAGAGAGCTCTGGTGCCACAATAAAATACAGTTCCCATGATTCCCTAACCCTAACCCTAACCCTAAAAGTGGACTCAATTTGCACTATTTCTGGCAGTCTGCAACCCCCCTGAGTCTCCCTTATCCAGAATTTCAAAATTTAAAATTGTCCACATGAGTGGGTGAGATACTGACACCTTTGCTTCTGATGGTTCAGTGTACACGAACCTTGTATCATGCTTAAAAATACATCTAAAAGACTTCAAGTGACCTACCCTTCACCGATTCATATAGGGCCTTTACAGACTGCCAGAAATAATGCAGCCTGAGTCCACTTTAACTGCCCTGGCTCAGTGCTAGGGAATCATGGGAACTGTAGTTTATTGTGGCACCAGAGTTCTCTGACAGAGAAGGCTCAATGTTTCAGAACAAACTACAGTTCCCATGATTCCCTAGCACTGAGCCAGGACAGTTAAAGTGGATGCAAGCTGCATTATTTCTGGCAGTCTGTAAAGGCCCATACTCATTCTTCATCTCTGTATATCCCATTCAAAATTATATTCTTTTAACTTTTAAATTGCTTATCCTTCCTGTTTCTACAAAAATATTTATAATATAATATAAGTCACACTATAAATTTAGACAGTCTTTCTTCTTTTTCTTTTTTAGCTCTTTTCCACCTTAATCCACCATGTCTATAGACAGGTCATTCACCCACTTCTTCTTTAAATATATAAGTATTCCCCCCCCTCCCATCTGTCTTGGTTTCCTTTGTATTTCCATTTAAACTTTTTGATAAGATATATACCTCTAGCATATCAGGCAATTTAATAATCCATTCATCAATTTGTATTTCTTTTCTTACTTTCCAGTATCTTGCATACACCAACCTAGCTGCTGTTAACATATAAAAACAAAACAAAACAATTTTACCAGTTTTTGTTCAATATCTTCTTCTATCATGTTCAAAAGCAAAATTTCTGGTTTGAAATCTAGATCAATTTCGAATATATCCTTTATACCCCTATGTATCTCTAACCAATCTCTTTCTGCTTCTACACAGGCCCACCATAAGTGACAGAAAGTCCCTTTTTCCCTCCCACACTTCCAACAAGAGTTTTCTCCATTTCCATATATTTTACTGATTTTATCTGGAGAGAGATGCAATCTGTAAAGAATTTTATTAAAGTTTTCTTTTACATCTTGACTAGCAGAATATTTTAACCTTTTATTCCAGAATCTTTCCCATCGGCTTAATTCTAATGTGTGTCCACAATTTCTTGCCCATTGGATCATATTTTCTTTTATTAAATCCTCTTCCATACATATTTCTAATAGTTTTTAATACACTCTGAATGGGGGAGCAGGTGTTTCCAGTCAAATGATTTCTTCTAGTTCACTCTTAATGTTTGTGATACCCACTGTTTTTCTGTCCACTATAAATCTTGATTTTAATTGCTGACAAAAACCAACCACAATTTTGACCTTTTGATCTAATTTGTTCTAATGTTTTCATTTCATAGCCATTCCTTTATTTCTTTAGAATTTTGTTGTATTTTAACCATTTTTCTTTCCTCTGGGTGTCTGGTTTAAATAAAGCCTCATGGGGAGATGCCCATAATGGTATTTGGGGACATATTCTTCTTTTGTATATATAGAGAGGCTCTAAGAAAGTGAATATTGAAGTCACAATTAGCCTGCACTTTGTTGTAGAATAGATAGGTGTGATATCCAAAGCGTAATGTCGAACCTTTTAATTTTAGTAGCTTTTTATTTTCTAATTTCATCCAATCTTTTAACCATATGAAAGAACTGGCTTCAAAATATAACTTTAGATCCAGCACTACAAAGCCACACCTTTCTACTGCGTCATATATGTATTTTTGTTTGATCCTGGGTTTCTTTCCTGCCCATATATATTCAGATAGTTGCTTTTGCCAGCTTTAAAACAATTTCATTTTTAATTATTGGTATGGCTTGAAATAAAAAAAGGAATCTAGGTAGGACATTCATTTTCACTACAGAGATTTGCCCCAGTAGTGTCAACTTAAATCTCTCCATTGATTTAAGTCCTTTTTTATTTCGTTCCATTTTTCCATATAATTGTTTCTAAATAAGTCCAAATTTTTAGTTGTTAATGTTATTTCCAAATATTTAGCTTTTTGTCAGAATCCAAACTTGGAAAATGAGCATGGAAAGATAAGACATAAAACCTTAAGAAGCAAAGATATGATATCTGATGTTACATTGGTATCGGTTCACTATTCAAAGCGAGTGAACAAAGGTTGCCAATCCCAGAGAACAGGACAGTCCTAATAATTCCACAGAAACATGGATGGTAGAGAGATTTGTTATTGATCAGAGTACTATACAAATATTCATTCATTTAATAAATAATAATCTCTTAACTAGCTGTTTCACATTTGCAAGTCTGTGAGGCCACTTCAGGCAGGACAGTATGGCGGAGAAGGTAAACCTGAGATCTCTTCCTTTGTCCATTTAACATTCTCCCATACAAACCTGCCCATGTTTTGAAATCTTCTGGGGAGGTACTTCTCTCTCCACCACCCTAACAGATATATCTGGTGGGAACATGGGAGAGTGGCTTCTTGGTGGCTGCCCCCAAATCCCCCTTCCTCTGGATCTCCCTTTCCATAGAGTTAGACTTGCACTTGCAATTACATTTTAAACTATTCTATGTTGTTAATTTTTAGCCATGTTTGTTTTAACTCTTGTGGGCCAACTTGAGTCCTGAACAGGCCATGGAACTCATGGCAGCTTATAATTAAAAATGATTACAATATAGTTAAACACGTAAAAAGGTCAATATCAAAGCAGAACCAGACTATTAACAATACAAAGACCATTTGAAATGTACCCTTAAAAGTTTTTTTTTTAAGTTAAAAACAGTACTATTAAAAATAAACAGTGAGCCTTGGGTATCCACTGTGGTTTGGTTCCTTTCTTGAGTATTTCAGGGCCCAGGCAGGCTCATACAGAGAGATGTGATCTGTCAGATAGCCTTTAATAAAAAGTATTTATAAACCACCACCCACTCCTCCACTCTTTCAGGATATGCTGTTAACACACAACAAAGGGTGTATCCACACTGAAGAATTAAAGCAGTTTAAACAACTGCTGTGCCTCTATCTATACCTATATGTGCCTTGGTTAGTACTTGAATGGGAGACCACCATTGAATACCAGGTGCTGTTGGCTATATGTATTTCAGAGGAAGGACCTGGCAAAACCACCTCTGAATAATCCTTCACTAAGAAAACCCTAAGAAATTCATGAAGTCACCGTAAGACAACAGGCACCTTGAAGACACATATACACACATACATATGTAGCTATGCCCAAACTAAACTCATGTCATATATTTTTGTGAGTAGAAGACTGCCCTCTTTAAATATAAAGGCTGGATTGGCTGCAATGATATGCATGCTGATTTTTTCTAACCAGTAACCAATTTCAGCAATCCATTTCTTGGAGTATAATTTGGGGTTATGGTTGATAACCCCAGGGAGTAAACTATGTGACTAGATGTTTAGGTGTAGTAAACATACAGATACTTGTTTAACACAAATTAATTATTTTTCTAGCTGGTATGGCTTGTTTCTGAATAACAACTATACTTGGGAGACCTCTGTTTTCCACACATAAGGAGAACAGGTACAGAGTGATGTTTTCAGGAATTACCATTACAAAATTTGAATTACAAATGTTTGAGAATTCCTACGGTACAGAGGACATATTTTTTTGTAGGGGAGATGTTCAGGCAAATGGATTATCCTTCTATTTATCCTGTGTTTTGCCACAGTATGGATTCTCTATGGTAGCCTTCTTCAACCAGGCATGTTCCAGATGCATTGGACTACAACTACTGTCATCCGCAGCCAACATGAACAATGATAGTTTTATTCAAACACTTCCAGAAGGTGCTATATTGGAGAAGACTGTCCTAGAGAGACATTTGGGCCTTTACAGACTGCCAGAAATAATGCAGCCTGAGGCCACTTTAATTGTCCTGGCTCAGTGCTAAGGAATCATGGGAACTGTAGTTTATTGTGGCACCAGAGTTCTCTGACAGAGAAGGCTCAATGTCTCAGGAAAAACTACAATTCCCATGATTCCCTAGCACTGAGCTAGGACAGTTAAAGTGGCCTCAAGCTGCATTATTTCTGGTAGTCTGTAAAGGACCATTTCTCTCCCAAATTAGTTGGGATAGCTGGCCAATTTTTCAGTATGGAATATTTTCTTTTAAGCGATGTGTGTAAAGGAATTCTACATGCAATGTAGCTCTCTTTGTTATAGCAGAAAAGAAGATTCAGAAGGGTTTCATTATAAGTTCCCCATGACTAATATTCTAATCCTGTTGTTGGTTTTTGTTTGCCCTAGTCCGTCCGGAATTTTAAAACGAGTCAACAGTCACACATTGGTAAATATTTAATTGCATTTCACATGCCCAACATTCTATCTTTTTTGAAATTTTATTAAAATTAAAATGAACCACAAGATACATAAAATGAACACACCAAGAAATACACAGAACACATGATTCTCCAGTATAATGAAGATTAATTATGATATTTGTAATTAAATCTTTCCATAAATTTCTGTGTGAAGTACGTGGACAATACTGTCTGCTAGTTAGAATACTCAATAAATGGAGCCCATATTTTGTTGTTGTTGTTGTTGTTAGCTGCCCTCAAGTCGGTTCCAACTCATGGCAACCCTGTGGATGAGACATCTCCAAGAATCCTTATCTTCCACTGCCTTGCCCAGATCCTGCAACCAGGATCCATAACCCCCCTGATCGAGTCTATCCATCTGGTTTGTGGTCTTCCTCTCTTTCTTCTACCCTCTGCCTTTCCTAGCATTATTTTTTCTAGTGATCCATGCCTTCTCATTATGTGGCCACAATGTCAACTTGATCATCTTTGCTTCCAAGGTCTTATCTGTTCAAGAACCCATTTGTCTGTCTTCTTGTCTGTCCATGGTATCCTAAATACTCTTCTCCATCACCACATTTCGGATGAGTTGATTTTCTTTCTGTCTGCTTCCTTCACTGTCCAGCTCTTGCATCTGCACATGGTAATTGGGAATACAACGGCCTGAACGATTCTGACTTTAGTGCTCAGTTGTATGTCTTTGCTATTCAGTATCTTTTCCAGTTCTTTCATAACTGTCCTTCCCATTCCTAATCTTCTTATTTCTTGATTGTAGTCTCCATTCTGGTCAGTTTTGATCCTAGATATGGGAATTCTTGAACTATTTCATAACTAATTCTTATGATGTTTTTAGCATATGTCAAACAAGTAGGGTGATAGGATGCAACCTTGCCTGACTCCTTTGCCTATTGCTGAGCAGAGGGGCGGGATAAAAATAAAACTTATTATTATTAAAACTTATTATTAGTGGGAACCACTCTGTTTCCACAAATTCTGTTCTGACTGTGGCCTTTTATCCTTGGTACAGATTCCTCATCAGGACTATCAGATGTAGTGGCAACCCCATGTCATTGAGTGCATTCCATAGTTCTTCGTGATCTATACAATATATGGAGCTCATATTATGTAGAATAAATTATGTGGTTGATCCTTATTTTTTCATGCTTTTTTATAAGCACCAAATTCATTGTATCTTTCCAATGGCAAGCTATTTCTAACCTTGTTACTAAGTAGAAAAAAGAGAGTTAGATCTTTATGTAGGATAGATTCGTTGGGTGCCAAAAATAATTTGCTGTTGCTGCATCAGCTTCAACTATCTGATTAGCAATAATGCATATCTCTTTGAACACAGTTTACCAATTCCATTGAGCTTCCCATTCACTTGCCATTACTAGCAATGGCAAACACCATCCTAGAAGCCAGAGCAATTCATTCCCCCTCCATAGATCAGCTTATCATCTGGGCTTTGTGGAAAACTGGGTATGACCCCACCGATTTTGGAAGGAAGCACAAGGAACAGCTGAGGGCTACATACAACCCTGGTGGCTCAGGATGTGTACTCCTGCTCTACGATTTCTAAATTCTCCAGCTAGGATTACCTTATTTCCTGGTTCACTGGATTCTAGGCCACTACCTGTTTGCACCATTAACTGTCTGGATTCTAAACTTTCATATATATATTTGGAAGCAGTAATAGAAGGTAAAAATTACATCCCCCCTCCCCAGATAAACAAGCCTAATACTGCCTTTTAGTGGTTCCCTAATTAGTAAAATATCACAGTATCACAGCATCAGTAGTTGTTCTTTCATGTCAAGTGGACTTTGCCTTATTGGGATTCCAGCTTCCAGCTGATCCGGGGGCATGCATCATCTGCACGCCTGCCTGTTTCGGGCCTATGTTTCTGAGACTGAATCTTGCTTGAGCACCCCATAATCAATTATATTGGGTTAGTCTCAGCCAGGCTACTTAGGAATTTAATAAGTTTCTTGATATCCTTGCGTTCAGCAAGGATGGCTTTGTACTCCTTCCATTTGGCAGTTCTCCTTGCTCTGAAGGTGTCAGTGAAACAAGCAGAAGAAATGGTGACTCCACTTGCAGCCAGACTTGCCATGGGGAAAGCTGCCACCAGGATAGAAAGCCCACCTGTTGTGGGAACCAGGGCAAGCTCCATAAAGGATGCTGCTAGTCCAACAAAAGATGCTGCAGATGACCATTTACCAACCTTAACAGCAACATTTGCTTTGTTGTGAGACTCAATTAAAATTTTGCGGCACTGTTTCTGCTTCTGTTCTATGATCTTTAATCTTTGACAGAGTTCTTCTATTAGCGTCACTGTTTTCCACCTAAGAAATAGACAAAATAGATTAATAAGTAACATGGCTTTGGCTATTAGTGTTGATTAAACATGGGCCAGAATTTTGCTCATGCCTCATGCAGGCATAAGTTCCCCTACAGAAAATGTTGGACATTTTTGTCCAATGCATAGTGATCACATCCAGTTTAAGATTCCATGAGAGCTGCACATAAAGTCTCGTTGCTCAAGCAGGAATACATTGAGCTCTGGCTCTGCTCAATTTGGCAGTCCTACTTCCTTTGCATTTCATTGGACATGGGGCCAAAGCAGATGGCCTCAAAGGAGTGGCCTTTGGCATCTCCGCCCCAATTGGGCCAGGACCATGGCAAACGCATGGCCTGTTCCCAAAGTGGGCCGTCACCGTGGTCCCAAGCCACCAGCCGCCAGGAGCAGACTAAATCCTCTCCTAAAAGGGTTGGCTCTTGCCGGCTTGGTGCAGCCTCAGCACAGCTCCCGGCCGCTTTGGGGGCATGCATAATCTAACTGCCATGCCCCAAAGCAGCTGGAAGCTGCTTTATTTGGCCAATCTGTTTTGGGCTATGGTTACACTTTTAGCTGTGCATTCAGCTGTGCAACAATGCCACCTAACACAAGGGTTGCATAGCATAATCAGTGAGAAACTCCACATATGGAGTTTTTTCCCCAATGCAACTCTTTATATCTCAGTCTTTTTGTTCAGGCAACAGAACTTTGCCAAAGGGCTGCCAGGAGCAGGGAACTTTACTGAAATATAGGGCCTTTACAGACTGCCAGAAATAGTGCAAATTGAGGCCACTTTAACTGTCCTGGCTCAGTGCTAGGGAATCATGGGAATTGCATTTTTTTCTGGGACATTGAGCCTTCTCTGCCAGAGAGCTCTGGTGCCACAATAAACTACAGTTCCCATGATTCCTTAGCACTGAGCCAGGGCAGTTAAAGTGGCCTCAATTTGCACTATTTCTGGCAGTCTGTAAAGGCCCATAGTGAAGTCAGAAAAAGGGACTGTGTATGATTTTTACTACTTCTGATATAAGATCATATTTTATTTTGCACCAGTAGTGCGGAGGAGTACTGTAGTCTCAGCAAAAAGAAAAAAAAGATATAGTATCACGGGTTTATAATAGATTTGGGGGGCTGCACATATCTCCTAGGTCACACCCACCCTGGACCCAGATGGCACTGGAGGGTGGGACCCCTTCTGAAGCCCTTGTCCCTTGCATCATCAAACACTTTCCTCCATGCAGAGAGAGGCATGGAGTTTTTCACACGGGGGAAAATCCCATGCAAAATCACTGCTTTAAATTAGAAAAAAACCGCAAAAGCGGTCATGATTTCACACGACGTCGCTGTTAAATTGATGTTAAAAGGAGGTTAATCCGAATGAAAACCCCTCATTTACGCTTCTTTTTACTTTCGGAAAAACCCGAAAGTAAAAATGAGGGGTTTTTGTTCGGATTAACCTCCCTCTTAACAGCGCTTTTACTTCTCACACCGGGCAGAATGGGAGAAATCCCATTCATTAAAAGCTTCCGCTTTTGCGTTTTTGTTTTTTGTTTTACTTTAAAGAGCGATTTTGCATGGGGATCCCCGTGTGATAAACTCCATAGAGAGGGTGGTTCTGCATGAAAAAATAACTCACTGTTCCCTGCTCAGTCCCTACTGGGGTCACTCTTTTGAATGCCTTTTTAGCACAGTGTTCCTGGATTTCCATCTTGTTGATTGGGGTTGGTTCTAGTGTGCTAATGACCCTATCAGTGGGCTAAATTCTCAATTGGCAAAGGAAGGTCATTTGGTCTGTGTTGGCTAATTACCTCACACTCCTAGTTGTCTTTCTCCAGGGCTGAGCATTGAGTGGGGCCTGGGGGAAAAGCTGGTGGGCTGGATGAGGAACAGGAGAGAACCAAATTGACTGACTAAGGGCCAATGCACATGGCCAAGAAGAGTTGGCACAGAGCCACCCCTGGGAGCAGTGGATCAGGGCTGCAGCAACTGCACATTGTGGCCCTGATCCTCCTTTTTGCCGCCCCGAAAAGAGTGGCAAAAAGCTGCTCCTTCTGGGAGCAGCAAAAGGCCACCCTTTCAGCCATGGTGGCGGTGGCTTTTTAGCGTCCTGTTGGCACAGCGTGTGTACACACTGTGCCAAGAGGGCATCCTGATGCCATGCACCATGCGAACGGGCGTGCGGCGTCAGGCTGGGGTTGGGGTGGAGTCGAGGCAGTCGGCGTGTGACTGCTCCACCCCGACTCCACCCCCAGGCCAGCCCTTTAGGTGGTCTGCAAAGCCCCTGACTGACTGACTGATTGAATTTATACCCACCTTTCTCCTGCATTGAGGTCCAATGGAAAACAGAGCAAGCCCCCCTTTTCTGATATGTAACTGATATTAAAAGGGATGTCTTAGGGGGGTTGCAGACTGCGTGCTAGGGAATCATGGCAATTGGGTTTTTTTCTGAGACATTGAGCCTTCTCTGTCAGAGAGCTCTGGTGCCACAATAAAATACAGTTCCCATGATTCCCTAACCCTAACCCTAACCCTTAAAGTGGGCTCAATTTGCACTATTTTTAGCAGTCTGCAACCTCCATCAGGCCTGTAGCCAAGAGGGCGCCTCCAGTGCAGAAAACTAGCCATGCCATACAAAGAGATCCGTTATCATATAAGGAGATCTAGAGACTCAGCATGGGGGAGCACCAGCATGTAGCCAAGGGTAGATAGATCAAGATTGCAATCTGCACAATCTATTAACAATCTGGTGGGTGATAGACCTGCTGTTTGCAAATGAACAGAAGTTCAAGAATACCTCCCTTTGGGAGTGATACTCCTTTGTTCAGAGACATTTGCACTGATTCCCATTCTTCTCTCCTGGAAACTCTACTTCACACCTGCACAACTTGGCAGTAGGAATTGGCCAAAATTAAAATAGGGTAAACTTCTTCAGGCTGCAGATAGGTTTTAATTAAATATTTATTATATTATATTATATTATATTATATTATATTATATTATATTATTAATATTAATTCCGACCTCCTCCTCTGCCTGGCCCTTTCCTCAGGAGAGGAGCCTTGCAGGTCCTCCTCCTCCACCACCTGGCCTCCTCTTCAGAAGAAAGTCAGGCAGTGGAGGAGCCCTGAGGGGTGAGTGTTTGCCTGTCTTCATCTTCTTCCTCCACCAGCCTTCTCCTTGGGGGAAAGCTGAGCAGTGGAGCATTGTGAGTGTTCACCCATCCTCATCTTCTCCTCAGGAAAAAGCCAAGCAGCGGAGGAGCCTTGTAGGGCAAGTATTTGCCTGTCTTCCTCCTCCACCTCTGCCAAGCCTCTTCCTCAGGAGAAAACTGGGTGGTGGAGGAGCCTTGTTGGGCAAACATTTGCCCATCCTCCTCCTCCACTGCCTGGCCTTCACCCTGAGAGCAAGCCGAGCAGCAGAGGAGCCTTGCAGGGTGAGTGTTTGCCTTTCCTTCTCCTTCTCCATATGATCCTCTCCTCAGGAGAAGCCTGAGCAGCAGAGGAGCCTTGAAATTGTTCCACATCCTCGCGGGCCACCCAAAATCTTTTGTCGGGCCGCACGTGCCCCCCAGGCTGTATGTTGTGCAGGCCTGCTCTACTTTAATCCTGAACTCTGCCCTGGGACAAGTTTTTCCCTACAAATAAGTCTGTTTAGGCACTCCAATTTGGTCTTGCTTGAGGTCAAACAGACTCTTTACATAGCTTGCTTGACTCCTCAGCCTGCTGGCCATGCCATGGCCCCCAGGCAGCTTGCTGAGCCACTTTTATTCCACTGTATTCTTTGATTGGAGCCTTGCTTCTGGAATTGGTACAGTATTGCCTTCTGCAAGCCTAAGTTCCTGCATGGCAGGGGGTTGGACTGGATGGCCCTTGTGGTCTCTTCCATCTCTATGATTTTATGATTCTATGATCCCCCCCCCCCTAAGTCACTATCTGCTGCTACTTTTCAAATCATTGGTTCTTGGATATGTTTGTGTGTGTGTGTGTGTGAATATTGCATGAATATTGATTTCCCTCTGAATGTTAAATAAAGTTAATTTGGAACTTGCACTCTGGAGTTCTGTTCCTGTGTTTCTTGGAACACAGACTTGATCCCCCCCCCTCAGCTGCTTTTAATTGAGCTAATAAAATTCCTCTATTGAATTTTAATTGTGGCTGCCCCCCCAAACCCTTGCATTTTGGGTAACAAGTTGCTTTGAGACTAATGGGTTATAGGAGAAATGTCTGTGTGGTGGAGTAGGGGAGAGAAACATTCTTAACACAGCTTTAAAAAGTGATTTGTGTGCATTCACCTTCCAGAATCTTCTTGCTGTAATTATGGTCCCAAAAACTGAGTTTTTAGTTTAAAAGCCATATGGCCTGAAACAGACACTTTTAAGATAAGAATGTACTTACGTTTTCTGAAAGTTGTACATGTGGAAGTAGTCAGGCACAGAAGATTCACAGACAGAGTACCTTTTTGTTTCCCCACAGCAGAGGTATTTGCCATTCATGTACTCTTTACTGTGGTTGATGGTGAGTTCAAATTCATGCTGAATGTTTTTGGCATTCCAGAAGGCTTTCTTAAGGGCATCCCAATAGTCTTCCTTAAGAAGAGGGATTGTTGAACTGTGTGCAGGATTTGGACTGCCTTTTACCATGGAGCCTTTGCAGCCAAAGGAAAGGGTGCTCTCTTCATAAGTGATGTCAGCAGTACCCAGGAAGTGAGACACTTCATGAATGAGTATGCCTGTCTGGGAATCTCTTCCAAGATACTTTTGACAAATCCAGAAACACGGACACAAGTAGATAGTTTTTGTCTCATCATGTGGGTACACACATGCAGCAGTGTTGATTTTGGCTGGATTATTCTTCTTAAATGCTACTTTCTTGAGTTCTGCTATGAGCTTTTTAACTTTGTTTTCTGTCATGATTGCATGACGTTCCATCCAAAAGCTCTTCGTCGTTTCTCCTTTAAGGATAACTGTCTCAGGTATTTTCATGAGGACCTTGTCCTTTTTCTTCAGAGCATCTTGTAAAATCTCTATGGCCCCCTGTTTGGCTTCTTCTGCAATTTTTGCCTTCTCCTTGTTTAGCTCTTTAGTTTCCACTAGAAACTGCTTCAACCAAACACAACGTTCTTTATCTTTATCGAACATAAGTTCTATCGAATTCATAATTGAGCAGATGCAAACACAAACCAATCCACACCAATTTCTTAATTCAGTTTCCTGTTCCAAAAGAAAAAAGATTATTGATAAGATCATCCACTTCTTTGTTCTTTTTTATGAAACATCCATTTCTTTGTTCTTTTTATTTATTCTGGATTCATAACTATGTAGACAGAAATATACAATGGGCCCTTGATATCTGCCAGGGTTTTGTTACCCCATGATCCAGCCCTCAGTCTATGACTTTAGGTATCAATTTTATATCAAAAGGGATGTTTTAGCTCTCCAGTGCAGGAACCTTGCCATACCCTAAATTCAGGTGGCACAGCATGGAAGAAACAAAGGCACATAGCTGGAATGAGATTAAATTTAAATCATCCTTTCCTTGGGGGAAGTGATGGTGGAAAACTGGAACAGGAGATTGGTGACATATGGCAGACAAAGGAAGTTAAAAAAAAAAAAGAAACTCTTTTTGTCTAAAGCCATTCACACTGATTGTCTGGTCATTCCCACATATTGCACCCATTCTTCTCCCCTGGGAAAATCACTTAAGCCTTTTAACTCCTAAAATGCTGCCCTGTGACCCATTCCTCACTATAAATACATATAATAATAATAATAATAATAATAATAATTTGTATTTATATTTCCCATCTCTCCCTGCGGATTGAGGCGGGATTACATCAGTAAAAAGTAACAGCAATATACAAAATACAGGAATACAAAAACAAAAAACAAAAAACAAAAAACAAAACAAAAACCAACCAACAATAAAATATCAACATGATAAAAATTCTAATAAAAATAACCCAATTGTCATCCACACTCAAAAGCCAAGTAAACAATCAAGATAAATTAAGGGAATCATGTGGGTATGCCCGCTGGAAAAGCTCTGTCTTCAGTGCTTCCTTAAAGGTGTCTAGATTGGTAGTAAGATGGAGCTCCTCTGGCAGGCTATTCCACAGCTTAGGGGCTGCAGCCGTGAACGATCTTTGGGAAGTTACATTAAGTCTGGTTTTTTGATGGTCAAGCAAGTTCTTCCCAGATGTTCTGAGAGCGGGGGCGGATTATGTGGGGAGAGGCGTTTCTTCAAGTAACTCGGACCCAAGCCATGTAGGGCTTTAAAGGTACTGCACCTGGAAGCTAATCAGCAGCCAACGAAGCAATTTTAGTACAGGTGTTATATGGTCTGACCTAGATGTTCCTGTGACCAATCCGGCGGCCACATTTTGAACAAGTTGAAGCTTCCGAACTTGGTACAGAGGTAGCCCCGTGTACAGCACATTGCAGAAATCTAAACAAGAGATTACCAGGGTGTACTACTGCTTCAAGGTTCTTTCGGCCCAACATTCCCGAATGTTGATGCAGTTGGCGTATCAACTGAAGTTGATATCAAGCAATCCTGGCCATCACATCCACTTGAGATGACAACTGTAGAGATGAGTCCAGGAGTACTCCCAAACTGTGAACCTTGTCCTTTAGGGGAAGTGTGACCCCATCCAGGACTGGTTGACAAAGCTCCCTCCCCAGACTTGGAGTACCTATCGCGAGCACCTCCGTTTTCTCTGGATTCAGCTTGAGTTTGTTTTCTCTCATCCAGCCCATTACCGACCCAAGGCAGGCATCCAGAGGAGCGATGTCATCCTTAGTCACCGCAGTAGTCGGAGACACAGAGAAATAGAGTTGGGTGTCATCAGTGCCTGATGTAAGAAACAATTTCTCAGCAAAAACTACTGTGCCTGAGCAATAGCAATTTGGTCCAGTTTGCAATCAGATGGAAACTTTATCAGATTCAAACTTTGCCCCTCAGTCCTGTACAGAAGCAGACTGAGAGTCAAAACAGACCGACTTGAAACGGCAGCTTTCCGGCAGCTTGGGGGTGTGACATTTAGATGCCACACGGCCCTACGCCATCCCAAAGCCAGAATCACACTGCCCGCCAATATGTGGGCTGGCTTCATGGTGCTGCAGTGGCACAGCATTTACACGCCATGTGCTGGGAAGCCATGGTGGGGAGGGAAAAGCTGGCTTCTTGCCAGCACAAATGGATTGGGGCCGCGGCGTGTGGTTGCCATGCCACTGTGGTACGCAGCTCTGTGGTGGCCCCAATCTGCTGTTTTGGGGTGGTCTGTTCAACCCGAGTCACTTTCAACTCCTAGCTTCTCCCAGATTGGAGCATGGCTTCTGGAATGGCAAGCACTGCCCATTGCAGTCCTTTAATTTGTTATCCACTATTACCTTTTATATCTTCATCCCTGTTTCTATGTGTGTGCATGCTTTGTGTGAATGTTGACATCCCTCTTGTTGTTCAAATAATCAAATTGAGTTGTACTTAGTACTCTGGAGTTCTAGTTTTTCACAACCAGTATACAAAGGCTTGTATCCCAGTCAGAAATTATCTTGGCCCTCTTGTTGCTAAATTAATTTCCCTGATGAATACAATTTGTGGGTGCCCCCCTCTGGACCCCCTGCAATTTAGGTAACAGTTTGGTTCCTGGACCCCTTTGAATACCAAAATCCGTGGATGCTCAAGTCCTATTAAATACAATGACACAGTAAAATGCTGATCCGTATATAAAATGGCAAAATCAATTTTTTTTAATTTTTTTTAGAATTTATATCTTTTAAAAATATTTTCAAACTGTGGATGCTTGAAGCCATGGATAAAAAAATCCATGGATATGGAGCGTTGACTGTAAACTAATCCACACCAATTTTCTAAATGAGCTTTGGCCCCCTCCCCCAAAAGGAAAGAAAGCAGATAAATGTGGCCAGATGCCATAATTGACTACACTGAGCATTTTTCTTTCCATCTGCTGGCATAATGATGATGCAGGAGCTAGGTGATAATGTTATGTATGGGCTTGCAGTTTTGTTATGTAAAAAGAAACAGTTTCTCAGCAAAAAACATAATTTCCTCCATCCCTAGGAGTGTCTCCAATTCTTCTGCCATGTTACTTTGTATGCCTGAAACAGATTTTCAATCTGTTCACAAAACCCTTCGTCTTTTCATGAATGTTTCTGTCTTCACTTTGATCTTAGTTGGAGATCTACAAAGAACCAATGTCAATGTCTGACCAGCTGTCAAACCAAGATTGAAGAAATGCAGGTTCAAGCTGCAAGTCAATTCTTACCTTCCCTGCATGAAATTGGGCTTGCTTCCTCAGGCTAACATAACTCACAGAACTGGCAAAAAGATAAAATGTGGTAGCCCACTTTGCCTCACTGAGAAGAAAGATTGGATATAAATGTAAGAGGTAGTGATCTTGCAACTCCAGACATATCTAGATGAAACTGATTATCTGAACCTATTTCACTTCCATTCCTCCAAGCATATGAAAATGCTTTGGTCACCTGAATTATGTTGAGCACTAGATGTGTGGGGTATGGGGCCCAAATAGTTCTTCTAGACCTCATCGTGGTTTTTGACACAAATGGTCATGATATCCTTTTTAGTGACTTCTTCAAATTCTTTGTAACATCAGACTTTTCCTTATGGGAACAGCAGATCATAAAATACGATCAATCTTTCCCTTTAGCACACGCATTTCACAGGCAGGCTGAAATGAGCCCTTCTCCAGATTCAAACCAACTACTTTGAAAAGCACAGAGTCTCATCAATGGGGGCAGCCTGATTTAATTCACTTATAATTTTAAAATGATTCACACTGCAGCAAAAAATGCTAACTTTGCAGGTACACTGAAGTGGGTCTGCCTTTTAACTTAAGGGCCTTTATAGACTGCCAGAAATAATGCAACTTGAGTCCACTTTAACTATCCTGGCTTAGTGCTAAGGGATCATGGGACCTGTAGTTTATTGTGGCACCAGAGCTCTATGACAGAGGAGGCTCAATGTCTCAGAAAAAACTACAGTTCTCATGATTCCCTACCACTGAGCCAGGGCAGTTAGTGGACTCAAGCTGCATTATTTCTGGCAGTCTGTAAAGACCCTAAGTAAGAAATCAGGATGAGCTCTCTGGATTGTGGGGGAGAGCAAAAATAACATACAAATGGGAGACTTGTTAATATGCTTTCATTCATTCTGAACTTCTCATGTCTGGAGCACTACACCAGCAGCCCACCTCAGGGCATTCCAGAGGCCGTTTATGTATGCTCCTGGTTAGCCTGGATTTAACATGTCTCCATGCCCAATTGGAGATTTAGTGACCATCAGAAGGTACTGCTGGGTTCCAATAGCCACTCTGTTATTTGTTAGTATGTCCTGTACCTAATTCATAAGATGTTCTACAGCAGGGATCGGCATACCTTTTTTGGGGGGGGGCAGTTCCGCTGTCCCCCAGATCATCAGTGGGCCAAAGGGAAAAAATGGCGCCCGTGCTTGCACACGCATGTGCATGATGCTGGGCGCCATTTTGGAACACAAAATGGTGCCGTGCGTCGCGAGCGCATGTGCATGACGCCGGCGCCATTTTGTGTTCCAAAATGGCACCCACTGTCGTGCGCATGCGTGTGCGAGCGTGGGTGCCATTTTGGAACACAAAATGGTGCCCCATGTCACGCGCGTGCTAGAAAGGCGGTGGCAGCAGTAACGGCGCGCGCAGTGGCAGCAGGACCGGCCACAGGCTGGTTCAAAGGCCTCAAGGGGCCGGGTTCGGCCCCCGGGCCGTAGTTTGCTGACCCCTGTTCTACAGGATAGCTGCTAGCTTGGGGCTACTACACATGATGCAACTTGGGACAACCAAGCACATCACTTGCACTTGGATGAGTCTTTTAAAAACTGTAGATAGCAAGTGTGTGGGTGGAGGAGTGCAAGCAGTATCACAGTCATTATAGAAAGGGAGAAGGGTTAAGCCCTTTTCTGTTGCACTGTAAGCTGATGAAAATTGCCCCCATGCACCCATTCTTGGGTGCAAGGGAATTTTCACCTGGGCCAGAGCAGCATTGTAAGGCAGTTTTCATCAGGGCCAAGGGACTGGAGGACCTACCCTTCCCAACAGTACAGTTCCAGTCAGAATTGCTACTTACAATTTTTACAAGGTTCACACAAGAGACAGGGAGGAATCTAAATGCAAAATGCAATTTTCCTTATGAAGCACTGCCCTTTTTAAGGGGGATGGGGGTTCTCTTTACTTCTCACCTATTGCAGTGGCATAGTAGCGCCATGAAAATTTGGCTGGGTGTTAGCTTTGGCATAGCATTAGCTGCACGCCTTTGAAGTATATGTGCAGGTTACCAATGAAGAGATTTCTAAAGCCCCAATAGGAAGATCTTGATTTCTGCCTCCCAGGAGATCACCAACAGAACCTTGCAGAAAGAAGTTAAATGTTATACTCACAGATTGTTTTATTCCTTGGTCTGTCTTGCCTTTCAAACAGCCTTAGCAGCTTCTTTCTCACCTTGAAAACAGGTAAAGAAGCGGGACTGCTGAGTACAGTGTGTTTCAATGGTGAAAGCAAGGGAAGAGGCTGTAGCTTTCACTTTTGATTTTAATTGGCATGTACCTGGGAGGGGCTGGAAAGTCCTGTATCTGTTATGATACTGGCCAAGTACAAGAGAGGGTTCTTTGTTTTTAACAGTCTTCAAATTAACAACCCTGGAGTAGAAATGGGTGCTGATCAGATCAGCCAAAAATCATCAAAGAGCTGGGCATCTGACCTATGAATGAGACACCTCCAAGTCCCTCTGCCCTCACCTGCTCCACTCTGCTCCTGCAAACTCAAGGCCGTGGCCTCCTTGACTGAGTCTATCTGCCTTGTATTCAGTCTTCCTTGCTTCCTGCATTTCCAAACATTATTGTCTCTTCTAGTGATTCCTGCCTTCTCATGATGTGGCCAAAGTGTGACAGCCTCAATTTCTGTACACAGTGATGGAAAAAACTATGGCTTGGACAAGCCTAACTTGGTTTGCGTGTTGGATGGATTCTGAGAGACCAAGGTTTGAATCCCTGCTCAGGCATGGAAACCCACTGAGTGACCTTGTGCAAGTTACACTATCTCAGCCTCAGAGGAAGGCAACAGCAAACCTCCTCTAAACAAATCTTGCCAAGAAAACCCATGATAGGTTTGCTCTAGGGTTACCATAAGTCGGAAATGACTCAAAAGCACCCAGTAACAACAAATATCGGGCAGTGTAGGCTATATTTAGAGGAAGACAATGGCAAGCCACTGCTTGCCTAAGAAAATCCTATGGAATTCATGAGTTGCCATATGTTGACAGATGACTTAAAGGCACATACCATTACATTATCAAGTTTTAAGAGCAAGAAAGAGTTTCCTAAATATTAAACTATTCTAACAAATGAACAACTGACTTCTTAACAAATATGTGTGTCCTTACAAAAATGCCCCTCCTTGCCAGAGGGTTACATGGTAGCCAAAACACCATCCTCCCCAGCCCCCCAACACCATCTTTTCTCACCACACCAAGCCCTAGGAAAAGAAGCATGATAAGATTTGCAGTCCCATACATTCTCTGACTCATTGTATCACTATGGGCCTTTACAGACTGCTAGAAATAGTGCAAATTGAGTCCACTTTAACTGCCCTGTCTCAGTGCTAGGGAATCATGGGAATTGTATTTTTTTCTGAGACATTGAGCCTCCTCTGTCAGAGAGCTCTGGTGCCACAATAAACTACAGTTTCCATGATTCCCTAGCACTGAGCCAGGGCAGTTAAAGTGGACTCAATTTGCACTATTTTGCCTCTACTTCAGCTTTCCCCCAACCCCGCTCTTTTAAAACTTCTTTGTTATATTTTGTCTTAAATTGTATTTTAAGCTGTAGTTTGTTAGTCTCAATGGTGCATACTTTGTTTTAACCTGTTATGTGAGTCACCCTGGGTCCCATAGTGGAAAAAGAGCAGGATATAAATGAAATAAATAAATAAAAATGAATAAATAAATGGAAAAATAATAGAGCTGGAACAGGTACTGGTTAGATCAGCCAAAATTAATCAAATAGTTGGGCATCTGACCTATGAATAAAGATTTACTAGAGTATTTAGGGCTTTCTAATGGTGGGGAGAGGATGGTGAGTCAGAGAGACTTCCTATTATTCCAGAGGCTTTAATTGCCCTATAATCCTAGTTTGCAGATGAAAGAAGATACTCCAGCTGTAGGTGTAAAAGTCTCTGCAATTTCAGAAAGAGGGAATATGGCCCAGCTTTCAGAGTTTTTCCTAATAGGAATCTCAACAACCTAAAACAGGCTTAATAGTGAGCCTTAAAAGTGAAAGTCTTTTTTTTTTAATGGCTTCAGGAGACCCTACCTAATTTATGGGAAAAGGAAGGCCATAACCAAGAGAAACCAGGGGTTTTTCCTTGAGTTATGCTGGGTTAGTTACATGGGTAATTATTAATTTTATAACGGTTAATGAGACGTTTTATGTTTGTAGCTAATTAAATTGTGGCATAGTTGTTTGAGCATTGGACTATGACTCTGGAGACCTGGGTTTGATTCCTACTTGGCCATGAAACCGAATGAGTGACCTTAGGCAAGTCAGCCTCAGGAAAAGGCAATAACAAACCTCCTCTGATCAAATCTTGCAAGAAAACCCCATGATAGGTTTGCCTTAGGGTCACCATAGAACTTGAAGACACACAAAACACACACACAAATAAATATGTGGGTTTGTGCTCATATATAAACAAAGAAACATTTGTACATATTTTAAAAAAAAAAATAAAGTACAGGAAGGTGCTGCAAAAAAAAAAAAGAGGAGGGAGTTGTAGCTGCTTCACCATGAGGAATGATTAAATTATGTCATTACTAAACATGATAGTGCTTTATTAAATAAATGCATGATAAGGCAATATGTTTAAACTTTCAACTTTTGAATTCCAATGATAATAAATTCCATAAATTAAAGTTATTGTATTAAATTTTTTAAAAAGAATATAGATGGAATTTAACATGACTAATCAAAAACTGCTAACTTAACAAAACAATTTAATATCTAACATTTTCTGGAATTAAGTATTTTGGAATATGGATGGCAGAAAGTCTTAATGAAAACAGTATTAACTACCCACAACCAATTAAACAAGTAAAAGTGATATGAAGAAATGGTCAGCACTGCATTTAATATAGCCAGGAAGAGTATATATCAAGATTACAATGTATTGCAAAAATTCTTGTTCTTCTTAGTTAACATTCCAAGTTAAAAATTCAATTAAAAGACCAGTACAGTTTTGTTGGCCTCCAAAACTCCACTCTTCACCTTTTCTGGAAAAGCTTTCTGCTTCAGTACCCTTTCTGATCTCCCTGCATAACCTAAAGGCTATTACCCTTTCTCTATAATTTCTTTCTACCACCAAAAATCCATTAAGCTCCTTCCATTTCTCTATAAGTTTAATTCATACTAGTTACAGGCCCTCAGAGGATCTCCACCCATTCCCCCAAGGTTTAACCTCTCTGCTTTCGTGTATGCCCGCAGCCTCTGTTCTACTTAAACAGGACTATACTACAGATTTTGAATTCATTATTAACTATGTATTACTTTTTTGATTGCTACCCAAATCCTGATGGCATCTTACTGGTACAAAGAATTGACTCCTCCAGTTTCAGGTCAGTTCTTTAGAAACTGGGATAAAGCAATAATGATAAAGCTAAGTTATATGAACTGTAGAGCAAATTAAAAGTGGAAAAACATGTAGAAAGATAGAGCTATTTTGTTATCATTTGGAAAGAGAGAGTTGGTGAGAACATTCATCTTGATCAAACTTTTTGTGATGGCTGCCTTGCTGCTGTTATGAGTTATTATATGTCATATTGTTTCCTGTTATTTTCTTTAATGTGAGATGCTGATTTTAAAATCCTTGTTTTAGATAAAGTAGATAGAGAGATCATAATGACACCAAATGAAGCTGGTTGTCAGGTTCAGAACAGAACAGAAAAAAAGAAAAATACTTCTGCACTGAAACTCTTAAAGCAGAAAGGCAGAGATTACCTGGAAAGAATAAGGATAGGTTTGTGCACCACAAAAAAGAAAGCAGTTCAACATATTTTAACATGTAATTTATTCAAAAGTAACAAAATGCATATGTGAAATGGAAAAAAAACACAACAGGTCAGGCAAGCTTTGCATAAGCAAACAACATTTTGAACCTTCTAGAAACCACTTGAAAACTTCTACCAAAATGCATCCAGGGATACCTTTTTCTTTCACCAGCCTACATTTTCCTTATGATTTGCATTTTGGTGACCAGACCTTTCACATCTTTGCCTTTATCTCTTGTCGGGGATAACTAGTTGGGATCATTTCTCTCTTCTCCCCCTATGTTAGGTTCCTGCCACATGGAAAATAACTTGAGATGTACTGTACTAGGCAGTGCTATCATTAGGTGCATTTGTAACTGGTTGACAGACTGGACCCAAAGAGTGTTTACCAGTGATTCCTTATCCTGGAGAGAGGTGACTATGAGATTGCCACCCGATTATGTCCTGGGCCCAGCGTTGTTCAGCATCCTTATAAATTACTTGGAAGGGAGAATATTTATTTACTTATTTTATTTTGTTTAAAATAAATCCTGTGGTTCTTCCAATATGGGACCCAAGGTGAGAGTATGCCCATCAAATGTACAGATGACAGCAAAATGGGAAAGGTCACTAATATCTGAGAAGACAGGATCAGGATGCAGGTTGACCTTAACAGACTAGGAAACTGAGGATGTATCTACACTGTAGAAATAATGCAATTTGACACCACCTTAAGTGTTGTAGCTCCATTTGGTAGAATCCTGGGATTTCTAGTTTTATAAGGACTTTTGCCTTCTTTACCAAAAAGTCTTGGTGCCTCACAAAACTACAAATCCCAGGATTCTGTAGGATGGAGCCATGGTAGTTAAGGTAGTGTCAAAGTGCATTTTTACAGTGTAGATGCACCCCGAGACAAAATTTCACAAAATGTATTCCAGCAGGGATCATGGGGAGGTTGTGTGTTCAGGCAAGAAAAATCAGATATCCAAATACAGAATGGTGTGGATATTGGTATTTAGTACATGACATTCCAGATTGTCAGGGTCCACTTCATATTGGTCTGAAACAATTTTAGAATCTGAGAGACTGATTCATTCTGACACCAATTAATTAGCAGTTAAGGACTTGCAAACACAGGGACACTATAGGTGTAATAGGTATTCCGTGTATCCCCTTTCATTACAGATTAAGTCTTTGAAAATCCTTTAGAGACAAACATTTTGTATTAAAGCATTTTGGCATAGTGGTTTGAGTGTTGGACTGTGACTCTGGAGACCAGGGTTCAATTGCCACTCAGCTATGAAACCACCTGGGTAACCTTGGCCAAGTCACATGCTCTCAGCCTCAGTGGAAGGCAATGGCAAACATCCTCTGAACCAGGGGTCGGCAACCTACGGCCCGCGGGCCGGATCCGGCCCAGAGAGGCCTTGTTACCGGCCCCGTTTTGTTCCTGCCGCCGCCGCCGCCGCCGCGGCACTACCGCCGCTGCGGGGTTTTTTGCTGGCTTCTCTGGCAACATAAAATGGCTGCCGGGTTGCTCTCAGCAAGCTCCGCCCCCTGTACAGCATCATCCTTGCTGGCAGGGCAATGAGCTTGCTTCCTGAAGCCGCTTTCCTCGGCTTCCACGGGTGTCTTCAGCCCTCCCTTGGGAAGAAGAGGGAGGGGAGACACCCATGGAAGCCGAGGAAAGCGGCTTCAGGCAGCGAACTCACTGCCCTGCCAGGATCCTCTTCTGAGGCGTTTCCTTCGCCTCCTTGGCTGTCCCCCCCTCTTTTCCCCAAGGGAGACAGCCAAGGAGGCAAAGGAAACGCCTCAGAAGAGGACCCTGGCCGGCCGGGCGCTCAGCTCGCTCTCCCGAGGCCAGTCTCCTTCACTTTCCACGGGTGTCCTCAGTCCTCTCTTGGGAAGAAGAGGGAGGACTGAGGACACCTGTGGAAGCGAAGCAGACTTGCCTCAGGACAGTGAGCTGACCGCCATTTGCCATTTCCACCCTCTGAGGCTGAGAGAGTGTGACTTATGTGCCGTGGCGGTTGTGGGCACGCGCGCGCGTGCTGCACACGGAGGAGGGTGCATGGGGGCGCATCATGCACGGAGGAGGGTGTGCGTGCGTGCAGAGGAGGGTGTGCGCGCGCGCATAAGCGCACGCGCCCCCGCCCCCGCCCCCCGCCCGGCCCAGCCGAGACCTGGGCTAAGGGAGACCGGCCCAGGTCTCAAAAAGGTTGCCTGCCCCTGCTCTGAACAAATCTTGCCAAGAAAACCCCATGATAGGTTTGCATTAGAATCATCATAAGTTGGAAACAACTTGAAAGTACACAGTAACAACAATCCCCCCCCCCAATTGTACTACCAGAAGAGTAATTTACATCCTTAATTTGTCAATGTGGTTTATTATATGTAGTTAATGATCTATCCAAACACATTATTGAAGATTATTCAAAATTAAGAAATAACATTATGGATACTCCTTTAAAATTATAGAGTTAGAAAAGACCACAAAGGTCATCCAATCAAACCCTTGCAATGCAGGAAGATTCAGACAAAGCATCCCCTGTGACAGATGGTGATCCAGCCTCTGTCCAAAAACCTCCAAAGGAGACTCCACCAAACTCCGAGGCAGGAGCGTATTTCCCTGTTGAACAGCTCTTACTGTCAGGAACATCTTCCTAATGTTGAGGTGAAATCTCTTTTCCTATAGTTTGAATCCATTGCTCTGTGCCCTAGTCTCTGGAGTGACAGAAAACAAGCTTGCTCCATCTTCAATATGACAGCCTTTGAAATACTGCAACATTACATTATTCACATGGTCCCAATGATCTCAGAACTTTATCACATGGGAGGCAAGCATCCTCTTCCTATCATTAAATCCTGTTAATCGTGCAATCGGGGCGAAGATTATCACATACCTGTGCGCTTATCCCATTCTTGTCCCATCTATAAACAATAATGGACCCATCATTTGGTATTAATGGGAGTTTCCATTAATACCAAATGATGAGTCCATTACTGTTTACAGATGGGACAAGAATGGGATAAGCACGCAGGGGTGTGATAATCTCCCTCTCCCCCCAATCGTGCAATTAACAGGATTTAATGACAATTTCATGACAGGAGGAGGATGCTTGCCTCCTCCATGTGATAACCTCCTCAGATTTTAGTGACTGGTAGAATTTACTTACACCAGTACAATTGGATCAACTGCGATCTTTCTAATTAGGAAAGAAGAGTGGATCTTCAAGCTAAACACTGTTGCTCCCAAGGGGTTAAATGTATCTTTGACCTGCTTTCTGCAAGGCCTCACACCTGAAATTAGTTACAGTTTGAGTTCTTTTAGCATATGTGAATCCATTTCTGCTCTTTCAACTCTTCCTTTTTCTCTCTGAGCCAGTCACCTGTGCATATACATATATATATGATCAGTAGAGAATAGGTATTCACCTGTTGATAAGTTTGAAGATTACAAGTCTTTTGGTGTTCCATAGGTCTGTAAGTTATTGTTTCTTTTATTCATTTTTGCTGTTTTTTATTGATTAGTACTGAATGCTCTGAGTGTTCTTATTTTTTTTTTTTATCTCTGACCCTTTGGCCATTCTATTTTGAGTCAGAAAGGATTCTCTCCTATCATTTGCAGCTGATTTATCTCTCTTGCCTTATATTTTCAAACATTTTTGAATGGTTCTTTATGTTTAATATGTTACATTTCCAGTCATTTGTTACTGTTACTGCAGTTTTATGTGCTTGACTATTTACAGGAAAAATGTACTGTATATAAAACAGTGCCAGTACTGAAGAAGATTTTTTTCGAAATAGGAAAAAGGGCTATCTAGATATCTGAAAGTTCTGTTTACACCACCTACATACTCTATCAACATCAGGTTGTACAGTACTATTTGAGTATAACACTATTTGTTCCTATTGCTTTAGCATTTTGCAACATGTTTTGGCATGTTGTATCATGCATATTGAACATATTTTGCTATTCCAACAAAAATCCATCAGTGATACCTTTATTGGCCAACCAAAATACACAATATAATTGTTGCAAGCTTTCAAAGTTCCACAGCTTCTTCATCAGGCAAGATGTTACAAACCAAACAGGAGAAAAACAATTGGAGATGTTAGTCAGATGCCTACATGTTGTTTCAGTCTTTAGTTAAGATGGTAGATGGTGGGGAGGATATATTTTGTAGGTATGATCCTCCTCCTCCTGTGGCTATAGGGAGATTTGCAAAGTCCAGAAAATTTAAAAACCATTTGCATTTCAACAGGGACCCCTCTTTTGCAATCCAACATGTTTCCATTCCAGTGAGGCTACAGGCGTCTTTGTAGCAAACAATTTTGCTATTTGTTTGTGCGTACCTAATTTTTACACCTGTGTTTCATATAGGATTGTCAGGTGTCTCTTATTATAAAGTATATCCTAACCCAGGGGTTGGCAACCTTTTCTTACCTGGGGCCGGTCCCTTCTGGTGGTCCCTTCCGGTGGGCCGGGGGGGGGGGGGGGAAGGCGGTGCGCATGCTCATCGACGATGACTCCGTGCATGTCATGGCCGCCATTTTGTTTCCCAAAAGTACTGTGCATGCGCAAACGAGTCACGGCCGCCATTTTGGAAAACAATAATAATAAAATTTGGAAAACAAAATGGCGGCCATGACGTGCCCAGCCGCGTGGCTGCCAAAACACACAGTGGAGGTGGTGGTGGTGGTGGTGGGTGGCAGCAGGGGGGGCGGTAAGCGGGGGTCAGCGGGCCGGAACCAGCCCGCAGGCCGTAGGTTGCCGACCCCTGTCCTAACCCCTTTGGATGGAAGGAGGGAGGCAGAGTCTCTCTTTGGCATGCAGATAAGAGACTGCCTGGGTAGAGTAGCTGAGAAGGGAGAATATGTAAACTTTACAAAGAAAGGCATAGCTAAGTTGATCAGCACTTTTACGTGGCATTTAAATAGAACACAACCTTGTTAATAGCCATTCTCTGGTTGTCACTGCCATGTAGCGTGAATGTTGACTGTTCCTGATTGAGATTTTGAAAACCTAGCAGCCCTGTTTCAAACTAGTAACCAACTTGAGAAATCTGGTTCTTAGAGTAATATTGTGAGAAGAATTAAAGAGATGGTTTTAGAACTGCTTCCTAGCATGGTGTAGTAGTTTGAGTGTTGGACTATGATTCTGGAATCAGGGTTTGATCTCCTGTTTGGCCATGAAACTATCTTTGCCATTGAGTGGATAATCAACCAACATGTTCAAAACTGTTTTTATGGGTTTAGGAGGTGAGCCTGATAGCTTGTTTAAGGTGTTCCACCATAGTCACACAAAAATCTCTTTTGAGATCTTCAGCAGAAGCTGTGTTGTGTTTCTCCCACAACTCCTGAGGGTAGATTGGTGAGCACACAACAACAACAACAACAACAACAGCAACAATAATAAAATTTATTTGTACCCCGCCCCTCTGTACACAATTGGGGCGGCCAACAACAATTAAAAATACATACAATATTAATCCAAAAGACCCAATACCCACCCACCCCTTAAAAAAGACAAGATTTTCTCTGTGGATAGTGGAACTCCTTTCCAAAGGAAGCCAGTCTCCATTCTTTGTTAACTTTCAGTGGGTAGTCAAAACTTTCATATTGTAGGGTCTTTGGTTTTGAAACAAACTTTCAATGTTTTAATTTTTTAAAAGAATGTTATAACATATTTTATTGTACATTCCTTTGGGGGACCTTGAGGCATAACAGTAATTGTAACTGTAGCAGCAACAGTGGTGTTGGTGTTGGTAGTATGTCACTTGTGGGCACTATTTGGGAGAACATTTCTCATCCAACCTGCAGTTTGCAAATAGGATATCCTAGTTCCTCTCTCACTGAATGTAGAGACTTATATGTCTCTTAAGGAGAAAAGGATGTCTAGGGTCCAAAACACACTGCAGGAATAATCCAGTTTGAGACCGTTTTAACTGCCCTGGCTCAGTGCTAGGGAATCCTGGGAATTGTAGTTTATTATGGCACCAGAACTCTCAGACAGAGAAGGCTAAATGTCTCACAAAAGAAGGACAGTTCCCAGAATTGCCTTGCGCTGAGCCAGGGCAGTTAAAGCAGTCTCAAACTGGATCATTTCTGCAGTGTGTTTTGGACCTTGGATAAGATACAGCTGTAGCATGCAATTCTAGTATGCAGTTTTTCATGAGTCAGAAAATTACAAAGATTTGGCCAAATTATATTGACTCCAAAATGAATAGCGAACGTTGGGGGCATGATAGTATAGACCCCCGCCCTTGTGTATAAAAGATTGTGAGGATGTGGAGTTATGCTTGGATGATGATATGCCTCATTACACTATCCCTTCCAACAAAGGTGATATATGAAGCTTCTCCAGCTGACATCTTAGCTGAAAATCTAGCTTTACTCCATAGGGAGGTTCCCCAGCCTATGCAGAGGAAAAGAAGATGTCCAGCCAGCCATGTCTACTGGGGCGGCTTCACTATTCTTTTGTCTTCTTCAAGTGTGAAAAGCAGAGGAGCAATGCAACCTCAGCAGAGGTTTCAAGAACCATCTGAGTTCCAACCTCAGGGCTTTAAAGAGCCCAGTGGGTGCAGAACCAGTTTGCTTAGGGTTTAGCCACAAAACACTCCTGGCTTCTCTCTATTGAGGTACATGGGGCTTCAGGGAAGGAGAGAAGCTTCTCAGGGGCTGAATGGACTAACCAAACTTGGTTAGTGGTCCAGACATTCTCCATCCCTGCTCTAAAAATAAAATTACCGGTAACTTGTTAGTCCCTCCTAAGTAAACATCAGGATGCTGTTACAATAAGTTAGGGACTAGCTTTTCCCCTGATGTGTATTTTTAAAAATCTGGATATATGGATTTAATATTTAGAATAGCACTGAAATACTTTGGGTCTTAAGGTTTTGAGTTGTAGGCAACAGGATTAAATTTCAACATTTTAGCAAGTATATTTTTGCCTTGAACTAGAGAACAGTACTGTACATTTAAAAGAACCTTTTACAGCTGTATATAGATGTTTCCAACTTGGAACTTATACAAATAATTTTATTTCATTTGTTCTTGTTCAAAGTTGGTTTTTGTTTGGGTTAAGGAAAATTTCAATGCAGTACTAACTGTTCCAAAAATAGCCCATGGGGATTGAAAATACAGTAGACCCAGTGAAGGAATCATACATGCATAGGTGTGTTTATTTATTTATTAATCTCACCATCAGGTGTTTTAAGGAGAGCAAACAGATATAGGAATCTTTTTTCAATACATGATTAGTTTATGATTTTTTAAGACATAAACAGATTTAAATAGGAAAATGAACTAGTTAATTTATCTTCTTCTAGGTGTTGCTACTGCTGCTGATACTCCAGATATTAAGCAAGAGTCCAGAAGTTACCACCGATGGATGGTGATACCCTGTTACAGATATGCAATAGATGTAACCCCTTATAGCCTGGAAGAGAAAGATCGACTGATGAAATGCAACTCTTTATCCCCACTGAATCCAAGTGGCCGTATCTGGAAATAAGCTCCACTGCCAACACAGAGTAACATTTCAAGGTGAGCCATGCTGAGAATGGTGGTCTTTCCTTGGCTTTAAGTTTTCATAAACAAAGAGGAACTTGAATGTGTTGTGCAAGTGAAATGTGTTTCTTTCCACTTTTGTCTTAAGATTTCCTTCTTTTGACTTTCAGAGTATACACCAGTGGAAATGGAAAGAAATTGTGGGGGGTATTGGAAGAAGAGGCGAACAGAGAAGAGGAGCTGAACAGCTGCGCAGTAATGACTCTTCAGGCCATGCTGTCTGGTGCATTCTGAGATTTGTAGTCCAAAACATTACTTTTCCAAGCTCCAAAATGTTTCACTATGGCAAGATATGTTTTTAAAAGCCATGCTTTTTGAAGGCTTTCTTTCCTATCCCCCACAATTAGAGCATCTCTAGCTTTAAAAAGAGAAAAAGTAGAACAGTCCATTTCAAATGCAGCAAAATAGTCCTCAAACAACAAGACTCCCTACCCCTTTCTGTGAGCATTTCTACAGTTATGCTTCCCTTATAGGATTGGTGCTCTAGCAATATAAGTAGTTTGTGGAATGTTGCTGTTAATATTTTTAAAAGGTTGTGTAAAGAAGGTCTGGAACAGGGTGCCTTCATCCAATATTACTTGAGAGGTCCAGGGGCTGCATGCACATGAGCTGAGCATACACACACTTCCCTCTGGCATTTCTGTAAATGCACATGTACCTCATTGCACTTCCTGTTCCCATCAGTGTCCACAGGGCTCATTTTTACTTGCCTATAGTATATTCTCTCCATTCTGCTTCTCCATCAATGATCAACTGTGATCCCAGAAGCCAGGGAATAGAATTTTTAAATCAGACAATGGGAAAATGAATGGACTCCAAAGTAGCTGAGGACCACATGCAGCCCCAGGAGTACAGGTTGTGCATCCTAGATCTAAGACTTCCCTACTTTCCAAGACACCCACCATGAAAATAAATCCATAATAGCCTGTAATTCAAGGGTAAAAATCCATATGGAGGAGTGCAGGGCTTCCCATTCCACAGTGAACATTTGTAAAAGTTACTTATTCAACTACAACCCCCAGAAGCTCCCAACCATCTTTCTAATATTATTACTTTATTTTTATCTCATTCCCTCACCCCCTAAACTCCAGGCAGCTAGCAGGGATATGAGTATGGCCTTTTCTTCTTCTTGTATGAGGTATATAATATTGATAAGGATTGTATAGAATTCAACTTTCTGGCTGGAATCTGCAAAAAGTTCAGTTCCATCTAGGAACTTCAGAAGTTCCCAAACATCCAAGAAACATAAACATTCATCAAACATAGGATACAGTTTTGGCTTTTCTGTTGTTTCCCTTGGTTTGGAGATGTTAATAAAATCACTGCCAACTTCACTTACAATCAGGCTCCTCATATGGAATGGCAACAGTGCCCCTGCCTTTCCCAACCCAATAAAATGCCCAAGTAGGAGCATCTTGGCTGTTAATTCTGCAGTTGCTTTTGTCAAGTGACTGATCTTGGCTTTTTTGAGAGATTCGTGCATGTCCTCTATAGTTTTGTGGGACTCTTTTAGGTTGCGTGCTATAGCTTCAGATCTTTGATGTAATTCTTTCAGAAGTATCTCTGTTTCCCACCTAAGCAGAGAAAATGGGTTTTTAAAAAGCAGAGAAAATGAGTTTTAAAAAAGAATTTTTATTAAGCATATAAAACATATCAAACCACTTACAGATATGCAAAATATACAGTCATATAAAACCTACCACTTATATGTTAGATACCAGTATTGACATACCTTCCATTCAAATTCCTCTCTCTCCTAATACCCATCGATTTCAAACTTATCTCTTCATTCTTATACTTCCCCTCCAACTCTTTCTTCAGTATTTCTTTCAACCTTTCTTAATTATTCATTCCTGTCATACTTCAAATCATCATCTTAATGATTTACTTATACCTTCTCTATCACATACAACCTTTTCACAAACTTACTTATTCATTCTAACTTCCTTGTCAATACAGGCCCAAATATAGTTATCCTTTTGACTTCCTTATAATCATACATATCTTATGACTCTGTCTATGTTTCTATTCCCACCTTGGGGGGCTGCAGATGGGTGGCACAGAGCCGCCCCAGGAAGCGGCGGATCAGGGCCATGGCTACCCCACACTGCAACCCTGATCCTCCCTTCTGCCATCCCGAAAAGAGTGGCAAAATGCTGCACCTTTCAGGGACAGCAAAAGGGCGCCCTAAGAGCTGGAGTGTGGCTCTTTGTCACCCCTTCTGGTGCAGCATGTCAGGACGCTGTGCCGGGAGGGTGTCAGGATGTCGCCGCCATGGGGTCGGGGCAGCTGGCGTGCGGCTGCCCTGGCCCATCTTTGCCTCCAGGCTGGCCCTTTGGGCCGGTCCGTAGAGGCCCTTACTCTAATTTAGTATCTTATCTCCAATGTTTAAGATTAATGCAAATACTGATTTTCTTTTATGGCTTCTTCATTCTATGCTTACAAGCAGATCCTCTAAATATTCAGTACAGCTATTGTACCCCATTTCCTTTATAAAAATGCATATACTGTGGACCAGTCCTTCCTAAATTTTTCTAACAAATTGCATTAGTTTATCCATTTCAATTATGTCATATAATTTAAACAACCAATTATACTCACTAGGGGCATATTTTGTTTTACATTTCTGTGCATTTCTGTTACATTGAAATAGAAACTATTTTTTTAAATAGTTTGACATCAGTTTGTCATCAAATATACCTAATAGGTAAATTTCAGGTTTCATTTGTATCTTAACATTTAGAATTTTACCAATTGTATTACCATTACCCAATATCTTTGCAGATGTTTGCAGGACCACCAACTATGGCAAAAAGTTCGAGGCTTTTTCTTACACTTCCAGCATTTATTGTCTTTTGTTTTATAAACTATTTTATCTGGGTTCAAGTATTAATGAAGATACATTTTATAATAATTCTTTCTGATCTTTTGCGAGACAGTGTATTTAATCCCTTTAGTCCATGTTTTCACCAACTGAGAAAGTTTTATTGGGTGTTCCACATTTTTAGTCCAATTTATCATAGGTTCTTTTACTCTCTCATCTTCCATTTCAAATTTTAGTAGTGACTTACACTCCCTATAAGTCTTTTCTGTCATTAATTCAACCCGCCAGCTTTTCCAGTGCTTTCCCCCCTCCCTCAGTCCTCATCACATGCTTAGCACAACAGAAAGCCAGGAGCAGCTTTACTTATATCTTACTTTCTCTTTCAAAGCTGGAACTCAAGGCAGTGATTAAAGACATGAGTATGGCCTGTTCTTCCTCTTGTATGATATGTATGATGATTGATCAGGAATATATGGAATTCAGCTTTCTCCCTGGAATCCAAAAAGAGTTCAGTTCCATCTAGGAACTTCAGAAGTTCCCAGATATCCAAGAAACGTAAACATTATCAAGCATAGGATACAGTTTGGGCTTTTTGGTTTTTTCTTTTGGTTTGGAGATGCTAGTAGAATCACTGGCAACTTCACTCCTAGGCAGCCCCCTCCCCCCGCCATGGGGAATGGCAACATTGCCCTTGCCCTTCCCAACCCAATGAGATGCTCCAAATCCTTTTCCTGACCTCCCTATTCTTCAGCAAGGTCCCTATGCTAGTCATTTGTCTAAGTTCTATTTTCTGAACAGATAATATCCTGCCCATCAGCTAATAACCAGACCATATTGTTATTACAGGAAGATCCAAGAATGACAAGTTAATGAAAAACCCATTTTCCGTCTAAGCTCTGCAAATGATTGGCAGAGGCACCCTGCTGAAGAATAGAGAGGTCACGAAAAGGGTTTGTGTGTGATATTTTACTGCTAGTAGCATAGAATTGTATGCTACTTTGTGCCAATAGTAATGGTAAACTGTTGTGAATTCAGCACAGATATAACATAACATAGAAGTAGGGAACTTTTCCATTCTGTTATGATATCTGAAGATGTCAGAGATGGGCACCTCCTGAAGCCCCAAAAGTCAATCGGTGGCAAGTGAGTTGTAGGAATAGAGGGTGTGTTTGATGCATTTGGTGGGAGATGGAAGTAGGAAGAAGCATCCTTGGTTTATATCCCTAGTGGCATAAAAGCCCAGACCTCACAACAAAGACATCACTAGGCTCAAAATGTACTCACGTTTTATCAAAGGTGCAAGTGTGGAATTGGTCAGGCACAGAAGACTTACACACGGAGTGCCTTTTGGTTTCCCCACAATAAGAGTACTTGCCACCCACATGACTTCCTCTGTGGTTGAGGGTGAGCTCAAATTCATGTTCAGTGTTGCTGGCATTTAGGAATGCATTCATAAGGGCCATCTCCCAGTAGTCTGTCTTAAGAGGAGGAGAATGGTTTTCTGAACTTCCTTTTACCAGGGAACCTTTGCAGCCAACATAAAGAGTGCTTTCTCCATAGGTGATGTCTCTGGTACCCAGGAAGTGAGACAATTCATGGATGAGTATGCCTGGCTGGGAATTTTTCTCAAGATATTCTGGAGCTTCCCAGAACATAGTGCATAAATAAATGATGGTTTTTTTTTCTCATCTTTTCGGTTTATGTATGCATATGTGGATGGCTGTCTAATATCCTTCTTAAATGTTACCACCTTGAGTTCTGCATGAGCTTTTAAACTATCACCTTCTGTCAGTATTGCATGACGTTCAATCCAAAAGGTCTCTTTCTCTTCTCCTTTAAGGACAACTCTCTCAGGTCTCTTCATCAGCACTTTGTCCTTCTTCTTCAGGGCATCTTGCAGGATCTCCAGGGACCCCTGCTTCTGAGGTTTTTACCTCCTCCTTGGGAAGGTCTTGAATTATATCTTTTCATTCTGAATTATATCATTCTTCTCATTCTGAATTATATTGTTCTTTTCATTCTGATTGTAAGCTGAGGCAATGAAAGGACTGAACCCATAACTGTGCAAATAAAGATGAAATAAAAGACAGAAAAAATCAACACATTATTGTGGGGGAAAAGTACATTACTGTGTCCATGCTACATATCCAAGAACTATAGTGGAGATTTTCCATCTTTTATGAAGGGATGAGCCAGAAGGCTACCATATGTCACTGTAGTGCCACTTTGATCAATCAGAAGTAACATTGTGTCACTCCTGGTCACTTTTCTGAGAGTTTTGATTGTTTTATTTTTATTATTTTTTCTGTTTCAGGGTGACCCCTACCTCCCAGCATTATCTGGCTTAATTTCATCAGTGCACATGTTTTGAGGATGTGGTGGCTGAAAACTTTTTGCTTACAATTTTTGAAGTGGTCCTGGGAGCTTTGGGAGTCAGAGGCTCTGAAGGGTTGCATGGCTTCGACTCTTGTCTTACAGGCATGGTGAAAGAACTTTACAGGAGCTGTGAGGCACAGGGTCTTGAAGCCTTGTTGTGCAGGAGGAAAACAACTTTCTTGAACAAAACCCTTTTTCTTCTGTCCCTTTGTCTTCTGCCATGTTGCCCTGAATCCCTGAAGCACCTTCCCAGTCTATCTGGACCCTCTCTCTTTCAGATGGACCCTTCTACCTTAATTTTGATCTTGGTTAGATCTGAAAAGAACCTTCCTATGTAGTAATTACAGTGCCGACCAGAATTGGAGAGATGCAAGTCCAGGTCGAAGCCATGAAGGCTGCAGGATGACCTTGGACAAATCAATCTCAGTCTAACAAAACTCACAGAGCTGTTTGGCAGGTGAAGATGCAAGGAGGAGGGATCTTCAAGGAGTGGCTGCCTTAGCAGCAGATGCTTGTGTGGCAATTTGAATGTACATTGTCACTTGACAGTAGGAAAGACTTATCTTAACATCCTCTGTCACACTGTTGCAGTTCCAATTGACGTAATAGGTGAGGAAATCAAGTTTTTTTAATGAGCCTGGCATCGTCCCATCTGATAATTTCTAGTCCTTTCTTGCTTCTCTTCTTTAACTCTTTCACAATATGTCACCTGGACTTAAGAGTCTTTGAACTGAATTCCTGGAATGTTTTCACAATTTCATTCCATACATTTAATGCTCATCCCCTTGATTGCATCTCCTTCTTGATGGACTCCTGTAGCCTTTTTCCCTTTTTCTATTGCCCACAAATTAATCCATCATACCTTCCTTTTCTCCTTCTCTCAGATGCTGAATCTCCTCTTTGCAAAGCCAAAACAAGGGTGGCCCTATTTATTAGCAAATTACCACCACTTTCAGGATCCTAACAATTTTGTTTCTCAGCTACAATTGATCCTAAATTACAGGAATCCATAAAAAAACATATAAGTGCCATCACTGAATGTCAAAGGGGATTACTCTAAAGAGCAGTCACTGCAAATGAAATCAGCTTGTGGGAAAATGCATTCTGATTTCAGTACCTCTGATAAAATGGTTGAACAAAGTGCAGCCATCCAGATGTTGTTGGATTGCAACTCTCATAAGTATAGTTAATGGTGAGATATCATGGAAGCTGCAGTCCAATAACATCTGGAGAAATGAAAATGGTAAATCACACAAATGAGACTTGTTCATTTTGAACTTACAGATTAGGATGCAAAATGGTCAGCAGTCCATTTCAATGCATTCCAGTAGCTATTTTGAGGGACAAACTTTTTTGTTTAGCCATTTATGTAAATTCACGTAAAGCTGATGGCTCCAACTACCTATTTCTCTAATGCCTGGCTTTGGGGTGAAGACCCTCAGAGCCATGTGCTTTGAGAGGGGTGGCTTGGACAATTGCCTTAGGACCAAGGGCACAGATGATACCATCCCTAAACACTGCAGTCCCAGTGGGGTCCACTGTGGCTGCTGTTTACAGCTTTTTTTTTTAAATGCTTCCCATAAGAGACAGGGAGGAATCTCAATACTGTGTTTCTTATGAAACACTGCAAGTTTGAAGGAAAATTCATGCTTTCCGAGGAAAGCTCACCAATGGTGGTGACAAATTAACTCCATGAAAATGTGGTGCTATTCTAGGTTTTGCATGGTACAGTGGACCCGATATCCACTGGGATTTGGTTCCAGGATTGCCGATGGATATCAAAATCCATGGATACTGAAAGAATCCATGGATACAGAGGGCTGAGTGCATCTTAAGACACTTTAGAAATGTGCCCACCCTTCAAATAGAAGCACAGAGGCAACTAACTAGAGATGCTTCTAGACCTCAGGAAGGAAGATCTAGGTTCCTGTGTGCTAGGAGGGAGGGAACAGATCTTTACTGAGAGAAGTTAAATGTTATACTCATACACTGTTTTACTCCTTGATCGACTGTACCATTCAACAGCCAAAGCAGCTTGTTCCCTGCCTTGAAGAAATGCTAACAATTGCTTTTGGCTAATGATAAGAACAACCAGCTCTGGCTGAGTTCTGGCTGTCACTGTTCTTTATAACATGTAAGTGCTTGGGAGATGTGGAAAGTCCTTGTTATGCAGGAAGCAGTAATGTTTATTGCACATATGTATATAAAGAAAGCTATTAAGTCTGTTTTCTAGTAAATACATACAATTTTGTTAAAATTGGCCTCCTTACTAGAGGATTGTAAGGTAGCCAAATATGAACTTTTAAGAAAAGTTCAGCAGGATGCAGTGGCAGAGATGTTCACCTGATGTTTATGCTGGACAAATTGGGGGAAACAGGAGCTGTGCAATATTTTGTCAAAATAATTTAACTGAGGAAAAATAAAAGCAGCAGCACAGGTGCTGCCATGGGAACTCTGGCCTCACCCATATTCTAGGACTCTTGGAGTGCATTGACAACCATGGGAAATATTTTGGATCACATATTCATAGAAAATGGTTTAAGCAATAGATTTACGCTTTGCCAGAATTTAAAAGAAAACTATCTTAAAATGTTCCATCAATGGTATTTAACACCTGCCAAAATACATAAAATTTACAAAACCGGCAATACGAAATGTTGGAAATGCCAACGTCCAGAAGCAGACTTCATCCACATGTGGTGGAAATGTCCAGAAGTAAAAAAATATTGGAACATGGTAGCTGAACGAATAACAGTTAAACCTGACCCTAAACTTTTCCTATTGAACATGACAACTAACATCAAGACAATACGAAGAAAAACACAAATTAAAAAACTCTTATACATGGTCACAATGGCCAGAATTACATATGCACAATACTGGAAATTAAAACATATACCCAAAGAAGAAGACTGGTTTTTCAAATTATTAGAGGCAGCTGCTCTAGATAAACACACAATAAGTTTTAAAAATAATGGCATAGATGAAGAATGGACAGAACTAGAAATCCTAAGAGAAAAAAGAGGTTGGAAAACAATCTAGTTTCTAGATCAGTTGAAGTTAAACATATATAGCAAGACAAAATAAAAGAACTAAGCAAGTGATTGTAGACACACATAAGGAAGTCATCACTGACAGAAAATCCAAGAAACAGAATTCTTATGAATTGTAACGAAACTTGTTTAATAATAGAACTGTAATGAAGTTGCTATGTTGATGTAGAATGAATGGATTAATAAATGTTGGATTAAGATTGCATTTGAGGATAATGGAATGGATGGGGGGATGGATGCTGTATATAAGTGATTATGAATTGAATGTATTTGTATTTTTAAAAAATGGTTTAAGCAAAATCTTTTACTTTCTTAGAAAAGTTGTCAAAGGGATGGATGGAAATGAAGACAGTCTTTGGAGATATTGGGCCTTTGCAGACTGCCAGAAATAGTGCAAATTGAGTCCACTTTAAGGGTTAGGGTTAGTGCTAGGGAATCATGGGAATTGTTTTCCCCCCTGAGACTTAAAATTTAAATAGTTTTATGGTTTATGAATGAATGGATGGACTAACTGAACAAACAAATAGCATATGAAATCATAAGGACACTTTATAGAACCTTTTGTGCCTGCCCATCTGTACCTCTTTTTCTTCCCCCCATTTCAGCCACTATTACAGCCGTTGTTGTTGTAATTATTGTATTTGTTGGCACTTTGCCTTTATTTTTAAATTGTTTTAACTGATATTTGTTTAATAGCTTTTTAAGGGGTAGGAGAATGGGGGTTTGGGATTGATCTTATTGTGTTGTATTTTTATGTTGGAAGCCGCCCCAATTGCTATGCAGAGGGGCAGGGTATAAATAAATTTTATTATTATTATTATTTCCCTTCCTGCCTCAGTCCTACAGTACTGTAATTTATCAATGGATTGACTTGTCTTTTTTGTTTCTGTTTTTGTTAATTTTTGTTTTTGATTCCCTCTCATGGATGTTAATGTCAATTATTATATTCAATGTGCAAATAAAACTTAATAAATATTAAAAACCTAAGACGATATGGGTAACCTTGTAGAATTTTTATACTTGGACTTCCACAAAGATTCTGACAAAGTCTGTTGCTGAAGACTTTTTGTGAACATAGCAGTCAAGGGGAGAAAGGAACTGCCTTCATAAGGATCAGTGAATGATTACAGAAATAGATGGCAGTTTTAAACAGACAGCTTTGAGAATAGTATTTGGATTTCCCAAGGGCCTGTAGTAGTAGTAGAAGAGGAAGAATTTAGGCACACATTGTTCTGGAGCACAGGGGCAGGAGAAAAGTGAGGTACCCAAAGCTGTAGATACCATCAAAATGACAAAAGACCCAGATAAACTGGGAAAGGTTCTAAAGGATCCCTCTAAAGTTGGCAAATAATGCTAAGTATAAAGTCATTGTGAGAGCCAGAGTGGTAAAGTGGTTTGAGCATTAGACTATGACTCTGGAGATTAGGGTTTGAATCCCTGCTTGGCCATGGAAACTCTCTGGGTGAGCTTGGGCAAGTCACATACTCTGAGCCTCAGAGGGTGGCAATGGCAAACCCCTCTGAAGAAACTTGCCAAGAAAACCCCATGATAGGCTCATCTTAGGGTTGCGATGAGTCAGAAATGACTTGAAGGCACATAACAAATTGCTGGGGGTGGTCAAGCATGTAAGGAACCTTGGATTGCAGTAGATGATTCAGTGAAAATGTCAACTCTGTGAGCCACTGGGTGACCTTGGGCAAGTCACATACTGTCAGCCACAGAGGATGGCAATAGAAACTTGCCAAAGAAACTCATGATAGAATCACCATAAATTGGAAACAATTTGAAGGCACACAAGAACAAGCCAATTCTGTGCATGTCAGAAGCTGGAAAAAATAACACATTATTCCAGTGCTTGTAATTTTATGAGCAAATGGCTGCAGAATAAGATGCTTTGTGTCATAACACTTCTGTGCAAATCAGGCTTTGAGAATGTGTAAAAAGGTAAAGGTATTCCCTGTTGACAAGGTTGTCAAGTCGTGTCCGACAGTAGGGGGTGGTGCTCATATCTGTTACTAAGCCAAAGAGCCAGTGTTGTCAGAGACTACTCTGTGATCATGTGGCCAGCATGATTGCACAGAATGATGTTTACCTTCCCAACAAAGTGGTACTTATTTATCTACTTGCATTTGCATGCTTTCAAACTGCTAGGGTGGCAGAAGCTGGGACTAGTGACAGGAACTCACCCCATCATGCAGCATGCAGGCCTCGAACTGCCAACCTGTCGACTCTGCAATCAACAGAGTCAGCATCTCAACCACTTGAGCCACTGAATCCCCTTGAATGTGTAACCCTCAATATATTCCTGCACTAAAGCTTCCATCAGCCCTACCCTCCATAATAAATGGAGAGTAACCCATACAGTCCCCATCTCTGGTGGAAATATATTTTGTGCAATGGTTAGAATACTGTGGTCTTTCTATTTTTAAAGTACATTATAAAGCTGGAAAAGGTGTAGTTTCAGGCAAACAAAATGATCAAAGAGTTGTGATACCTGTTCTACAAAGAAATATATTATGTAGAACAGTGATGGCAAACCTTTTAGGGGTTGAGTGCCCAAACTAAAAGGCCTTTTGGCGCCAAGTGTTACCCAGTGCTGGTGGCGAGACCTCTGGGGCAGGACTTCTTCCCCCTGGCTCTTCCCTCTGCGTGCTGGGGAAAATGGTTTCGTGTGCCAGTTTCTGAGAACAGAAACAGCAAAATGCAGGCCTATGACTATCATCTTCAATTTTTTTTCCTCCTGTATGGTTTTTAACACCTTGCCTGATGAAGAAAGTAGTGGAGCTTTGAAAGCTTGCAACATGTGTATTGTGCATTTTGGTTGGCCAATAAAGATATCACTGCTTGGTGGATTTTTGATGTTATTGGATCTGAAATTCAGGACATTTGTTGCCTATAAACACCTTTTCAAAGTAATTTTCATTCAAATGCCTTTACTGAGCCAACCAAAATGCACATTATACTTTCGAAGCTCCACTGGCTTCATCATCAGGCAAAGGTGTTAAAAATGATATAGGAGAAAGAAGAAATGACAGTGTTGGTCAGAGCAGTGGTGTCACTATAGGGTTGTGGGATTGCAGACCACACCAAGTGACACCCTAAAGAGGTGACACCACTGCTCCGCAGACATCTACATTTTGGCAGAAATGGACTGTGGCATTTGCCTGTATCTCTTTAAAATGCTGAAAAGATGTTATGAGTGGGGTGAGGCTCAGTGGGAGAATAGAGGAAAGGCCCCAGGGTTTTTTAAAATTAAAATTTCAAATTTTAATTAAAATTTTTCTTTAAAAACATCACATTGTACCAAATTTTCACTTTACCCACATGAAACTATGTATATGTAAACATATTTATTCTGTGTGTATATCGTAATTTAAAGATATAAATTTAATTTTGCTAGTTTGTCACAATTATTACCACTACATTCAGTGATATATGGGAATTACGATTTATAAGTAAATTAGTACAAAAGCATTACTAAGGATTCTATATGGTGTGGTATGGGAGGAGGTTAATGGGGTGTGTGTGATACCATGACTTACCACACCAGGTGACACCAACCTTAGGGATGGCACTAAGACAGACCCCTGCATTTGGTCAAGGTGTTATAGTTGTAGTTTTCTGGATGTGAAGATACCATATTTTAGCCCCCATAGGTGAATCCTAAAGAGAGAGGCAATGGACTGGGACTTTACTATTTGAGGTTTCTACTTCAAACAAAGGTAAAACATTTTTTTCTTTTAAATTGGGACTGCATTGGCATATTTTACCTTAACAACACCAAAAGTTTTCCTGATGTGATAACAGGGAGACTTTCTGAAAAATTCAGTGTTCTCTTCCTAACAAAGGGGATTGTGGCCTCATAGAGGATTAGAGACAAACTGGATCTCCAAGGCAGTAGCTTTTTATTTTGCAAATGGAATTTAAACTTTATTGCCTGGATTGAATCTCCCAGTACTCACATGGCCAGGAGAAGAGGCCCATCTGCATCTTCCATACCATCTGAACTGAGGTCCCCTGGAACTTTGTCTAAAAAACCTCTTTTCAACTTTCATAAAAGATTTTATCATAAAAGGTACTCCTTTGTTTTCTAATGCTGAGTGCCTCTACTTTTTTATTCCTTAAAATTATTGCTATTAACCAGTATCTAATCTTATGATTAACCTATTCTCTTGTGTCACATTAAACAACTTTTGCACATTCACACTCCAGATGAATCTGCTAGCTGGATCCTGGTTATAGTCCTTTATCCGACAGATGTCTGTTAAGATTTTGCTCTCTAAAGTTTTTGCTAGTTTCACTTTGTCTTTTGATGGTGTCTCTGTATTTTGATCCTGTTCGGTGTCTTACATCTATGTATTTAGTTTGTTCTGTACCCACTACATATAGCTGAACCATGGCAGCACTGACAACCTCATGATTAAACATTTATTTAGGAGTTAACTAGAGGACCTTTGTCTTGGCGTTTCTCTGAAGACTTTGTATGATAGTTACATCAGCATTTAATTCCACTCTCATGCTATTGCTATTGAGCTATCTATCCCTCCAACTTCTCAATGTGAATTACTAAGAATTTTCAACTGACATTTCACATATAAAACATATTAGTTTCAAAGAGGACAGTTAGAAATATTTCATTTGTCCCCCCCAACAACAACAGTATAGGAAACGTGATACCACACAGTTACATCCGGTCCTTCTGGAGTGAACAGAATGAAGAAGAGTATACATCCAAACAGCAGAAATGTGTAAAAACATCATTACAGTTCTGAGTGCAGCCTATATTGGAAAGCAATTATTTAATGTTGCTCGGAGCCTTTTATTTGAAAGAGCTCAAGAGAAATCACCAAAGCTTGATAGAAATTTATGTACATGCCTAGCTCAAATTCTCTTGCTGCCCTCTGCTGGTGGCAAATTTGGGAGCTAAGCCTGAGTGGTGGAATGACCAGCTATGATGACCCTGTTTCTAGCAGAGCAGAAAGATGAGAAAGCCTTGTTGTTAAACAACTTATGAACCATGCGGGAGGACAATGGCTGGAATCATAGGAGTTGGATGTTTAGGATGTATATACAGTATATATGCAGGCATCATACATCAGCAAAAGTGAAAAATGATCCTGAGAGATAGGTTTTTGTGGGTTTTTCGGGCTGTGTGGCCATGTTCTAGAAGAGTTTCTTTCTGACGTTTCGCCAGCATCTGTGGCTGGCATCTTCAGATCCTGAGGGAGACTGGACACAACTAGTTCTCCTTCATGCTGACTTTTGATGACTATGATAGTTCACTGTTCCTTCTTTGCATGAAACCTTCAAGCAAGAGTAAGAACTTTCACAGCTGAATAAGATCTGAAAAATACATTCTCCTGCACTGCAATCTAAGCTTAGAATTGTTGTTCTGTTAATTGCCTTTGAGTCGACTTCAACTCATGGCAAACCTGTGGGTGAGCCCACCTCCAAGCTCCCGCTTTCCCAACCACTCTGTTCAGGTCTTGCAGGCTCAAGGCTGTGGCATCCTTTATTGTGTCTATCCATCTAGTATGCAGCATTACTCTCTTTCTGCCAGCTTCTGCTTTTCCTAGCATTCTTGTCTTTTTTAGTGAGTCTTCACATTATGTGGCCAAAGTACTAGGGAATCATAGGAACTGTAGTTTATTGTGGCACCAGAGTTTTCTGACAGAGAAGTCTCAATGTCTCAGAAAAAAAATACAGTTCCCATGATTCCCTAGCACTGAGCCAGGGCAGTTAAAGTGGACTCAATCTGCACTATTTCTGGCAGTCTGCAAAGGCCCTTAATCATCTTGGCTTACATTGAGAGTTCAGGCTTGATTTATTCTAGGACCCTTTTGTTTTTGGCTGTCCATGGTATCCTCAGCACTCTTCACAAGCACCACATTCAAATGAGTTAATTTTTCTCCCCTGTCTACTTTCTTCACTTTCCAGCTCTTCTGTTTGTACATGGTGATGGGGAAATACAATGGCTTGTACTATCCTTTAGTGTTCAGCTTTATATCTTTGGATATTAGGATCTTGTCTAGTTCTTTCATAGTTGCCCTTCCCAGTTCTAGTCATCTTCTGATTTCTAGATTGCACTCTCCAGTCTGATCAATGATTAATCAAAGGCAAGGGAAATTTTTAATTCGATTTCCTCATTGTTTAGGTTGAATTTATGTCAGTCATCCTTGGTCATTATTTTTGTTTTCTTAATGTTCAGCAATAAGTCTGTTTTTGCACTTTCTTCTTTAATTTTCCTTAGTAATTTTTCCAAGTCTTTGTTGTTTTTTGCTAGTATTGTGTTGCGTACATATATTAGACTGATGATGTTCCTTCCTCCAGCCTTCATTTCTCCTTCTTCCAAGTCTAAACCAGCTCTGCATATGATGTCTTCTGCATACAAGCTGAACAAGTAGGGTGGCAGAATGCAGCTTTGTCTGATGCCATTTCTACATGGGATCCATTCTGTTTCTCTATATCCTTTTCTGACTGTAGTGTCTTGTCCTGAGTACACGTTTCTTGTCAGGACAATAAAATGTATTGGCACTCCCATTTCTTTAAGAGTATTCCCTAGCTTTTTGTGACCTATGCAGCCAAAGACTTTGCTGTAATCTATACAGTACATGCTGATTTTCTTCTAGAATTCCCTGGTGTGCTCCATTTATCCTCCGCATGTTTATAGTATGGTCCCTCTTCTTTTTCTGAATCCCACTTGGTGGTGGTGGTGTGTGCCTTCAAGTGGTTTCTGGCTTATGGTGACCCTAAGAGGAACCCATCTGGGGTTTTCTTGACAAGATATGTTCTGAAGAGATTTGCCATTGCCTTCCTCTGAGGCTGAGAGTGTGTGATATGCCCAAGGTGACGCAGTGGGTTTCATGGCTGAGCAGGGAATCTAGTCCTGGTCTCCAGAGTTGTAATTCAACACACTCAAACCACTACACCATGCTGTCTGTCTGGAATTTCTCCCTCCATATATGGTAGGAGTTTCTTCTGCAGAATTTTGAGCAGAATTTTGCTTGCGTGGGAAAGTAATGCAATAGTCCTGTAGTTACTGCAAACTTTTGCGTCTCCTTTTTTGTGGAACTGTACCAAGCCACTTATCTGTGACTGGGAGACTGTCCCTTTCAAAACAGGAATTCTCAAGAGATATTTGAAATGAGCATTCTTGGAGGCAAGCAGGATACAGGAACATATTTGTTCACATTCTTATTTGGTTTACCAATTGGGCTCTGTTCGTTTCATACAAGAAAGGAGCTGGGAACTAACTTCAGGACTGTCACCGAACCAGCCAGAACCAGATTCAGAAATGGTCAGTGCTTCATTGCTGATCAGTCCAGAGATCTTAATCTTTGTTTTTCCCACCCACAGTAGCTCATTTTGAATTTTAAATGGATGCTTATCTGACAGAGGGAAGAACTGGCCAAATCAGATGGAAGAAATTCCAAAGCAGAGCTTTCATGGAAAAAAAAAACCCCTCAGAGGAATAACAGTGCCTCAGGGCAAGGAGGAAACTGTGACCAGCTAGGTCACACCCAGGAATTAGGTGTGAAAGAATTAAGCAACTCTAAAGACCTGATTTGGAAGAGTAGCATTCTTCAGCAGCTTTCAATGGCGAGTGACTGCATACTCCAACTTTACCCCAGTCCTTGGGCAAGTCACGCTCTCTCAACCTCAAGAGGATGGCAATGGCAACACCCCTCTGAAGAAACTTGCAAAGAAAACCCCATGATAGATTTACCTTAGGGTGAAGACACACAACAACAAACAAGAAACCCATGCTTCCTTTAGTCTGACCCTTATTTACACATGTGGAAGGATTTCCTGTCTCTAGTAGCCAGAGGTAATTTTTATTTTTTTTAAATTCTCTGGTTCCCTGATGCTACATTTTTGAACAGGTGTGGCTTCATAAAGGTTCCTGCCTGAGGCAGAAGACAAATGGCTCCCACCCCCACCTCTTAAGATATAAAGAACCCCAATCTGGCCAAGTTATCTTGCCATGTCACAGAAGATCCCACAAGCATCTATCCCTCAGAGAAAAAAGCCCCAAAATAATACAATAAAATAGTGCACAAAATGTAATTAATTAGTTTTACACATAGGGCAGAAAATCTCACAAGCCTCAATCCCATGGAGTTTATCACATGGGGGAAAATTGGAAGTATAAATGGTGATTAACCATGATTAACCAGCAATTGCATGAATGGTTTTCATATGACATCAGTGCGCAAAGCACTGTTATCCCATGCAGAATCTTTGATTAACCTGCACTTGCGACATTGAGATTAAACATGATTAAAGTGCCATTATCCTGTGAAGAACCAGGCAAGAAACAACAGTATCTCATTCACAGCATTTTCCCATGAATGATCTTTTGCTGTTTCTTGCCTGGTTATTCCTTGGTTCTTGACGGGATAATGGCACTTGCATTAATATAATTTTAAGCACTTTTAATGTCAATTGCACAATTTTCAAGGGTTTATCATTGTTTAAACTCTCATACCTGACAATAAAAATCCAGTAAATTAAATATGCATTCTGTACTCTGTGGCATAGTGGTTTGAGTGTTGGACTGCAACTCTGGAGACCAGGATTCGATTCCCAGCTCGGCCATGAAACCCACAGGGAGACCTTGGAGAGGTCACATGTTCTTAACCTCAGGAGAAGGCAATGGCAAATCTCCTCTGAACAAATCTTGCCAAGAAAACCCCACGATAGGTTTGCCTTAGGGTTGCCATAGGTTGGTAACAATTTGAAGACACACAACAGCCAACTCTGTCATGACATCTACAACATAACTCTGTCTCATTATCCTTGTGTAACTCAGTTTGGTATGAACAGAGAACTACTGATCTGTGGTGTACCTTTAGTAGATGCTGTAACCCAATGTAACTGAAACCACTTTTGTACCAATGACAGAGAACTGATCAAATCTAGATTACAAGCTAAAAGTTGTCTTTATTCAATTTTCCCAGGAATTCTGTGAGGAATCTAGTTTCAAAGATAACTTTGTGTGACCTCATAACAGATTTGTTGTGCCTTCAGGTCATTTCTGGCTTATGGCAACCCGAAGATGAAACTATAATGGGATGGTTTTTTTGGGGGGGGGCATGATTTGTTCAGAGGGGGTTTACCTTTGCTGTCCTCTGAGGCTGAGTGTGTGTCACCCAATGGATTTCCATGGTTGAATGGAGATTCAAAATCTGGCCTCAAATCATACTCTAGAGCTCAAATCACTGTACCACTAAAAGAATATAAGACCACTATATGTTTTGACTATAAATAACCCCCAAGAATTATAATAACCCTGAGAATTTGCTTACAAGTGTCTAGAGTTGTAGCAAGTTCCTAGCATTTTAATCCTAAAACTGAAAGCCACCTCCAAAGCCTGAAGCTGCCCTGATGAGCTGAAAGCTTTCCATAAACTGAGGCATGGCTATTAGTTGAGGCTAATGCTCTTTGCATATCCACAGTAGTACAGTGGGTGCTTGGTATCTGCTGGGGTTGCTTCCAGGATCTCCCACCCCACCTTGTGAATACCAAAATCCATGGATGTTCAAGTCTCATTAAATACATCAGCATATGCCTTATATGAAATGGCAAAATCCAAGTTTGGCTTATTATATATATATATATATATATATATATATATATATATATATATTTAATATTTTCAAACCTTGAATCTGTGGATAAGGATTGCTGACTGTACTCTCTTTGGTTGCTATATGTGATCCAGGTTTCTGTAATTCAACATTCTTCTTAGATATTAAGGTAGCAGTGCTTTTCAACCACATTCCAAATGCCAAACAGAAAAACAAAGAATGTGAATATGATAATGTGCAAAGTATACAGAAGCCAGATTTTTTTTTAAAAAAAACAAAACCCTTCATTTATATTCTATGTTTCTTTCAAGATGGGATCCAAGGCAACTTCCAAAAATAGTAAATTAAAAATGCTTACAATAATTTTTTAAAAATCAATTAAAAATCCCCACATTAAACACCATAAAATCATTTAAAAGTCATATAAAAGTTAAAAACAAATACAACACATAAATAAATAAAAACCTTTTCCGCTTGACCATCAAAAGCCTGATTTTTAAAAAAGGTCTTTGACTGCCTATGGAAAGAAAGCAGGGAGGGGGACCACCCTACCCTCCCATGGATTGCCAAGGATACCATGGACCTCCCTAAAAAGACAAACAAATGGGTCCTTGAACAAATCAAGCCTGAAATCTCTCTGGAAAAAAAGTTGAGTTTGTCATACTTTGGCCACATGAGAAGGCTGGACTTACTGGAAAAAACAACAATGCTAGGAAAGGTGGAGGGATGTTGGCTAGATGGATGAACTCGACTCAAAGGTGGTTAACAACAATCAACAGCAAAAATCAGCAATTCAATATTACTGGTAACAAACCATATAAAACAATATAAAGTAATATTTGCAAGGCAATACCAGAAAGTTATTCCGTGCATTTAACAAGTTGGCTAAATATGGTTTCCCTTACTCCTGAAAAAAAAAACAAAAAACCTCTACATGCCGTGATAGGAAGCAATGAATTAAAACTGCAAGTTGGGACATTCACTAATGGAAAGGGACAATTTAATTAGCTTTTAAACAAAAGTGATAAACTTAATTGGAATTTCATCATCAACGTTTCTCCAATGTTTAATTGTATCACAATGCTGGAAAACCAAATCATACTACATTACCTGGTTGTTGTTTTTTATTAGTTGGCCTTAAATTATTGCAAAATAGCCTGTCACTTATTCTTTTTTGAGGGTTGGGGAAATATGTTTAGTTCGCAAGAAGTAAGGTCAGCTTGGAAGGGGGACGGGATTGCCTTCTGTGTATCCTTCTTTATTCTATGCAGGACTGCACAGGAGATCCTCATCTGTCCCAGGAAAATGAATTCTGCAGTTTAACTATGAGGTTTTTAGTGGGTCCATATGGGAATCAGCAAGAAAATGGGAGTGAAATTATAAAATAGAGGGAGAAGGAAAGCAAGAGAAGAGTTTGTGGTGTGGTATGTGAGAAACTGGACTTTTCAAAAATTCATGCAACTGTTTCGTTCTCTCCCAAACTCAAAAGAGAAGTTGGGTGGAAACGGAAAGGAATAAAATAATGGATAGGATTTTTTCACCTTTATTCTGGTATGGCTTTTAGTATACTAATGCAACCTAAATTCAAAGGCCATATTAAAATTAACTTATTTAAAAATATCCCCTCACTTAAATATAACTTTTAGCTTCTAACTGAATAACTTAATGTGTTAACCCCTTCCTATAAAGTATCCCATCTGTTTTCTAGGGCAAATTGGGAGCTAAATCAATAGCATAGACATCTTCTGCTCAACGTATTCCCTACATTCTTTTCCTTACTTATGATGTGTAGGATCAAGTCTATGAAAGCTCATGCTAACAACTTCTTTCTTTCAGTTAGCCTCAAAGGTGTTAAAAGATCCCTTTGTGTACTGCTATTCCAGACGAACATGACTCTGTCTTAGAATTAAGATGTCTAGGAAAGTGTAGAAGTCAGTCTGACAATCTTTGAGGCATTTTTTCCCATTTAGGACTGTTATGAGTCTCTGGATATCCCGGAAACGCTGGTATTCATCACAGATAGCATACACTTCCTTCTTTGCTGCTTCGGTGAGCATCTTACAGGAAGCCCTGGTAGCCTCAGTCAAACCAAGCAATGCTGTAGAGAATATCAGTATCCATAAGGCAAAAAGCCCACCTGTTGCAGGAGCCAGCAATGATCCTAATATGGCTCCTGCTCCTCCAGCAAATGTAATGGAAATACCCATCTCAAAATTTCTTAAACATTTATCCATTTCATCTACAAGTCTGCGGATTCGTCTCAGTTTGGGTGATATGGCCCTTGATCTTCGATGTAATTCTTTCAGCAGTATCACTGTTTCCCACCTAGGATGGAGACAAAATGGATTTTTAGATAATGGCACATTTTGAGATCTTCCTGCAATTTCAAAAGGCCATGGCCATTAGTGGAAAGAAAGAAGTTGTTAGCATGAGCTTTCATAGACTTGATCCATTTCTGGAAAATATCTCCTTTTCCAGAAATGGAACTGTGGCAAAGGGCTGGCAGAGGCACCTGCACAACAAGGCCAGGAAAAAGGGCTTGCATATTACAACCAATGGTGAAGGAATGTATTTTATGTTGCATCAACAGCATAGTAGGCCAGTATGTGATTTCAGCAAAGAAATGACATAATGCCCAAGGGCACATAATGGCAACAGGGAACAATTTTCACTTTCTTAATCAGCCACTGAGTCCAGATAACATCAGGGGGTGGGTTCTCTCATTCAGAGATGCACACCCGGTATGATTGAGCTCCCTTCTCTATGTAAAGAGAGGTACAAAGCAATTGTGACTGGCTCAGCAGTATGATGGAAAATTCAGAAGTACAGATGAAGTCCTATCAGGGCTGGGAAATACAGCATTTCATTTATATTACAATTCCCAGAATCTCCTAACCAGCACAGTCCAAAAAATAACTTTTCCAAGCTCTGAAATGTACACATGTCTGTTTCAAAGTCAATACTATTCAATTAAGTTGAACTTATTTCCAGGTAAACACACTGTACATTGTCTGACACCAAGTTCTGTTAGGTAGACATGTATAGGATTTCACTGTATGGGGACAGCACTGTCATATACATGTCTACTTAGAAGTTGCAATGAGTTTTGCAGACATGCACAGCAGCAACTCCCACTGAACTCAGTAGCACTTACTCCTGAACAGAGATTTCAATGCAAGATTGGAATCCTAACATCCATAACTTAAGTGTAGGTTCCATGCAGCCTTGTGGAGAAAGCTTCCTTGTTCATGAGTAATGCTCCACAGCTCAAAGCAGATTATAAATCTAACACATTTCTGTGAAGTACAATAGCATCCAAAATCCACAATACAGGTATCACTGTTATGTGGATTTTAGATGTTATTGTACTTTGCTGTATGGCCAACATGACTACACCGGAATACATTTCTGTGAGCAATCCATACAGATCATGGAAATGGGGTGGTGCCCAACCCATACATGCCTCTCCCAAAGTCTGTCCCTCTGTTGCTCTTCAAGCCCTCATCCTGCTGCTACCCTTGCATCCTACCCCACATATCACCCCTAAATTCCTCCTCATTTTCCTCCTCCTGCTTGCAGAAAAGGCAACAGGTGTGAGCTCCTTCAGGACTGCCAGGGAAGGAAGGAGGTGGGCAAACAGGCCAAATTAGGCTTAAATGGGGTGGTGCAGGCCATGCGTGTTGTTGTCAAAAGAAGGGAGGGGTTCTAGTGGTATTACAGTGATGTAACACAGGACAGCTCCTAATGATTTCATTAAGCACCATCCACAGCTGTACAAGGGAACCCATTAAAATAAAAATCTAAGAAATTATGACAATTTCTATAACCAGACATTTTAAGGCCATGCTCTCACCCTGGAGAAGAGGTTCTGGGCCCTGAAATCTGGCAAATAACAACAAAATGCATGCACACACACCTACCTCTCTTCCCCCTCCAACAGTCCCATTTGCTTCTGTCCTCAGCATGACATCCAGCACATTTCTGGGGGACCTCACAAGTCCACAGGAGGGTGAAACAAAGCAACAACTCCAAATCTATGAGAGTCCCCATAAGCAAATTTTTGGCCTTTGGGTGTTAAAAACCCAGGTGCAGGTGGAAAGGTGGCTGAGAGGGCTCTTAGCCCTTAATTCATTCTGAAGAGGAGCTCAAAGGCACTGGGCAGCAACAGAAAGCATTTCTTTACCCTACCATGAGCAATTCTTCCAGCAAGCTTAGTCAGTGCACTTTAGAGGCAGGAGGTAGCAAAAGTGGCCACCAACATAATAGCGCCTGTCTTTGCTCCAGTATGAGGGGACCTGGTTCTTGTAAGAGTTTGGAGACCCCAGTACTGTAGTTAAATTAGGGTTCAGAGCATCAAAAGCCCAATGATGTTTTTAATTAGTAGGAGCAATGACATCTGCAACCCACTTGGCACTCCCCAATTCCCTCTGAGTTTAACTGAGAGCCCCATAGTTGGTGGTGAGTAAATGGATCTTCCCAGCAATAACATGTAATCATGAGCAATCCCTGTGTTGTATTCAAGTCATTTTCAATTTATGGCTACCCTAAGGCAACCATACCCTGTTTTTTTTCCTGGCAAGATATGTTCAGAGGTTTGCCATTGCCTTTCCATGAGGCTGAGAGCATGTGACTTGCCCAAATTCATCCAGAGAATTTCATGACCCAGCTGGGAATTAAACCCTGGTCTCCAGAGTCATAGTCCAATGCTCAAACCACTATGCCACACTGGCTCTATTGGAATCCAAAGTATCTTAGACTGGCTTGGTCTTGAGTTGGCAAGATCTACTAGCATTACAAAAGTCCTGCTCCTGCAGAAGATGAAAGCTCTTCGAAAGCATTTTAAATCAGTATATCTGGATGACTTTTGGGGCTCTCCATGGAAGTAGTGCTATAAAAAAACCCCAAAATTAACCACTATATTAGTGGTGCCTACCCTTTTTAGCAGTAGGACTAAACCTAATGATGACCTTTTTTTCCTTTTCATTGCAAGAGAGAGGCTGCCATTCTTGAGTGCTGAATACTGAATTGGGCCTAAGAGAAACACAGATGGGCTGGATGGGGAAATGGGAGAGAACCAGAGGGAGGGAGGGAAAGTCAGTTGCTGATCCCATGGTTGTAGGAACTACGTAAATGTTTGCTTGTGTGTGTAAGAGAGCATGTACAAGGTTTCTGGATTATAGGTTTACAAGCTGACCCTTCTAGGATAAAGATATACTTACATTTCATCAGCATCACAAGTATGGAAGTAGTCAGGGACAGAAGACTCACACACGGAGTATCTTTTTGTTTCCCCACAGCAAGTGTATTTGCCATCCACATAGTTTCCTCTGTGGTTGAGGGTGATCTCAAACTCATCCGCAATGTTGCTAGCATTCAGGAAAGCTTTCCTAAGGGCTCCCTCCCAGTCTTCCTCACCAGAAAGAGCTGAACTGTGTGCTGGACTGTTTTTTATGAGGGAGCCTTTGCACCCAACAGAGAAGGTGTTCTCTTTGTAGGTTATGTCTTTAGCATCCAAGAGATGGGACACTTCATGTATGAGAATGCCTGGCTGGGAAAATTTTCCAAGATACTTTTGTGTCTTCCAGAATGGATCACACAAGTAGATGGTTCTTCCCATACCATGTGCAAACAACAAGACATAAGCAGCACAAATGTTCCTGCTAGTATTCTTCTTAAAGTGTACCTTTTTGAGTTCTTCAATGAGCTTTTTAACTTTGTCTTCTGTCAAGATGGCATGACGCTCCATCCAAAAGTCTTCTCGCTCTTCCCCCTGAAGGACAATTCTCTCAGGTAACTTCATCAGCACCTTGTCTTTTTTCTTCAGGGCATCTTCCAGGATCTCCAGAGCCCCCTGTTTGGCTTCTTCTGCAATTTTTGTCTCTTCTTCAGTAAGATCTTGAATATTGTTTTTCTTACCATGCTGCTCCACTGCGTTTTTAACACGACACCATAGATTTCCTATGCCCATGCGCTGAAGGATTTCTTCTGGTTTCATGACTTTGCAGAGTATAAACACACACAAATCCACACCAATTTTCTAATTTGGTTTCCTGCTACAAAAGAAAATACATAGTTGCTATCAGATTGGTTGTCGAAGGATTGCTTGTACTAAAGCAGGGGTAGGCAACCTTTCCCCTTTAAGGGCCGAGGGACTTCAGATCCCAGAAGCCTCAGCCATGTTGGCCAATAGTCCCATGTTGGGCAATAGCTCCTGGGATTCTGGGAGCTGAAGTCCCTTGGCCCTTAAAGGGGAAAGGTTGCCTACCCCTGTACTAATGCTTTCTTCTTCCATTTACAGCACAAATAGGCAACTTTGGTGAGATTGGAGGCAAACATTCACTGCAAGCTCTTAATAGAGGGCTTACTGGAACCTGTTGGGGATGGGGGAGAAACCAGAAGTGTCTGGACAGACATTTCCAGTTTCTATATTTAGGTTTCCACAGGGTGGGGAGTGAGTTGGGTAGAACCTGCCCTTGTTGGACCTTAAAACTAGAACTGCCACTCCTAGATAGTGCCAGGAATGCTGAAAGCCTATTGGAATAATAACTGTTTTTAGGAATAGGGGTATCACAAGGGGTATGTGGCATCAAAATCAGAAAGTCCCCATTCATTTTGAACTTTTGCAAGAATCTCATTCTACCAAATCAAAACAATTTCAGCTCCCTCCCCACCCGTCTAGCTGTGCCCTCTGCATGCCATTCAGGCAGGTAGTGGTTACAAATGGGAAACGGTATCTTGTGTTGTGGTGGAAAGCAAAATGAAAAATGCTCTTCATATTTGCAAAGCCCACATTAGGAATTACTGTAATAGGAAAAATCTCAAAAATTAAAAGGACATAATGCCTTGCGATCAGGCTTGCCTGAGAATGCTGTGTATGATTCTAGTCACACACACCACTCCCCCACCTCCCAGTATGTGTGTAACAGTGTGTAACAGCGAATTACACACCAAAAAGCCAAAGACAATCCTTAAAATGGTGGCACACCTTCCTATAAGTATTAAAGAACTAGAATTTTTGCTAGAGGGAGACAGTGGGTAGAGGGATATGATATGATATTTATAACATGCTGACCAGGGCTAGATATAGGAAGCATATATAGTGGCCCCTTGGTATCTGCTGGGGTTTGGTTCCAGGACCCCTCCATGGATATCAAAATCTGTGGATGCTCAAGTCCTATTAAATACAGTGGAGTAGTGAAATGGTGTCCTTTATATAAAATGGCAAAATCAAGGTTTGCTTATTGGAATTTATATGTTCCATATAAATATTTTCAATCTGTGGATACTTGAATCAGTTGTCTCAATCAGCTGACTGTATCTTGTTAAAACAGCTTCACTGGCTACTGGTTTGTTTCCAAGCCCAATTCAAAGTGCTAGTTATGACCTATAAAACTTTATATGGCTTAGGTCCAGACTATTTGAAAGACCATACCCCCGTCCCCCCAATACAAATGTGCCAGATAAAATCTACAAGAGAAGGCTTTCTCTTTTAGTGGTTGAGGCTTTTTTAATTGACTCTTTCTGGAAGTTGCCTTGGGTCTTAACTCGGGGAGAAAAGCAGAATACATGCAGAGTAAATAAAAATAAGTAAAGCAGAATACATGCAAAGTAAATAAAAATAAGTAAATAAATCATTATGTCCGGTATGTGGAGAAAATGGTTGTAGACAGAGGAGGACTCCTGCATATACAGTAATACTGGAAATAAAGCTCACACAAGGAAGTGGGTTGGAGGTGAACCAAGGAAAAATGTGTGTCTGGTGCTGGAGGAGCTGACACTATAGAAGCCCAACAGAAGCCCAGTAATATGCTGCCACACTTTTATAAATGAACGATGGCTGGGTTTTTAATGCAACACGGTGTTGCTTTTAAGGTTTTAAAGGGTTTGTATATAGTTTTTAATGTATTTTAATATTTTTAAAGTTCAGTGTTTTAACTCACAAATTATTTAATTGTCTCAAAAATTTTATCCTGATACTTTTGTATGGTTGTTAACTTGTATTGTTTTTAAAATGTCATTCACCATCTTGTGCCCCATTATTGGAAGAAAGGTGGGATACAAACATTTTAAATATATGCCAGAACCATCCTTGAGCTTCAGTCTGCCAAGGGAATCTTGTAGCACCTTTGAGACTAACTGAAAGAAAGAAGTTGGTGGCATGAGAGCTTTCCTAGACTTGAGACCATTTCTTCAGATGCATCTGAGGCTCAAGTCTAGGAAAGCTCATGATCCCAGCTTCATTCTTTCATTTAGTCTCAAAGGTGCCACAAGACTCCTTGGCAGACTGAAGCTGGTTTTCTAGAGTAACACAGCTAGGTCTTTCAATTTTATCATCCCCAATCTTGTCACTCTATTGGCCAAAAGTGGGAAGGGAGATTAGGCAGTTCCATTCACCCCATTCAGTCTCCCCTTCCAAAGGATTGTGGAAGTCAACACATGAGCAGCCCATTTTAAGCAAGGGCACAGTCCCACGTTAGAGAGCCACCAGCCCTAGAGGTGAACCCAGGCTGCCTTGCCTCCTGGCCCAAGTCAGATCCCTTGTTTGACCCAATCCAACCCTTCTTCAGGTCAACTTCTGGAGACCCTATCGTGTGGTTTCCTTGGCAGGTTTCTTGTGGAGGGTTGCCCTTGCCATCCCCTGAGGCTGAGAGAGTGTGACTTGTCCAAGTCATCCAGTGTGTTTCCATGGCCGAGCGAGAATTCGAACCCTGGTCTCCATTACATCACATGGGCTCTCCCAACCCGCCTTGAGGGATTCAAAAAGCTTTTAATGCCGAGGACTAGGAGAGTGCTCCAAAGGGAGAAAAGACAGAAGTGAGATGTGTGTAGGGTGTGTGTGCGTGTTTATTTTACCCCCCTTTACAGCATCGCCCAGTGGTCTGAGCATTGGACTATGGCACCAGGGTTTGAATCCAGGCTCAATCATAGAAACCCACTGGGTGACCTTGGGCAAGGCACGCTCTCTCAGTCTCCAAGGATGGCAAGAGCAAACCCTCTCTGAACATAAATCCACCAAACAGGGATAGCTTTATTGGCCAACCAAAATGCGCAATATATTTGTGGCAAGCTTTCGAAGCTCCGTGGACCCTATACTTCCCTATAGAGAAACCATACTTGCCCACAGAGAATTAGTGGAGAATACTTGCCCATAGGATATCATGGGGAATACATGCTCATAGGAAATCATGGGGAATACTTGCCCATAGGGAATCATGGGGAATACTTACCCATAGGAAATCATGGGGAATACATGCCCATAGGGAATCATGGGGAATACTTATCCATAGGGAATCATGGGGATTACTTGCCCATAGAGATTCATTGGAAAATACTTGCCCATAGGGAATCATGGGGATTACTTGCCCATAGGGAATCATGGGGATTACTTGCCCATAGGGAATCATGGGGATTACTTGCCCATAGAGATTCACTGGAGATGTTTTAGTACCTCCCCAAAATAACCCCATGATAGGTTCACTTTAGGAGCCCATAAGGTCGGAAAGGACTTGAAGGCATACAGCAACAGCCAAGTGCTGGAGAAATACAAGTTCCTAAAGAGCCAGAAAAGGAGGGAGGGCTTCCTCAGACTGACTTACCGTCGCTGGAAAGGCGCCCTGCGGAATGTCCCTTGGGCCAGAGGGAGGGAAGGAAGGAAGGAAGGAGGGGGCTTTTACTCAGGTAAGCCCCTTCAGGTCAACCTGGGAAACCCCGTGCTAACAAAGAAGCCGTCCTGATTGGGGGGGAACCAGGGGCGGCACTCTGGGATGCGAGGGCAGCCCCCTCCACAAACACACACACAACACACAAAGTCAGGAGTTGTGGTTGTGTGCCTTCAGGTGGAACGTATTAAAACAAATGACAGTACTTGCCCATAGAGAGTCGTTGGGGAATACTTGCCTATAGGGAATTACAGGGAAATACTAAGATATAGCCATGTTAGTCTGCAGAATCAGTACATAGAGAGATATTGTAGTACCTTTGAGACTATCACAGTTAGGGCCTTTGCAGACTGTCAGAAATAGTGCAAATTGATTTATCTATTCCATGTGTCATATTTAAGAGAAAAATTTTAGGACACCATGGTATCTCAACTCTTAGTATTCCACACATTTTAGAATGAATTCTTCTCCAATATTTCTTTGCAAGGGAACATTTCCACCACATATGATGGAAATTCCCTTCACTCTTTTGGCATTTCCAACATTTTCTGCTTACAGTTTTATATATTCGATTCAGTTTAGTTGGATATAAATACCACCGGTGCATCATCTTCAGGAAGTTTTCTTTCAAATCCTGGCATAAAGTGAATTTATTTGTTGCTTTCCAAGCTTTCTCCCAGTGTTCCATTTGAATATTTCCATCTAGATCTTTAGCCCATAATATCATTACATGTTTTATTGTGTCCTGTTCAAGATATCGCTCTCTAAACAACTTATAATACTTTGATATATGATGGCCTTCTTTATTCTCAATTATTTTGTCTAATTCTGTTTTCTTTTCCTCAAATCCATCTTCCTTCCTGTCAGTATTGTACCTACTTTTCAATTGCAGATATATGTACCAATTATTGATTTTTCCTTCTTCTTCTAATTGTTCTTTTGGTTTCATTCTATGTTCTTTTAAACCATTAAAGCTTTCCCAGGTTATAATATCATTATATCTAATCCAATTCCCGGATTTTGTTCTACTTTTATTTAAAAAAGCTTCTTGAGGGGATGTCCAAAGTGGGATTTTCCTATAAAATTGTTTTTTTATTTTCATCCAAACTCTTAATAATGCTTTTCTAATACAATGATTTTCGAATCTCTTATTATTTTTCAACTTTCCGTACCACAAGAATGCATGAAATCCGAATTCCATATAGTCGCTTTCAATATTCAGTAAACTGTCGTCTTCTAGCTTAATCCATTCTTCCAACCAATTCATACAATTAGCATAATAATACAGTTTCAGGTCAGGGAGTGCAAAACCTCCCTTTTCCTTCGTTTCTATTAAACTAGACCATTTAATCCTGGATTTTTTCCCTTGCCAGATGAATTTAATTATTTCCTTTTTCCAGTCTTCTATGCATTTCTCATTGTGGATTATGGGAATATTTTGAAACAGATACATCAGTTTTGGAAGGACACTCATTTTAATCAATGAGATTCTTCCTGATAGTGAAATCTGTAATTTAGACCATTTATTTAAATTTATTTTTATCTCCTTCCAAATTCTAATGTAGTTATTTTCAAACAGGTCTGTATTTCTCTTCGTCATAATTATGCCTAAATATTTAATTTTCTTCTCTATTTTGAGTTTAGATAATTTTTGCAATTCTTCTTCCTCTTTTCTTGTCATGTTCATTGTAATTAGTGCTGTTTTATCTTCATTAATTTTAAAACCTGCCAATTGTCCAAATTCTTGTAGAATGCTTTGAATATTCTTTATATTTTCAATTGGGTTTTCAAGGAATAATACCAGGTCGTCAGCATACGCTTTTAATTTATATTTATATCCTTTTATGTTTATACCTTGTATATTCTTGTCATCTCTAATCCTAGTATTTAAAACTTCCATAATTAATATGAACAATAGTGGGGATAATGGACATCCCTGTCTGGTTCCATTTTCTATTGTAATATCCTTGGTTTTTTCCCCATTGACTAATATCTGAGCTCTTTGTTTTTTATAAATTGCTTTTATCCACTGTTCAAAATGTAGTCCCATTTTCATTATTTTTATTAATTCTTCCATAAATACCCAATTTACTTTATCAAACGCCTTCTCGGCATCAACAAAAATCATTGCAAGTTTTCTTTCATTGTGTTTTTCAAAGAATTCAATTATATTCAGTACTATTCTTACATTATTCTTCACAGATCTTCCTGGCAAAAATCCATTCTGGTCTTTATGAATAATATCACCCAATATGCTCTTAAGACGTTCTGCAATGATTGTTGTGAAGATCTTGTAATCAATGTTAGTCAAAGAGATAGGCCTGTAATTTTTTGTTTCTCGGCAATCTCTCCCCTCTTTTGGGATTAAGGAGATATACGCATCCTGCCAAGAGTCAGGGATACCGTCTTTCTTTATATCATTTAATGTGTTTTTTAAAGGTCTTACTAGAATTTCTTCCAACTTTTTGTAATATAAGCTTGAAAAGCCATCCGGCCCCGGCGCTTTCCCTATTTTCAATTTCCTTATTGTCTCGCTTATTTCCCTTTCAGTAATGTCTTTATTCAGTTCTTTTTTCTGATCTTCATTTAACTGAGGTATTTTCTGTTTGCTCAAGTAATTCCGTATTTCCTCTCTGTTCTTTTCTCCTTTTCCTGTGGCTTTATATAAGTTCTGATAGTAACTTTCAAATGCCTTTTTTATTCCTTCTTGACTGGTCACAGATTGTCCATCTTGTTGTATTTCCGTTATTATCTTCTTATTCCTCTCAGTTCTTATCATATTTACCATCAGTTTACTTGGTTTATTTCCCATTTCAAAATGTCTCTGCTTGATATATTGCAGTTTCCTTTCCATGTCCTTTATTGTAAGTGTTCTTAGTTGTAATTCCAAATTTTGAATCTCCATTTTTAAATTATTATCGCCACTACTTCTCCATTCTTGTTCCTTTCTCTTAATTTCAGTCAAGACCTTATTTTCTTCTTCTTTCCTTTTTTTGTTTTCTTCTACATTTAGCTTAATTAAATATCCTCTGGCAACAGCCTTTCCAGCATCCCAAATTGTTTTGTTACTAATTCCATCTGTTTTATTTTCCTCAAAGTACTGTTTCATTTCTTGTTTTAATTTAGATACATTTTTTTCCTTTTTTAATAAAGAATCCTTTAATCTCCAGGTGTATTCCAACCTTTTCTCTTCAATTTCTAACCTGATTGGGTAGTGATCTGAGATTATTTTAACCAATATTTCCATACTTTTTATTTTGGGTAATAATGCTTTAGAGGCTATAAACATGTCCAACCTTGACAGAAGTGAGATGTGTGTAGGGTGTGTGTGCGTGTTTATTTTACCCCCCTTTACAGCATCGCCCAGTGGTCTGAGCATTGGACTATGGCACCAGGGTTTGAATCCAGGCTCAATCATAGAAACCCACTGGGTGACCTTGGGCAAGGCACGCTCTCTCAGTCTCCAAGGATGGCAAGAGCAAACCCTCTCTGAACATAAATCCACCAAACAGGGATAGCTTTATTGGCCAACCAAAATGCGCAATATATTTGTGGCAAGCTTTCGAAGCTCCGTGGACCCTATACTTCCCTATAGAGAAACCATACTTGCCCACAGAGAATTAGTGGAGAATACTTGCCCATAGGATATCATGGGGAATACATGCTCATAGGAAATCATGGGGAATACTTGCCCATAGGGAATCATGGGGAATACTTACCCATAGGAAATCATGGGGAATACATGCCCATAGGGAATCATGGGGAATACTTATCCATAGGGAATCATGGGGATTACTTGCCCATAGAGATTCATTGGAAAATACTTGCCCATAGGGAATCATGGGGATTACTTGCCCATAGGGAATCATGGGGATTACTTGCCCATAGGGAATCATGGGGATTACTTGCCCATAGAGATTCACTGGAGATGTTTTAGTACCTCCCCAAAATAACCCCATGATAGGTTCACTTTAGGAGCCCATAAGGTCGGAAAGGACTTGAAGGCATACAGCAACAGCCAAGTGCTGGAGAAATACAAGTTCCTAAAGAGCCAGAAAAGGAGGGAGGGCTTCCTCAGACTGACTTACCGTCGCTGGAAAGGCGCCCTGCGGAATGTCCCTTGGGCCAGAGGGAGGGAAGGAAGGAAGGAAGGAGGGGGCTTTTACTCAGGTAAGCCCCTTCAGGTCAACCTGGGAAACCCCGTGCTAACAAAGAAGCCGTCCTGATTGGGGGGGAACCAGGGGCGGCACTCTGGGATGCGAGGGCAGCCCCCTCCACAAACACACACACAACACACAAAGTCAGGAGTTGTGGTTGTGTGCCTTCAGGTGGAACGTATTAAAACAAATGACAGTACTTGCCCATAGAGAGTCGTTGGGGAATACTTGCCTATAGGGAATTACAGGGAAATACTAAGATATAGCCATGTTAGTCTGCAGAATCAGTACATAGAGAGATATTGTAGTACCTTTGAGACTATCACAGTTAGGGCCTTTGCAGACTGTCAGAAATAGTGCAAATTGAGTCCATTTTAACTGCCCTGACTCAGTGCTAGGGAATCATGGGAACTGTAGTTTATTGTGGCACCAGAGCTCTCTGACAGAGAAGGCTCAATGTCTCAGAAAAAAATACAGTTCCCATGATCCCCTAGCACTGAGCCAGGGCAGTTAAAGTGGACTCAATTTGCACTATTTCTAGCAGTCTGCAAAGGCAGACAGTCTCAAAAGCGCTACTAGATCTCTCTATGAAGGGAAATACTAGTATTCCCCTATGATTCTCTATGGGCAAGCATTCTCCAATGATTCTTTATGGGCAAGTATTCCCCAATGATATTCTATGGACAAGTATGGCTTCCCTATGGGCAAGTACTGTCAGTTGTTTTAGTACGTCCCCCTTCAGGTCGTTTCCGATTTATGGCCAGATGTCCTCACCGCAAAAGAGGACAAAGCACCACAAAATGGAGGCCGTGGACCAAATAAAAGCCTAACACACACACTCATATTAGAAATGTAAACACATGCTTCTTAGTCGGGCTCAAAATGGAGGACATTTTGGAATACCTCCTGGTCAGAAGGTAGAAATGGAGGATAGGCCTTGGGAAAGGAGGATGTGTCTGGTCACCCTGCTTATGGCGACCCTAAGGCCGACCTATTCAGGGGTTGAATTCAAAGATATAGCCGTGTTATTGGTCTGTAGAATCTGTATGTAGAGACATCTTGTAGCACCACCTTTTGAGACTCACTGAAAGAAAGAAGTTGGCCAATTTCTTTCTTTCAGTTAGTCTCAAAGGTGGTGCTACAAGATCTCTCTACATACTATTTAGGGCTCTTTTCTTGGCACATTTCTTTAGAGGAGGTTTGCCATTGCCTTCCCCTGGGGCTGAGAGAGTGTGACTTGCCCAAGGCCACCCAGTGGGTTTCTATGGCTGAGCTGGGATTCAAACCCTGCCCTCCAGAGTCAGAGTCCAGCCCTCAAACCACTATGGTACACTAGTTCTAAGGAGAGGTTGGAGCAAATGGTGCTGCGATTACAATGAAGGGGAGCCAGGGGCCATGGTGGCTGTTCCAGGGACAAGGTTACCCTCAGGTGTAGGTGTGGATTGTGTTGTTGTGTGCCTTTAAGTCCTTTCCAAATTAAGGCAACGCTAAGGCTAACCTATCATGAGGTTTTCTTGGCAGGATCTGTTCAGTGGAGGTTTGCCATTGCCTTCCCCTGTGGCTGAGAGAGTGTGACTTGCCTGAGGTCAGTCAGTGGGTTTCCATGGCAGAGCAGGGATTTGAACCCTGGTCTCCAGAGTCAGCGTCCAGCACCGAAACCATTGTGGAGCAGAGAGGTAAATTCCGTGCTAGGGCCATTAGGAAAGAAATTGCAAATACTGTAGATGTTTCATTTATACTTAAGTTCTAGGTAAGGATTCATATTCTTTATTAAGTAGACATTTTTAAAATATGTTTTAAAATATAGATTAAATGTTTGAATACCTATAAGGGAGTTAGATAAGTAATGTTAAAAAAACATTCAAAGACATAGCCATGTTAGCCTGGAAAATCAGTATTCAAAGGGCTCTTGTAGCATCTTGTAGTCTACTAAATTTCATGCTACCATCTTCTTTCTTTCTGTTAGGACAATACTACACTACACGGTTATAGCACTATTGTTCCACATTTAAAGCTATGGTTGCCTCCTGTGGCATTCTGGGGTTTGTAGTTCAGTGAGGCCTAAGAGTTCTCTGGCTGAGAGTTCCAAATGCCTTTCCCTAAACTGCAAATCCCAGGATTCCACAGGAGGCAGCCAAAGCAGTAAAAGTGGAATAATACCACTATAACAGTGTAACACTCAAGGTGCTATGAGATCCCTTTGCATACTAAACAACCATGGTCAGGCAGGCTGGAAGCCATAGTTCCCTTGTCTGTGTCCCTATTTTAGATTTTAGGTAGTTTTAGATTTAGATTCTGTGTTAGTTAGGTATGTTATTCCTATATGTCTTTATTTTTTTTAAAGTTACCACTTTAAACATAATATCATATTAACTTGTGCAAATAAGTCCAGTTGGTTCCATTTTAAATTCGTTACAAATTATCCCCCTCCCCATATTACAAACACATACAGATAACAATCACCTAGTTTATCAGCTACACTTTCCATTGTTTCTTCACCTTCAATAAATAAATCACTCAGGGCTCGTCCCCACTATGTTTTAAACCAATTTGCTGATCAGTTTATATGTGCCTTGTTCACACTGGAAACCGTTTCAGACCCGACTGCCTTCAATCGGAGTCGTGGTGAAGCAAGGCAAATGCAAAATAATAATAATAATAATAATAATAATAAATCACCCTTTTTGAAGACGGATCTTTTGGTGGTTCTTTTGAAAAGAGTCATTTTGCAAGCATGTTCAAGCATGTTCAACAAATGGGAATGACTGTTCAGAACTGAATTGCATGTACTGGAGGGGAGGGTCTATGGAAGAGGGTTGGCAGAGGGGTATAACCCATCCTATCCCAACTTTTGTGGAAATCTGCCATTCCCCCCCCCCCCCCCCCCACTGCCTCGCTGCTGTCTTTTGACTACCATGAATAGGCCTTCCTTCCTTCCTTCCTTCCTTCCTTCCTTCCATCTCCATTTCAAGGTAGTTTCTCATGAAGAGCCTCCTCCACGCTCCTTTCCTTTGTTCCCACAGTCCAGATTCCCTCCGGCTTCCCTGCCTCCCATCTGGGTCAAAGGCATCCTCCTTTTCCAGGGCATGTCCATTTCCCCCTTCTGCCCCAGAGGAATCCCAACATGTCCTCCATTAGGAGCCTGACCAAGAAGCATGAATTGGTATTTGTGTGAGTATGGGGGGTTGCAGACTGCCAGAAATAGTGCAAATTGAATCCACTTTTAGGGTTAGGGTTAGTGCTAGGGAATCATGGGAATTGGGTTTTTTTTTCTGAGACATTGAGCCTTCTCTGTCAGAGAGCTCTGGTGCCACAATAAAATACACTTCCCATGATTCCCCAACCCTAACCCTAACCCTAAAAGTGGACTCAATTTGCACTATTTCTGGCAGTCTGCAACCCCCCCCCCAGTGTAGTTTTTCTTTGGTCAGGTCCTCCATTGCTTCGGGAATGTCCTCCATTGGACAGTGCCTTGCCCTCCTTTGTAGTGAGGACATCTGATCAGTGCTTCCCCTCCCCTTCCCTGGAGGAAACCAAGGGACTCCCACTGCAGCCCAGGATCAATGCCCAGTACGCCATGTTGGACACCGATGGGTTGGAGAAAACACAGAGGTGGATTTGAACCTCCTTCCCCTCTCTGTCTCACTCCTTTCCCTTTCCATCCATGATTTCTAGATCCTTGAAGTCTGTCACCACTCCTCCTTAGCCTTTTCCTTCCCAGGTGCCCTCCTAAAATGGGTCAAAAGTGGGGTTGATATCTTAAGGGATGGCTTGATTCTTTTCCCAGAGACTATCCAGTGCTCGGGTTTGGGAGAGCAGAAGCCTTTGGTTCTCACTGGTTGAGGATCCCTATATTTGTTGTGGGTTTCTCTTCCATAGCCTTGCACTCTGGCCCAGGACAACATTGAGGACAGTGGAAGGGGGGCTGGGGGAACAGGGGTCCTCACCCCGCCAAAGAGAACAAACACTGCAAAACGGAGGGCATTCAAGAAACAATGGAAGACATGACCCAACCAAAGCGCAAACACCATGCTTCTTAGTTGATGCTCCAAATGGAGGACATATGGGAATTCTTCCTGGAGAGAAGGCTTGAAATGGAGGACAGATTCTGGAAAAGGAGGACGTCTGTACACCTTGCCAGGGCCGGTCCTTATGGTTGGGCTGGATCACGGTATCTTTAGTCCTGCTCCAAATGGAGGAGATTTTGGAATTCCTCCTGGACAGAAGTCTTGAAATGTAGGACAGGTCCTGGGAAAAAAAGGATGTTTCTGGTCACCAAATAGCCCAATTTTTACTTCCTCTGTTTGCCCCCCCCCTGCTTTAAATGAGAGTGTCAAATGTTTGTTTTGCCATCTACCAAATGTGTGAGTTAATTATTTAATTTAAAATAATGGTATTTCATCTTCTTGCAGTGAGTAGTCCTTGCATTTGTAAAAATGATGCAAAATCAATAATTTCAGTGGAAGGAGTATGTCGATCTGTTGAGGCGAAAAATATCAGTCTTGAGACACTTCCAAGGTTAGCAAATTTATTTGCTTAAAGCGTGAAATCAAGATGATCTCGGTTTTATTATTTTGTGAATACAACACGAACTATTTTCCGCAGAAATCACTTCTCTGATAATTGTTGCCAAACTCATTCTTATAAGTTTTACAAAAATCACACTAAAGTTTAACTTTCCTTTGTCTCCTCTTTTGTCTCCACAATCATAGATTGTGAATCTCTCAACTGTACCAGGACTACACCTTGGTATCCATAAATCCAGTTAATTGGATTAGCTACTGGAGATGGTTAAACTTGTTGTATGTAGCAAGCCCTTTGTTGTTCACATTAAAAAACAAAACCCAAACTCTTGTTTGCTAAATTAGTATCTCTAAAGCCTATAACCCAACTTTTTGTAATAGTTTCTGCTATCATTATTACTACTATTACTACTATCTTTATAGTAGTATTGCCTGTGAAAGTGGAGGAAATGTGTATGGATGTCTGTAACAATCATTTGTGCATTTTACTTTTGTTTCCATTTTTAAACTTACTGGCATTTCAGGCATGGCATTTGACTTGAGGTGGAAACGTAGTACCATAAAGGGCCCTTCCAAACTGTTCAAAGCTAAGCTTGTAGTATGCTCTGGGCTGTTTTTTTAAAAGGTTATTTCCAAAAAAGAAAGACATGGTAGTTTTGAAAATTAAAAAAGTGTTCACTGCAAAAGATACTAGCACAGATATTGATATACAATGATGTAAAACACACTATTGACACACACAGAACAACAGAGTATTTGTAGAAGTGTTACCTGTTCACAAAGGATTGATAATACTTTTGTAAATAGTCTGGCTGATTTCCACATCTAAAATGGAGTAGGGATGAGGATGACATGAAGTCTGCTTTACAGACTTAGTGCAGATAATCAAAACAATTGAATGCTTGCAGGGTGTAATTTAACTCAGCTGTTGATGGTGGAAGAATGTTTTTAAACATTATTTTAAAGGTTTTTTGTTTGCAATTACAATGAAAGAACAGTTCATAAGTTAATTGCAAGGCATGTTAACGCAAAAACCTACTGTCAATCCACAAAGGACTGATAACACTTTTGGAAACGCTCGACTTGCTTTATCCATATCTATCTTGACATCTAAAATGTGGAGTACTGATGTAAAGTCTGCCTTACACGATGGTTGTAGATTATTAAAAATAAGTGTTTGCTTGGAACAAATGAGAGTTTTCATATTCTGGAAGCATGCCATTACAGTGAAGGAACAGTTTCTAGGTAGACTTGCAAAAAAGTAGAATTAGAATGGGGGGAAGCAGCACAATCCTCAAAATAAAACTGGTGTTCTTTAGGAAAACAGGCACTGTTGAGTGGTGCAATGTAATCATGGCTCTGTCAATCACATGGTTTCCTTTCTGAACAAAAGGAAAATGTCTTTTCTGTTTCCATAAACGGAATTCCATGCTGACAGAGCAATACTATAAGAAAGCTGCAGTAAGAAAGCTACATATACACCTTTGGGTTTCTTTGTTAATAGTGTTTTACTAAATTGCCCCAGAATTTGACTTTGCTGGTCAAGGTTACACCTGTGTCTTAACAAGCTGCTTCCAACCTTCATTAGAAATATAATTCCCTCCAGCTGTCCTGGATTGACAGATAGTCCCTGTTAAGCACCTGTCATCCCCCTTTTTCTGCTGCTTTTTAAAAATGTCTCAGTTTTGCTCTCTTTTTCCCACTTTTCCCCTTTGCCCCACCTTGCTGAAATCTGAGTTCAAAATACAAAAGTAGTTTTTCCTCAGTTAATTCAGTGCAGAGGAGAGGGCAGAGTTTTGCCCTTCCCAGTGAACTCAGGCAAAAACAAACTGCTGTGCCCTTTCCTCGTTTATGAATTCTTCCTCATTAATAACCCTTTTATTATCTTGACCACACTCTGATGTTTCATGGCCACATGTGTCCCAGTTTTTATCGGTGAAATGTTGAAGGTTATGAAATATGTCACTGTTATCATTTTGCACAGAGATTGCTTCCTTAAATTTTATAGGCACCTGTCCTGCTCCTTTTTCATGCTAATATAACTTTGTGGGGCAGATGTGAAAGCTGAGAAGAAGTCTGGCATAGCATAAATAGGAAATAGTTATTTTGGAACAATTGATAGATTACAATTATAATGGTCCCACCCCCAATCCCACGCCATTTCTTAGGTTGAGGGTTAAATGTGGTGTGCAACCTCTGCTGAATGGCAATATCTACTAATGCTGCAGTTGGTGGTAGTGGTGCTGTATGTCTTCAAGTTGTATCTGACTTAATGCCAACCCTATGTTACCCTCACTGAAATTTTCTAATTTTGCAGTGTGACGCTCTTCCATGGCCCGAAATGGACTCTAGACTGGGAATCACCATAATCCTAAATATGGAGAGTAACATACTCATTGCACCCAAAAACACATCAAACAGATTAGTTTGGGAGTTGCAAATGAAGAGACATTCACACTTCACAGACAGGAAGATAGGTGATTTGCAAGCAGGATGCTCTGCCAGACAAGTCAGATAAGGCTAATTTACAACTTCATTCTCACCCCAGAACTGCCAGACTGAGTGATCCTCCCTCATGTAAATGTGGTTCCCTTTGATGTAGGATCTCAGGCCAGTTTTGGCTTATAAAAGATCTCTGAAATCTATTGTTAGCTGGCTAGGTACAATGCATGGAGATACTCTGTCACTGAATTCTGACTAGTTCTAATACATCCGTTCTCCGCCACTCACCAGAATGGCCATGTCGTATGCCACACAAACCAATTGGAACCCAGAGACAAGCCTCATTTTGTTTAAGTATCACCATTAGTTCAGGCTCTAACTATTCCAGTGCTAACTCCTGATTTCCTTAGTCCTCATATGTGTGTGAGTGAAAGTGCTGGCTGTGTGATTTTCTCCTTTAGTAAAAGATACAATTCATTTAGAGAATTCTGCCTCTGTGAGATTCTTTTAAGTCTCCTTTCCCTTGATATACATATGGGAACAAACTCAAAGGGTTGCTTGTAACACAACCCAATAATTAATTGAACTAATTAAGAATCCCCCTAGAGAGATCCATTGCTACACCTAAGGCAACCATATTACATGGTTTTCTTGGCAAATTTCTTCAGAGGAGGTTTGCCATTGCCATCCTGTGAGGCTCAGAGACTGTGACTTGGCCATGCTTACCCAGTGGATTCTCATGGCTGAGCAGGGATTCGAACCCTGCTCTTCAGAGTCATAGTCCAATGCTCAAACCACTACACCACACTGGCATTTAAATATAGTCCTGTAGCCCTGAAAACCTCAGCTTTTTTGCATAATGAAGCACTGCAGAAAAAGAAACCCACAATCTTCATTTATAAATACTTCTTGTTCTTTACTAAGAGCTAATTGGCATAGTAGTTAAAATGCTGAACAGCAACTTGGGAAGTCTTAAGTTTTCATTGAGTCATAAAACTCTTTGGATAACTCAGTGAAAGCTGCCTCAGAGGCTCATTGTTTTGAGGGAAAAGTAGAGCTGTGTACATTGCCTTTTGCTCACAGAAAGAGCAACTGTAACTAATAAATATTTAGGGCAGGGGTCGGCAATGTTTTTTTACCTGGGGCCGGTCGCTGGTCCCCAGGTCTTCCGCCGGGCCGAGAGGGGAAATGGCGGCACACGCGCTCATGCGTGCGTGCACGGCCCCCGCCAACCCCCGCTGCCGCTGCCCCCCACCTCCGCAGCGCACGCCGCCACCGCACACATCGCAGCCATCATTTTGTTTGCCAAAATGGAGGCCGCGACTCGTTTGCACATGTGCAGGAGTACTGCACATGCACAAATGAGTCGTGGCCACCATTTTGGCAAACAAAATGGCACCCGTGACGCACGCGCGGCGGGGGGTGGCGGCGGGCCATAGGATGCCGACCCCTGATTTAGGGTTTTAGGAATTAAGAACTTTATTGCTGTTGTGTGCCTTCAAGTCATTCTTGATTTATGGTGACCCTAGTTGAACCTGTTGCTGTTAACTGCCCTCGAGTGGACCTCAACTCATGGCAACCCCTGTGGATGAGGCATGTCCAAGACCCTCTATCTTCCATTGCTTTCCTTAGATCCTGCAGATTCAGGCCCATTGCCTTGATTCAATCTAGCCATCTGCTGCGTGGTCTTCCTTCCTCTGCTACTTTCTATCTTTCCTAGCATTATTGTCTTTTCTAATGAGTCCTGCCTTCTCATGATGTAGCCAAAATATGACAGACTCAGTTTCATCATCTTGGCTTCCAGGGAGAGTTTAGGCTTGATCTGTTCTAGAACCCATTGGTTTGTCTTTTTAGTGGTTCATGGTATCCTTAGCAATCTTTCCCAGAACCACATCTCAAGTTTATTTTCTTCCTGTCCACTTTCTTCACTGTTCAGCTCCTGCATCTGTACATGGTGATGGGGAATACGATGAACCTGTCATAAGATTTTCTTGGCAAGATTTGTTCAGAAGGGGTTTATCCTTGCTTTCCTCTGAGGCTGAGATTTGTCCAAGCTCACCAAACAGGTTTCCATGGTCAAGTGGTGACATGAACTCTGGCTTTCCAGTGTTCAAGCATCCCACAACTGTTAAGGGCTGTTTTGGCCTCTACAAGTGATTATTTCAGACTTCTGGCCAAGGTGATCTCTCAGTCCTCCCTGACAAGGAGAAAGAGAAAAGAGGAGAGCGAGTGAGCATTTTGTTGTTGTTTGGAAGGATAGATGATTCCATCTATTCTTGATCTCACTCACACTCACCATCAATGTGTATCCAATCCACAGATTACCACTCCCAAGGGGATGTGGACCTCAAGAGAAAAAATATTTCCTGCTTTTGTGTTCTGCATAAACCATCAGCAATCTTATCAGCAAGATCCTATGCATCTCTTATTATTGTTGTTGTGTGAGTTCAAGCTGTCTCTGATCCTGTCATGGGGTTTTCTTGACAAGTTTCTTCAGAGGGGGTTTGCCATTGCCATCTTCTGAGACTGAGAGTGTGTGACTTGCCCAAGGTCAGCCAGTGTGTTTACATGGCTGAGATGGGATTCGAACCCTGGTCTCCAGAATTGTAGTCCAACACTCCAACCACTATGCCATGCTGGCCCAAAATGCATCTCTGTTCTGGAGTAATGATCCCTAGGTAAGTATACATAGGATTGTACCCCTAGTTTTTAAATTTATTAATATCTGTTTTCTCAGTTACAGTGATAATTACACATCATATGAATTTTGAATTTGGTCTATGGCATCCACTAAATTTATCTGTTAATTTTATATTTTCCTGTGCCTTGAAATGTAAAGTCAATTATCTTCTTCATTAAAAAGCTATTAGTACTGAATAGTTTTAAGTGTGTGTGTGTGTGTGTGCTTTCAAGTTGTCTTGTCAATTTATAGCGACCCCATGAATTTCATAGGGTTTTCTTGGGGAAGTAATATTCAGAGCTGATTTTAAATAGTACTGTGATGAAAATAATAAAAATGGAAACCGGCACTCTTTATAAATTCTCTGTTCCTGAACTGGACTCATGAGACCTGAAATCTCCATTATTTGGAAGTGGGAGAGAATTGGGGATCCTTTGTTCCTCATACACCTTTCTTTGTTCTGTGTTTAACATACAGTTAAGAAGAGACTCTTGATTTACAAGTGTTACTCAAGAAATTCCTTGGTTAAGTGACAGACTCCTTGTAAATACTCAAAGTTCCTGTTGACTGTTAACTGAATATTCACATACTATTTGCTTTGATAAACAGATTAGAACAAACAAAAGTGTTGATGAATGGCAGAGGATGTACTGTGATCTAAGATGTTAATGTTCATCTAATTGGTTACAAGTTGTAAATAGGCATATAAATTGGGCTCTGAAATCCATTCAGTTGTCTCAATCTGGATTTATAGAGTGTGGACCTTTATTTCTGCTGCAGACATAAACTTAGCTTTTTCCCTACACCTTGCTTGTATTACCTCTGCTAATTTGGACCTTCTACTGGGCAACAAATCTCACTCTTGTGACAATACTGGGTAGCTATTAATATAGGGTTGTATTGGCTCAAGTGGTTAAGACACTGACTCTGTTGATTGCAAGATCGGCAGGTTGGTAGTTCAAGGCCTGGGTGCCGTATGATGGAGTGAGCGCCCATCACTAGTCCCAGCATCTGCCAACCTACCAGTTCAAAAGCATGCAAATGCAAGTAGATAAATAGGTACCACTTTGGTGGGAAGGTAAACAGCATTCTGTACAATCATACTGGCCACAGGATCACAGAGTAGTCTCTGACAATGCTGGCTCTTCTGCTTAGAAATGGAGATGAGCACCACTCCCTACGGTCAGACACGACTTGACAACCTTGTCAACGAGGAATACCTTTACTCTTTAATTAATATTACAGGTAGAAAATGAAGGATGAAAGTGTGATATCTAGCATTTCCAAGCTGTACTTACAGTTGTATAGGTATTTACATAACCCACAAATGAATGACATGCTGGATTCAGGACTAGCACTTTTCCTCATGTTAGCTCCTGACAAGGCCATTAGTATCCACCTTAGATTTTATTGTTCTGTTACAATCTGGAGAGTGATGTGTTTTGAGTTTCCTTTAATGGAGCATTCCTTTTACACAACCAATTTCTTCTATGAGTATTAAATTCTCCCAGTTTCTGCAGGGTGTAATAATATGACCTTGAATCAGATACCTGTCCAGTTATATTATAAGTAATAATGTAGTCAGTTTCTTCTTGCTAGTCATAACTTATTTTTAAACAAACAAACAAACAAATCTCTTTCTGTAACAGGTTATATAGATGAATGCAATGAAAAATGGCCAAGATTATATTAGTACTTGTATAAGATTACTGAACTCTCTAGAAACCTTAACTGTAGGTAAACAAGCAAAATCAATACATTTGATTTTTTGCAAACAGAGAACCTGTCAGTGTTTATTTTCAAGTTATGGGTAGGATGCACATTAAGTAAATGTGTTGAAAATTTGCTTTAGATAATTTAAAAAAATCTTCCAAGAAAATTGAATTCCTTTAACATATGGGCATTTGTAACAATTCTTCAGTCAGTCCCTTATCCTTTCTAATGGAGGAGCCAGAATTATTGTCTTTGAAACCTGAACACTGTTTATCTTCCTGTTCATTTTCTCCATGTAGCCAGCAGATTAATTGTTCCTCCATCTACTATCATTGTCAACATTGCATGCTTGATTAGTGTTTTCATTTTCGAAGCACTATTGCTTCACACCTGGGAGTTTAGCATACTGATATATTTCAGTTTAAGAACCATTCCACCCACTCAGAGTCAGATTGGCTATTAACTCTGGGAAATATATATGTGTGAGGGGACTGTGAATTCCCTTTTGGCATTAGACCTGGCTCACTTGCTTGAGGCATCTATTCTGCAACCAGTTTATTCAATAGCTCTGCTCTGCTTGTGACATTCTTATGTATTGCGTGGTTTAATTTCTTTGGGGAGAAAAGCTGGACTGTTTTGATTTTGTATGTTTGTATTTTTCACATGTGCATGCTTTGACTCTGGAACAGTAAGTTGGTTTAAAAACTTTTAAAAATGAACACATGGGAGCTGTTGGTTGGCAGTTTTTTTGTTTTTGTTTTTTGGAGGGGGTATTTTTCTGATTGAAATCACCTTCATTCAATTGTTTAACCATCTGTGGAATAAATTCTATGGAACAAAGCAGCTCTTGGAAGACGATTTTTAGGTTTTAAAAATAGAACATTATGAAAGGATTTGGCTATTTGAATTGCATCCAGATTCACAGAATTCCATGGCTGCATTTTGGGAAGGGGCAGCAGACAATCCAGAGTCCTCCTGTCTCACACTTAAGTTTGTCACTGGGTACACCAGAATTTACCAAAATATTCCACATTCAACAAAAAAGAGGATATGGAGTCTGCAAAGAATGTGCATGTACTAATATATATGACTTGCATGTGTGTGTTTACAGACACAGCTTAAGAAGTGATTAACGGGGTCAATGTAAGTAGACAGGCAATCTGAAGGCACACACACACATACAGACACCTCTCATCATCCATTGGAAGTCTAACAACAACCATTTCCTGCTTATTCTAAAGGGATTCCATTGTTTTCCTACCAAAATCTGGTGCTAATTTACTGCCAAAGTTTGGCTGTCAGTAGCAGCAATGGTGGTTGTTATGATGGGTTGCCATTCCCTGGGGAGTGAGGGAGGCAGGATCTGAGCTTTGGCCCCACAAAAGTTGCCCATTCTTGTCTTAATGTCAAACTTAATGTCATTAATTTGGCTTCTTGTTTTAAACAAGTAGAAGAACATTCTCTCTCTGCCCAAAATAATATAGGGAGGAGGGATGTTTTGGAAGTTTTACAAGCAAGCAGGGTTTTATAATTGCGCCAAGCTAGATAAAGTGTGTGGTGTGCATGTAACACACAGCCACAGAGCGCACACACAAAGAAGCCAATAAGTAGCCCACAAATGGGGGGGCAGGGAAGAGAAATACCTTTTACCCCCTGTACTTCAATGTAATATGCACACTGTATACAGCTCTACAGTAAACAGTGTCATATGTTTTTCAGCAAGGTGTCATTCTATCACCTCATAAGAATCCATAGGGCTTAGGAAAGTTACTGTTTTGGACTACAGATCCCAGAATCCTCACACCAGCATAGCAACTGGGATGAGGGTCTTTTTGAGGATGAAACGCTTTCTGTGACTTCACTGGCAATTAAACAAGAAATGGAACAAGACCCCCTCCCCGATACTTCCGTAATTGCATAATTCTGTAATTGCTGTAGCCATGCTTCTGCAATTTTGTGAGATTTTTATCTAAAGACACCTGTTCAGTGTAGTTTTTATTCAAATGTTCCCCCCAGGTGATGGGGAGATAAGTGAACCCCCCCCCAAGACATATTTAAAGTTGTTTTGCACTAACCTGTGTACCTAGCTGTTTGAAATTTGGCAGGTTTCATCTAAAAAAATTCATTTTTTCCTTTCAAAAATCAGGCAAATTCAAGCCATTCATTGATTTCCTCAATAGTCAAGAAGGTGGTCTGAAGCTTTTTAAAAATAAAGTTCTGTTTTGGCAGTAATCTGTGGCAATTATGTGATGGCTGGAGCTGAAATGGGTGTGTTTTCTGAGACTACAGAGCCTAATGTGGATCAAATGATCAAATGTTGCATTTGGAGAATATCCTGAGTTCCTTCCTTGCCAGCTCTCCTCTTTTTTCTTTTTAACCTTAACTCAATTCTCTTGTTGCCCTCAGTTGGCAATATAGTCCCAAAGCTAAGCTTAGAGGGCAGAATTGATCATCTATGATGTTTTTAAATTGAACTCTGTGCTCCAAAGAAGTTGGGGGAGAAAGCTTGGTTTATGCTGTAACAAGAAATCTGGGATATATCTCCTATACAGTATTGGAAAAGTTTGATTCTTTTTCTCCGGGGAACCAAGGGAATTACACTTTTTAGAGGCTTGGCTGGAGATTTCCAAAATGTGTAGTTCATCATGGCGGAATATAGTTCCCTGGTTCTTTGGAGATTGCTATGACAGCCAAAGTAGAAAACCAATTGTTTGTTTGGGTAGTAGATAAGTCCTTAGAATTGACCAGGAAGGGGATATATTGAGTTGCAGTGAGTGCTCCTCCCCAGTTGATAGAATCTACAAACAAAAGCTGCCGGGCAACACCTTTCAATTTGTAAGTCTTTCCCCATAAATCTTGATGTATGGCTAGCGTTGTGGTTTCTGAAATGTTGAGGGAAAGGCTCTCTGCACTTGCACAGGGGTACTACTCTTTGTTTCACTGACAAATAAATTTGAAGACTGAGATGCAATTCAGTCAGAAGCTCTGTCATGGTGTGTTTCCAAGATTCTTGGACCAGAAAGAAATTTGCACTGTCTGGGTTGAAATTTTCATATTTGGTTTGTGAATCTAACCTAGTATACTTTTAACTAACAATTTTTTGGCTTGTAGCAATCCGTGACCATGTTCCTGAAGGGCATTCTTTCACCTTCCAGATATTTTGGATTTCAGCTTCCTGATTATTGGTCATCCTGGCTGGAGCATCTGAGAACTGAAGCTCAAAATACCTGGAGGATTGCAGACTAAGAACCACAACTATAGGTGATGTATGTTAATGTAATTCCAGACATATACATTGATAGGAATATTGGGGAAGAAAGTATCCTGTACCCACTTGACCTAGCTGTTCCTGATTACATCTTTTTTCTCTCGACCCCAGCCAATGCTCACCTGTGGAGGTTCATCTAAGCATGTTCCAGCTGCCCTCATGCACCTAGACAGACTTGTACTGGAGGCACATGCAGCTGTATATTCCCTGGATTGTTAGCGCCAGCCCTGATGTGACCAGATGCAGCCCTGCAGCTCAGCAGTATTTAGGAGGTGGATATGTGCGCAGATACCACTGCCCTCAGCTGCTCTTACACAGCTGAGAGGAAGTAGGATTAAAGGAACAGCCTCCCCGCCCCCCTACACATTAGTAAACTGACGGGTATTTATGCCCTGCTAGCATGCTTGCTGGATTTTAACCCAAATGTGCTGCAAATATTATCACTCTTCTGCAGAACTTGGAAAAGTCACCTTGTTTGGACTACAACTTCCAGAATCTCCCAGCCAGCAAGCTCTGTGGTTCTGTGTAGCAGAGGGAGGCATGGTTTGGCAGTGGATGAAGTGGGAGAACTAGGAGTGTCAGGAAACCCCCCACAGGAGAGTTGTCTGGTTTACTGCTGGTCAAAATGCTTGGAAGGGGGCAGAAACCAGAGCATGGAAGGTTAGCTGGGTAGAATAACTAATGACACCACAGACACATCTGGAGTTCTACTTGTGCCTCTTTATTGGGAGAAAACTTGTACATTTGTAAAACAGCGACTCGCGCTCATTAAAGTTATGAGATGGATGGACCCCTCCTGGGAACAGCCCTGGCTGAGTCCCTGTCAGAGCCCCACGCAACCTGCAGGGCTGCACCCCACTCTCCTTGGGCTCACACAACTTCCAGCAGGCAGGGTGCACGTGATTCTCTTCATCCTTGTTTCCGCTACAGGTCAAAGCTTGGTGATTGCCACTAGAGGAAGAGGTGAGAGGGAGCATTTGCAACTACATATTGCGGCGAGTGCTACCTTTCTTCTTCAAATGCATCTCCATCCTGCCCTCCAATACAGGCACACTGCCCAAAGTGTGGGGCACAACACCATGAGGTTCTTGATGCATTTTGACCATGGAGGCCAGAGGGGCCTTCCTGGTTTGCTACATGAATGCTAAGGGCAATTTGCTGGCATTCTGGGGGTATTCCCTTGCCCCCCCCAACAGCATGACATGATTTAACTGCCTTTTTCCTCTCACACTTTTACTCAGAGTCCTCCCACCAAGTACCACCAAGTACAGGGAGCAGATCCCTGCACATGAGGTTCAGTACCCCTGACACATCTGGATACACTGGACTATTCTGCTACTAAGTGCTTCCATCTAAAGACCTGAGCCGTGGAGGGACATGGGAGTACTGTTTGTCCCTGAAGCCTTGGTGGGGGACACATAGGGACTTCCTACTCTTCTTCTGGGGGACGGGGTGGCTATTTTTGGCTTAGACCCTGAATGCTGCTGGAGGAGAGGAATAGATGGATGATGGGAGTGGGGGGGAAAGGCTGTGTATCTGAGAGGAGGGTGCTTCAGGGAAACTAGGGCTTTGGTGCTGGCAGCAGCCGCCTGCTGGCTCTGGTCCTGGCCTTGGAGTTGAGAGGAAACCTGAGATTGGATGTCTGTATCAGTGTCCAGCCTTACCAGCAGTTTTTGGTGAAACCAGCAGGGGGAAGCTGCATCAATGGTCTGAATGTCTGGCTAAAAACCACAGGCCCCCAATGGTTATGTACAAATATACAGTTGTGTGAGGGAATAAAGATGGCGGAGGCAGTGGTGAGGAGAATGGGCTAATGCCCATGCAGTAAAAGGGGCATATCTTGATTCTCTCTCTTATGGGCAGGACCTAAGGACTTGTGCCTTCTTACAGGCACAGTTCCTGTGTGGGCAGCAACAACAGGGTATATGACACTGCTCAACAGCAGTGAATGAGACCCACAATTATTTTCTGCCCCATGACACCCCTTTGTGCATGTAAATGTTGTGATGAGGAATAGTTATGCTGGACAGGACTGTACAAAGTGAGTGATGTTGGAGGGAAGATCATCACCACTGTACAAAGTTAATGGCAGTGGCAGACACTGCCATGTTGGCTTGTGAGCAGATGGCTGCTTGGTGCTACCGCTAGCACATCAAACTAGGGCTGGGTTAGTTTTTTGCCCCTTCCCTCTTCTGAGAGAGCCCCTTTGCTCCCTGGCATGCTCTGTGTTTCCTGTTCCCCTTCCTGTCTGCGGAGCTGCTAAAAGGCCACTGTGCCACCCTGGGCTTGGCAGCTGACGCTCTTTCTCTGTGCTTCAGTGTGGGTGGCTTGGGGCTCTGAGTCTTAGGGAGGAGGGTGCCACCTGGTCAGGAGACAAGGGGTTACAGGAGGAAAGGGGCTCAAAAGCATCAAATGCTTTGCAGGGTGGGGTGGGGTGAGGAGCCTCAGGAGATCAGGGCGGGGGGAGATAGCTCAGTTTGGCTTTTGGAGTTGGAAGAGCTCATGGCAAAGGGCAGAACTTGCTGTGTCTGAGGCTGCTCCAGAAGCACCGCCTTCATTTTGGGGGGAAAGGGGGAGGGGAGCAGTGACACAGGCCGGACTAGCAAGCAAAGTCTTCGAAGACCCCTTGGGGTGAGTAGTGGTGGCGATGGTGGTGGTTTGGCAGGAGGCCTGTGGGGTAGGTGCCCTCTGAGTGACGCCCAAGTGTCTCACAGGAACTCTGTAGGAGAAGAGAGAGCACAGCAGCACCCGTTAATCATCTGCCTGCCAAGCTCAGCTCAGCGATACCCAAAGGCCCCATTGTGACCCTCCTTTCACCCAGCCCACCCCTCCAGGCAGTGGCATCACTAGGGGTGTATGGACCACACAAGGTGACATCCCGGACGGTGGTGTCACCAGTGGGGTGGTACACCCAGCATGGGTGCTGGGCAAGCGAGAAAGGGCGTTTCGCTCCATCTGGGTTTTGGTGCGGCTGCAGCCATGCCAGAGCCCAAACGGAGCTCTGGGGGAATGGCACTGCCCCCTCCAGTGTTGGTGGCTGCTTGGGGGTTGCAGCCATGCCAGAGTCCAAACAGACCTCCCAGGGCTGAGGTAGTCTGCCCCCTGCCCACTGCACAGGGTGACACCAACCCTTGGTATGCCACTGCCTCCAGGCACGGCTTCTTCTCTGGAAATGAGAGACATGCCTATATGATCAGTAGGTAGAAACTTCCCAAGAGAGACAAGATGGCCCTCGCCCTCCCTTGGAGCAAAAGTTCAAACAAATTTTCATGTTACAAGAAATTAGAGAGAGATGGAGCTCCATGTCTCTTCCTCTCCTCCTAATGTGATACAATGTCATTATACCAGGCATTCCTGCCAGCCAGTGATGGGAGGTAGTGGGCTCGCACAAGGCAGTGCAATGGCATTACCTTACCCTATTGCATCCAACTTGATATTATGAGGAAGGAAAAAAGAAAAAGAGGGAAGAGGCGTGGAGTTTCTTTCTCTCTCTAGTGGAATTAAAAGAAGCTGATGAGATTTGTGTCCCAGGGTGGCCAATTTTTGACAATCATTTGCCTCTTCTAAACATAATCCCACTTTGGCTCTTTTTGAGTTTGGCCTTCATTGGACGTTTTCACACGGGACTTTAGGAGGACTCAATCCTACCTCTGTCCGGCCCCACTCTGGCTCCATTTCCAGCGTGTTCACACACGCGCGGCGGCAAACCCCGCCCCTTCCGGTGCCATCCCTGCGTCCGTCCGGCTTCTTGCTCCGTGTGTTCAGACGCACGGAGCCGTAAGTCCGGCCTCACTCCAGCCAAAAGACCTGTAACTCCGGCTTCTGCGGCTTAAAGGTAATTCCAGGTGTCAAAAGGAATTAGCCTGCCGGCGGCGGAGCCATTCCGGAATCGGCGGCACGACCCGTTCCGGAATGGCTCCACCCGGCTTTAGGGAGGGTAGTGTGAAAACGTCCATTGTGATCCACAAATGTGTCTTCAGACCCTGGAAAAGTTAACTTTGGAACTATGGCTTCCAGAATCCATACTAACCAGGGAATTCTGGGAGTTATAATAAAAATGACCTTTTTCCAGGCATCATTCTTCTTTGCCTTACTCTCCTCTTCTCCTCTTCCACCCTGCTGACAAAATCAGTCCTTTCTAGTGCTAGTTCATTATCCTGATTGGCTCTACCTTCAACATCCTTACTCTACCCCAGTTAAACTGGTGACTTCTGAAATGGAACTGACACACAGAGAGAAGATGAGAGACAGTGAGAGGGAAAGAATCCTATGGAGTAGGAAACTTGGAGAGATGCCACATTCAGCCATGTCAAATGAGATCAAGATTTTGAATATGATTAGTGGGGAGGATATAAAATGGTAAGGAACCAGCAGTGCCCTATGCTACTTAACAAATGAGATGAAATGATAAATCCACAGGGCCAAGTCATATCATGGCTTGCTTCACATTGTCACATTCAGAGAGGCCCTGTGAACTCAGCTACCATGCTATGGGATGAATATTATTCAAAAAGAAAATGTACAAGGGAGATTAGAATGTCTAATCTCATTCATAATAGACCAGGCAGATGGTATTTAGCAGAAGGCATAAATAAGGTTAGTGAGAATGATGCATGGTGATTAAGGAATAATTCCAAAGTTAATAAAACGTGGGATTTCCAGGCAGGAAACATGTATTAGATCCATCACATCAGGAGACTAAACATATCAGCAGTCATAATATGGAGATCTCTGAGGCTGTGCACAATGATAATTCTTTAGATATTTGGAGGTGGTATGTGGCAATATTACTGCCTACTCTGTACACATGGTTCCCTTTTATATAACTCTTTCTTAAGTAATTTGATTTTCTCTTAGTAAAGACTGTATACATAACCAATTATCTTTATCACTGCATAGACAATATTTATCACATAGCTCTTAAAAAATAAATGACAAAATTATTCAGTGGTGGCTGGTGGTTCACATATTAGCTGAGCAGTGAATGCTCTCCGGGTTATAGTTTGAACATGATGTTATCGAGGATGTTGGAACAGTTTTGGGTTGGAATTCATTACCCTGAATTTTAGAGTTCACACTGAAACCTGGAGCAGATTAACTACCCACTGACATGGAAGCTACCAGCTGCCCTTAAAGGACTCTACCCCATAGTCCTTTCTTTTCTTTTAAAACTTATTTTTTCTTTGAAGCATTTCACAGAAAAGGAATGGCACAGGAGGGTGATTGGCTGAAATATAACAACTTGCTGGTGAAAGAAGGAGGAAAAATAAGGATCAGAATGCAACAAGAATTTATAGACAAAGGTAAAACATTAAATTGGTTTGTATATAGGCAATTGTATGAAAGGGCTAAACAAGATGTAAAAGTTATAGGTGAATGGGATAAAATATCAGAAATGGGAAAAGGATTAATGGTAAAAACTTATGATTTACTACTTAGTTGGGAAACCGAAGAGGAAATTATCAAAGAGAATATGATAAAGTGGGCAAAAGATGTGGGGTACCCGATCTACTTAAACCAATGGGGGGAAAAATTGGAATAAAGGTCTAAAATATACAAAAGTGCGAAACATGAAGAAGAACTGGTACAAGATATTTTTAGGTGGCATCTTACACCAACAAAGATTGCAAAAATTTACAAGAAAAAAGATAATCTATGTTGGAAATGTCATGAATCTCCAGGTATATATCTACATTGTTGGTGGTCTTGTAAAAAGGCTAAAAGATTTTTGGTCCCAAATCACTCAAACAATAAATAAAATACTAAAAATAGATTTGGCAGTAAAACCAGAATATATGCTTCTTAGTTTGTTTGAGGATGAAATTGACATAAAATACGATAAAATATTATTTCACTTGACCACAGTGGCTAGAATATTATACTCCCAGAAATGGAAATCTAAGAAAATACCAAACTTAAAAGAATGGATGTTTAAACTATATGATATTATGGAAATTATGAAATTAGCAGAAATTTTAGGTGATTAAATTATTGATAAAAATGGTTAAGAGGCAATTAGAATATTCATTAATGAAAATTGGGGTGACGCTTTGATGTCAAACTATTGAAGTTGTGTTAGCTCTTATTTATATAAGTCTGCTGTTTGTTTTTGTAAAAAATGCATGATACTCAATAATTACACATATCTGTGGAATGTTAGTCTTATGATGTCAAGCAACAATATATAGATTTTTGAGGTAATTTTTAAAGCTAACTATTAGAAAATGGATAAGTACATAACTGCTAGATGAATATTGTTACTATTTCGTGTAATGATGAATTGATAGAAGACTAAAGGAAGACATGTATATACAGCATAACTTTAGGTGGGAGAAGTTTATTTCAAAGAAGTTTGTATACTTTAATAAATGTTAATAAAGTTTTAAATTTAAAAAACTTATTTTTTCTTTGGACAGTTGGTGAAAGCAAGCAGTGAAATTGATTAGTCCAGACTTGTAATGTGATCCAGTCAATTTCAGTGTTCTATTCTTCTGTTGTAGATTTGTGGGCAAGGCTGTGTTCATGGTTATAATCAGGGAGACTAGAGAACAGCGTCTTCGTACTCCTGTCAGGATGGTTTTCCATTATTATAAAGCTACGATAACATTGCCATGAAATTTCTCCTTTTGCTCTTCAGAAATGCTAGCCTGTTTATAACCCACTATGGTTTTTACAAACAGGAAAAATAAAGCAGTTTACAGAATTAGCATTTCAAAGGCTCTCAGAAATAATTTCCAGTTGGGCATTTCAATAAATGTTGAAACACCTCCAACCACCCATCCTTCAATTGCTGTAAAATCTAAGAAGAGAAGAACAGAGGAGACAGGTGACCAGTGGCAGAAGACCCCCTGTATGGGAATCAGTGTGAAATGCTGGCTGAGGGATTCGAGGAAGCAGTATTTCCAAGCTCTGCTCACATGTATAGTATATTATTGACCCAACAGTTTGTAGCATCAAAGTGAAAATGCAGGGTGTGACTTTAGCTTTGCAAATAGTTAAATGGAATAAGAACACAGGAATAGGTCTGCTGAATCAGAGCAGGGGCCAGTCTGATCAAAATGTCCCCAGTGGCAAACCAGATGCCTTTAAGAAGCAGGGCATGAATACAATACAGTTGGCCCTCCCTATCCACGGATTCAACCATCCATGGCTTGAAAATATGGGGGGGAAAATATAAAGTCCAAAAAGCAAACCTTGATTTTGCCATTTTATACAAGGGGCACCATTTTACTATGCCATTATATGTAATGGGACTTGAACATCCACAGATTTTGATATCCATGGGGGGTCCTGGAACCTAATCCCAACAGATAACAAGGTCCATGTAGTACCCTCTCATTTGTTTCCTAGCTACTGGCTCCAACACTGCCTTTGATCTGAGAAGTAACAGGGAGCCACCAGGACTAGTAGTCATTCATACTTAATCCTCCATGAAACAGAACTGGATGTCCCATTGCTCAGCCCCAGAAAGTTTTTTAATTTGTTTTTTATAGCTGCAGTGGAGCAAATGCATTTGAGAAGAGTGCTGAGGTTCCCATGGACAGCCAAAAGGACAAACAAATGGGTCCTAGAGCAGATCAAGCTCGAAAACTCCCTGGAAGCCAGGATGATCAAACTGAGGCTGTTGTACTTTGGACATATCATGAGAAGGGAGGACTCTTTGGAAAAAACAATAATGCTATAAAAGGTGGAGGGAAGTAGGAAGAGAGGAAGGCCCATGCCAGATAGATGGACTCTATGAAGGAGGTTACGGGTATTAAGGGTTGCAGGAATTAAGCAGAGCACTGGAGGACAGAGGGTCTTGGAGATGTCTCATCTATAGGGTCGTCATGAGTTGAGATCGACTTGAGGGCAGTTAACAACAAAGTGGAAAAAACTTCAGTCTCTTCTGCAACAAATGGAGCAGCTACAAGGCTGGTTGAGGAATACACACTGGCATAGTGAAGCCAGAGAGTCAAAGTGGTTGGGGTGGGGAAGACTATAACTCCCAGAATCTTCCCAGTGGCAATGGAAATTTGCTGCCTTGGACATTCTGGGAGTTATCAGAAACGTAACATTTCCAAACTGTGATGAAGCAGGGGCTCTTTCACCCTACACAATTATAGCACTACGATTCTACTTTAACTACCATGGCTGTATCCTATAGAATCCTGGGGTTTGTAGTTTGGCCAGAGGCCAAATTAGAGCTCTCAATAGTAAATACTCCTTTATAAACTGCAGACCCCAGGATTACACACTCAGTGTAGTGAAAGTGTAGTGTGAAAATGCTCCAGGCAGGTTGCCTGCAAAGTTTTGGGCTGCATAACTGGCCCAGTGATTCAGTCTTTATGACCAACAAACACCATCCTCCCAAATGATGCAGGTATCCCTGTATCAACATTATGCCTGTCAAAGGGGACAGGAAGGCTTTGGTAACAAAGCTTCCTTCTCTCCCACTGGGCTTCTTGACAACTGCTACTCCCGGCCCCTCAGTCGAGGCCTCTCTTCCTTGGCTCTTACTGCCTTGCCACTGCCGAAATATTCCCAAAGGCACCAGATCCTGTCTTATCTTGGAAGCCAAGCAGGAGTCAGTACTTGATTAGTACTTGGATGGAAGACTGCCAAGGAAATCCAGGTGCTGTACCACAATGGCAAACTACTTCTGAGTATTCCTTGCCTATGAAATTCATGTAGTCACCATAAATTGACAAGGGACTTGAAGGTGTGTACTGTACTCTAAGGGCATCAGATCCCATTCAGGGGCATCATTAGTGGGATTTGGGGGGCTGCAGATTGCACCAAGTGATACCCTAAGGAAGGGGTAACACCACCACTCACTAAATATCTGTCTTTTGGCAGAAATGGCTGTGGCATATGCTTGCCTCCATTTAAAACACTGAAGAGATGGTGTGAGTGGAGTGAGCCTCAGTGGGTTTTAAAAATGTTAAATTGTTAAGTGTTAATTTTTAATATTTTAATTTGATATTTAAAAAATGTTTAATTTTAATTTTTATTATTTTAAATTTTTCTTTTAAAAAAATGACATCTTACCAAATTTTCACTTTAACCACATGAAACTATGTACACGTAAATACATTTAGACTGTGCGCATGATGTTGTAATTTAAAGGTATAATTTGAATTTTGCTAGTTGTTTAGGTCACAACTATTGCCATTATATTCAGTGATATACAGGAATTACGATTTATGAGTAACATTAGTACAAAAACATTACTAAGGATTCTGTATGGTGTGGAATGGGAGGAGGTCAATGGGGGGCTGATACCATGAGTTACCACCCTGGGTGACACCAACCCTAGTGATGCCATCTGAACTTTGGAGCTAAGCAGGCTCAGACCTGGTTAGTACACTCGTCCCTCACTGTTCGTGGTCCTTCCATTCGCGTCCACGTTCCTTTGTGGACAGCAAGCCATGAGGGACAAATTGGTTTGTGCGCCCAAGGCATGCTCCCATTGGAATCAATGGGGCTCCAATATTGGCAATTGTCTTGACTTACGGGTGGGTAGGTTCCGGGACGGATCCCCCACGAATTGGGAAGGGTGACCGTACTTGGTTGGGAGCCAGCCAACAAATGCCAGGTGCTGAAAGCTATGGGCCTTTACAGACTGCCAGAAATAATGCAGCTTGAGATCACTTTAATTGTCCTGGCTCAGTGCTAGGGAATCATGGAAATTGTATTTTTTCTGGGACATTGAGCCTTCTCTGTCAGAGAGCTCTGGTGCCACAATAAACTACAGTTCCCATGATTCCTTAGCACTGAGCCAGGACAGTTAAACTGGCCTCAGGCTGCATTATTTCTGGCAGTCTGTAAAGGCCCTATGTTTCAGGAAAGGAACTAATAAAACCATCCCTGGGGGTTCCTTAACTAAGAAACCCCTATAGAATTCATAGGGTCGCCATAACATACACATACAGCGTGCTACGTATACTGTTACTATCTTGGATAGAGGTTCCAGTTCTGTCCACAAGATGGTGCAATGGCAACACAGCTTGTAAACTGTGCTGGCATTTATCTTGGCATTAGCTGTTTTCCACAGATAAGTGTTGACTGGAGGCATCTGTTGTAAGCATCTCACCTACAGAGTCCACAGAGTAACATAAATCTGCCCTGCATCTGCCTGATACAATCTACACCCATGTAGTGTGGCACTGCAGAAACCGCCAAAGGTATACACTATCCCTCCTCCTCCTCCTGCTACAAAATAATCTGTCTGCTAGAAATATTCCCCCTGCTGCCTCTCCATCACTAAACCCAAAGAAGAAATTGCAGCATGCCTCTCCCTCCCCACTTTTGATTCCACGCAGATGCCCAAATTTAGTTGTAACAGTTTCCACCGTGAAGAAACAGTCAAAATTAAAATTAAAATTGCAGCATTCACTTTGTGCTTGGTAAAAATGACAAGAAGCTGCCACAAGACCCATCTGGCTCCATGCTGTCCGTTCCTAATTGGGAGCAGCCTTAGGAGGTTTCCCCAGCCCTGCTGCTGGAGAGAGAGCTGAAGCAACAAAACAGCTGAAGGCTGGACACTGTGCTTCCTATGTAGGAAGTTTTCTACCATTAAGCTTGGGACCTGTCATCCTGATTGTGGCAATGGAGTAGATCAATGAGAAGTCAAAGCTCAAACACAACTGTACATTATTATTTTTTGTTGGAGAGAGTTTAAAGCGTACACACAGAAATGTGGGGAGGGCTGCTATGCCCCTATCCTGCCAGTAGGCTTCCCAAAGACAACTGATTGACTGACTGCTGTGGAAGCTGAATGTTAGGTTGTTGTTGTTGTTGTTGATGACTGCCCTAGGGTTGGTCCCAACTATGGCGACCCTGTGGATGACACACCTTCAAGACTTCCTATCCTCCACTGTTCTCCTCAGTCCCTACAAACCCATGCCTGTGATTCCCCTGATTAAGTCCATCCATCTTGTTTGAGGTCTTCCCCTCCTCCTCTTCCCCTCTACCTTTCCTAGAATTATTGATTTTTCTAGTGACCCGTGTCTTCTCACTATGTGGCCAAAGTATGACAGCCTCAATTTGATCATCATCTTCCAAGGAGAGTTCTGGCTTGATCTGTTCAAGGACCCGTTTGTTTGACTCTTTGGCTGTCCATGGTATCCTAAGCACTCTTCTTCAGCACCACATCTCAAATTTTCTTCCTGACTGCTTCCTTTACTCTCCAACTTTTGCTGGACATGGCGATGGAGAATACTGTTGTCTGCACGATTCTAACTTTAGTGCTCTTATGTATGTCTTTGCTCTTCAGGATCTTTTCTAATTCTTTCATAGCTGCCCTACCCATTCCTAGTGTTCTTCTTATTTCTTGACTGCATTCACCACTCTTGTCAGTGTTTGATCCTAGGTACAGGAATTCTTTGACTATTTCAATTTCCCAACTATCCAGATTGATTTTATGTATTTCTCCTGTTAGATTAGGTAGGTCTTTAGTCTGATCCAGCAGGGCTCAGTGATGGAAAATAGAAATCACAGCCAGGTGTCTTTTGGGGGTAGCCTATTTGTCCTGGAGTAACCTTAGTGTCAACTGAGGAGTGAAGCAGATGGCCCAAAATGGACTGCAGTGGCACTGTTCACACCAGAACTGCAGCAACTGCACATGCTCAGCCCCAGGCTGAGCCGCCGCCATGGTCCTGAACCAGGCAGCTGGAAATGAGTGGCTTTCAGCTGCTCCTTTTTGGCTCAGTTCTTCTGGGTGGGGTGGCCGCAGTGAGGCTTCCAGACACACTCAGGGCGTGTGACATCTAAACACCATGCCCCAGAATGCAACCCGATGATGGTCCTTTTGGCCCATCTGTTTGAGGCTTGAGACTATTTAGGGACCTTTCAGACTGCACAATTGTAGCACTATAATTCCACCCTAACTGCCAAGGCTGCTTCCTATGGAATTGTGAGGTTTGTACCTTGGTTAGGCACTACAGTTCTCTAGTTGAGAATTCTAAACGCCCCCCAACTACATCCATAGGATGTTGCTATGGCAGTTAAAGCAGAATCATTGTGCAACAATTGTGCAACATGAAAGGGCACTTATTGTTTTGCAGACTGTGACCAAACTTGTGTTCTTTTAGTACTTTACTAAAAAAATGGGTCATTGTGCACTACACAGAATGGTTGTGACTTGCAATGAAGACTGATCCACCTACTGCATGCCATGAGTAATACTGGGATGTTAGGGTGCAGCTCCTAATTCTTAAAATAGACATGGGAAAAATGCAGGCATAAGGCCATATGCAGTCCGCCAAGGTTACATTGGTGGCCCTCAGACCCTCCAGATTCCCTGGATCACCCTTTTACTGGTCAAAAGCAGGGGTGAAAAGGAAAATTGTGTCTTCTGGATCCATTCCTCTGCTTAACATTTTAAAACTTAGTTTTCAAAATCAACCACTTTTGGTTTGGTGTTTGTTAATTGTTTGTTCCTTGGCATTTTTGGCAGTCCATGCAACTCCAGGAGGTTCCTGGGGGCAAAATATTGACCTCTGGAAGCAGTGCAGTTTCCCATCCCTCTTTTGCAGAAATCAATAGAAAAACTGCCATTGATTTGAATGGACTGGCCTTGTGCATTTATGAACAAAACCAAGATGAGAACAAAGACTTTAGGGCTTCAAGGACCTGGGTGTCAATTTAAGTTATCAGTCCACAGTGGCTGGAGTGGAATACTCTTTCTTTCTTTGTTCTCTACTCCTTCCTTCCTCCCTCATCTTGGCTATCTAGCAGTGGGCAGCTCTTTTGGTGTTTTAGGATTGTGCCCAGAGGCCCAGCTGTGGAATTCTGGCATCCATTCAGCCATGTCATCAGGGATGGCAGCCGAATCTTCTCGGCACTCATGTCTGTCTAGGGAATTCTCTGGCTGTCGCTTTATTTACAACCTTTGCTGCAGCCAGGTTGAATTCCAAGGATGTCTAGCATTTATTGACTTAAATGTTGGCAGCAAGAGGAAATTAAACTCAGCTGCTAATTAGTTATTCCTTGTTCAACAGCTCTGGAGCCAGCCAAAAATTGGCATGTTTGATGGGCCTTCACTGGCTTTGCCTCCTGTATTTTATCTTTATATAACATCAGGGCTCCCAGGATATTGAATGCACCAGCGGAACGGATCACGTTTGCACCATAATACAAGCATCTGGTGTATGTCACTCATGCACAAGCATGCTCACATGAGATTAGAGGCAAGCGATGCACCCTCCCTCCCTCTCTCTCTCTCTCACACCAAGCTCAGTGCCATTTCCAAGATTCTGGAGCCCCTTCACTTTGAAGATGTGGAGCATGCAAGCCTAGAAATCCCTCTGTCCTCCTTTTTTTGTACAAAATGGTAAAGATACTGCTATTAAAACAACTCTTGAATTACAGTAGCTCTTTATTACTGATTCTGAGGCTGGTGTTCTATTAGCATTGCTTTTGGGTAGAGGGGAAGAGAACTGTGAGCCCTAGATGAATAAGGATTGGAGCTGGATAGAGGAATGGGAAAGAACTGTAACAGGGCAACTGTAGAGGAAGATGCTATGCTAGAACCATATGCAGTCCTCTTAGGACAACAGTCACACTAAGATCAAAACCAAGGTGAGAGGAGTTCTCTCTCTATCTCTTTCAGATATTTTGTCCAAAGAATAGTAATGGAAACTTGGGAGTTGGGGTCAAGGGTTGGAAAGCATAGTATGGGAGCTGGAACATGAGGCTTGACTGTTTCTCACAAAAAGATGCAGGCCTGAACTGGAAGTATTTATAGGCAGTCTGGGTCCATCGTGAGCTAATTGGAAGGAAGAGCCTAGCAGAGAAATATTGTCCCTGTCCTCCTCCACTCTGCATTCTTGAGTGGCATCAACCTAGGGTGTACCCAGTCCATTATCTAAGACAAGCACAGAAAACCCTAGCCCTCCAAATGTTGCTGGTGGACTGTAATTCCCATGGTCTCTCACAACTGGTTGTACTGTCTTGGGCTGATGGAAGTCACTGTTCAACAACATCTGGAGGATCACAGTTGCTCATCCCAGATCTAGGAGGCCACATCTTTAATCCACATCTTCACATTTTCCCATACAGCCTGCAGGGTTCACTCCGTGAACAGTTGCCTTTATTCAAGTAGAAACTAATAAGTAATCACTTCTCTATGGCTAGGAACAGTAGCTCTCACTGCGGCCACATGCACCCTGATTGAAAAGTCCCAGACTTTATTCCTGTTCTTTCCAATTTTATACTGGGTTAAAATAAACCCACTTGGGGACCTGGTATAAAAAGTCTCTGATTGTATCGGCAGCTGATAGAAAATATTCTAATAAACAAAAGATGTATTGATCACCAAAATAAAATCAGAAAGAATAGGAAGAAACTCTAGGACCTTCTGGTCTTTTTTTTTTTATCAGTCTGAGCATACCCAGTGTGTACTACTGTTTTCTTGGGTAGCCCATGTCTAGGAAGTCCTGTTCCACTCTCTACCATTTCCAGTCTTTGCCTGCCTTAATTTTCTCTTCTGTGTCCTTGAATCTGTACCTGAATCTCAGGCTCCAAGCCCATCCATTCATGTCTAAACAAAGGGGTGACCTGGATCTTCCATCTGTTTCCCAACGTCCTCAATGACATGTGTACTTTGCAGTGGATTGATGGCAGGCCAGTGCTTTCTAGTTGGTACAAAGAACTGTGCATCTGTGTCGGTCTCAAATCTCACTAATGATACAACAAATACAATTTACTTCCACATTGATCTTCTTTGCATGGGCTGGGCAGTTCCAGGCAGGGAGACAACATTCTCCAGAGCCAGAGATGGTAGCCCAGAGTGCTTATTCATCTGGGTAGCATTCTGTATTTGCCAGCTTCTGAAGCACAGTACTACACAACTATGGGTGATTTTCCTCCTTAGTTTTGGATTTAGTGCCCTGACTGAAGAAGAAAGCCTCACAAAGCCCTTAGAAATTTTGGGACTCCAACCCCCAATATCCTCCAGCTGGCATGGCCATTGGCTATGATGGGTTAGGGCTGGGGCTCCCAGAGATGTTGAATGAAGAAGTAAAATTTGCAAGCTCTGGCACAGGGTAATTTTTAAGTGGACCAGGTAGTCTCAAGTATTAATATATGAGTGATTTAATTTCCAGCAGACAGCATCAATTTGCAAGAGAAAAGTCACAAACCAGAGACCTTGTACTAAGGGCATTAAGAGAGCCTTTATTATACCTACTAAGCTTTTGCAAGAACACTCTCTGCAACTGAAAGAATTGGAAACATTTCTTTTCTTGACTAACGGTACAGAGGTTATCAGGACACAGATACTTCTGTGGAGAGAAGGGGAAAAAAACTATCAAAATGCCTCAGCTCCCTAAATCAGTGGATGGACCCTGATTCTTTCTCTTCACACTATCTATTTCTCTTCCCATTAATCTCAATGGGGAAAAGTGTCGATATGTGGTAATGAGGACATTAGCAAACAATCTGCTGGATCTTAGATTCCCCCCCTTCTCCTTTCAGTGGGTGACTGCTGCTATGGTTCACAGTGAGCCTCTCTGTACAGTCTACAAAAACTGTACCAGTTTTTAGAGCTCTCTGAAAACTGTCCTCAATATATTACCTAAGATGGAGCAAGAATAGTCCTTGACCACAGTAAGAAAAGATGGGCATGAACCTCCTTTGATTTTTCTGGTGCAGCGTTCTCTCTGGATATGTGGTTCACTGTATAAAGTAGAAAGATGTCAGAATCCCTGCTTCTATTTATTCAAGATTGGTCTATGTTTTCAATACACCTCTTGACAATAGGAATGTGAATGAGCATGATAGTGCCCCTCAATGTGAAATAATACAGAACCTCAAAAACTGAGGATTTCTGAGAACCTTAAATTTCACTTGAAACAAGAACACGGAATTCTAGCCCTAGCTGTTACTGAAAAAAAATATGTTGTTACAGCTTAGCTCCTCAGTTCGTAAACCAGGATGTCCCATAGAACTCTTCATTTTCCTCTGAAATTTCCATGAGTCCCAGCTCTCTTCCCTATATTTTTCCTCTTATGCTATATTTCTCAATTTGGGGAAGTGGGCAAAATTAAGAATACAACCCTCTCAAATGCAATTTATGCAAACAAATATTAGAGGCAAATAAAGACTGTGTTTCTAAGTTTACACAGCCTATTATAGGGCTCATTCCCACTTACATTTAAACCAGTTTGTGAATTGCCCTCACATCAGGTTGTGGGATCAATTGAGGCTGATGTGTAGTTCCCACTATGGAAGTGAATTTTGCACCTAATCCATGTTGGAAGCCAAGCCTCCTGAGGCAGAGGAGCGTGGAGGGTTGAGATAACTGGCGGTAGAGGATCCAGGCAGGAGCAGGCCAGCCACTGCCACCTCCACCATACCCGGGAGGACTATGTAAGTGGTGGAAAATGGCCTCCCTCCCATCCCCGCACCACTCTTGGATGCTTTTCTTCCTGGCTGCCACCGGCTCTGCTTCTGAGTCCACTGTGGCCTTCCCCCTGCACCACCTCGAAGTGCCCAACAAGAGCTCACCAAGCAAACAATCAGGGTTGGCAGGTGGGAGAGCAGCCGAGTGGGCAGGAGGGCCCCCCAAGAGTGGCACGGGGATGGAAGGGAAGCCTTCTTCCACCATTTGCAGCCTGCCTGGATACGGAGGAGGCTGTGGAGGTGGCATTGGCAGGCCTGCTCCTGCCTGGATCCACCGCCGTCACTGCAGAGGAGAGCTGAGCTGAGCCAGAGCACCCGGCCCAACCGAGCCTGACGGCGCTGGTTCTGCTGGTGGTGGTGGTGCTGGATGTGAGGTGGGGAGGTGTCCCTGCCACTCCAGCTTTCCCTAGCCTGCTTCCATCCATGGCCAGGGGGAGCCCAGCCTCCCTTTCTCCCTTCCTCCCTCCAGCTGCCCCTTGGCCCCACTGGGGTTCTGCCTGCCTCCCTGTCTGTCTGCGATTCAGATCCGTCATTCACACTTGTTGAACACACTTTGAATCACTTTTTAAAAAAAGAACTGCCAAAAAACTAATGTTTTTTTTTTTGCATTTGTCTAGCTTCAATGCGATTCTTAACGATCACAGTCACATCTGAAACCATTTTGAATGGGGACAAAGTACATATAAAGCGATCAGCAATTCACTTCTATTCATAGTGGAAATAAGACCTAAAGATAATAGCAAAATGTAAAGGGAGAGTTTTCTGGATACTGTCCCCTTATCCACGGAACTGGAGCTCTGTTGAATCATGTACTGTTCTGTGCTCATAGCTACTTGGCCATGGTCTGCACAGAGGTCTGACTGGGGCAATCCATTCTGTTCTGCTTTTAGGTAGCTCATTGATGGATCCTGTCTTTTGTCTTAAGCATTATTTCCCTGTTGAGTGTGCACTATAGCTGGGCTGAAATCTTTTTCTGTGGATGGCATCGTGTTACTGGCCAGGGTACATGGCTAAAGAAGGAACACTGATATCCTAAGATATGCATACACTAGTAGCAGAAACTAACAAAGACCTGGAACAATTACTGAAGAAGGTCAAGAAGGAAAGTGCCAAGGTAGGCTTAATGCTGAACATTAAGTAAATACAAATAATGACAACAGAAGATCTACAAGAATTCATCCTAGATAACAAGAAAATTGAAATAGTCAAAGAGTTCCCCTACCTGGGTTCAAATATTGATCAGAACAGAGAATGCAGACAAGAAGATGACTAGAATTGGGAAAAGCAGCTAGGAAAAAACTGGACAAGATCCTAAAATGCAAAGAGATAACTCTGAACACTGAAGTGAAGATTGTCCAAGCCATCGTATTCCCCATCACCATGTATGGATGTGAGAGCTGGACAGAGAAGAAAGCCAATAGAAAGAAAATAAATTCATTTTAGATGTGGTGCTGGAGTAGAGTGCTGAGGATACTGTGGACAGCCAAAAAGACAAACAAATGGCCCTAGAACTGATTAAGCCTAAACAGTCCCTGGAAGCTAGTTTGACTAAATTGAGGCTCTCATACTTCGACTACATCATGAGAAGGCATGAATCACTAGAAAGACAATGATATTTAAAGATAGAGGGGTATTAGAAAGAGGGGACAATCACATGGCAGTTGGTTAGACTTAAGCAGTGAGGCCAGGGCCGGAGTTTGAAGGATCTGAGCAGAGTGGTAAAGGGGTTCTTGAAGATGTCTCATCTACCGTGAGTCAAGCTCAACTGGGGGGCAGTTAGCAACAATAATAAACAACCTGGCTAAGCATAATAAGATAACAGCAACTCTATTCTGGGTGCTGATTTGGCTTCAATAAGGCAATAACTGTTGCTTGCATTCAGAACTTTAGAGGTGTTGCAGACTGGCCTAAAGGGCTGGCCTGGGGGTGGAGTTGGGGTGGGGAAGCCGCACACCAGCCGTCTCAACTCCATCCCGACGCTGTCCTGACACCATGCCAAAAGGGCACAGAAGAGCCACAGCACCAGCTCTTAGGGTGGCCTTTTGCTGCCCCTAAAAGGAGTGGCATTTTGCCACTCTTTTGGGGGCAGCAAAAGGGAGGATTGGGGCTGTGGCATGGGGTTGCTGCAGCCCCAATCCGCTGCTAGCAGGGGTGGCCCAGAGCTGCCCCAAACGGGCCGTCTGAAGACACCCTTAGTATTCCCAGCCCACCCCTATCTGTTGCTAAATGATCTTATCAATTTCTTTGCTTAGGGTGAGATTTATTGGCATCTTGTTAAATATACACTCACTAAACAGCTCCTTTACATAGGTGAGCATACCCAGCAGTCCTATTTCAAGCCCTCCAATATCTTTGTGTGCACTGTTAACACTGCTTAGCTTCCTGATTTAAAGCCAAATAGAGTTATGATGATAGGGTATGAGTCACATTTTTTGATAGCTACCCATGTTTTTAGAATAGTTAGTAGCATAGATTAAATTTATTTGCTCATTCATCTTGCCATTTTTCCCTTCCGTACCAATTTGCTTCATTAACTCTTCATTGCTGTAGGTCAGTTCTTCTGCAGAAACTATTTCTGGAGGGGAAAATCTTTGATATATTTTCTTGTTCTCTTCTCAAGCTTGTGAATATACTCTTTCCATTCTTCTTGGAATTTGTTTTAAGCAGGCAGCTGCATTGTGGCACAGTCCCCAAGATTGCTTATTCAGGGCAACTCTGAATTTCTGGGTCAGCAGCATGCCTTGGTGAAAAAACATGTTGCTAAGCCACTAGGGGAGGCTCATTCTTGGGAGCAGAGGGACCACTCTGACCCACCTAACCCACAAGGTGTTGCACCCTGTTGCTGAATTTGGCACTGCACTACCAAGAGCAAAGAAGCAAGGGAATGTTTGTCTTGTTTAAAAATAAAACCATGTTCACAGAAGCTTTCCGGAAGTGCAGACAATGGTGGCTAATGGCCCTCAAATCTGTCAGGTGGTGAATCTGCTGTGGGTTAAAGGAACAATCAAAGGTGCTGAACCTATTTTGGGGGTAAGGACCTTTAGATATCTCTATATTGCCTCCCTCCCCCCACATTCGCTGTTTTCCCTTTCATGGATTTGATGACTCATCAATTTGATCAATATGTTTTCTCTCGGAAACTCTAGGTTGTTCCACTTTTGCGAGGGGTGGGTGTGCCCCTAAACTAAAACCTAAGCTGATTTAGACAAAACCAAAGACGGTATGGTTCTTATTTAAAACAAGGTGCAGGCTCTCTGAAGAACTTGTTTTTAAAGAAAATTGTGACTTTTTTCACCAGCGCTGCCCATCCCACCACACTAAAATTTGACAGTAATGTGGCAGATCAGATGTTGGCAGTCACTACTAAACAAGCAGTAACAACATGTGGTCTTGTAATAAGAGGTAGTGGGGAAAGGTCACAATTTCTATCTCCCCAAATGGATTATTAAAGTTCAGCCTCTGATAGGTTCAACCTCAGACTGCTGCTTTTGAGATGCACTTGCAGGATTATCTGCCTCAGGTTTCATAATAACTTAACCAGCCTTAAGTACTATGCCTTGGCAGGTGTATTTCAGGCATCAAACTGTCTTTGACTGGTGCTGCTTTGATTTGAGAGATGTGGGATTGCTATCTGCTAGCAATCCAAGTGGGACAAATTGGGCTTAGGGTCCTCTTATGCTGTCCTATTAATCAGCTGGTCACTCTTTAAAAGAAAAAAAAAGCCAAGAGAACTGATAAAACCCAATAGATGTGATGTGGAAAAGAGACTTAAGTCTCTGGGTGTTGGGAAAAAAGATTTTATTTCTTGGAAACTATCCATTACCTGTGATCAGCTACCTGGCATAAGCTTTGGAGACACTCCTTTTAGAATCCCTGCATTTTGGTTTGAAATGTATATTCTCCTGAGGAAGGCCATAAACATATTTCCAGACACACACCTTGAGACTTTTTCTATTTTCCACATCACTCTTTTAAACTTTTAAAACTTCTAAAATGCATTTCTGACTGCATCTGTCTTTTATGGATCTGCCACTGTTTCTATGATCATCTGCAATGGCTTAGACCAGGGGTAGGCAACCTTTCCCCTTTAAGGGCCGAGGGACTTCAGTTCCCAGAAGCCTCAGCCATGTTGGCCCATAGTCCCATGTTGGCCAATAGCTCCTGGGATTCTGGGAGCTGAAGTCCCTCGGCCCTTAAAGGGGAAAGGTTGCCTACCCCTGGCTTAGACAGAGATCCAATTTCTAAGCACAGTGCTGATATCTTCCTTCAGCTCTCCTCTAGCTCCTTTTGAAAATCCATTTCATCATGTAATACCTCAAATGCCTTAGTCAATACTTGGGCCACTATGGTAGTTTTCCCTTATCAAACCAGAAAGGGTTGTGGCTGAGGATGCCAAGCAGGGCCATCACTTGTTTAGCCACGCTAGATTTCTTGCCTTTGAGAAGCATGCAGCAGTCAGACCCTCAGACTGGCTAGGAAGCCTTCCTTCTACTGACTATACTCCAGTTTGATATACATGTAAAAATCTTCCTTGTCTAGGATGGTACTGTAGTATGTTCCTACAGCTTACTACAATTGATGAACTGCAGGATTTCTGGAGGAGCCTCATTTATATTTGTGTGCAGACTCAACACACACACACACACCATCCAACTTACAGATATCAGCAAACAGCACACATTTCCTGGGGAAAAAGAAGTATGTTTACATCAGTACCTATATCTATATCTATATATTCCAAGAAAATAAGTATGAGGTAGAAAGAGAGATTTGATTAGAGCTTGGAAAAATTACTTTTAAAATCTAACTCTCAGAATCCACTGGGCATGAAATCAGAGAATTCTAGCAGTTGTCATCCAAATAACTCTCCAATCTCTGATTGAAACAGACTTTTTTTTTGTAGAACTCCAAGGTTTGTTCTTTTTAAATTTAATTATTGCACAGCATCTAGTGCTTTAATATATTTTTGTAGTGGTGAATATGTACATATCTGACAACGTAAAGTTATCAGACATTGACATATAGGCCCAATTCTTACTAGCAGTCTCAATGACAGTCTCACTGAACTGGATTTATGTAAGTGGTGACTCACTGTTCAACATTGGCTTCAATGGATTTACTCAAATTGGGACCACCAATACGAGTCAGGATGCTGGTCTATACAGAACCCACACCACAGATAATATATGTCAGTGTGATGTGGAGAACGAACATGCACCATTTGCAAAATGACATAGTTAAAAACACACAGGTGTCCACAAAGGAAGCAAGGAATTTTCTGGCTGGCATCTTGTCAGTGGCACATGCAGATATAAGTTCATCTTATATGTCTGTATGTCCTTTTTTTTATTACTGTGTAGGCTCATATTCCTTCCTTCCTCCATAATGTCCAAAGCCCTCCCCCTGGACTTACCATGGGGCTGCTATTAGGGGTGATCATGTCACCCTGTTTGAATCCCTGTTCAGCCATGGAGACTCACTGGGTGACTTGGGCAAACCAAACTATCTTAGCCTCACAGGAAGGTAAAGGCAAACCCACTATGAACAAATTTTGCCAAGAAAACCTGTGATGTTCACCTGAGGGTTGCCATAAGTTGGAAACAACTGGATGGCACACAACAAGAGCAACATGGGGAAATAAACAGATGTTTCCCTGATCCTCCCGCTGCCCCAGTCTCAACTAGCTACTGACATGAGGAGATAGAGTAGCTCAATAGTAAGTCTAAGGGTGATGAATGGCCAGCTATAGCATGAGGAACTATTACACCACACTGTGCTATACAGGATTCTGGCTATTCTGTTTTAATCTGGACAACACCTAAAGAGACACTGAAATGAAAAATCTCAATAGGCATTGTGGGGAGATACAAAAACTGAGTAGATTTTTATATGAAAAAAAATGGCTAGGATCCTATATCAGGAGACAATCTGGAAAAATCTGCTTTAGAAGCCAGGCAGCCCAGCCAACAGACATATTTCCAAGGTACTGGGGAGCAAGACAGGGAGTGAAGAAGTGTCCACCCCCCTCCAGGCAGCAAGGTGCTTTGCAACAGGCAGCTACAGGGACCTCTGTGGGGTCCTGTCACAACTGCTTGTTGCAAAGTCATTTGCTGCTGGGAGAGGGGGATGCTTGGTCACTCACTGCTCCATTCCCCATCACCTTGGAAATCTCTGTGGCCGGGGCTGCCTGGTTTTCTGGGGAGTGCTTTTGGTTATTATAATGGTGCAGTGACCATAAACATGCATTCTAAAATTTATGATGTTGTGAGTTGGGCTTGCAGCTTTATACATACTGGACAGGATACCAGGCTAGGAGTTTATGCAGAGCATGTACCTTCTTCTTCTGAATCTTGGCAATGTTAGTTTTTGGACTACAACTCCCAGGATTCCCATGGCCATGATGACTGAGTGATTAGGAGAATGATAGTCCAAAAATGTAACTTTTCCAAGCTCTACTCTCTCTCTCTTTCCCCCACCCTAGGTGACAGGATTCAGACCTGGAAAAACAACTAAATTACACCTCACTTGCTTTTTTTAATCCCTTAATTTTAGGAATCCCATTTTGTAGCAGCTATAGGAGCTTGTTTGTGTGAGAAAAGACAGATGCCTGTGCACAAACACACACCTGCTCTTTGATCTCCTCCAGTCCCAAGGTGGCAATGCTGCCTGAAGGCTTCTTCAGAGGAGGCTTGGAGCGTCGTAGGCCATGGGCCACTTTGTCACGGATCACCTGAAGCATACAGCAAAAGACAGGGAGAAGGACAGCAGTATGGGGATAAATGTTTTGTAGTGATTTGTGGCACAAATATGTGCTGCTATACACACAACTGACCACTAAATCCTGCATGCTCATACCTTGCTTACATCCTTTTGCCAGTGGCATCACTGGGGGTGGGGGTGGGTTGCAGACCGTACCAGGTGACACCTCAGAGGAGTGAGACCCAGTTGGGCTCTTCTCCCGTTGCAGGGGTTTGTGTGTGTACCAGTGCTGCTGTGTTTGGTGTCTGCCATTTCGCCACTACTCTGCTCTCACGCTGAAGAGGAAGCCAAGCAGCACAGGAGGAAGAGGAGTGAACTCATGCCCCTCCTCCATTTGCGCTGCTTGGCTTCCTCAGGGAGAAAGTTGGGCAGCAGAGCAGCCATGAGAGTTGAGCATTCACCCCTCATGAATGCTCACCCCTCATGGCTACTCCACTATCTGCCTTCTCCCTAAGGAGGAAGCCAAGCAGTGGAGGAGGTGGAGGGGGAAACGCATGCCCCTTATGGCACTCCACTGTCCAGCTTTTTCCTGAGGAGGAAGCTAAGCACAGAGAAGGAAGAAGGGTAAACACCTGCCCCTCAAGGCTGCTCCACTGACCAGCTTTCTCCCTAAGGAGCAGGAGAAGGGGTGACTGTCCCCCTTCCATAGCCTTCTGCTGCCTCGCTTGCTCGGCCACCCCTCAGCCATCCTGGGTGGGCGGCTGGGCAAGTGAGAAAGTGAGTGAGGCAGTGGGAGGGGAGGAGAAGCAGGGCAAACCACTGCCACTGCTGTCTGGTGGCTGGTGAGACGGGACAGGCAAGAGAGACAATGGAAGAGGGGTTGGGCAGGTCACCACCACCATGGCAGCTCCCCGCAACAGATGGCACCTTGGCTAGCGATGTCACTGCCTTTTGCCCTGTCTCATCGGACTAGTTCCCATTGAGCTTTCCCAGGCCTATAGTTTTCCTCTGAGAGAGGCCTGAAGCTCTTCAGCAAGCAGTCGAGGCACTCATGCATTCACATTACAAAGTTAAGCAAAGCATGGAAAAGTTCCTTTATGTAGAAACTAAAGCCTCCAGAATCTCCCAGTTAAGGCCATGCTCACTAAGGCATTTTGGGAGTTTTAAAACAAAAAAGTAACTTTTCCAAGCTCCAGCCTAAAGACAGGGATAAAAAATGTGCAGCCCTCCAGATATTGCAAGGCTCTCTATCCCATCAACTTTGATCATTGACCATACTAGCTGGGGCTGGATACTGAAGTACAACAAAATCTGTATGGCTCTATTCCAGGATTAGGGGGCAATGTACTGTGTCTTGACTCAGGGTAGGCAATTTTGTTTGGGACAAACTGGAGAGGTGGTCAGCTGCCTGGAAGAAGGTGACTCTGTATTTAATGTAGGGGTGGGCAATATATGGCCACCAGTTTTGTGATTCTCAGAGCTCCCAGAGGGCCCCCCCCACCCCCAGAAAAATGTTTTGCACAAAAAGTGAAGGAGTGCACTCCTGGAAGTGTTCCAGTACTTATCCAGGCACCTTTACATCACAAGTACATAGCCTGGGGTTGTGTGCATGTGTGAGTTTTTATTTGTTTGTTTTTTGGAGGAGTGAAAATAGGATTGATGTTTTTAAACCAGAATTGGACTTCTGATCCAGTTTCAGTTTCATTGTGAGGACGCGGTTTGACCAATAGTGGGTTCAGGGAGTGGGAGAATTGACCTGCCAGGCCTTCTGAAGTTGCCCATGCTTTCCAGCCAATCAGAGGACATAGGATTCCCAAGCCAGCCCAATTTATTCTGGGATGTCATGCAGAAAACTCTACAAGCACCTCCCTCCACCAATACTTGACAGTAACCATTCAATAAGAACAAATTAATCAGTGCTGCCCTTTGATAGCACCCGAGGTCTGCCACCCAAGTTGGCTGCCTAATCTGCCTAGTGGCTGGCCTGTTCCTACTCACCTCATAGATGTAGTCAAGGATTTCCAAGACAGTGAGGACACTGGCTCCGATGAAGAGGCCCATCTGGCCTCCGATGTCCCCTAGCAGAGAAGGAATAACTTCAGCAATAAATTAACTGTTGGAGAGAGCTTTGCAGTGGAGAGGATACAAGTAGCAGATTACTGCCACTGTGCTGGATGTTATGGAAATGGATTAGGAGGGGAAGTGACTGAATGGTCAATCTGGAGGAATAGCTTGGAAAAATTACTTTTTTGACTAGAGCCTAACTGGCTGGGAGAATTTGGGAGGGGGATTGCTGGCTGGCTGGAGCATCCTGGAAGTTGTAGTGAAAAAAAAATATAACTTTTCTAAGCCCTAGTCTCAGGAAAGATAAAGAAAGTGAGTGATACATTCTCCATTTCCTCAGTCTCTTATTCTTTTCCACAGATATGAGAGTTTTGAGCCTTTCCATGTCTCAGGCTGAAAGATTACAAATGTTCTAATTGGAGGAGAAGGAGAAAGCAAAGCAGGCATGTAAGAAAGCAAAGCAGGCAGCAGGTACTGCAAAGATAGTGTTCTGTTGGTTGTGGAACAAGTAGGACCATGACACCTGAATTATGGTTTGTCCTGTGGAAGATCCTAGAAGTCAGAGCTTGCTACAAGAGTGAGCTACTGGGTTGCTTTTCCTCCTCCTTGCTGTGTTGGAGTATCAACAGTGATGGAGGCCACAGCTGTCCAATGACAGATGGGACCACCTCATTCCATAAGGCAGGGGTGGGAACTGGCCAGGTGCCTGGATGGCAGCCTCCCTCACCATTTACTATACTGGCTGGGGCAGATGGGAATTGGAGTCTCACATCTTAGAATTATAGAATCATAGAATCTATATAGAGTTGGAAGAGACCACAAGGGCCATCCAATCCAACCCCCTGCCATGTAGGAAATCACAATCAAAGCATCCTCGACAGATGGCCACCCAGCCTCTGTTTAAAAACCTCCAAGGAAGGAGACTCCATCACACTCCAAGGGAGTGTGTTCCACTGGGGGGGGGGGGGCACACATTATCAGTGCTTCTATAATGTCTTGGAGTTGGGTGTGGCATTCCTTCTCAGTCTGACCAACCAAATCTTGAGCCACAACCACAACTCTCTGGGTAAACTTAACAATTTGCCTGTTTGTTGACCTTCCTGTATACTCATCTTCCTTTCTCAAAGCTTGCCCATTAAACAATGGGACAAGGAATTAAAGAAATCCATTTGGAAAGGGAATAAACCTAGAATTAAATGGGTAAACTTGAAAGAGACTAAGGAAAGAGGAGGCTGTGCCTTACTGCACTTAAGATTATATTTTTGGGCTAGTAGTCTAATTTGGTTACAAGAATGGTTGAAATTAGATAATAAGAAATTACTAAATCTAGAAGGAACACAGTTGTGCTTTGGATGGCTCACTTATCTGTGGTATAATAATCAATAATGACTTTAATAACCATCTCGTTAGGAAGGCTTTATTAAATATGTGGACAGATAAGAAAAATTCTATTTTAAGTTACCATTATGGGTCTTGGTACAAGAAGCTTTTTTTTTTTTTTTGGAAGATTGTTCCAAGACCAAGAATGGTTAATGTATAAAGATATAATAAAAATAGACAATCAGGGAAATATAGAATTAAAAACTAGAGAGGAATTGAATAATGAAAACCAAAATATTCAATGATCTAATTATCTGCAAATAAAAAAAAGTACATGAAGACATAAAAAAAAAATTCTAGGAATAGAAAAAACCCCTGAATGAATTGGAAGGTATTTTATGGCAACCAGACAAAAAGAAAGTATCAAAATTTTACAAATTATTATTGAACAGAGAAATAGAACATGAAATAATAAAGGGATATATGCTAAAGTGGGCACAAGACATCGGCCATACAACACCTAGACTGGGAGAGAGCATGAATCAAATCAAGCTCACTTTGCCTCGAGAATATAAGCCCTAACACGAGGATGGTATTAGACAGAGGGCTAGTTATGTACACTGACTCACCCAGAAGCCCTGCCAGGTTGTATGCCTTCTTCTGTTCAATCGATTCATAGTTCAGTGCCTCAAAGAAGATGTCCAGCACCAAGAAATTCTCTCTGAGGACATTGGGAATGGTGAGAAGAGGGAAATATGAAGAGAAAGGATTTGTACCCTGAGATTTTCTACATACCATCCCACTGTTCCTTATTGGGCCCATATTTTTAACAGTTGGGTGTCCCTCAGCAGCCAAAGAGCAAAGGCAGCTATGGATGGGACCATGACTTCATTAGCAGTGAACCACTCACCGGATGTAGGTCTCATTGCGGTTGTATTTGCGAGCCAGGTATCGGGCTGATCCCTTGTTGGGAATGCGCACCATAGAGATCTCTTTGCCGTAGCGTGTCATGTTGCAGGGTGTGGGACAGACACAGCGTTCCTGGGAATCTTCCACAGCTGTATCTGTGAGTGTAGTGGCATGTACAAGGTATGATAGGGATGCTCTGGAATCACACCAAAGAGTACCACCACCCACCCACCCATAATATGGCAGAGAACCACAGTCTACAAAATAATCTCTTACGGTTTATTTCAGAGATAGATAACACAAAGGATGGCAGTATCTCTCAGAGGTCTTCAATGTGCCTAGAATTCCATCCAGTAAATCTGCTCCTCAGGTGTTCATCATATGGGGAAAGGGGGATTAGGGGTAGAATGGCACATGGGGAGAGTCAGCCCTGCACACCTCCTTGCTGGATTAAATTGTGCTGTGGCCAGGATGCCAGACATCTGTTAGTGAGATGGCCGCACAGAATTGGGATACAGCACAGCACAGAAAAGCAATTCCTCTGAATCTTCCCCCCTTTCACAATCCCTCCTCTCTGCCTTTTGTGATTAACTAAACTTGCTGGGATGGCGAGGAATTTTAGGACCTGGGCAAACACCTGAAGCAAGATTACACCTCCTCATCTGACTGTGACTGAGGGAGGCAGTGGGGAGACAGGAGGTACAATGAGACATCAGCATGTGGGGAGGGGAAATTTGTTTTAAAGTATTTTAACTCTTTTAATCTGTCTTTTTAACTTTTATGGTAAATTGTTTAATATGTTTTAGCCTTTTAAAATCATTTTAATTATTCATAGTGTTTTAAATTTCTCAGACTAGTTTTATTGGACGCTGCCCTGAGATCTCTGAATAGAGGACACACATCCATACACTCTTCCTCATTCACAGTCATTACCACTCCTCCTCTCTCTCCCTCTCCCCCCCCTACACTCCCACTCATTCACCTCCACTCTTTTCTTTCCTCCCACCATATTCTCCAGTCCATCCATTCACACACACCTATGCTCTCTCTCACTCAGACACTCATGGGATGCTTTCCCAACTGCTCAGCTGTTTTCTGATCAGCTGAGCAATAGGATGACAGGTGGTTGAATGGGAAGTTCTGCATATAATGCTGGGTAGCTTAGATTCATGGTTCAGTAGAGTTGGGTTTCCTTGCCCTGTGTCTTTCCTAGTGGGGTCCCAGGTAGATGACTGAAGAGGCTTTGTAGGCCAGAACCAACCTGTGACCTGGAGGCTCCTTACCCTTGCCTAAACACTAAGTATTCCAAGTACCCAGCTGCTCCCACCAAAGTCCTAAGAGCTTCTCTTAGGTTTTACTAATTGGGTTTTCCAAGTCTGTCCCACTCTTGGGCACAATACTTAGAGAAATACTTACCTAGTGTGTGGTCCGCACATTCAATGTAGACATTGGGTGAGCAGATGGTCTCATTACCTGATAGAGAATGAGCCAGTTAGTAAGTTACCTAATTATGTCCTCCTCACCCAAATTTAAGGGCATGCTATCAGTGGTTATCAGGGAGAAAGGAAGCTGCAATTGTTGGTGATTGGCTAGGAATAAAGACAGAAAGATCTTTCTTTTCAATGCTGCCCACTGAGGGCCGGCTGATAAAGGGGAATGGTGTGGGAATCCAGCTTCCTTGGGAACCATCAACCCATGTCTCTACTGGCTGGTAGGCAGTCATGTCTGAAGAAAGGAAAAGCCAAGACTTAAGGATTCCAAATAGCAATGTGGGCTGGATCTAAATGTAGGCATGCTTAGGGCAGGTCCATTGACATAAGTAGGAATTACAGTCTCCACAGACATTTGTCATGTTGATTTAAGCAGGTGTGTAAACTATATAGGATGAAGTGGGAATGAACCCAATGAAAAGAATGGCAAAGAGTCCTTTCAGTTCAGAGCCTGATAGGTCAGCAGGAGTGCTCCCTCTGGACTGAGGGACTGAAAGACCCAACTCAGAAAGGACAATAACATTCATGGGATAGCAAAAACAACATAAAAATCCTGCTTTTGTCAACTAAGAGCCTTTGCAGACTGCCAGAAATAGTGCACATTAAATTGAGGCACTGCCCTGGCTCAGTGCTAGGGAGTCATGGGAATTGTATTTTTTTTCTGGGACATTGAGCCTTCTCTGTCAGAGAGCTCTGGTGCCACAATAAAATACAGTTCCCATGATTCCCTAGCACTGAGCCAGGGCAGTGCCTCAATTTAATGTGCACTATTTCTGGCAGTCTGCTTAGGCCCAATGTAGATGTATTTCGGCATTGCTTCTTGAAAGGAAAATTTAGTACTGGAGGCAGAAATAACATGGGAAAAATAGGAATAGGTTCCTACACAACAATTCCAGTTCAACATGTTTCAGCAACCATTTTATAAAAAACTAACAATATGCACATGTAAAATGAAGTCAACATGTCAGATAGGCCATGCATAAGTAAACAAAAACAATTTTTAACATTCTAGAGAGCACTTGAAGGCTTCTTCCAAAATACATCCAGAGATGACTTTTACCAGCCTCCACTTTTCTTATAATTTCCATTTTGGTGACTAAAATCTATAGAACTATGTTTTGTTTTTGTTTTTTTGTTTTAAAAAACATACTTCGGGGATGCTAGTAAGGCACTTTTTTCTGCCTGTTTTTCTGCTCTTCATTCATGCTTAGTAAGGGAGCCTGGGGCAGCTGTTTATCTTGCCTGTTATAGGCAGGCAGGAAGGCAGGGCTATAGCAGGATCAAGGAGACTTGAATCCTGTTCTTACCCAGCTCAAGCTTTGCCTGTTGCATTGTTTGTTTACTGCAGATGTTCTGCTGCAGTGCAACACAAGAAGTCTGTATTTCTCCAGCCCTCCTTCACCATCCTCCCATTGCTGATGCTACTTAAAATTGTCCAGCTAGGCAGAGAACAAGGAGGAGAAGAGGGCTGGGTTGTAAAATGCCTTTGAAAGGGGAGCCTCACTATCAGAGGCTTAACTGAGATATGGCTGTAGTGAGAAGCTCTGAGATGGCTGTGGGGAACAGGAAGATGAAGGCAGTACATGGTGGAATGGACTTGGAGAGAAGACCACCAATCCTACCTACGGTATTTCAGGGTATGATAGAGGAGGCAGAGCTCAGAAATGGTAGCAGTAGCACTAACCTGTTATTGTTAAATCACCAACAAAATATAATATGTTAAAATTAAAATATTGGGTGGTTTTATTGATTTAATTCACTGGTTGGCTCATTAAATGATTTTTTAAAAATCATTATAAATTATTGAAAAATGGCCAATAGTGAATTAAAGTCACAAGTGGGAAATGCATTGTCACCATTTAATAATCAAAATAATACTTTTTATATTCATTGCTGGAAATTTGAGTGACTAAGGGGTAACAAATTAACACTTCACCAATTATTTCCAAGCTCTGGAGGAGACACAGTGTCATTATTATTTTTCTAAGGTGCCCAAATGCCTGACTGTAGTCACTATGGAGACAAGGAAGGTCACGTGTCTGGAGCAAAGCTCTGGGCAAGTGAAGTCATACTGACCTGGGGCTTATGGAAAAAAAGGTATTTTTTTCCAACTTTGATAAGGTACTTATCCTTCAAGACAGTGGACTCAACAGAGTATGAGGGTCAAAGACTAGGTAGGTGTAAAGCAATATCCTGCAACCTGGCATCCTCCAGGTACGTTGAACTGGAAGGGGACGATGTGTTACAGTGCAACACATCTGGAGGATGCTAGGTTAAGTAAAGCTGGGATACAGAGAACAAAGGCTTGCTTCCTTCAGAGCTGGCTTTGCTCCCATGCCTTTAATATCAATATGACATAGAAACATTTATCAGATGAAGATCTTCCCGGAAAAGGAAAGTGTGATGGGAAAAACCTCACTGTTTTAATTGTTGAATGTACTGTTCCATTCAAGGATGGGGGAGAAAGGGATATAATGTCACACACAAGGCAAAATGACTTTTTCTAGCGTATACACTAGGATGTCTCAGTGGCAGAAGGCAACTGGAGCTGCACAGGGTTAAGACAGGGAAAGGTCACCTCACCTGGCATATGTACCATGCGACATTGGCAGTTCCGCACCACGGCTTCCTTCTCGCACTGCAGCCTGCAAGCGGCGATGCTATAGCTCTCGTAGCCAGGCAGAATCTGTTCCCCCTTCACACTGGCCCGACAGCTCCCCCACGGCTGGGGCAGATACGTCAACTGCAGGAGAAGGGATGCAAGCTGAGTCCCAAGACAAACCAGTACCCTGGCCAACTGGAGAGGCAGGGAAACCTCTCCCAGTGCAGCTCTGGGCAGAACATGGAAAAGTTCCTTTTTTGGCCATGCTGCTTAGGGATTCCGGAGGCCAGAGATGAAGCTATGGTTTCCCAAAAGACTGTACTTTCCTGTCACTTTGAGATTTTCAGGGGAGACCTTTGCTTCGTTCCAATATCCTGATAAGCAGCTTTTATAGGAATGCAAGCCTTGTCAGTGGCTTCTCGAAGGGCCTTTGCAGACTGCTAGAAATAGTGCAAATTGAGTCCACTTTAAGGGTTAGGGTTAGGGAATCATGGGAACTGTATTTTATTGCGGCACCAGAGCTCTCTGACAGAGAAGGCTCAATGTCTCAGAAAAAAACAATTCCCATGATTCCCTAGCATTAACTGCTGTCTTTTTGTCAGCAGGTTCCACTCAAGGACAGAGGCAAAAAAAGGCAAAGTGTTTGCCTCAAGAGCACAGGGCCTTTCTATTCTAACTGCCTTTCTGGAACTATTTATGAGGAAGGGGCTTTTGATAGTCTACTGTAGTGTTTTTATTTTTTGTCTTTTTAACAGAAGTATTTTAAGTTTGGTCTTAATTCTGTGGATGGCTTCATTTTATTCTAATTATAACTTTTTATATGTTTGGGTTTTACTGGTGCATGAGGTTCCCCCCCCATATCTAAAAGTAAAGGTAATCCCTTGACATGAATGTCTAGTTGTAACTGACTGTAGCGGGTGGTGCTCATCTCCATTACTAAGCCAAAGAGCTAGCATTGTTTGAGGACTGCTCTGGTGGCCATGTGGCTAGCATGACTCCACCAAACGTTGTTACCTGCCACCAAAGTGGTACCTATTTATCTACTTGCATTTGCATGCTTTCAAACTGCTAGGTTGGCAGAAGATGGGACTAGTAACAGGAGTTCACCCCATCATGCAGCACCCAGGCCTCAAACTGCCGACCTGACAATCTTCTGACTGTCAGAATTGGCATCTTAACCACTAAGCCATCGCATACCTTTCTATATCTACACATATAGTTTTTCTATATCTACACATATAGTGCAGTGGTTTCAATGTTGGACTAGAACACTGGGAGACCAGGGTTTAAATCCCCCTTTGCTAGGGAAACCCACTGAGTGACTTTAGTGAAGTCACACTCTCTCAGCCTCAGAGGAAGGCAAAGACAACCCCCCCTCTGAACAAATCTTGCAAAGAAAACCATGTGGTAGGTTTGTCTTAAGTCAGGAAAGACTTGAATGTACACAACAACTCCCCCCCCCCCCATTTCTAATAGTTGCTAATTTGGGTAATCTACCTTGGGTGCCAGCTTTGTGGAAAAGGTGGGACATACATAAACCCAAGAATAAAAAGTATAATTTTTCCAAGCTCTGGCTCTGGGGCAAGTCAGGTGGCCCTTGAGGAAGCCCATCTTCCAGCCACGCTCTGCCCACTGCACCCTCCCTTCCCATATTCAAGAAGCTCTGCTGTAAAGAGATCCTCATGGTGCTTGCTCCCCTCAGCATGAAAATTCAATCCTGTGCCTGAAGCACCATCTGTGAACTCCATATTAAGGTTGGAAAGAAATATAGTTATATCCAAGTTTTACCAATTTGCTTGACATTTCAGAGTCAAGTATGCACATTTTATTATACTCTCACTATGGACTTGTGAAATGAGTCTGTGTTTTTGTTCCACCATGAAATAGGGTAGATCTTCATAGAGAGCCAGTGTGTAATGGCTAAAAGTCTGAGTTATGGAAGCCCCTAGCTCAAATCTTATTAACAACTGTGCCCTCTTTCAGTAGTCACAGGGAAGACAATATTGTCATAGCCTCAGCCAGAGCTTGCGAAAGTTACTTTTTTGGAATACATCTTCTAGAATTATCCAGCCAGCAGAGACTCTGAGAGAAGTAATCTAAAAAAGGAACTTTTCCCAGCTCTGACTGCTGCATCTGTTCACCTCCCAAGATGCATTCTGAGGTTAAAAATAATATCGATCCAACTCACAAGGCTGTTGTGTAGTGTGATTATATATACAGTACTTCTAAAGTCAGTGTAGTGTAGCGGCCTGAGTGTTGGACTAGGACTCCGGGAGACAAGGGTTTGAATCCCTGCTCATACATGGAAACCTACTAGATGACCTTGAGCAAGTTACACTCTGTCAGTCTCAGAGGAAAACAAAGGGAAGAAATTCTGAACAAATTCTGCCAAGAAAAATCTGTGATAGAGTTGCCTTAGTTGCCGTAAGTCAGAAATGACTTGGAAGGAACACAATAATAAGAAACCTTTAAACCATTCTTATCTATTATCTGGACCTTCAGCACTGGAAATATGCTATGTGAATCCTAAATATGAATACTAAAAAGGCAGAGGATTGGTTTGTACGTATCTCTGAGATCAATACCTAACTCAAAAAACTACCTGCTGTGACCAATCATGCCCCCCTTACAGATGGTGACAGATGCAAAGAAATGAACCTTCAAATGACAACATGTTGATTTTGTCCTTTTTTAGAAAATGGTGAATGTTTTTTTCTTTCACTGTAATGCCATGGAGTTCTTTGAGCCTAGAAATGAAGCTTTTGATGAATAATCAGTGTTGCCACTCGGCTGGAGGGAAGGGGGATTGGTTCATTCGCATATGCCAATTCATTGATATGTATGAAAATGTTCAAATTGCCCACCGCCTGATGCTGAAGCTGAGCTAAAATTAAAACAAAGCAAGGTGGCATTAGTGGGGTTTAATCTGAATGGGGTGGGAGGAGGGAAAGGAGCCACGAAATTGGCACAGCTCAGTGCAATGAATGTAATGTCTGATCAAAGGCTACATTTTAGAGAATGGCATCTTGGATTAGATTTCTTGGCTCCCTGATTGAAATCACCCTGCATAATTTACTCCATTTGTAGGAATTGTTATTTTACCATCTCAGGCCTTTCCTCTGACCCCAATTGTCTGCAAAGAGGAAGTCAGTGAGACACCTCCTTGAGGGCCATTAATAACATCATTGGTTTCTTTTCCTCTTAGAGCATATTTACACTACAAATTTATATTGCTTTTATACATTTTTAACCTTCAAGGTTTCCCCAGAGAACCCTGGGAACTGTAGTTTTGTGAAATGCTGACATTTCTTTTTCAGAGAAAAAGAATCACAATTGCTGGCTCCTGGGGAGAGATGAGGTATCACCATTAAAACAGTTTAATCCTGTAGTGTAAATATGTCTCTTTCAAAGAGGCTTTAAAAACTAAAACAATCCCCTTAAAACATCTGCAAACATTTCAGTGTCTTTACTGATGCTGCATTATAGTTAGTTTAAAAGCTGTGGAGTGTATTGAACAACATTAATATTTGTCTTTTTTCCCAGCTGTCAACAAGGAAATTCCTCTGCAACAAAGAAAGGTTTGATTAAAATATTCATGCGGATCCATGGCATGATCCGTTAAGTGGAATTCACTATGGTGTCATACATCTGAGCTTCTGCATGTAGGATGAAATTGGGTGGGAGAGACTTCTTGATTGTTCAGTGATTCTCTGTAGAAGCAATCCTTCCCCTTTCCAATTAATCTGGTTGATTAAAAAGACCAAATAAGAATGCTAAACATTCCAGTGATATCATATTTATGTTGTATAGGCATTTATGACTAGATCATTTTAAGATCTTTAAATAACATGTAACCAAAGACACTACAGAGGATCTCACCTTCAACAGCTGATAGGGGAATGTATGAGTAAACATTAAGGGAAAGGAGTTTAATGTTATCATGCTGTTCAATGTGGCTGCTACTGCTTGTGTGTACAGTGTTATTTTGTAAAAGGCAGACGGATAGCTCCCTGTGGCAAGGGTGTAGAACCAGATGCTTTGGACACTAATTTCTGAAAGCTGCAGCTGACATAATCAATGGCACAAGTCCTAATCACCTGGAGGGCCAAAGGCTTTCTAGCCCTTCCTAGCATACACCCCTTACTACTGGTAGACATCCCTCTCCCATTTCCTGACTTAACTTTTTCTGTAGTTGGAGCTCCTCCTCCATCCTCCCCCATGTCCCTTACCCGTTGTTCCTGGCAGGAGACAAAAGTTTGGAAACCAGGAGAGACTCCAAACCCCAACTGGTGGATGTAAGGTGGCTCGTCCTGGCTGTGGATCTGTACCCGAATTCCCGCTTCAAATGATGTCTCATCTGTATTGGGAAGCAATGGTGTCATAGTAATGCTATATCTTAGCTGAATGAATCCATGCCCATGAAATACAATGGATATAACATATTAATGCTCTCCTTCACATTTATACATTGCAACTCTTTCCAATCACTATGAAGGCAACTCTGTCCTTGCCTTATTAAGGGGACCTATTAGTTTTCAAATATTAAAAGTATTAATAAAACATACTGTTCAGTTATTGCTACATATTAGAATATTTAAGATTAGACATATGCACCATCCAAGACCATGAAGTTTTGGATTTTTCAACCATTTTCAATGTAACTTTTTATATGTTTTTAGTCTTCATGCACTTTTATTTGTATTTCCTTTTACCTTGTAAGCCATCTGGAGTCCTATCTTGTGGGAAAGGCAGGGTAAAAATAAAGCAATACAATATACAACAGATTTTTATGTGCTTGAAGTGATGGTATGTACAAACTGGTGATACTTGTGACTATAATTGGATGGCATTCTGTATTTGAGATACAAATTCATAGCTTAGAGTCACCAATCTCTGTCTGCTCCATATTTAGTAAGACTTCACAGTCTTACTGGACGTTACCACACTGGCCCTAAAGCAGCGTCATTTCAGCCTCGTTTCAGCCTCGTTTCAGCCTCGTTTCAGACTTTTTTTCCGTGTGTTCACACGACGTCGCAGCAAACCCCGCCCTTCTCTACCTCATTTCGGCGTCATTTCAGCCTCATTTCAGTCCTTTTGAATTCCGAGAGTTTTAAGGAATACACTCGAGCGGTCGGCACTATGCCGGAATGACGCTGATCTCGGCATAGGTATGAACACGAGATCCTTGTCATGCCGCATTTCCTCATTTTATGGCTCATGGTTCCTCGCGGTATTCCCCAAGGATTTGAGGAAGCATCTTATGACGTGTACTTCCTGGAGCGGGCAACAAACGGAACGGGTAAACAATGTTCCTCTCTTCAGGGGTTGGGGGGGGGGGGAAATCATTATTAGGGATGGCTTTGTAGCCCAGAATTCGGGGGGTTGCGGTAGGGATCTTTCAACTTGTGTGTGGACAGGAGATCCGGGCCCCCGGAGCGGAACCATTCCGGCATCTCACATTCCTCACTGATTCCATTCTAGTGTGGTAATGTTTTCCGCTTGCCGGGCACATTCCGGCATGAGCCCAAAATGGTTCCCAAATGATTCCGACCAGCTTTCTCGCCGCTCTCTTGCTGCAAGTGTGGTAACGTCCACTGTAAGACTGCACAAATGCCCCCCAGCCCATCTTAATAGCCAGCAGTCACATTGGGCAAAGGAGGTCTGTTCAACTGCAGATTGAGGTGCAAGGAGGAGGATGTTTCCAGCTCCCTCCCACCAATGAGTGAGGTTGCTACAATCAGAAGAAGGGCCCGTGCTGCAATTCCTTTTTACAGCCTTTCTGGCTGATGGGGGGAGACAGAAAATGTCTTCCTACTTGCTCCAATCATCAGTTGTATAGACCTTTCTCACTCAGTACAGCTGCTGGCTGTAAAAGTGGAATGGAGAAGGTTGGGCCTGGATACATTACTTACACATATATAACCAGGTGGCCACTGTTGAATATCCCCAGTCATTTAAATATATATATACACACACACACACACACACACGAATAGGGTGTATGGCTTTTCCAATGTATATATTCTGCTCATCTTTAGTTAACTATGAGCTTACCACAGGTAGCCACCTAGCTATCAGTCCATTTGCTTAAGAGTCTAGTCTAGACAATGATATATCAGAGAGAACTGAATAATATGAAAATGAGGATTGGGGTAGGATGTTTAAGTGCATGAATGAGTGCTCCTGAAATAATGATGCCAAAAACCCTCCTTCTGGCTTCCACCCAGTGCCACTCCAGTTCTTACTGGTCTCTCTCCAGATCGGCAGATACTCCTCCTGCTGGATGTCCAACATGATTTCCAACCCATTGCCCATTCCACTCTGGCGAGTCACCCGTGGTTTGTTTCGGTCGCCATTGAATGTGTAGCATTTCCCATAGCGTGTGTAGACCTGTGAAGACAGGGCAGATTAGAGGGAATTATCATGCCCAAAAACTCAACAAATAATCTTCATGCCAATGTTGCTGGAAGGAGCAGAAAGCCTGCCCACTATTCTCTGCCAGGTTTTCGGCCTGAAATTGGAGTAATCCTCTTATGACTGGCAAAATTTACATCAGTGATGGAAAGCCTTTGCCCCTCTAGGTGTTTTGCTCTATATCTCCTATCAGCTCCACCCAGCATGGCCAATTAAGGTGCTGTGTGAATTGTTGCTCAAAACATTTGGTGGGACAAAGGTTCCTCACTCCAACCTATGTATGCCAGTTGCTGCAAAAACTGCAGAAGGAGAGGTGCTATTGAACTTGTGTCCTGCTGGAAGACTTCCCAAAAGACACCTGGTGTTCCACTGGATGGGTTTTTCCTCTTATCCAGCAGGGTTCTTCCTGTGTCTTATACAATCCACCAGGTGGTCCCTCCAGCTACTTCAATCATATCAAGGGATAAGCCACCTCAGTACAGCAGAGATGGGTATAGAAACCCTGCATCAATTCAGACAGGAGCAAGACTGTATAGCCAGAAGATGAGAAGGTGACATATTTAGCTGAGAAGGTGCTTGCATTTCTCAAAGACTCAAATTACATGCCTGGCTGCTAGGCTTCCCAGGGGCATCTGCCTGGGCAATGTAAGAAAGGCAATCCTGGAGTAGCTGGGCTTTCTATTGGGACCAGCAAACATCCTCTTATGATTTTATAACATATGTCATGTTCCATGAAATCTGAGACATTTCAAATGTATGGAGAAAAGCTATCAGATCCTTAGAAATCAGAGAGTGGTGGATAGAGGGAAACAGATGAGAAAATCACTTTACCAAATCACTTTAACACCAGTCAAGGATGAAATGGACATTAACAAGGCAAATCCAGGAGGTAGTCCTTACTGCAGGATGTCCTTCATTGCAGTGAAGACACCAATCCACAACCAGAGCCCTGAAGAAATCCAGCTGCCCCCCTACAACCACTCTGAGAAATTACATCTCCATCTGTGTTCACTAGATACACACAATACCGTGACCATCACTGTTCAGACACCTTAAAACCACATACAATTTGCAGGTAGATTATTAAGGGAGAAATCAGATACAGTCAGAGTGCTGTTGAGGCACCAAGGAAGAAACCATATCGATTGCTAAGAAAACAAAACTGAAGTGGATGCTTTTTCAACAGTTTTTGAAAACCCAGCCCAACTCTCTTACTAGTGTCCAAATCCAAACTTTAGATTTCATACAGTCCCAATCCACTGCAGTGGGACACGTTATTTCTAGATGAAAAAACAACAATCCTCAATTCCCTCTAAACTGTTTGTTTTCCTCTCTCAAACCTTGCAGTCCTTCCCCTCCTTCCACAGCCTCTTGTTCTGGATTGTTCCCAAAAGGCACCTGGTGTTCCACTAGATGCCTTCTCTGCTATGAAGTTCCATCAGCCAAAGCCTCCTTCAAAGAAAATATGTGTGAAGGAGGGCATCAAAGTATCAAGGAGTGCTACCTCATCCCTGAGCCTATTTCCAGATATCCATAGGTTGATGGGGCTAGTCCAAGGGATTTTGCTGCTTGAGGCAGATGAACATCATCTCCCTGTCAACTACACAGTGATCTAAATTCATCTGTATATTTTGGTACTTGAGGCAGGCAATCCCACAAGTGCCTCTCTTCTCTCTCAGTGGGAAAAACAGTTCAATAATACTACACTAAATAAAAATTTCTAAGTCTTTGTGATACCTAAAAGCTATCTGCCTAAGATGGCTGCTTCATTGCTGTCAGATATTATGTCCTACCTTGCATGTTGCTTTGGGCATTGTACTGAAGAAATCAACATACCTCAATGTCCCAGTCACATGGAAGCCAATGCATGAGCAGTTTTTCACATGTAGGCTTCTTAATCTAGCCCCACTCTTTATTAGTGACCTTCACTCCATTTGTAATTGTCACAATCCTGTTAGACAATTTGCTCAGGGTAGCAAATGCCTCCTCAGCAACAGTGTGCTTGAGGTTATGTTTTTTCTACAACTCAGTTGCCCAAACTGGAAGCTAACAGTCTGAGGATCCAGGAGAACTAGTAATGGTCAGGATCACATTTTAGGTAGTTCATTTGTCAAAGGGAAGAATGTTATCTCTCTACAATAGACAAGGGGGCTGAACCCAAAGACCTCTAAAGTGTCAAAGGGAAGGTCAAAGCGAAAGTCAGTGCATAGCTTAGAAAACCTCTGGAATTCAGCTCCCAGAATCCTCCAGCTAACATGGCCACTGGTCATAGTGGTAAAGATCCTTAGAGCTCTAGTCTGAAATGTGACTTTTCCAAGCTCTGGGTCAAAGAGGACATCAGCTTTTCTGGCTACTTTCTGCTACCACCTTCTAGGGTGTAGTCTGTTTCTTGAGTATGTACTTTTAGGGCACTTTAATTCTGCTGTCAAGGTACTGCAAATATCAATGAGAATCAAGAGGGTACTCAAAAGTGGCAATACAATATCTCCCAAGTGTAGCAAAAATATCTGTACATGGAGATATGATACCCCAGCATCACACAATCCCTATGCAGAATAACAACACTGTACAACACATGTCAATTAAAAGGTGCTGTTGTGCAATGTACAGTGCACACTCACAATGGACAACACTGCTATATGTGCAACTCTGCTTCCGCTGCTATCAGAAGACTACATCTGTTGTGCTGTAGCAAATAATTTGCCCCATGCGTGTAGTATGATTTACAGATACTTATGCCACTAACACGAAGCTACTTACAGGTGGCTAACACACATGCAAAACAGCTTCAAGGACTGGCTGTTCTCCCATGGCCTGATGCAGTCTGTTACACCAGCTTATCCCCTCCACCCCCAAACTAGGAGTAGAATGGAAGCCACTCACAGCGGTGAAGTCTTGGGGCCCACAAGGTTTGCCCTGGAAGTGACACTCCAGCAGCATGTCCTCAATCTGATGGCCCAGGCGATGGAAGAAGCTCTCCATCGTGTGTGGAGAGAGGCGAGGTGGCAGGAATCGTGAGTAGTTGGCCAGGTGGATAAGCCAGGGGTGTTGCTCTTCTGGCAGCTCTTCTAGGACTTTGGGGAGCACGGAGTGGTTCTTGTAGGTCAGCCCCAGCCAGTGTCCTACAGAGTACAGATCAGGCCTTGTGAGCTGGAGGAAGCGGACTGGGTTGTGGTTGCAGAAGGTAACAGCAGGGAACCTCATCCTTGGGGCCCAAAGCATGTGGGCTCTGGTGTGCACTGGCTTGGAGCGCAAGTACTGCATCCGGTTGGTCGACCATGTGCACAGCAGCCCCACTGATGCCAAGAAGGCCCCACTCCAGAGGAGACGCTGGGCCCACGACTGTTGGCGGGAGCCCATATAGTGCAGCCCATGCAGCTTGGTCACGCGCAGGAAGCGGGAGGTCACCTGTGTCAGGGAGCCATCCAAGTGGGGCACAGGACGAGACCTGTCCGGGCAGCAGGACAGAGGCATCTTCACAACCACAGAGAGACTCCCAGTTCAACAGATGTCGCAGTGGAGCCCTGAAGCAAAGTGTCCTAGATCTTCCCTGGGGCTCCACCCGAGGGGAAATGAGATTCTCATCTGCAATGTTTTGCTTTCTGCAGGGAGCCCACAGTCCCCTCCACCACAGTGTGCCAATTGTGTCACTTGCCTCTAGCTGCTCTGTGATAAGCAAAGGGAGGGGCATCCTCTTCCTCACATCAACACCTTCCCTTTCCCTTATCCTTCCAACATCCTTTTGCCCTCTCAGGTGAGAGGACTAAAGGGGGGAAGGGGAGGCCATTGCACAATTGGTCCCCTGTGCTGTTGCCTATTCAAAGGGCTAGCATGACCTTGTTGTCTGGGTTCCACACTCAACAATTAAATTCCTAGTCAGGAAAGAGTACCTCTGCCCTGTTAGGTTAAACTGACCTGCAGGCTCAGTTTAAAATTACTAGGTTTGAGTATGAAATCGTCCCTTTTGTTTGCTCCAAAGGAAGTGTGTTTTTACAAACAAACAAACTTTCTGTGACTAAGATCAATGTGATATACCCCTTATCTTCCTTCAGCATCTCTCCCCCTTCACTCTCCTTTTATTTAGGCCCCAGCATATCCCAAAATTTACTTTTCACTTGCCCACCCACACCCAAATCCTGTGCACTAGCATCACACCCAACAGCATCATTTAATCAATATCGCCTCCAACGTGCAGAGTTGGAGAGTGGGGAGATGTTTACGGTGTTCAAAAGGAAACATTGTCAGTTCATTGCACACATCACAGATACCATGGCAGTTCTGAAAATCTTGTTTGTTAGTGTTAGGGAGTGACAACAATTTAACAGGGTGTTCTCCCTACCTCCCAGGCCCCAGCGTTAGGCACGGCAGAATACTGAGTTCTCAAGACACTTGGAAAAAGCTTTAAGAGCCTGAAATGCCTGCTACTGTCCACTCAGCTTCATAGCCCAGAAGTGGACACTGGTGGTGCAGTTCAGAGAAACAGCAGCTTGTACAATCTTCACATGACTGCTACAGAAAACTATGCTCCATGACCTTGATGGGCATTGTGTCATATTGGCACCAACATAAAACTGATGCTTCATTTTGGCATTATTGTCTCTATCGTCTCTCTGTGCTATCATGGTTTGGCATGAAGTATTGCATCCTGGGATTCCCGTTGCCATAGATGAGGACTCATATTAGTATTATATTAATGATGAAATAGTATAATTATGAAATGAGTTATACCCCATAAAAGCTTATGCTATAAACAAATGTACAGTTGGCCCTCCACATTCGCAGCTTTGACACTCGCGGTTTTGATTATTTGCAAGGATGCAACAACAGGATGCTGATGATTGTGTGTCTGTTCCAGCATTCCTAGATGTAGCATGGAATTGTTAACACCAAGGAGAGCCTAACGCAGCACCTGGGAAAGCCAGCATACCAGTTTAAATCTGTAACCAATACTGACTTTATGACTCCAGCATCATGCCAGCATATTTCCTGCCATCCAGGTACCGTATTTTCAGGCATATAAAATGGTTTTTAAACCCAGGAAAATCTGGGTTAAAGTCAGGGGTCGTCTTATACACCGGGTATAAAGATGAGGAGGAGGACAGAGGCAAGAGGAGGGAAGAAGCCAGGCAAGAGGAGGAGGATGGGGACGATGAGGAGGATGGGGGTTGCGAGGCAGGAAGAAGCCAGGAGAAAGGAGGGAGAAGCCAGGCAAGAGCACGTGGAGGACAAGGAAGACGGGGTGGAGGCAGGAAGAAGCCAGGAGAGAGGACGAGGAGGAGGACAGAGGTAGCGAGGTGGGAGGAGGAGGAGGAAGAAGAGAACACTAGGGCGATCCTCTCCTGGAGTTTTCTTGGCAAGACTGGTTCAGAGGAGGTTTGCCATTCCCTGAGGCTGAGAGTGTGTGACTTGTCAAAGTTCACCCAGTGGGTTTCATGGCAGAGTGGGGAATCAAACCCAGGTCTCCAGAGTGGTAGTCCAACACTCAAACCACTACACCACGCTGGCTCCTATTCCCATGTACTACCTATGAAACAACTGCAGACTTCTTTGTTGTTCTTGTGTGTCTTCAAGTCCTTTCCATCTTATGGCAACCCTAAGGCAACCTTATCATGGGGTTTTCTTGGCATGTTTCTTCAAATGGGGGTTGCCATTACCATCCTCTGAGGCTGAGAATGTGTGACATGCCCAGGGTCACTTACTTGGCCGCAAATTGTACATACCCCAGAATGCAACACCTAGTATATTGGCAGTCCTTCCCCCCAACACTTTTTCATTTTCCCCCAACCATCTCATAGCTGGGAGATGGAAATAATTTTTAAAGCAGCATTTAAATCTGTACTATTTTTTAAAAAGTAGGGTTCAAAACACAAGGCAGAAATAAATGCTAAGGAACATGGGAGCTGTAGTTTGTTGTGTTTATAAGTGACAGTTTTCCTGCTAAGCACCTGCATGTCATAACCATTTGAATTAAAATTACCATATTGAAATCAAATCTGATGTGTGCGTTGGAAGAGGAGTAGTCTTAGGACCTTATCAAACGCTGGCCACGAAGCAAAGAAAAAGCGAAGACTAACCGAAGTAGGAATAAATTCGGTTCCATAGCGAAACGAAGGGAATATCGCCCTTTTGGCCATTTCGCAATGAATACCAAGGCTCCCTTCTCTCCCTTCACAAAAAGCCGGGAGGAAAGGCAGCCATGGGAACCGGGGAGGAGGAGGAGGGCTGGAGGACTGGAGAAGGGAAGGCAGCCCATGGAGAGAGAGAGATCGCCTCCCTCTTCCCTCTTCCCTCTTCCTCTCCTCCTCTTCTTTCCAATCCAGTTTGCCTTTTGCCAAGGCAATCCCTTCCCCTCGCTGGGATTTTCGCCCTGCCCACCAATTCGCAATGAATGCGAAGGCTCCCTAGGTACTTCCTCTACAAACCGAATGTCAAAATCTCCCTACTCCTTACAGATTAGCTCCGTATTCTGCCGAGTTCTGGGGCAGCGTCGTGTGTAAACACGGGGAACAATACGGATTAGCTCCGTGTTCTGGGGCAGCGTCGTGTGCAAACACGGGGGAACAATACGGATTAGCTCCGTGTTCTGGGGCAGCGTCGTGTATAAACACGGGGGAATAATATGTATTAGCTGTGGATGCCCTTTGGATTAGCTCTGCTTCAGACCCCATGTGATAAGGGCCTTATACAGCAAGTATATCCCAGACATTATATTTTAACTGGGAAAGTTTGGAGTCGTCTTATACACCCAGTCGTCTTATACACTGGAAAATATGGCAGTTTGCCTAGAACAAAACCAAACAATTAGAGGAATAATTCTGGGCAATTTAAAAGCTTACTCATTTTCTTGTGACAATTTTGTGACTATCTTGAGTGGGAAAATGTGGGTGTGAGAGTGCCGGTTTGTTGTCCTTTCTACTCTTGTTTTAACTCATCATATTTAGGAGATTATCGCACAAGCGACTTACCTCTCCCAAATTCAAGTAAAATTCGGGCTGCATCCACGTCCTATTGCATGTCTTTCGTCGCCAAATCCACCATCCGAATGCTGCCCAAGTACAGCCCAGCTCACTTAACTTGCTTCACAGCCATTTTTCAAATGTCGGAAGCTTCCGACATGACTGGCCATATAGACTCCACTCATGAACATGGTGTCCCCTTCCCTAACACAGAGAGGACTGGTCTAACATAATTTGCATCCCACCCCACAGACACCCCCCCCCGTTCAATGTGTAGAAACAGACTGGACTTGTGGTTAACTTTTAATTCAGTACTGACTATAGTACAGTGTTTTTCACTCCACATGAGGGAAGCAGGAAAGCACAGGGGACTCAAAGAGCACATCTGGAAAAATACAGTCCTGGTCATCAGCACCTTTCTCCTCTTTCCTCCCCTTCAAAGGTTCCTACCCAAGGTGTGTGCCTCACTCTTAGAAGATTATTGCATGGCTTAAATAATACTACTTACCACTCTCAAATTTAATTTGAATTTGCACTGCAGCCGTGTTTTATCGCACGGCTTTTGCAGCGGAATCCGACTTTAGACTAGATCCCTGCTCCAATGTGCATCTGAAAATGTGCTCCGGCAGCCATTTTTCCAAGTCAGAACCTTCCGACTTGGAAAAATGGCTGCTGGAGTGCATTTCCCAATTTACATTGGAGAGAGGATGCATCCGGATGGCTTTTTTTGGGGGATGGGGAAGCCGTGAGATAAGACTTGGCTCCGGCCCAAATTGGGCTCTAATTTGAAAGAGGTAAGCCAGGTCCAGGAGGAGGTGCAATAATCTCCTTGAGAGAGGAGAGGTCCAACAGAAGTCCATCAGTGATAGGGCCTTGGAATAGTCTTTCTTGTGGCTGTTAGAAGCTTCTCGTATGATTTTTTTTTTAAAAAAATGAAAATAATCTCTGTGCCACATGAATGCCAATAACTCATCATCTCTGCCCATGCGAACAGGGTGTGAGGTCATTAACTTGCTGAGGACCATCTATCTCATCAAGGTGATGGTAGTACCATCTTAGAGGGCATGATTGGGCCTAACGTGGATGACAGAGTGCCAGGAAATCAGAGCCCACGTCACTTGTCACTGTCTCTTCATACACCTGCTTGCTGATGCTGCTCTCTGTTCCTTTCCCCCTCCTGCCACCTCAAAGCTCTTCCTGTCTGTCGCTGTTCCTGTCACTCCCGGAGGCTCTCGAGTGGCTGCCTGCCAGCTTGCCCCTATCTAGCTTGCAGGTTGCCTAACAAGCCCTTCCTGATTACACACTCCACTCATTACCACCCTAATTCTGCATCACAATTAATTGTGGTAATTAATAAATATTGATTACAGCCAACAATTAGAGCTGATCTCCCTCAGTAATTAAGCATCGCAGAAGCACCAGCCTCCTCTGTTGCTGACCTTCCTTTCTCCTTCAAGACTGTGGGAGGGAGGAGTCCCATGCCACCCCACAAATTCGGGGGGCAATGGGGTGCCAAGGTGTAAATAAGACTTTATAAATAAGACTTCATCCTTTAACAAAAAAGTACATATTTAGCACATATTTCATATTTTGCATATAGTTCACATATTTAAAAACAAACAAACTACAGGCCAGAGAATTATTTTGACAAGCTGATCTGCCAGCTACTCAAGCATTTCTGATAGAGTTGCCAACTTCTGTTTCTAGCACATCTCTCATGCCCTTAAGATTTCTGTCTGCCAAACTCATCCAGCAGTTGTTAAAAGCATGTAATGTGTGTCTATGTGTGTGTGTTTTAAAAAACCTCCACAAATTGACAATTCCATTTTCAGGCTACCTTATTTTAAACATGAAAGAAAGATACCTCGCTTAATAGGTGGAACATTTTCAGGAAATAAAATAGGTAAACACATTCTGTTTATTAGATGTATACCTGCTTTTACTTTATACCAAAAAATAAAAATAAAATAAAATCATATAAGTAACGTGGTAACACCTAGCGATTTACAGATGGGCTTATCATGGATCTACAGTTGGCTGTGGTTCCCTCTTGAATGTACACTTTGTGGCAATCCTGGATTTACTTCTGTATAATGTGTGAATGGGTAATGTCTATCCAAGATGAAAGCCATATAATTAACATCGAATCAGAAACTACCAAGGCTTAGCAGACAGACAGACAACACCATATGGAAATGTTAGTAAATTCATGAGTGCTGCCCACTGTGCCAAATGGCACTATTGTTATGGGGCATTCTGCCACATTTAGTTTCATTTTCATTTCATTATCCTTAGCTGTCCAAGTACTAATCTTTCTGTATTTACAATTATACTTCCTCCTCCTGGAAATGCAAGCTTGAGCTTTCTTCATTTTTTTCTGAATAAGCCATTAAATTGCTCATTTGAACTGGTACATTCATATCCACACCAATAAATTTGATGTAGTTTGTGCTGAAAAAGGCCAAAGGCCTTGAGACAACATTGTGAAGTGGCTGCATTCCAGAAGCATGAAGCAGCTAAAGCTTTGTTAAATATACATTTAAATATAGCAAGGTGATGCAGTGGCTCAGTTGGTTAAGATGCTGACTTTGTTGATTGCAAGATCGGCAGGTTGGCAGTTCGAGGCCTGGGTGCTGCATGATGGGGTGAGCTCCTGTCCCTAGTCCCAGCTTCTGCCAAACTAGCAGTACGAAAGCATGCAAATGCAAGTAGAAAAATAGGTACTTTGATGGGAAGGTAAACAGCATTCTGTGCAGTCATGCAGGCCACATGATCATAGAGTAGTCTCTGACAACACTGGCTCTTTGGCTTAGCAATGGAGATGAGCACCACCCCTGACAGTGACAACCTTGTCAACAGGGAATACCTTTACCTTTAAATATAGCAAGGTATGTGATTGAATGGGAGTGCCATAGATTCATTGGTGCTGATTCATTTTAGAGAAATAACAAAGGTGGAGGTGGACAGGGACAACAGCTGGTATGAAATACAATATCACCACTTTAATAAAACTCTTAATTTTATGCCTATAAATTTCATCTGCAACAAAATGTTGCAGTGCACAGTTCTTCTGTTCAGGATTTCAGCTTGCCCATTCCACTATCCCCATTTTCCACACAAACACCCAGTAGAGTATGAGCATTACCTAACCACTGAGCATATTCAGTTTTTATTAGGTGTTTCTCCCCATCCATTTCAGTTCTACTATCCTTTGAGATATTTTCAGAAAGGTGGAACTGACACACTTGTGTCCAATCTCAGCTGTTTTATAATCTTGGATTTTGGTGATCCAAGATATCTGTGGGTAATTTTCTGTTCTCTGTTGACATCTAAAAAGCTTGCCAGTATGATTTAGGAAATAACACAGTCATTCTACCATTTTTAGATTGATGTGTTGCTTCCTCCCCCCTCCTTTTCCCTTTCTTGACACATTGCTCTATTTTCTCACCCACCCAACTGTCAGCCTTTTTACTGCTCACCCACGCACTCATCATTTTTTCCCCATCGAGTCCTCTCTCTTAAGCCTTTTTCCTAAAGATATTGGGGGCATCTGCAAACCTTGGGCTTACCCTATGTCTGCTGATAACTGCCACAAGCATCTGAAGATGGTGCTACATGCTATATGGTAAAATGGTACTACATCCTCAGCCGCCCCTAGACTATGGAATGACCTGTAGAAGAGATTCGACAGCTGAATAAACCATCTGAATTTAGAAGAGCATTAAAGACCAGTCTCTTCCAGCAGGCTTATCCAGATGATTTTTAAATTGTGAATTTTAAATGACGAATTTTAAATGTGGATTGTTTTAGTATGTACACATCTTCTTTATCCTTTTATATTGATGTGTGTTTTAACTGATGTTGTTTTTCTATTAAATGTCGTTGTTCTCCACCTTGATACATGGGGAGAGGCAGGTGTTATCAATATGCTGATGACACCCAAATATATTTCTCCATGTCTCGGTCAGCTGCTATGATGGCAGATGGCAGTTCTCCCTTCAATCAATGTCTTGAAGCGGTAATGGACTGGATGAGGAAAAACTGACTCAAGCTGAATCCGGACAAAACAGAGGTACTTACGGTAGGGGCCCCCAAACCAGGTATTGGGTTGCAATCTTCAGTCCTGGATGGGGTCATGCTCTCTGCTAAGGACTGTGTTCACAGTCTGGGAGTGCTCCTGGACTCGTCGCTTCACATGACAGATCAGGTGAATGCAACAGTCAGGAGTGCCTGTTATCAGCTTCGGCTGATAGGCCAGCTGCGCCCTTTCCTGGAAGTAAGGGACCTAGAAACCATAGTACATGTGCTGGTAACCTCACAACTCGACCTCTGCAATGCACTCTACATGGGGCTACCCTTATACCTAACTCGGAAATTACAATTAGTGCAAAATATGGCAGCCAGGTTGATCACCGGAACATCGAGGAGTGATCACATCACACCTATTTTAAAATCTTTTCACTGGCTGCCTATTGATTTCTGAGCACAGTATAAGGTGTTGGTAATTACCTTTAAAGCCTTACATGGCCTGGGTCCAACCTACCTAGGGGATTGCCTTCTTATGTATAATCCACCCTGCACCCTTTGGTCCTCTGGGAAGAAGCTGCTTCAACCAATGAGAACTAAGTTGGCGGCGACCTCCCAGAGGACATTCTCTGCCATAGCTCCCAGACTCTGGAATGCCTTGCCGGAAGAGATCCATCAGATAACCAACTTGGATGGCTTTAAAAAAGCCATCAAGACGGATCTCTTCCGGCAGGCTTATCCGGAATAAATCTTTCATCCATCTTTGATCTCCACCTGTCAGACATTGTTATGTCAGACATTGTTATCTTGACCTTGCCCCAGAATACCTATTGTTTTTAACTCTGTTTATTGTTAAAATTTTAACTCTGAGATGAATTTAATGTATTTTTAATGGGGGGTAAATTATGTTGTTTTTATTGTTGCAAGGGTTTTTATGTACCTGATTTTATTATGTTAGCCGCCTTGATGGCTAAGGCTAAAGGCGGGATATAAATAAATAAATTATTATTATTATTATTATTATTATTATTATTTTCCAGGAATATAGGGAGACCATGTTTTAGAAATAGAGGTTATAATACTTATTTAACAAAAATAGCTTTGACATATCTGCTGAGCACCACAGAACAGTTGAGTTTAAGAAACCTAGTTTTGTGAGTGAGAAGAGAGTTTTCAACAATGCCATCTTCTCTTTTTTAATGTGGAATTTTCTTTTGTAATGTTTTAGCTTGCCAGATGTGACTGCCTGCATGCTGGCTGTAGAAACACAACACACACACACACACAATCTGTCTTCATGGCTCAACCACCAACTAAAGATTTTTGTTTTATTTTGCTAGCTTTGCACCTAGATAAAGAATGCTCATTTGTCTCATTAACCTGTTCACAGGATCTAGAGATCTCTTTTCTGTGGGATAGCTGAAGATTGCCTATTGGAATTCTAACTTTGTTGGATGAAGTCTGTCAATGTTTTATCTTCTAAAACTATGAATAGCTAATTTAGGCTGAACAGGTGAATGAATGGCTGCAATGGTTTAGGTTCTTTTTTCATTAATCCAGTCTCTCATGCTAGATTCTAAGATCTTTAGAAACACAGAATACGTTTCTGTGGTGTAGCAGGGAAGGAGAAGGAGAAAGAGAGAGGGAAGGCGAGAGCGAGAGAGCTGTGTATATGGGCCATGATGTGTCTATGATGGATCTCCTCTGGAAGAGACACATGTCAATTTGCATTCATGATGAGACTTGGGACTACAAGCAGAAAGCAGCTACTTTTGATGAGGATTTCTGGACTTTGAAATGAGCTTCCTGGCTTGGCAAGCTTTGTCAATGTTTGCCAACATTCATCAGGCAGCCAACTTGCATATGCTTTAAAAACAAACAAACGAACAAACTCTTCAGATTGCTTTAATCCTGTGGCTTTTTATTTTTGTTTTCTATATTACAGTACACAAAATTATTAGCTTAAACACCCATTTTTATGTATCTCTCGTGGTAGAATTCAAATACATAGCTGTGTTAGTCTGGAAAAATCAGTATGCAAAGGGATCTTGCAGCAACTTTGAGACTACTAAAAGATAGAAGTTGGTAGAATCTTTTATAGACTTGAGCCTATTTCCTCAGATGTTACTCAGATGTTATTTAGTAACCCTAACCAGAGCTTAAATTGGAATCAGGGCACACATTATACATTACATATGCATGGATCTCTGTGTTTATGCACTTTGTTTAAGAGGTGGGCCACTATGCATGCATTTGTAGAGCAAAATGGCTTCTTTGAGTACAGAGTTCTGGCATGTGAGTAGAGATCTAGGACAGATCTTGGAAAAGTTGCCTTGGGAATTATAACACTCTGGACGTGATCACATGGGGTCTAAAGCAGACAAAACCCCGTCACATCCCCGTCCCATTGCGGTTCCTTTGCCCCTGTGTTCACATGACGTTGCACAGAACCCCGCCCATCCCCGTCGCATCCCCGTCCCATTGCAGATCCTTTGCCCCTGTGTTCACACAACGTCACAGAGAACCCCCTCCCATCCCCCTCCCATCCCCATCGCATTGTGGCATCATCCCTGTTCTTTTGCATGCCGGTTTCATTGGGAATTACATTTGCGCGACCAGAAGCATACCGGAATGATGCTAGTTGCTAGAGACCCGCATGTGATAACGTCCTTTGAGACAGGAATCCTGCTGGTGACATTTATTGTTATTCGGCCTCAAGTCAACCTTGACTCGTGTGGATCAGACACCTCCAAGAATCCCTATCTTCCACTTTTCTGCTTAGTTCCTGCAAGCCTATGTGCTTCTCTCCCCCATCTGAGTCCTTCCATCTGGCATCCATCTTCCCCTCCTTCTTCTCCTTCTTTGGATGTCTTTAAACAGAGGCTGGGTGGCCATCTATCAGGTATGCTTTGATTTTGAGTTCCTGCATGCCAGGAGGTTGGACTGGATGGCCCTTGTGGTCTCTTCCAACTCTATGATTCTACCCTCTACCTTTTCTAGCATCATTGTCTTTTCCAGTGATCCATGTCTTTTCACTATATGACCAAAGTATGTCAGCCTCAATTTAATCATTTTGGTTTCTAAGGAGATCTCTGGCTTTATCTGTTCCCAGACCCATCTGTTTGTCCTTTTGGCTGTCCATTGTATCCTAAGTACTACACAGGCACATAATGCCAGAAGGTTGCAAAGGAGGCATTCAAAACCTTTTCCACAGTTTCCAAACTCTCCAAACCCAGGCAGCATCCAGGGTGCACTTCCACAGCAACTTTCTCCACTGAGGAAGACAGTGCCTGGCTGAAGTTATGTGGCAGAGGAAAGAGCTGGAGACCTGAGAGGGCAATATTAGTGACTCCCACTATCTTTCCAACCCTTGGCCAGTAAATGGCTGTTGCAGCGCACCCTGGCTTGTGAAAACTGCCTTAATGTGTGCATGTTGAAGGGATGAAGAAATGTGCCAGCAGTCTGTTACACTCTACCTATTCAATACAAGGACTTGGCTAGCATCTCCCAGTGGCCACTGGCCACCCCAGCCAGTTGTGATACTCGCTATAGAATTTTGGGATATGTAGTACAAAAAAGTAATATATCCATATGCTAGACTATCTGGCATTTGCCCTGCTTCCCGTTTAAATGCTGGGGCTTATAGTCTTCTCTCAACAGTTTAACAGTAACAGCTTGCCTCCCTCTCACTCCCTAATCTACCCATCACCTCAACCCCATGGCTGCTGATTCAAATCCCATGGCTGCTTTTAGAAGAAAATTACACTGAGAGTTCCAATAATGCTTAGTTTGATCAAGTGTGGCAAGAGCTAATGCTGGAAAAAGAAACATCTGGATTTCTTGACACAGAGGTTCATGCGAGAAAATCAGGCAGTGAGGTGCAAATAATGATAGATCACCAAATGCAGAGCAGACTGTGACACTTTGTGCATGGTCATGAAAACAGGGACAAATCCCAAACTGCAATTCTTCCACCTCATTAGCAGAATTTGCAGCCTAATTTCCCCTCAACTTTCAAAGTCCGGGGGGGGGGGGGGGGGATCCCAGCCAGTGTTCAAAATAGCCAACTTTCCAAATAGTCAGCAGGTGGCAGCACCTGCTAAGAGATGCACTCTTTGTTCCTGTATTATAGATAAAGAGCTTTCTAAAATAGATCTCCTTTGGCTGCTATTCCCCGAAGAATGTAGTCTTCCTAACATGCTAGCTATAAAGTAAGTGTATATACTCTGTGTGCACAAAGTATACAATTTCATATCTGAAATGGCTACACACACTTATTTCACCTGGGTGTATACAAACATAGCCAAGAGAGATCCATTTTAGCATCACAGGGTCTGCATGTATGTGTGCTAACGTGTATGTGACTTCAAATTGCTTGTAGACTTACAAATTTGATAGGATTTTTTTTCCAGGCCAGAAATGCTTAGAGGTGAAATATAGCCTACACTATAGTACGTATTATTCATCAGTAGTCTTCCATCCAAGTATTCACCAGGGCTGACTGTGCTTAGTTTCAGGGATCTGGTGCTTTTAGGTCTTTAGGCCCTTATTCTCTGCATGAGTAGCGGACTTCAAAAACATTACAGTGTGTATCACAATTCTCCATATTGCATATTCTTAAATTATAACAAACAACCCTCTGCTGATGTCACTGGCCACATCAGTATCTCCTTAATTCTTCCTGTAAAATTTCTACCAAATCCCTTACTGGTTACCACAACATATTACCTATTACCATGCAGTCAAGTGCTTGAGAACCCAGGGAAGGGAAGAAAAGATGAAAGTTGGAATGGGATGGATAGGGAGGGATGTGCTTAGGAAATAGCCTCTACTACTTCCAATAGTATTATCTGTCAATCTTCAACTACCCTCCCTTCCTCAAATGTAGAGAAAAGCAAAATGAGAGGACTGGCATAAAGGGTTGTGTCTGCGGTTGTGTGCCTTTTTTCTTTCTGACGTATGGCCTGAAGACAACCTTGTCATGGGGTTTTCTTGGCTAGATTTGTTCAGAGGGAGTTTGCCTTTGCCTTTCTTTGAGGCTAAGAGTGTGTGATGCAGTGGGTTTTCATGGCTGAACAGGGATTTGAACCCTGATCTCTAGAGTCACAGTCCAATGCTCAAACCACTACACCATGCTGGCTCCTATATGTGCCTTCAAGTTGCCTGTTGACTTATGAATTTCATAGGGCTTTCTTAGCCAAGGAATACTTAGGCAAGGAAGTGGTTTTGCCACTTCCTTCCTCTGAACTTTAGGCTACAGAATCTGGTATTCAGATAGGGTTTTCAGAGAGAAAAGTGGAGATGGCTCCTGTGCTTTAACAGTTGTGTAGAACAGGGGATTTCAATAAGAGTTGCTTGTTACTTGACAAGTGGCACCTGCTGAAATCCCCGCTTCTGTACAACCACTGAAGGCACAGGAGCTGTGTCCAGTTTTCAGCCTGGCAACACTATGCACTAGATAAGAAATATTCTAGGAGCAGTTTCATATTTCAGTTTCCCCAGAATGCCAGAGAGGAAGAGGACATATATGTAAGTTGGATGCACCTACAAAGATCATGGGGGCCTGTACACGTATGAGGAGGCACTAACATGTTTATATCTGTAGGGTACTGCGTGCAAGTGTGTGTTAGCTACCAGTTGTGTGTGTTTGCAGTGGTGATATTAAAATGTCTTTGTGCTGAGAGGCATAGCTTTTTTTGTGTGTATTGGTGAATACATTTGTTGGAGCAATAGGCACAGCTGTGGTGGACAGTGATGTATTGTGTCTGCGCTAGTGAGCCATCTGTACATAACTTGTATTTTATTTCTGGATCAAAGTATAAAACTATATCCTTCTCTGGAAAGAAGGATATATAGGGCAAAAGGACAGTGCATGTGTACTAAAAAGAGTAGTGTAGGGAAATGCCTAAGGCATGAGGCTTCAGCCACATTGCTTTTGCCACAGATTCACAGGTGTGTAGGCAGATTCTGTGCCACTGGTAAGACAATAACTAGAAAATCAACAGATTTTCCTTATCAGTACATCTTCATGCTGGAAGTGGTAGGTGGACCCTCTGAATAAACTAAAAGTTTGGCTGTCAAGATTTTAGACTTAACCACCTACAAAAAAGGCTGGCAAGCACAGGGTTAAGTATCAGTCTCAGAAGCAAGGGTTTGGGTCCAGGTTACCTATGGTATGGCCTCCTTCTGTATGGCGGCCTTTTACTCCAGTCATCCAGGACTGGGTTGGCAGCTGTCACCCAGAGGACATTTTCTTCAGCAAGCCCTAGACTGTGGAAGGACCTGTTGGAAAGAGACTCAAAAGCTGAATATGCTGTCTGAATTTACAGCATTAAAGACCAATTTCTTCTGCAGGTCTATCCAGATTATTTTTAAATTATGAATTTTAAACTACGGAGTGCATGTTTTAATATATATTGTTCTCACATGTGTGTATGTTTTTTTAAAGGATGTATTTTAACTGCTTTATGTGTTATATTTTAATCTGTTGCTGTTCCCCACTATACTATAATAATAGTAGTAGTAGTAGTAGCAATAGCTGGTGGAAGGGTTTCAGTATGTGAGGAACAGCCTCACACAGCACTGCCATTTGTGATAGTGGTGTGTATGTGTACTTGTTGAATGAGATGAAGTGGGAGAAGAAGAGATTCAGAGGTCTCCTAAGGAGACAGCTGTGTGTCAGCTCTGAGAGTGTAGAGTAGGCGTATATGTGTGTGGCTGGGGCTGTGCCTGTCTCAGTGAACGTGCTCTTTGCAGAGATTTATTGCGCCATCCCCGATACCATCGGGCCCTTCACACAAGGGCAGCTTTATATTAGTTTTTCTCAGAGCCGAGGATGGTAGTTCCTGGCTCTGCTGGGCAAGAGGAAATGTCATTTTGCTGGGAGCTTCTGCCTAATAGGTTGATTTAACCCTGCCAGTGTGCGATGTCTGTGGCAGCCGTGCCTAGCCAAACAAGGCCTCTTGGCTCAGTGGAAGCAGAGGCAGTTATTGGAGGACAAGAGGTAGAAGGAAAATCAGTTGCAATATTTGTAAGAGTGTATGTGGGTGTGGGATGGGGCAGGTAACATACTTTGGGACTGACTTCCCACACTTCCTTTAATTTATCTGGAATTTCCCTCTATACAGCTTCTGAGAATGAGCCTTCTACTACCATCAGGGACAAAAATGTTTCCCTTATCCTCATCATACAACCCACCCCCATTGTTGGATTGGAATTCTCAGCATTTCTCACCACTGGCTATGCTGGTTTGGACTAATGGGAGTTGCAGTTCAGTAAATCTGGAGGAGTGCATGATTCCTACCCTTGCTGAGAACTATGGCTGATGTCCTGCTAGGGACATATGTATGCATAAATTTCTCTTACATACGCATTTGTCCTTTTTTGGGGGGGCACTACATGGACTGGTATTCCCTTCCTCCTTCTGCAGCGCCCACAGCCTCCTGACTTACTGAACAGTTTCTGAAGCTCCTTGCACAGCCATTCCTTCCTTTGTGGTGAGTGGGCAAGATCACAGAGGTGTCTCCGCTTGTGTGTGTGTGTGTGTGTGTGTGTGCCATCACATCTACCCAGATGTAAAATGACATTAGCGCTGAGATCCACGAGGGTCCTCTGGACCCTCTCTGCACTTCTGTAATTATTTCACTTCTGTCTAGGGCAGTGATTCCCAAACTTTGGCCTTCCAGATGTTTTGGACTTCAGTTTCCAGAATCCCATACCACTGGCCAAGATGGTGAGGCTTCTCAGAGTTGAAGTCACTTGGAGAATCAGAGTTTGAGAATCACTGGTCTAGGGGGATGTGATCCTGCCTGCTCCCCACAAAGCAGGGAATGGTGGAGAGGGCTCCAGAGGTGATTCAGTAAGTCAAGGGAGAGGTATATGGCTCAGCTTAGTGTAGGTTCACGTACAGACCTACTAAGCTATGCTCAGCCATACAGGATTGCATTCTATGCCTACTTTTATACACCTCTATCATGTATCCCCTTACTCACCCCCCTCCCCAAACTAAACAGTCCCAAATGCTGTAACCTTTACTTGTAGGAGAATTGTAAAGGTAAAGGTAGTCCTTGACATGAATGTCTAGTCATAACCAACTGCCAGACCTGAATTATCTGAAAATCTTCAGTAACCCTCCTCAGCTGGTATGGCTGTTCTGATCTTTGTGCATCAAGATCAAGGTATGTGCTGAGGTAGGATTGAGGTTCCTGCCAAAACTTCACTCTGCTCTAGAATGTTCTGGAGATATTTTTTTTTTGTGCCAAGTGCAAAACCCATCACTATGAGTCAAAGAAGAAAGCAAAATATTGTAACCTTTGAGGTTTCAAGATTTCCTTGAATCCCTTTAGCCCTAAGGTCTGAAAATCATCGATCTTCTGTTACTCTCTCCCACATTGCCTCCACTGTTCAGCTATATGGCTGTTCTCCTGATACTGGTATAGTTTGTATGAGGAACAAAGGCTTAGGCATTTTCATTCTCCAGACCCCAACCTCCTTTCCCACACTGGCACTAAATATTCCTGTGGTCATGGAAATATTGATCTAGAGGCATATTTTCTCCCCCCATCCCCATGTAGTGGGAAGTGCCTTCCTTGTAATACCAGGACTAAACAAATTTTGATTTAAAAAACAACAACAACAGAGAATGAAACTGAACAGGGGGAAAGTACAAATGGGAACAATTATATATCTTTATAGCATAGAACCATTTGAGGCTAAGCCAGGAACAAACCAGGTTTGACATAGATCTAATCTATACTGCAGAAGCAATGCAAATTGTTGCCACATTAACTGTCATGGCTCAATGCTATGGAATCCTCAGATTTGTAGTTTGTTTTGGGGCTAGAGCTCTCTGACAATGAAAGCAAAAATATTTCACAAAACTACAAATTCCAGAATTCCATAGCATTAGGCCATGGCAATTAAAGCAGTGTCAAACAGCATTATTTCTGCAGTGCAGATTAGACCACAGACACTGTCAGCCATCCCAAAATATGGGGCTGAAGCCAATCTGAATGTTTCAGGAAAAGTCTCCACGATAATGAAATTTGGCTCTAGCTGCATCTCCACTGCAGAAACAATCCAGTCTGGCACCATTTTAACTGCCATATCTGAATGCTATGGAATTCTGGGAATTGTAGATTTTGTGGCACTAATGCTCTCTGACAGAGAAGGCTAAATGTCTCAAAACTACAGTTCCCAGAATTTCACAGCATTCAGCCTTGGCAGTTAAAGTGGTGTCAAACTGGATTATTTCTGCAGTGCAGATTCAGCCATGGTCAACAGTTTTAGAGGTTTAGGGGAAGCCAATGGACAAAATGGCACACTTCTCCCTAATATCTATCACCATAATGGCTAATTCCATTTGAGTCTATTTTTAGTTTCTTGTCTTTCTGAAAGCTCAAGGATTGCATGGGCAGGTAAAGGAAACAGCAGCCCAAGAGGGATAGCTATAGCCAAGGGTAGGCAACCTTTCCCCTTTAAGGGCCCAGGGACTTCAGCTCCCAGAAGCCTCAGCCATATTGGCCAATAGCTCCTCGGATTCTGGGAGCTGAAGTCCCTCGGCCCTTAAAGGGGAAAGGTTGCCTACCCCTGGCTATAGCAATAGCAATAGCAAGTACATTTCTATACCGCTTATCAGTGCACTTAAGCACTCCCTAAATGGTTTACAGTGTGTACGCTAATTGCCCCCAACAAGCTGGGTACTCATTTTAGTGACCTATGGAAGGATGCCAGGCTGAGTTGACCCTGAGCCCCTGGCTGGTATGGAACTCACAACCTTGTGGTTTGTGAGTCAATGGCTGCAATACAGGCATTTAACCACTGCACCACCAGGGATGTGGTAGGTGGGTTGGAAGGGGAAAAATGAAACTTAATTGTTATTCATGCTTCTGGCTGTTTATAACAGCTCTCACACCTCTTTTGTGTATATGGGGTGTCAGGATCCCACAAAGTCTTTTGAGTCAATTTTGTGGCGCCAAACTGTAGCACAGTTAGAACAAACAACACTATGAACAATGATGTATTGACTCAGGCTCTGGTCTAAACTGGGTATGTGGGAGGCAAAACAGAGAGCAATGTGCCACTCTCTGTGGTGCTTTCTCAAAATTTAAATCCCAGAAATCCTTTATTCCTATTGATATGTCCTATAAACAAACAGGAGTAACCAGAAAGGTATGGCAGGTAACTGCTAATAGGAGGAAAAGACAAACCTCACCGTAATAAGGGACCCTGAGCCACCAAGGACAATAGGAAACACTGCTGCTTATGGGACTGACAAGCCTCAAGAAAATATAGGAGTTAATACTCAGGGCTCCAGAGCTCATAGAAAAACTAAGAAGATTCCTGGGACATGGAATAGGGGAAGAAGGGTAAGTCTCAGCCTTAATTTGCACTATTTCTGGCAGTCTGCAAAGGCCCTTAGTCATCTATTTCTTTTCATTTATAAGAATATCTGTATTCCACTTTCCAGCCCTAAAAAGGGGTCACAAGGTGGCTTACATTAATACAAAAACAAAAATATAATTAAAATAAACAGTAAAATTTAGAGTAATTTCTTTATAAAAATAATAGAAAGACACTTTTAAAGCTAACCCCTAGGCAAAAAAGAAAGAAAGTGTGTGTGTGTGTGTGTGTGTGTGTGGTCTTTACAGCTTGCCTGTAATTAAAAGACAGAGTGACCCAGACTTCTGTAGAGAGAGTGTTCCATGCCCTGGAAGCTGCAAAAGAAAAGACCCTGTGTTGAGTCCCAAGGAAATGAGCCTTCAAGATGGTGGGACTGGGTTGCAGAATAATAGTATGATTATATAATTAATATACTTACGTGCCACAATTTGGCTACTTACCCAAAATGCAAAGAAGTTTAAAAAATAGATCAGAAAAAGCTAAAGGTCAGTAATCAATCCTCCAGATGTACAAAATAGGCAAGGTCTTTTGAAGGGAGGAAAGGAGGGAAAGAAGTCTGAAGCTTCTCCATTACTTGGGCACTTGACTCCTTTCCTTGCAAATGCCTATGCAACTACGATGGTCAAATTGCAGCCTGTTCATTCAGAAAGAAGATGCACTGTGATCAGTGTCACTGAGTCCCTAGTCTAAGTAAATGTGCATAAAACTAGAGGTTTACTTTTCTCAAAGCAGCAGGAAATAAGCAAGATACTTCTACTCATCTGTTTCTTTATCACAATTCTGTTCCATTGGTTTCCTCTTTCCTTCTGTAATGAAAAGGCCTGGAGTATACTACTCAGCTGGTAAAGGGAACAGGGGAAAAACAGGCCAGATAAAGTACTACTGCCTCACCTCTGGAGTCAATAGCAAATTTAAACTTGTAGAAAGAACTTTAGGTAGCAACCAGGCAAATCTACATGGCACTCACTGCTATAGGAATATGGAGCTCTGAAAGGTAATTTCCTTTGCTTTACTGCACATTCCATATTAATTTAATTGTATTTACTTTAAAATGCATTGATTTTATTAAACATTTATATAAAACAGCTATGTCCCACCTTTCTACCATGATAATCAAAGTGGCGAACATAATAGTTAAGCACACACAAAATGAGAACATACAAAATCATCACCCACTCCTCCAAAAGTGCTGACAAGGTGACTTACAATAAATAATAATTTTGAGAGAACACAATAAAGCCATACACTGTATGGAGGAAAACCCAATTACAGCAGAGAGGAATAATAAAACGATTTTACGGTCCAAATGCCCATTTTTTAAAACCTGCAAGAAAGGGTTCAGGTGAGCCACTCTGGGAAGGAAGTTCCCCAGGGTATGCGACATGACACAGAAGGTTCGCACCTAATCAATCTCCCCATTACACAGTATGCAAAGCAGAGCTTTTCCTCAAGATCTCAGAAAATGCTGGAAGGTGCATAAGGGAAGTCCACACACCTTGTGGAGTAAACAAAGGGTTTTGCAGATATTAAAACATAGTTTTTTCATTCAGCGTTGTGAACCAGTAAGCCAAGCTGTCTACTGCTAGGAGCATCATAACAGAGCCACTTTTTTTTTTTTTTACAGTCTCAAGTGATAAGAACAAAAGAAGTATATTGAATCTTTAGCAGGTCTCGCAAGTAGGCTGTTGGCTCACTAGTCGTGCAGGCTTGCAATCTTGCTACCATGGCCAAAGGGGAAAAGCGGACAGGGCTCTTCTGCCTTTAACAGTTGTGTAGAAGAGAGAATTTCAAGAGGTTTAGCTTGTCCTGTCCTCCTCCTCCTCCTCCTCCTCCTCCTCCTCCTCCTCCTCCACCACCCCTTAAATTTAGTTATAGCAGTGGCCATAAAATTTAGGAAGCTTTTACATAATCAAGGGCATAGAAAGGCAGATCTGGGTTTGTTGCTCTGCCATAAGATGGCTCTGGGAGAGCTGTGATAGCTGAAGGACCAGGAGTGTATACAGGGAGCTCTACGAGACATGGGACAGATCTTGCTGTACTCACAGCACAAAGTCCTAGGTTGTTCTTTCGCTCACACTAGGAGCCTTCAGGCCATTATTTCCACATATCTTAGGCTTCTCTTGATCCATTTTTTCTAAAAATCATGTCCAAGAAAAGGAGCCATTTGCTCTTCTTCAGGCAGACACCCTAAAGGTCAAGTAGGATACTGTGTCTTGCAGTGGGTTCATAATGGCAACCCTACTGAAGAAATGGCAGTTGGTGGCATCCATGTCAATGGGATGATGAATCTGCTTTGAGTTTTAGCCTGAACTTTTAAGAAGATATCCAAAGTGCTGAAACCCATCTCCCAGATAAGTCCTGTTTCTGAATGCCATCATTAAAGTTTGGACTACTTTCCAAAGTAGAGTAATTGTTCCACTGACAAGGAAGTCACTCAGTACCCAAGGGAGGAGAGGAAAAGCCACTTGCCACAAGATAAACATAGCACATGAATGATATAGATATGGATTTAATTCTTCTAAGGAGCTGGGAGAGCTCAGATTAACCATGGCACCAACATACCTAAAGAAAGCAGAGTATAGTGCACAACTCACATGAGATGCAGGTGGCAGAGGGTGAGAGATAAGGACTATAACTACCAAGTAAACCAAGGGATGGAGATGAAGCCCCAGTGTGCTGGAGGAGAAGGAGGGAATTCAACACTATATTTTGTGGTGAAGCCCCCATGAGCAGCCAGGGTGCTGACAGAGATTGATGAGTTGCATTGGATGCACTTGAGAGCAGGAGAGGAGTGGGAGCACCAGGTTGGGGGCAGGGCTCTTCTCCTTTAACATCTTCATTAACAACCCAGGGAGGAAAGCAAGCTGCAGTAATGAAATCCGCTTGGCATTAAATCAGGGGGTGTGGACCGTCCAGGGCAGGGCAGGTGTCAGGAAACGTGGCACTCCGGGAGCTACAGCAGTAAGATTTATGGGCAAGGAATTGCGAGGGGAGATTTATGTCAGACAAGGGCAACCGATAGATCTAGGGAACCTGGCAGACAATGGGGAGGGGAAATAGAGGCAAGGGAAAGATCATGGAGAAACAGTCAGAAGTATTGTATTAGTGACTGGGAATCACTATAGGCCATGGAATCAAAGGCCAATGCATAGGAGGAAAGCTTTCTCTCCATCAGCAAACTGTGCACACCTGGGACCAAACAGATAGTCTCAGGGGAGACAAATGTAAGGAACAACAATAGAAACGGGAACAGCTGGATGTGAAAAAGGACAAGGCTTGAGAATCTTGAACGTGAGTTTTTAAAAATGGGTCAAGAGAAGCAACAGATATTTGGAAATAATGGCCTGAAAGTTCTAAGTGTGGAGGAAAGAGCTAGGACTTGATGCTAGGGGAGCAGAATGATCTGGCCCGTTTCTCTAAGAGCACCCTGTATATACTCCTAGTGTCTCAGCTACCACAGATCTCCCAGTCCGGGGCACTAGTAGAAAGGTGTTAGGGGTCTGAACCTCCCTGGATGACACCTCAGAGGGGCTTACTGTTCTTCCCAAGATAACCCCCCCCCGCCAGCCACCCCCTCTGCCAGCTGGGGCACCTCTGTAATCCATCATCTGCAACCGGTGGTGGGGTGCTGCTGCCTCTTCCAGGTCTGGCAGGTCTGCTGGCTGGACAAGGAAAGAGAGGTGCTGATTGTTGGAGTATCAACATCAATGTTTGTGTGTAGTTCTATGCTTTCCTTTGAGAAGGGGCAATGTCTTCTACACAGGAACACTGATGTATATCTCTATGGTCATTTGGTCAGTGTGTCTATGAAGAGATCACTTCTCATACCCCTCCTGTTTCTGGGGGTTTCTTCCTGGGGTAATACAGTTTTATGGACGTTATCACACGTGGGCCACAAAGCGATAATAAACTGGAAATGACAAATTCTGAAAATAAACCGAAAATAAACCGAAAATAAACCTTGATTCCGCAAATGTTTTTCACACGTAATTACCTTAATTGTGCAATTAAGGGAAGCTCCCGCTGAAACCGCATTTAACGTTCACACACAAGTGAAAAAATCCCGTACCTGTACTAGAAATGATCTTCTAGCACATGCGCACTATGCTCGCCGCGGCTGTCACTTACCGTAGCTGTCACCCCTTCCCCAGGTCATCCTCAGAGCGCTGCCCGTGCGGAGGGTCGGCGCTCCAAAGAGGTCCTCCTTGGTTGGCGCTGCAGAGGTCCTCCTTGGAGCGCCAGCCGTGCGGAGGGTCGGCACTCCAAGGATGACCTGGGGAAGGGGTTGGGGCACCGATCGTGCAGCTGCCCCTCCCCTTCCATGCCCCCAAGACGGCTCAATTAGCCATCTGCTGAGGGGGAAGGAGACACTTACGCTGCCTCCAGGACCCTGCGGAACCATGGGAAAATGCGGGGAAATGCTTCCAAATGTGCATTTGCTTATCACATTACGGCAAATTTACCTTAATTGCAAATTTACCTTAATGGCGCATTTGCATTTCCTCCAAACAACCGAATTTCAAAAGATCTCGGTTAACACCAGTTTCTGTCCACTTTCTGTCCAGTTTCTATGCGACGTTGTGTAAAAACACAGGGCAGTAATCCAGTTTCTGTTTGGGTTTTGTGTGGATTAACCAGCAGATTTGCCCCTGTATGATAACGTAGAAAGATTCTTTGTTTGGTAGCACACTTTACTCTCTGCTCTTACCAAGCATGGACGCAGAAACCAGTCTGTGCTCCTAAATATGTTTTGCATCTTATTTACACACATGGAGGTCGGCTATTTAGGGACCTCTGTACCAAAATAGTTTTCTCTACTGAACAGTTATGTTTGTAGAACTTAGATGTTACAATAAAGTAAGTTTCCTTCTAGCTACTTATGCATCCTGTTTATTTACCAGAAGCTCAGATCTAGTTGTTTTTGCCAAATATCTGTGGAGGACATGCTTGTTGCTGTGCTGCTGCTGCTGCTGCTGCTAAATGATTTAACATATAACCAAAACCATAATTCTAACACTGGTGACAATGACAGCAGTGGTGGCCACAGACTCCTTCCCTTCCAGAAAATGAAAGGTATCTGTGGCCACCCCTACTGCCATTGCCTCCCTTCCTTTGAGAATTCCTGGAAAACAGGAGAGGTCCCAGCGGACTGGAGGAGGGCAAATGTTGTCCCCATCTTCAAAAAGGGGAAAAAAGAGGATCCCAACAATTATCGTCCAGTTAGTCTGACATCAATACCCGGAAAGATTCTGGAGCAGATCATTAAACAGAGAGTCTGTGAACATCTGGAAGATAATTTCATAATCACAAAAAGTCAACATGGGTTTCAGAGAAACAGGTCATGCCAGACAAATCTGATCTCTTTTTTTGATAAAATTACCAGCTTGGTAGATGAAGGGAATGCTGTGGATATAGTATATCTTGATTTCAGTAAGGCCTTTGACAAGGTTCCCCATGACATTCTTGCAAGCAAGTTGGTAAAATGTGGGCTAGACAAAGTAACTGTTACATGGATTTGTAATTGGTTGACTGGTCGAACGCAAAGGGTGCTCAACAATGGCTCCTTTTCAACCTGGAAAGAAGTGACCAGTGGGGTGCCACAGGGCTCTGTCCTGGGCCCAGTGCTATTCAATATCTTTATTAATGACTTGGATGACGGTATTGGGGGCATAGTTATCAAATTTGCAGATGACACCAAATTAGGAGGAGTAGCTAATACCCCAGAGGACAGGATCAAAATTCAAAATGACTTGAGCAGACTAGAAAGTTGGGCCAAAGCTAACAAAATGAAATTCAACACAGAGAAATGTAAGGTACTGCACTTAGGGCGGAAAAACGAAAAGTACAGATATACGATGGGGGACACTTGGCTGAATGAGACTACGTGTGAAAGGGATCTAGGAATCCAGGTGGACCACAAGTTGAACATGAGTCAACAGTGCGATGCAGCAGCTAAAAAGGCCAATGCAATTTTAGGCTGCATCAGTAGAAGTATAGTGTCTAGATCAAGAGAAGTAATAGTGCCACTATATTCTGCTTTGGTCCGGCCTCACCTGGAATACTGTGTCCAGTTCTGGGCACCACAATTCAAAAAGGATGTGGAGAAATTGGAGCGTGTCCAAAGGAGGGCAACTAAAATGGTGAAGGGTCTGGAAACCAAGCCCTATGAGGAACGACTTAGGGAGCTGGGGATGTTTAGCCTGGAGAAGAGAAGGCTGAGAGGTGATATGATAGCCGTGTTTAAATATTTGAAGGGATGTCATATCGAGGAGGGAACAAGCTTGTTTTCTGCTGCTCCAGAGACTAGGACCCGAAACAATGGATGCAAGCTGCAAGAAAAGAGATTCCACCTCAACATTAGGAGGAACTTCCTGACAGTAAGGGCGGTTCGACAGTGGAACACACTCCCTCGGAGAGTAGTGGAGTCTCCTTCCTTGGAGGTCTTTAAGCAGAGGCTGGATGGCCATCTGTCGGGGATGCTTTGATTGGGAGTTCCTGCATGGCAGGGGGTTGGACTGGATGGCCCTTGTGGTCTCTTCCAACTCTATGATTCTATGATTCTATGATTCTATGATTCTATGTGTCATATCATGCATTACCCTTCCCATCTTGGTGGCAGCCGTGCCAGATCTGGAAAGGGATGTTGGGTGGCAGCAGCACCTTTCCCAGAGGCCTGGCACACCACAACCTGCCTTACCCTCCATTCTCTCCCTGCCACTCTGGGGCAGGGAACGCCCTGCATAGCAGAGCAGTAGATAGGAATGGAGGGCAAGGTAGTCTGCTGTGGCTGCTGGTGGGGATGGAGGACTGCTGCTGTCGAGAAGCTCCTTCCAGGTCTAAAGGGGCTGTTGGCTGAGCAGGAGAGGGACTTGCCTTCTGGGTCTTCTGGAAAGGGCTGCCTTCCTGGTCTGGTGGGGCTGCTGGGAGGCTATTCCCGTTCCTGCTCAGCCAGCTGTCTGACAAAGGCAACTCCCTTTCCCACTTGGTCAGCAGCCTACCAGATCTGGAACAGGCTTCTGGATGGCAGCAACACCCCACGTGCACCATGCCAGAGATGGCCTGAATGGTGGAGGAGCACAGCAGGAGGGTGCCCCAGGCAGCCTGGGGGTGACAGCATGAGTTACCATACTGGGGTGACACCAACCCTAGTGATCCCATTGCTCCCACTGCCATCTGATGAAGCTGCAACAAACCCAAAACTGCCTCTCTAGTCTTGCAGGGGGTTGGACTGGATGGCCCTTGTGGTCTCTTCCAATTCTATGATTCTGTGATCATATGACTCACTTCTACATAACTTTTTTGGCTAAATTTAAAGAATGGTGGTAATGGTGATGGTGAGGAAGGCATCTCCAATATGCACAGGAGGTGCTAAGAAGCACCATCCTGTTCAGGACAAATTGGCATGTTTCTGGCACAATCAGCATTTCCTCAAAAAGGCACAGCAGGAAGCAACTTGAGGGTATTTGCAATGGAGTATAGTACACTCAGGACATGTTATACCTCAAGATTCAAACCAGGGGGTAGAGTGGAAAGTGGTTAGACTGCTGCAGACCAGCTGAGACACCTTTACTTTTGAAGAGGGACTCCATGCCTGATTGTCTAAATGGCACACCTCTCTGAGAGAACCCATCTTGCTTTCCACCATATCCAGTTCACGTGCCAAAATGTAGACAAGCCTGAAACTTCTCTGTACTGATGATTTACCTGGGTGATATAGGTATTACAGAAAAACCATCCATCTTGTGAAAATGGGCTGGTAGTACCTATGGACTTTCAGGTTAGACTAGGGCTGCACTCTCTGAAGCATTGTCTTCTTCTGTGTCCCTAGGGAGATGTTGCAAAGTGGCAGAGATACATGTAGGGCTGACCACTCTCAGAGCATTTTGATCATGTAGATTTTGAAAATGTAAGTGGGAGACAGCTCCTCTGTGGAGGGAGAAAACCCAATAGACTGCTGTCCTTCCACCCCTTAATACCAGTGCCTGCATCTCTGCCCCTTTGTCTATGGACGTTATCACACGTGGGCCAGTTTCGTTGTTAAAGAGATAAGAAAGTGGAAATGAAGCATCCCGAAAAGAAAGCGAAAATAGAGCTTAATTGCGCAAATGCTTTTCACACATAATTACAGTAATAATGGAATTAAGTTAAAAGCGAAAAAAGACGTTTTTAACTTTCATACACAAGTGAAAAGAACTTGTACATGTACTGGAAATAGGTGTGTTTCGTGACTAGAATCCTCCTTTTCCAGGGCGAGTCCTGCATTTCCCAGGAGGAAATGTCAGACTGTCCTCCATTTGGGGTCATGTCCTCCTGCACAGGTCCTAACCACCTTCCGTTGGGGTTAGGACCTCTCAAGAAAGCAGAGGAGGAGTAGGAGGAGGCTGAAAAGGCAAGGCAAGCCGAGGCAAGGGAGGGATTGGCATGGCTCAGCCTCCCTTTTCTCTCTCTCCTTTCCTGGCATTGGAGGCTGTCAGCTGCTGGGGAGATGAGCAAGGAGGGTAGGATCACAGGCAGAGCTGGCAGGGAAGGAGGAGGAGGAGGCTGGAAAGGCAAGGCAAAGCAAGGCAAGGCAAGGCAAGGCAAGCTGAGGCAAGGGAGGGATTGGGATGGCTCACCCTCCCTTTTCTCTCTCTACTTTCCTGGCATTGGAGGCTGTCAGCTGCTGGGGAGATGGGCAAGGAGGCAGAGCTGGCAAGAAAGGAGGAGGAGGAGGAAAGGGAAGGAAGGAAGGAAGGAGAAGGAAGGAAGGAAGGAAGGAAGGAAGGAAGGAAGGAAGGAAGGGCTGGAAGGGCTGAGTGTTCCCTGGGGAGAGCCAGAGCCTTGGATGATGCCCAGGAGAGGGGGAAACTGGAGGTAGCTCCCATGCCCCCCCATAAGCCTTTCCCCTTTGTAGGACCTGCAGGGCAGAACTTCATGGTGAGATGGATCTCCAAGTTGCTCCACAAGCACACCCCACACTTGCACCCACATCCACCCACAGCTGCTGCAAGGGAAGCCTTCTTTCCCCTGCTTTTCCCTCCATCCCAAATGCCAAACTTCTCCTCCGTCCCAAACTTCCCTCTCCTGGGCTGCCTTCCCGTCCCTTCCCTGCATGGCATTGAGGTGGAGCTCGGGACTCTCCCTCCCTGGAGGCCCCTCCTCCTCCTCCTCTTGGCCCTCCTCCAGGTTTTAAAAGAGAATTGTCCATGCGTATTTGCTTTTCAGATTAAAGTAAATGAGCAATTACTGTAATTTCGCAAATGCATTTCCTCTAAACTCCCGAAATTAAAAAGATCTCAGATAATACCACTTTCTGTGCGACGCTGTGTGAAATCGTCAGGTGCAAGTGCGGGTTTTTTGGGGGGATTTGTGTGGGATAACATACAGATTACCCCCGTGTGATAACGTCCTACGTCTATCTGTGCTTGGGTTTTCTGTTCTCTGTTTTTGTTCTCTTTTTCTCTGTGTCTGTTTTTGGTCCACTCTCATATCTCTCAGTGACCCTTATGCCAGCCTCCTCCCTTCCTCTCCATCTGAGCTCTAGAGTGCCTGGGATTCCCGCCTGCTGTGTGCCAGGGAGATCCCATTAGCAGGATAATTTCCTGACGAGATTCCTCATTTCCTTGCTCTTCAAAGCTGCTGCCATCATTGCCACCTCCGCTACAACTCTGACCTTGATAGAAATAGCTCTGCTTTTATTTCACCAGCCATCAATGAACATTCCTTCAACCCCACTTTCCCTCTAGAGCTACAAACCCTACTCTGCCAGTGACAGTGTCCACAGAAGAGGAGAAAGAACTGGGTTCAGATGAAATAAAAATTAGGTCTTACCTGGTAGGAGTTATACTGGGAGAAGGGATAGGGGCCAATCTTGTTCTATAATTCTCTGGCTTAGCTTGGTAACTAAAATCCCCCCTCCAAATTCCGTCTACTAAATTTAGGGAAAATGGTCTCACTCTGAAATGCCATTTTGTCCATGGATGAGGCACTTCCTGGAAGTATCAGAACCAGACTGTTTTTATTGTTGTTGTTTTACAAGCTTACAAGTTACCTAGTAAGCATCAAGAATCAGTGGACTGTTTCATCATTAGTTGCAGAGCTCTCTATTTGCCATCTCAGAAGCAACCAGCCCATCTCTGTCTCATCACTCTGCCCTGGAAAAAACATGGTTCTCTAGCACCTCCTATGTCAATTAGCTCATTAGACTGAAAACAATCCATGTGTGATGGTGCAAACAGAGTCTGCCTTCTCCAATTCCTATATCCCTAGTGTTGCCACCTGACTCTCAACATGTTTGGGGTTCGTTTTGTATGTTTGTTTTAATCAAAGCTTAACTTATATAGTTAATGGTCAATTTAAAATATGCATCTGTAAAAGTGAATTAAAAGAAGAGGCACTAGGGACTACATTGCAAACGTATGGTGGATAATGGAGCCAGCCAAAGAATTCCAGAAAAAAAGTAGCATATGCTTTATTTAATACAGCAAGGCCTTTGACTACATAAATTACAAAAACCTATGGAATACTCTTAAATAAATGGGAGTGCCACTACACCTGACAGTCCTGATGTGGAATCTGTACTTGGGACAAGAGGGTACTGTAAAAACAGAATATAGAGAAATGGAATGGTTCCCAATTGTCAAAGAGGGCAGGCAAGCCTGAATTTTATCACACTGTCTGTTCAACTTGTATGCTGGAAATATCATATGTAGAGCAGGTTTAGATGTGAAAGAAGGAGGAGTGAAGATAGGAGGAAGGAACATCATCACGATATGCAGACATCACCATACTACTGGCAGAAAGCATCATAGACAATCACTAAAGTAAGTCAAAGAAGAAAGTGCCAAGGCAGTCTTATTTGTTAAACATAAAGAAAGCAAAAATAATGACCATGTAGGATTTACATAAATTCAACTTAGATGAGGAAATTGAAATAGTTAAAGATTTCCCATATCTTGGATCAAAAATTGATCAGAACAGAGACTGCGAAAAAAATCAGAAGAAGATTAGGAATGGAAGGGCAGCTATGAAAGAACTAGACAAAATCTTAAAGTGTAAAGATAATACAGCTGAACACTAAAGTTAGAATTGTCCATTACCATATATGGATGTGAAAGCTGGACAGTGAAGAAAGCAGACAGGAGGAAAATTAATTCATTTGGGATGTGATGCTGGAGAAGAGTGCAGAGGATGCTGTGGACAGCCAAAAAGATAAACAAGTGGGGCCTTGAACAGATCAAACCTGAATTCTCCCTGGAAACTAATATCACTAAACTGTTGTACTTCAGCCATATCATGAGAAGGCACAACTCATTAGAAAAGACAATGATGCTGGGGAAGGTAGAGTGCAGTAGAAAGAGAGGAAGACCTCATGCCAGATGGATAGACTCAATAAGAGAGATCATGGGCCTGGGTCTGCAGGACCTGAGCAGAGAGGTAAAGGATAGGGAGGCTTGGAGATATCTCATTCATGGGGTCACCATGAGTCGAGGTCAACTTGAAGGCAGCTAACGACAACAACAACAACAACTGAAGTATACAACAGCTATGATTTTCTTTTTTCTGGGACAACTGGCAACCATATCTGTTTAGAATGTCTGTCTATGCATTGCTTCAGCCCTCAACTGAATTAGCCTTTTCTCATGTTAGGACTTTATCGCATGTCATTTTAAAATGACTGAAGCCTCCCAGGCTGCAGCCAGGAGGTGGGACGGAGGCAGGGATTATCGCAAGCTAAATTGCCACCAAATCACCAGCTGCCATCAGCCTGGGTCCAAGCCGGGCTCAGCCAGCACTTTTTAGAAACTGAAATAGTTTTGAAAAAGTGCCGGCTGAGCCCGGCTTGGACCCGGGCTGATGTTGGCCAGCGATTCAGCAGCGATTTAGCTTGGGATAATCCCTGCCTCTTGGCTGCAGCCTAGGAGACTTGAGTCATTTTAAAATGACATGCAATAAAGTGGTTAGATTGCCAGAGCTCTGGCTCAGTCCGGCTCAGCAATGTCAAACAGGCCCAGTAATGCTGCAGCTCCTGATGGGAATTCACTACTTCAGAACATTTGGAATTTTTTTTATTTTATTTTTTTTACAGAAAACAGGTGAAGCCTTAATCTTCTCCCTTAAATCAGACCCTTGGTATATCTAGCCCAGTATTATCTCTGTTGAATGGGTCTCAGGGTCTCAGGCCTAAGTCCCGCTGTATGAAACTTTTGTTTACTTCTTTGTGACAAAGACTGAACCTGGTACCTTCATTTCCCACCAAGTTATGTCCCTTTCTCTCAGCAGTGCTCTCTGCATGGAAGAAGAGTGCCAATGTGACACCTTGGAATGAGTGGTCTATGGGATTCACAATATAATTTCTCAGCAGTGTTGTGGAAGATAAAGCTAGTAGGGTGGAGCAGCTTGGGGCAGCTAGGGAACAGGCAATGCCATGGAATACAGACATATATCCCTTGAGGCTTATGTCCCATCTCCATGATTAGGCTGACTTGCCAAAGACTGACTGAAATACTAGTATGTGTGGGTTCAGGATCAGCTTTCTTCTACCTCATCATTTAACTAAGTAAGTGTAGTGTATCAGAAGTTGAAAAGTTACAATTTAAAAGTAATTTGTTACTATTATAGTGCTAAGGCCCTTACAACCTTGGAACCGACAGTGGCTTCACAGACAATGGTCTAACAATATCACAGTATTTGTGAAGCTCATTTATGTTTCTTCTGGGATTTTGGTACACCTGGGGTTTTACTTTCTCTGTTCCTGAATGTTTTTTTTAAAAGGCCTATCTGCTAAGGAAGAAAATGCTGTGTGCCCCTGTTATCAGTATTTCAATTGCAACACAAACACAGCCTCCACTTCTTACTACTTGATCTCCAAGTCATCTTCAGCCACATCCCCACTCCTTTCCCCACAACCATCCTCAGTTTCCCAAACTTTGGAGGTAAACCACATGGCCGATGATGCGTCCCAGTGTGGGCGGTTTACAGGAGCAGCCAAGTAGGCTTCATTACAAACTCCACTGCCCCCTAATCCTGAGGCAGCACACGGTTCAGGGATCACCTGGCTATCTCCAGGCCCCCAAAGCTCTCCTGGCACCAGGAACGTGTGGTTTCCTGTCTATGGGCACTGCACAGAGATTGGTGGCTATAGAGGAAGTGCACACAGCATCCATGAAAACAGCCGTGGAAATTAGAAGCTATGCCTGCTAAGTGAGAGTGCAGAGCCGGAGTCACACAAGTGCCCGTTGCCAAGGGAGACGGCCCAGGGAGATGAGGACACTCGCAGAAGCTGCAACTTCTGTAAGTGACAAAGTCAGAGCAGGGGCACGGCCTGGACATCATCTCCCTCAGCAGTGTCAATGTCCAGCAGAGAAGGGGCTCCTGGCTGTGAGAACCTTTCCAGGAGTCATATGTGCACCTCTCTCTCTCTCTCTCTCTCTCCCCCCTCAGTGAACTCACAGTCATCAGATGCCCTTGGGTCCCAAACTATAGTCCAGTCACTTGGATCCCAGAATTCCCTGCCTTTCCATGTTTTCAGTGAGTATGTGTCAGTGTATATGTATACAGGTAGTCCCTTGACATGAACGTCTAGTCGTAACCGACTGTAGAGGGTGGTGCTCATCTCCGTTATTAAGCCGAAGAGCAAGTGTTGTCAAAAGACGAAACCAGTGATCATGGGGCCAGCATGACTGCACCAGACGCTGTTACCTTCCCACCAAAGTGGTATCTATCTATCTACACTCATCCCTCACTGTTCGTATCCCTCGGTCTTTCGTGGGCAGGAAACACCAAGGGACAAAATGGTGTGTGCACCCATTATATCCTATGGGTATTTGTGGCATTTCTGATTCGTGAGGGGAGGGTGTCCAGAACGGATCCCCCACGAATTGGGAGGGATGAGTGTACTTGCATTTGCATGCTTTTGAACTGCTAGGTTGGCAGAAACTGGGATTAGTGACAAGAGCTCACCCCATTATGCAGCACCCAGGCCTCAAACTACCAGCCTGCTGACCTTCTGATCATCAGAATTGGCATCTTAACCACTAAGCATTCCATATATGTATACATCATTGTATGTATATACACCATTGTATTAAGAATTTCACAGGACAGAATATGGCAGCTAGCCGAGCAAGCAGCTGGATAATGCAACATCTGGCAAGGTTGCACCATGGTGGTGTCATCATCACTGTCAGCCAATTGGAGGACATGCCCAGGATGACTCAACAGGCTGATGTAAGGGATAACTGCAGGTACCTGTGAGGGAGATCATACCATGGACAGTGTGCATAAATATGGGCATGACCAGTGAATAGTGTGGCTCTGACATTATGTTATGTATACTGGCACCTACCACTACTTGTTTGCTCTCTGAAGGAAACACAACTTAGATACCAGTGTTCTGTTCTCTGTTGGCTTGGGATATTCAATTTGTTAGGATTCAGCAGTTTCAGTTCATTCCAACCCAGATTTTTCAGCAATTTCCTGACCCAGTGGGATAAAATTTTGTTTCTGATACCTAGTTCTTCTCCTCATATGTCTTCTTCCTTCTATTACTTTTCTGCCTTGTCCTGAGCCCCTTCCCCAATACTTTGAATTTCCCCTTGCCTTTGCTTACTGCATGCATCTCACTCCTGTGGCACAGTATGCTCTCATCCAGAGACTCCTGCTGCTTTCAATCAGCTAACAGACTAAACAGCCACTTCAGACCCTCAAATGGAATCTGCTAAGCTCCTGCTCTTGCCTCACATCTCATTTCCTATTCTTCTGTACTACTACTATTCTTCTCTGCTGTTACTACAACTACTACTCTTCACTAGTTCTGGTTGTCAAACCTTGCTTGTCCAGCAGCAGCAGCAGATTCTTCCTTCTCATGGAATCACCACACCTTCATTTCTCTCATTTTTCCTTCTGGCTTTTATGGTTTCCTCAGAGTCAGATTAAGTCCTTTAGAGGCCCTAAGCACTTAAAATTGTTTGATGCCCTCATATATATCTAATTCAAAATATAAACAATAATAAACCATAAAATACATGAGCCTCCATGGACCATGTGGCAGTTTACCAGCCGCCAGATGCTAATTTGTTGTATTCACACATACACATATGTATGTAATTTTTTCATTTATTGTGGGAGCTTGCTGCACCATTTGCAGTTTTGCACCATAGGGTCCATGGTAAATCCAGCAATGAAAAATTTCTGTGGTGCCTTTCCTTGATGCCCTAAGGATATTTTGCTTAATGGTTAATCTAGCCCTGAGCTTCCTATAGATGCCAGCTCAGCTGTGTGCCCACAGCACTCTTCTGCTTGCCAGATCGCTCATAACCAGGTTGGCTGCTGTTGAGGAAATGGTATCAGTAAGACGGTGGTCATTTGCAACAAGGCTGTCCACTGTATGGTGGGGTGCTTCCTCTTGCTTAATTTACAGCAGCCAGCTTTAGAAGGGTAAAGCCTTGGTAGACAAATCAAAATGTGGTAGGAACAGTATATCATCAAGAGGAAGCAGAGCTTGGAAGTAATGCATTTCAGGAAATTACATTACCTGTTAACATGTCACTTCTGGCTGGGGGCTGGGTGGGGGTAATGGCATTCCTTTTGTGAAATAACATAATGACTAGTAATGTTGCTTCTGGGTGCTTTGTGTAATAATGATCAACCTTTGCTTGCTGCCTCCAGAATGATTTGCAAGGGGCTGGTGTCATGTCTGAAGATTTCTGACCATTTTCCTATTTTTAAGTTTTAAAACATAATTAAAAATAATAGATTTATAATGATTTATAATGAAATACTTATAAAGTAATGTGGAACATATTATTAATTACTTTAAATATACAGTGGTACACCAGCTAAAAAAACAACAACAAACAGCATTCAAAGCCATGATAGATTGTCTCTGTGCTTCAGATCATAAACAATAAGTAAGCATTTTTTTTGTGTGTGCAAGTCCAGGGACAAGCAAGGTTTGACAACCAGAACTAGTGAAGAGCATTAACTACAGCTTATCAGTTGGGAAGAATCTAACCCCCCTTCCTCATTGCCTTGCACTAGTGCAGCATATTTTAAAGTTGTGGCTCCCAAATCACCCCCATCTACAAAGCATATCTGACATCCCTATCCTTTGGTACTATGTTATCCCAATAACCATTGTTGGCAGCAAGATAACTAAACCATGATTTGCTAGGAAATCTTCTCCTATCCTTAAGTTAGGAAAGGTCTAGACTAGGAGCCCTATTCACGTCTGTCATCATGCTACAAGAGGAGACATCCCACTGAGATCCATGAACCAGAAATTCCTGCAGTGAGGGGAAACTCTCAGTGCATGAAGTGTGGAGGGAAATAGATTGAGACAGTGTGGAAAGACTGGAAGGGGGGTAGAGAAAGAGAGAGAGGCAATTCTGAGGAAGCAGTGATTAAGAATGTACTGGCTGAGAAAAGAGGTGAGGAGGAAAGTCCCAGGTTCAAATCTCCCATCTCCCATGAACTAAGGAGGTGACCCTGGGCAAGCACCTCAGCTTGTACTTGTAGGAAGGATTGATCAGGATGGGGATCTTAGTATCTGGGTTTTTATCCTTCCTCCCTACATGGGGGCCTCTATGGAAGAGCACTTCTCAAGCTGTATTTGGCAACAGTGATTTTCTTCCCATTATAAATTGGGGAGATTTTTGGCCAGGCCACAACATAATGGAAAAAGACTAACTTCAGACCTAGCTGTGACCTAAACCTGATTTGCTAGTTAAAAAAGAACACAGACAAAACCATATGGACATGTGAAATGTAACAACCCTCCCTCATTTAACATACCATCTATTTTGGTCCTGGTACTAACCAATCTTGTGATGCTCTTAGAGTATCAAGACAATGTGAAACATTTTAATGGTTTGTGAGAGAAAATACTCTGGAACGAAATAAATCTTATAATGAAGCCTAGATAATCTAGATTAGGGGTTCCCAACCTGCGGTCCCTGAACTCCCTAGGTGTGCAAGATGGAATTTCAGGGGGTGCGACAAAGAGTGGTTTATGTTTTTGAGCCATCACTCAGCCAGCTCCCAGTACTTGTGTTGCATAGATAATAGTCTCATTGTTTATTTCATCAAAAGGAGAGAATTTTACAATTTACAATACTTTACATTTTTTTCTGAATAAATTAGAATCTTATTGCTTAATTCAGATTGGTATTTTAGGCACTGAGTTAAAAGCCTATTTTTTTAAAGTTCAATTTGTTCACTCACAGTATCGTATGTGGTTTAATTTGCAGTTTAAAAATTAGAAATTAGATTTCTTCATCTTCAAATGTGATATTAGTTTTGTAGGGGATGTGAACATTAACCAAATATTTCCTAGAAGTGGGGGGCACAGAAAAGACCTAGATGCTTAGAATGATGGCTGACTGCATTGTAACCAGGAGAGCAGGACTCCGAGAGAAAAATGATCAAAGGTGGGGTATTTCATAAAGGGCTGGTCTGTTTCAGCTGCTCAAGAATGAGGAACTTTCCAAAAGAAACATAGTTGTAGTGATAGCTTACAAAATTAAAGTTAAATGAAGAGCTGTGATTTAAAGATGTTGTTCAAAGATTCTTCTTGCTCCCCAAATCCAGCACCTTGCATGAAATAGCTGAGGGAAGGAGCTGCATAATTCCCAACCTTTGGGGCTGAGCCTAGAATAGCTCCACAATCTGTTTCTTCTTTTTCATCTCTTTATTCCCATCTTCTCCTTGTCCTTCGGAGCCAGCCTGCCTAAATGGCAGAGAGAGATTCTTCACCTTCCAGAACACCAGGAGAACAGGCAGCTCTTGGGCACCAGCCAGCCTTGTTCTTGCTTTCTGTAGCCATCTATCCATCCCCTCAGACAGACCTGTGGATTCTCCTCTTTTTCTCCTTCTTCACCTCAAGCCTGACTAGCCCCTTGAAGGCTTAATGCTCTCCAGGTATCTGTTTGGTTCAACATCTCCTGCAGAAATGTGGAGATTGGACAGGGTACTTGTCTGTGCCTAGAGCTTGGGAAAGGACCTTTTTTGAACTATAACTCCTGGTGTCCCCTAGCCAGCATAGCTTGTAGCTTCAAAGATGCAGTACAAAAGACAACTTATTTAAGATCTTCCCTTGCATAATTCCAATTGTGTGACATCCAGGGCCCCAGAATTTGGGGCATTAAATTTCTTCTAAGAGCTTGTTAATACTTTTCAGTGGGTTTTCTTTCCAAGCAACAGAACTGCTGTCCAGTGTTGGATGAAAGTTTGGGGCAATTGCCTCTTAATCCTATGAAATTTGCACCTTGCTGATGTGACATTAATTAATCCTCCCTAGCCACCCTGCTGAGATTCACACAATTAATTTAATTTGATTCAAAGATACTTTATTGGCAAAAGAATGTGTACACTTATTTGAGGAAATGGAGTATTCAGTTTGCGAACTTTAAACTTGAGTTGGTTTTTTAAATCCCATGTGTTGAATTGTGTTGATGGATTTATTGCAAACAGTCCATAAAGCCAATCACCAAAAATCTGGTATCTCCAGCAAGCTTCTTTTATTGTAAAACAGCATGAGCAAAAACAAATAATAATAATAATAATAATAATAATAATAATAATAATAATAAATAGCATCTTCACTTTAGCCAGAATGGCTAAACAGGAACAAAGCTTATCTGTTACATGGTTCAAAGTTAGTTAAGCTGCAGCATCAGGAAAATATTTTAATTAGTCCATTTCAGCTTAAAGTTAAAAGACAAGTGTGAGACTTTTCTGGATCACAACTCTCAGCCCCCAATTCTCCACCCCTTTGGGTGTAGCCCTTTCAGACTGATTGGTTGAAGTTACATGACGTGTGTTAGCCCAACCTTTAATTATCATATTAAATCATGTGACTGCAGTTCCCATAACATTCCCATGTTTATGAAACCTCTTATTGTAAACAAACCACTTTCTCACAGAACTGTAGCTTGTTAACTGCTTGTTTGGGCTAAAGCACACCTGGGCTGATAATTGTGAATCTGGCCTCAGAAAACAACTTTTCTCAGCAAGGAAAAATACAGACACACATCTTTACATTTCAACATTTTAACATTGACTATATGTCCCATCAAATTCTAACACCATGACCTGATACTGTGCTTGATAATGATAAGAAAACATATATGGATTGATTGCTTTCCCTACCTAAGAAAACCATGCCTCCAGCTCAGCCTACTGCTGCCATTCTGGCAATTGGAGGATTGGATTTTTTTGGCCAGAGAGCATGGCTTCTCTTTATTTATTTACTGGATTTTTAACCCTTCTTTTTCAAGATGGGATTTATGTCTGACACCTCTCCTTTGAGGAATTGATCCTTACTCCTCTTTGCATATTTGTCTCCTTGCATTTTTACCAAGGCACGGTGAGTAAGAAGAAATGAAAATTTTGCATTGAGATCCAAATCCCATTTGTCCTTTGTTCACTCTGTGCCTTCAATCACCTGTCAACTCATGGTGGATTCCATAAATTTCATAGGGGATTTTTAAGGCAAGGAATACTCACAGATGGTTTCGCCAACTCCTTCCTCCAAAATATAGCCTACAGCACCTGATATTCATTGGTGGTCTCTCATCCAAGTACTAACCACAGCTGACCCTGCTTAGATTCCAAGATCAGATGAAGATCTGATGCCTTTAGGGTGCTCTATGCTCCATGATGCCAGCTCCAAGCTTTCTGTTTCTGTCTCTATCCTCATGAAATAAAATTTTCTTGTCATTCTTTTCTTGGAAGAATTCACACGAAGCCTAGTTTTCTCAATTTTTTATCCCCTTGGATAAAAGATGGTGAAAGGAGTGATGTTTGTTTGTTTGTTTGTTGCCTCAGTCTGTGTTTGTTTGTTTGATTGTTTGTTTTAAAGGAGAGCACATAGTATATTTTGGCTGTGGTGAAATAGGGAGAACCTACTGACCCCCAAGGCAGACTGTTGATAGGATAAGCAAGGAGGCAACAAAGCTTCACACTTTTTAACAACAATTTTTGTTTTGGCTACACCACTATTACCAGCAGAAAACTAGGAATGTGACACCTGCTCTTCCTTATATATCTAGAGCACATGTTCTGAGAACCATATGTTTTCTCACCACGATTGACCCATTTATTATGGGAATCAGAACTAACTTCTACACTGGGAGGGGGTTTAGCGAGGAAGAATAGAACAAAATTCAAAGCAAATAAACAGTTGCTTTATATAAAAAAAGAGCAAAATGCAGTTATCCTCAAGCTATAAAAAAATAAAGAGCAAGGGAGGAATGGCCAAAGAGGAGGTTGCTTGTGCTTTTGGAGCACAATGCCCAGAGGAAGGCATGTGACACCTTACTCCTGCTAGTCTGTGTGCATCTCTCACTTCAAGTTGCCTGTCAACTTATGGTGACCCCATGAATTTCATAGGGTTTTCTTAGGCAAAAAAAAAATACTCAGAAGTGGTTCCTTCCTCTGAAATGTATCTTATAGCACCTGGTATTCATTGGTAGCCTCCCATCCGGGGCTGTCATTGCTTAGCTTCCAAGATTAGACAGGAGCTGATGCCTTTACTTAGCCCCCCTTCTGCTATTGTCTAGGATAGTCTTTTGTTGTTGTTAACTGCCCTCTAGTCGATCTCAACTCATGGCGACCCTATGGATGAGACATCTCCATGAACCTCTGTCCTCCACTGCTCTGCTTAATTCCTGCAACCCCATGGGGGGGGGGGGGGAGTAAAGATGATCAGAGCTCAGGATGCCAATGGTGGCATCAGATGTCCATCAAGGATAGATCAGAACTTGCCCTTCTTTTCATATTTGGAGTCAGACCATAGGATTCTTGGCTCGTACTGAAAAACACCAAGCCTAAAACATAAGTAACTCCTTAAGGCATAAGCCCTGGATTTTAGGCATACATGACGGTGTGCATCAGTGGTTCTCAAACTTTTGCAGGCTACCACCCCCTTTCCTCTTAGGTGACAATCTTCTTCTTCTTCTTCTTCTTCTTCTTCTTCTTCTTCTTCTTCTTCTTCATACCCCACTTTCCCTCCAAAATTGGGACCCAAATGGCATACAGTCTAAAAACATAGTACAATTAAAAACCTACAAAAATGACAATTAAACCTACAAAAGTGACAATTAAACCCTAGCTCTCCTCAGTGCCCATTTCTTGATATCAGGTCTATTGTTTCTGTAGCAACAGAGCAGCTGGTCAAGCAGCAACCAGAGTCTCTTGTCTGTATCAGCTTTTGCTGCAAGACCAGCATTTGACCATCTCAGCTGCACCCAGCTTGTCATTACCTCCTCTCCCTTCCCAGCTTGTCATGTGTAATGCAGCAATAGTAGTGGCCCAGGTGGGCTATCCCTCTTGCCCATGCCAGCCTTACAGCAAAAGGAATGTCAGCTGCTTGGCTGCTGCTCCCAGGGTGACCAGGGAGCAAAGGGAGCAAGGAGCAGTCCCTGAACGCCAACTGTGCAGCAGGTCACCTTGGGAGCAGCAGTCAAGCAGATGGCTGAGTGGTTGTGGCAAACACTGATGCAGGCAAGAGGCTTCTTGGTTGCTGCTTGACTAGCTGCTCAATTGCTGCTCCCAAGGTGACCAGGTGCAAAGGGAGAAGCTTCTCACTGTGACAGTGGCATCATTAGAGCTGGTGTTACCCAATGCAGTAATTCATAGTGTTGACCCCCAACTGACATCCTGCCATGCCACCCCATAGAGAATTCTTAGTAATATTTTTGTACTAGTGTCATTCGTAAATCATAATTCCCATAAATCACTGAATGTGATGGCAATAGTTATGTCATAAAGAACTAGCAAAATTAAAATTATGCAATTAAATTACAATATCATACAGATAGCCTAAATGTATTTACATGTACATTGTTTTGTGTGGTTAAAGGGAAAATTTAGTATGATGTGATGTTTTTAAAGAATTTTTTAAAGAATAAAAAAAAAATATTTTTTAAAAACCTGGGGCCTCTCCTTTCTCCTCCCACTGAGCCGCTCTCCACTCATATCATCTCTTCAGCATTTTAAAGGGATGCAGGCAAACGTCACAGCTCATTTCTGCCCAAAGGTAGATTTTTGGGAAACAGTGGTGCTTCTCCCCCTTAGGGTGTCAGCTGGTATGGTCAGTATCCCTCCTAATGACACCCCTGAATGGTGAGGAAGGACTCTTGGTCCTTCTTTGCCCTGGTGGAGAGAGGGGCACAGCCAGCTTGCCACTTTTCTCCCTGACAAGGAAAGTCTCTCAATCTGAATTGAACCTGGATTCTCTTCTTCCTCCTCCTTCCCCAGAGATCTTGCTTTCCCAATACAGCTTCAGCTGCCCCCCTCCCACAAAAAAAACATTGTTGCTTCTGCTGCCTCTTCTCTTGGCCTGGTCTATCCGATGAAAGAAAACAGGAGCAGCAATGCCGCTCCAACCTGCAGCCACATCCTGGCGAAAAGCTTAAGCAGGGTCCCAAATGTGAAAGCTCCTTTTTGCTACCACTTTTCCCCGACTACCATGTGCTCTAACTCCTCATCTCCAGCATTGTCCTAAAAGCCACTGGTTCACTTTGTCTTTCTTGGGAGCCAGTACTTTGACTAAAGCCCCCATTTTCCCTTGCTGCTCCCCTGGATCTTTCCACTGCCCTGGGATAATAAAAATAATAATACAATTTTATTTATATCCCACCTTTAGCCGAGGCTATCAAGGCGGCTTACAATTAAAATATAATCCCATACATTTATAATAGAACATATAACCCCCCTTAAAAATCTATTAAATCATTATCAACATTAAAATTAGCCTAAAAACAAGGCAACAAGTCATTACTATTAAATGGCCGGCACTCTGACTATATAGAGGAGTGAACTGATGGTCTGATGGTGGGTGAGAGATTATGGGGATGGGGGCATGTACTACTTTGGGAATCACTGGTGTACATCAATGATATAAAATATAGACCAAACACAAATTCACAGAATGCAACAAAACAAATTATACTGAAGTCTAGGAAACAGATGTTGTTTGGGACTAAACAGGGAAGACTTGCATTGAAAATTAAGAATAATTGGAATGTGCTGATGTTCAGATGGAAGAGCATTCCACATAATAGGCATCACTACTCTGAATGCCTTTGAAGACATCACTGCTCTACCCTGACTATTATGGGGAATTGCACCAAAAAACTTAATCAGTCTTGAATAGATGGGATGGTTGTGGTATCCTAGTTTTGTTGGCATGGACTCCAGCAGTTAGTATGTCTTTTGGAATGTGGGACATTCGGGAAGCTACTAGGACTGTAAGTCAGACCGCTATTCCCACACAAAATTACCCTATGTAGTGGTGGCATCTTCTTCCTGTCCTGATCCACAGGAACTATGGGGACAAATTCAAGTGGATCAGCATATCTGAGAAGGGGAGAGAGAAAATGAAAGCCCCCAACAGAAGAAAGCCACAGATACTTTCCTGATCAAGATCAGAAGGGGCATCTGAGTCTGGCACATTGCAGGAGTTTCAATTTCCAACAAGAGAAAAGCAATGTCCTCCTTAGCTGAGGAGAATGATTTCTGCACAGAGGGAGACAGGAATTTATTGGGACTTTCAGCATAGCCTTTGACAAACATCTTTCCTCGGCAGTGTTGGCAAAGAGAATGGAGCCATCTAGAGATGAGAAGCAAAGTCTTGTCATGGATCACAAACTGGCATTGAGACAGAAAAGTGAGAAGGGATAAACAGGGATAAATGGTCCATTTTCAGCCTGGCAGAAGAATGCAAGCAGAGCCAAGCTAGAACAGAGCTGCTCTGAAAGGGAGAAAGAACAACAGGAAAATGTGTGTATGTTTTTATATGAGATAAAATGATCCAAAAGAGGTGTAGCATGGGGGAAATGTTTATATGTGGGATAAAACAATCCAAAGTTGCGAGGTAGGGGAGACAAATGAAAGGATGCAGGATAAATGCAGCCTTTAAAAATGGACAAAACCCAAACAGAAGATGGGTCACTGTAGCAAAACCTGGATTAGTTGCCCACCCTTGGGTTACTATGGCTTGGGCACCTCAGCAGGCACTGGAACTGATCCCATCCCTCAAGGAGCACAACAGTTTCTGAAATGGAGCAGAGGAAAAATAATTCAAGAGCGAGAGATAAGCAAAAGTGATAAGAATGGTCCACAGCTGGGGGACAACTTGGCAGGGAAAGCCTTTAAGGAGCACCAGCCTGGCACACAGAGAGATAAGGATGGCTTTGTTGACAGCATGTTTGAATAGCTTCCTCACCTGGCTCCATCTCTAGGTAGAGTGAAGCGGTTGCATGAGGCAACAAATACAGGTTGCAATGAAAGATGGACAAATGGTTAGTTATTTACTTTGTGTTATTATTGTAGGATTACTGCTAGGGATGTGGAGTTTTCTGCTTCATGTGCCAAAATAACTGGGTTGAATTTTGGTACTATGCACCTTGATTTGGGGAGATGGGGTGTATGTATGTGTCTATTTTCCAGTCTGCCTTCATTTCTTTAGGCAGAAAAATGTCTTGGGTCAACCCAGATTTCTAAGTGATGAAATGTGGATACACTGTGAGCGGTCCACACACTCAGAGAAGAGAGACACTTTCTCTCACAAGATTCTAATCAAGACAAGGGGATTCTAACTCAAGGGCCCCAACCACATGGGAAAATTAACAATTGCAGTGATTTTTTTCAAAAGCAGAGTGAATAACAGATGTGGAGCCCTAATATAGATCAGGACACTGTGGGTAGGCAGGGAGCAATGACAACTCTAATGCATCGTCCCTCTCTATAGTCCCAATCCAGAGGTGTGTGTGCGTGCGTGCGCGCTATGACTGCTATTTTCTCCTCTTCTAAAAAATAAATAAAATTGCTAATTGTATAAATGGCATCATGTCTAGACACTTCACTGGGGTGGGCAACATCTGCAGGTCCAGGAACTAGGCAGACTGCCAAAAAAACAAAACAAAAAACAAAACAAAACAAACAAAAAAAAAAAAAACAAAAAAAAACCACCCCAAAAAAAAGTATGTGAGGAGGATTTAATAGGTAATAGCGAGATGTCCACTCCAGGTCCTGAAGAATGGGTACCGTTTAACAGCAAATAGTGAGGGGTGGGCAAGTGCTGTGACCTATTTAAAAGGTGAATTGCTGGTCCTAAAGGCTTGCAGGGCAGGCAGTTTATTTTTTGAGGAAGGGAGGAAAAAGAGGAAGAGGAGGAAGGGGGGGAGGAAGGGGAGGAGGAAGGGGAGGAGGAGGAGGAGGAGGAGGAGGAGGAGGAGGAGGAGGAGGAGGAGGGGGGAGGAGGAGGGGAGGAGGGAGGAGGAGGAGGAGGAGAGGAGGAGGAGGAGGGGGGGAGGAAGAGGAGGAGGAGAGGAGGAGGAAGAGGAGGAGAGGAAGAGGAGGAAGAGGAGGAGGAAGAGGAGGAGAAGGAGAGGAAGAGGAGGAGGAGGAGAGGAGGAGGAGGAGAGGAAGAGGAGGAGGAGGAGGAGGAAGAGGAGGAGGAGGGGGAGGAAGAGGAGGAGAAGGAGAGGAAGAGGAGGAGGAGAGGAGGAGGAGGAGAGGAAGAGGAGGAGAAGGAGAGGAAGAGGAGGAGGAGGAGAGGAGGAGGAGGAGAGGAAGAGGAGGAGGAGGAGGAGGAAGAGGAGGAGAGGAGGAGGAGGAGGAGGAGAGGAGGAGGAGGAGAGGAAGAGGAGGAGGAGGAGGAGAGGAAGAGGAGGAGGAGGAGAGGAGGAGGAGGAGAGGAAGAGGAGGAGGAGGAGGAGGAAGAGGAGGAGGAGGAGGGGGAGGAAGAGGAGGAGGAGGAGAGGAGGAGGAGGAGGAGGAGAGGAGGAGGAGGAGAGGAAGAGGAGGAGGAGGAGGAGGAAGAGGAGGAGAGGAGGAAGAGGAGGAGAGGAAGAGGAGGAGGAGGAGAGGAGGAGGAGGAGAGGAAGAGGAGGAGGAGGAGGAGGAAGAGGAGGAGGAGGAGGGGGAGGAAGAGGAGGAGAAGGAGAGGAAGAGGAGGAGGAGGAGAGGAGGAGGAGGAGGGGGGGAGGAAGAGGAGGAGGAGAGGAGGAGGAGGAGGAGGAGGAGAGGAAGAGGAGGAGGAGGAGGAGGAGAGGAGGAGAGGAGGAAGAGGAGGAGGAGGAGGGAGGAGGAGGGGAGGAGGAGGGGAGGAGGGAGGAGGAGGAGGAGGAGGGGAGGAAGAGGAGGAAGAGGAGGAGGAGGGGGAGGAAGAGGAGGAGGAGGAGGAGGAGAGGAGGAGGGGGGAGGAAGAGGAGGAGGAGGAGGGGGGGAGGAAGAGGAGGAAGAGGAGGAGGAAGAGGAGGAGGAGGAGGGGGAGGAAGAGGAGGAGGAGGAGGAGAGGAAGAGGAGGAGGAAGAGGAAGAGGAGGAGGAGGAGGAGGAGGGGGAGGAAGAGGAGGAGAAGGAGAGGAAGAGGAGGAGGAGAGGAGGAGGAGGAGGAGGAGGAGGAGAGGAAGAGGAGGAGGAAGAGGAGGAGGAGGAGGAGGAGGGGGAGGAAGAGGAGGAGAAGGAGAGGAAGAGGAGGAGGAGAGGAGGAGGAGGAGGAGGAGGAGGAGGAGAGGAAGAGGAGGAGGAAGAGGAGGAGGAGGAGGGGGAGGAAGAGGAGGAGAAGGAGAGGAAGAGGAGGAGGAGGAGGAGGAGGAGGAGGAGGAGGAGGGGGGGAGGAAGAGGAGGAGAAGAGGACTCCTGTTCTCCCTCCAGGGCTCCTGCCCCTTCCCTTCTTTCTTTAAAAGCCTCCTTCCTTCCTTCCCTCCCTCCCTCCGACTCCTTCTCTGGGTCTAAGAGTGTCCCTGAGAGGGTTAACAAGCAATTTCTTCCCTGACAGCTCTGGAAATGTTCGCTATCAAGCGGGAGAATGAGAGGGGAGAGCGCCGCAGAGATAAGACCGCCGCTGCCTTAATCCCCGCATTTAATCTGCCGGGGCAGAGCGGCTGCTGCTGCTGCTGCTGCTGCCGCCTTATCGCGCCGTCCTTCTGCTGCCTCCATCTCATTATTACCGCTCGCTCCCAGGACCGGGCAAGCCCCAGCCCCAGCCCCAGCCCCAGCCCCAGCCCCAGCCCCAGCCCCAGGCCAGGCGTCCAGGAAAGTCGGCCAAGAGCGCCTGCCAGCCTTTCAAGCAGCCTTTCATCGGTCATCATCGCCGGCAAACCCTCCTGGCTCGCCAAGCTCCAGGCAGGCAAGGGCTCTCTCTCTCTCTCTCTCTCAGAGCCGTCTCTCTTGTGGCGTGGCTTCAAGGCATTTCCCACGCGTGGCGACCCTAAGGCCAGCCTGTCTGTCACTGAGTTGGAAAGGATGCCTCTCTGTACCAGCAACTATACACTCCTCCCTCCCTCCCTCCCTCCCTCCACATCCCCTGGGGTTAGGGGCACAGGACCCCCCTGAATGTGGGGAAAATACAAATAACAAAAACACTTACGTTTTTTACCTGAGAGAACACCTCTCTGGGAATCTCCAGGTCCTCCAGTGCAACTCTGTCGCCAACATCTGCCAGGCATCGACCAGAGAATTGCGCCGGAGGAGCCACAAATAAATGCCTAGTGGAGTTTTTTGTGGGTTTTTCGGGCTGTGTGGCCATGTTCTAGAAGAGTTTCTTTCTGACGTTTCGCCAACATCTTCTCTGAAGATGCCAGCCACAGATGCTGGCGAAACGTCAGAAAGGAACTCTTCTAGAACATGGCCACACAGCCCGAAAAACCCACAAAAATCTATGGATGCCGGCCATGAAAGCCTACGACTTCGCCTAGTGGAGTGTTTTCTTTATGAATCTCTAGGTGACTTTTGGTCAAACTTGACCATAGAGTTGCGCTGGAAGAGCGACAAATGCCTAGTGGAGTGTTCTCTCTAGGAATCTTTAGGGCCTTCAGGGCAACTTTTGGTTCAAGTTGACCACAGAGTTGCACTGGAAGACCTAGATATTCCTAGAGAGAACATGCTATTAAAATCTGTGAATGATCAAAGCCACAAAAGTAAAAGCCACAGATGTGGAGGGACGAGTGTACATGTATTTCTGCCTTTCCATTTGGCAGTAAAAGAGGAGAATGAAAGGCTCTTTTGCTTACTTATTATTGTTGGGTGCCTTCAAGCTGTTTCCCACTTATGGCAACCCTAAGGCAAATCTATCATGGGTTTTCTTGGCAAGATTGGTTCAGAGGAGGTTTGCCATTGCCTTCCCCTGAGGCTGAGAGAGTGGGACTTGCCCCAGGTCACTAAGTGGGTTTTATGGCCAAGCTGGGAACCCAACCCTGGTCTCCAGTCATAGTCTGACATTCAAACCGCTATGCCACACTGGCTCTCCTTTAGACCCATATATATATATACACAGAAACATGGCACACCTATAGCTAAGTGAGAGCCAGCATAGTGTAGTGGTTTGAATGTTGGACTAAGGGGTTATTCAGATGGCGAAAATAATCCAGGTGGTTGACTCTTTTTCATTCACATGCATTTCAAATGCATCATATTAAGTTAATGGGGGGGGGGGCTGATAAAAAAACCTCTAACTTAACCCGGGATAATCAATTTAGGATTTTTTCCTGAGCTTTTCTTAGATTTGCATTCCCAGCTGTGTTAATAACTGATGCAAATAGACCTGGGATAAACTGGGATAAAATTCTGCATGCCTTGAATGTATTTCAAATATGTTCGGATCATTGACTCCATCTTTATTTGAGTGCTGACACATGTGAGCATCTGAACGGGAAGAGATGTGCATAGATGCAGTTCCATAGTGTGAACAACAAACCTGGAATATGTGAGTGAGATTATTCACATAGTCATGCTAAAAACACTATGTGAATACCCCCCTCCCCCGCCTCAGAGGAAGGTAAAGGCAAACCCCCTCTGAATAAATCTGGTCAAGAAAACCCTATGGTAGCTTCACCTTAAGGTTGCCATAAATCAGAAACAACTTGAAGGCACCCAACAATAGCTAAGCAAAAGAGCCCTTCATCTTCCTCCTTTACTGCCAAATGGAAAGGCAGAAATAAATGTATAGTTGGTACAAACGTACATAGATACATCCTCTCCAACTCAGTGTGAAATGTGAGATTGTGTTAACACAGTTGGATTCAACTTCTTTGGGACATACACACTTTCAAGCCTATTTGCATGACTAGCAATTTAAGAAGATTGAGAGAAAAGAGGAATGAAAGAGAGAAAACTGACAATTTCAGAATGTTGACTTCTGAGCTTGAAAGCCAATTTCTGCTTTTGTACAAAGTGATTATGGAGTGATTATAGGTGTTATAATACATTAAAAGGTTTACACTCAGAAGCTGCCTTTCTGTCTGCCTCAGAAAAGGACTGCATGGAATGGATTTTTATGACCTAAACCTGGTCTGACTTCCACCCAGAGGACCTCCACAGCCCCATTCTTCTTTTCTGGGTCATTTTAGATTCCTTTCCCATAACAGGCCCATACAGCATTTGACAGGCACCATGTTTGCTCAGTAACCCTCTAACACAGGGACCGGCAACCTACAGCCTGGGGGCCGGTTAAGGCCCCGGGCTCCGGACTTACCGGCCCAGGCCGTAGGCTGCCGCCGCTGCCGCCGCGCACCGCCACCGCTGGGGCACGTTTTTGGCCGCGCTTGCTGTGGCCGCCATTTTGGAAGTCAAAATGGCGGTCGTGACGCATTTGCGCATGCGCAGTACTCTTGCACATGCGCAAATGCATCGTGACCGCCATTTTGACTTCCAAAATTGTGGCCGCGCCATGTGCCGCGGCCACGCGCGGTACGGCGGCGGCCGCAGTAGTGGCCGCATGCGCGGGGGTCACGCGCGGAGGAGGAGGGTGTGCGTGCGCGCGTGAGCGCACGCGCCGCCATTCCCCCCCCCTGGCCCAGCCGAGACCTGGGCGACGGGAGACCAGCCCAGGTCTCAAAAAGGTTGCCTGTCCCTGCTCTAACATCATATGGAAGATGTATTCCATTGCCTTACCCCTTTCTAAGCAATTTATTCTTTGTGAGATCCAAGTCAGTAACCCATAAGAGCATCATTTCTTATGCATTCGGTGCCAGGGCTCTCTGGGGACTTGCTGGGGAGGTGCGGCTTGGCTTTGCCTTTTGTGTGTCTTTGTGGTGATTCTAAACTAATTTTCCCTCACATTTATCCCACCCCCTTTGTTAATAGCCTGGCTGCATCACAGCAAATATTCAGTTTTAAGGAAGAGGAAAGGCCTAGACAAAAGGCCTCATCTCCTATCACACTCAAGGGCGCTGGTCGAGAATCCATCTTCTTACCCAGCCGTGGTGTTATCTGCAAAATCCTTCACTGTGACATTGTGTAGATGCAAGACTTGTGTTCCAAGATGTGTGGAGCAGGGCCTATCTCTCCAGGAAAGGATGTGTTTCTGCTGATAAGATTTATTGTCACACCAACTCCCCATGAGGATGCCAGAATTTCCATGCCTGGTTAAGAACAGAGGCAAACCTCAGTGGCAGGGCAGCTCTGTGAGCTCCATGACAAGAAATCAGAGTGGGACAGATGCATATTTGGGAACTGGGAGGATGCCTGCCTGTGAGGGGCTCAGCTTGCCAGGGTTGCTTCGTATACAAGGACAGTTTCTAACATGTAGGCATAGTCCCACAATACAAGCAAAATCAGTGTATTTTGTTGAAATAATCTGTACCCTTGCCAGGGGCCTGGCAACTGGCTAGGGTTCCTGGTTGTGGATGTCCAGCTTCCAGCATATGGACTCATCTTCTGTTAAATATAAAGTGGCAAGAGAGTGATAAGCAAGAAGTGTCTCAGGGGATGGGTGTCATGGTTCGGCAATAAAGCATATGGTATGCACACAGAAAGGCCATCAACTTCTCTGGCATATTCTCTTTTCCTTTTTCTGCATCTTCCTTTAGTCAACCAGTCTGGTTACTTAGTCAGTGGAAGTGGCCATTTCCCATGCAGCTCTGGGACATTTCTAATCCTACTTTGTGTCTGTGAGACATTTTCTCCATACATTAGTGGTGATGGTAGGGGCAACACCTAATTGTTACTTCTCTCTCCTGATTCTGAGGGGCTCTTTGTGACTTTCATACTCTGAGCAATGTGAACAGGGACATAGAGGGTGTAGGCAGCCCCAGATGACACCCTAAGGGTGTGTATATGACACAACTGCTTCCCAAATATCAGCCTTTTGTCACAAGCAAGCTGTGGCTTCCATCCATGTCCTTTGAAAACCTCAAAGCTCAGCAGACGAGAAGGTGTGAGTGGGGGGAGGCTCAATGGGCAGAGAAAGGAGAGACCACAGGGTTTTAAATTTTTTTAAATTCTTTTTAAAGTTTTCTTTTTAAAATATCACATCTTATCAAAATCTCCCCTATTTTCACAAATGTTCACTTTAATCACATGAAACTATGTAAAAGTAAATACATTTAGAATGTACTTTGATATTTTAATTTAATGGTATAATTTTAATTTTTCTAGTTGTTTATGTCACAACCATGGCTATAACATTCAGTGATATATGGGAATTGCGATTTACGAGTAACATTAGTACAAAAAACATCACTAAGGATTCTGTATAGTGTGGTATGGGAAGAGGTCAAGGGTGTGTGTGTGTGTGTGTGTGTGTGACACTATGTGTCACCAACCTGGATGACGCCAACCTGGGTGACACCACTGAATGCAAACATATTTATGGGGTGTGAAGTGATCACAATCCCAGGTAAGGGACCACACGTTTATCTGTAACACCTCCTCCTTTTAAGTCTCTAACATTCACAGCCCTTTCGCTGTGTGGATAGTGCCCTATTTCCTTTTGTACCCTGACTGGCAATACTGATGCATATTTTACTGTGGATGGGACAAAGCAAAAGCCTGACTGCATCAAGACTGCACCTACCCAGGGAGCTGTCTGAACATATGAAGTGAGGTTGCACAACCAGAACTCAATGGGGTGAATTACCAAGGGGAGCACAGGTGAGGGAAGCACATTGTGTCAGATGGTGAGGATGCAAAGTACATTTAAGGGTGTGGGGTGTCTGAGAGGAGTCATTATATAAGCAATCCATGACCAGAGCTCTGTCTTGCACACTTCATTCTCTCTCCTCCCTCTCCATAGTTCTTAGCTTGATACACTACAGTTGACTCCCTTAACAAGCCTTATAAAGGTTTCTATCATGGTTTTGTTTAAATCTTCCTCCTAATGACAGTGTGGTGTGATTACCCACCTGTACATTCTAATGTACGTATATTAAATGATGGGGGCTTATCAAATTGTAAGACTTGCCCAGGTGGATCATGTGATAAGCTGGTCACTAGTATTCACCCCCCATTTTCAGGTATTGTCTGAGCTTTCCATCATCCTTTTAGCCTCCCCTGTTCTCTGTTCTTCTTCATTTGTTTGCAACAAGAACCATGTCTGGTGGCTGTTAATTTGGTGTACCACAATAATCACTTTCAGTGAAGTGAATTTCTTTCCTTCTACCCCATCTGGTCAAGTCTGCTAAGGAAAGCACTATGGGAAGAAGTAGTAATGGTAGCAGACAAAAATGATGGTCACAGTAGTCTATTATAGATGGCAGGAGAGGTTCCATGCTGGCTCCTCTCTTCTAAATATTGCCAGACACCTCTTCACTCTCATTCTCCAGCTTGTGCAGCTCCCCGCAAGGCCACGTGTACCTCCCACACTGTGCAAAATCATGCACATCTCCATTAACTATAGTTGCCCTTTCCTTTACTTGTTTACAGACACATTGGCTGCCTCTTATTCTCTTGAAAGCAAAACAATTCAGGTATTTTGCTTTCAATCATGGCTCATTTGTGCCACACAAACAAAATCACTCTGTTGTGTTCTAGAACAATTAACATGGAATTAATTAGATACTTCTTCATTTCATCTCAGAAATCCCAGAGCTGGAGAAAAAGTGGGATACAAATACACAAAATAAATAATAAACAGAGTAAGTGCTGCAGATGAGAATCCCGTTTCCCTAGAGTCTTACAGCAGAAGGGTTGGAGGACCCTCCGTGGCTGGCTAAGTAGTGTTGAAGGGAAAATAATCCCCGCCCATTCCTCTCCAAGCCCACATCCTTAAACAGTGTCTGCTCTTATCTGAGAGTCCAGGGGCCAAAAGGCATACGGCCCAGCAAGGAAATAAGGAAGGCCATTAAGAGGTGGAAATAGGAGACAAAGGAGGTGAAAAGGGAGAATTTTCTTATCCAGCCCAAATTCTTTTCCTGCTTGAGGGAAAGCCAAGATGTCATCCACAACAACCTCAGAAGCTTCCTGGACTGATGGTTGAGTCTTACTTCAACACTGTAAACAGAATAACAGGGATGTCTAGAACTCAAATTACAAATGCAGGACAGCATCTCCAGCACAGCTGAGGGTATAGCCCAGGGGTAGGCAACCTTCCCCTTTAAGGGCTGAGGGACTTCAGCTCCCAGAATCCCAGGAGCTATTGGCCAACATGGGACTATTGGCCAACATGGCTGAGGCTTCTGGGAGCTGAAGTCCCTCGGCCCTTAAAGGGGAAAGGTTGCCTACACCTGACTAGCATATGGCCTTCCTCTCTTCCTACTTCCCTCCACCTTCCCTAGCATTATTGTTTTTTCCAAAAAGTCCTCTATTCTCATGATGTGTTCAAAGTACGACAGTTTCAGTTTGGTCATCTTGGCTTCCAGGGAGGTTTCCAGTTTGAGCTGCTCTAGGACGCACTTGTTTGTCCTTTTGGCTGTCCATGGGACACTCTTCTCCAGCACCACATCTCAAATGTATTTTCTTCATTCGTTTGACCTTTTGGCTGTCCATGGGATCCTCAACACTCTTCTCCAGCACCACATCTCAAAGGAATTGCTTTTTTTCATATCATCTTTTCTAACTGTCCAGTTCTTACATCCATACATGGTAATAGGGAATACAATGGCTTGTATGATTCTAATTTTTGTGCTGAGTTGTATATCATTGCATTTCAGAATCTTTTCTAGTCCTTTCATAGCCACTCTCCCCATTCTTTGTCTTCTTCTGATTTCCTGACTGTAGTCCCCATTTCTATAAATATTTGATCCCAGGTATGGGAATTCTTTAACTATTTCTATTTCTTCATTGTCTAGGTTGGACTTGTGACGGTCTTCAGTGGTCATTTTTTTTTGTTTTCTTTATGTTCAACATTAAGCCTGCCTTTGCACTTCATCTTTGATCTTCCTTAGTAGGTGTTCCAGGTCTGTGAGGTTTTCTGCTAGTATTATGGTGTCATCTGTAGATTGTTGATATTCCTTCCTCCTATTTTCACTCCTCCTTCTTCCATGTCAAAGCCTGCTTTTCTAATAATATGTTATGCATACAAATTGAACAGAGGTGAACGGATGCAGCCTTGTCTGACCCCTTTGCAATTGGGAACCACTCTGTTTCTCTGTTTTCTGTTCTGACAGTAGCCTCATCAGGATTATCAGATTCCTCATCAGGACTATCAGGACTATTAGAACCGCACAATACCTTGCTGCAGTGTTTGCCTCCCTACACATGCCACCTGAGATAGCTGCCTTGCTCTGCCTAATGAAAGGACTGGGGTCCTGGGGAGAAGGATGTTTAGGAGACTGAAGGACCTGGGATGTAGTTTCTAGGATTGAGCAGATCACACACTGCTTACAAGGATCTTTCCTCTTTTGTCTTCTCCTCTGTCTCCCTGTCCCTGCGATTCGATTTGATTCGATTCAGGGGTTTCAGGGGTTTGTCGTTTCTGCCAAGGAAAATTTGACACCAACACATTAGAGACTAGAGAAAAACAAACAGGGCGAGACCTTCTCACTCCTTAGCTTCTCATCCCTCTCCACCCAGCAGCTAAAAAAAGGGAAGGGTGGTGTTGGTGGGAGGGAGGGAAGAAGGGAGGGCACTGCCTGGCAGCCTCATCATGAGCCGCAACTGAAGTAGGGTGAGCTACAAGCCCAGCTTGTTAATAATGGAACCCTTTTAAGCGAGATTATGCCAACTTCATAGCTTTGATCTTTGATTGCCAATTTGCATCTTTAAAGAGTTGGGACCGCTCCAGCCCTGGGCCTGACCCTTTGTGTTTCTCTCTTGGCTGATAGGTTTGTTCTTGATGCTTAAGCAGGCAGCTAACGGCTGATTAAAATCCTTTCGGCAGTGCTTAAATCAATGTAACAGACATGATAGGACCCTGCGTTCCAAGGCCACAGTGCATCCCACTGAAGCAACAGGAAGCCTAAGGGCAGGCAAGCTTTGGGCTCTCACCCTTGTCTCTTTTAGAGAATGGGAAAGTGGATTTGGGGACTCCTTTGAGTGGGGCAATACGAATTAATGTAAAAGAAGGGCTGGGGGATCATTGGCCCTCTGGATATTACGGCCTACCATTTCCATCACAGTAAGATATTGAGGGAGTTGCAGTCCAGTTACATCCAGACCTACGCAGAGGTTACTCATGGCTAAATCATCAGTTAAGTCTGTGGATAGCGACTATTACTATTGTATTCTGCTCATGTCAGTGGTCCACTTTTCCTGGCAAACTTGAAATGATATTGTGAGCCACCTGGACATGGGGTGATAAAACAATTAAAATGCTGTTTTGATGGAGGATTCTCCATTCAGCATGTCACTGCAATTCCTCACCATAGTAAAAATAATTTTGAAAAAGAAGCATAAGTGTGTGAAAGGAAGGAGGTCCTATAGCCAATCAATCTATCAAATCTCCCATGGACATCTAGTCCATCCCCAATAATTGAAGTAAAGTTTCTTATCCAGACCACTATCCAGCAATAGAGTGGGGTGACCCCTTGTACATACACAGGCCATACATAACAAAGCTATTTTTAGAACCAATAAAATAATAAACAATCATTTTAAATGCCCATTCTTCCTATACTTAAAAATAGTATAGCACTTACATGGATAAGGAGGGGTAAGTGTCCTTTGAGAAACTAGCCAGTCCCTTTCCCTTAAAATGCAAAATATCACTGCCTTAACAGTGTTTGCATGCAAAGAGAATTAATATATTTAATGTCTATTTTGTGTTTTTGTATTCCCTTCAGCTTCCAAATTCCCCTCTCACCATTTCTGGATACAAATGTTTATTTATTCCTTCATTATACTTCATTAAAAAGATCAGAGCAACTTACATGGGACACTCAGTGGTTTCTTTTCAAAGTACAGTACTCCACAATTTGGAACAGTTACTTTTTTTTTTTTTTTTTTACTTTAACTCCCAGAAATCTCTAGCCAGGATGACCAGTGACCATGCTGGCTGAGAGACTTTAGGAGCTGTAACCCCCAAAAGTTACATCTCCAAGCTCTCCAGTGTAAAGTCCATACTGATCAAGCTCACCTTTACATGAGCTTCATTAAGGCTATATATTAAGAAGACAAAAGTTAGATCCCACACATTGACTCCAAAGGTATGTCCATAAGTCCCAGAGGCATCCAGCCCCTTTGTGTTTTCACACAAAGGCAATGAATCATACAGAATTCCCTGTTCACAATATATCCACCTTCCCCACTTGAAAAATACCTGTCCCCAAATCTCCCTTCCATATGAAATGTGCCATATGAGGTTTTTTTTCTCCTTTGGAGCAGGGATAGCATAAGATAATGATACCCCCTATTAACGTTGAATGTGCTTGCTGGTTGGTATCCCTTTGGAAGTTCAATTAACACTGCTGCTGTTTTGAAACCCAGAGTGTTTGTAGTAGCTGGGATTAGTATGTCGGTAACAAAGGGAGGAAAACATATGCACGCTGTTTTCAGCTGATGGTATTGAGCAGAGGAAGTGGAGAGGGAAGGCAGAATTACTCAACAGAGCCCACCAAGATCAAGCACACTGAGATTTGCTTTGGAATAATCTCCCTTTGGCTAATATTTGCCAAGTGCTGTAGATGGAGTGCAAGGAATGTATTTGGTTGCCACCAGTAACATAGCAATTGACTTCACTCAGGACAGTGAAGCCTGAGGATTTCCACCAAGGTAGTAGGGCAACAGAACCCTTTTTCATCCAAATCACCCCTTCTTCTAGAAATTAATACAGTGTGCAATGACACTGGGCTTGTGTACTAGACATGGAAATTGAACCCAATCTGCTCTTTCACCTCTCGAGCAGTGCTACTCACAGTGATGGTCCATAGACTGGTGCTGTGAGTTTCCCAGAAAGAAAGAAAAAGCTGTAACCACTGGGCACAAATAGGGTGCCAGTCCATGGCACACTGTGAAGAAGAAAAAGCCTGACAGTGAACCACATTAAATACCTTCAGAAGTGCTACCCTAGGACCTTATCACACGGAGCCAAAAGCAGCAAGAATCCACACGGAATCAGGCGCTATAGTGCTATATTTTTCCGTGTGTTTACACGACGTCGCTCAGAACCCACTGAGAAACCGCTCGGAATGCAGCATCATTCGCATTCTTTTGAATGTCGGTTTCATGGGGCATTGCAATAGCGCGAGCGGAATTATAGAGCAATTATAGCGCTAACGCCATATGTTTGATCAGCATTTCCCTCTCGTGGAGCATTTCCACTTCATAACCCATGGTTCCTAGCGTTATTTCCCATGGGTCTGTGGGGAAGCATCTTATGACGTGTGCTTCCTGTTTGCACCACAGGTGTACTATATATCTAAATAAAGAGATATGTGTACTCCATTTATGCATATATACTCTTTTTCAAAACTCAAGCTTTATATAGTGTAGTAGTACATACCAATACATATGTTTACCGATGGGTAAATGTATATTTGTATACAGTGACATTGATAAATATAGGTATATATTCTTTTCTATTTCTATCTAGAACACATATATAAAGATCTATAGACATGGCCATGCAGCTGTACAATAATACAGCCAACATATCAAGTGTGCAAAAAGCATGCCAGCCACAGGATGACAAGAAAACCACACTGATTGAAAATGCATAAATTGTTTATTGTTCTACTCCACTATTATATGTTAAAAGCAAACATATACATACGTATAAACCAACATGTATGTATGATGGCCCGATGTGGCATATACCACACACAAACAGGCACCCATACAGAACCGCACATGTGTAAAGAACACAAATCTGTACCAGTATCAGTATATATATGTATCTGTACAAACTTGGATATATGTGCATTAACACACCCACACACCCACATTTGTATATATATATATATATATATATAGATGTATATACAGGAAAATTTATATGTATATATCTGTATCTGTATCTGTATATATATATATATATATATATATATATATATATTGTAATCACATCTATACATATGTAGACATTCGCCAAACAGCAATGGTTTCTTGCACTAGTGCACAGCAATATCTGTAAAGATATACAGACATCTACACATACATGTATGTTTGCTTATGTGCTGTTGCAAATACCCACACAGAAGCAAGCACCCAAAACCATGCAGAAGTGCACATGTGTAAGTAAAACAGAGAGAACTGTGTGTGTGTATATATATATATATATATATATATGCATATGTATATCTACACACATACACACACACATATATATATATATATATATATATATACACCTCTCTATATATATACACACACATATATATATATATATATATACACAGCTCTGAGGTAAAATGCAAAAACGTACATATGTCGTTATTTATATATATACAGATTTCAATATATGCTAACATCACATCCATAGCCATATATACATTAATAGAACAGTATGGGCTCATTGGTCAATAGCGCACAGCAATAGCGATGGTGAAGCAATGGCAAAATCGCGCAGCGGACGTGACGACAACAGCATCCGACGGGCATGGCGACCATCCCTGGGGCTGCGGATGTGCAAGCATAACCATGCTTGGTTCTGCGCTGAATCCTCTCACTTGTGTATGCTCAGCAAATACACTTTCCGGGGGGCGCTTCATCGCACTTTCGTTAATAGCGCAATTATGCTAGTTGCGTGTGCTAGCTATTTCCGTCTTGTGGAGTTGCTACCGCTATAGTACTGGAATGATGCTCATATCGCTTTCTTGCCACTTTGAGAGCAGTGTGTGATAAGGTCCCTAGAGTCAAGGCAAATAGGCAGGGGCAGGAAGTGCACAGTTTGCCCTAGGGAGGCAAAGGGGCAGGATTTGCTGCAGCAAGTAAAGTTTATTTTTCTGTTCTTCCACTAATTAAATTCAGACTGGCTTATGAGTTCAGCCCAATCTCTCCTCATTATCTCCTTTACACCAGGAAGCATGGAAGCAAGGGAAATATTAAAAGACATTCCTCCCATCCACAGACCCATTCCATCCTTCATTCTCCCACAGTAAACTTTGGTTACCAGGTCCTAACATGCTTGGATTTACTCTGAACAAATCTTGGAATGGAATCCCAGGAGAGGATCACAATAAGTCAGAATTGACTTCTAGGCACATAACAATAACCAGTGATACTCTAGAACTTCTCCAGAGCTAAGGAAGCAATTGACAGCCAGCACAGCAGACATGAACTCTATGTGGACTTGGGTAATACAATGGCATTTCTCACAGCATTGAGAATAATTAAACACATAATGTTTAAACTTTGATTGGGCTAGAGTTCCCAGACACCTGTGTGCATATAAATGTCATCCAGGAAAGACTGATGTACACACAGCAGTCACATTTACTGCATAATGTGCACAGGTGCCCTAAGTCTCCTTGGTTCTAAAATTGCACTTGTAGGTTAATTCTTCACTGACCAAGCTAAGGTTCCTGCTAGCTGGAGATCTATGTTTCAGGTATGTTTCTCTCTGTGTTACCCCCTGTGAAAAACACAGTACATCTTTTGGAAGTTATACCTTTCCACAGTAGGCTTTTTAGTACAGGCTTCTGCTCAAAGTGGTGGTCTGTGGACCAATGCCAGTCTGTGTCAAGTTTCCAGGAAAGAAAAAACAGTTGTAGTCAACAGGGACACATGTATGCCCCGAGCACATTGGGGAGAAAGAAGAAGAAACAACAGCAACAACAACAACAACAACAACAACAACAACAAGCTGGTCCCTCATATCAGATAGTTTAATAAGCACTGCATTAGTACATGAATTAAAAAACGTGTTTCTGCTGCACCACCGATTTCTGTTATTAAGGTTGTTTATTCATACATCTTCTATTAACAGTATTTGTGAAGATGTGGATTATTTTATCTTGTGCAAGTTGTGTAATTGCAAACAGAAGGTGCTGCTTGTAGTCCCTCATGACACACCAGCCTCTTCCATTCCATTATAACCGCACACACAAAGTCACACATGCATACACCTTTCTGAGTGCAATCAGAGTACTGACCAGAGCAGTGTGTGTGTGTGTGTGTGTGTGTGTGTGTGTGGTCGTATGGTGCCTGTGCAGAAGCAGCTGGGCCCCTTATCAGTCCAGAGTTAATTAAGGCCATGTCAGATGATAAGAGAACAGGATGTTGGAGTAGGAGCCAGGCAAGCAGAGGGGGAAGGGGGGCACTCGGCTAGGGAGAAAGCAATGCTGAATTGAACTCTCCCAAGGAAATAGGCTTGCAATACACCAAGACGAGAGATATGATTTGTGCCAGAAGCATTTGGGGAGGGGAAGGTTGAAAGAGCAGTGATGGAGGGTCTCCCAGATGGGAGAATAAGTGCATGGCCTTGCTGTTGTCAGGGACACTGTGGAGAAAACTGTGCATCACTTAAGGGGCAAGGACTAGCTTGAGGTTATGTAATTATGATAGGGACAAGGAGGGTTAGGAAGCAAAGACCTGAGTGTGTCAGGAAATATGGCTCCAGGTGCAGTTTTGCTCATATTGTAAGCAGAGGCCAGCAGCAAGTGATTCTTCTGCATATGAATCTGGGATCATCCATCTTGGAAGAGAGATGATACAGATTTGGTCTTTACCTTCCTTCATGCCCACAATAGTGGCATGACCTTAGCTCTCAGTCACAGTTGTATCTGAAGCTACCCTTGCAACATATTTAAAGCCATTGCTCTTCACAACACTTCTCCAAAGAAGAAACACAGCTCCCTTCCTCCCTTTTTAAACAACTGGCCTCTCCTGGTGCTAAAATGGCCAAAGAAAGCCAAACATGTGGCAAAAATACTCCAGTGTTTCCCTATAGATTGTTTTTCGGAGCACTCGGGGACATTAAGGGGCATTTGTTATGCCTAGGGGATGTCAAGGACTTAAAAAAACAGCCTGAGTCTGCATGTAGTCTGCAGGCCATACTTTATCCACCCTGCCTTAAAGTCAGTATGTTCACATTCACACTTTTCAATTTTACCTTAAACATCTGAGCTTCAACCACTTCAGCCTCCTCTTCCTCTTGTGCATTTTTCCTGTTCATTATGAGTCAAGCCTTGGTTTTATTTTTGACTTCCCTCTTTTCTTTTACCACCATATTCAGTCAGTTACCAAGCAGTGTTGTGTCTCCCTTTACAGGATTGCAAAAACACAACCCTTCCTTTCCATCCCTTCTGCAAAACTTTGGCTCATGTGTGCCTTGCCATCTCTCACCTGAAATAGATCCCCCTCTTGTTTCATGTTGGTCCCCTCACACTATTCCATCACTATGCTCTCAACATCCTTCACTTCTTTTGCCAGTAATCACTTGATGCCCCTCCTTAAACTATGCCACTCATTTCCTTCCTTCATGTGGATCCTGTTCATGCTGCTTGCCCTTTGCTTCAAAGCCCTCCACCTTATCTCTCTGCTCTTAAATCCCAATATATTTTTGTCCTTGATCTTCTTAAGATCCATCATTCTCCATCAATTCCCTAAAAAAGATTGTTCTTTCCTCTTGCTCTCCAAGTATATGTTTGGAATTGCCTCTCAGCTTTTCTGCATACTACCACATCTTTTACTGCCTCCAAATGCCTCCCCCAAGCTCAACTTTTCTGTAAACCCTTGGTACAACTGCCTAGTTTCCAAACCCTGATGGAACTTAGCCTAACTTCAGAAGAGGCAAGAGCAGGGGTAGGCAACCTTTTTGAGCCGGGGGCCGGGTTGCTGTCCCTCAGACAATTGGGGGGCCAAAGCACCAAAAATAAATAAATAATAAATAATAAATAAAAATAAAAATATGTATTTTTAAAAAAATTAAAAAATTAAAAAAAATATGCATGCACACTCTCTCAGCCCCAGAAAAGCCATGGCAAAACCCCTGTTGAGATTTTGCCAAGAAAACCCCAAGAACAAGTAATAACAACAATAATCAATATCATCATGTTGGGCGGTGGCGGCGGTGGCGGTGGCGGTGGCAGGACCAGCCTGGGGCCGGTCCACAGGCCTCAGGGGGCCGTATCCAGACCCCCGGCCTTAGGTTGCCTACCCCTGGGCAAGAGGATCAGCTATTCAATACTTCATCTTCTTTCTTATTGGACTTGGATTCTGGAGACTAGGGTTTGATTCCCTGTTTGGCCATGGAAACCTACTGGGTAACCTTGGATGAGTCACACACTCTCAGTCCCAGATAACCTGTGATAGGTTTGTCTTTGGGTCACTATAAGTTGGAAATGACTCAAATGGACACAACAGCACCCCCCCCCCCACCAGACCTTAAAGGACCCTTGAGATAATCTCAAACAGGAAAGGTCTGGTTGAGAGATTTTGTTGTTGTTGTGCACCTTTAAGTCATTTCCGACTTATGGTGACCCAAAGGTAAGCCTATCACAGGGTTATCTGGGACTGAGAGTGTGTGACTCATCCAAGGTTACCCATGGCCAAGCAGGGAATCAAGCCCTGATCTCTACATTCCAAGTCCTATACTCAAACCACTACAACACACTGGCTCATTGGTGGGAATTTTGGGTGGAAGCCACTGTGCTATCATGGGATTCATGATAATGAGGAAAGGGAAAAGCTGAATGTAGTCAAGATGTGCATGCTAGGCTTTGAGGAAGATGAAGAATAAGTTTGAAGAAATACTGAATGTGATCTTATAGGTAAAAACACTCAAGAATTGAGTTCTAAATGGATGGGAATTTCTAAAATGACCAATTTCAAAGCATTGCAACATGCAAGAACAATCAGAGGCATCTAAAGTAACTGGGGAGGCTGTTTGAGAGTTTTCTGATGTGTTCATATTAAAAAAGGACACACATAGCAAAAGGAAGGAATGCCAAGCCACCAAGGACAAGGACTAATCAATAGCTAACCTTGTAGGGAGAGTATCAGGAGACTGAAACATTGAATGAGATTAAGCTTGTGAGGTATTATTTTAAAAAAACAAAAAAGGAGTGGGTATTTTAAATTATGTTTGGAGCAAAAAGAAGTAGTAGTAGGTACATTAAAAGATGAAGATGGGGATGACACTGGAGGATGACACAAAGAAGACACAACAAGCTGAACTCTCATTTTGCCTTGTTTATTTTATATATATGCCACCTTTCCCCTAAATCGGACCCAAGGCAGCTCACAAAAGATACTTTTAAAATGGTACAGTTTTAAAAACAGAATTAAAAACATCACAGTAATATAACAAGTAAACATTAGAAAACCATTAAAAACATACAAAAGCAAACACCCCAATAAGGAGGCTTTTCATATTAAAAATCCACTTGGAAAAAAAGGTTTTGCCTGGTAGTGAAAAGAGAGCCTCTCACTGGAGCAAATTCCAAAAGGTGAGAGCACCCACTGAGAAGGCTCCCTCTCTCCACCCATTTTATTCTTTGCCTACAGGGGAAACTGTATTACATGATGCAAAAACAAATCCAATGATGGATGGAAGAAGGTGCAGCTTAAGATAGGTAAATACCGTAAGTGGTATAGGAACAAGGAATCACACTGAGTGAATTCAAGTTTTCAGGACTTGAAAACTGCATCCTACTTGCAGGTTTAATTTATAATTTTTGAGAATTCTTGGAGAAAATATGAAATGTTGCCAGACTAGAGGTAGGCAGGCAAAACATTTCCTCATCTTTGAGCTGTATGGGGTGGGGTGGGGATCCTGGCAACTACCAATGGGTCAGCTTGACATCAATACCTGGAAATTTTTAGAACAAATCACTACATGGTTAAGCTATAAACATTTTAAAAGCACAGAGACCCAGGAAAGGTTTCTCAAGAACGAATCATGCCCAACATGATATCTTTTTTCAACAGAGTTAGTAAGCTGGTAACTCAGGAGAATCTATCTGCAGATTCTCTGTATATACAGGATATATTCATTTCATCAAGTTTTCAACACCTTCCTCTGTTATATTCCTGTTGGCAAGTAAAATGTAGGCTAGACAGCACTACTGTTATATGGATGGGTAACTGGTTGAGGGACCATACTCAAAAAGTGCCCATTAACAATCCTTGTCAACCTGAAGCCCAATGACAAATGGATTGGTGCAAAGTTCTGCCCTGGACAGAATGGCAAATATCGTTATCAGTGACTTGGACAAAAAGTAGAGGGAATGATCATCAAATCTGCAATAACATCAGACTGGATGCGTAACTAATCCATTAGAAGCCAGGAACAGGATTCAAGATAATCCTGACAGGAGGGAGAAATCAGCCAAAACTTAAAGAAAAAAAGAAAAGAAAAGAATTTCAGCAGAGATAAATGCAAAGTTCTGCATTTAGGTAGGAAGAAGCAATTGCACAGATAGAGGATGGCTTGACAGCAGAACATGTGAAAAGGATCTAGATGTTTTAATAGTCTACCATTCAATTATAAGGCAGCAGTGCAGCACAGCAGCTAAAAATACTAATATACAACTCTAGATTGAATTAACACAGGTACGCTGTAGAGCTCACTGTAGGATAGATAGCGTGTTCAGTTCTGGGAACTGTAATTTAAGAAAGATACTGACAAACTAGATCATGTCCAGAAAATGATAATGGAAATGATGAGGAACCTGAAGACTAAACCAGATGAGGAAAGGCTGAACAAACTGGATACATCTAGTGTGAAGAAGAGATACTATGATAGCTGCCTTTGGATATTTGAAGGGCTGCCATACAGATGATGAAGAAAACGTATTTTCTGTTGCACCAGTAGTAAGACCTAACCCAACAGGTTCAAATTACAAGAAAGAGGACTTTTGACTAAATGTTATGTGCCTTCAAGTAATTTTACACTTATGGCAACCCTAAGGGGAATCTATCACCTTATCATTTTCGAAAGATTTGTTCAGAGGAAGTTTGCCATTGCCTTCCCCTGAGACTGAAAGCATGTGACTTGCCCAAGGTCACCCAGTAGGTTTCATGGACAAGCGGGGAAACAAACCCTGGTCTCCAGTCAAAGTCCAACATTCAAACCACTATGCCACACCAGGAACTTATTAGTGGTACAGTGGGCTCTTAGTTTCTGATAGGGTTTGGTCCCAGGTTTCCCTGTGGATTACAAAATCCATAGATGCTCAAGTCCCTTTAAATACAATGGCATAGTGAAAATAACAAAATCAAGGTTTGCTTTTTGGAATTTACATCTTTTTTGAATACTTTCATGCCATGTATGGTTGAATCTGTGGATAAAGAATCTGTAGATATGAAGGGTCAACTGTATAAGAACAGCAGTCCTTGAACAAAAGAACTACAAGGAAAATTGGAAAGAAAAATATCAGTTGGAATGTATCCAGAGACTACAGTCCATCAGCAGTCGGTTGAAAAGAGACAGTGGTTTCCTGGCACACTACACACATTTGAACATTATCTAACCCTCGCTGAGGGCATCCTTGACCAGTTTATTACATCTCTTTGGTTCCTGCACTACATTCTGATACTCATTCATATGGTTATCCATTCTCCTGGTGTTAGGCAACATCCTTTCTCCTGCCTTTGTCCCCCAATGACCATAGTAAAACTGAACTTGTCACTTCATCTCCATACCTCCAATTACAATTGATATTCTCACACACAACCAGCTTCTACAGGTCTGTCTCTGAACTCTCCATTTCACCATGCATCTAAGGAAGTAGACTCAACTCTACAAAAGCTCATGCTACCAGCTTCTTTCTTTTAGGGCCTAAACAGACTGCCAGAAATAGTGCACATTAAATTGAGGCACTGCCCTGGCTCAGTGCTAGGGAATCATGGGAATTGTATTTTTTTCTGGGACATTGAGCCTTCTCTGTCAGAGAGCTCTGGTGCCACAATAAATTACAGTTCCCATGATTCCCTAGCACTGAGCCAGGGCAGTGCCTCAATTTAATGTGCACTATTTCTGGCAGTCTGCTTAGGCCCTTAGTTAGTCTCAAAGGTGCTACAAGATCTCTTTGCATACTGATTTTTCAGACTCATGGCTATATCTATTGAACTGTATAAGCTGTTTGATAGTGGAACAAACTACCTTAAAAGATAGGGAGCCTCTTTCTATAAAGGACTTTAAGCAGAGGCTAGGTGGCCACCTGTAAGGGATTTCGTAATACTGAATTTCTTGAATTAGCTGGGGTTTGGACTAGATAACCCTTAAATTCCCTTCCAACTCTAAAATAAAAGCATGTACAAACTGAAACAACTGTGTGCTGCTCCCTGGCTTACCCCTGCCTCCACATCCCCCCCCCCTTGCTTCTCTTGTGTTCAATTTTAGGTTGTAAGCTCCCTGGAACAGGGGCCTCTTCTCTTGTACTCTATAAAATACTATGTATGCTCATGGACATATAATCCATGTATATAAGGAAGTAGTTTCATTAGACTTAATTTCAGACAATTGGGCTTGGCTCCATAGCATCCCTTCAATGGGTCAATTAGTTATTTTAATTTAAGCAATTTTTATCATACAAATTCCTGGACATGTAGCTATAAGGACATTAATGTATGCTGGGACTACAGACAACTGCTATGGCAAATGGTCATATCCAGAATGTGCTACGGAGCCTCTGCCATTAGTCTGGAGATGAACTCAGTACTCATGAGGGCAGTTTTTATAAGAAGGAGACAGGCATGAATTTATTCTTGAGAGAAAAGTATAATTTCCAAAGTTTTGCAGCCAGAACTGTTTCCTCTTTCACTCCACAGCCTATTTATCCACTGCTATGCCTCCTTGTCATTTCCTGTTCCACAGCCATGACACTGCACATAGGATTTTTCTTTAACTGTTCTTGGAGAGCCAGTGTGGAGTAGTGGTTTGAGTGTTGGGCTACAACTCTGGAGACCAAGGTTTGATTCCCTGCTCAGCCATGAAACCTACTGGGTGACCTCGGGCAATTCACAAGCTCTCAGCCTCAGTGGAAGGCAATGGCAAACCTCACCTGAACGAATCTTGCCAAGAAAACCCCATGATAAATTCACCTAAGGGTTGCCATAAGTCAGAAATGACTTGAAAGCACACGACAAAAAATTCTTCTCTAGCTTATTCATGTTACTTTCAAAGACTACTTGAACTAATGTATACTCTCAGTGGCAGCTGGTGGATCCTATGTCAGTGAGGCAGTTAGCCTGCTCTGGATTTTAACTCAGACTTTAAAGGACTTTTCTGAAGTGCTAAACCAGAATAAGTTCATCATTATGGATAGCTCATTTAAAGTTGTGCTACGTCCCAAGCACACTGAATGTCCCACTGTTATGAACCACCATGGTATGCAACCCACTAGGACAGGGGTAGGCAACCTTTTTGAGCCAGGGGCTGGGTTGCTGTCCCTCAGACAATTGGGGGGCCGAAGCACCAAAAATAAATAAATAAATAAATATTTAAAAATATATATATGCATGCACACTCTCTCAGCCCCAGAAAAGCCATGGCAAAACCCCTGTGGAGATTTTGCCAAGAAAATCCCAAGAACAAGTAATAACAACAATAATCAATATCATCATGGTGGGGGGCGGCAGCGGCAGCAGCGGCAGTGGCAGGACTGGCCTGGGGCTGGCCCAAAGGCCTCAGGGGGCCGCATCCGGCCCCTGGGCCTTAGGTTGCCTACCCCTGCACTAGGATAAAAAACAAATAAAACAACAACAACTCAGAGCAAGCTAATAAGCATTCAAAATTAATATAAAAACTCTGCTAATATGCCCTGCCACTTTTCCTGTTCAAGACATATGCACTGGCTATTTCTTCATTTGTAGCTGGTGACAAATCAGCCACAGCTGCATTCAATCATGTCCAATCCTCCTGGGTCATATAGTCCAATATAATAATATTTTATGCCACAGAATGTCACATGGGTTTCTTAATAGAAAATATGTCATGTTATATGAAAATGGCAGCACTGAGTGTGGTATGTGGTACTGACACCTGCCATAATGTGTATGAAGAGTATACCTACATACATAACTGAAGGGATCAGAGTGAGACCAAAGCATAACAGGGGACAGTTTGCTCATAATCTCTCTCCCTGTAAGATTCAGAGGTAGGTCTACTGAATAAGAACCGGGGCTTGTCAAACTGTGGGGCAAGACCCCGAGGGGATGGTGCAAAAGTTGCTCAAGGGGAGCACAAGACTTGGAAGCCTTGATCCCTCCTTCTCCACTTCCTAAACTTCTTCTGTCCTGGAGGGAAAGAGAATGAGGGCATCTGTAGCAACTGCTTCTGCCTAAGGAGGAGGAGGATAGTGGGGAAGATTGTTGGATCATGGCTGCTACTTCTTCTTCCTCAACCTGTCCCATGTCCTAGCTCTCAGGATGAGATGCTGCTGCATGAATATATTCATAAATATACATGAATGTGTGAATGAAGATATGCACACTAAACAAACAATTTTTAAAACTCGCTTACAAAGTCAAAAGAGGGAGGGTGACATCTGTATGTAGATGTAAAGGGGGTCAGAAGGATAAAAAGCTTGAGAACCACTGGCCTATTATATTGCTTTCAACTGACCTATACAAGGGGAGGGGGATGTTCAGCCTTCCAGAAACTGCTGAATTGCAACTCCCAGTGCTTCTCACTATTGGCTATGTTAGGGCTGCTGGGCTTTGCAGTTCAACATTTGGAAGGCCACAAGGTTCCCACACCTAGTCTATATGGATTTTAAAATGGTGGATTGCAAATCAGAAGAAGGATCACTAAATCAAGCATTTCATTCTCTACTGTGGCCAACTAAATACTTTTGAGTAGTCCACCATCAGGTCATTAAGGCAATAGCCCTTCACTGCTGCTGTCCCTCAGGAACTGCTGGGGCACTATGCTATCACAAAAATACCTGGGATGATGGTTGTGCTTTCTCCGAGATTGTGCAAGGGCACAGCCAATAATTGAACTACACATCTCTCTCTCTTTTTTCCTGTGTAGGTGGAAAACTAAGAGCTTTGGTGCTGGCTGTATAATTGGTTGTACAACTGTGGACTCTAATGGCATCTGCTCTACACTAAAAGCCTGTATGATGCTGTATCTGAATTTGTGGCAGCATGCCATTCCAGGAGACTCTTGCACCCAAGAGCAGACAACAGACCTCTCTCCTCCATGAATCTGTCCAATTTATTTATAAAAGCAATGGGATTCACAGATCTTGTGACCGTGAATTCAAGTAGTTAACTGTGTGTTGTGTGCACAAACATTTTGTCTTATATCTATTGCCACTTACTTTCATTTGTAACCTAGTGTAGTGGGAAGAGGGAAGGTTTCTCTTGTTCTGCTGCATGCATATTTTTATAACTCTTTATTATATTTTCCCCTGAAGCTAATAAGCCCCAAACATTTGAAATTTCTGCCTAAGAACAAGCTGGCTGCCCTTTCGTACACCTTTTATAAATATTTTATAAAGGTTGCAGAAACATTTATACACTCCCACGCACACAAAGACAGGTAATACATGTACATATGCAAATAAGTCACAACACTGTGTTTCTCTACATCTAGAGAACTGTACCTTTTATTTTAATAAGAAAGCAACCTTCTGGCCCTTATTGCTTAAAAATTATTGAGCATTGGCTAGTGACATTTCAGAAGCTACATGAGAATGAACCTCCATAAAATCCTACTCTGCTACTCCACTATGGCATGGTGATGAGACTGGGCTGTCAAAGGTTATGACAGTGAAGCAAAAGCTCTAGCAGCTTCTATCAAATTGGTGAAGCTTTGGGTATGGTTCTGGTGGCAAACTGCTTGTCTGCAGTCTAAGAATCAGCCAATCTAAGTATAGAGGTGATCACCACAAGAAGGATGGACACAAGCTGACATATTAACCATAGCTGGAAAGAACCCAGTGATGGTGCTGAAATAGTGGCAATCTGCATTGGTGGATGGCCTACCCACATGATGAAATCGTGGCTCTTCGAAGTAAGGAAATGAACAGAACCTTCAACGGACAAAGGGCTAACATGACCAACCAACTGCCCCTCTGTACAGGCAGCAGAATGATTTGAAATAGTTATGTGTCTTTTGGCTTAACATGATGTCTGAATCCATCCCACCCCCTGTGATGTGATCTCTGCTAAGCCTACAGCTCCTGGGGTGGGGTGGGGGGCTGGGCTGGGCTGGGCTGGTTTGTAAACTCCTATGCCCCCCCAGGCCTAAATACCCTAACGGCACCAAATCCTATGCAGGGTCAACCCTGGTTAGCCCTTGGATGGGATAATAGCAATGGATATTAGGAAAGAGAGATCCCAGAGGTCCAAGCAGGGTTCAGGCAAGGGAGAGGCACTAGGGATCACATTGCAAACATATGATAACTAATGGAGCATACCAGGGAATTCCAAAAGAAAATTAGCTTGTGCTTTATAGACTATAGCAAAGCCTTTGACTGCACAGACTATGAAGGGCTATGGAATACCCTTAAAGACATGGGAGTGCAGCACATCTGATAGTCCTGATGAGGAATCTGTACTCAGGACAAGAGACTACTGTCAGAACAGAAAATAGAGAAACAGAATGATTCCCAATTGGCAAAGGGGTCAGACAAGGCTGTATCCTTTCACTCTATCTGGTCGTATGCAGAATATATTATAAGAAAAACAGGCTTGGAAACAGAAGAAGGAGGAGTGAAAATAGGAGGAAGGAATATCAGCACCACAGTACTAGCAGAAAACCTCACAGACCTGGAATACCTACTAAGGAAGATCAAAGAAGAAAGTGCAAAGGCTAGCTTAATGCTGAACATAAAGAAAACAAAAATGATGTCCACTGAGGACCTTCACAAGTTCAACCTAGACAATGAAGAAATAAAAATAGTAAAAGAATTCCCATACCTAGGATCAAACATTGATAGAAATGGGGACTGCAGTCAGGAAATCAGAAGAAGACTAAGAATGGGGAGGGTATGGATGTGAGAACTGGACTGTTAAGAAAGATGATAGGAAGAAAATCCATGCATTTGAGATGTGGTGCTGGAGAAGAGTGTCCCATGGACAGCCAAAAGGACAAACAAGTGGGTCCTAGAGCAGATCAAACTGGAAACCTCCCTGGAAGCCAAGATGACCAAACTGAAACTGTCGTACTTTGGACACATCATGAGAAGAGAGGACTTTTTAGAAAAAACAGTAATGCTGGGAAAGGTGGAGGGAAGTAGGAAGAGAGGAAGCCCACATACTAGATGGATAGACTCTATTAAGGAGATCACAGGTATTAAGGGGTTGCAGGAATTAAGGACAGCAGTGAAGGACAGAGAGTCTTGGAGATGTCTCATCTATAGGGTCGCCATAAGTCGAGATCGACTCGAGGGCAGTTAACAACAACAACAAAGGCTATATTTCAGAGGAAGGGAACTGGCAAAACCACGTCTGAATATCCCTTGCCTAAGAAAACCCTAAGAGATTCATGTTGTCACCATAAAGTCAACAGGCACTCTGAAGACACATATACACACACATGCCCCCCAGCACATTGGGGGGAGGGTAAGACCTGTATGCTTAAACAGTGTTCCCAGATAGATAGTCAAGACCAAAGATTGGGCTCTTTCAGAGTGCTCTTCCATCCCCCTCATGCTCATTCCCTTCGGTCTCCAAGGGCAATGGAGCCTCTGCAGAGTCCAATCAGCATTTTGCTGGAGAGACAGAAAATACAAAAGAGTCTTTGCAAATAATTAGTGAGTGTAATTGTAGCTGATCTTTGATTAATGAAGAGGGATTCTCGCTGCCTTAGGAGTCCCGGACGTCGTGTGCAAGAGCGAGTGGTAATACTGTGAGGTGGGGGGAGAGTTAAAGGCCGCCACATGCAGCCTTAATTGTTCTGTTTGGAGATTATTTATCACCTCTGTGCTCCCTGCACAACAGAGCTGGCTATTAGTAGCTCCCAGGCTGTAGATGGACATGGAAATGGGAAGGAGGCGAGGGAAAGGGGGCAGGAAGTCAGAGGGCATGGTGGGGCACATAAGCACAGCAAAGCTGCTGTCACAGCAGGGACCCTTTCCTTCCTAGGTCCATTTTGACAGCCCCTCTAGAGATCCTGAAATGGAGAGGGGATAATGAGCCTTTGCAGAAATCAGCCCCCACTCTCATCTACATCATTCTGCTGCAATATTGCTGACCACCCCTCTCCCCCATAGTTGGTCCCAAAGGCATTAGTGGCACTTGGGCCCACCTCTGATCTAGACAGTGAGGTTACAAGCCCCACTTAGCATGTGGCCAGTAAATACTTCTCCGTATGCCTATTTCTCTCCAATCCCTCTGTATTGTAAAATTTCCTACTCCAATGTGCTGGGAAAGAAGTCCTGATCAATTCCATCTCCCTCCTAGATGTAGGCTCAGCCAAAGAAGTCAGCAGGGATTACACATCAAGGCTCTTCTGGCACACCTAGTGATGTTCTCTAAAGGCAAGGAAGATTAGGTGAAGCCCAATCTAGCCTAGCATTGTTGTTGTTGTTAACTGCCCTTGAGTGGATCTTGAGTCATAGCAACCCTATGGATGAGACATCTCTGTCCTCTACTGCTCTGCTTAATTCCTGCAACCCCTTAATACCCGTGACCTTAGTAAGAGTCCATCCATCTGGCATGTGGCCTTCCTCTCTTCCTACTTCTCTCCACTGTTCCCAGCATTATTGTCTTTTCCAATGAGTCCTCCCTTCTCATGAAGTATATGACAGCCTCAGTTTGGTCATCTTGGCTTCCAGGGAGGCTTCGGGCTTGATCTTCTCTAGGACCCATTTGTTTGTCCTTTTGACTGTCCATGGGATCCTCAGCACTCTTCTCCAGCACCACATCTCAAATGTATTGATTTTCTTCCTATCATCATTCTTAACTGTACAGCTCTCACATCCATACATGGTAATAGGGAAAATGATGGCTTGTATAATTCTAACTTTTGTGCTGAGTTGTATATCTTTGCATTTTAGAAGTAAGCACGCGCTTCACTTCACGTCCTCTTAGCAATGCTGGACCACAGAATCCAAAACTGAAAATGTGAGGCAGATCATCTGGAGCAATCATCCCAGACTAGTGGAAGAATAAAAGACAGGATAGATCATCAAGACAGCTGTCATACTTTGTACTGGTTCTGAAAACTCTTTATTACTAGGTCATTTTGTGACCACTGCCTGCAGAGATAATACAGTTGCTAAATATATACTTGTACAACCAACTGTTCTTATGTTTAGTGGGGATCTGGAAGCCTGCACAGCTGTGACCACAAGGTGTCAAATACAGCACCTAATGCACAATGGAGGGACGGCTCAGGACAAAGCCAAGTTTTTGGACCCTGTGGTTTTAGGGGAAAAGGCAGATAATGCAATGACAATATTTGCTAAAAGAAAGATAAAAGTCTTGGTGGCTTTCTAATGACAGCAGCATTTTCCCCCATTTAGTACAACTATATTTTCAGTTTTCTTCTACGGCCAACATCCTCTTTATGCTTACTATCTGTCCCATGATTTTTCCTGAAGTTCCAGTTCCCGTATGTAAAAGCACAACTATAAGTTTCTGAAATGTGCAATAAAAAGCCTCTACAAAGAAATTAAAAATGTGGAAAACATTATGGAAAATTGCCACCATTTAAAATTAATTCCAATTTAGAGAATACATAAAGTGCAAAACTTGGAATGCTTTTGTGAATTCCAGAGCCCCTCCCTCTAACAGTGCTTGTTTTTCAGATTGCAATGGAGTGTACCTGAGGGAAACAGCGTAGTGTATGTGAAGTCACAATTCCCTGCATTGATCATATGGATCAGCAAGAAATCTGGATGAGCAGCATGGGCATAATGTAGCCAGTAGTGTCACTTTCGCTCAGCACCACACTATGGCACATGAGAAGTGTGTTATTCCCACAACACAACCCTCTGCTAGCCATGGCCAAGGTGACTTAACAGCAACTAGCCATTGACTAGAAAAGAATTCCCTCCCATTATGACACTGGACGTTTTCACACTGCGCAAAAGGAGGACGCTAGCCGGCCTCCCGCCGGCCTCGCTCCGGCGCCATTTCCCGTGTGTTTACACACACGCGGCGGCAAACCCCGCCCCTTCCGGTGTCATCCCTGCGTCCGGCCGGCTTTTGGCTCCGTGTGTTCAAACACACGGAGCCCTAAGTCCGGCGTCACTCCGGACGAACCAAGGATAACTCCGGCTGAAGCGGCATAAAGGTAATTCCGGCTGTCCAACCGGAATTAGCCTTTCGGCGGCGGAGCCATTCCGGAATCGGCGGCACGACCCGTTCCGGAATGGCTCCAGCCGGCTTTAGGAGGACAGTGTGAAAACGTCCACTGTCTTTTCTTTATCTGGGAGTGTGCTAAACCAGCAAGGGGAAACTGGAGGCATAGGAATGTTCCAAGTTGGGGGGAGCGTAATAAAAGGAGAGAAAACAGATTGGAGGATGGTTAGAGGAAAGCAATTTTCTTACAAGTTCTGCTGACAAGTCCTGAATCTGAAAGCTTTTAAGAAAATTAAGTAGCTGGGAGATAGGATCAGGAGTCCTCTTCATAGACAAGCAACTGATTACAAGATAAGACATGGATCTATGGTCCATTTTCATCCTAGAGATAGGTAAACAATGCAGTGTTTGAAGGGTCTGCTTAGCTTGTTTAATAGTAACTAACAAAAGAAGACAGACTGGAAAGTGGGGGGGGGGGTCTGTGAGATGGGCTGGGGGAAAACCAGTGACTGATATGTTTTTACTTCAGGCTGTTTAAGTCTAAAGCAGACTACTGGGAACATTTCCCAAAGGATCCCATAAAAGTGGGAAAAGGGACAATGAAACGGCAGATTAAATTTAATGCCAGTAAGAGCAAAGTGAGGCACACTGGGAAAAGCAATCCTTCTCTTGAGTTAAGAGTTATGATGGGCTCTATGTAAGGCTGCTCCCACTCAGCAAGGAGATTTAAGGGAGTCCTTGTGGCTAGCTCCCTGAAAATATCACATCAATGGGTACCTGCTGTCAAAAGCAGCCAAGATGATAGGAGTAATTACGGAAGGTATAAAAAATAATAATAATAGAGAAAATAGCTTCAGTACTGTTATATATAAACCTATATGGAGTACCCATATAAACATTTTTGGTAACACTACCTAAAAAACAAGGGGGGAAAAGGACATAGCAAAACTGGGAAAGGTACAGTACAAATACAGGCAACAAAATCATCAGGAGATGTAGCCATTTCATATCACGGAAGATGTAAGAATAATATTAGGGCGTCAATTTCTAAAATAGACAAAGACAGAAGATCAAGCTGTTACAAGATAATTAGCAGAGGATACAAAGTAGGGAATGCAATACCTTGAATTGGAACAACTTTGGCAAGCCTTTGATCTTTCAGACACAATGAAGAAGAAGCAGCTAAGCCCTGAACACTTCAAACAATTGGCAACAATAGAGATAAGGCAGGAGATTCAGGCTGAGGATGATGTCAAGAAGGCAGTGTCCTAGTGACCCAGGATGATGTGATCTCCACACATTTTGGGATTTTCAGAATCCACTCATATCCTGATTTTTAATGTTTGAAATTGTATTTTGAAATAAAATATAACAAGCCCTCTTTCCTACAAAAGGCCATTTTAGGAAGTGGAACAAGAAGCAGTGTGTGCTCATTCTATGGAGTCTTTCTGTGCTTATAATTATTTTGCTCTGTGTATTCATTTGAGGATTCCACAACATTTTGATCTGGGTCCTGTGGTTACCACTGGGACACCTGGATTTATTAAAAGTGCAAAATATTTTACAATACCCAGTTCTAGATTCCCTTGTTTTTGTCTTTAAAGTATGGCAATTATAGAATACGGAAATGATCAGGAGGTTTGAAGCATAGTCATTCCACCATGTTAGGTTGCTACATCCACTTCTGGAAGATTCTTGCCGACACCAGTGAATTCAAAGTGGACAGTGGGACATCTACTGTCAAAGTGATTCTTCAGCATGTATTCCCCTACTTTGGGTATGTAATTGTTTGTAATGCCTGATATGATAATAATCACATTTCTCATTAACTTCTCATGGTACCTAAGCATCATCTTCAGGAATCTAAAAAGCTGCCTCATGTCTAAACTGATTTTAAAAACACACATACACACACACAGGGAGAGAGATCTAGTCTCTTTTTTTTAATTGGCCACTGAATGGTTAGTGTAACATTAAAAAGGAACAGGTTATAAGATGGTGTTTAAATAAGCAGCAACATTCAAAGGGGAAAAAAGGCTGGATTTCCCCACCCCCAACACATTTAATTTTTAAAAATCTATCAGTCATTCCACTCTTTAAAGAACATACACAACCACAGATGCACACTTCACCTATTAATCTCATTGCCACAGGAAATATTTTTTAAAACCCAGCCACATGAATGGGTTGATATATAACCTATTCATATTAGTCAGCAAAATACTAATGATGGCAGAGTTTGCTCTTTTTTAGGGAGATGACTAGAAGAGTGCAGAGATTTGTTTGAGAACATTTTGGCAGACACGGTGAGTTGGGCAGATTCTGGTGTAAAAGTGAGCTTCCCTCTGCTACTAATTTTTCTATTTGATGGAAGCATGGGTTAGGGTAATATCCTGCTCCCAGTCTTATCAGCTATGTTGTGTGCAGCTCTTCAATCATGACAGCAGCCAAACTGTTCCCATGCTGGATGGGTCAATGAGTTGCTGCCTAGTTCATTAGGGGGTTATATAGGATTGCACTGGTGAATCAGAAGCCAAAGCTGGGTGTCCTCCTAGAATAATCTCCATTCCTTCTCATCAACTATGCTTGTTAACATAACAACATCAAATTCATCTCCTCCCTCAAACTTACTCTGCATAGGTGGAGAAGGTAAGGAGTTGGACTGATCTCCCAGCCCTGTCACCAAACAGCAACTAATTTTCTCAGCTTTGTTTTCCCCACCTTTCCAATCTCTCAATTCATTCCCCAAAAGGCTAGCATTTAATACAGAGCTTCCAATTGTTTTTTTCAGAGCAGCTCTCTTGTCCCTCTCTGCAGTTCTGACTGAGTGCTTGCTCTCCTGACAAGAACAAAGCCAGCAGACCCAAAGGGGCTTGCAATTCTTACAACAGCATCGCATTCTTGCCCCACAGAAGGCACTTGCAAAGTCAGTAAAGGGGACACTTAAAGAGCTCATTTCAAAAGAGTGCAAGTAAACTGTAAAAATGTAAGAAATGCTGTGCAAAATCATGAAATGCCATCGGATTCAGCATCCTGTTCCTACAGGGGTCAATTAGATACCTTAAGGAAGCTCAAAAGCAAGACATGAAGGTAATAGCCCTCTCCCACTGTTGATCCTCAGCAGTTAGTAGTCAGAGACTCCAGGCTGTTGAATTTTATGTAATACCTAAAAATACACTTGTTCACCTGAGCTTTTGACATTTAACCTCCCCCAAACTTTACTGTCTTAAGATTATGCACTGCTTTTTGTTTAAACTCCAGATTTACAGTTTGTTTTAATGGAGTGTAAATTCTATATTTTTATTATGTTGTATACTGACATTGGTATGTTGTGAACCTACTACACTTCAATCGCGAGGGATTTATATATTAAATATAATAAATACTAACTGACACAGTACGTTGGCTCCTCTGACTACAGATTCTGTCTATATGTTAGAGAGGGAGGGGGAGCAAAGAGGCACCTCCCACTGCATGAACTGGAAAAAATGTGGCAAAAACATGATTTGCATTACCATATTGTGTTCTTCCTGATTTCTGCACAGGAAGGACCACTTCCTTAGGCATACACATATAAAAATCATGTGAAAATCAGTGTGTTGTAGTGGCTAGAGAGTTCAATTAGGCAGAGAGAGGGCCATTTAATATATAGATTTACTTAGCCATAAATGTCACTAGGTAAATTTGAGCCAGTCAGTCTCTCGTAGTCTTATCTACATCTCAGATCTGTTGGGATGATAAAATGGAGGGAGCATATATTGTCCTGAGCTCCTTGGAAGAAGGATAGAATACAAATGTAATAAATAAATACACATATTTACACATATATGTCTCCCCCCATAATGGGATAGTATGAAGAGACGTGATGAAACCACCTTGTTGCTGATTAACAAGTCTGAATCTCATCTGTGACTGGGAAGAACATTGCCTGGAAACCCCATGTATACTGCCCTGAGTTCCATTATTGAAGAAAGACAGAGTATAAATATAACATGTTCTCTTACTACATTCTTCTGCGCATTGTGTACTACCTCCAATGCATGATTCCCTTGGTCAATGCTTATATGAACCACATCTAGGGCACACAGTGCATTTGAAATAGTTCTCTCTTCCATCCTAGCAGAGGGAGAGAGAGCATGGAAGAGAGAGAACATCATGTAGATTAATTACATTTGTATGAACTGTTCTCTTCCTTTGACTCAGGGCACTTATCATGAATTTAAAGAAAAGTTATGTGTTAATTATGCTACATAATAAAAGTATGCCTAAATTAAAAATCACAGGAATGATTCCCTTAGACCTGAGCTTCAAAGAGAGAGCAAGGTTGCTGCCATGAGCCACAATAATGCCTTACTACTATGCCTTCTATGTTAGATTTTCAGCATAGGAAACTCCACCTGATTGTAAACATCATGATCAGATTTTGGTGTACAGGAGCCATTACTGTGATTCTTGGAACTATCTGTATAGTTTTGCCAATCAGTGTTGGAAGGACAGTGTTCAAAGTGTGGCCAGATTGTTGTTGGACCTTTGCTTCTTTAGTACACCAAGCTTTCCTGTGACATGACTTTGTTGCTTGTTACTTGATCCTCCTAACTCACACAGAAAGGGGATACGTATGGGTGCCTGTGTGCAGTCCAGGTTTCCCTCTTTTGCACATGAGATAGTTATCATGGGCTGCCACTGTGGCAGGGACCCACACAGGCTCACTGGAAAGGAGAAGACTGGAGAAAGTGAAGAAAATCCAGATTCTCACTCCTATTTTGAAGGCTTGGCTCGACCTTCTGGCCTTCTATTATCTTGGTGCTGCATGCGTGTCAGGAGGCTCAAGCAGTCTGCGGTTTAGAAAAGGGGGAAACATCGTTTTAAACAATTATTGTTTTTTCCACCTGACTGGCTGCAAACTTGTTAATTTTTTCCCCTTTAATGTGCAAAAACGGAGACAGCAGCTGCATGGAAATGAGTCGCCCTCCTATCCCCAGGCCCTGGCTGGCATTCAGTGTATGCCGGCCTCTAGTGCAATCACAGGCTTCTATAAATAAAGCCCAATATCTCATCAATGGCAGAACAGCCATGCTTTATAGAGTTGTCTGACATAAAACCGTCCCTCTTTACGGCCCTCAAACCATTTGCGTCATTTAGCACAGCTCTGTAAACCTTCTGTTCCCTACTATACCTATGTGCAGTGCCTAATGGCAGGGACATTGCCACATACTCCATTCCAGGGAGCCCGGGATCTCCTGGTGCCTCCCACACATTTACAGCTGGTGACATGTGGAACCAAAATATACTCTGAATAAAATGGCAGGAACCCTTAAATCCAAAGATGAAGCCCACAGCTGAGGCTGGGATACATTCAATATAATACAGATACATCCTCAGATAACATTTCCCAATGCCCATTCTTCCCTTCTCCCAAATTACTATTCCCTCCTTTTTGAGTTTGGTTAGGGCTTTGTAACTCTCACTTGCTCCCAGTTTCTTGACTCAGAATCTGTAAGTGTCTGCCACAGATTGGCACATTTACTGCCACCATATAGTGTGCAAAAATAAAAAAATAAGAGTTCTGTGCATTAATGAAATGTAGAGGGGTGACTTTAATGCAGTATCTGCAAGGCCAATTCATATAACATTTTTAAGGTGGAATTGTCACCACAATCTGCTTTTTTAAAGTATGGTAAAATTGCAAATTATACCAGATGAGGTTCTCTCCCAAGACCTTTTTTCCAGATGGAAATAGAGGACCACAGTGTTAATTATATGAACTCACTTTCAGACCACTTCCTATTAATCAGTACAGCCAGCCCTCCCTATCCACGGATTCTTTATCAAGCATCCACAGTTTGAAAATATTAAAAAATATATAAATACCTAAAAGCAAGCCTTGATTTTGCTATTTTATGTAAGAGACACCATTTTATGCCATTGTATTTAATGGGACTTGAACATCCAAGGATTTTGGTATCCATGGGAAATCCTGGAACCAAACCCCAGCAGATACCACTGTACAATATACCTGTTGCTGTACCAGTCATTATCACCTTCTGTTGTTGCTGCTGTTCTTGCTATTATTTTATTACTTTATTGTTCTTTTCCCCAAAACTGGGGTTGAAGTCAGGTAAAATAAAAAGATAAATAAAAAGAACATGTCAGTAAAATATACAAAAAAAACTGTAAAAAAAGTAATTATCTCTAAAATTAGCAATGTCCATTAAAAAGGCAGTAAACCAACCAACAAACAACAAAACAGTCCAGCAGACTATTCAAATCTCTCTCCTTATAAACAATTTATTCCTAGAAATCTGTAGAAATAAAATAAAATAAAAGTCTTAATCTGTGGGCAGAGGGATAAAAAAGGAGAAAGCCAGCTTGGCCTCCTTAGGAAGAGAATTTCAAAGTCTGGATGCAGCCAGCAAGGAGGTCCTCTCTCTTTTTTCTCCTGAGGTTGGTTAGCCAAAAACAGGGCCTTTCCCAAAGCTCTAAAAGACCAGCAGGCTCATATGAGAGAATATGGTCCTTTGGTTAGCATGTTTCAGATCTAGAGACAATATTGTTGTGGTCAGACAAAATTATCATCAGACATCCTCCCAGCACAGCACAACACCCAATTCACATTAACTCAGCAGCTCTCCACCAATAACTCACATGATTGATGTCTATGCCAGCATCATCCACGATGTTATACCCCACAAACCTGAGTGTGCATCCTGTCAGCACATGGAGCTCTGGCTATGGGGCCCTTTACACATTATGGTAGGGGTGTGGAAGCCATTGGGATTTACCTGCTATGAAAACCTCCCACCATATGGCTCTTCTTATATGACTGTCACATCTCATTCTGGCCAGATCATAATGAGGTAGGAAGGACTCGTGTGTGTGTGTCTGGACCACATATTAGATGCTGAGCTTTTCCATCAAAGGAAGCGAACCTTCCTTTTTTTTCTTTTTTTTTCTTTCTTTCTACCAAGGGCCATATTCCTTTGAGGATGATTGGCCAGAAAGCAATGTAGTTGGTGGATGAAGCCAAAGCAATAGCAGGAGGAGACAGATCTCAAAGACCACATCTTTTCTCTCTCTCTTTCTCCCCTCGCCAGTGGGTTGCCACAGGAGGGGCAGAATGCCCTTGACAGAGGTTTGCTTGAAGAGAACAGCAGATGGGCCATCCTTGCTTTACACAACACACCATAACAAACAAAACAGGATCAGTAGAGTATGGCTCATGGTGCTGCCAAGATGTTTGCTTGTTCTGAGGCCTGAACCCTACTCCATCCATCCCTTATCTGGCCAAAAAGTGTGTGTGTGCTTTTTCTGGCAGCTTTCAGGAGATGGCAATTCGTCCTCTAAATAGGTCACAGTCCATTCCCCACAAATTGTTTAACATCAGAAAATACTCATTTTTAAAAGTAGACTTAAGTAGACTTCCATTTCTCCTCATTGGAGCCATTCTCTGAAGCCTGGGATGGGTTGCAGGTCTCAGAGTTGGCTTCTGGACCCATGGTTTTGCAACATATCCAAACTAGTATCATATTATATAAACAAGACTATCAACAATACCATCCATAGAAGCTCAGTTCCCTTCCATTTTGTCCTTTGCAGAGGAATAGAGAACACGGATACTGGGTATCCCCTCCCGCCATTCTATTCCACCTTAATTGTATGTAGCCAGTCTATTAACTGGGTAAGTTAGAAGGAGCACAAAACATGATTGCCACCAGAGGCGTCATTAGGGGTGTGTGGACTGCACCAGGTGACACCTCAGAAGGGCTATCAGAATCCCAGATAAGGGAGACTCATCCTGTGGTATAATTTGTTTAACTGTGCTTTAGGACTATAAATATTAATGTGTTTTTCTCTGTACTTGCCTTTTTTCTGTACTTCTTTTAATCTCATTATGAGCCGCCTTGAATTTCAGTCTTGGGAGAAAGGCGACATACGAGTCAAATAAATAAATAAATAAATATGCTTATTATTCAGTTACTACAACTTCCAAGTGATGTCTTGCATGCATGACACAGCCATTATCCCAGACAGAACAGTCATATCTTTTGACATTGCTTCAGACACAATATACTTCAGTGGATGCACTTCAGACACTGAATGGCAAGGGGTGTGAACCAACCTTTAGCTGGTGGTTTATGAAGGGGAAGGGTGGGTGGAGATTTGAAAATGGAGCAGTGTCTATATAGCCCTGTCTATTCTAACTCCTTCCAAGCTTGCTCACACTGACAACACCACGCAAAATCCTTCTTTCAATCAATTTGGCAGTTCCCGAAGCTACTTGTCCCCATATGGCAAAGGCAGGCCCCTGGGGCATGCCCTGGGCAGCTGCTGCCAAGATGACTTGCTGAGCGCAAAGAGGAAGGGGAAGGGAACTATACCAAGGAAATGCAGAGCTCCCAGAGCCACAGTGCTTAGCATAACCTGTTCTCCACCTTGCAGGGACAAGAACTGACCTCCCGCAACATGGTGAATATATCTTCTCTTCTCCCATTACCAAAAACTATATTTATTTATTTAATATACTTCTTAGCTCCGTCTCATTAACCCAGAATTCCCAATAGGCTTACAACAACAAAAACAATAACAACAACCAGCAGACTTCACCATCATGTTGTAAAAACGCCTAAAGTTTAAAAATGTTTAAAACATAACTGTTAAAATAAAATAGTCTCAAATAGCTAACAGTTGCTTTCATTTTATTTTTGGAAGATGATTTGCATTTTAACTGATGCAGAATTGTGTGAAACTGAAAAAACTTACCAATTCCTACAACAAAAGCTAGATTGATTAATATATATAGATAGACAGACAGACAGACAGACAGATACATAGATACTGCCTTAACAAATTTTTACTACTGTTTATTGAGACTGGGGGGGGGGGGGGGGGGAACCAACAAATGTCTTTCCTAAGAATATTTTCTGTCATTTACCATGTGCTAAATGACACAGGAAGAGAGGTAAGGAGCAGTGTCTGTATCCTGGAGCCGTGGCCTCAACCTTAGAAGGCCCAGCTGCCAAGAAAAACAGAGAAGCTATGCACTCCTCTAGCAGCTCAAAACAAGGTTTGTCTGTGTGGGAACCTACTATCAATGAGGGAGCAGACTGTTCAGTTATCGTACAATCAAGCTTTAAAGTAACCCAGAGAAGAACCTAAAGTTATCATTGTCTTTGTGCTGAAAAGGTACAGAAGAAATATTTCCTGTGGTGTGTATACAGAATTGCCTCCTCCCAAATATAATTTCTTGACTTACTAGGACTGTCATCTTGTGGGGAGAGATGGGTATAGCAAAGCAGACACACTGTGCACTTGTTCTCCTTGCCTTCATGGTCCAGAGGCAATGGAAAGGCTTGGGGTAATTCCAGTAGAATGATGTTCAGCCCAGAGAATTCACACCCCAGTGGCCTCAAACCAAGTTAAAGTCCCACAAACAGTCAAAGAACCATATCGGGAGATATTCTTGAAGGAAATCAGATTCTATTTCTATGTGCAACAGGAAAATCTCAGAGCTGTAAAACTTAAGACCTCTACCAAAAAAAAAAAAAGCAAAAAGCCTCTAAGGGATTCTGAGCAGTTTATCCCACTTGCAGGGGGCAAGTCCCAAAGTATATTTTCCATCAGAGTGGGATCTTGCTGCAGATTAGTGGAGATCCGCTGAGCAACTTTCTCGTAATATTTTCCTGTTGACTCATCTATCCTCTCATCTCATCCTTGTACTCTGCACTGAGGAGTTACGTTTGGCCCCACAGATGTGAAAGCTATACTCCTGCCTCAGAGCTGCAGCAAGGAGAGACAAAGCTCTAAGCCAGCGGGTGTGTGTATGTGTGTGTGTGTGTGTCAGGATGCTCCTTGGCACCAATGTACCAGCAGGCACTCACAGACACATGCACCTGCTGTCCTCATCCGCTGAGCAGGAAGAGCGGCTTGAAGGAGGCTCCTTGGGCCCAGTGCTCGCACATTCCCTGACAGTATTACAGACAGGCTTATTAAGTGTGTAATATTAAATTAACCCAGATAAGAGCGTAAGAGCTTTTAAAGTCAATTCATTAAATATAATTATGAAGATAGCTTTTTTATGCGTGGCAGCAATCTGATCTCAATCACAGTGACGGTGCTGAGCCTGCAGCCCCCATGGTATCTCTGCTTGTACTGCTATTGCGTTTGTTCCAGAGCCCTGCCATTGCTCCTAGGCAAGGGAATCACTCTTCACCTTAACCTGCTTTGAACACTGGCATTTGAGGACCAGCATGCCAGGAACATCTCCTAACCTACATGAACCCTCCTATCTGAGCCTTGGTTGCTTTCCTCAGGTGCCCTTCATATTCACGAGCTGCTGTTTCATTTCTGAATCAAGTCCCTCCCTCAGCAGAATAGCAGCTACATCAGCTACATCCACAGACCTGAGGCTCCATCACTGCTGCCCTAGACCTGGGCATTGTGGATTTCCCTCACTTTCTATTTGAACCTTAATTAAAACCTGAAGAAGGAACAGAAAGAGAGGCAATGAACTGTGGCATCTTGTAACTGTCTTCCACCATTGGGGGTAAAGACTTGGATTTCCACTCAGTGGGTCATGGTGTGACCTGGCATACACACACCCCGAGACAAAAATGCCCCCAGACTTCCAGCCAAATGCTTCCCACTCCTCCCACCCCCCCACAAGGAGCTAATGAGGCTTTCACTCTCCCAAGGTTGCTTGCGCTCCTGCCCCAGTTAATTAACTGCTCCTGGGAAACAATTAATATCTGTCAGGAGATGTGGGGCCCATGCCAGCCACTTTGCCAAGTTTTGCTCAGCAGAGATCAGGGGATGGAAAGAGGAAGCCTAGCCCATCTCCTATAGCTGAAGCCCTCCAGCCTAGATAGGCCACTTTTTTTTTTTTTTTTTTTTTTTTTTTTTTGCTGCTCTTCAGTCATGGGTAGGGCCTTCATACCTCTACTCCACTCTCCAGGCAAGGATACCACATCTTTCTAGGTAGGCCCACCAGAGCCTTGAGGATGCTGTGACACCCATACTCTGCTTGTTTTCCATGGCAAGCCAGTTCGCTGGCAGTCCAAAGGGAGGTGCAGGCTTTCAGGCAATGGTGGCAGAAAACTTTACTATGTATAGGTTGCCCTTTGCTTTAAGACAGGTGGAAATGTGGAAGCACTCCATACCTTTGAGGACCCACAATGAGGTCTGAGTTTCAACTGAGGCCTCCCTAAACAAAGGCAGCCTAGATTTATGCTGGTATTAATGGAGTTGCCTGATTGAAAACTGGAGATGGTTCCTGCACCTTTAATGGTTGTGTAGAAGAGGGAACATCAGCAGATATTGCCTGTGACACAATGAAGTAGCAAGCAAAATATGCTGAAATTCTTGCTTCTACACAACTATTAAAGGGATAGGAGCCTTTTCTAGTTTTCATTCTGACAACCCTACTTGTGTAATGAATGAAAACTGCAGGCAGTGTTTGGGGAGGAATGGAAGTCTTGGAAAGCAAACTAGGTCCTGACAGAATAGACTCGCCTACATCTGCCCAAGTGACTAATGGTGAAAACAACACTTAAAACAATTCTTGAACAAGATTTGCAGTAAGATGAAATTCCCTGGTGGTCAGTGATTTGCATGTCATTGGGGTGGTAGAATCTGCTCTGAATTTTTAGTCCAAACTGTAAAGGAACTAACCAAGGGACTGAACCCTATCCCCAAAATAGGGCTAGCATCTTTGGTTGTCGTTATGTGCCTTCAAGTTGTTTTTGACCTACGGTGACCCTAAGGTGACACTATCACAGTTTTCTTCAGAAGGTTGAATATCCTTTGGTTCAGGGTTTAGACTAAAACCTGAAGCAATTCATCAACCCACTGACATGAAAGTCACCAACCATCACTGCTGAAGTCTGAAGACATTGTGACAGTTTGTTCTTGTTGCAAGACAAAACAGGAGTTTTAACACTCTGGACTCCCTACCTCACTAGCCCTCTGATGACCTCTTAGGAATGCTCTGGTCCCAAAGCCCAGAGTAACTTCACTAACTGCTAGTACAGAAAAAGTCTGCTTGTGCCAGGGGAATATGGAACAACTAGCAGAGCGAGGAGGGAGAAGCAAAGAGGAAGAAAAACAACAATCAGTCAAAGAGCTGACTCAAACTGTGGGTCACTGCATCTACAGAAGGAGTACAATCTACCCTACGGGGAGTCCACCTCAAGGTCCATGCCATGTAGGGTGTCCTAGTGCTCCAATAAATAAGCAAACAAACCAACACCCAGAGCAGCTATCATGCATGCCTTGCCAAGAAAGTATCTGCACAGACCCAGCATTGATTGGTGGAGCCAAGGAAGGGAGGCGCAGAGGCCTGGAGGCTCCTGGGACTGGTTACTTATTCAGATGCTTTGGACACAGATTCCCTCTCCTTGCTGGTTGCTTATTAGCATTTTCCAGCCTGCGGGCAGCTCTGATGGATGGAGCCTAGTGCTGGCTTCCTTTCACTGCAGAACCAAGGCTGAGAACTTGTCTTGGCTATGGTGAAGGCTCTGATCCCTATCATCACTTCCTCTCTCTGCTGCTCTAGAGTAAAGCCTTTGGGGTTGACAAGGCACAGCCTCCAAACATAAGGAATAGGGAAATTACACACACACACCAGCCATAAGAGCATGGGATTAATTGAATGGCCTGACTATGTGAGACCCCATAATTGCAAGAAGGGATTGATAGAGGAGGCAAAACTAGAATTGGGTAGGAATTATCAGTCGGGAAGAAGAGGAAGCATAGGCTACACCTGCCTCTTTGTCACTCATTCTCATGCCAAAGAATATCTCACGCATGCGTAATCATCATTCATTGATTGTACAGTTAAAGATGACTTACTTGTGTGAATGTAGTCATCATAAATTAATTGCTGTAGCCATCATAAATTAATTGTCGCAGATAGAACTTTCATTTCAACCAGTGCTGCTGACTGAATTCTTTCCAAGGGAAGAAAATTCACAACCTGAAAATGAGAATCATCAAGGACTAAACAGCCATTGGCGTACACATACATGTGTGAATGAGCCCAGAGAGAGAGATGCCAATATAAACCACCAGATCTTGGGGCTTTTCAGCATATTGTTTAAAGCACAGAAACGAAGAGACACGCTCCTTCTTACTTGTTCACCTTAGAGACACAGCAACAGGGCAACTCCCTAATTATGGTTTTTAACAGCAATAATAATAATAATAATAATACTTTTTATTTATATCCCGCCCCTCTGCAGAGCAATCGGGTCTCTAGGTACTATATGGTCCCCAGGACATCTACAAACAATAAGCAATACTGTGGTATGCTAAATAATTATTGCAGCATAATCAGCTTTTGTGGGCTTCCTAGACTCTTTTTTTAAAAATCAGATTCATTCATTGCTTCATGCCATATATGTATTAAAGTGGACTCAATGCTGCAGAAAATGTATTAAGCCCTTTAAAATGGGACAGTGCTTCATATAATATTGGCTCCCAAACGTCAAAACATCACTAGCTTTGAAGAATACAATAAACACAAGATGAGGATGTGACCTTGGGACAGTCACACTTAGTCTTGCTCAGCTGACCATCCTCACAGGGTTACTGTGCCAGTAAAAAGGGATAGAGGGAGAAAGCTGTACATGTTCCTCTGAGCTCCTTGGTGGAAGGAAGGGATACATGTGCAATAAATGCACAAAACACTATACATAACAGGCATCACCAGTGCTCTGTGCCAATCTGGGACTAGCAAGAAAAGTTCCTTACAAAACCTAGAAAGATGAGGCAGTGAAAGTTAGCACGACAAAGCACAACATGGCAATGATAGCTCCCTAAATCAGTCTTTCCCAACCAGCTGCCCTCCAGTTGTGTTGGACTATTGCCCCCAGAAGCCCACAGTCTTAAACAATCACAGGACTGTATATTACTAAAGATGAAATCTGTGCTGATATTGTTCGAGAAAGAGGGGAAAGACTTTGAATTGTACTGTTTCCAGAATGATGACAGGAAGGAAAGTACCTCAGCAAGTACCCTTTTTGGTAAAGATGGCCCCCAATTTCACTTTGATATCCTTTGTTGGATATCAAAATTAGTAGGAGAGTGGTGTCGCTGCTGCAAAGCATTGCTGCCCAAAGCGATATTTGAAACATGAAATACCTTTAAAACCACATGGAACAGCTTTAAAACAGAACTTGCTTCATATTCTTTGGGGGATTATTTCTTCCCTCCTTCAGGCCAATCTGTGTCCTTCCCCAGGCTTGGAGGAATTAATCCTCCCAACTAGCCACCCACATTGGTGGGACTGCCCATGGTCTCCTTTTCTTACTCTTCTCTCCCTTGTGCAGGCCAAGGTTAGGGAAATGGATTGTGTTGCTGCCTCCAAACAGTGGTGGCCAAGGAGCTGCACCAATGGGCAGGCAGGAGGTGGCAGGTGGAGGGGGAGGCAGTGCAGGGAACTCATTTACCCAGAGTAAAAATAGGCTGGAAAATGTGACATTTATTAAGTACGATTGTGAAGGAAAGGTCATCGCCAGCCCCAGCACCGAGACGGGGTGCCGCTGATTATACAGCTGGGGAATGAGGCGGCAAAGCCAGCCTGAGCAACAGCAATTTAGGGGTGGGGGGTGGGAGAGAAAGAGAGGGAGAGAAATGTGTGTTCTTTTGTGCCTCAAACCCACAAAACACCAGCCAGCACTCTGTCTTGCTTATTGTCTGGCATGCCTTAGGATCAACATCTGCCAACACTCTCTGACCCTAACTATCCCACTCTTTAAGTCTCAGCCAAGATATTGCTTCGGAGAAGCCCAAACACAGACGGTGGTTGTGGAAGATACCACCCTCACCAAACCACTTTGAAACTGTGGATCATAACACTCCCAGCACTTTCGGTGCTTTCCCTGTCCATGCTTTCATCCAGCTCTTCTGACTGCATTGTAAGCCTGGCCAGTGGTGTTACAATTCTCTGAACACCTCCAGCATCTTTTCCCTCTGCTTCCCTTCCCCTGTCTAACTATGTATTAGATAAGCACCTCACTAAGCCTGCATTTTTTGCATAGCACACCTCCCAATTACTCCAAGCCAAGGCAACCTTTTTGAGCCGGGGGCCGGGTTGCTGTCCCTCAGACAACTGGGGGGCCAAAGCACCAAAAATAAATAAATAAACAAATAAATAAATAAATAAATCTTTTTTAATTTTTTTTTAAAAAAAATATGCATGCACACTCTCTCAGCCCCAGAAAAGCCATGGCAAATCCCCTGTGGAGATTTTGCCAAGAAAACCCCAAGAACAAGTAATACCAACAATAATCAATATCATCATGGCGGGCAGCGGGGGGTGGCGGCAGCGGCGGCGGCGGCGGCAGGACCGGCCTGGGGCCGGTCCAAAGGCCTCAGGGGCCCGCACCCCCCCCCCGGGCCTTAGGTTGCCTACCCCTGATCTAAGGGGATGGGGAATGTCATAACTGCCAGTATTTGGGGACCTCCACCAAAATATCAGGGAGGTAAGATGGGCAACAAGAGGTGTTTTTTTAAAAAAAGAAAAGAAAAAGAAATTACAGATAAAAACAAAAACCCTTTGACATCAGTTCCATTTTTTCAGAAATGCATTTGGTTCCCCTCCCAAGTGCTGGAAGTAGATCCCCTGCAGAGCAGGTGCCAACCAGGTAATTGTTCTTTTGAGCGTGTACTGGTGGTGTGCCTGAGCACATTGCACTCCAACATATCTCCAGACATTCCCATCATACTCTTCATTTCAACCCCTCTGCCTTACTATTTCATGCCTCTGCTTTGACAGCCTCTCCACCTTGCATCCTGCACCTTGCATCCTTGAAAACCTCCTCAGGTACCCTAACACTTCAGACAGAGAAGGAAAAGCCTGAAATGCAAGGGCCAGCACCAAAGAAGCATACTGCTTGCCCAGTAAATAGAATTGCTCCTGGCAAGTTGGAGGGTGAACAAGGGGAAGTTGAGTTACAAAGGTAAAGAAGGAGAGATTCAGGTCCACTTCTAACAAGGCAAGATGCAAAGTACAGCAAACTGAGGCACAAATATGTTGAGAGACAGCTCTAACCGAATACTGAAAGGGTTAACTGTCCAACCCTTTCTGGTCTCCTGCCTAGAGGCAAGTGTCTTGTAACCCCAGGGCAGGAACAGGGCAGGGAAAGGAGGGGCTGAACAGCAGTGTGCTGTGGCTCAGCCTTGACTTCTCTCAGCTAGTATGGGGGAGGGCAGGGCTTCCAGGGAATCTCCTGTCCAATGGAGTACAAAGAGCTGATTGATTTTCCCTGCACAATTCAAGCAGCAGCACAGTCAGCCTAGGAGTCCAAGGCACAGGGTTGGCACACAGATGCATTTGGGGGCCATCACAGGACTGTGGGAGGAGATGTGGGAAAAGGTGTCCTGTCGGTAGACTACTTTCTAACCAATGCTCCAATGCCCCCTTCCCCACATGCACCACAGCTCCACCAGAGCAGAGGGTACATGGCAGTTAGGCCAGTGCCAAGAAGCTCTCACTGCAGCTCAGTAAATGACCTGCCAAGATTTACTATGCTAGCTGGGCTTTACTGCACACGAGATGCTTACGCTGGGGAATCTTCCCAGAGGCTCCTTAATTTGCCGTCCCATAAAGAATGTGGATTTGTGACGCTAAATAGAGGGAGATCATTTACTGAGCACAGCTCTTACTTACAGGATCTTTAAAGGGGATTCATCATGCGATGCAATGATGCGAGAGTGGCTCAGCGACAAGATGAGAGAACAGCCACAGCAATGGTAGGCAGGTAGCAGCAGCAGATTCTTCCAAAGGAGAGCCTGACTTGTACAAGCCTCCACAGTGGCCATTCCAAACTACACTGTCATTCAGCTCCTAATTTTCCCCTATACCCTATATATCCATTCATTTCTACTCCTGCCTCAGATCTCTGAGCTTCAAATTCCTAAATGGTCAAGAACAGAGATCTCAATGATCCACAGTACTGTCAGAATGTCTCCAAAGTGGAGAGAGGGTCCTGTCCTCCATCTCCTAAATCCACACATCAAAACCTTGCCTTTGGCACTGGGATTCCATCAGAGGGACATCCCCATCCATCAACGCTTTCCACAGCACGCAGTCTACTGGAGAGAGATTTATTTCTTTGCATTCTGGCCATGGCTGTATGCGTTCTAATCTAATGCATAAGTGCAAAGTTGAAAATCAAAGCTTTCATTTAAAACTACTACCACTAATACCCAAGTTTCTAGTCCATCAGTAGGTAAATTAGGCTTAAGTATACAGGCAATGTTTAGCAAACTCCTAAGGTGAAAAGGCACTATATGCGGGGGAGCAATCATAGGATTTCCAAAATTTATTTGTTTGTTTTCTTTTATTGTTTGCTTTTTACTGGAGAGCAGCCTTTTTGCAACTAGCTTCTTTTGGGAGGTGGCAGGAAGGAAGAAGGTGTGTAAACCTTTCCCGCCACATCATTGCCCAGCAAAATTCCACCTCCCATGCCTGTTTTCCTGCATTTCCCTTTCTTTGGAACAGACAGCATCAGGAATTGGAAGGCAGATTTGGATCAGGAAAAAAACACAGGGAGGGGAGATGCTGCACACCTCCTTCTTTCCATGTTGCTGTTATGAAGAAATTGGCACTCTCCCCCTGTGCAGCTGTGTTTCAATAACAAGAGCCATAATAATACTTTTAAAAAACCAACTGAAAAGATCTGGGCACAACATATAGTTTGCTCCATAGAATCCTGGGGAATACAGAAGAGAGCAGTAGAAGATGGAGCAGGTGGCCAGGAGGCAAGGCCAAATTTGCCAACCTATACAGCCTACAGAATTCTTTTGAGCACTAAATCTGAGCACAGAAATTTTCAGAGGGGTCTGTGTCCTCCCGGAGTATGCGCTCAGTGCAGCCTTTTCCACCTCACTCCAACCAGGCATTCTGATACACCCTGCAAGCAGCTCAAGCGTCAAAGCACTTGAAAGAACCAGCCCCAACTGTGGGGCAACCTCTAAAGAGGAGTATCCCAGGATTCCCAGCTTTGTTTTCCTGGCTCTGCTGTTCCAGGCATACCCCCTTACAGCAGAGGCTTGAATACAGAAGTATGTTTGCATGACCATGGTGACCAGGAAGCCATTCTTTTGACCCACTTGGCATGTGTGTTCATGCCTGTCTATGTGTGTGCATGTTCTCATGTCCGTATGTGTCTCCTCCTCCTGGCTTCATGTTCCAGGTTTCTTCCCACCACTACACACACACACACAGAAAGAGAGAATGATCAGGAGGCGAAACAACCTCTGGTGTCCGCAGGAGAGAAGCAGCTCATTTCCAGAGTCATTACGGTCTGAAAAGGGTCCCATCAGGTATTCCGCCCGCTCAGCACATTTATTTCCCCAAACCACAGCAGGGATTTGTGATTTTCAGACTCAATATTAGAGCAGGCGCAGGGCTGGCTCATTCCACCCGGCGGGAAGCCTCCCTGTCAGTGCAGGCAGAACCATGCCAGAAAGTGCAGAGAGGATGGCAGAGTAGGTTGCCAGGATATCCTGGCTGGATGGTGGTAGTGTCACTCTGGCACTAAGTAGGGAGCACAGCCTTTTTGAAGCTGGGGAAAGTTGGAGAAAGCACCTCATCTCCTCCCCTAAAAGTGTAAATACTGAAAGCTCCAAGGATATTCAACAGAGACCTTGTGGCCTTCCTCTCATAACTTATTGGCTACACAGTCCATTTCCTGCCATACTCTTCATGCTATCTGGAGGCCTACTCAAGCAAGGAAAGAACTGTCCAGACTCTGAAGTGGGTGATTCCCATTGTGTGCACAGCCGACTTATGCCCACTGCCTTTATTGTTTCTAGTTCACCCTGGTCTCCCATCACTCAGGTCCTAGGGCAGCTCACGGCCCACCAAAAGGTTCACTATCCCAGAATGAACATTAAGGTTCATGTTCAAACCTGGGAGGAAGTTGGGTACCAACAGTTCATCCACCCCAAGCTACTTTTGACAGAAGAGCAGGAAGAACTTGGCAGAAGGCCAAGCAGGTACTCACCACCGTGAAGTTCTCCGCAGAGCAGTTCTCCCCGCTGAAGCTACAGTTCTTTAGCATGTCATCAAGTTGGTGCCCAGTGCGGTTGACGATGTCAGCCATGTCTGGGTCAGGGTAGAGCAGGTCAGAGGCCTTGTGCCCATCGCGGTCCTTGGGGGGCAACCCAGTCATGTTGGCCAGGTGGAAAATGTCGGCATCGGTAAGCGCCGAGTGTCGGAAGCGGTTGATGTTGCAGATGGTGACGGCCGGGAAGATCATCTTTTGGGTGGCCTCCTCATCCAGAGTGGTGATGTGTGGGTGCTCTAGGTAGAAGAGGGCCGACCGGGCCGCTTGGTAGAGGAAGAAGGCCAGAGAAGCCACAAAGGCCAGGGCCCAGAGGGCCTGCCGGACCCCCAGCCGCCCCGAGCGGCAAATGTGGCCAAGGCCGTGCAGGGTGCTAGCCCCGGCAAAGGCCACCAGGTCAGGGTGGTGTGGCCGGCGGGGCTCCTCTAGCAAACTCTCCTTGTCCCCTTCCTCTTTCGCCGCCTGCTTCTCATCCTCCTCTGCAAATTTGATTTTGCAGACAATCTCAATCGGCATTTGTGCCGAAGCACCAGGCAGCACACTACCTCCCCAGGGAGGGGAGGCAGCGGGAGCCTGGGGTGCCCGGCACCGGCCGCTCTCTCCCGGCTGCTGCAGGTCGACCCTCAGTCAGGAAGCCCAGCTGAAGAGATGAGGAAGAGGAAGAGGAAGAGGGGGAGGAAGAGGACTGAAGAGCCTGGTCCCAGTCTCTCCTCTCTCTGGAGCTCCTGGCAGCTGCTGGGCTCTTGTCTCACTAGTGATCTCCTCTGCTGGTGCTGCTGCTGCTGCTCCGGGTGCTTCGGCGGCCGCCTTATCTGCACAAGCCCAGCTGCCAGCTCTCTGCGCCGCTGCTCTGCGCGCCGCTCCTCCGTTAAGACCCCACCGGAGACAGGCAGCATTTAGGCATCGTGCGCGCTAATAAAATCCAGGGGATACTTAATAATTCAAGGCATGTCAACATTATTTCATCCTCAAATAAAAAGGAGTGGGGGGGGAGGAAAGAGGAGGAGGAGAGAGCAAGCGAGCGAGGGAGCGCTCCTCCAAAGAGAGCGAGAGGCCAAGAGGGAGGCAGAGCCCGGCAAGAGGGAGCCTCCACGAAGTGAGGCTAGTGCCACTTGTTTGAATGGCTCGCACGCTGGCAAAGTCGGTGCCAAGGAAAGGCTGCAAGGGAAACTGGGCTCCTTTGGGGGGGGGGTGTGGGGGTGTGTGGATGGGGGGGCTCTTTTGGGCTCTCTTGGCAACTGCTTGGAGCTGGTGGAGCTTCCCTGGCAAGGGTCCCCCTCTTCTCTTCCCCTTTCCTCCTCGCCTCCTGTGCCAACCTGCCCCCCACTTCTCTCCCTGAGGGCCCTTCCTTTGCCCGCCTCCGGACAGCTCCCTCTTCCTCAGTCCCTACCTTCCATCTCGATAATGCCTCTCGGCCAAAAATAGAGGGGGAGGGGGAGGGGGAGGAGAAGAAGAAGAAGAAGAAAAAGAAGAAGAAGAAGAAGAAGAAGAAGGGGAAAAAAAGAGGGATGGATCGATGGATGGATGAAAAGAAAGAAAGAAAGGATGAAAAGGAAGGAAGGAAGGAAGGAAGGAAGGAAGGAAGGAAGGAAGGAAGGAAGGAAGGAAGGAAGAAGAGTGGGAGGAGGAGGAGAAGGATGTTTGGAAAAGAAGAAAGGAAGGAAGGAAGGAAGGAAGGAGGGAAGGAAGGAAGGAAGAGGGAAAGTTGAGCGAGAAGGGAAGGAAGCGGAGCAGGCAATTCGGGGAAGGGGGACCCTACTCAAGGGTCTCCGGCGAGCCCCCAAAGGGATCCCCACGGCCGCCTTCGCCCCCTCGGCCCCTCCAGGAGGGTCTAATCGGGGGAGGGACGCCCCTTCCTCCTCCTATGGACCCCGCCGCTCCCCACGGAACAAGCCGGAGGCCAAAAGGGAAAGGCTGATGGGTCGGCGGGAGGCTGCCGGGGATGATGGTGATGATGATGATGATGATGGCAAGAGCGGCGGGGGAAAGGGAGGCTCCGAAGACTCGCCCTGCCAAGGCAGCAGCGGCAGCAACCCAGGCCGCCCTCCGCTGCACCATCGATCCCTCTCTTTGGACTCCGACCGCCCTCCCCCTTCGCTTCCCTTCCCTTAATGGCTTCTCCTCCAGCGGCGGCGGCGGCTGGCCGGGCGAAGACCGAGGGAAGCCCCAGGGCAGGGGCCACCTGGCGCGGGACCAAGGCGGAAGGAAGGAAGGAAGGAAGGAAGGAAGGAAGGAAGGAAGGAAGGAAGGAAGGAAGGAAGGGGAAAGCCCAGAGGGAGGGGGGGGGAAGGCCGGAGGAAGAGAAGGCAAGAGCCCCAGGTGCGCTTCAACCCCTCGCTGCGGCCTCCGCTCAGGCCCACGGAGAGGGAAGGAGGAGAGGGGCCAGGCTCTGTCCCCAGGAGCGGCCTCCTCTCCCGCGGAGCTGGGCATGGGCCACCCAGGCCGCCCTCTCTGCCCGGGGCACATGTGCCACCTCGCCCACTTTCTCCGCCAGAGGCATGTGCCACTAGCGAGCTCTTTCTGAGCCCTAGCCTGTTTTTCCTTCCAAGGGGCATGTGCCACCGAGGTCGCTCTTTCTGACCCCGAGGCTAGCCTAAGCTCTCTGCCAGGGGCATGCATGGGCCACCCAGCCCACTTTCTCTGCCAGAGCAGTCTGTGCCACCTAGCCTGCTCTTTCTGCAAGGGGCATGCATGCGTGGGCCATCCATCTAGCCCACTTCCTCAGCCAGGGGCCTCTCCAGCAGGGCATCCTCGCCATTCCCGCTCGGGGAAAATCCCACGGACAGCCCACTCCGCATGCCAGGGGTGCGCTCCATTGCCCGCCTGGTCTCCCCGGGGAAAGGGAAAGGGAAAGGGAAAGGGAAAGGGAAGGGGATCCCTTCGCCTCTCACCCACCCAAGAGAAAAGTCTGGGCAATGGGCAGCAAGGGTTGGCCCCTTGCCCGAGGTGCCCACCGAATAGCCGAGTGCCCTAGGGGAGGGGTAGGAGCCTTACACACTCACTCACACCCACACCCACACCCACACCCTGATGCCCGTGTTTCTGCCACACTCGGCAGCCAGCCGGTCGCCGCGACCTTCGCTCCGTGCCATCGCCTTATTTTGCAGGGAACGCGCCCCCCCCCACGCGTGTCCCCTTGGTCACGGCACGAGGCCAGCTCCATCCCGGGCAGCGAGAGCGGGATTCATCCACGCCCAGGGAGGGAGGGAGGGAGGGAGGGAGGGAGGCCCAGGGGCAATGGGCTCCTCTTTCTTCAAGGGGAGGGTGGGGGTGGGTGGGGGCAGCAGCAATGGGGCGGCCTCTTTGGTGGGCAGGGGCAGAAGGGGCTTTAAAGACGAGGGGAAAGGGTCTCTTCCCAGCAGCGTGGCGTAGTGATTTGAGCGTTGGACTACGACTCTGGAGACCAGGGCTCGAATCCCTCCCTGGGCAAGTCACACTCTCTCATCCTCAGAGGAAGGCAATGACAAACCCCCTCTGAAGAAACTCGCCAAGAAAACCCCATGGAAGAACCGACCGTGGGGTTTTCTTGGCGAGTTTCTCCAGAGGTGGTGGTGTGCCATTGCCTTCCTCTGAGGCTGAGAGAGTGCGCCCTTACGGCCTGAGCGTCGCCCTAAGTCAGAAAGGTCTTGAAGGCACAAACAACAATTTAGAGAAAGAAATATGCCAAGGGACCTTGCAAGACCTTTGAGACTAATTAACCGAAAGAGGAGACCGGGGTTCACAATTCCCAGCTCGCCCATGAAAACCTCTGGGTGACCTTGGGCGAGTCACATTTTCTCATCCTCAAGGCAATGGCAAACCTCCTTTGAACAAATTTTGCTGAGAAAAGCCCAAGATAGGGTCGCCGTAAATCGGAAACGACTTGAAAGGCACACAACGACGACGACGACGACGACAGCATGAGGTTTCGTAGACTTGAGCCTACTTCCTCAGATGTATTTGGAGGGAAAAGGGGGGCGCCCTGTCCTTAAATCCCTCAGGGCCCGCCGGGTAGTTAAACCCCACCAGTCCCTGGGGCAAAGGTGTAGCGGTTTGAGGATGACTCTAGAGGCCAGGGTTCGAATCCCCGCTCAGCCATGAAGCTCAGATGGGGAAAGTCACACTCTCTCAGCCTCAGAGGATGGCAATGGCAAACCCCCTCTTGCCTTGTCTTCAGAGGGGCTTTGTTTGATAGGTTTGTCCTAGGGTCGTCGTAAGTCGGAAACGACTTGAAGGCACACAGCAACAACAAAACGCCGTCGAAGCAGCGTTGCTGACTCTCGGGTAGACGACACGCGTGGGACGGCACTCCCACCGGCGTCGCGTTTCCAGCCACCCACTCGCGAGAGCCAGCGTGGCCTAGTGGTTTGAGAGAGTTGGACTATGACTCTGGCGACCAGGGTTCGAATCCCAGCTCGACCATAAAGCCCACTGGGTGACCTCGGGCAAGTCACTCTCTCTCAGCCTCAGAGGAAGGCAGTGCCAAACCTCCTCTGAACAAATGGTGCCAAGGAACCCCCCCTCCAATATAGTTCACCTTCGGATCGCCATACGTCGGAAAGGACTTGAAGGCACACAACAAACAAAAAAGACGCTTTACGTTGTCAGAATTGGGATGTATTAAAACAAACGACAGTACTTGTCCAAAGGGATGGGGGAATACTTGCCCATAGGGAATCATAAGAGAATGCTTGCCCATAGGGAATCATAGGGGAATACTAATATTTAGCTACATAGAGAGATCTAGTAGCACCTTTAAATGTTAGGGGGGGTTGTAGACTGCCAGAAATAGTGCAAATTGAGTCCACTTTAAGGGTTAGGGTTAGTGCTAGGGAATCATGGGAATTGTTTTTTTTCTGAGACATTGAGCCTTCTCTGTCAGAGAGCTCTGGTGCCACAGTAAAATACAGTTCCCATGATTCCCTAACCCTAACCCTAACCCTAAAAGTGGGCTCAATTTGCACTATTTCTGGCAGTCTGCAACCCCCCTTAGTCTCATAGGCGTTACAAGATCTATGTACTGATTCTGCAGACTGACACAGCTATATCTTAGTATTTCCTTGTAATTCTCTATGGGCAAGTATTCCCCAATGTGAAGTTGTAGGCTTTCATGGCTGGCATCCATAGTTTTTTGTGGGTTTTTCGGGCTGTGTGGCCATGTTCTAGAAGAGTTCCTTTCTGACGTTTCGCCAGCATCTGTGGCTGGCATCTTCAGAGAATTCCCCAATGACTCTCTATAGGCAAGTATTTCCCAATGACTCTCTATGGGCAAGTATGGCTTCCCTATGGGCAAGTACTGTCATTTGTTTTAATATGTTCCGTCAGAAATTCCCCTGTTATTCTCAGCGCAGGAAGAAATATGTATGTGTGTGTGTGTGTGTATATATATATATATATATATATATATATATATATTGCGGATTGCCAGAAATAGTGCAAATTGAGTCCACTTTTAGGGTTAGTGCTAGGGAATCATGGGAACTATATTTTATTGTGGCACCAGAGCTCTCTGACAGAGAAGGCTCATATATATATATATATATATATATATAAAACACACACACACACACACACACACACACACACAAAGGGCTTGCTTCCCTCAAAGTATGAGGGAGCCATTATTATTTTCCTATATTACCGACCAGCCTTTAGGCTTTTCTGTCTGAAGTGACATGAGCCCATTCACAAGAGAGGACTGTGAGGAAAACTCAAATATATTCAGACATATATAAACAGGGTAGGGAAGCTCCCCCCTTCCCTGAAACCTGACGCCCTCCTGATGTATCTGTCGCAGGGCTCCTGCTGAGGCTGCCCAGATGTGTCCTCGCCGAAAAGGAGGACCAGGCACCGCAAAATGGAGGGCAGGACCAAAGAAAAGCTTTTTTTAAAAAAAACAAAAAAACAAAAACCAACCCACTACTATAAATATAAATGTATGCTTCTTAGTCATGCTGAAAATGGAGGACATTTTGGAATTCCTCCTGGACAGAAAGCTGAAATGGAGGGCAGGTCCTGGAAAAGGAGGACGTGTCTGGTCACCTCGCGCCACTCGACGATGATGGGAGTTGTAGTACAACATATTTGAGGGATTGAGGAAAGCCAGGTTACAAAAGAGATAAGGTTCTCTCCGCCTGACCAAATTATCTTGGTCCAGGGTTCGAATCCCTCCCTACTGAGTCATGAAACCCATTGGGTGACCCCCGGGCAAGTCACACTCTCTCAGCCTCAGAGGAAGGCAATGGTCGCCTTGAGTAAAAAAATGACATGAAGGCACACAACAACAACAACAACAACAACAAGAACCCAGTGAACAGTAGAAAGAGGGAGGGATCGCTGCTAATGGCGCCAAACAGGTTTTGCAGGGCGAGCTTGAATTAGTTCAAAACCCTGCCAAACCAGGCAATGAAGCAAAAAAGAAATATAGATATTGTCTGAGGGGAGATTAATCTGGAGTCACACAGCTCTCAGTACTTTTAGGAACTCTCGGTATTCAAGAGCAGGACTTCCAGACGTCACTTAAAACAAACAAGATCCCAGATAATCACAGATCCATTTCACATCATGGCGGGGGGGGGGGGATCCCTAGTATCAGACGGCATGAGAGTACAGGAGTACATGCCCCCCCTTTTTATTTCAAAGGTTTTGCCGATTATTTAGAGATCTTCACTCCTTAAAACTTTTTGCCTGCGTCGAAGTTACAACATACTCGCAAGGAAAGATAAGCAAGGCTAAAGTGAGCGCTGGAAATCTGGATGAAAAGCAAGGCTGAGGCTGCATCCTCACTGCAGAAATAACTCTGTTTGGCACCGCTTTAACTGCCACGGCTCCATGCGGTGGAATTCTGGGAATGGTTGTTGGTTGCGGAGCTCTGGTGCCACAACAAACTACCATTCCCAGAATTCCCCTCATGGAGCCGTGGTAGTTAAAGCGGTGTCAAACCGGATTATTTCTGCAGTGAGGATGCAGCCTAGGGTAAGAGAAAAGGGCTGATACCGATCCTATCCACACTTCTCTGCTTACTCTACAACCGACAGCCTCTTCCTTGGTCTTGCCTCCTTTTTCTCTCAATGTTTTAGAAATCCAACGAACCTCAACTCCACCCCATACCGACAAATACAAGTAAACTAGGACTATGATCCAGAAGATACGAAGTAGTTCATCTGATTCCAAAAGCACCAATACACCACAATAAAAGTGCATTATATCAATATATCATTACAAATTCCTCACTCAACCCAAAGTGGCCGGTTTCATCAAGCTTCTGAAACTTGCCTTGCAAGTGGATTTCCAATGACCAATTTGGGCATGTGATTAATGCCACCTTAATAGTATTCCCTTTCTGTTAAATAGTGTTGATGGTGCTGGTATACACCAGCATGATGGTGATGATAAAGGGAGTGTATGCTAGTAGACACCTTCAGTGGACCACTACTTTTTTTCACAGCAATGCAAAAATGAAGATTAATGCCACACATATATATGTGTGTATATATATATATATATATATATATATATGGATATCTACACGTGATGCTGTGTGTTTGACTTCTCTTTGCTGGCTTTAGTCTACCACTGTTACATTGCCTTTCCTCCTCCGGCTCCAGGAACTTTTAAGACCACATGAGACACTACCACCACCTGCACCACCAAGCCTCAGACCCACCTCCTCTCATTGGTTATTGTGCAATTGTAAAATACACCCAATCAGATTTCATATTTGCCTTGCCTTTTTACAACTTAAGCTTTTATACACACACACATTCAGAATACAGTAACATCCAAAACCAACAGAACAGTGATACCTTCAACAAGCCAACCAAAATGCATATGATGCAAGCTTTTGAAGCTCCACTGGATTCTTCATCAGGCAAAGATGTTAAGAATCAAACAGAAAAAAAAAACATATATAAAATGAAAATGTTAGTCACAGGCTTGCATTTTCTCTGAATGAACATGTTCAGAAGTGAGCCTTGTCTTATCCTCACAAATATCTCCACTAAAACTCTGACTGGGTGCCAATTCCAGTATCTTTTTACCTTCACTGTCACTGGGGTCTCTTTGTCCATCTTTTCCTAGCTCTCACTAGCTGGGAAAGGGGTGGAGTCCCTGTCTTTCATACATTAGGGTGCTTCCCTCAAATCTAAGATTTCCCATCCTCCTGTTCTTTTTTAAAAATATACCTCTGCTATCTTAATGTTTCAGAGAATCATGCATGGACCAAGAATTACACTTTGGCAGTGGCATCATTGAGGTTGGCATCACACAGTGCAGTAACTCATGGTGCCACACTCCCCAATTGACCTCCTCCCATATTTCACCAGACAGAATCCTTAGTAATGTCTTTTTGTACTAATGTTACTTATAAATCACTGAATGTAACAGCAAGAGTTGTGACACAAACAACTAGCACATTTAAAATTATACCTTTAAATTACAATATCATAACACAGCCTAAATATATTTACATGTACATAGTTTCATATGCTTAAAGTAAAATTTGATACGATGTGATGTTAAATTAAATTTTAAAAGAATAAAAACATTTTTAAAAACATTTTAAAAATTATTGCTAATTGAAAATTGAAAATTAAACAGATTTTTAGGGAGCAGTGGTGTCACACACACACCCATAATGACACCCCTGCACTTTAAGTGTCCTCTTCTGCAATTCTGACTATAGAAAAGATCCAATTTATCCAAGAGTGCATCTACACTGTAGAAATAATGATGTTTGACACCACTTTAACTGCCATGGCTCTATCCTACAGAATCATGGGCTCTGTAGTTTTGTGAGGCACCAGCACTCATTGGTAGAGAAAGAAGGCTAAAGACTACAGAACCCAAGATTCCACAGGACAGAACTACAGCACTTGAAGTGGTGTCAAACTGCATTATTTCTGCAATATAGATGCACCGTGAACTTTAGGAGACAACATAAACCACATCCCATTGACATAATTTTCCAGAATTTCTCCTACTAAATAAAAGAATGACCTATCTTTTCAAAGGAGAAACCAGTCCCAAGCCTGAATTTGGATTAGTCTTACCCATCTTGGACTTCAATTGCAACCTCTTCCTGAGCTACACCTACCCTAAATCACAGCCTAAAGAGAAGCCATTGTACCTCTGGTCTGAATAACAACACACACACTATAATAGGCTCACCTTGAGCATTTACACCAGGGGTAGGCAACCTAAGGCCTGGGGGGCAGATGCGCCCCCCCCAGGCCTTTGGACTTGCCCCAGGCCGGTCCTGCCACCGCCACTGCCACCCTCCGCCATGATGATATTGATTATTGTTGTTATTACTTGTTCTTGGGGTTTTCTTGGCAAAATCTCCACAGGGGGTTTGCCATCATGGCTTTTCTGGGGCTGAGACAGTGTGCATGCATCCCTGCTTGTTTGTGGGCCTGCCTTCCAGTCGTTTCCATGATGATGATGATTATTGTTGTTATTACTTGTTCTTGGGGTTTTCTTGGCAAAATCTCCACAGGGGTTTTGCCATGGCTTTTCTGGGGCTGAGAAAGCATGCATGCATATTTTTTAATTTAATTTAATTTAATTTTATTTTAATTTTTAATTTTTTAATATATTTATTTATTTATTTTTGGTGCTTCGGCCCCCAATTGTCTGAGGGACAGCAACCCGTCCCCCAGCTCAAAAAGGTTGCCTACCCCTGATTTACACCTTACCAGTAATAATAGTGCCCCAAGTCCATCCTTACCTCTTTGCTTCCCCCACTCATATTAAACACATTGCACCTGGTACTTGGAGTCTCCTCCAGCTACAAAACAACTGTATTGTGACAAATCAATTACCTCTTTATGTACACACACACACAACATATATATATATATATATATATATATATAGTATCACTGGTAGAGCAATGGCTCAGAGACAAAACACCAGGTCCTTTTAATTAGTGGGCTACTGGTAGTTTGTGGTATCATGGTGGAGTGGTGAACTCATCCTGCTTGGACCTTGAACTGCTCAGTATCAGGGGACAATAATTCATTTGCTACCTACCTCCCCTCTGAGCTCCACTGAATCATCACAATAGCATTCCCTCTCTTACTTATTCCAAACACCTTACTTATAACAGAGATGGTTCATATATTATTGCTGGAAAACCCACTTCAAATAAGATGCATTAACTTTACAAAAGACCTGCTCCTGTCAGAAGTGAAAAGGGTTACAAATGTTTTTATTAATATTGATCAATAAAATACAGCAGCCTACATTTCTGGACTCAATTTAGAGAGGGACTGTCATGATAGATGCCTGAAATTCCAAATTTAACTCTATACCACCACTGGGAAATTATTCTGTTATGAGTTAAACAATTCCAATTTACAGTGACTAAGACCCCAATAGGAATATGTATCATGCAACTAGTTTTAGGGGAAAGAGTATGAGGGAATGGAACATGGAGTAGTAGGATACACGTACCAGCAGTATTAGGGAAATGAATCAATTGAACTGAATGAGGTGTGAATAATATGACCACAGAACAGTAGATTATTTCATAAAATTTGTGCAAGAAGATCAGGTTTACCAGAGCTTACATTGAACAGACTGTATCTGATTCCAGCTTCAACAGCGTGCTTGCAGAATACATGTTTGCTGCATGCACTTTTTACAATTTTCAGGCATGCACACAATATATCTTAGCTATCAGCCTAAAACATCCCTCATGCAGCTTTGCATTTTTGGGAGAGAAAAAAGATAAAAAGATAATAGCAATGTGCTATTAACCACTGTAAAGCATATACGATGGAGACCCAGCATGGTGTAATGTTTTGGTTGTTGAACTGTGACTCTGGAGGCTAGGGTTTGAATCCATGCTTGGCCATGGAAACACACTGGGTCAACTTGGGCAAGTCACACTCTCTCACCCTCAAAGAAAGGCAAAAGGCAAACCCCCTTTCAACAAATCTTGCAAAAAACACCACCACCATGACAGAGTGCCTATATATATATACACAAAACAAATATGGCCCCTGTTTTATTATCTCCTCTCCTTTATAATTTTTATTTTAAGGTAAGCCCTCCAGCTTTAAACCTGACTGGGCTGCAATGCTGCTCCACTCTTGCTCTTTAAGACCTCTGGTGCTGAGCTTGTGCAGAGCTTCTCCCCTGGAGGACATTCCTGCCCTTTGAAGGCTGCCTGTCTGTAGTGGCAGCAGTGAATGAGGGCCAGCTTGGGAGCTGTCCAGGTCCTGACTCCTGGTCCTACACTGGCTGGATCTGGCAACCTCCCCTTTACAGTAACTTTCTCTGTCCCTGATTCAGATTTTGCCAGCTGGATTCCCAGTCCCATACCTAAAGGGGTTCCAATCTGCAACTATCATTAATTTTGATCTAATTGAAGGGATTGTGGCTCCAGAGCCCAGCTGGTCACAGTATGAGATCCTCTGCCTCATGCCAAGTCAGAACTATTGGACCTGTGGCTGAGACAACAAGAGCAGGGGGTGGGAGAGTTGGTGCCCCTCCTGTGCTGCTTGTTATTGCAGGCAGGTCAGGCTCTCCATAAGGGCAGCAGGCAGGCAGCACTGCTTTGGGGAGATCCAGGATGACAAGACGTCCAGTCCAATTACACATGCAGCACCAAAGAGACTAGTGCAGCCATCACAGCTGGTTCCTCAGCTCCCTGCGTGGAGAAGACTAAAAGGGACAAAGAGCATGGGATGGTGAATGAGGGGAGGCACTGAGGGCTGTGGGGGAAGAATGCCTGTTACATCCAGGTCCCATGCACACAGCATTAGTTAGGTAAAAGGTTTTGAAAACACACACACACACACATCTGAAATTCACATTGCTAAACTAGCAGCCCAGCAACCCTACCAGAGAGGAGAATGGATGCTAACTCTTGAACGAATAGGGACACCAAAGCAGCACCCCACAGAGATTATGGAGACCTGTATTTTCTGTCTGTGAATTGCAGGGCCTAGCTGTATTTTTACGTGCATATATATGGAGGAGAGTGCACATGCACACATATGTTTATGGTGTTTGTATAGAATCTGGGCCCAAGTCCTTACAGCCATGCCAACCAGGGAGTCCTGTGGGGAGAGGTTGTGGTGGCAGGACTGTCTTTGTTAGTGTTCAGTGCCAATGTAGTTTAGGTTGTGCTTTCAAACATGTATACTATCAATGCTGCCATACTATTTGTGCGCATGTGTACATGCTTGAGTATTGAACAGGTGCTCATATGCCACTCAATGTTACTACATGAGAAACACAACATTTGGGACAAATAGTGGAATGGAAACACTAACTATGGAACAAACAAGAAATGTTGTGGGCACCTGAAAAGAATCTTCAACCATATGTATTCTCTCACCTCAAATTGACCAGAAGGTATCACATTTGCATAAGTTTTCACTTATTTAAGACATCACTCTTGTCTGTGCTGAGATGTCTTCTTTCTTTAGGGTACTTTGCCTAAGCCAGAGTTGGGGGACACATGCCACCCCCAGATATTGTTGGACTTCATTTTCCATAAGCCCCAACTAGGATGGCCAATGGTGAAAGTAGTATTATTCAACAATTGTCAGATGAAGAACTGTTTCCCAGTTTTTTGTTTCTAACAGGTTTGGAAGCTGTAATCTGGTGAAAACTGGTATAACAGAGGCAGTCTTTGCTTAAAGCCACAGCATTGCAATGGGATATAACTTTGGTCTTGAAGGAAACATTTGCATTTATTGTCTTTGGTACTGAAGGAGCTGGGGCTGCAACTACAAAAGAGACAGCCACAAATGTTCATAAGCTGATGAACACCATATTGTGGAAAGAGAATGTGAGCCATAGCAGGAGCAAAATAATAGCATCCATTGTCACAATCCAGAAGTATAGCACAATTGCTAACCATCATGAATAATGGAGGAATGGACAGGTAAACAAACAAATGATGAATCAATGTATGGAGGCATTTACATTCCATAGGAATGCAAAAGCAAGAACTGCTCACCTGAACTCTGAACTGTGAGACAAGTACTGAACCTGGATTTCATTAATAATCTGTGCCTTAGTAAAACATTCCTTTGTGGGTGCAAAAATCACTTCTCTCTCTCTCTGGGATAGGAGAAAAGATGCTGTCCCAAGCAAGCAGCCTTATCTATGTGGTCTGAATGAGTGCATGAAATGCAACTTCAGAACAGATTGCTGAGAGTATGTAGTGTAAGCCACGAGTTTTGGCTCGAAAAAGCCAAACTGGCTGTTGAGAGAAAACAACCAGGGCTTCTGGGAGGGGAAATCACAGGGTTAGGAAAAAACAACAACCACCCCAACTGTCTCTCCACATTCCCCCTCCCCAATAACTATTCTTATGCTAGGTCATACAATGGGCCAAGTGGGAGTTGTTCCTCCTGCATGTGTTCATCACAATATGCGTGAAGCAAATGAGTAAGTGGTATGAGATCCTTTAACCAAATATCTGGGACTTCCAGATGAGGCTTTGCCTACAAAATTGCCCTGCCTCCTTCGGTGGCAGGGCAATTTTGTAGGCAAAGCCTCATCTGGAAGTCCCAGATATTTGGTTAAAGGATCTCATACCACTTACTCATCTTCCATATTTCCTCACTGATAATCTGTTAAGGAGGAGAAAAGAGTATACATCTGCCCAAGCCTTTTGACCTTTAGTGCTAGAAGCCACTCATCTGGAAGTACCCACTCTTCCCTCTGATAGGTAGCAGTTATCTAAGGTTTGGGACAAAGAATTTTGCTATTCCAGCAGAGATCTTTCAATGGAGAGGCCAGGGATTGGACCAGGACACTCCTCTGAGCAAAGTGTAATCTCGTCTAATAACTATAATTTCTCCCTCAACTGAGGTATGGGGATTCATTTGCTCTGAGGACAAGACAGTAGAGATTTTGGTTGTACTACTGGTTCAAAGCATCAAGCCATAATTTCCCTACATTATTTTGATAGTAGAATTCAGGGTTTGTATGCAGAAAGCATATACCCTTTAGTGCAGGTTTGCATAACTGTATTTGTCTCCAACATGGCCTAGACTTTGAGTCTAAAACAAAAGGAAAGCTTGGAGAAATAGAACATTTTTACATGGGGGGGGGTCATTTTTAAAAGAAGAATGTGTGATATGTCTTCTGCTAATAAAAATTTGCCAAAGCTCCATCTTTCTTGCCCTGCACTGACAGCCTATTGATTTGAAACTGCAGGAAGACTTTGCTGGAAAATACTGGAATAAAATTTCACAAGTAAATAGAATGAAGAACACGACCCTCCAGGAAATTCTGAACCTGTCTCCTCTGGACACTTGTGTGGATATTATACTGGAACCTGGATCCATGCAGGAGATCTGATTTTTTTAATTTTAAAAAATGGTGTGCTTGCTCACTTATTTACTTCTTCTGCTCTTCACTTTTGATCTCCACCCCTAAGAGTAATTTAAAAAGAAAAAAGAAAAGATGAAGTAATCCAATAATACACAAGAGTTTAGAACAGTATAAAATATACAAAAACAGTGGCATAATAATAATAATAATAATAATAATAATAATAATACGTCCTCAGTGTCCAAAAGCATTTTTAAAGAGTCACATCCTCATTGCCAAGTGGAAAGTAAGCAATAACTGGGTCTGGTGGGTCTCATTTGGGAGCAAATGCAAGAACCACATATGTTTACTAGACAGGAAAAGCACTATTCCTTGTACCCACCTCCATTAGCTTTGGATGGAGGAACACAAAGTAGAATCTCTCACATTGACCAGAGTGCACAAAAAGATACACTTGCAATGGGGATGTCCTTTAGATATCCTGACCTCCAAAAGCTATCAGGGGTTACCGTACCCTCTGCCTGTTGCTGATTACTGGTATAAAACTTAGCAATGGTATGCTAGCTCTTTTACTAGCCATCACTGACATTTCTTTTATTCTTAAGGTTAGTTCAGTGCATTCCTCTGTTGTTTTGTAAGCTGCAAGTGGTCTATGGTGGTCATTTCACAGAGATGGTTCTTGCATGGATAGTTAATTGTTCCTAAATACCATGATGCTCCAATTTTTTACCATTCAGGTTTGCATAGATAGAAGCATGTATGTTCAGGACAATCACAATATTAACTAGAAAGATGCAAAAAGGCCTCCTGCTTGTGACTGCTGATGTTACCAACCCACAGAAAACATGCCACATGCTTTCAACTATATTGGCACAGCATAGGGGATGCCACTCTGCAAAAAGAGATGTGCTTCCCAAGTATTAGCACACTGGCCAGGTTATAGAGAGCTGTGAGGAAACCTTGCTGTAGGGGCTACACGGATGTACTGAGGCAAGCCTTATGTGGAAGGATTAACTTTAAACTAAGTGAGCTCTTCCATTTCCCTGCAGCATTTTATAAAATTGATTCAATAATGTCTGGCCTTTCTACATTGCAGGCATTTGGTCTCTGTTTTGAGCCTCCAGAGTAAGAAGTCAAGTGATTCCTACTTTCCAACTTAATTTTGCTGAGAAGGAAGCAGAAAATAATTTGTTTGTAGCTAATTCCAAACAGAGGGGAGCTTTGTTCAATGTATAGTTATGGGCAACTCAAAATAACTTCCTCCTGTTTCAGATCAACTTCTTAGAGCAATACCTACACCACAACCATTGAACTCCCTACACCTGCCATTGCCCGAGGACCAGCATGGGTCCCCATATATGAGCACTTCCAGGTACATCCTCCCATCACACCTTGACTAAATCTTAAGTGCAATACAAAGAGGAGGCTGTGGGCCACACCAGTTCCTTGACTGAAGGCTATACAATTGCATAATGCCAAAAATGACAAAGGGGCAAAAACTAACTCCCCAACTTTGAAGGGAAAACACTCTGCACATAACCAGAGGAACTGAGGGCACCAGTAAAAACAGAAGGTAGGAGGATTTTACAAGTCTCCTGGGAAATCAGAGTGCACATTTTCAAATGTAACAAAAACAACAACAACTTTATTCTTATATCCTGCCTTCTGCCAAGGCAAACAAGGCAGTTCACATAAATTAAAATAGGCTTAAAGAAAAATACCCTACATTAAACAACAATAAAAACAATTACCGCCCCCCTCTTTAAAAGAGTTAAATACAATGCTAAAATGAACGTAAGCCACTGACGTAATGTAGCTACTGATAACACTGAATATTCTGTCTTCTGCCCTCATCTGCCCCTCCTAATGTTGTTGGATGGCAACATTCATCAACCCTGGCCAGCTTATAGAGAGGGATGGTACAAGTTACTGTCCAAGAATATCAGTGAGACCATGCATTCCCCATCTTGGCTCTACATTTTGATTCTATCCATTCTACACACACATGCGCTCATATATATGCACACAAACATAGCATATACAATGGATATTCTAGAATGGCTAGAAAAGAAATTGAATGCTAAAATGAGTGTCTTAACAAGGCCCAAATCAACCAAGCAATGATGAGAATCCATAAAAACTTCAGATTGATGGTTTCATTTGTTTGTTTGTTTGTTTGTTTTGTTTTGGAAGCAATAATCCATACCACATATTAAAAGCAAAGCTTACCAAGATTTTAAAAAATATTTTGCACAACTGTTGCTTATTACTAATATTAATAGATTTATTTGTATCAAAGATTTTCCCTAAAATTGGGACTCAAGGTAGCAGAATTATTATTTTGATACCTGATTAAAAAACTGAGCTCCTTAAAAAAGAAACAAATGAAGCTAACAAAAATATAATGGCTCTTTTGCAGTTTTTTTTAAAGTACAAAATATTGAACACAGTCTAGCCTAGGTTTAGTACTGTTAACTCCTTAATGAGTACACTGGCATTTCTCGTTTTAATCAATGGAAAGTAAACATGTTAAGTTTAGGCTGGAACAAGCCCATTGTCAACCCTTGATAATGTGTTGTTGTTGTTGTTGAATTTTATTGGCGTGGTGTGCTTGAAAATCCAGCAGAGCCAGGGAAAAACCCAAACTTCTAAAAGTAGAGCTTTATTGTTTCATAAGGTAAAAATAAGCAAAGACAAATACAGTCCACCATAGGATCACATCATGCTGATGTGGTTGAACAAAAGAGTTACAGATCCATGTTTCCAGATCCTGAAGTTACATTGTAAAAGCAATATAACCATATTATAGTCCAAGAATGAACTTCATAGTTAGATCCATTGCGAACACACATACAAACAGGAAGAAGGCAAGAAATATAAACATTTCTAGACAAAAGGATTTCTCAGCCCTGCCCTTTCTCCACTTTCTGGGTGTTAACCTTATGTTGATTGGATGTTATGTGTATGATGCCTGTTAACCCAGCCCCTTGCTGTCCATCATCCACCACGTGGTTTTCTTTCCCAGCCTAACAATGTTATCTGTTCTCGGCTGCCTTTCCCAGCTAGGAACCTCTGATGTTATGACTCTCTGGCCACCTGGACTAGGTTGTTTTAGTTTGCCTAGATGTTGTTCCCATGAGGAAAATTTCAGACACACATTTCTACATTTCACCTTTGACTGTATAACCCATTTATATTCTAACAGTTGTTGTGTGCCTTCAAGTCATTTCTGACTTATGGTGACCCTAAAGTAAACCTATCATGGGGTTTACTTGACAAGTTTCTTCAGAGGGGATTTGCCACTGCCCTCCTCTGTGGCTGAGAGAGTGTGACTTGCCCAAGGTCAACCAGTGGGTTTTCACGGCCAAGCCGAAATTTCAACTCTGGTCTCCCAGTGTCCTAGTCCAATGCTCAAACCACTACACCACATGTTTATACACTGTTTATTGCTGGGTCCTAATTAGATTTTTATTTTGCATGAACCATTTATTCCAAAAAGAGAACAACTCACCCCAAAAAACCACCAGAAAACATTCAGTGGGAGCTGTGTTGGCCATTTAGCAAATTCGAACATAAACCCATCACTGATACCTTTATTGGCCAACCAAAATGCACAATATACTGAAATGGATTCATACACAAAATCACCAGTTCATTCAAAAAGAAAATATTGCTATGATATATCATTTTGTATTTTTTCTTATTACGCCTGTTTTTTCTTACAAGCTTATTAAGATTTGTGAAAAACATGATTGCACAGCATTGCCCACCAAACCTTATTATGAATATAAAAACAAATAAACGCTAACAAAAAGAGAAGAAAACATATGTAAATCCAACCATCAATTCTTGCTTGTCACTAGATAATCCTGCTGTTGCTGTCTTTGTCGATACAGAGGAACGCAGAGTCATATGGGTCCTTTAAGAGCTGCATTTTTCTGGCCTTTTCACAAGACAGAAGTGACCTTTGTGGGCCAGAGTAACAGGTATTTATTTAAAACTGGGTTTTACCCATTGTTGCTAGATTTTTTAAAAAAATAGTCAAATACTGCTGCCCCCTCCTGCTTTTGTGTCTGAGACCTGCAACAATAGGACTTCATTCCACATATCAGTATTTGCATGGATTCCGCTGTTGCAAAAGACTAATGAAAGTACTAGCACGCTTGCTAGAAACTAAATTACCTCTTTTGTTTTCCTCTAGTAATAGATAACAGATAGAGGAGTTTTGGCTCATCATCACCAGTCTTTGGAGGCCCATTGCTTCTCTTTACTGCTCCACCTGCCATATCATATAGCCAGGGACTCAGCCAATCTTTGCTTCAATCCTACAACTGTCTGCTTTTGCCAGCTCCACCAGCACATTCTCTGAAGATATTCTCTTTCTTACTTTGGTAAACAGCCAACCATTAGTGTCATCATGCTTTCCAGCTAGAAGACAAAGGCAAAACTCCACCTGTATTTTCAAATACAATGTTATTTCTAGGGCTTCATCCGCACTGCAGAAATAATGTAGTTTGACACTGCTGTAACTGCCATGGCTCAGTGTTATGGAATTCTGGGATTTGTAGTTTTGTGAGGTATTTAGTCTTCTTTGTCAGAGAGTTCTGGCACCACAACAGACTACAAATCCCAGTATTCCATAGCACTGGCCATGACAGTTAATTAGGTGTCAAAGTGCATTATTTCAGCAGTGCAGATGCAGCCAATCACTTTATTCAGAACTGACTAGGGACGTTATCACACGGAGTCCAGTTTTGTGGTTAAAGAGATAATAAAGTGGAAATAAAGCATCCCGAAAATAAAGCGAAAATAGCGCTAAATTGCGCAAAAGCATTTCTCACGTAATTAGAATAAAAACGGAATTAAGTGAAAAGCAAAAAAAAGACGTTTTTAACTTTCATACTCAAGTGAAAAAGCCCCGTAAATGTACTAGAAATGGGCGTGTTTTGTTTTGCTTTTGCATGACCAGACTCCTCCTTTTCCAGGGCGGGTCCTGCATTTCATTCAACATTCTCTCCTTTCCAGGAGGAAATGTCAAACTGTCCTCCATTTGGAGCAGGAGTAAGAAGCATGATTTTCTATTTCTATGTGTGTGTGTGTGTTTTTAAACGCTTTTCTTGAGTCTTGTTCTCCTGGACAGTCTTCCTTTGAGGTTAGGACCTCTGGTCCCCCTGATGCGGACGGAGAAGAGGGCAGCATCCCTCCTCCTTCCCTCCTCCTGTGGGCAAACCTTTTGCCAAGGGAATAAGCCTGCCGCCTATTCAGCTGTGAGGATGTATGTCTGTGGGGTTGTCCTTTTTGCCTAGGAGAGCAGCCGCTTGCTAGCCTAGATCCTCTTGCTCTGGGATGGGCTGAGAAGCAAGGTGCCCCAAATTGGGGTCTGACTCACTGGAGGGGTCCCCCTTTCTCCCGCTTTGTGGTGTGCCTTCAAGTTGCTTCCGACTTAGGGCGACCCTGAAGCGGTGAACCTATCCTGAGGTTTTCTTGGCAAGTTGCTTCAGAAGGGGTTTGCCATTGCCATCCCCTGAGGCTGAGAGAGTGTGACCTGCCTGAGGTCACCCAGTGGGTTTCATGGCTGAGCAGGGATTCTGTCCCACTTCCCCCCCCCCCCAAAAAATAGGGACAAAGAGCAGCTTACAAATTAACCCCCCACCCCACCCAATCCTATCCATGGTGGGTTGTTGGCATGGGAAACCTTTTCCCTTCCTCAGCCTCCCCCTCGTCTTTTCGACTCTGCAGTCACTCTTTAGCTTGAGGGAAATGCGCCTGTTTGCTCAACTACCAGACAGGAAATTTTAGAAAGAGAAAAGCGGAGAAGCTCATGTCTGCCTGGCATGTTGTCACCCAAGAAAACCAGGAAGTAAAAGCAGCCCCACAGAACCATGGGAAAACCGGGAAAAAGCTTTAAAGGAGATTTGTTTGTGCGAATTTGAATTTCACACTACAGTAAAAGAGCAATTACTTTAAAAGCGCAAATGCATTTCCTCTAAACTCCCAAAAATAAAAAGATCTCGGATAACACCACTTTGTGACCACTTTAATGTCAGTTTCTGTGCGACGTCGTGTGAAATCGTTAGGCGTAAGTGCGCTTTTTTGGGGGGATTTGTGTGGGATAACCTATAGATTTCCCCCGTGTGATAACGTCCTAGGTTTTAGTTTCCCTGTAGTTTTTGGCGTCTACAAAAAAAATCTAGGTGAACTTGGCTTGAAGACATGGACACAGAAAGCAAGTTCTGGACAGCTTGCCCTTGTGGTCAAAGCCACACTTTTGTGGTTATCCAGACATAAATATTTAAGCAATTTTGCAACATTTCCCAAGTCTTTTCTATGGGCCTGGAGTAAGCAATAATACAACTGCAGGGTGGTTTGTAGACAAGGAGATGAGGGTCATAGAGGGGGAGAAACAATCAGTTCTCTACAGTATCATTTACAGCTAGAGTTAGTTCAAATGAAGAGGAGGAGATGATGGCATGGAGGAAACACTTTCATTCAAAGCTAAAAGGCACCAGTTAGTTGTCCAGTTGGGAAGGAGGAACAAGTGGGTAGGTTGAAAAGAGAGAGTGAATCAGCTGTCCTTCTTCCTGAACATCTAGCTACTGCTGGATCAGAGAATATACAAACTGTACAGTGTGGACATACACTTGGTATCCCAAGGCAATATTGGGAAAAGGATAGACCAGCTAAAAAAGGAAACAGTACAGGCACTGCACACTGCAGTTGACCATGAGTTGTTTCCCTTGTGAGGTGAGTGGTTATCAGCAGGTTACAATACAGTTAGTGATTGGAAAATACTTTTAGCTGAGTTGTGAAACTATGGGATAGATGGAATACCTAAGACAAAGCAGCAAAATGTATTAAGAAAAAAAGTAAGAAAAAAGTAGAAGTATACAAACATATTTATGACATGTTTAAAAGGACCATATGAGACTTTAGCTATCACGTAAATTTGTGATCACTTCCCTATCTTCTACCAAGATGGAAGGAGCAACAGATGGTGAGTGTGGATTCACCATGCCAAACCATATTGTTCTGGCAAATAATCCCTAGGAATTTTATGCTTCAAGAATGTCTTGAACTTCGACTGGTGGTTTGAATTTTCTTTAAAAGTTCGTAGAAGAGTTAGAAGGACAGAGCTGGAAGAGACCACAAGGACTATCCATCCCAATCACCTGCCATGCAGGAATAGTCAATCAAAGCACTCCTGACAGATGGCTGTCCAGCCTCTGTTTACAAACCCTCAAAGAAGGAGATCCCACTACACAGGCAGCATGCTGCATTGTAGAATACCTCTTACCAACAGGAAGTTCACCTAATGCTTAGGTGGAACCTTTTTTTCCTGTGGTTTGCATCCATTGCTCTGAGTCCTATTCTCTGGAGCAGCAGAAAACAAGCTTGTTCTATCTTCAATATAACACTTTCAAGTATTTAAATATGGCTATTATATTCCCTCTTAACCTTCTCTTCTCCAGGCTAAACATACCTAGTTCCCTAAACTGCTCCTTACAAGCCATGATTACCAGAACAAGGGTGTCACCAGAGCACGCGGGGGGGGGGGGGGGGGAAGCGGCCATACCAGGTCACACCTGAGGGGTGTGTGTGAACATCTGGTAGGGTAGTCACTCACCATTCATCCCAAGAACCCCCATACTCCCTCCTTCCAGTTAGGGCACCTCTGCTGTCAGCCTGCTGCAGCTGATGGTGGGGATGGGGTGCTGCTGCCACCCAGCATCCCATTCCAGGTCTGGCAGGGCTGCTGGCCAAGTGAGAAAAGGAGGCGATGGCAGCAGTGATGGCCACAGATTCCTTTCCTTCTATGGCTGCCACTGTTGTTGCCACTACCACCAACACCTCTATTTCCCAGCCCAACCAGTAGCCCTGTCAGACCTGGAAGGGGCTGCTAGGTAGCATCAACACCCCACCAGCAGCCACAGGGGCAGGTGGCAGAGGCTGGCAGAAGGGGGAGGCTGGGGTGTGTGCCAAGCAGCTTGGCTGGGACAGGGAGGGCGGTGAGGCAGTCAGGAGGGGGGATGACAAGCATTCCCCCCCACCTGCTGCTGCATCTTCTTCCTCTCCCTTCCCCTTCCACTCTCTCTACCCATGACACTGCCTGAGGGGGGCATCTGGCCAGGTGAAGCTGCTGCTATGGCAGCAACAGCAGCAGCAACACCAGCCCCTTCCACACCCCTCCCTCACACCTTCTGCAGGGCTGGGGGAGGACCCACAACATTCCCTTCATCTACTAAACTTGTAACTCTATCAGAACATGAGATAAGATTAGTCTGGTATAACTTGTTTTTGAGAAACGCATATGAACTTTTAGTGATCACAGGATTGCTTTCTAAGTGTTTACAAACTGTCTGTTTAATGATCTGCTCTAGAATCTTTCCTGGTATTGGTGTCAGGCTGACCGGGCAGTAATTGCTTGGGTCCTCTTTCCCCCATTTTTTGAAGATGAGGACAATATTTGCCCTCCTCTAGTCTGCTGGGACTTCTCCTGTTAATGCAATCAAGCCAACTGTTGAATGGAGACCTTTTGGAACCACTAGTAGGCTTCCCATTGTGCCACTTGTCATATTGGCAGATACATTTCAGGACCTTGCTCTGGTAAACCACTCCAGTGCTGTGCAGCAAATTAAATCTGCTGGGCCTTCAACTTTCTGCAAAAACAGTGATATTTCAATGCCTTTGATTCAGCTTTCTGTATTACCAGTCACAATATATTACCTGAAATGTCAGACGCAATATACCTCTCAATATCAGTTGCTGGAAAACAAGAGTGGAAGAGTACAGTTGCATTCAGGTCCTGCTTGCAGGCTTCCTGAAGACATCTGGCTCACTGCTGTGAAGACAGAATGCTGGGCTAGATAGGCATTTGGTCTAAACTGTTGTTGTTGTTGTTATTGTGTGTCTTCAAGTTGTTTCTGACTTATGGTGCCCCTAAGGTGACCTTATCATGGGGTTTTTGTTGGAAGATCTTTGCATTCTCTCTCCCCCTTGTCCTAAGATAGACAGGATCTTCCCTGCATGCAAACTCTGCTGTCCTCTCTTCTAAACATACCATTGGGTTCTTGCTGAATCACAGGGGCAATAAATACCTTTGTAAATTGGTAAAACAAATCATGTAATTCAGCTCACTTCCTTTTAGGAAGTTTCTCTCAAAAAAGAGATTTTCTCCTGTCTCCCATCTCCCTGCTCTATCATGGAAAGGTGGTGAGATAAAGGTTTCTTCTTTTACTTGAACTATTCATTAGCTAGTTAGGATGTAGCCTCTATGCATATGTAGATTGAAGCCATTAGTAAAGTTTTGTTTTTAAACTGCAAGCTATTTGTGTTGTCTTTGAGGCAGCCTCAGTTTCTAGAGGAGCAGTTAGGCAAGGAACATTTCTGCTGCTCTGCTGATTTAAAAGCTAGACCCTGTCAGGCTTGGCTTTGATACTTTTGATATTTTGATCTTTTTGACTTCTTAACAAAGGCTGAAGCCTTAAGAAACTTAAATCCCCAACAGTTTTCTTGGCAAGATTTCTTCAGAGGAGGTTTGTCATTGTCTTTCCCTGAGGCTGAGAGCATATGACTTGTCCAAGGCCAACCAGTGGGTTTTCTGTCCAAGCTGGGAATTGAACCCTGGTCTCCAGAATTGTAGTCCAGCACTCAAACCACTATGCCACGCTGGCTCTCATTTGGTTTGAATTAGCAGTGCTCTTTTTATGTTAACTCATTATTGTAACTATGTATCAATTCAGGATCTCAGCCTATTTCTATGACAGGACATGTGAGCACTTAGGAAAGAACGCTTAATCAAAAAAATTCAACATGGATTTGTTAAAAAAAGTCATACCAGACAAATTCTATTTTTTTAAAAAACACAAAGTTACATGCTTGTAGACCAAGGGAATGCTCTGAATGCAGTGTATCTTGATATCAGGAAGGCTGTTGAGAAGTTCCTGTATGATGTCCTTGAAGACAAGCTGGTAAAATGTACTAGAGACAATGTACTAGTACATTTGAAACTGGTTTACAGACCAAACCCACACATCAATGGTTCCTTGTCATCCTGGTGATAAGCAACAAGTGGGATGCCAAAGGGTTCTGTCCTGGGCCCAGTTGTATTCAAGTTCTCTATAAATGACTTGGAAGCTGGAATAGGAATTGTGCTTATCAAGTTTGCAGATGACATCAAACTGGGAGAAGGAACTAATACTGAAGTATTCATAAAAATCTTAATAGACTGAGATCTGGGCCAGAATTAACAAAATGAATTCCAAAAGGGATTAATGTAAGTTATTACGTTTGAGCTGGAAAATTAGATGCACAAATATATGATGGGTGACACCTCACTTGACAGCAGTACATGAGAAAAGAATGTAAGGGGGTCTTGGTAGATTACAAGTTTAACATACGGTAAGTCAATGGTATGATGCAACAGCCAAAACAAACAACAACAAAAAACCCCACAAATGCAATTCTACGCTGAATCAGCAAAACTATAGATTCCAGATCAAGGGATGTAGTAGCACCAATCTTTGGCCAGATCTCAGAAGGAATACTCTGCCCAGTTCTGGCCACCACAGTTTAAGCAGGACACTGGCAATCTGGAATGTGTTCAGAAGAGGGTGACTAGGATGGCATACATCCTATAAGGAACAGGGTGTGTTTAGCCCAGAGAAGACTGAGAGGCAACAGACATAAAGATCTGAAAAACTGTCATATGGGAGATGGAGCAAGTTTGTTTTCTGATGCTCCAAAAGGCAGGACCTCAACTAGCAGATTCAAATTACAAGAAAGGAGATTCCAACTAAACATTAAGAAGAAACTCCTGATGGTAAGAGTTGTTTAATGGGGTACAGTAACTGGGAGGGAGGCAAAATGAGGCCATTGTCCGCTAAGTAAGAATTCTCCCCCCATATGAAATTTCCCTTCAGTCCCCAAATTATAAGCACTGCAGTAACTTAAACCTTCAGTTGAGCATTTAACATTTGGCATCCAAAGATAAGAGGCAGGCAAAGATGCCAAGGGAATGTAAACACAGCAAATATAAAGATTTTAGGCGTGAAGGATTTTCAGTGTCTCACTCTCTGAAATAGTAGAAATTTGGGGACTGAAGGAAAATTTAACTGGGAGGCAGAGTTCTTATGGGAGGAGGTTTCCCTCCTTCCCCCCCCCCCTCCAATCTACATCTTTGTACCGAAAGTGGTAGATTCTCATTCAATGGCATTTTTAAAATAGTTTAAATACCTACTTTTTTTTAGGCATTTGCCTTGGTGGTGCCTTGATGGTGTATTCTGGCTTGGCAGTGGACTGGACTAGGTGACACTTGGGATTCTTTCCTGCTCTGTGATCCTATGAAGAGGGAATTAGTGAGGGAGAAAAAAGCTGTTTCCAGGAATGTATGTATAAGTATACTACCATGTCACTTTTTGCAGTTTTGGAGAAAAAAATCAATCAAAGTTTATTAAAACCAGGCAAAAATGCTATGAGCAACTCTGTTGGAAAATTGTACTAGTGAAATAGAGAAAGTTGGGGAGGGGGGAGAAAAGTAAAAAAATTAAAAAAAATGATAGAATATGGAAAAAAAATTGGGTCCTAGAAATACAGAGGTGATAGAGAAGAAGGTAGGGACTGCAGCAGTTTGGATATCGTATGCCTTGTGTGGGTAAGTAATGCCAATGCATGATAAACCCTCAACCAGCTCCATTTCAGAAAATAAACATGAAAAAATATTTCCTAAACAAAGTCTGCACTTGCATAGAGAAAGGAATTGCAAATAGTAAGCACGGACTCACCTGTCAGCCAGTGATAATATGGTACAGCCATATGCACCACACAGTTTTGGAAACATGCATCTGGCACATACATAAGGCTCCATAATATGCTTCTGATTATGAATGTAATAATAATAATAATAATAATAATAATAATAATAATAATAATAATAATAATAATAATAATATAAACTTTATTTTTATCCCGCCCCTCTGTGAGCACAACCGGGGTGGCTGACAACATTAAAATATAATAATAGTACAATATAACTCCCAAAAAACCCACCCACCTCTTAAAATAATATTAAACAGTAAGACTATTAAAAACATACTAAAACACACACATGGGAAAAACATAGACAATAACGGCAGTAACTGGAACAAAAGTTGCGAGAGGGAGATGAGCTGACTCTTGAGGCCGGGATATCTATTCAGGAAAGGCCTGCCGGAAGAGATCTGTCTTAACAGCCTTTTTAAAGCTGGTTAAGTTGGTGATATGACAGATCTCATATGCATATGCATATTAAAACAACAGAATAAATTACATGGGAAATTATGGGCCTCAGCAAAAAGCCACTTCTTTAATGCCATCTATCTTTTTATACCCAAACAGTTCAGCATGGCACAAGTTCAATTCTCCTGATACCAAAAGACTCACTCTCTGATCTGCAGGGCAACCTCCCTCCCTCTTTCTGCAAGAACACTCCCTCTGTGATGTCTATTTCTCAACTTGTCACCTGGGCACAGCTGCTTTATAAAACTTTAAAGCTAATGGCACCATAAACCCCTGTAATGATACTGCAGTGGCATGGAGCAGGCCAGGATGCATGCCTGATGACAGGGGCTGCACAGAGCAAGGGCCGGAGCAGTGGTCTTGCTTGCCTGTACAGTGCTGGTCTGCCAACCCTGGATCTCTGTTTGTTCCAAGGCAATTTCTGTGTATGTAGAGTGAGGGTGGGGAGTGAAAATAAGGTAGTGTGGGAAGATTTAAAGCTGGACTAGAAACAGTCCCTGCACCAGCCTCTGACCTTAGTCATCTGCCCACAGCCACCCACTCCAGGATGCTCTCCTGTCAGAACTCATAAACTGAGCAATATTGGGCCTGACCGGGGAGACCCTGGAGGAGAAAGGGAATCTACGGACAAGAAACATTAATCTTTTATGCTCCTGCTGAGTCACCAGCAGGAGAAGGGAGAGCTGGCAGTACAACAGGGCTTTCCATCAGGGAGATGGCAGGATGGATAAATAGGTAGAGGGGAGCAGGGTGGGGGCAGATCCCTCCTTAGCTCCCTCTTCCTTCTCTCAGCATCAACCTAGCAAAGGGGCAAGGAATGAAAGAGGACAGGACTATGAAGTTCAGAGAAGTCTGGAAAATCATTTCGTTGCCAGCAATTTGATTCAACCACCTACATGTTCAGGGAGGGGAGGGGAATACAGTGGTCTATTATAATACAGCTGGAAAGTAACAAAATCATCAAGTGCAGGAGGGTGTTCAAAGAGTTGCATATTCTGTTTGAACCATATCAGAAGTGGGCCCTGGGGCAGCTGGCTCCTCATCCTGTTCAGCAGCAAATGTCGAAACCTCTTCCAAGAACCCAACTCCCTCCTCCTTCCCCATGCCCCATTACATACTTACTCATACCACCTTTCTGGTGATATTTGTAGTGCTGGCTCAATGGAAGAGCTCCCTTGGAAGGGATTCAGTATAACTCATTCACATAGTCAACAGAAAAATCTCTCTGGCCTTCTTAGGCCCAACTCATTTCTGACGCTTCAACACCTGCGCCACATGGCTGCTTGGATGTGACACAGCGCAGTCTCAATGCTTTAGCATCCAACTGTTTTCAGGCTGCCTCTCCAGCCAGGTGTTTCTACTTCTTTCTCTCCTATGGAAAGGAAGAGTTTGAGGGGTGGATGGAAAAGTGAAGAAGAGAACAGCAAACAAGAAGAGAAAAAGAGTTGGATAGAGCAGAGCATGAGAGAACAAGGCAGTGTGTGCCATGGGAGAATTGCTCAGCAGCTGTTACATTGCAGCTCAAGGCACCAGGATTGCACACTGAAGCCCAGCTGTGGAATTCACCGAGGTGGAGATGACATCCCAGAAGGTAGGAGGAAATTTGACTGATCCAGAGTAAGTAAATTCCTTGCCTTCTGGGGACAGAAGATAGGAGCACAGGGACTCAGCCAGCACGCACCTTGTGCACATGTCTTACAAGCATTTACAGGGCCCATGCACAAGCAATATTGTCTGCCAATTTTGCATTTGTGGCTTCATGCCCAATGTGTGTACGTTTCTCACCAGTCATTCCTCCCTCTGCCTTCAAACAAAACACAACAGAAACAGAAACAAAACAATAAAACCCCATTAATCCAGCATTTACAGCCAGGATTCTGGACATACCCAAGCTGAGATATTCAAAGATATGGTTCCCAGAACAGCCATAGCTCAGTGGCACATGGAGCCCAATCGAGGCACCCGGACATTGTGGGACACACCAGACAGAGTTAGCATCACCACGGGAACCATCTCTTTGAGTTGCTTGACAAGTCTGTGATTAAAGTCTCAATCTCACAGAGCAGCCACAAGCCTGGCGCCTATCACAGTAATCTCAGGCGCTTGGGCTAACTTAGCCTGTGGGATCATCATCCCACCCACGCCCCTCCGCTCCCTCCTTGCTGCAAAAGTAGGGAAGCAGAGACAATGCAAAAGAACCATGGATATGTGCCCTGCTAACTGGTTTCTGCCGATTTCAGTTGTAGCACAGGGAATCTTAGCAAGGCAGCATATTGATATGCTCTCTGGAGCAGGAGAGAACAGACAAGATGCAGATCGTTACTCATTTTACGGTCTTTTCACAAATGACATTAAAGGTGCTTTTGCATTTCACGCAATGTAATGCAAATGTTAAACATACACACACAACCACACACACCAAAACCCTATACTGGCAAGAATGTTTGTTCAATTTTAAAATGGCTCTTTTCTGTTTCCTAGTGCACATTGTCAACCGTCACATGGGCTCACTAACATTTCAAGAAAAACTCCATTTTTCATATAATGTGTGAATGTAGCACCCTTGTTTTGGCATATTTGCGGATAATTACTAAAGTACTAACACCTTGTCCCATACTCAGAAATCACAAATGGGTATTTCAATCATCAGCCCATACAAAGAATAAATAAAAGACTTCTTTGCCATGTTTTAGTTCAGCCTTTCTGTGAACAGAGAAATATTATAAGATTGTTCACAGTTTTCTAAATGGTGGGAACTCACAAAATAGCACAGTAGGGATTAATTTCCTTTGGATGAGAATATGGGGAGGGGGGCTTCTGATATTTTTGTCCTATCTGTTTGAAAATATTCAAATCGGGAATAACAGATGTAAATCAACTCTGTTAACTGACAACGAAACAGCTGATCCTGTATCAGGCCCCCAAAGAACCACTGCACACAAAGTGCTTCGCACTCTGTCAGCTCATAATTATCTTTCTATAAATTCAAAATGACAACACCATGAGGAGGTATCATAAAGCAAGAATGATCACCCAGAAGTTATTATGATATATTGATGAAATTTTGTCAGTGTCATCATTGGTCCCTAAGTGCATGGTGTTGAGAAAATCAGCTCATCGTTCCTTTATTTTGTTACAGGTTGTGCCAGAAGTGACTAAAGTGTAAGACAGAGAAGTAAGAGGAGGTATTGTAAAGTAGTAATTATCACCCAAAGTTATTATGGCATATTGATGAAATTTTGTCAGTGTCATCATCACCAAGTGACTTTTCCCCCCCCAAAAAATGAAAAATCCATTGCGGGGTCACCGATTTGACAACACAGATGACATCATTCATGAAGTGGAAGAGGCTCAATCTGCAGACTTCCACAATAACAGTATTCGGAGGGTCAAGAAACACTGGGGGAAAATGTGTAAATCTGGATGGTGACTACGTAGAGATAAGTTAGCAACTACAAATCAAAACAAACTTTCTGTCAAATTTTTAAAAAGGAGATAATTAACACTTTACAATACCCCCTTCTATTTCTCTGCTTCTTCCACTAGCTGAGGAAGGTTGCATTCCAAAGGCAAGGGAGAGAACTGTCCAGTCATCCAGTGACATTAATAATATTTTGTTAAAGTCCCTGCCATCTAGGATTTGCCCAGTGAAAACCCTATTCACAGACAATAGTATTTCCCATTCCATTGTTTGTTTTTAAAGAAAAGTTCAATGTATGGAGAGGGAGTAGGAAGATCTGGGGAACGCAAACATAGAATCATATTTAAAGGAGAAATGTAAGTCATGAAAAGAGGGAAGTCAAGTCAAAATATAGATAGCAGTTGGTAATACAGAGGTTTGAGGGAACAGGAGATTTTGAGGTGTTTGGACCTTATGGCATTTGAATAGAAGGCCAAATCACCTTATTTTGGAATGCCTATAGTCACTAAGGGTGCACCTACACTAGAAATAATACAGTATGACACCCCCAAAGTGCTGTAGCTCCATCCTATGGAATCCTGGGGTTTGTAGTTTTACACGGTCTTTAGCCTTCTCTGCCAAAGAGTGCTTGTGCCTCACAAAACTACAAATCCCAGGATTCTGTAAGATGGAGCCATGTCAGTTAAAGTGGTGTCAAACTGCATTATTTCTACAGACTTGAGCTGATTGATTCAGACTCAAGTCGGACTCACTTTGCTTCAATGACTTGACATGGACTCAACACGACAATAAAGGATGCACTGACTCTTTTATTGTTGGTCTAACTTCATCTAGACTTGTTGGTCTAACTTCATCTAGAAACATCAAACACGCTGCCCTTTTCCAGGATACTTAATTCCACCCACCCATTTCTTGTTCCTATACTCAGCACAGCTGGTTAGCATTTCATAACCATGGATCAGGTTCAGTCCTCACAAAAATTTCTGCCTCTGCATATCTTGGGATTCTGCCTTTCCCTGCTGATATTTTACTGCTGTATATTGAAGGTTTTGCCTTACAGGGATCCTAACTGGGAGAAAATAATTTTCTATACTAATATCCCTAACTTAGCATTGTTGTCCTTCCTCAAGTAAGGCAATCCTTTGAAACTCAGCAGTTTAGCAACTTGCTTCTCTTCTGTACCATGTTCATGCTACAGATTCCCATCTCCTTTACACAGATAAACTCTGGAGGTGGCTTTGGGATTCTTTCCTTAGCTCTTGGTAACTCTGGGCATCCCTTTGTCATGTCTAGAAAGAGGCTGCATTGATACCATATCATTCATCCTGGCACAGATAAAGCACCTCTTGCTGAGGATCCATCTGGTACTTGCTCAGTCCAAGGAGACAGACGATGCAATGCCCTTTAGCTGGTTTCTCCTCCTCTTCTAACTCTAACTGGGGTGATTGCATATAACCTGTTCCAACAGCTTTTTTGGCTGACAAGGATTAAAATGCAACAAACAAACATTTAACAACAGGGATTTTCAGCAATGGCCTTTAACCTCCAAATAATTCCATCCTTTGCTCCTATCAAATAGACAAGGATGAGAAAATTAAGCAATTCTGAATTGCATCCCTTCAAACACAAATGATTTCCTTTTCTGCTACACCAACTAATCCCACCACATATTAAGTGAGATTATGATTTGTGTTTTTATACTGTACTGTAATTTTGCTATATTGTGGAGCCCACAGGATGCATACAACCCTTGCAAAGTCCAGTGCAGCCCTTGAGACCCTCACTGAATTTCCAAGCCACAGCATCCCTCCTCCCAAAAAACTTCCAGCCAAAACTAAACATTTTAAAGCCAAAAAAAGAGTCCCGTTTAAAACAACTATTTTAGTTGGAAATGCTATTTGGGAGATCCCAAACCCTAAAACAGTGAAAAATTGAATGGTCCATAAGGCAACTGGAAATGATCCAACATCATTTCTGGTCACCTCAAATGGTGGTCACAATGCTGCACTACATTTTCCAGAAGGGCCAAATATGAGGTGGTATGGTCTGGAGTAAGTCTACCCTGTGCTAGATAATAAGTATATTTAGAAGAGTTTATGACTCTTGAATGACAGGAGAATGTTGGAGGAATTTCCATATACTTTGGTGATTGGTGGAGAGAAGGACTGGTGGAGTAAAGGAATACCTATGGGAAGTGTGGTGGGATTTGAGGTAAGATCACCACAAGGGGTAAATGGGACAGTGCAATCATCACAATTGATGGCATACACAGAGGGATTGGAAAGATTCTTGTTTTGTGCCTTCAAGTCATTTCCAACCTATGGTGACCCCAAGGCGAACCTATCATAAGGATTTCTGGGGCTGAGAATATGTGATTTGCTCAAGGTCACCCAGTGGGTTCCCATGGATGCATGGGGAACTGAACACTGATCTCCAGAATTGTAGTCCTATATTCAAACTACTATACCATGCTGGCTCTCCATTCGAAAGATAAGCATTACATTATCATTAGGGTACTGGAGGAAAGGAGAGACAATGTTTGCAGAATGTGCATAGAAAAAAGGTATCAGAGGTAAAAGAGTGGTTAAATAGTCAAGAGATTCTGATGTTGTTGAGAAAGTGTGCAGGGCAAAATCCCTGGATATATGGGTATGAGAAAGAGACTTTGACTCAGAAATGTTTGGTATTAAAGCTCCCTCAGAAAGGAAGAAGTGTGGATGAATTAAGAGTTATTTTGACAATCTCTAGTGAAATGGGGGTGTGAAAACCTGGGAAGTAAAAACTACAGACCCTGCATATTTGGAAACCCTGAGGGAATAGAATAATAAAAGCACTTGAGCTGGAGAAAAGCATAAGATGCGAGGGGAGAACATAGAATGAAAGCAGAGAAAATGAGGGCTGAGGAAGAAAGATTAACATTTGAAATGGAGAAGTTGAAATCTGAAAACATTTAGCAGAGGAAACAGGTGGGGGGGGGAGGGCTAAGACAAAAAGCTTCAGAACTCCCAAAATTACTCTCAGGGATTTAACTCCTTACATAGTGGGTGAAGATCTTCAGGTGTTTCTGTCAGCTTTTGAAAAAGCAGCACAAATGTGAGAAATTCCAAAAGATTACATGAAGTTTCTTCCTAGTTGAATAAAAGCAAAACAGACAGAAATATATAGTCGTTTTCCCTCCCTATAACCTATGAAGAGTACAAAGAAGTGTTGGATACAGCAACTTTGCATGTTGAGACTTTGAAGGAATCTAGATGCATGTCTATGGTAGTTTATTGCTTTATTAACAACCCCTTCCTCATTTTCTGTTTACGAGCACACCTTCCTTTGTCCCTAGAGGAATAGCCATTACCTTTTTTCTTTGTCCCTCTACCACGAAGCATGTTCTCCCTACCATACTGAGGAAACTTTCTTCAGAAGCATGTAAACTTCTTTCTACCCAATTTTTTGCAACATGAAGTTGGACTGTGTATATGCATACACATGATTTGTAAGGAAATTTCTTTATATTACTCTTGAAGACTCTGTCTTAATTCTTGATGGAATAGACATGTGGGTCTGGGAGAACAATAGGTGGACTAGTATCCTGCTCTCACATATTCTGCTGAAGTAACTCTGCTGGTGAGATTAAACCAATCTCTCCTATTTCACGAAAACCCAGAATTTTCTAATAAGCAGCTGTCTATAAAAGGTTCAGACTAGGGCCAGATTATTTTAGAAAGCAATTTAGAAATTGTCAGTTACAACATGACAAATCACATGTGGAGCTCGGTGCTAAGTTCACTGATTGGTTTGACAAAGGGGTGTCAAGCTCAAAGGTATACTTTTTATACAAGAGTAGGTATAAGGAAATTGAGAATTTTGGTCCAATTTCTGTATGAACACTCTTTGGAAATAAATTTTGGGAGGAAGTACGGGCCCTAAGAAGACCCTAAATCATTAGCAAGTATGACCATCCTATTGTGCAGTGATCATGCTCCTAACTACCACTGTGGAGATTTTATCTCAAAATCTCCATACTTTCCCCAAGGCTGTTGTGCAACCATGATCCCCAATGGATCCAGATCCTCTGAGATGTGAATAAGGTTGATCCTACTATAATGGCTGTCCTTTTAGTTTTTAAGGTCTAATCCTTACATCACAGTGAGTAGACAGTAGGCATGGTTATGATAAACAAAGAATGTTAAGTTTATTTTAAGTATAATTGAATATGTTTGGGATTCTTTTTGAAAAGTAACTATACATCAACCAGTCTTAATGCAATACACAATCTACCCTCACAGACATACACATACTCACAGCCACCTCTTCCCTATCCAAACTCTGTCTGTCATTGCTGTCTGTCATCTCCTTCTTCCCTCTACCAGTCATCAAATATATGCTAATTCATCAGGCATCCTCCTGTCACTCAACCTTCACACACTCTCCTAAACATATTTACAAACATATTTACAACATCCACCTCTCTTTTGCTAATCTATAATATTAAATTAAATGTTAAATATATTCAAATATAAAATCAGGCATTTCTCATTTTAAATATTTAAACTAAACCAGGCAGGTAGCAGCCTAAAAAACAGGCTCCAAGAGTCATACATGGTGATTGGTCAGCTGGGAGAAAATAATTAATCAGTGTGTATGTATACACACAGGCACAAGCATACACACACACACAGGTGTGAGAAGAAACCAAAGGGACTAGCACCTTGAGGCACATAACTTTGATGGTGGAATGAAAAGAGGTATCTTTTCCATCTGCATGCAATTTCCTGCAAATGAGAAGGCTCTGAGGCTTGCAGAAAAGTAAGATTTAAGTTAAATATTGGTTTAATAGAATTTCCATCTGTGAGGCTTCAGCTCTCAAGAGGCAGTGGGAAGACCCTCTCCATCACAAGCTGGGCAAGCATCTGTGACGGAGGCCGCAGGGGATAAGCAAGACGGTGTCTTCCATCTTAGCAACTTTAAATTCAGGTCATTTTCATACTGCTCCCAAAATCTCAGAAAGTTGATTCTCCGCTATCAGCCCAAGGCACGGGGAATGAGGGGCCACTGGAGCCACACCACTCCATCCTCTTACTTCCTGCAAGTTACTCAGAGCTCTTGGCACCCCTGTGTCTGTTTTGCAAGAGGGGCACCAGCTCCATCAGCCTGTTATTTCATTTGTGCCTGTCCCTTCCCATTAGTGCAGCTGTCTGCCACCAGAGAAGGGAAAATTGATGCTAAACGGGATATCAATTTATCATGGAGTCTGTCACCCGCCACGCAGCTCTGCCAGGAGAGCAAGGGGACACCGCTGTGCCAGCCAAGCAGCACCTGTAATTAACAGCCTGCCAGCATCCCCCCCTTCTGTACTACAGTAGCAAGGCCCTCCAGGTAAGGCACTGGGAAATCCCAGCTAGGTGGACGCTTACTCGGATGGCTCAGCCTGTAACTAATGGTTACTGGATAAGTCAGGAGCAGAGCTCAGATGTCTGAAAATAAGGATAATAATGGTGTGAAAAGTGTGGATCAAGACAGTAAGATTCTGAGTGAGCTACCCTCTTCTTCATCCCCATATAAGAGTATCTTAGCTTTAATATCATTCAGAGAGGCTGAAATACCTCACCTAAAGTTTAGTTACTGGTAGTAAGAGCTTTGGGCAAAAATATGCTGGTATTTTTGATGCCACCCTTCTGCCTTTAGCCTCTCCTCCCAATAGGATGCAGATCAAAAGAACATCCCTGAAATTGAATTCAGTCCTTGAACTGAAAGAGGTTCCCCATCCTTCAGCTAATGCTAATACTCAGGTGCTCCTATGACACCTATTACTTAGCTTCTATCTCACCCAACCCAACTCCAACCTGCAAGTGCAGAGTAGACCCCTACTTCCCTACCTCATGTTTGGCTCACCTGACATTGTGTAGTTGATCTGATCTCTAATCCATTTTGTCAGTGTATTACCAAGCATTTCTTTCAATGCATGTGATCAGCATAAGCAAGACATGCTTTGCAAGAGTAGACCTGCAGGATCAAAGCAGAAGTCTGTGAAAGAGCTCTGTTCCTATGCCAGCTTGATAATGATAAAATTTGCAGTCAGTCAGCGGGAGATTATTTAATAATAAAAGTTACAAACTGAGCAGTGCAACAACAAAAAATGAACAAAAACACCAACACTTAGCCCACTACTTCAGTCTTAAAATATGCCCATCTGGAGTGTTCCAACAATACTAGTTAGTCCTATGAGTTAATAGAAATATCAAGATGCTGAAAGTCTGTTTTCTTCACACTTCCTTCTCATTTTGGATTTCATTTTCAGTTTTGTCAGCGTGAGTGAATGATAGCTGGGCCGGGATTCCAGAAGAGAAGCACGGCAGGGAAGCATCTACTTGGTTTAGGGTGCATGGATGATTGAAGGAATGAATCCTGGCACAAATCAAGCGCAACCTCCTGCTCTCTCACATTAGTCCTTCTGTCTCCTGTTCTGGTCTTGCAATTTATAGCTGATCCACAGACTTCACTACATGCTATAAGAATCTACAGTTAACAAATTAGTTGCCTTTGAAAAGTTCATGGAGAAATGAGGAGCCTAAGATTCAGAGCACTGGCTAATTGCTCTTTACAATAGGCAATGCCTTCGGAGGAAAGTTCATTTCATTCCAGCAGCTTCCTCAGGCTGCCAGATTGAAATTTTAGAAAGGGAAGCTATGAAATTATTTATTTCAGTAAATGGTATAAACACAGAGCACTCTGAAATAAGGGACAGCCAGACATTAGGTTTTCTCAAGTGACCCTCATTCATAACAAGAGACTTTCTTTTAAAACAACAGATAGTTGGCAACTCCAGACCACCAAGTAGACTCCAGCTGCATCCACACTGGAGGAATAACCTGGTTTGGCACCGCTTTGCTCTGCTCCCCACAACAAACTCCAGTTCCCAGAATTCCATAGCCTTGAGCCAGGGCAGTTAACGGGGTGTCTAACCAGGTTATTCCTCCAGTGTGGATGCATCCTCCATGTTATGAGGGATAGCCCCAGCCCCAGATACCTAGTATACTGCTTAAAAGACAAAAATAGAGCATAGCAAAGAAAGGATTCCCCTCTCCTCTGTCCAGGCCTGGTTCATCTCTCTCCCTAACCATTGGCCTGCTCCATGCACTCTTCTCTGCACAGCAAGGCTGTAACTCATGGGGCTGACACCAACCTGTGAGTAACGAGCCGGGAGCCCAAGTCACGGGTGTGAGTTACGGCTGCTGCCTGCGCATAGGGGGACATCAATCGTGGGTGATGCACGGATAGAAATGTAACGCTGCAGGGAAGGAGCTGCAGGGCAGGAAATAAATCGTGGGCACCTAGGAGAAGAGTGAAATGAGGGACTCCCTCCACAATGGGCTCTTCTCCATTTCAGTAATCCAGCAAAGGGAGTGTGGCAATGGTGGGGGGTGGGTGGGGGGTGGGGTGGGCGTGGAGATGGTCCTTTTTGAGACAATGTTCCATATTCTAGGACATTTCAATATCAGAGAGCAGTGCACTAAATCAGAAACCTTCCAGCTCCACAGAGTCTGCTACTTTTATAGTCCCATATAAACCCAAAATTTTGTAAACCATGCAAAGTGAAGAAAGATCCTTCCAAACCCCTAGAGCCCCATGGAACAATACCCATCCCAAATGCAATTAAAGGGGTGAAAAGACCAGACAGAAAAAAAACATAATCCAGATTAACCCATGTATTAAGAGGCAGGTGGTGGAGGTATAGTTAAGTTTAACAAATGAAGAACGTTGGTATCTCTGTGTGTCTATTTTAGGGGAAAGTAAATGTTTACAGCTGAAGAAGTGCAAGGCAAAATATGGAAGAAGTGATATGTTGATTGTTAAGAAAGAAGAAATGAGGCAAATCATTTGGTTTCAATTAAGTATAGAGAATTAGCCTTCAGTATGTTTGGATTTCTTTCCTGAGATGGGATTTTACAAATGAAGGGAAATTGGCAGATTTAATTATGACATTTAGAAGTGGGGAGTGGGAATGATTTCACACACACACACACACACACACACACACGGGGGGGGGGGGAGTGTTATTCTAAGACAGTGTTCTGGCTATTTTGTTTTTATTCCTTACCCAGCTTCCTTGACTTTGTGCAGAATGAAATAATAGCTGTGAATGGTTATTTGAAAGGAAAAATTAAATACAATGGTGCTTATCCAGTGCGGCTTGCCCAAATTCAATTCCTACACTGTTATTCTCAAGGTTACAAGATTCCTCAGCAACAGACAAGCTACTGTTATATACTTGAGGGTGTAGGGTGACAGAAAGAAATTCCTCAAGTGGTGACAGCAGTTGCTAATGCCAGCAATAGATGTCTCACTCCCACAGGGTGAGATGTCATCAAGCCATGCGACTCTTCCCTGCAAAGAGCACTCTGTAAAACTGATTACCCACCTACTCAGAGGTACCTCTCTTCCCTCATGCACCCTCTCACACCTAGGCCCCTTTCTCATTACACAGAACCTCAGCTACTGAGCACAGAAGACTTGCCTCTTCCCTAAGGTACAGACACCAGGATCCCTTTCACACTACACAATTACAGCATTATGATTCCGGTTTAAATGCTATGGCTGCATCGTGTGGATTCCCAGGTTAGGAGTCTGGTCAGAGGCACCAGAAGTGCTCTCTAGCTGAGAATTGTAAATGCCTCTTTCCAAACCCCCAATCCCAGGATTTCACAGGATGGAACCATGGAAATTAAAACAGAATCATAGTGCTTGAGCTTTGTAGTGTGGAAAGAGCCCTAATGTGTGTGCCTCTGGGAAAAGGCAAGACTTCTGTGTTCAGTAGCTGAGGTTCTGTGCTCTGTCACCAAAGAACCCCTCTACTTAAGAAAGGCTTAGGTCCTGTCTGAACTGGCAAATAAATCGGCCTCCCCCCGCCATCTTCTCAGTGAGGAATCCAAACAATGAATTGCCCAAACCCCAAGATCTGTAGCCCTCCATTGCGATGTTGGGCAGTTATTTAAAATGTGTTCCACTGTACTGCTGTACAGAGCAGCACAGTGGGACACATATGCAAAAAGCCACCCAAAGTTGAAACAGAGTCGGAGAGCCTGAGGTAACGGTGGGAAGTTGGGGCAGATCTGGCGCCAAGATACTCCAGGCTGTCCTGGCCAGTACAGACAGAACCCTAGCCTGACTTTAAAGGGATGGGAGATTTCTAGCTTTCAGTCAGCCTCAAGGCTTTACATTCATGGGCCTGAGAGATAACTTAGATCTGTTACCTGCTTGTCACAAACTGTCTTCCATTCAGCAAAAAGTCAGAATATTTTGTACAAGCCACCTTGTTCACAAGTTAAACATCTATAACTGGAGCATGTTTTTAGGCTGGACTAAACAAAAGTCAGAACACATGGCTTATCTGTGATAACTTAATAAAAAACAAGCTAACACTCTGAGTGCTTTGAGAACAGAAAAGATTCATGCGAACAAAGCCCTGTTGTGTCAGTGTGGTCATTGTGCTTCAGGTACGGGAGGCTGTAGGGAATATTCAGGGTTAGATGCTGAGTTGGGCTGTAAGATCTCCTGGCAGCACTGCCCTGCACATAAAAAACAACACAGCTGCAGCAAGGTCCTTCTTACACAACCTATTAATATACAGCTGGCCCTCCATTTTCGCGGGGAATCTGTTTCGGACCCCACCCCCACCCACCCCGCAAAAACGGAAATTAGTAAGTATTCAAGCCCCATAGGCTTGAATGGGGTGAGCCCCTGCGAGAGTGCGCCCCATTGATTTAAACAGAGGTTGCTCCTCCATGAATATATAAAACCGCAGACTTGAAGTCCATGAGAATGGAGGGGCAACTGTACTTTCCTGGAAGACAACACCCCAGGATGCAGCAGAGATAACCAAAAGATGTGGTGCTGGAGAAGAGTGCTGAGGATACCATGGGCAACCAAAAAGACAAACAAATGGGTCCTTGAACCATTGAAACTTGAAATACCCTTAGAAGCCAAGATGATCAAATTGAGACTGTTTTACCTTGGCTGCAACAAGAGCATACACAACTCATTAGAGAAGACAATAATGCTGGAAAAGGTTGAGGGTAATAGAAAGACAGGAGCATCCTAGGCCAGATGGCTAGAGTCTGTTAGGGAAGTTATGGGCATGAGTCTCCAAAACTTAAATAGAGCAGTGGAAGACAGAGAGTCTTGGAAATGTCTCATCCATTGGTTGATGTGAGTTGAGGTCAACTCAAGGGCAGTTAACAATAAAGAAAGGTTTTGCAGAAGACCCCCTTGCCACAAAAGGAAGTCACAGGTGTGGACAGACAGTTTCTAAATCCACTGCAATTTGACCAATAATTTGCACAAAGATGGATCTTCCCTCCTCACCCCCCATAAGAACTAGCCTGACCCACTGTTTAAATTCTCCAACTGTCCCGATTTGGCAGGAACAGTCCCAACTAATTGTCTGTAACCCCACTTTCTCAGCTGCTTTAAAATGTACCAGTTTCTTTTTCCTACTCCCATTCCCCCCTTTGTCCTCAGCATACCTCAGCTCCTGAAAACTGAGTTCAAAATGCAAAAGTAACTTGCATTCAATTAGCTGGGCAGGGGCAGAGGAGCAGAGGGGGCATGAATCTTGCTCTTCCTTGTAAACTCAGGCAAAAGCACACTTCTGTAGCCTCTCCTAACTTCTTCTTGATTAATGTTAATCACTTCTTGGCCTTTTGGCTAAGATCAAGTGTTGATTAATGTTTGCCATCTTGACCACACCCAAATATTTTTGCCTACTGTGACTCAGTTTTCATCTGTGAAACATTGGAGGGTATATTCCTTTCACACCTTTCTTCCCAATATCCTCTACTTCTATGTGTGACGTTTTTAGGAGAATGTTTAAGCATCCAATCTCCTCCCTGCAGTCCTTACATAAACCCAATGTGTCTACTTTCCCCCCTAAACTGACTCCAAGGCCTAGTTTCTTGCCCAGCCTTTTCAGCATCAAGGGAAGACCTTTTCATTTTCCCAAGTACATCAGCTTTTTAGTTTGAGGGCTTTTAAGGTTCTTTGCACTATTATTTTCTGTTGCTGGTTTTATCCCAAAGTTCTTTCAACTATTTAAGATGTAATATTTACATCTTATTGTTATGTTTTAACTTTTGTTTGTAAAGTGCCCACATAACATTTTCTTGATGAATGGTATTAAAAAATGCTAAATAAATATTATCATGAGTATTTGCCTAGTTTGAACTTCCCAGCTTCTGATTTCTGCTGCATCTCCTCCTAATCAAAGTGCCACTGATGAATAACAGGGCCTATTTATACAGTGAATCCAGTGATAAAGCTTTGCCGGTCTGTTTCTCTTCAAGTACTAAAAATAAAAATCTCTACATGTACAAAATCACCACATCAGGATTCAACCTGCGTTTTAGCCCACAACGTTCATACATGTTTACATCTAGCGGTTTCCATCTACATCCTAATTTTCCTCTTTGCATAAACTGCACCACACTCCTCTTGTGAAAATTTCAGTTCCTGCCATCTCCTCATAATTCAATATCCCCTTTGCTCCTTCCGCCTTGTTGGTGTTACAGGCCTAGGGCTCCTCTTGCTATTCTTTAAAGTTCCCACCACGTTGAAAAACATGGTACAGTTTTTCTAGATCCAGTACTGATGGCCATCATTACAGCTTCACTTCCAGGAATGAAATTCTTTCCTGACCCTTGCTGCTAATACATTTTTCAGAAGCCTCAATCAGTTGCCTGTCCACTATGGCCAACGGTCAGTTAGCCACTGTTCTCCACATGAAGGAAGATTTCCCCCAGTGCAATGGTCCAACAGTTCAGCTGGCTGTCACACACTATCCTCCACCAGAGTCCCCCCCACTGTCCCCAGCCCAGCAGCAATGACGTACAGTGGCCTCATCTGCTATGGTTGCCTGCTTGGCTTCAGGGGCTCTCTAAACAGAGAAGCTCAATTTTTACCCCTTGCTGCTTTTGAAGAGAACTGAGTTAGGACAAGCACTCCCCTTCGGCACAAGTGTTGCTAAGTGTGCAAGGGTCATTAGGCTGCAAGCAGGCAAGTTAGCAAACTCCAGTCAGTCTGTGCATCTCAAAACCACACATGGGATTTATGCCAAGAGAGCAGGGCACAGAAGCATTTCATCTTATCAGCTTCATCACTTTTAAAGACACCCCCGTCCCTGCTTTTTAGCACAAAACTTGCAGGCAAGTGGACCTTTTTCTTCTGAACATTGGTTGATTTTTTTTTTAGCTGCCATGATTTTAAATTGTGCTGTGATGTTACAGAGGACGTTGTGACCTAACCTTGCAATACTTTACTGGAATGCATCAGTTATATGAGGGTCATTTCTAGAGGCATTTTATAAATTAATGGGATGAAATAGATGGGCAGAGATAGAAATAACAGATAGCAACATCCAGAAAGCATTTGTTCAGAGACATTCATGGCATGCCCCAATAGAGGTTATGACACAGCTTCTGAGGGCCAGGAGCCTGACACTTTGTGTGGCTGGCAGTTGTGTTTGCTTTACCCACAGTGATGATTCACTATTCCCTCCGCCCCAGGAAAATGTGAAGTGTGAGCATCAGGTATGGCTGTCTAAACCACTGGCATGTTCCATAAAGTAAACAAATGTTCCAGAAAGCCACAGCCGATACAAGTTCTGTGGCTCACCTTTGTTGATAATGCTGCATTACTTTCTAGCATGTTTTCCAATTCACAGTGAGCCTTTATGGAAGCATACTAATCTAATCAATAAAATATTAACATCAGAAACAGACAGATAGTAACATGTGCCTACCATTCATATGTTGTGTGGTCACTATAAAGGGCACATTCAGAGACTTGAGTCACTCATAGAGTCACAAAATCATAGAGTTGAAAGATAACACAAGGGCCATCCAGCCCAACCCCCCTGCCATTCAGGAACTCCCAATCAAAGCATACCCAACAGATGGCAATCCAGCCTCTGTTTAAAGATCTCCAAAGAAGGAGACTCCACCACTCTCCGAGGGAGAGTGTTCCACTGTCAAACAGCCCTTACTGTCAGGAAGTGCCTCCTAATGTTTTCCTGTAGCTTGCATCCATGGCTCTGGGTTTTGTTCTCTGGAGCAGCAGAAAACAAGCCTGTTCCCTCCTCAATATGACACCCTTTCAAATACTTACAAGGGCTATCATATCACCTCTTAACCATCTCTTTACTAAGCTAAACATGCCCAGCTCCCTAAGTCTGTCCTCATAGGGCATGGTTTCCAAACCCTTCACCATTTTTGTTGCCCTCCTTTGGATATTCTCCAGCTTCTCAACATCCTTTTTGAATTGTGGTGCCAAGAACTGGACACAGTATTCCAGGTGGGACCTGACCAAAGCAGAATAGAGTGGCACTATTACATCCCTTGATCTAGACACTATACTCCTGTTGATATAGCCTAGAATTGCATTGGCCTTTTTAGCTGCTGCATCACACTGTTGACTCATGTTTAACTTGTGGTCTACTAGGACTCCTAGATCCCTTTCACACGTAGTCCTGTTAAGCCAGGTGTCCCCCATCCTATATCTATGCATTTCATTTTTTTGCCCCAAGTGCAGTATCTTACATTTCTCTGTGTTGTAATTCATTTTGTTAGCTTTCTAATCTATTAAGGTCATTTTGAATTTTCATCCTGTCTTCTGGGGTATTAGCTATTCCTCTTAATTTGGTGTCATCTGCAAATTTGATAAATCATGCCTTCTATTCCTTCATCCAAGTCATTGATAAAGATGTTGAATAGCACTGGGCCCAGGACAGAACCCTGTAGCACCCCACTGGTCACTTCTCTCCAGGATGAAAATGGAGCCATTGTTGAGTACCCTTTGAGAACTCTTTGTTTTAGGGACTCAGCAGTTCCTAAAAGATCACAATGCCTCAATTCCTTTATCAATCTGAACACCCATATGAGGATGGACTGTGATGGGTTTCATGACAGAATGTAACTTGCCCAGGTTGCTTATTCTCTGAATGCCTAAGAGCTGATTGGCACAAATGTACTAGGTTTAACCGGCCAACGTTTGGCATGGTTTAAGCATGTTTGGCTACTGTCTGCAAGCACCAGAGATGAAATGGACCAGTAATTGTCTCTGTCCTCCCAACGAGACTGTATCACTTTTATGTAAATATGACATTTTCCCTGATGCTCTCGAATGTGCACAAAATAAGAATATTTAATCAAATCACATCATGCCTGCCGCAGGCTAAATCCATCCTCTCCCCATCTCCACAGCCATGTTGTTTTAAAGAGCTTGGCTAATGTGTACCAGCCACCCCCAGCCACCAGGGAAGCATTTTGCAGGTTCTAATAAAGAGCCAGCGACACTATTCCAGTGAGCCACAAGTACAATTCACATGCTCTGCAGAAAGATAAGAATGGCTTTTGGTGGCTCAAAGAAGAATCAAGCCTGCTAGTCCCCCCACCCTCCAGCAGTGTCTCTGAAATTAACAGGTTTGAAGGGCCCCACTAAAAGCCTACTGCTCTCATGACTACTACTATGGAACCATCCCACGGACAAGTAAGTTGGTCATTCAACCCTAGACAAAGTGCAGAAGGGCTTCCTCACTTGTGCATGGTAAAGAGGGGAATTGTGTAGGATCTCAGAAAAGTCCTTGGAAATGGTATACAGAATTCAGATTCTTCAGAATCTCTGGGTGTTTTGTTTTTAAAGCATATGTCTAGTGTATGGTGATGCAAAAATGTTCAAAGTCAGGGACAACATCTACAGAAATGTTAGGAATTGAAACAAATGGCTGAATCAGATTTCCATAGGTTAGAAACAGGACCTCAGTACTGCCCTGCATTACATAGCCTTTCTCACCCATTTTGATAAAGGAGTGATTTATTAAAAATTATGCAGAATAAGGTTTAATCTGCTTAATTTACATATGCTGCAGAATTCAGCTTTTCTTAGTACAGAATTTAAATTTAAAAAAACAGGCAATGACCAACAGCCACTCCCAATTATATTCACTTTGCTCTCTGCAACCTAATAATGACCAATTATATAGTGGTATATCCTTCTCGGTGGGTAGGGTGCATATGCAGCCTCAATGGTAGGCCAATGTAAACAAAGATACATATGATTTGAAGCTGCAGCATTCAGATGCCCTTTCCTGCATAGCAGGATATTCTGTGGTGTCTCCTGAAGCCTCATATCTAGGCCTCCACCAGTCATATTGAAGGACAGTATTTCCACAATCACTTCTTTGAAATGCAGGTTCTTGTCACTCTATTCTCTGTCTTGTTTAGCACATGCTTTATGCATGCCCCAGCTGCTAATAACTGCCACAAAAATCTTGGAAAAGGAAAAGATTCCACTGGCATCTGTCACCACTGACACTCAAGTTACCACGAGAACAAATCAAAGGTGGGAACAACCAGCATCATTTTTTTTAAACCTCCAAATTATGCCAACAGCATATACGTTTCCACAGTGAGATAGGCAATGGTAAAGTAATGGTAAACATAAACTCAATAATATGGGTGAGTTTTTCTGGAAGCAGTAAGTAGAATTAGCAGTAACTGTGCAACCACTTGGAGTGTGATTGGGATATTCTCTACTGTAACAACTGAAATGCAGAAAATCTTTTCCCTCACAGGACACTAGAAGATAGTCAATGTAGATTGATTAGTTGCTCAAGACTAGTTACAAGACAGCACAATGTCCTGGAAGATTCTCTCTTTACCAGTGTAACAGGATACACTGGTAGGTAAAAAGGAACTTACTTTATTCTTACATCTAGGTTCTACAAAAATAACTAATCAGTAGAGAAAACTATACTTTGGTACAGAGGTCCCTAAATAGCTGACCTCCATGTATGCAAGTAAGAAGAAAAATATCTTTAGGAGCGAAGCCTGATCTCCCGTTCTTGTTAATAAGCCATTTGGTGTTTTAAATGCAAATGTCTGCCTCCGCTGAGCTCTAGTAGTGAAATTTGATCCAGAGTGCAGATCTGACTGAGAGAAATTGCTGCTTTCTCTCTGTAAACTTTGAATCTGCTCCACTTCTAACTTAAATCTACACAATAGATCATCAAACATCAGATTTTCTTGCATTGATTGCTGCAAAGTTCCAATCCCAGAAATAAAAGGACCAAATTCTTGTGGCAAAGATCTCAATAGCACTGTTATTTTCTGTTAATTGTCTACATTTCCAGCAGCTACATAAAGTTTATATAGGAGCATTTTCATGGTTTGAATATGCTTCAAATAATTCCCACCACTGGGAACCTGCAATGCAAACAGATCTCTGTAGTAATCTGTTTGATGTTTAATGTCATTTCTGCTTACACAAAACAAAATCTCCTGTTTATAAAGCTCAGATAAAACAAAATACACTGGCAACTCACTTGTGTCAAAATCCAAAATCTCTGGCCTCCAAAGCCACAGCCCAAAAAAAAAAAAAAAAAAAAAAAAAAAAAAAAAAAAAATTCTGGAGATTATCTGGGGGCCATAACCTGTTAGAAGTATGGTTTTGGGAACTTCCGGTGGTATGACGGCGCAAGAAGCACCTCAAAGGGAATAGCTCTGTGGGGTGCTGGCTTATTGTGGGGATACGTTCGATCGGAGAGAAAAAGAGATCGAAAGGAGGTGTCCCCCCAGGCATGGGGGAAGCAGAGGGGCCCATTGCCGGTTTTGGGCTGCTCCTGAGCATCCTGACTTAAAAGATTTAAAGAACTGTAAGATCCCAAAGAAGCGAAGGAAAGAGGGACGCAGAGGAGAGCAGGAGATCGGTGCAAGCCACGTCCGTGATAAGAAGCCGTTTATGCAGCACAAGCGCCACCACCACTAATTTTAACTTTACTTTAAACTATCAATTTAACATCTAGCAAGTTACGAAATGCTGGTGAGTTCATCTTCTTCACTAAATCCATTTGTATCAACTGTCTCGAATGACCTGTTAAGTAATGGTCGTGCTGTATTGGGAAAAGCAGAAACAGAGAGTGAAAGCGGAGAGTGGAGAATGGAGACTGTGGAGTAGAGAAAGTAGCGAAAGCAGAAACAGAAACTGAGAGCGAAAAGCAGAGAAAGTGAAAATAAACATTGTTACAGAGCTAAAGGCAGATATAAAGGAAAGCAATTAAAGGACTGTTTAAAGGGAAAGAAAACTTAAAGCCCTATGTTTAGATTCTGGCTTCTACTTTCTATGATTTGGATATGATTTAAAGCTACAACTGGACTGAAGTGTTGAAGTGGTGGAGAACAAACAACAGAATTTTACTTATATTAACTGGGGGGAGAGATAAAGAAAATTTATTTGTAAGCACTAAGTAAGGAGTAAAGATATTAAAGTTTACTAACTATAAACTGGCCTTTTGATGGTGGATTGCTGTGGATTCTAAAGAGAAAGAACAAAGTCTAAAACGTGGACTGCCATAATGGCTCTGAAAAGCATGGTACTGTAAAGACATGAAGCAGCTGAACATCAAGGACATTTTTTGGGGGGGGGGGGATTGAATCTTTGATTTGCAAAATAAAAACCAGAAGAAACTTTAACTAAGGAAAGTGGAATTTATAAATATCTACAAAGGGATGGACCTAAAGAATAGACTCTGACTTTGACTCTGACTCATTCTTTTCTTTATTATTAAAACTACATAACAATCATACAAAAGTGTGTGTGTGGGGAAAGACCTTACTTTAAATATCAGGCAATTGATATTGTATTTTGAAATATCTGCAGAAGGGACAATTTGGATAAAAATCTACAGGGAGAAAGCTACTTTATAAGATATATAAAATAAAGAAAATTAAGAAGAAAAGAAGAAAGAAGACCCCATTGGAACAATAATAAAATAAATGAATATTGTCTGTCACATAGTGATTTAAGAAATATAATGCAATAATATGGATAAGTAGAATAAGTAGAAATTGAAGTGACTAACTATTTTTAAGTATAGTAGGTTTAAGGTTTGATTGGTTGAGTAGAATAACTCACTGACTGTATCTATTTGCATATAATAGTGGGAATTTATGTAATCCAATAATATTATTTTGCTATAATAATTTGTTTATACAATTAGGAAGACAGTTTGAAATATTGAGATATTGCATGGTATGAGCAATATTAAGAACATTGTATAGCTACTAAAATATGGTGCATAATAATTCATTTAGTGCATGTTTGACTAAGAAGAAAGGAAAACTGTGATTAAGTATTAAGTATTTCATTATCTGATTTGTTACAGTGAGTTGTTAATAAAGGGGGCTGTTAGGGAAAGGGTCAGTGTTAAAAGAATTATATAAGAATAAGTAGATAAGAATTTATAAGTATCTGGATTGTTTGGGAACAGAATAGATCTGTTTGTATTAAATTACATCAATTGTATAGTATTTAGCAAACTAGAAGAACAGAACTATATTATTTACAGGTCTCACAAGATACAAGTTGATAGAGATAAGTAATTAACTGAGGGGTTTTTTTCTCTTTCTGGTGGCTGTTGTTTTCTTTTTGATATATATATATATATATATATATAGGGAATGTCTCTTTAGAGTTGTGTAAATTGATTCCTTAATTCTCTATTTGAATATTCCATATAGTAAATCAGTTTAATATATGCATTAATTTGACAAACCAACCTTAGATTAGGGTAAGATAACTTGTAAAGAATTCCCTTCAAGACTCTGAGAGCAAAACAAAGACCCATCGGTAGATACTAAGGAAGAACTTAATATTAATTAATATAACAATTGGGCTAATCAAGCAATAATAAATAAGTAACTGTTGTTATAATAAATCATATAAATTTTATTAGCATAAGTATTATATCAGCACTAACTAAAAATATTAAAATATTAAAATAAGTCAGGGCAGGATTAAAAATTCACTAAATTTGATTTAAAATTTGAGATAAACCTTGAAGAATAGGACATGATGTCGAGGAGGGAGAAAGCACAATCTCAAAACACCATACAATTGAGCCAGAGGAGACCCTCTCTAGAATCAGTTGGGAAAGGAGCAGATCAGAGTTGTTTAATCTTGGAAGAAATGAAAAGATTACATTTGGAACTGAGAAAAGAAATTAGAGAATCAAAAGATGAAATGAGACAAGAGATTAGAGACTCCAGAGGAGGGGGGGGAAAAAGAGTTGAAACATGAATCAAATCTAATAAGGCAAGATCTAGATAGGATTAATAAGGATATAGAGAAAATGACAAACAAAGTAGATAAATTAGAGCAAAAAACAAAGAAAATGGAAAATAAAATGGAAGAAATAACTAAGGCACAACAAGAAGACCAAACTACATTATTGAGATCTGAGAACAAAGAGAATGTTGTGTAAAAGCGAGAGGATTGCCAGAACAGGCAAATGAGAATTTATACGAATATCTACTACCACACTTGGCAAAATATTTAGATAAATCAATTTCACAAATGGAAGGGGAGGTTGATAGGATGTATAGATTAAGCTCAAGAGTGGCAAAAATGAAGAAACTACCGTGAGATATAATAATCTACTGGGTTAGGAAACACATGAGGGACCTCTTCCTACAAAAAAATTACAAAACCAGATTAGTTATACATGGGAATGAAATTCAAGTGTTTAAGGACATACCGGTTAAGATTTTGAAAAGGAGGAAAGATTATCAATTTTTAACAGAACAGTTGAGAGTACATCGGATACCATTTAGATGGGAAGATGTGGAAGGTTTATCTCTATCATGGAACCAAAGGAGATACAAACTGAACACCATAGAAAAGGCATGTGAGTTCTGGAGAGAACATAGGAAAGATATAGAGAAACAAACACATGAGAGAACAGAACCAGAGAGAAGATAGAAGAGACAGACAAGCCAAGGACTTTTTATAGGAAAAATGGGAAAAGCAGATACAGATATACAGATGAGGAAGAGGAAGAATATACATATAATTATGGGAAAGAGGGAACGAATGCAAAAGGAGACAGAGACATAAAAATTATTTCAAGTGATAGAAAAGTAAGAGAAAGAAGGAAAAACAGACAAGGAAAACGGGTGATAGAGGAAGGAAAAGAAGGCGTATCAAAAGAAGAGAGTAGGGGACGCCAGAAGAAGAATAAGAATATAGTACAGAAGAAGAAGAAGAAGAAGAAGGAAATATTGGTTAAAAAAAACAAACCTATTGACAAATATTTGATTTAGGTGTCCTCATCTTTCTTACTCCTGATCTAAAAAGGATCTGTTATTTAACTGATTTGTATACCAATGAAAATCATAACTTGGAATGTAAAAGGCCTAAATTCACCTATTAAGAGAAAAAGACTCTTTCATGCATTGGAAAAGGAGAGGTATGATGTAATATGTTTGCAGGAAATGCACATTAAACACTTGGAAAAAAGATTAATCAGAAATAAAAAATTAGGAAATGATTTTATTTCAGCTCCTAAAAATCGGAAAAAAAGGAGTAGTTATATTTATCAATAAAAAATTGATGCAAAAGAGATAATAAATGATCGTGCAGGACACTTTATTGGGGTAGAGGTGAATTGGAAGGAGAAAGTGATATTTATTATAGGAATTTATGCCCCGCAAGAAAATAAAGGTATTTTCCCCCCAAAGATTACATTCAGAGATCTCTCAACTTAATTATGAAAACGTTATAATCATGGGGGATTTTAATGGAGTTGTAAACCCTAAAATAGATAGAAAATCAGATAATAAGATAAAAGCAAACCAGGGCAAGTTACCAAGATCTTTTTTTGAATTGGGTGAAAACTTTGCACTAATTGATGTTTGGAGACACCTACACAAAGTTTTATTCAAACAGACATAACTCATTTTCAAGGCTGGACATGATTTGGTTTCCCACGATTTGGAGTAAATACATTAAAATGGTAGATATATTACCTCGTACAATATCAGATCACAACCCTGTTACTCTTACGCTGTATGAGGAAAAAAACATAGTAATATTTGGAGGTTAAAGGATGAACTATTACAAGACCAAGAGTTGGTTATTAACGCAAAAGACAATATCAGACTATTTTTTAAAGAAAATATGACAAAGGACGTTAAGATGTCCTCAATTTGGGAAGCAGGGAAAGCCGTGTTACGAGGTTTTTATATCAGTCAAGAGGCTTACAAAAAAAATTGAAAAAGAAAAAAGTCAAAAATTGATATTGCAGAAAGAAAGTGAACTTAGAAAAACACCAGGAGACAAAAATATAATAGAAGAGATAGAAATACTTCAGAAACAATTAGCTAGGAAAGATACAACTGAAATAGGGAAAAAAATTAAAGGTCTTAAAGCAGGAAAATTTTGAGCAAGCGAATAAGGTAGGTAGATGGCTAGCAGAAAGATTAAGGAAAGAGAAAGAGAAGAAAATTATAAATAAAATTAGGGAAGAAGAGAAAATAGTAACAAGACAAAATGAGATAAAAGGGGTATTTCATAAATTTTACTCAACACTATACCAAAACCAATTCATAGAGACAAGCAAAATTAGGCAATACTTGAACAGGCAAAAATTTAATATCCCAAATGAAGATCAACTTAATAAGTTAAATAGGGACATTTCAACAGCTGAGGTAAGAGAAGCAATTAAAAATTGTAAAGAGGGTAAAGCACCAGGGCCTGATGGGTTTACATCACTCTATTACAAAACCTTCATGGAAAAACTGTGTGTTCCATTACAAACGACGATGAATATGATATTGCATGAAGGATTACCAACTTCATGGACAGAGGCTGATATAGTACTTATTCCCAAAGAAGGAAAAGATATCTGACCCAAAGAACTTTAGACCAATTTTTTTTATTAAATACCAATTATAAAATTTTTACTATTACATTGGCTAACAGATTTAAAAATTACCTGAAAGATTGGATAGATGAGGATCAAAGAGGCTTTTTACCTCAGTGCCAAATGTGGGAAAATTTAAGAGTTGTATTAGCTGTATTGGAATATTATGAAAAGCATAATGAGAGGAACTTAGGATTAGTGTTTATAGATTTAGAAAAAGCTTTTGACAGTTAATTGGTCAGTTTTATTTGAAATTTTGGAGAAAATGGAATTAGGCCATAAATTTATTAAGTGGATAAAAGAAATTTATAAAGAACAGAAAGCTAAGATCATTATAAATGGGGAACGTACAGAAAATATATCGATCAAAAGAGGTACTAGACAGGGTTGCCTGCTCTCACCCCTCTTATTTTTAGTTGTAATGGAAAGATTAATTAAGGAAATCAAAGCAGAAGACCAAATACATGGAATTAGAATTAAGAAAAATTGTTATAAATTAAGAACTTACACTGATGATTTGGTTATTTTTCTAGACAACCCATGTGAATGCGCAGACAAACTGATGGAAATTCTTCATGATTTTGGTGAAATATCAGGTTGTAAAGTTAACAGAGGATAGTCAGTAATTCTCACAAAAAATTTGGCTAAATCAAAAGAAATTGAATTGAGTAATAAAATGGGCATGACAATTAAAACAAAAGTTAAATATTTGGGAATAATAATACCTAAGAAAACTATTTGTTTGTATGATGAAAATTATAAGAAGGTTTGGAATGAAATTGAACAGAATATGCATAGGTGGAATAAAAAACAACTGTCATTGCTAGGTAGTATCTCGGCTATAAAAATGCTTGTACTACCAAAAATGCTTTTTCTTTTTCAAATGATCCCCATAATAACTACAGATAAACCCTTTAAAATTTGGCACAGAGATCTTAGTACTTTTATTTGGCAAAAGAAAAGACCAAGGGTTAGATTAAAGATTCTACAGGATGTTAAGGAGAGAGGGGGATTGGGAGTGCCAAACCTGAGATTATATTTTGAATCATGTTGTCTCTTGTGGATTAAGGAATGGATACTTCTGAAAGATAACAAATTACTTGAGATTGAAGGAGAAGGACTATATTTTGGATGGCATGCGTTCTTGGGCTACGATAAACTAAAAGCTAATAAAGACTTTAATTCCCATTGTGTAAGGAAAGCTTTATTCCTTACATATAAAGCTAGAATCATGCCAAAACTTCCTCTTTGGTTTTCTTCCCAAGAAGCAATTCAAAGAAAAGAAACAGCACAAGAGACAAAATGGTTAACTTACGAGCAACTGTTAAAAATAGATAGTAATGGAAAGTATAGTTTAAAATCCCAAGAAGAGCTAAGCAAAGAGGGACATAAATTAAATTGGTTCTCATTTAGACAAATTCTAGAATGTTATAAAACAGATACTAAATTATATGAAATTAGTGAAAGCAATACAGACTTTGATGAAGTAATCATAAATGGTACAAGTAAATGGATTTAAAAAATTTATGCAATACTCCTGAAATGGGATCTAGAGGAAGAGATAGTGAAAGAAAATATGGTATTGTGGGCAAAAAATATTGGACATCCATTGGAACTGGCTAAGTGGGAAAATACCTGGACTAAAGGAATGAAATATACCTTATCTCAGAGTCTAAGGGAGAACTATTACAAGTTGTACTTTAGATGGTATCTTACACCAGAGAAACTATCAAAAATTTATAAAACTAAAAATAACTTATGTTGGAAATGTGGTGAAAAACCTGGTACCCTCTACCATTGTTGGTGGACATGTAAACCTATAAGAAATTATTGGATTAAAGTGCATGAAATAACAAGCTCCATCCTTCAGATAAAAATTCAGTTCTGCCCTGAATCCTTTCTGCTTAACATGTGGGAGGATAAATTAGAGAAAAATCATGGAAAAACTCTTTTTTACCCGGTGACAACGGCCAGAATGAATTTAGCGCAAAAATGGAAATCTAAATATACTCCAAGTATAAAGGAATGGTTAAAAAAATTATATGATGCGATTGAAATGGATGAACTGACTCAATTTTTAAGACGGGAATACAAAAAGAAAACAACAGAAGAATGGAAGCCAGTGTTGGAATATTTAGAACAGATATGGGGGGAAATAGCCATAAGTGGCTTTTAGGATCACCCAAAGAAAATTGTAAATAACTCTGACCCAGTACGGAAAATGTAATTGGTGTAGAGGAAGATGAAGATAGATGAGGACACCTGAAGGAAGTAAACACTGAAAAAGAATGTTATATGTGGTAATAATAAATCCAATACAAATGGAACATGGAATAACAAGTTTAGGATTTTGTGATTTAAGATTTAAGATAGGCCAAAGCGAGGAAGCTTCTCTTTAGCTAGAAGTAGAAAAGAAGGCCGAATAAAGTACAAGGAGCCAACCAGTATTAGTAAGAAGGAAGTTTAGAATGAAAGGATCGGAATGAAAGTAGAGTAGAACGATTGTGAGTTTGGTTGGAGATGGGTGGAATGGAAAGGAGTAGATGATGAAAGAAAGTTGAGAAGGTAAGAGAATGTAGATGAAGATGGGAGCATGTAGATAAGAAGAGAGAGATAGAGGTGTAAGTAGGAGAAGGTTAGAGAAGGGTAAGAAATGCAGATGTGTCGAATAGAAGGTTTAAGAAAGGATAGAGGGAAAGGAGAGATGAAAGGAAAGATATAGGACAGAAATGTAACTGTAAGTTGAGGGAAAGATAGTAGAGTGGTTACTTTAGTTAGAGAGTGTAGAGAATAAGGAGAGTATAGAAGGAGTAAGAAAGAGAATGGAAGATTCATTGAAGCTGGATAGATAATTTTGATATTATTCATGTATTTTTTTAGATAATGTAAGTAGATGTTAGCTAACGTGATAGATATGTTTATTTGTAGGAATGAATATGTATTGTGTGGTATGTTGTATTGTTTTATGTGAATGCTTTAAGGTGTTTGTCTTTGTTTTTATATATAATAAAAATTATTTTAAAAAAAAGAAGTATGGTTTTGGTTATTTGTGATTAAATCAGCTTAGCAGCAGCAACACAGTAGCAACAAGCGTATACTCCACACATATTTGGTAAAAACAACTAGACTTGAGCTTCTGGTAAATAAACAGGATACATTGGTAGGTAAAAAGAAACTTACTTTATTGTTACATCTAGGTTCTACAAAAATAACTAATCAGTAGAGAAAACTATACTTTGGTCCAGAGGTCCCTAGATAGCTGACCTCTATGTATGCAAGAAGAAAAACATCTTTAGGAACAAAGCCTGGTTTCTTCGTCCATGCTTTGTAAGAGCAGAGAGGAAAGTGACCAAACAAAGAATCATAAAACTTTATTACCCCAGGAAGAAACTCCCCAGAAAGAGGAGGGGTATGGGAAGTGACCTCTTCACAGAGAACACTGACCAAATGACCATAGAGATAAATCAGTGTTCCTGTGTAGATGACACTGCCCCTTTTCAAAGGAAAACAGAGCTACACACAAGCATTGATGCTAATACTCCAACAGCTATGATGGTGAAGCAAAGTCCTGAAAAAGGAACATGGACCTGGTCTCAGTGTAGATAAAAGCTGCCCTCCAGGCCTTTTGCCTTTTTGGTGTCTGTGTGTGTATGCATGCTCAGAGAACAAAATCCACAATATCTACAAAGCCAAGATGATTGTCAATGGAACCACAAGGGAGATACCAGGGTAGTGCCCGTTATTTCCTCATTCTCTCTTCTCTTCACCTCATAAGTGTTTCAATTGTGCCAAGTCACAAAGTAGAACATGTTACTGCAATACTTCTTATGCTGATGACTATCTCCACTGATCATCTTTATTTGAATTCCATGAGGTTTTTGGTAAACTGATGGAATTCTCTTGTTCTGTTACTGCATCACTTTCTCTGCTCTCACTGACAGCTGATATTCTCTTGGCTTATTTGAGGCGAACATTGGCATGGTTTCTTTTCTTTATTTTGTAGATGGGTGGATGCATAAATTACAGTGACCATTTTTTTTAGAGTTTAACTTTTTAAGTTGCTTCCCTTCCTCCTCTTATTACTGTCTGAATGGGAAGAAATTTAGAGTTTGGCAAGTGAAACCAGGAACGATAAGGGAATGTTGGTGGTGGGGGAGGTAGGATTGGTGATTTTCACACATTTATACACACTACATAAGAGTGAAGGTGATTTCTGTTACAGGAAGGACATAAAGGGTAGTTGGAAAGAAGGCCCAAAAATTGCACCAAGCGCTATTCTCTGTTTCTCAGTAAGGCCTCTCTACACCCTTCTGCTCTCGTCAGCAATGAGCCCGCTCCCTCTCTTATATACAAGCATTCAGCTGACTTAACTATTTCCCCATCCAAATACCTCACTGCATTACCCACCCTGCGGGTGCCCAATGCTGAGCAGAAGCAGCTTTCATGGGGCATGGAGCAGCTCAATGCCAATCTGCGGCTAACCCTCCAGGGACTGCAGCAAAGGGGCCAGCTTAGAATAGAGAAGCATATGCCAGGTGTTTCTGTACAGTGTGGAGAGCAGGGAGAGATGCACTGGGAGGCCTGTGTATTCTGCATGAGCATGGATGCTCACTATAGAATCTGGATGCACCAGACCCAGCGATGAGAAATTTCCACAGTACTTTATACTCTCATGTTTCAGGGGATAAAACATCTAATATTTAGAGAGTCCAAACCATGAGGTGCTGGACCAAAACAGAGACTTATAGAGTTTGATGTAAGGATCCTACTGGCTGTACGGTTTAACAGCTTATTCCCTTTTCCAATATGTGGGGCACAGTGTTTTCCAGTTACAACCTTGTGTCTTTACACTGTGTAAATGTAGCATTTCAGGCTCAAGAAAAAGACAGAAAAATTATTGCTTGTATTTTGAGAGAGTGTCTATATAATTCTGGGTCACTTCACATGTTGCATAGGTGCAAACCTGAGTTTGCCACCAAGTGTGCATTCAGTTATGCCTAAGTATGATACAAGTATTTACAAATACACATATGATGCAAATTCATTATTTTGCTTTTAGAGGGAGGTTTAAAACATCTTATGTTCATACTTAAATATGTAATGTGTAAAGTATGCCTCCAGATCAGTGACAATAACACTTTAGAAAAAAACATGCTTGTCTAAATAGGATAGTTGCTTCCACAGGCTCATTCTTATATCCCTAACTGAAGAAAGCATGAAAGTGAAACTTGATGTTACCTTATCCATGAAGACACACCAAATGCCAATACAAGCCTCTCCTGGAAACATCTAATTGAAGTAAGACATACAACATAACTTCATAGCACTGTGTGTTTCTATACTCCCACACCACCACATGGTCATGTACAGCATGCAGGGAGGGAAAAATGCTGAAGACAGTGATGTCTCTTGGTAATGCTTAGCTGAAGCTGAGCTAGGATGTGTAGAAGAGCCATGCCCGATAGCATCCAAATTATTTCAGATACCATTTTAAATAAAGTTATATAAAGGGAGGACAACTGCTTTTAAATCCCACAGGAATGCTCCTCCCAGACCATTCAGTTTGAATTCTCCCAATCATCCATCCATCTGTTACTCAAAGAACAGGTGGGGAGAATGAGGGGAGGGTCTCCCCATCTGTCAGCATTACTTCAAATATTGGGGAAATTAGCTTTGCAAGAAGCTTGGGTAACCTTTGGATGTCTGCACCACTGAATACCAGTACTAGCTGAGGATTCCAGGTCTTGGGTGAATTAAAAAGGTTTTTATTTAGAAAAATGCAGAGTGCAATCACACACACAAGACAGCAATTCAAACAAACACAGCATACAGAGCTAACCAAAATGGAAATACGGAAATGAGATAGCGGAGTTTTTAGGAGTTGCAGTGGTGTTATAATTACCTGCCTGATGAGAAAATACGGAAAGCTGGAGTGGCTCAGACTGGGTGGTCTGAGGGTGACACAGAATATACACAGAATGTGGGGTATATGCCAGCTGTGTACATAGAGGTTAGGCTTTAAAACCATATGTATAACTTTAAAGTAGCTCCAAGTGATGGCCTATCTGGTGAGGTAATAAAGCCTGAATATCTTTTCCCAGGAATTGACAATGGGATTCTGGACTGACTGATAACTTCAATTTTAGTGTGACAAAAATAGTGATTGGCTCAGGATATCCCTGAATTGGATGGACAGATGGATGGACAGTGTGGTCATGCAAAGAAATTGGGATTGTATGAGACATTCCATGTACTTCCAGGTCCACATTATAGAAAAATCACCTGGCTGGGATAAACATCCAGGTATTACAGTGCTCTTTTTTCTTTATCCTTTCTCTAACAACAGCCAGACATGTATGCATTGGGAAGAGCCAAAAGCAGTAGTGGAACATTTGCACTGCACTTGAACACTTCTTGTTGTTGTTGTGTGCTTTCAAATTGTTTCTAACTTAAGGTGACCCTCAGGCAAACCTATCATGGAGTTTTCTTGCCAAAATTTGTTCAGAGGAAATTTGCCATTGCCTTTGCCTGAGGCTGAGAGCATGTGACTTATCTAATGTCACCCAGTGGGTTTCATGGTCAAGCTAGGAGTCAAACCCTGCTCTCCAGAGTCATAGTCCAACACTCAAACCACTACACCACACTGGCTTTTGTTCACTTCTAGCGTCCAGTAATTTAAAACTTAGGAACAACCTAAGCATGAGGAAGCGTTATTCTGACCACCTGTGCTCATGACTTTTGATATTTATGAACTTGTCAAAACCTCTTTCACATCAGGCTCCACAGTACAACACTGGTCCATCATTGTCATCTGTGGCACATCTTCATATGACAGAGAACATGAGACTGTTTAAGGCCAGAAGATGAGAGACAGCAGCATGGACTTTAAATAGAAAAAACTGCAAGGAGAGCTAGACTTGAGGGATGGTAAGTGGGTGGTAGGGGTGAAACTAAAGTGATGTGATACTGCAGTGTGACAGCCTAAAGTTCTTAGAAAGTACACCAGGTCTGAAGTCACTGAGGAGAAACCCTAACAAGCAGTGGCCTGGGGCAGGGGCACCAAGTTCCTCAAAGCTGTGGCAGTGCCACCAACCTATGGGGGGGGGGGCAATTTTGCCATAGAAAGGGTGTTGCACTTTTCTCCTCAAGGCTCTGTGTGCATTATGGGGGAGGGATGGAGGCCCCTCTCCTACAATCCTTTGCAGACCCTCCCTTCTGTTCCACTTCCCTCTTCCCTCCCCATCCCTCTCTCTTTTTCCTGCTGGGATTTCAAAGGCGATTCTGGGCTATTTCCAGCCGCTTTGTTAGCGCCTGTGACACCAGCAGCTGCGAGCGCATCCGGCCCCCGTCCTTCCTAATGAAGAGAGAGCGCAAAGCTGCCTCTGCTTCTTTGTCCTAATCACAAAGCCATTTCCCAAACACCTTCCCCCCTGCCCAATCCAGCACCAGCTATTTATAGCCTGGTTGCCTCTCAGCATGCTGGGAACTCCCCCCTCCAACAGAACTGTGCCTGCCCCAAGTCCCCTTAATATGGGAGATCTGTTGAAGGATGTGAGATACTCTGGGAGGCTTGCACAATCCTGAGCACGTAGTGGCTAACAAGAAGCACCATGTCTAACAAGAGGAGACCAAGGATGAGACGGTTAAGGAGTTATCACCTAACATGTACCCAAAACTGAAGGTGGCACTCTGTGCCCCATTCCACTACTGGGTTTCCAGCCACACGCCAGTGACAGTGAAACGACCTGTATCCCAATCTAGTTTCAGTAACTGCCACTTTTTGTTTCACTCCTGCAAAGCTAAGAAAAAACACAGCTGCTCGAAACTAACTTTTAAGTTACCTATAATGCTGAATGCTAACATATAAAAGAGAGCACAAAATATTTGGCACACGGAAGAATTGGTGGCTAAAAGAGTCCATTACAAATCAGGAAGTCCCTGGTTCAAATCATGCCTGGCCATGAACTCACTAGGTGGCTTAAGGCAATTGAGCCTCTCTCTCTTGTTCAGCAGCAAGCCCATCTGCAACATGGGGATAATAATTCTGGCTTGCTTCACAGGAATCTTTTTAAGGAGCACAGCCAAACAATGGATGTAAAGCACATGAAAGCACAATACAACTGGTATTGGTATTATGTACAATAATATACTAATGACTATCACATCAACAATTTCTGCTCTTATTACATTATTTTAATCTCTAACATTTCAATGTTCCTGCAGTGCAAAGGAACACTTGCGAGTGTTATTACATTTACCCTCATAAGCACCTTAAGAATTAAAAAGCTAGGACCACTTACATATCACTAAAAATTGGACAAATGAGCATTTGCTAATTTACAGACAGATGCAAAATTAGAAATGATTTTTATAATTCCAACAGAATCACAATATACCTCATTCGTGTGGGGTTGAAGGTGATCAGTTGACCAATGGGCCTGCTAAGTTTGCTGTCCAGAGGCTAAGAGTGGATGGACAACTTCAAGGTCCCTGATCTCCCTTCTTTTTTATCATTAAATCAGACATGGATTGAAAGGCCTTAAAAAAGAACACTGTCCTCTAGCAGCCTTTGAATGTTTTAAAGGGCTTGTGGCCACCGTAATCAGGTCAGAGGCAGTTACTCACTGGGCCCTGTAAGCTCTGAACTGGGATGGCATGATCAACACATGACAGCATCTGAGCTACATCTGAGTTACAGTATGACCACCTATCCACAAATAATAGTGAACTCTATTGAAATGAAAGACTTCTGCTGGACACCTACCATAGATTTGTGCAGGACCACCTAGAAAATGCCTAGAGAACACATATGTTTGGATGCAGGTAAATGAAACCTCAGATACTGGTCCCGTGGATCCAGGGATTGTACCGTACATCTGATCAGAGATTTGAACTGTTTTACTTAGGGAGAGGAGGAAGCTGTTCTTGTTATTGCTGCTGCTGTTCATCTGGAAATTAAAAGCCCCTCAAACTCATCAGATCCCCCCCCCATTAAAAAAAATCAGGCTGATTTTGCAGCAATTTTTTGCACCCAAACTACCTCAAATCTACCCAAACTGCATAAAAAGACAACAGTTTGCTCCCCTAACCATTCCAGCCTCTCCAAAACAGCTGAAAATTGGCCAAAAATGGCAGACCGACATGGCACTTTGGGTGCTCTTAAATGTGCTGCTGCAGAAAGGAAAAATGGCTCTTTCTCTGTTTGTAGTTTGCGATTGCTTACCCCTGCCCACTGAAATGGAAGCTACCAGCTACCTCTAGTACAGGAGTAGGCAACCTTTTTGAGCGGAGGGCCGGTCCCCAGAAGTCGTCCCTTCCGCTGGGCCGAGGGGGGGGGAATGGCGGTGTGTGCATGCAACCCCCTGCGCGCACTGTCGCCGCCGCCACGCGCACTCCACGCATGTCGCGGTCGCCAATTTGATTTCCAAAATGGCGTCCGCCACTTGTTTGCACATGCGCAGTACTCCTGCGCATGAGCAAACACGTTGCAACCACCATTTTGGAAATCAAAATGGTGGTCGTGGCGTGCGCGGCCGCACGGCGATCAAAATGTGCGGTGGTGGGGGCGGCAGGAGTCCACCTGGGCCGGTAAGTGCGGGGACCTGGGCCGAAACCGGCCCGCGGGCCGTAGGTTGCTAGTCCCTGCTCTAGTATGTCCAAGACTTGCCTATCAGGCCAATCATATGCTTTTGCTGCAACACTTTTCATTATGGACTTTATCACATGGTGAAAAAACGATGGGAGCATAGCGCTATGCTCCCGTCAATATTGCACAATAACATGAAGACTTTCACATGACGTTGCATGACAATGCCATTATCGCATGATTATCCCATGAATAAAGCAGCAAAATCGCACTGCTTTTTATTCATGGAGAAATACCATGAATAAAAAGTGGCATGCTTTTGCCACTTTATTCACAGGATAATTGCGCAATAATGGCAATGTTGTGTGATATTGATGGGAGTATAGCCCTATTTTCCCATCTCTCCCCCCCAGTGTGATAAAGTCCTAAATCTCCTAAACCTTGTTGTTGCTGTTATTGTTGTTGTTGTTAACTGCCTTGAGTCTACTTTGATTCATGGCAACCCTGTGGATGAGACATCTCCAGGCCCTCCTGTCATTTACTGCTCTGCTTAGGTCTTGTAGATTCAGGCCCATAGCCTCCTTGATTGAGTCTATCCATGTGGTGTGTGGCCTTCCTCTCTTTCTACTGCCATCTACTTTTCCTAGTAGTATTGTCTTTTCCAATGAGTCATGCTTTTTCATGATGTGCCCAAAGTATGACAGCCTCAGTGTAATCATCTTGGCTTCCAGGAAGAGTTCAGGCTTGATCTGTTCAAGGATCCATTTCTTTGTCCTTTTGGCTGTCCATGGTATTGTCAGCACTCTTCTTCAGCAAAACATGTCAAATGAGTTGATTTTCTTTTTATCTGCTATCTTCACTGTCCAGCTCTCATATCTGTACATGGTGATGGGGAGTGCAATGGACTGGATAATTCTAACTTTAGTGCTCTGTTGTATATCTTTACTCTTTAGGATCTTGTCTATTTCTTTCATAGATGCACTTCCCATTCCTAGGACGTTATCACACGGGGGCAAATCTGCTGGTTAATCCACACAAAACCCAAACAGAAACTGGATTAGTGCCCCGTGTTTTCACACGACGTCGCACAGAAACTGGACAGAAAGTGGACAGAAACTGGTGTTAATGGAGATCTTTTGAAATTCGGTTGTTTTGAGGAAATGCAAATGCGCAATTAAGATAATTTCGCATTTGCCGTAATGTGAAAAGCAAATGCGCATTTGGAAGCATTTCACCGCATTTTCCCATGGTTCCGCGGGGTCTCCTTCCCCCTCAGCAGACGGCTTAAAGGGCTGTCTTGGAGGCAGGGAAGGGGAGGGGCAGCCGCACGATCAGCGCTCCAACCCCTTCCCCAGGTTGTCCTCGGAGCAGCCAGCCCTCCGCACGGCCAGCACTCCAGCGCTCCAAGGAGGACCTCCCGCCACAGCATTTGCACACGCTGCGGCGGAGGAGTCGGCGAAGGTGCGCCGCAGCCTTTTGTGGCGCACCTTCGGCGGCTTGAAGGACAGGCGGACATGGGCCGTCCCGGGAAACTGCGCTGCGGGGCCAAGGTATCCCCACACCTCAGCCCCGCGGCACAGCTTCACTGCCCCTGAAAGGAGCGCTAAATTGGTGCTCCTTTCACAAGCCTTCCGCCGCAGCATGTGCGAATGCTGCGGCGGGAGGTCCTCCTCGGAGCGCCGGAGCTCCGGCTGTGCGGAGGGCCGGCTGCTCCGAGGACGACCTGAGGAAGGGGTTGGGGTGCCGATCATGGTGACAGATGAAACATCACTCGATCGGGGTGACAGCCGCGGTGAGTGGCAGCCGCGGCAAGTGACAGCCGCGGCGAGCATAGTGCACATGTGCTAGAAGATCATTTCTAGTACATGTACGGGATTTTCTCACTTGTGTGTGAACGTTAAATGCGGTTTCAGCAGGAGCTTACTTTAATTGCGCAATTAAGGTAATTACGTGTGAAAGCCATTTGCGGAATCAAGGTTTATTTTCAGTTTATTTTCGGGATTTGTCATTTCCAGTTTATTGTTGGTTTGTGGTCCACGTGTGATAACGTCCCTAGTCTTCTTCTTATTTCTTGACTGCAGTCTTCTTTCTCATCAAAGTTTGATCCAAGGTACAGCAAATCTTTAAATATTTTGATTTCTTCATTATCTAGGTTGAATTTATGTAGATCCTCCATGGTCATTATTTTTGTTTTCTTTGTGTTCAGCAACAAGCCTGCCTTTACACTTTGTTCTTAGTCCTTCCTTAGTAATTGTTCCAAGTCCATGATGTTTTCTGCAAGTAGTATGGTGTAATCCTCATAATTTAGATTGTTGATGTTCCTTCCTCCTATCTTTATTCCTCCTTCTTCTGAGTCCAAACCTGCTCTTTGTATAATGTTTTCTTCATACAAGTTGAACAAGTAGGGTGATAATATGCAGCCTTGCCTGACCCCCTTGCCAATTGAGAACCATGCTTTTTCTCCATGTTCTGTTCTAATTACTGAAAACATAATTAACATGTCATTCTTCCCGCTGTCTTCCCCACATGTACCCTCATTCTAGGTATATCTATTTAGCTCTGTCATTTGTTGTTAACTGCCTTCAGGTTGACCCATGGCAACATCCCCAAGACACCCCCTCAACTGTTTTGCTCAGTTCCTACAGGCTTAGGGCCAAAGTGTCTTTGCAATTTAGTAATTTGCCTTCTGTCTTTCCAAGCCTGTCTTCTTAGCTGAGGCCCTCCTTTTAGGAAGAATTGCATATGTAGGCAGCAGAACTCAAAAAAACTGCTGCTGCGGGGGAGGGGGGGGGACAACAATTCTAGAACCAGCTATGCTGGCAGGGGGGATCTGGGAGTTGTAGTCCATAAAAGTAACTTTTCCCAAACTTCTGATTGTCCATGCAGTGTGTGAGAGAAGAGGAGTGCCTGCCAAGCTAAACCAAGTGGTGGAAACAATTTCCCTCTCACAAGGCTTAGATGCATCTGTGGATCTGACAATGGAGTTGGACTGCCTCTCATCCTACTTGGCCCTTTCAAGTTGCAGCTCTGTGATCTTCCTTTTGTCACCAGCACAAACAAAGAAACCAGACACTTGCATGCCCAGTGCCAAGATCAATGCCAGGGCCCTGGTGTTCCTGCCCAGCTCCTAGCACTGGAGGTGAGAGCTGGTATTTTTAGCTGCTTTCAAACTGTCAGAAGAACAGAGGGTGGAGGGAAGGAAGGTGAGCTACAGCCTTATTTCTGATCCAGTTTCTGCCCCTAAAGATAACAGTGGTGTGCAGACAATTAACTGGATAATGGGGACATGCTGTGAATGGTAAAGCTTTGGGGTATGCATGGGAAAATGGGCAGTTGTCAGAAATTGTGGGGAAACAGTGGGAAGTAATGGCGAGGTTGGGCTCCCTTTATAGGGACAGATTTAATCCTGCCAATCTTTGAAGCTAAAGGATTTGACTATAGGAGTTACTCATTGTACACATCCTTGTTCCTTTTATTCTGCTGTTCTCTGTAGTCAAATAGTCTTTAAAGGTTGTGAAGCTACAAAAATCTACCAACATTGTTGTTATTGTTATTATTATTGTTTTGATAAAATTTATGGAGACCCTGTGTGATAATGCACTCATACATTATCTAGTGGCTAGGAACCAAGCTACATCTAGCTTAAAAGGGGTTAATTTACAATTTAGGATGGCAGAAGATTACTTAAAATGTGTGAGAACTTGTAGCACCTTCAAGACCACGGGTAGGCAACCTAAGGCCCGGGGGCCGGATGCAGCCCCCTGAGGCCTTTGGACCGGCCCCAGGCAGGTCCTGCCGCCGCCGCCGCCCCCCGCCATGATGATATTGATTATTGTTGTTATTACTTTTTCTTGGGGTTTTCTTGGCAAAATCTCCACAGGGGTTTTGCCATGGCTTTTCTGGGGCTGAGAGAGTGTACATGCATATTTTTTTAATTTTTTAATTTTTATTTTTGGTGCTTCGGCCCCCAAATTGTCTGAGGGACAGCAACTCGGCCCCCGGCTCAAAAAGGTTGCCTACCCCTGTTCAAGACTAACTGAAAGAAATTGCCAGCAGAAGCTTTCATAGACTTCACTCTACTTCCTCAGATGCATTAAGATGGGGGAGATAACCTTTGCCAATAAGGATCCTTGTGAGTTTGTTGTTGTTGTGTGCCTTTAAGTCCTTTCTATGCAACCCTATCATGGAGTTTTGTTCAGAGAGGGTTTGCCATTGCCTTCTCCTGATGCTGAGAGCATGTGACTTGTCCAAGGTTACCCAGTGGGTTTCATGGCCAAGTGGGGAATCAAACCCTGGTCTCCAGACTCACAGTCCAGCATGCAAACCACTATGCCATGCTGGTTCTAGCTCTCCCTGTGACTACAGAAATGCTAAAACATCTGGGACTTTCGGAGGTCAGGGGTATAAATATTTTACTGCCTTTGTTCCCAAGGAGCTGTTGGTCTGTTTTTCAAGCTCTCCTTGGGATGCTGACCATCTGGCATGAGGAAGGTTGGTAGACGGCTAATCTCCAAAGGATCAGACTACTCCTTCCATAGCCATGGAAATTGAAACCTGAGAACAGAAGCTCTACTTCTCTGTAATAGCAAGGGACCATTTATTTAGGGAGCATCAATATTTTTTGTTCTATTTCTCTAGCTGGCTGTTGGTTCCAAAGTGTCTTTGCAATGTAGTAATCTGCTTCTGTAATTGCAAATGTTTAAGCTATGCCTAGAGAAGACTGCTCTAAGGTATGACAGCCAGAAACCTGATGTAATCCTTCTTTCTCAGAATAAAACTTTCTTAGAACTCTGTTAAGCCTCAGAGTGCTTTTACCTACTTGGCTAAAACCAAGTAGCTTCAACCAAGTTTTACCTTCAACCAAGGTAAAACAATTTTTCTTCTTCTTAAATTTGGACTGGATTAGCATGTGTTACCTCTACACCTACCAAATTATTCCTGATGCAAAGACATGGAGGCTTCTTGCGAAATCTATTGTTCTCTGCCTACATAGAGGCCTGTGGCCTCACAGGAATGGAGACAGATTGGATTGCAAGAGAGGAGTCCTTGTTAAAATGCAAATGGACTTTAAATTTCCTGGACTTTGAAAATCTCCCAATTGCCACATGGCCAGAAGGAGAAGGAGCCAGCCTGCAAGAGATGCCCTCCTCATATATCATCTTAACAAAGGACAGAAACATCAAAATGTAGGCATTTTACTAACATCTCCAATTTTTTCCCTTTTGGTTTGTAACATCTTGCCTGATGAAGAAGGCAGTGGAGCTTCGAAAGTTTGCAACAAGTATATTATCCATTTTGGTTGGCCAATAAAGGTATCACTGCTTGGTGGAATTTTGTTTGAATTTGCTAAATGGCCAACACAGCTACCCTTGCATGTTTTCCATTGAGAAAGATGAAGAAGGCAGTGCTGGGGAGCGCATGGGTAGGAACAGGGAGCTCTTGTTGGCTAGCCCCTTCTTCTTTGCTTAAGACAGAGGAGAAGCTAAGACAGTGTCCAAGGATTTTTGTGACAAGATTTGTTCAGAGGAAGATTGCCACTGCCTTTCTCTGAGACTGTGTGTGACTTGCCTAAGGCTACCCAGTGAGAGTGTGACTTGCCTAAGGCTACCCAGTGAGTTTCCATGGCTGAGTAAGATTTCAGCTCTGGTCTTGTTCTGATTTTGGAAGCTAAGCAAGTCCAACCCTGATTAGTACTTGGATGGGAGACTTCTGGGTGCTGTAGGCTATATTTCAGAAGAAGGGACTGGCAAAACCACCTCTGAGTAATCTTTGCCTAACAAAACCTTATGAAATTTATAGGACCACCATAAATTGACAAGTGATTGGAAGGCACACACACACAATTGCAAAATCTTAATCAAATACTCAAACGACTGCATCAATTTGGTTCTTGGATACACAAATACTGTTTATTGGATACTATAACAAGTGTGCACACCATGAGCAACAGTGGCTCTGCCATGCTACCTTCAGCATTCCAATGTTACTATAAAATAATTGTTACTGCAACAGAATCTTTGTTCTTAGAAAGATACCCAGTACCTAAAGCAGTTACTCTCTCCAGCTGTCTGCTTCTTTAAGATCTCTGTGCACGGAGGTCCCAGTAACTCCCTAGAGGTTTTGCTGATGAACTGCTCTTAAAATGCGAGGAAGTTGTTTCCTAATGCTGAGCCTGAGCATAAATCTGCCTTCCTTTAATTTTAAATCCATTGCTTCTTGTCTTATCTTTAGTGGATTTGGTGAACAACTGTCTGCCCTCAGCTAAATGACCTATTAATGTTAGGACAATATGCAGAGATGCAAGTTACAGGCAATGCTTCTTCAGGCAGAAATAAAATGTTTGCTTAAATAAAAAACAAAAAACAAAATGCATACTGTCAAGCGCACAGAATTTGGTGCCCACTGAAGATAGCATCTCACTTCCTGTTTTGTATCTTTATGCCATTAGTTGCCTAATCTTTTTTATTATTATTACTATTCTTGCTTTCTAAAACTAATCACAGTAATTACTATTTTTAGTATGGTATTTCGAATGGCTTTGGATGTGTGCTGGAAAAGCATGTTTATGGGTTGAAGATAAGATCCCAGTTCAGAGAAATGGTGTACGGTATTTATCTCACTGTCTGTGTACAATCATACACACACACACACACACAAACATGTATACATGCACTCTGTGTGAATGCTCATACACACAGAGAAAGTTACAAAGTGCGGAAATAGCACCATGAGGCAGAGAGAAGTGGGATTTGTTTATCTGCTGTGAAAGACTGCCAGTTCCAGTGACTGGACAGGATGCACTCATGCTCTCTAGCAAGAGGACTAATGGGTCGCAGCTACAGGGCTCTGAGACCACATTTCGATACACAGTGAATGTAAGCAATTTGGTTTCCTTACCCCAACACTTGTTGCAATGAACAAGTCAAAAATGACATCTAGGGGGTACACCATTTGTAATCTGGAGCCTTGCCAACTGGGCAATTATGGACTAGGGCAGGGGTAGGCAGCCTTTTTGAGCCGGGGGCCGGGTTGCTGTCCCTCAGACAATTGGGGGGGCCGAAGCACCAAAAATAAATAAATAAAAAAAATTAAAATTAAAAAAAATTAAAAATTTTTAAAAAATATGCATGCACACTCTCTCAGCCCCAGAAAAGCCATGGCAAAACCCTTGTGGAGATTTTGCCAAGAAAACCCCAAGAACAAGTAATAACAACAATAATCAATATCATCATGGTGGGCGGTGGCGGCAGGACCGGCCTAGGGCCGGTCCAAAGGCCTCGGGGGGGGGCGCATCTGGCCCCCGGGCCTTAGGTTGCCTACCCCTGGACTAGGGCATGAAGGCTGGGCTAGATCCATACTTAAGCATAGCAGCAACTCTCAAGGAGGACCTACTAGAATAATGATTTTTCTCATGATGCTTTGCTCAGTGTCTCAAGCCCAACTGGATGAGCCAAGGTGGCAGCAAAGGACATCACAATTTAGCAATCAGACAAACACCCCCCAATCCCACTAACCCCACCCCACTCTCTTCACTGCAACGCCACCCTAGCACAGACCCACAGCTGGGAGATCAGATTAAATGATCCCACCCCAGTATGCTTCACCGCACCCAGATGCAAGCCCTCCACACTGCTCCACTGCCTGGAACCACTCCATATCTGCCATTCAATCCTGACTCCTGTATGTTTGTTTGGGAGGAGAGTGCTGGGATCATCTCTCTCTCTTCCACATGCAAGAGAAATGTACAGGATCCCAGCAACAGCCATCATTTCCACTCCTCCTCCAGCCCAGTAATCAGAGCTGGCATCAGGTGTACCATCAGTGTCACCGGCACTGTCTTTCCTTTAGTATTGGCCAGAGATATTGACAGGAAATGAAAGATTCATGCTTCCAACGGCACCTATAACAGTTGTCTCTCCTGCTGTCTCCCTCCCCCATCGCTGTGAGAATGTGTTCAGAACAGCCACAGAGAAAGAATGAAGTCTAGGCCTGTGCTACTCAAAGGGGTGCTCCCTGGACCAGTGTTGGTCCCCAAGTCATTGTCTGCCAATCCCTGGTGAATTTCCAGGACACAAAAGAAACAATTCTAACCAACAGGAACAAATATAGTGGTGGCCCCTGACACATTACAAGAAAATAATCGCCAGACCCCCACATTAGACAGCCTCAGAAGCACTGGTCTAGGCATATCTAGCCTTGCATACAGGGCACTCCTATGGCAGTCTGAATGTGGAAGGTGACAATATTGATCAAGAGAGAGGTGGAATCTGCTCCATAAAAGCCTATTGCCACATCCAAAACCTAAACCAGACAAAATGTGACCAGTGGACCACAAGCAGCCCCTGGGTTCCACTTTTGTGGTCTCCAAAAGCCCTCATCAGTCCCCCACGACACCCCATCCCACTTTTTAAAAATAATTATATTATTTTCAGGCAATGTTTACTCCCAACCAATGAAGAACTCTTCAATGCATGAAAACACATGACTAGACCCCTGCCCCATGCTCGCAAGGACCCCATACTACCCCCTGCAAAGACTTCTATTTTATACTACAGAATTTCTCAAAATGGTGACAATGCCACTTCCTGTCTCCTTTTTTAGAGAGACCACAGAGGAAAAGAGGTATTTTGGCTTACAGTCTGGGAGTTGCAGGAGGGATCTGGGGGAAATTTGTCACTTATCCCTATGCAGTTGTCCTCCCCTGATCTAAACTTTGCCTCTCTCTACCTCAACTACAGCAGCTGTACTGCACTAGCTTCGGATATCCTGCCCTCTGCTCACATACCCTTTGGTTGGCACTCCTTAGTCCAACCTGACTTTCCTCAATGCTGGTTATCACTGGTATATATGAAACATTAGGTGTTAAGTACAAGCACCCTGTATTTAGTTCTAGTACTATATGTACACTGAAATGGGAGGGAGGGAGTTCCAGTTTGCCAAAGTTCTAATTCTGATACAGGATGAGTCTCCTTATCTGGGATTCCGAAATACTCCCAAAACCAAAACTGTTTTCATGGTGAGATAGTGACACCTTTGCTTTCTGATGGTTCAGTGTGCACAAACTTTGTTTCATGTATAAAATTATTTAAAATATTATGTATAAAATTACCATCAGGTTATGTGTATAAGGTATATACAAAACATAAATGAATTTCATTTATACAAAATGAATTGGGTTCCGTCTCCCAAGATATCGCAGTATGTATATGCAAATATACCAAAATCCAAAAAAATCCAAAATCCAAAACATTTCTGGTCCCAAACATTTTGGAGAAAGGAGACTCATCCTGAACATGATCAAGTCACTTTTCTGTAGTTCTTAAGAGGAATTGTCAGCTGATGCAAAAGAAGAGAGATAGGGTGTAGTGGAGTACCTTGAGCTATATGTCTGGTCAAAATCAGGTCCTGGCTCTTCCTTCTATTTGATTATACTTAAAACTACAAAACTCGCAGCCCAAACCAGACCACACTGCTATTTTCTATACTTGTTTCATCCAACTGGATGCTTTAATCTGCTCACCCCTTAAAAAAGAAAGTGGATTGCTGGACATAGAGGAAGACCTGGAAGTGTCAAACTACACTAAACTGTCCCAAAATAGACCACACCTCATTATAAGGGACTGGAATATATCTAGCAAGCTTTCTCTGACGCTAAGCATCAGCCACAGACATACATATCTGAGGAGTGTACATCAAACACTGTAAAGACTGCAAGAATTCCCAAATGCATAGCATGGAAATCATCCCTGGAAAGGTCAGGTACACATTCCCTGGAACACATGCACACACATCCCGTGCTGATAGCAGGAAGACGGCTGTATGAAGTGTGCAGCCCACACTAATCCTCGGATCATCCCCACCAGCTGTGGAGTAAAAGAGTGGGCTGAAGGCCTGCCTAGCATGTGTTGCCTGTAGGGATGGGATGTAATACACAACTGCATCCAATTGCTGAAATAAACAGCACATAGATGTACAAATGTATCTCTGAGATAGTAGATGTTCTCAAACAATACCTGACTTAAAAGCAATGTTTTGTGAGTGCTCGGATGGGAGAGTGTGAGCAGATAGTCACAGATCTTAAGGTGAGGAAGGCTGATAAAGAATGAGGAGACAGAAATACAGAGAGAGATCACTGGTTTGACAATCAAGCCTCCCCAAACTTCAACTTGTAATATTTCCTTGCCTACGTGTTCATTCTTGCAATCGATGCAAATGGTGGTCCTCCTCCTGTGCCTCTTAAACAAATACAAAACCCCCGAAATGAAACAGGTAAAACATAACTTCTCTTCACTGAATCCACAGACAAGGAAAAGCTTTGTCTGTTCAATTTCTGCATGTCTGGTTGCTACAAAAATCACAGAAGCAGGATGAGTAAGGAGTTGACAACCTCACTGTCCCATTTGTCGCACCACGGAGCAGATACCACTACACGTATATAATTGGGCCTGTTGGCTCCAAGAGACCAGGGTGGTTTTTTTTAGTACAAAACCCTGGATTCTTGTTATTTCAGCTGTCTGTCACTTCCTGCTCATGACTGGGATAATAGCCTTTTACCTGCTTGGTCTTAGTGACCTGAAACTATGGGTGCATTTCCTTTCATTGCTTAAGTTTTTCTGTGGATAGTCTATGCTCCATGTTCAATTCCACCCATCTTCCAAATAATCATAAAGAATTTCCATAACCAGTGCTGGAACTGGGGCTCCTTGCTCAGTCTATTCATAACTGCATAATTTTGTCTTGATTTTTGTGAGAATGTGATTGTGTGTTTGATTGTATCAGTTTCTCATTGGCAGCTTCCATTTTATCCAGTCTTTTTTTGCCAGTGCTTCGGGGTGCCACATTCTAAGGTCTCATGAGCTTGCAGTGGGTCATCATAGGGTACCCAACACCTTTACCATGCATTTGTATGATGCTCAGAGCTTTAAATCAGGAATTGTGCACAACTAAGCAATTTATTTCTAACCCCAAACAGGGTTCAGTTTTGTTCTTGTTGTTACAAAAGGGAAGTACATGCATATATGAAATAAGGAAGACAAGAATGTGGGCTTTGTGTGTGCCTATGCCAATAAAACATACAGAATATTGTATATATACAATATTACAGTGAAGGTGATCAAGAAACCAGGTATGTCATAAAATGGAGAACTATGTGAGTAATATAGCAAGTTGATCAATTGAAAAACTAGATAGAGTGAAATGCTGGAAATGTTATGATTCTGCACACAAGAGCACTCTTAACACATGAGTATACACAAAAGGGGTGGTATTTTAATTTAACATACATGAATAACTGAAATGGAACAAACTGAAACACATGCAACAATGGGCAAGACAGAGCATGCACAAACAGTGCATGTGCGCTGGTGGCCCTGTTTGACGCAGTGGTTAAATGCTGGTACCGCCACATTGTGAGTTTAATTCCACATGGCTCCAGGTTGATTCAGCCTTCCCTCCTTTCATAGGTCAGTAAAATGAGTACCCAGCTGGTTGAGGCCAACTGGCTTACACATACACACTTAAGAGAGTGCTTAGTTCACTATGGGCTCATTCACACTTATGTTTTTGTACCAAGGAGAGACGAATCTCCTCAGCAATGCAATACTGCATCAAAATTCCAACTACATTTACCGTGATTGAATCTCTCCATGGCATTTTAACTCTATTGCCATTCACACTGTATTGATTTAAAATGGAGCCTCCATTCCAAATGTGTTTGATCATTCTCGGGTTGTTTTTCTAAAATGTCAATCAAGCGATGCACATCTTCATCATTCCACTTCCGCTTTCACTGTTGATGATGTGACTCTGCTTCCGTTGTCACAGGTAGTTCAGATCTGAACACAAATAAGTGTATAAATGTATAAATAAAGTGTATGAATGTATCAATAAGCGTTCCGATGTTAAGTCGGGGAAAATGGAGACAGTGGTGGAAATATTGATTGGATTTATGGAGCTGGTGTCTTTACTGGCAAGACAAGGTGGGATGTGTATGTTTCATCCTTCTACACATAACACCTCCCTTCCTGTTTTGGAAGAATGAGTTCAGAATGCCCCAAATCAAATTGACAGCATGTTCTCATTTGTGGCGATCAGCATGTTTTCATAAGACAGGGGAAACCCCTGGTATCGAATATAGCAGGGTAAGTGAGTGCACTTGGTGCAAGTATGAATGCCATGGAAATAACCTGGTTTCCACACCAGGTTATTTCACAGTGTGAATGGGCTCTATGATGTGGTACAGAAATGTAAAGTGAGATTTCTATTGCTAATCATATATGCTCCCATAATAAAAGCTGTAAGAACAAATAAAAGCTGTAAGAACAAATGCATTACTGTCATTCTATACCAAGGAAAAGGTAAATTACAACAACTAACTCAAAGGGAATTTGGAAGCACTCTCACTTGAAATTCCTGCATTAGTATGTTAATTTGTTGTCTCTTTGGTTGAAATTTCACAATCTTTTTTATCCTGTGTGAAGCAGGACCTCTGCTGTGCAGTTCTCCAACACCTACCCCAGTGATGTCGAACCTTTTAGGAGCCGAGTGCCCAAACTAAAAGGCGTCCCGGAACTGGGTGTTACCCGGTGCCAGGGGGCAGGACTTCCAGGGTGGGATGGGACTTCCGGGGTGGGACTTCTGTCTTCTGGGTGGGAGGCTTCCAGGGCAGGACTTCTTCCCCCCACTCTCCTGGGCCTTCAGTTGCCTCTCTGGATAGCTGGGAAAATGGCACACATGCCACAGGTGAGCCACCATGGACCTACCCTATTCATTATGTCAATTCTGTGGATACAGGTTGAGTATCCCTTATCCAAAAATCCAAACTCCAAAATGCTCCAAAATCCAAAACATTTTTCATAGGTAGCTGAGTTAGTGACACCTTTGCTTTCTGATAGTTCAATGTGCCCACATTTTGTTTGATGCACAAAATTATTAAAAATACTGTACATAATTACCTTCAGGCTATGCGTATTAGCTACATAAATGAATATTGTATTTAGACTTGGGTCCCATCTCCAAGATATCTCATTCTGTATATGCAAATATTTCAAAATTCAAAATAATTCAAAATCTGAAATACCTCTGGTCCCAAGCATTTTGGATAAGGGAGACTCAAGCTATACAACAAAACTGTAACATCTGCAGTCTGAACAGGATAGGACAATTTCTTTTTTAGTCATATCATAACAATCTTGGAATGCCACCTTTTTATTAGAAGAACCCCCTGCCATGTAGGATGAAAAACTAAGGTACAGTATGATTAGAATGTCAGTAACTGAAAGATGTAACTTTGGTTAAAAAAATAATAGACACAAATAGAAAGGAAGAGGATATCACATTGTCAGTGAAAGATGTGTACTTCAGTAGAGAAATCCTAGACAATGAACAAAGTAAGAGAACATCTAAACCTAACAATGAGAAGAACAAATTCTGAAGTTTAACAAAAAGCATTGTGATTTGAATATATTATATAAGGGGGTATCATAAAGTTTTAATTATCACCTTTAAACAAATTGACAGAAAGTTTGTTTTGATTTGTAGTTGTTAATTTGTAGTCACCATCCAGATTTACACATTTTCCCCAGTGTTTCTTGACCCTCCGAATACCGTTATTGTAGAAGTCTGCAGATTGCACCTTAAACCACTCTTCCACTTCATGAGTCATGTTATTTGTGTTGTCAAATTGGTGACCCCGCAATTGATTTTTCATTTCTGGGAGCAAGAAAACCAAGCACCTCACTTGGTGTGAGGTCGGGAGAATAAGGCGGATGCTGCAAGATCTCAAAGCCACATGCCCTTGCTTTGTTAACTGCAACTTGAGATGAGTGAGCTGGTGCATTGTCAGTTAGGAGACGAATGCCTCTGGAGAGCATACCATGGTGCTTCTTTTTCAGAGCATCTCATAACTTGTCCAGAAGATTGCTGTAGTATGTACCAGTGATGGTTTGTCTCTTTGCAAGGTAATCTGTGGGAATGACTCCACAATAGTCCCCAAAAACTGAGAGCATGACGTTCCCTGCTGACTTCTGCACCTTTGCCTTTTTGGAGGAAGGGGAATTGGCATGTTTCCACTCCATGCTCATGGTTTGGGTCTCTGGATCATACTTATAGATCTAAGATTCATCCATAGTTACCAGACGACCAAAAAAAAAAAAAAAAAAATCCTCTTCATTCTGTTCCAACAGCGTCAACCTCTGTCTTGAAAGGCCATGCCATGTTTGTTTCTGGAAAGAGGTTAGCAAACGTGGAACCCAGTGTGCAAACACCTTAGACATGTGCAGTTCATGATGAATAATTTTCCACACATTACCTCCAAAAAGGCAAAGGTGCAGAAGTCAGCAGGGAACGTCATGCTCTCAGTTTTTGGGGACTATTGTGGAGTCATTCCCACAGATTACCTTGCAAAGAGACAAACCATCACTGGTACATACTACAGCAATCTTCTGGACAAGTTATGAGATGCTCTGAAAAAGACCAATTTCATGCATGATCATTTGGATGGTTGCTCATCTGTCTTCCAGGATTAAGCACTCCACTTTCTTCACTGTGGCTGCATCATCCATCAATGATGGTGTTTCAGGCCTTGGCTCATCTGTGAGGGACATGCGACCAATTTGGAAATTCCTTTTCCACCTCACAATAGTATCATAAGATGGGCAATCGTTTCCATAAACTATCATCATCTCATCATGAATTTGCCGGGCACTATTATCCTTCAAAAGCAGGAACTTTATCACGCTACAAACCTCAATCTTCTCCATCTTACACTTTAGTCACTTCTGGCACAACGTGTAACAAGGATACAATGAGCTGATTTTCTCAACATCATACACTTAGGGACCAATGATGACACTGACATAATTTCATCAATATACCATAATAGTTTCCAGGTGATAATTATTACTTTACGGTACCCTCATAGACCACTAAACAACAAGAAGAAAAGGTGTTGATTGTGCTATTCTGATATAAATGTAACCGTTTCAAAGAAGCAAGAATTAGTAGTAGCTACAAAGAAATCAGATCTGTCTGATCTTGGAAGCTAAGTAGGGTGGTTTCTAGTTAGTACATGAATAGACCAACTATGAACACCAAGTGCTGTAGGCTATATTTCAGAAGAAGTAAGTAGCAAAACCACCTCTGAGGATTTCTTCCCTAGGAAAACCATATGAAAAATTCATGGGGTTGCCATAGGTAGACAGTGACTTGAAGGCACATACACACATACAGGTATCTGCAGAAAGACAAATTCCTGTGACAGCATGAAACCGACATCAATTTCTGATACAGCTTGCTGATAACCTTCTCATTCAGAAAGTAGTTAAATGAACATTGGCATTGGTATCTTCAGCTTGCTCCTAATCAGCACGGAAGAGTTGTTCAATAAAACTAAATGTACTGGAACTTTGAGGTAAGTAAGTAATCCTGAGTGATGCAATGCTGAATTTTTTAATTTTGCCTTGGGTCCCAGTTTTGGGAGGACGGTGAGGTATAAATAAATGAAGTTAATAGCAATTCAGTGGCAAACTAAAAGCAAACATTTTAAAACCTACATTTTGGATTTTAGGAAAACTCATTTTAATGAACTTAAAGAAATAGTAAGTAGGATTCTATGGCTTGATATATAAAATGAGAAGGTAGCCCAAGGTGGAAGTTCCTGAAAAGTTACTAGTGTGTAAATCACAAACAATCTGATGAGAAAGAAAACTGTCTAACTTTAAAAAAGGGTGGGAGAGAGAATGTGGATGCACAAAAAGCTTACTAAGGAGCTAAAAATAAAAAGGGGAAGACATGTAAGAAATGAAAAGAAGGAGAGGTCCCTAGACTTGTAGAAACTGTGTCCAGAAAGCTAAAACTCTGAATGAGTGGGTCTGACAAGGAATACTTAGAGCAACAACAATAAAAAAGTTTTTACAGGTATACTAAAAAACAAAAAACAGAAAAAAACAAAAAAGGAAGGAAGGAAGGAAGGAAAAGAAAAAGGTAGAACACAAAAGGGCTGCTGTTCAGTAAGGATGGGGAAATGTTAACGTGCAAAGAGAAGACTCCTATTTCGCTGAATCGTCTCTTCATATAATCTATGCAACCTTGCGTAAGTAGTATGACTGGATGAGAGATCAAGATTGCAGTCCAACAAGGCTTAAGAGTTGCTTAGGATATACCGTATATAGCTACCTTCAGTGGCTACAGGTCTGGACTAAAAGAAACTGGATATATTAAAGCAGTGAGGGGGGAAGTGCATCTTATGGGTCACATGTAGCCCCTAGGACCCCTAGGTCAGACCACCCACAAAAAGTTTTTAAAAGCCCATTTTAAATCCAAGTGAGGACTCTTCTCCTATGAGAAGTGACCTGGATGTTAACTTCACATAACCTTCTGTTGGTGGAAAATGCTTCTCTTACGAGAAAAATGCCCAGAGAGGGCCAAAATCCTAGCAAAATTGTCCATCATTTCTTTGAGGGCACTGGGGGACTTGTGTGTGTATTAAAAAACATCATTTCCCCCCCAGAGGTGAAATAGGCATGAATCCCTGCAAGGTCTCCTGAGGGAAAAATGAAGGTACAAGTTTCCCCTTTGACAAGATTATCTAGTTGTGTCTGACTGTAGGATGTGGTGTTCATCTCCGTTACTAAACTGAAGAGCCAGTGTTGTCAAAGATAATAATAATAATAATAATAATAATAATAATAATAATTTATTTTTATATCCCGCCTTTTGCTGTGGCAATCAAGGCGGCTTACATATAAAATTAAATTTAAATAAAACATGCCCAAAATAAACAATACTAAACAATACTAATAAATAACACTTAACCCCCTTTTAAAAATATATAAAATAAAAAATACAAAAGTAAAAGCATCAGATTAAAACATTCTGGGACACCAGTAAAAGCATGGAGAGGATGTCTAACAAGGAGGGAGGCCAGGTGAGGTGAGGTGATCTATTCAGGGAAGGCCTGCCGGAAGAGATCCATCTTGACGGCTTTTTTACAGCCGGCTTTTTTAAAGCCATCTCCTCCGGCAAGGCATTCCACAGACTGGGAGCAGCGGCAGAAAATGCCCTCTGGGAGATTACTGCTAATCTAGTTTTTATAGGTTGCAGTAAATTCCTCCCAAATGACTTGAGGGCGCGGGGCAGATTATATGGAAGAAGGCGATCCCTTAGGTTGGACCCAAGCCATGTAGGGCTTTAAAGGTCATCACCAACACCTTATACTGTATTCGGAAACCAATAGGCAGCCAGTGGAGAGATTTCAGAACAGGTGTAATATGATCACTCTTAGATTTTCTGGTGATCAACCTGGCTGCCATATTTTGTACTAATTGTAGTTTCCAGACTAGGTATAAGGGTAGCCCCATGTAGAGTGCATTGCAGAAGTCAAGTCGTGAGGTTACCAGTGCATGTACTACAGTTTCTAAGTCCCTTACTTCTTTTTTTAAAAGAACTTTTTAAAGTACTTCTTACTTTTTTAAAGTCATGTGGCCAGCTTTACTAAATGCCAAGATGCAAAGAACACTATTACTTTCCCACTGAAGTGGTACCTATTTATCTTCTTGCACTTTTTCATGTTTTCGAACTGCCAGGTTGGCAGAAGCTGGGACTAGTGATGGGAGCTCACTTCAGCACTTGGTGCTTTGGTCTCAAACTACCAATCTGCTGACCTTGTGATCATCAGAGTCAGCATCTTAACTGCTAAGCCACCGCATCCCTTTGGAGAGACAACACACCTTCTCATGATAGATGGAGGTTTTGAGAGTATATCATCAAATTCCTGTATTTAATGAACAACTGTTGTAAACCACAACAGTCACCCACTAAATACAGGAATTTGATGGTATACTATCAGAACCTTAATTTATCATGAGAAATTGTAGAGGAGACGTGAGATTCCAGAGACTGGAGACAGGCAAACCTTGTCCCAAACTTCCAAAAAGAGTAAGGAAGAAAACTAGTTACCACTTCTTCTCCAAGTCTCACAGAGGACATTCTAAAAAGATGAAACAACTCTTCCATGTTTAGGTGCTATTTTCACACTGCATAATCATAGCACTATATTCCTCTTTAACTGTCATGGCAACATCCTATAAAATCCTAGGAATTGCAGTTTGGGGAGAGGTTTGTAAAATTCACAGTCAGAGCTCAAGTACAGGGGTAGGCAACCTTTTTGAGCAGGGGGTCGGGTTGCTGTCCCTCAGACAATTGGGGGGCCGAAGCATCAAAAATAAATAAATAAATAAATAAATAAATATTTTTTAAATTAAAAAATTAAAAAAATATGCATGCACACTCTCTCAGCCCCAGAAAAGCCATGGCAAATCCCCTGTGGAGATTTTGCCAAGAAAACCCCAAGAACAAGTAATAACAACAATAATCAATATCATCATGGCGGGGGCTAGCGGCGGTGGCATGACCGACCTGGTGCCAGTCCAAAGGCCTCAGGGGGCCGCATCCGGCCCCCGGCCCTTAGGTTGCCTACCCCTGCTCTAGTATCTCTGACCAAACTACAAATTCCTGGATTTCATAGGATGTTATCATGGCGGTTAAAACGGAATTTAGTGTTATGTCTGTGTAGTGTGAAAGGCCCCTAGGACTCAGGATCTGACAACTTTGGACACTCCTTGGGGAGGAAGGTACTTTCCTTTCACCCTTCCAGACTGGACTAAAATGTGGAAAACCCTTTCAGTCCTATCAATAGAGGATGGACCACAGTTTGGGATGTTCTAGTTTTAGTATTCATGAATTAAGCAGGGGGTGTAATACTAGTTGATCTAAAAGCCTCTTCCCTTACAACTGTATGATTCTAAGAACTTTAGACTGGCAGCACTGATCTGAAAAGCTAGACGAGAAATGAGGACAGTAAAGGTATTTATGGAATTAGTTCCTGCAGGAACTAATGAACTTTGATTTTATCTCAGAGCAACAGTTCACATTGGAATGTTATTCCTAAATAATCTGCAAAATCACTGATACGGTGCTGGTAATATGCAACTAGATGGTTAACCTCCAAAGAGCTTCCCAGATGCAATACCAAGGAATCCCCTCTAGTTTAAAACAGAAATTTGGCTGGGGAGCTTTGTGTAGAGCCAAGCAGACCCTCTTTAGACTGTATCTGAGATCATGCTAATTGCTTTTTCTACAGTGTTCTCCAGGAGGGAAAGGCTTTTTAAAAAAATGCGAGTCACATATTTAAACACCACAGCCAGACAAAATACCAGGGAGCAAAAATCCAGAGATTGGAAACATTACTCTCTCTCTCTCTCTTTTAACTACAACTTCCCAAATTCCCCAGATTACAAGATTATGCTAGCTGGAGGGTTGGGGAAAAGTAATGCAAAATAGCAACGCTTCTAAACTCTTCTAAAATATAGCTCAGAAGAAACCCATCTCACCATTAGCCTTTTTCTATCTGCTGTTCTCCTCCTTGGTAGTAAGGTCTGCCTGATTTCAGAAAGTATCTGAGCTTCAGGGTAAGGGCAATTGTTCTACCTAGGAAAAAGAGAGCCTTCAAGCACAGTGCCCACTACTGGGTGAATCCCTTGGAACACACAGCTAATGGGCAGTCCCCTTTTCTGGGCATCCCCAGAGGCATTCTGGCACTGCCTGTTTGCAAAATATATGTTCCCAATAAATCCTGGCTTACACATGTGGTAATTCTCAATACATTTTCAAATATACTTCAATTATTTCCCCCATATATCATAGGGAAATTGCATTGGCGAGCGGCGGCGGTAAGCAGTGAATGCATGGTGGGGCGGTATTAATAAGATTGGGCTTGCTATTATGCATGAGGTCGTTGAGGACACAGTGGGGAACCTCGTGTGCCAAAGAGAAAAAGAAAGAATAGAATAAATGAAATGCTTGCTTCCCCCCTCCACTTCCCTACTCCGTCCCTTCCACACCTGCCTTCCTTCTCTCAGCACCTTGATCAACTTCACTGGAATTAATCCATGCAAGTCCAACCTTCTGCTCCTTCTCCTTTCCATCTTGGCACTTAGCAGAAATTCATCCTTGTCCAGTTAATGCTGGGTGGTTTAATAACAGAAGCAGCTCAGAATTTGAGCAAACAAGCAAGAGGACACCACAGGATCCCTAAGACTGGATTATTCAAATCCAGACTTCTCCTACAGGTCAAGTCTCCCTTATTTGAAATACTTGGGCCCAGAACTGTTTTGGAGTTTTTTGGATTTTGGAATATTTGCATATGCACAATGAGATATCTTGGAGATGGGACCCAAGTCTAACTGTGAAATTCACTTAACTTTTGTATACACCTTGTACACATAGCTTGAAGACAATTTTATACACAACATTTTAATAATTTTGTGCAAGAAACAAAGTTTGTGTACAATTAATCATCAACAAGTAAAAGTGTATCTCAGCCACCAGTATGGCTCACTGAATTTTGGATTTTGGAATATTTTGGAATTCTGGATAAGGGAGACTCCTTTGCAGACTGCTAGAAATAGTGCAAATTGAGTCCACTTTAACTGCCCTGGCTCAGTGCTAGGGAATCATGGGAATTGTATTTATTTCTGAGACATTGAGCCTTCTCTGGACGTTATCACACGGGGTCTAAAGCAGCCCCATGCCTGCATCATCGCTGCATCATTCCGGATCCTTTGCCCCTGTGATCAGACGACGTCGCAGCAAACCCCGCCCATCCCTGCATCATCCCTGCATCATCCCTGCATCATTCTGGATCCTTTGCCCCTGTGATCAGATGACGTCGCAGCAAATCCCGCCCATCCCTGCATCATCACTGCATCATCACTGCATCATCACTGCATCATTCTGGATCCTTTGCCCCTGTGATCAGACAACGTCGCAGCAAACCCCACCCATCCCTGCATCATCCCTGCGCCATCGCTGCAGCATTCCAGCTCTTTGTAATTCCTCTTTCAAAGAGGAATTACGGTTGCGCGACCAGAATCATTCCGGTATGGTTCTGGATTGATTCCATGCTGCTTTTCTTGCTGCTTTGAGACCCCTGGTGTGATAACGTCCTCTGTCAGAGAGCTCTGGTGCCACAATAAACTACAGTTCCCATGATTCTCTAGCACTGAGCCAGGGCAGTTAAAGTGAACTGAATTTGCACTATTTCTGGCAGTCTGCAAAGGCCCTCAGCCTGTATTTAAGACAGCAGAATGGATTTTTTTAAAATTACCATTATTTATTTTTCCTTTTACCTATATGGTATGTGACAAGGACAAACCATTAGAAACAAACTGAAAGAAAGCAAGACACTAGTGAGCCAAGAACACCAAGACACTCATTCACCTTTAAAGTAAGTTTTCCTCTCCCCAACCCCATGTAATATTTTTAAAAATCCTATTTTTCAAAACCAGAAGTGGACTTCTACCAACATCCTGTTTGTATTATCATCTGTTTTGCCATTTTGATTCTTGTGCAGCTTCCACTGAGTTCCAGGGCCGGAAATTTGGCCCCAGGACCTTCCAAAGTTGCCCACTCCTGTGCTATAGCCAGACTGCTTGAATGTTTTTACATTTCTGTTTTCTAAAATAGTAGGGGTTGCACAAAGTATAACAATAACAACAAACAAACAGAAACAGAAGCATGCACAAACTATACATTCCAAGAAAAACACAGATACATAATAACTTGGATGCTAGATTTGGAAAGAGGGAGTGTTGGGCTAACTTAACTCATTCCTAACCAGTCATTTCTCTCCTCCAGCTCTGCCTCTTCTTACTCTGCAAGGCAGGTCCAAACACACGTAGAACTCTGCAGAATCCATTTGGAACAGATAAAAACAGAGATGAGTCAAGTGCCCCACCATGCTTTTCTGCCCTAAATTCACCCCTCCCATAGTTAGTTCTCTTAAAGAAGTCAAAGCAAAATAAAGCAGAAGTGCCAGGCCTTTGTTACTTGCATATGTGAGCAACCTTTTGTGGATTTTCTTTTTTTTTTTCTTTTTCTTTTTTCCATGTTACAATATATTTCATATTATACAAGGGGTATCAATGGCATTATTACTATACAGTCATTATTCTTTATTTCTTTTCAATACATTAAAGCTTATATGTTGTTATTACTTATCATTTTGTGAGTACAGTTTGTTCTGCACTCTTTCCCATTTTGTTCCATACTGTTGAAATGTCTTTCCTGCTGTATACATTGATAACTTATCCATTGTTGCTAATTCTTTTCTGGATTTTCCAAGTACAATAAGGGGTTATAAAAAGGTGCCCCAAATCTTGCAAGTATAGGACCCAAACCATGCTCTGTAAAATGCAGTCCCTGAACCACCTCCTTATTGATATGCACATGTGTTATGCAGCTGTTCTCTTATCTCCACCACCCGCCCCCATCTCCTTCCTTTGTAGAAAGGGCCTAAGGTTGGGGGGAAAGAAGACAGTCTCATCAGGATGTTCTCGCCTGGTTAGACCCATGCTGGGATGCCCTATTGCTTCTTTTTTAACCTGGCTAGTATTAGCTCTCTCAGCAGTGGGCCAAGTCACGAGGCTGGGAATAATCGTGCCCTTCAGGGCAGGCGCGTGTAATCATTTGGGACAGTCAAATTTCTTTACATTTCCCAATGAATATTTATGCAATTTGTGCAGAACCACCAGAGCTGCAACACCACCCGTGAGCGCAATGGGAAATGTCAGTGCGGCTTCACCCCCACCCAAGGCTCCCCATGGCCCCCACACACCGGAGCTACATCGCATGTCTCTCTCACATGGCCAGGCACACAGAGACACACATACTCAATGGCAAGCTTCTCCATGTCACAGCACAAAGCCAGGAGCTGATCTCTGCACATATACACCCAGGCATACAAATTCCTAACAAAGGCCAATGTAGCTGGCCAATGGATATGCCGTACCCATGGAAGGATGCCTTGCATCCTTGCCAGTCTGAAGAGTAGGATGAGTTCTACTAAATGCCCTGTGACACAAGGAAACAGACAAGCGTCTGCAAAAACTTTGCCTTTTCAGTCAGAAATTCCATAGCTGCTGCTCCTCTCTGTATGGAGCAGGGACCGGCAACCTACGGCCCGGGGGCCGGTTAAGGCCCTGAGCCCTGGACTTATCGGCCCAGGTCGAAGGTTGCCGCTGCCGCGCGCCACCACCACGCGTCGCTGTCGGGGCGCGTTTTCGGCTGCGCTTGCTGCAATTGCCATTTTGGAAGTCAAAATGGCGGTCGCAACGCGTTTGCGCATGCGCAGTACTGTTGCGCATGCGCAAACGCGTCACAGCCGCTATTTGGACTTCCAAAATGGTGGCCACGGCATGTGCCGTGGCGGCTGCGGCCGCGCGTGCTACGGTCGCGGTTGCGGTCGCAGCTGCGGCAGCCGCGTGCGCAGGGGGGGCGTGCGCAGAGGAGGAGGGTGGGCGCACACACTGCCATTCCCCCCCCCTCGGCCCAGCCGAGACCTGGGCTACGGGAGACTGGCCCAGGTCTAAAAAAGGTTGCCTGTCCCTGGTATGGAGTAATGAAACAGGAAAAATTGCCTGTTGATTTTCTGTTCAGCATACTGTTGTTAAAACACACACACATGCAAATCTTGCCTGAAGAAAAGGTGGCAATCCATGTGCCAAGGCTGACATGAGAAGATTAGAATGCCCATTCTAGCTTTGCAAACAATGCCTTGTGTCAGCCTTCCCCAACCCAGAATCTGTCAGATTTGCAATACAATTCTTGTCATCCCTGGCCAAAATGGCCAGCAGGCCCATTGAGTAAGGAAAATGAAAATAGTAGTCTTACACATATGGAGGACAAATGATTGGTGGAAGCAAAGCTATCTATTAGGATCTGTTTATGCCTTACTGGAGAAGAGAGCATCTAAAATGGAACATGAAAACTTGCTCTTGATGGGAAATGAAAGAGAAAAGCTGTCTTAAAATGCAGCTCTACCAGATTAAGATCAGCTCTGTGGCCCCCTGTAACAAAATATGCCAGTTCACAGGAGCAAAAACACTATGCAGCTCCCAGAAACACTGCCCAGCCAAGAATTTGCCATCTGGCCCAAGCAGTAACCCCTAGTAGCAATAATACCAAGATGTAACAAGCCTCAATGACAAAAAGAGCTGAAAATGTGGTGACTGAGGGCTCACTCCCCCTTACATTTAACCTGGTTTGCAATTCGCTTTCGCTCCAGTTTGGTCAATTGGTTCCAGTCAATGCATCTTTCTCACTATGGAAGCAAGTCTTTTTTTTTAATTCGCTTCTTTTTTGGCATGATTGTCATTCCCACTAGTTTGTGCCGCTTCAAAATGCCTGTCAATCATCTATGCATCATCGGTGATGCAACCAGCAACACATTCAAGAAAACACGGGAGGGAGTCATAGGTGTCGTGGCCAGAATTCTCCCCTGGGATGCATGCAGTCATGGGAGTCATGGAGGATTCTCCCCCAGGATGCATGCAGCCATGGGTGTCATGGAGCACTCTCCTCCAGGATGCATGCAATTTTTTAAAAATACGATAGTATATGCACTCTTATTATTTTTGCAATTACTTGCTGAGCTGCAGGCAGTCTGCATGCCTGCCTCGCCCTTCACAAGTAATTGCAAGCAATTGCAAATACAATGGAGTGCATATACTCTCTCTCTCTCTTTAATGCGCCTATAGGTCACACTACAAAGCACAAAGACAGTGCTGGGGGGGGAGGGAATGGCAGATTTCCCCAAAAACTGGTAAGGGATGTGCCAGCCTCTGCCACAGTAATCCCTCCCTTTCAGTTTGATGCGACTCAGGTCCGTTGTTCCCACTTGCTGAACACGCCTGCTAATCGCTTCTTTTCAAAAGGACAGGCAAAAAACTAGTGTCTGAAAAGAGTGATTTTTTTTTTTTTTTGCATTATCTCACTTCAAAGTGAGTCCAAACGACTGCAGTCACATCTGAAACCATTTCAAATGGGGATGAGGCACATTTAAAGCGATCAGCAAATCAATGTAAATCACAGTGGGAATGAGCCCTGAGACTTCACTGGAGTGGCTTCCTGGAGGGGAGATGGGAAACTGCACCATCCACAGCACTCTTTCCAGTACCAAAATAATTTTTCAGGAGTTAACAATATGTTAGGCACTGATGACAACATGCTTATTAAAATGAATATCAAAATGTCCTCAACATCCACCCCAACCTTAAACATTCATTTAGACTGAGACTAATCTCTCCCTTCAATACAGCAAAGCCAAGACTGTGAAGTTCTGTTACTGAAATGGGTAAAATTCAAAGATATAGCCATGTTAGGTCTGTAGAATCAGTATGCAGAGAGATCTTGTAGCATCTTTGAGACTAGTGAAATAAAGAAGTTGGCAACCTGAGCTTTTGAAAGCTCATGCTGCCAACTTCTTTATTTCAATTAGTCTCAAAGGTGCTACAAAATCTCTACATATTGAAATGGATAAAGTTGAGTTTTGAGATGGTTTGCAAAAGTCTTGCAAGGGGTTCTATTTACCAATGATTTAAAAATACCAACATGAAGAGGACACCCCCCCACTCCCTAATTAGTCTACTAAAACAAAGAAAATTGGTGATGGTGATGGTGGTAATGGTGAAACCAGGAGTGATGCAGGGGAAAAGTACTACCGGTAAATAGACTGTAGCCTCTTTCTTTCTTAATTACCGTAAGGAAAACAAACCCCACAGTTTAGCACTTACTCAGAGATACCCTGTTCCTTAATCCTATGTATTTCTGCTGCCACCAGTCTGTTTTATGGAACGTAAGGCAGATCATGCAAGCCTAAAGTCTATCCATAATGGTTCAGTTAGATCCTACAGATCTATCACTCAGAATTTGTGTGTGATGGTTCACTGCATGAATAGTAGGAAGAGATTCGGCTCTGCATCCAGATTTTAAAGACACAGTGAAACTTCATGGGTTACTGAGGATTCTTCTATACATGTATACACAAAGGAAAAGGCATATTCTCAGGAATGGAGCAGACCAGGAAAAAGCAAACAAACCAGGGACGACAAGGGCCAGGCAGTCATATACGTCCTGTCTTAATGAGAGCAGATCATGTATTCTTGCTGAATGCTCTTCTTCTTTGAACTGCATACAAATGCCAAGTATTTGCAGAAAAATGCCACCAGAAAACATACCATGGCCAGAACAGGAATCACCTGCATCAGGATAGAAGTAAGCAGCAGTTTCCCCTCTTGAGAATGTATCCTACTCTGTTCCCATTTCTTCTGTCCTTTGTATCCCTTGACTGAGCAAACATGACCTGTATCCCACCAAGGAACCACAATGATGAAGGAGAAAACAAAATGGAAACTGGTGTTGCCAACCAAGAGGACAGAGTTTGAAAAGTGGATCAGAGACTAAAGTGGGGGCTTGTGGGTTCAGGTATTAGCCAGGCTTCCAGAGTTCTTCATTTTATATTTCTTCTGGGAAGATGGGATGCAGATGCCAACTGTGTGGCCATGTTCTAGAAGAGTTTCTTTCTGACGTTTCGCCAGCATCTGTGGCTGGCATCTTCTCTAGATGCCAGCCACACATGCTGGCGAAACGTCAGAAAGAAACTCTTCTAGAACATGGCCACACAGCCTGAAAAACCCACAAAAAACTATGGATGCCGGCCATGAAAGCCTACGACTTCACATCAGATGCCAACTGTTAATGAGGTGCCCCATGAAGTTGGAGTGGTAAGTGCAGGTGAGGTTCACAGTGAGTTTGGGGGGGGGGGAAAGAGATGGAGAAAAACAAATTGTGACTCATAGGAGCAAGCCAATGCAGCACAGTATGAAGCTGTCTGTCAGGGGCCGGCACCTCATGAATATTCAGCACTTACGTTCAGCACTAAATCTCATTGGAATGTCAGGGACCATTAGCTAGACAAGGTATGTGCTGTGTATATGTGTGTGAAGAGTGGGTGGGTACAAGGATAGAAAGAGAGAACAAATTCTCATACATACAAGCAAAGAGGAAAGGCTGGATTACAGAGAGATTCCTTGAGAAGTATTCCAGTGAAGGCCAAATCCATCCAAGAACCCCTCTGGTAGATAAATCTGTGCTGGAATGTGAAGAATGCCTAAACATTGCTAGGATGAACCAACTTGGGGGGGGGGGGGGACAAAATGAAATGAAACTAGGGTTCTAATCAAGTCTGCTACTATCAACAGCTATGAAAATTCTTCATGCTGGGAGAAAAGTATGGAATTAATTAATTAATTAATATCATCAAATGGCCTCTTCCTTCAGCAGAACTATAGCTGCAGCAACATTGCAGAAATAAAGTCGTTTGATACAACTTTAACTCTCATGGCTCAATGTTGTGGAATTCTGGGATTTGTAATTTGGTAGAGCCAGTGTGGCATAGTTGTCTGAGCGCTGGACTAAGACTCTGGAGACCAGGGTTCAAATCCTGACTTGGCCACATAAACCCACTGGGTGATCCTGGGCAAGTTACATTCTCTTAGTCTCAGAGGATGACAATGGCAAACCCCCTCTGAAGAAACTTGTCAAGAAAATCCCATGATGGGTTCATCGGAGGGTCGCAATAAGTTGGAAATGACTTGAAGGAACACAACAACCAACAAAGGGCACTAGAGTTCTCTGACAGGGAAGGCTAAATAGCTCACAAAGCTACAAATCCCAGAATTTCATAGCATTGACCCATGGCAGTTACAATGGTGTCAAATTGCTTTATTCCTGTAGTGTGGCAGCAGCAGCAGCTGAGCAATCACATTTGTCTTAAAAGAGAATAATGATAGGCAATTGCTTGGCCACTGTGTGAAGCGAATGTTGGACAAGAAAGGGCTCTGGCCTGATCAAGCATGGCTCTTGTGTTCTTAGCTGCCTAGTTCCCAGCATTCTTTGCTCTTATGTAGCTGAATTCTCAAGTCAATAAGCATTACTATTGTCATTCCAATTAGGAATGTAATTCTTCACTAATTTTCTTCTTACAAAAAACAACTAGAAATTTTAGCAGCCTTCTTCTGGCTGTGAGAAAGTCTTCAAAAATCATGCAGCTTTCATGTCTATTTGCAATTTGGGATTTTTTCTGCACAAAATTTGCACCTGGCTGCTTTGGACAGAAAACAGTATTTTCTGTGCAGAAAATGAAATAATTTTCTACAGGCTATTTCCTGTGCAGAAAATGCTATTTTCTAGGCAAATCAACCATGTGTTAATTTTGTGCGGAATATGTTCTCAATTACAGCATTTTCTTCACAGAAAATGTTGTTGTTGTTGTTGTTAACTGCCCTCAAATCATCCTCGACTTTGGATGAGACAATTCCAAGACTCCCTGTCCAGTGCTCTGCTCAGGTCCTGCAGGCTAAGGCCCGTGGCCTCTCTGAATCCAACCATCCAGTATGTGATCTTCCTCTCTTTCTACTTTACCTTTCCTAGCACCGTGGTCTTTTCCAATGATTCATTCCTTCTCATGATGTGGCCAAAGTATGACAATCTCAATTTAGTCATCCTGGTTTCCAGAGAGAGCTCAGTCTTAATCTGTTGTGGAATCCATTTGTTTGTCTTCTTGACCATCCATGGTATTTTCAGCACTGTTCTCTTCTCAGCACCATATTTCAAATGAGTTGATTTTGGCTTTCTTCACTGTCTAGCTGTCACATCCATACATGGTGATGGGGAACACAATGGCCTGTACAATCCTTAATTTGGTGTTCAGAGTTATATCTTTGCACGTTAGGATCCTGTCCAGTTCCTTCATAGCTGCCCTTCCCATTCCTATTCTTCTAATTTTTTGGCTGCATTCTTCATTTAGAGCAATATTTGATCCAAGATATGAGAATTCCTTGACTATTTCAGTTTCCTCATTACCTAGAATGAATTCTTGTAGATCTTCTGTGGTTATTATTTTTGTTTTCTTAATGTTCAGCATTAATCCTACCTTGGCACTTGCTTCCTTGACCTTCTTTAGTAGTTGCTCCAGTCTCGGTTGATTTCTGTTAGTAGTGTTGTGTTGTCTGCATATCTTAGGTTGCTGATGTATGAGGAAGATCACATTCCTCTTCTCTGCCTAGCTATCGTCCGATTTCTCTTCTTCCTTTTCTTTCTAAGGTTTTGGAACGGGTCATTTATTCTCGCTGTCTTGAGTTTCTTAAAGCCAACTCCATTCTTGATCTCTTTCAGTCCGGTTTCCACGGCATGCTACAGACGGCTCTAACAAAGATCTCAGATAATCTTTTGCGGACCAAGGCTATGGCCTTTTCTCTGTTCTCATTCTTCTCGATTTGTCTGCAGCCTTTGACACTGTTGATCACTGTCTTTTAGTTGATATACTTTCTGACCTTGGGTTCTCAGATTTTGTCCTTGATTGGTTTAAATCTTATCTGTCAGACAGATCTTTTGCAGTGGTCATGGGTGGTCAAGCTTTGTCCTCTGTTCCGTTATCTGTTGGAGTTCCCCAGGGCTCTGTTTTGGGTCCCCTACTGTTTTCTCTTTACACATTGTCTCTAGGAAAACTCGTCAGTTCTTTTGGCTTCTCCTATCATCTGTACGCCGATGACACTCAGCTGTATCTCTCCACCCCTGACCTTTCTTTGGATCTTGAACAGCAAGTTTCATCTTGTTTTACAGCTGTCTCTCAGTGGATGCACCATCGGCACTTGAAGCTTCTTGTTTTTCCACCAAAATCTACTGTTCAATACTCTTTTTCTGTTTCTGTTGACGATATTTCTATTTGACCTGTCCAGGAAGCCCACAGTCTTGGTTTTATTTTTGATTCTTCTCTGTTGTGTATCCCCCAGATACAGGCCACAGCCAAGGCATGTAGATTCTTTTTGTATAATATTGTCAAAATCCAACCATTTCTCTCAGCCTCTACTGCCAAGATTTTGGTCCATGCCTTAGTGGTCTCACGACTAGATTATTGTAACTTTCTCCTGGCAGGGCTCCCTCTTTCTCACCTCCGTCCTTTAATTTTAGTCCAGCATTCTGCTGCACGCATTATCACATCTGCTCACCGCTTCAACCATATTTCTCCTTTATTGTCATCCCTTCACTGGCTCCCCCTCCCTTTCTGTATTCAGTATAAGCTTCTGTTGTTGACTTTTAAAGCCCTGCATGGGTTGGCCCCTCCTTATTTATCAGAGCTTCTTTCCCCTTACTGTCCCACCCATGCCCTCTGCTCTGGTAGTCAAGGTCTCCTGTCTCAGCCTAGGATTCTTACTGCTCCATCCCAGATCTGTCCCTTTTCACTTGCCGCTCCTCATTCCTGGAACCTCCTTCCCCCAAGAGCACAGGGCATCACTTCTTTGACCAGCTTCAAAGCTGAATTAAAGACTATACTGTTCAGGGAAACGTTCGCAGGCATTGTATAATGATTTTTGGAGTTTTTAATTTGTTGCTTTCTTTGTATTATCTATTTTATTATTTTGTAGAATGTACACTATCGGCAGGCTTTTTATCTATTTTTATCTATTTTATTAACTGTATGTACAGCGTTGTGTAAATCTACACAATATAATAATAATAATAATAATAATAATAATAATAATAATAAAGATGTTCCTTCCTCCAATCTTCACTTCTCCTGAGTCTAAAGGCCTTTGCAGACTGCCAGAAATAGTGCAAATTGAGTCCACTTTAACTGCCCTGGCTCAGTGCTAGGGAATCATGGGAATTGTATTTTTTTTCTGAGACATTGAGCCTTCTCTGTCAGAGAGCTCTGGTGCCACAATAAACTATAGTTCCCATGATTCCCTAGCACTGAGTCAGGGCAGTTAAAGTGGACTCAATTTGCACTATTTCTGGCAGTCTGCAAAGGCCCTAAGTCTGCTATCTGTGTGATATTTTCTGCATACAGCTTAATAGAAAATATGATTTTTGCATTAAACAACCACAGGTGAATTTTGAACACAATAGGTCCTGGAACTGGAAAGATGCTTGTCAAGCCAGGATTCATCTCATCAGGATTCATGCACACTCAAAAACATGTTTTTGATCATTCTTCAAAAATTTTCAAATATTCATGCTATCCCTGTCTAAGTTTGACTTTCATGTTTTGTCTCCCATCTTGTACAACTTTCCTTGGATGTGAAATTCCATTTACCCCACTGGATCTTCCTTCCAGGACAGCACAGATTTGACTGGACTGTTAGTTAAGATTAGGTTTGCCCTACGAAAATTTACCAGCTTTCTTTAGGGTTATCTCATCTCACAAAAGGGTATTAGATTTCAGCATGTGTACAGGACAATGTTTTTTTTTAATTACTCACACACAGAACAACGAGGATATAACCTCCTCTGGGATCTGTGCCATCAAGAACTCATATATCATGAAAGACTGCTTAAAAAAATAATAAAAAAATTCCATAGGGGAAAAATAATTTAACATTCATAACACAGATACTGATCACTGAATCAGATGTTTTACTATATTTCAGCAAAAACATCATTTAAACTCTGAGGATAGAGTGTGCAAGTCTGTCACTAAAAACCATAAGCCCTCCTCCTCAACAAATATCTTTCTGTATGTCATCAACCCTTAGTTGTTGCGAAACTGGGTTACACCCCAGACAATTTAACACAACATTAAAAAGCTGGGGTGGGGAGGGAAATTCTACATCTGGATGCCTGCCCTTTTAGTCAGTGAGAAATTCACCCCATGGTCAGTTTGCCCTCATCTGATCATTCTTGTAAGCATAATTTATTTTCGCTTAAGCTCAATGAATTTTTAACCAATGACTAATTTCTTTTAAATTAATTTTCTTACATATAATGTTTCACTGTTCCATATTAACCTGATGCATCAGTCAAGCAGGCCCAAATTAAATAAGTTCTCTGTCCATGGCAATTCTAAATTGTTGACTTTGCTACTTTTATAGTGCTTATATAGCCCTAAGTAGTACACTGGGAACTATATACAAAAGAGAGAGAGAGAGAAGATATGTATATGTGTGTGTGCACAAATATACATGTGTGTGTGCGTGCGTGTGTTGCACAGGAGGGATTTCATTAGAAAAATCAATCCTATGGTGTCTCACCTAGTTTAATCCAAAGAGTGATGGAAGCAACAAACAAAATCTCTGTGCAAAGGATCTACCATCCTCATTAGAGGTCCAAGTCTAAAATGGAATCAAGGATAAGAAAAAGAGCAGATAAGAATTATCCAGGCTAGGAATGCAGAAAAGAAAGGAAGTATACATGTCATGTACTGAAATGATTAAATACCTGTGCACCACAGGTATTAACATTCACAGACTTATGGACGTTATCACACGTGGGCCAGTTTTTATATTTTTACATTTTTATATTTTTATATTTTCATGTTTGTTTTATTTGTGTTAGAATGTTTATATTCCTGTTTTAATTATTTTGCCATTTAATACTGTTTTAAGGGGGTGGGTTGGGATATGAATTTTGTTGTATGGGGTTTTAACTGATGTAAGCCGTTTAGATTGTTTTCATTTAAGCGGGGTATAAATACATTTTATTATTATTATTATTATTATTATTATTATTTCATTGTTAAAGAGATAATAAAGTGGAAATGAAGCATCCCGAAAAGAAAGTGAAAATAGAGCTTAATTTCGCAAAAGCTTTTCACACGTAATTACAATAATAACGGAATTAAGTTAAAAGTGAAAAAAAGATGTTTTTAAGTTTCATACACAAGTGAAAAGAACCCGTACTTGTACTGGAAATGGGTGTGTTTTGTGACAAGACTCCTCCTTTTCCAGGGTGGGTCCTGCATTTCCCATGAGGAAATGTCAGACTGTCCTCCATTTGGGGTCATGTCCTCCTGCACAGGTCCTAGCCCCCTTCCGTTGGGGTTAGGACCTCTCAAGAGAGCAGAGGAAGAGGAGGAGGCTGGAAAGGCAAGGCAAGGCAAGCCGAGGCAAGGGAGGGATTGAGATGGCTCAGTCTCCCTTTTCTCTCTCTCCTTTCCTGGCACTGGAGGCTGTCAGCTGCTGGGGAGATGGGCAAGGAGGGCAGGATCACAGGGAGAGCTGGCAGGGAAGGAGGAGGAGGAGGAAAGGGAAGGATGGAAGGAGAAGGAAGGAAGGAAGGAAGGAAGGAAGGAAGGAAGGAAGGGCGGGCTAGGTGTTCCCTGGGGAGAGCCAGAGCCTTGGATGATGCCCAGGAGAGGGGGAAACTGGAGGTAGCTCCCATGCCCCCCCCAATAAGCCTTTCCCCTTTGTAGGACCTGCAGGGCAGAACATCATGGTGAGATGGATCTCCAAGTTGTTCCACAGGCACACCCCACACTTGCACCCACATCTACCCACAGCTGCTGCGAGGGAAGCCTTCTTTCCCCTGCTTTTCCCTCCATCCCAAATGCCAAACTTCTCCTCCGTCCCAAACTTCCCTCTCCTGGGCTGCCTTCCCTTCCCTTCCCTGCATGGCACTGAGAAGGAGCCCAGGACTCTCCCTCCCTGGAGGCCCCTCCTCCTCCTCCTCTTGGCCCCCCTCCAGGTTTTAAAAGAGAATTGTCCGTGTGTATTTGCTTTTCAGATTAAAGCAAATGCGCAATTACTGTAATTTCACAAATGCATTTCCTCTCAACTCCCGAAATTAAAAAGATCTCGGATAATACCACTTTCTATCCAGTTTCTGACCAGTTTCTGTGCGACGTCGTGTGAAATCGTGAGGCACAAATTCACTTTTTGTTTGGGATTTCTGTGGATTAACCAACAGATTTCCCCCGTGTGATAACGTCCTATGATATGTTATGATACTGTAAGGGAGCCATTGTGGAATAATGGCTAAGATCTTGGAATGGGGTCCCAATAATCCCAATTTAGGCACGAAACTCATTGGGTGACCTTAGGCCAGCCACACACTCTGCATGACCTACCACACCACATTATTGTGAGGAGAAAGTTGGGAGAAAGAACATTGCATAGCTCACGAGAAGAAAGGGGTGGTGGTGTAAGTGTAACTAATGAAGAAATAAACATTATTGTGGCCATTGTTATCATGATTGATGGTTGGAGAAGAGGAGAAAGCCATAGTTATTTTCTGTAGCTACAAATCCCAACCCTTCATAGTTTGGGATGTCCTTGGTAGCTGCCGCCAGTCACTCCTTTGGAGGGTCTCTCCCCGCTCCCTTCCCTGTGATGAACAGCAGAAGCTGGCAGAACCGCAAGGGAAGGGTGAATTTCTGTGAGCTGCCTCCACCCCCAGCAGGCATGAAAAGAATTGCCCTCAGGGAGCTCACAGGCTGGCCAGCCACTTTGCTGAGGCAAAAGGAAAGAGTCCGCCAATTACACACCGATACATTTAAGCTTTTAATCCTTTTGAAGATTATCCCAAGGTCGGGGCGTCAGTGAATCCCCACAAGCACAGCCTGTGGCGTTGCTGGCAGCTGGGCCAGGCAGATAACAGCCAGGGCTGGCTAGGGAAGATGCAGGGAGCCCTTCAACAGAACTTGCCCCACTGTGCTGCTGGACCAATGGAGGCCTGCAGAAAATGGGGTACTGCGCTGGGGGGGGGGGAAAGTTGCCAAGAAGAGAATGCTACATTGTCCCACTTCCCCACGGGCCTCCATTTCCCATAACACTTGCTGCCAAATTCACACACACATCTTTGTAAAGCAGCCCAGTTCCTTTCCTCTCTTTCAGCCAAGCCAGAAGACACACAAATTTCAAACAGCTTAAGTCTTCAAGGGCAGAAGGAATTCAATGAGGCTGCCCATGGTCCATGTAGCATTGCTGTAGTATTCACTGCTCATGCTAGGACTCCCAGTACACTACAACAGTGTTTCTTAAGCTATCTGATGTGTGGGACTAGCAAGGAAATCCCCACCACCACCATGTGCCAGGGATTGGAACTTTATTTCTATCCATGGACAATACCGTAGCTCCTTACTTTGCTGGAAACCGACCACAGACTGGCCATCAATAGCTTGTGGATTAGCACTGGTCCACAGATCACCATTCTGAAGAGCACTTTGCTACAGAACTAAGCTACTGAACAAGTTTTGGACAAAAATCTTCCTTCCAAATTCTGTTGGGCCTGGTGATGGAGACTGCAGTTTGTTCCTTCCTAGGTGAGATGCACCAAGTGATAAAAGATGCAACCTTATGCAGAGTTACCTGGGAGTAGACTCCAGCAAATATCACTGGATTTATTTGTAACCAAACATGAACAGTACTGCATTATAAATTCCCTCCCTGTCAAATAATAGCACCTAGGATTCCAACTGGTGTAGGCATGGGTGCAATTCTCAGGCTCTGTATCTTCCTCTGCCTCTTCCTATTAGTACAAGAGTCCTATCTAGGACTGCTATATATGACCACTAGTATGAAAAGGAAGAGGATTGGTGAAACTCCACATACACACACACACACACACACACACACACACACTTACTTCAATGTTTGGATGTTAATTTCTTTTCAGAGCTGTAAAGTAGGAGAGCATTAGAACTACCACATTCAATTGTCTTGCACCTGAATGCTACCCTCCATGTCACAGAAAACTGTATTACAATCTAGTTTGTCTCTGAAAAATTGCCCACCTTCTAGTACTAAAGAAAGCACCAAGTAGTCCTTGAACTACAAGGGCTTGCCTGATAAGTATTTCTTGATGACCAAAGAAAAGAACTCTGATTACTTAATTAAGGAGCCTGTTCTTTCCTACAAAGCTGTTCAAGGCCTTTACCACAATCTGAGTTCCTGAGAAAACTGGGCTGGGAGGAACATTGTATTGCAAAGCTTGTTAATGTTGTTGAACTCACCCCAAACTGTGATAAGGTACAAAAACCACCCCAACCTGGCTGGAACCTAAAGCCCTTTCAGCTTCAACATCAAGGCTACTCAACACACACATATGGCTGCTTTAAAAATGGGACATTTCACTAAAGACCATACTTAGCTTCTGGGTAGTTAGAGCTGTGCCTCTAGGATGCTGTTTGTTTCATGATTTTTACCTTGTGGTATATTTAGCAAGCAGTATCCTGATTGCATCTCTTCTTGATAAAGGTCTTCTAGATTCTATTTAGAAATTCAAATTTCTGCCTGTTCCAAAAATTCTTACCATGTTACTGTAATCCACAGTATATAGTCTAAGCCAGGGGTAGGCAACCTTTTTGCGCTTGGAGCCGTTCCTGCGAAGTCCCTCCCGGCGCTGGGCCGAGGGGGGGGGAATGGCCGCATGCGCGTGCACACACCCCTGCGTGCCACCTTCTTTGCGCAGCCGCCTCCGCGTGTGCCACCGCCGCCATTTTGGAACTCAAAATGGTGGTTGCGACGCGTTTGCGCATGCGCAGTACTCCTGCGCATGCGCAAACGAGTCGCAGCCGCCATTTTAATTTTCAAAATGGTGGTCGCGACTCGTTTGCGGATGCGCAGGAGTACTGCGCATGCGCAAACGTGTCACGACCGCCATTTTGATTTCCAAAATGATAGTCGTGGCGCGTGCGGCCGCATGGCAGCAAAAATGCGCAGTGGCGGTGGCAGCGGCAACCTTCCACCTGGGCCGGTAAGTCCAGGGACCAGGGCCTTAACCGGCCCCCGGGCCGTAGGTTGCCGGTCCCTGGTCTAAGCCTAGGGTGGGCAACTTTGGGTGTGTGTGTGAGGTCAAGTCCCATTAGTCACCCACTTCTGCTGAGAACCTCATCTTCACCACTTTATATGCTGCCACACTACTGATTTGGCAGCAAAAGAAGGCACACAGGCAATTATGTTCCTACCCTTAGTGTCACCTGTTGCCAGGGGGTGTGTGCTTCCATGGTGGTAATGGCAGGCAAAGGGGTGTACTCAGGCCTCTCCTTCACCGCTGGGGTGGAGGCCTCCTCGTGAGGAGGCTGCCACCATAGTGGCAAAGTCAGGAGAGATGTGCTTGGCCTTTCTCACCCTGCAGCAGGAGGAGGGCCTGACTGGGTGTCACCCCTCTTCTGAAGTGTCACCCAGTACAGGCTATACCCCCTTAGTTACACCAGTGCACACAGGAAGCATCCACCTTGTTTTAGTGCTAAACAGTGCTTTTGAGAGTTTTCTGGGAGCAAACTACAATGAATTTAAAAAAAACAACCCTCTCACCACACTGCCTGTGAATTTTGGTGGCACAATACACCAGGGCACAATTCAATACTGCAGGACCTAAAACCACATTGGGAGGAATGTTGTGGCTCTTCCTGTTCAAAAAACAAATATGAATTTTGGACAAGAAAGCAGCAGCTAGGATCATGCTCCTCTAGTTCAGATAAAAGAAGAATGTAGGCTTCTCACACATCATGTGCAACCTGTGGCCCAAATACTAAAGATAGCATCACCATCTTCCTTAGAAATGCTGACAAGAAGTGGCAAACTACGTACCCATATGGATCAAGACTAGATTCAGACAATTTAGTCCTCCTCTGGGGCAGTTATCCATTGTGGGCAAATTTGAGGTTAAGCAGTCAAAGCTCATATGCTCAGATCTGACTGCACCTCCTAACAGTAAGCAGTTTGCTCTCTTTAATAACTTATACTTTAAATTTTCAGAAAACAGACCTCCTTTGTGTAAAGCTATCCTTTACATATTTTAACCTCCATTTTTTGTGACAATGCTTTGGCACCACTGTAGATGGATGGAAAGATAGCTGCTGTCACCTCCTACTCTTTGAGTGCTTTTACCAGCAACACCTGAGGGAAAAGCAGCACCAGGGTTATTAATAACTGAGAAGGGGGCTGGTTTCGTTTGACTCTAAAATTGCTGTGGTGCCGAATTGCTCTTTTAAAATCTGCTTTTAATCAGAGAGAAAAGAAAAGAAGTTTGGACAATTAAGAGTAATGAGGAGCTTTAAAAAAAATAGCTCTGGGAAGATTAGCTGTGCTTTTTTACTGCACTTGAAACATTTAAGGAACTATGTTAATGTGGAATAAAAATCTGTGTATTTAAGAGCACACTCCATTTGCCTGTTCTTGGAGAACATGCTGGGTTCTCAGCAAATCAAAGCGTCCATCAATTCACAAAGTGTGCACATATGTGGGAGAGAAACTGACTGACCAGTCTTGGACAAAGGAGGAGGGACAAAAGGGAAAAGCCAAAAGCCTTGCCCAGTATTGCTTAGGCAAGAGGTAAGTAACTGAGATCCTCTAGCTGTTTAAACAGCATTTCCCAGAATCCTTCACTATTGGCTATTGGCTAGAGCTAGGGCTGACAGATGTTCTAGGCCAGAAACATATCAAAGATCCCAGTCATCTGCCCTGAACTACAGGCATGGCACTGGCTTTAACTAAAGCCTTCCACAAATTTGTGCTTCCCATACATCCTGACTACAGGATCCCCACACAAATTTTGTCTGGGGATGATTGGAACTAAAGTCCAACATGTATGGAAAGTGCAAGTTAAAGAAAGCAGTTCTAACTGAAAATAATTCCAAACAATCCACTCATCTGAAATACTGGGAAAAGAAGGCATGATATACGTAGATTCACTAGGAGAGGCATTTCCAAAGTTTTGGGTCAATATCCATTATGGATTTTTGTGTTTATTTGAGTGCTACCTTGTGGCCCACTCTTCCTCATCTTGGGAAGAGAATGGTTTGAAACGTGTCAACACTACACAGCTGCTTCCCCTATTTCTGATATTAGAAATTAGGATTCCCAAGGCAGAAATACAACTTTATCTCCAATGTATTATTTGAAAAAGAGGAGAAGAAAAGTACTGGTCCCTTTCCTATGAAGAAAGAAAAAGCTATTACCAACCCAATTTTGAAAAGGACAGATAGATTGGTTGTGGGTGGTCAATGTTGGATGCTTCTGAGAGCAGGAGAATCCCAATAACTACTGCACAATTAGCCACTGTTTGCTCCTAGAGGTTTAGAGCAGGGGTAGGCAACCTTTTTGAGCCGGGGGCCGGGTTGCTGTCCTTCAGACAATTGGGGGGCCGAAGCACCAAAAATAAATAAATAAAAATTAAAATTACATTTTTAATTTTTTTTAAAAAAATATGCATGTACACTCTCTCAGCCCCAGAAATGCCATGGCAAAACCCCTGTGGCGATTTTGCCAAGAAAACCCCAAGAACAAGTAATAACAACAATAATCAATATCATCATGGTGGGTGGGGGGGCGACGGTGGCGGCGGCAGAACCAGCCTGGGGCCGGTCCAAAGGCCTCAGGGGGCCGCATCCGGCCCCCGGGCCTTAGGTTGCCTACCCCTGGTTTAGAGGGACAAGGTTCCTGTTTGCTCTTAAAACTTTAAATACCTTTTGATTGTACCAGGTAATAACAGCTATTGGACCTATTGGACCAAGTGTCAAATTCCCAGATGATGTACCATCTGTGGCAATGACCCAAAGGGAGAGCTTTATAGAAAGCATGGATCAAAACAGTATGTTTGGATGTTCCAAGAGGGCTGGGAGATGGTGTGATTTATGTTCAGTATCATGTCTCATGGTGTTAATTCACCTTGGTGCAAAGATGACATTGTCATGGCAGCCAGGAAGTGGTTGTAAATAAGGATGCAGAGATTAGACAGTATTGCAATGCCTGGAAGTGTAGGTGTAGATATGCTTTCAAAGTTTCTAAACTGATCCATCCAGAACCAATGCAAAGATTTGTCCAGCTGTATTTCAGCAGGGGTTCTGAAGAAAGCAGATCACTTTAAGTCTCCTTCCCATTTCACCAAAAATTAAAAGAGGGAAAGAAAGTAAATCAAAGTAATCAACTTTCAGTATTTACTCTTGTCTTTGGCTGTGACTCAAATGCATGAAAATAAACAAAAAGAAACCATATAACATGAATCCACAAAGGGCTTAATATAAATACAGTGAAAACTTTGGATGGTGGCAGATGGGAGATCATTTGAGCCATGCCGTAACCTTTTAATCAAGAAGCAATATTTGGATTTTGACCTGTGTTTTGAAAAATCTTTATGGAAAGGGGGAATGGATATGGGACTCATTCAGCAATTGACTACTTTACAGTAGAGAGGCCTGCCTCAAATCTCTAATTAACACATTGCTTGTAGGGATGATTTAAGTTGAAAGCAAGATCCATATCTTCCCCAAATGGGTACATTTAGTATCCCACTGTCCTCCTTGAGTCAGTCAGAGTGGGTCTGCTTCTGTGAGGTCCATGTATTTCCAAGTGGTTTGGTATATGTTTAGCAGCAGCCAAGTCCCCTCTTATATGCTGACCCAGCATGTGCTGTTTCAGCTCCCTTTGTTATCCAGCTTCAGGACTGAAATGTGTCCTTGGCTGTGAATTATTACAATCGCTCTCCAGTCTGCTGTACTCATCCCTGTTTATGTTTGACCTTCCTGACCTACATGCTCTCTGACACTAACATCACACCGTGAGCTTCTGGGACAGACTGACCACAACAGAAAGACAACAGGAGGCTGAAATGCGCAGGGATTCAAGTGCACTCCAGTGAACAGGGAAATTATATGAGTGGGTCATGTAAAAAAAAAAAAATCCCAGAGGTCCACATATAATTATGATCAATTAGCAAGCCACATGGCTTGGATAGAATGAACACTTAGAGGGAACGAACTTCTGCCTTTCATAAGACCTTCTGCAAACCAAGACCTTGCTTTCCAAAACAAAACATTTTTGCACAGTTGCTTTTCAATGAGTACCAAGTGCACATAAGAAAACCCCTGCTAGGTCAGACCACAGATCTATCTATTCTGGCATTCTGTTTCCACTGGAGTCAACAAGCTACCTATGGGAAGCCTGGGAAGCCCATAAGGAAGGCATGCATGCAGTAGCACTCTCTGGTTCATGATACCACAATTGGCAGTAAGAGGCACACTGCCTCTGATGCTATAGGTATCTCAGCCATTATAACAAGCAACACCCAGATTGCTTCTTCCCAGAAAACTGACAGAAAGAAAAGAGCTATGCAGACAGGAACAAGACAGAACTGGACAGAAAATGAAGAATGGGATTTGCAAGAAGGATCCTGGAAATGGTCTGCAAAGAGACCCTGCAATGGGGAAATGGTGAGGTTTAACTTGTTTCTACACTAAAGCCTTATAACTTTGCTGAGACAGTATTCTTCTGCAATTCTATGGGCACAGAATATTGAGGTTCTTGACAAGTACTTCATATAGTGCCATATTACCTAGCAATGCCCTTAGGCATGGATAGATCCACCACCAATCCTTCACCTGTGATCATCAGGAAATAATTCCTGCAAATTTTCCTCATAAAGGCAAAGGAGACATGCAAAATCAAAAGTCTTTTGCCTTTTTTGCCTGTTCACTCCAATCAGGTTGGTACTTAAGTTTAATTTTATTAAACGTATTGTCTGCCCTGCTCCAAAAAAGACAAAAAGCACAGGATGGCAATGCAGAAAATACTGGAATGCAGTCAACAGTGATGTCTGAGGCTAGTGTGGAAGCAGCTATATTGGTTAGAGCACACTGAACTTTTCCATTTAAACCAGCCACCTGTTGAAGTCTCTTTTTGCTTTCCCAACCCTACTTGGTGCTGTCTTGGCTTTCCTATCCACCCTGTTCAGGTAGTTGCTATCCCTCTAACTGCTGTTGCTACAACCTCCCCCAGCTGCACAGCGATGACAACCCCTCTCGGGGGGGGGGGGGTACAAGGAGAGGATATGCAGCAGCTGGATAATTTTCCAGCTAAATGTGCAGTAAAGCGCACAGATGGGTTATTGGAGCACACAGCACAGGGAACAATGTGGCAACCACAAACGCTAACTCCTCAGCACAGCAGAAAAGTCTTCGATGCAATTCGCATGGTAATAATGTTGGCACTAACGATAATTGGTCCCGCACTACACCCGGCACTGCAGATGATCCACATCCATTGGTGGGATGCCCGTCTCCTCCCACACAGATTTCTGCAGCTCCCTTCCTCACCCAACCTACATGGAGCCACAAAATTCATGTGACTGTTCAAAACCAATTTTCATCAATCTGCATCTGGTTTTTCTTGGAAATCTATGCAAATGTAAGGGGAGAATATTGATAAATACTAATACTGGGTTTAAAATACAAACTGGGAAACGAATCCACCTTATGGTGGAATGGAGGAAGAACTAAAAAAATATATACAGCCTCATGTGCAGACTGTCTACAATTTGTGTCTATAAGAGCTCCACTGCAAGGCATAAATATAAATGGATTTTGTATGCTGTAGTAACTGGCTTCCAGAAATCTGTGACACCTCTTTAGATCCCAAAGTTCCACAAGAAATACGAGCCCTACCTCTGCCAGTGTTGATACTAGATTCCTCATCCCAACAGCTCCGAGTTGCAAGAAGACTTGTATATTATCATCACTTTTTCCCTACTGGCAAAGAGGCAGACAAGTTATACCTGCAACCAACCATGGCACGTTTTGAACTGCACTCTTTGTTTTGTAAAAATGGACACTCACAATGTGCACTGCCTCCAGAGACACCCAGCTTGACAAATCATTTAAGAAATATTGTTTCAAAATGCAGTGTTTATGTCCAACTGCAATACCACAAAAATCAGCTACTCATTTAACATACAGTTTCAAAAACAAGAATAAACTGAAAAGAGGAAAACAGGTATACATGATGTGTTTCCCTCTGTCCAAGCTCTTGGTTTAAGAGTGGCTGCTAATGTTGAAGAACTGAAGTCAGTTACACAGCAGGGGTCCTCATGCAATTCCCCAGGAAATATTTTTCTATATTTCCCATTGTAGAAAAGCAGTTATTGGCACCACTGAAGCTAGCCACCTGAAGTATGTGTTGATAGCAGAGTTATTAGAAAACTGAAAATATTTTCTTTAAAAAATCTCTTTGAGATTTCTCCCTTCTTATTTTCTTGATACCAAAACCTCTCTCTTATTTCTCTTCCCAAACTGAAAAGAATCCTGGGCTGCCTCCATTCCTCTCTTTTCTCCTATTGTCTGCTAGCCTTTCCCATTCCTCTGTCCCCTAACCATACTGCCAAGCACAGAAAACAAGTTCTTTTAGACAGGGACCTATTATGTTGTCTTTCCTGCCTTGTAAAGTGCAATGTACATTTATGGTAGGAAATAAGCCACAATTTTACAGTGTGATCCTGTAGACATCTCCTTAGAAGTAGGGCTTATGCATCTCAGTGGGGCTTTACTCCCAGGTAAAAAAGTGCAGGATTGTGGTCATGGGTGGATAAAAGAATCTGTGCCTGGGGTGAGCCTGGCCACTCTATCAAGTTTAATACATTATCTTGAAAGGGATGCTTCACATTTAAGATTGAAGGTTAGAGGGAGCTCCATCCAGAAGAAATCAAAGAACTGCATAAGATAAGAAGCACAAGTTCTCCAACATACCAATAATCACAAACAACAAGATTTTCGATGGATTATAACTTGATTTAATAAAGAAGAATGAAGAAAAAAAGATAAGAAGCACAAGCTAAATCATATGGGAGTAGCTTAAGAGTTAGTCAGAAGTAAATATATTGTCACGCCAACTGGTATTGCTTGGCTCTGAACTGCAAGCCTCAGCAGCATAAAATACTTGCCTCAAAATACAAGATAAGCATTGTAAAGCCATGATTTTTCACCAACTCAGATTAAAATCTAAGCCAAATTTTACTCCCTTTCCCCACCCCACTCTCAATTTTCCCCTCCTTCCCTTCCACCCACCCTCCCACTGCAAGCCTCCAAACCCCCCACTTTCCTTTGCTTTCTTGTTTCTCAGCCAGCAGTGAGAAGAAAGGGGAGGTGGAAATCTCTCCCTTTTTCTTGTTTCCTTGTGCTTGTTGCATTGCTATACCATGTCAGTGGAATGGTGAATCCTCTCTGAATTTTAACAACAATATCCAAGGTATTCAACCAATTTAAGGGACTTGGTTTGGCACCTGGGATAGCACCCTTAAAGTGTGGACTAAACGTCACTATTAATTCACCAACACCACCATCAACATCATGTAAGAGATGAACCAGGACATTCCCAGTTCTATCTGTGCCATGCATGTTGCACAGCAGTGTATCATGTTCAGGAGCAGGAATGGGAAAGTTCTTCCCTTTATCCCATCAGCTCACTGCCACGTGCTAGCAAGGTTAAGTGGATGGGCAGGGGAAGCATGCATGGATTGGTGAAAGCAGGATATCCTCCTGTATCCAGTTTTTCAAAGCTCTCTTAGAAAAGACTTGAATAAAAGCAAAGTCATTTCCCCTGAAAATTTTCAGTAAAAAAACCAAACACTTTCCAAGGTGAGCTCACCCATCATTAGTCAGAGAAGCACAAGGGGAACTGATGAATGTGGAGAAGAGCATTAAAGAGCAGATATGGAGTGGAGTGGTTGAGGAGAGATGCTGCTCACACGTGAAGAAGGACAGAAGAACAGCACGCCTGCTCGACACAAGGCTGCTTTTTGCAACAGCTTCCAACAGACCATAAGACAATTCCCTAACTCCTTTCTAATCACAACTTGGGAAGGTTACTTTGTTGGACTACAGCTCCCAGAATCCACCCAGCCAGCATGCTCAGAAGCTAGACCAGTTGGAGGAGAGGGGATTTTGTTGTAGTCATTAATTCTTCAAAGCTAAATTTCAGGTATTAAGATGGAGGACAATATTCTCCCTAGATTGAAACCGGGAGACATTCCCAGAGACCTGCCCGCACCCTATCCCTGCATGCTTTTCCTGATTAGGAGATTATTAGGGGGTGGGGGGATGATGACTGGGGGATGTATACCCTTCACAGAGGCTCCCTCTGTTTCGTGCAGCTCAAGGGAGGGGGTGAAGAAAGAGAGAAAGAAAGATGTTCCTCCACATTATTCACAGCACCAGCTGGTTGTTTCTGCAGAGCTGGTTTCCTCTTGAGAAAACCCTGATCCCGGTAGCTCTCCGGAGGAGTACAGTTTTGCCAGATCTGCCAAGCTCTACCCAAATCACAGGTCCCAACGGCAAGTGGGCCTGACGCGCCACACGGCTTCATGCGCCCTGGTGAACATGATTAATCAGAGCCGCCTGCCCAGGAAATGAAAGGCAGGTCAGGAATGTATCAAAATGCAAATGGGCCCTTTTCAAGGGAGTGAATGTTTAGAGGGTGGAGGGAATGGGAAGCAGTGCATTGAGAGGGGGAAGGGGAAGCATACACAGGGTGGGAAAGAAGCCCTCAAGCTCAACGAAAGAAGCAGGAGCCACAGCTGTGCCTCTTGTGTGTGTGTCAGCATGTGCAGGAGCCAGACTTGAAGTCTGTGTCAAATTTGCAAGAGGACATCTATAGCCTTAGAACAGCCATTTAATGCTCACCCCTGACCCAGAAGCACACAGAGACAATCCCTAACAGAAATGCAATTTTCCACTTTGCATATGGACACGCACATATACACGCCCCTCCCTGGTGTGCCTTAACTTGATCAAAATGCAAAAGGAAAAAGGGACATCTGATGAAATCTCACCTGCAGCTGCTCCAAAAACAAACAAAATAAGTTATATATCTCCACAAGGTCCTCACCACTGGCAGGAGTTGGGAGGGGGGGGCTTTTGTCATAAAATGTGGTTAGACAGCATTATTATTAGCCCCGCTGCCCTGGAGGAAACCACCTCACACTCAGCAGGTCTCTAAACTATTTCTTCCAACATCCATCTATTGTCCAATACTTTTTTTAGTGGCTCCCAGGCTTGTGCTAAAGTCCTGAGAATCACAGCTTTCACATATATCATACACATACACATCTCAAGCCTTCACAGGAGGTGGAGAAATCCTTGAGAATAAATGATTACAGCATGTTTCATGCAAACTGCATTGTCTGTAGGTTATAGTTGGCGGATCTTGCGGTAGGGAGGGGCAGGGGGAGAGAAGGAGGGGGCATGTGGCAACGAGGAAGCCATTCACACAAATCAGATCAAACTTTTGACTGGCTAACACCTGAAAACTGGTTCAAAGACTTTGTTGAACAGAGCTGAAATCCTTGTCACCAATCCCATTGCTAGTCCCAACTAGACTACCCCTGCTAAATCAATGGGATTTACATAAATGTTGATTTCTCATCCATAATTGATTTAGGTGATCTATTTTAGCTACAATTAACGATCACATTTAGGCCTGAGGTTTCAACCCCAGGCCCACTTACCTAGGAGTAAGACTCACAGAACACAGTGGAACTTCCTTCTTAGTAGGCATGCAGAGGATTTTGCTGCTCAAACATTGGGGGGGGGGGGGGGGGAAATCAGACACATCCAGCATCAGAAGAATTTCCTTTGCTCTGTGCAAACCCCTGAAGAGCTGGCGCTCATACAGTACTTAGGAATGGGTATTAATTTAAGAACAAGCGAATAATAGCAATATTAAAAGACCACTATCACACAACAGAGGTGGAGTGCAGGTGTGGGTGGGTAAGGAGGAAGGATAAAACTCTGGAATGCAAACCAAACTAACGAAAAGTCCTCAGACACACAGCAACAGTCCTGATTTCATTTTCAAGATCGCTGTTTACACATGTTCTACTGAAAAGCACATTCAGTTTGCCTTTAGAAAAAAAGCTGTCCTGAGACCCATGGCCCTTGCATCAGAAGGTAGAAGCTCATACTTCACTGCTCCAATTAGGTCCTCATATGCACAACACTTCTCCAGGTCTTTCATCTCCAGGTCTACAATCACTGCTGCATACGATGCCTTTTGCATTCTGCAGTAGGATTTTCCTGCATCAGGTTATTCACATGCAAAACATATATTCACCACAAGTACATTTGAGTTTAAAACTGTGTGTGTGTATATGTGCCTTCAAGTCACCTGTCAGCTTATGGTGGCCCTATGAATTTCATAGGTTTTTTAAAGGCAAGGAATACTCAGAGGTGGTTTTTGCCACTTCCTTCCTCTGAAATATCACTTACAGCACCTGGTATTCATGGAATCATGGAATTGGAAGAGACCACAAGGGCTATCCAGTCCAAACCCCTGCCATGCAGGAATACATCCAAGTACTAACCAGAGCTGACCCTGCTTAGCTCCAAGATCAGACCAGATCTTATACCTTTAGGGTATTCTCTTCTTTTAGCTGCGCTGCAAATAACTGAAGCTTGATCTCATCCTTTGGGCTCCAAATAAGTCTTGCCCTCCTGTTTGCCATACCCCATGTGGCTACTAGACCATCAAGGGGTGTTGCCATTTTCAGCATTTGAAAATGTGAAGTTTGCTGTTATTTGTCCTCGAGTCAGTTTTGACATGGGGACCCTATGAATGACAGACCTCCAAGATTCCCTGCAAACTCAGGGGAGTGGCTTTCTTGATTGAATCAATCCACCTGTAATGTGGCCTTCCTCCTTCCTACTGCCTTCCATTTTACCAAGCATCATTGTTTTTTCTGATGACTCATGTCACTTCATGATATGGCCAAATTATATCAGCCTCACTTTAGTCATCTTTGCTCTTGGACCCATTTATTTGACTTTTTAGCAGTCCATGGTATCCTTAGAATTCTTCTCTATAGAGCTGTGGTGTAGTGGTTTAGGTACTGGACTATGACTCTGGAGACTAGGGTTCGATTCATGCTCTCAGCCTCAGGGGAAGGCAATGGCAAACCTCCTCTGAACAAATCTTGCCAAGAAACCCCCATGATAGATTCATCTTAGGGTCACCATAACTTGGAAATGACTTGGGGGCACACAAGAACATCAACAAACCACATTTCAAATGAGTTCATTTTCTTCTGTCAGCTTTTCCCATCATCTAGCTTTCACACACAAAAATGAAATTGGATATACTAAGACCTAGATAATTGTGTCTTTTGGATTTAATCATATAGGGAGTCAGCTATTTTAATCATAGGGAGTCAGCTATTTTGGATCTGATCCTAACTAACAGGGAAGACCTAGTTAATGGGGTGCAAGTGGTTGGATCCTTAGGCAGGAGTGATCATGTCATCCTGGAGTTTATTATACAGTGGAAAGGAGAAGCCAGGCATAGTCAGACACGCAGTCTAGACTTTAGGAAAGCTGATTTTACTAAACTTAGAGAAATACTGAGGGTGATCCCATGGACAGGAATACTAAAAGAGAAGGGAGTTCAAGACGGATGGGAGTTTCTCAAAAGGGAGATACTGAAGGCACAATTTCAAACTGTGCCAACGAGGAGGAAAAATAGGAGGTGTCTCAAGAAACCAGGATGGATGACTAAGGAACTTGCAACTGAACTATGTTTTAAACGGAACATGTATAAGAAATGGAAAAATGGGGAAATCACCAAAGAGGAATTCAAACAGATAGCTAGCACGTGTAGGGATAAAGTCAGAAAAGCTAAAGCGCAGAATGAAATCAGGCTTGCTAGAGAGGTTAAGAACAATAAAAAGGGCTTTTGGGGGTATGTCAGCAGCAAAAGGAAAAAGAAGGAAATGGTAGGGCCACTGTGTGGAGAAGATGGCAAAAAGTTAACAGGGGACAGAGAAAAGGCAGAATTACTCAACACCTTCTTTGCTTCAGTCTTCTCAGAAAAGGCAAAGGGTGCTCAACTTGAGGATAATGGAGCAGAGGACAGAATAGGAGAATTTCAGCACAGAATAAGTAAAGAGATAGTACAGAAACATCTGGTTAATCTAAATGAATATAAGTCTCCAGGACCAGATGAATTACATCCAAGGGTATTAAAAGAACTGGCAAATGTAATATCGGAACCATTGGCAATAATCTTTGAGAATTCCTGGAAAACAGGAGAGGTCCCAGCGGACTGGAGGAGGGCAAATGTTGTCCCCATCTTCAAAAAGGGGAAAAAAGAGGATCCCAACAATTATCGTCCAGTTAGTCTGACATCAATACCCAGAAAGATTCAGGAGCAGATCATTAAACAGAGAGTCTGTGAACATCTGGAAGATAATTTCATAACCACAAAAAGTCAACATGGGTTTCAGAGAAACAGGTCATGCCAGACAAATCTGATCTCTTTTTTTGATAAAATTACCAGCTTGGTAGATGAAGGGAATGCTGTGGATATAGTATATCTTGCTTTCAGTAAGGCCTTTGACAAGGTTCCCCATGACATTCTTGCAAGCAAGTTGGTAAAATGTGGGCTAGACAAAGTAACTGTTACATGGATTTGTAATTGGTTGACTGGTCGAACGCAAAGGGTGCTCAACAATGGCTCCTTTTCAACTTGGAAAGAAGCGACCAGTGGGGTGCCAGAGGGCTCTGTCCTGGGCCCAGTGCTATTCAATATCTTTATTAATGACTTGGATGACGGTATTGGGAGCATAGTTATCAAATTTGCAGACGACACCAAATTAGGAGGAGTAGCTAATACCCCAGAGGACAGGATCAAAATTCAAAATGACTTGAACAGAATAGAAAGTTGGGCCAAAGCTAACAAAATGAAATTCAACACGGAGAAATGTAAGGTACTGCACTTAGGGCGGAAAAACAAAAAGTACAGATATACGATGGGGGACACCTGGCTGAATGAGACTACGTGTGAAAGGGATCTAGGAATCCAGGTGGACAACAAGTTGAACATGAGTCAACAGTGCGATGCAGCAGCTAAAAAGGCCAATGCAATTTTAGGCTGCATCAGTAGAAGTATAGTGTCTAGATCAAGAGAAGTAATAGTGCCACTCTATTCTGCTTTGGTCAGGCCTCACCTGGAATACTGTGTCCAGTTCTGGGCACCACAATTCAAAAAGGATGTGGAGAAACTGGAGCGTGTCCAAAGGAGGGCAACTAAAATGGTGAAGGGTCTGGAAACCAAGCCCTATGAGGAACGACTTAGGGAGCTGGGGATGTTTAGCCTGGAGAAGAGAAGGCTGAGAGGTGATATGATAGCCGTGTTTAAATATTTAAAGGGATGTCATATTGAGGAGGGAACAAGCTTGTTTTCTGCTGCTCCAGAGACTAGGACCCGAAACAATGGATGCAAGCTGCAAGAAAAGAGATTCCACCTCAACATTAGGAGGAACTTCCTGACAGTAAGGGCGGTTAGACAGTGGAACACACTCCCTCGGAGAGTAGTGGAGTCTCCTTCCTTGGAGGTCTTTAAGCAGAGGCTGGATGGCCATCTGTCAGGGATGCTTTGATTGGGAGTTCCTGCATGGCAGGGGGTTGGACTGGATGGCCCTTGTGGTCTCTTCCAACTCTATGATTCTATGATTCTATGATATATTCACAATAAAAACTGGAAGTGCATTCCCTTTCAAAGAATCATAAAAGCTGCAAGGGCCCCCCTAGGCCATTAAGTTCAACCCTCAATTCAATGTAGGTGCTCCAGCTAGAGCATCCCCAGCAGGTTGCTGTCCAGCAAAAGAGACCCCACAACCTTTCTAGGCAACTGGTTCCATTGCTGACCTCTCTTGCTGTCAAGAACTTCAACCTTCAATTGAAATTTGCCCTCCTGTAACTTACCATTAGATCTGGTCCTACACTCTGGGGCAGCAGAGGACAAACCTAGACCTTCTTCTCTCTGACAGCCCTTTAGATGTTTAAAGAGAGCAATCATGGCACACATACACACCTAGTTTTCTCTTCACCAGGTTGAACATGTCCGATCCTGACCACCTTTCCTCATATGTTTTGTTCTCCATACATCATGTTATCCCCGTTGCTCCTCTCTGAACCCGCTCTGTCTATATCCTTCTCAAAATGAGGCATCCAGAACTGAAATATCCTAGATGAGGCCTGACTAGTGGGGTTATTTTTTGTTTTTAGGTACCTTCAAGTCATTTCCAGTTTATTGTGATCCTAAGGGCTGGGTTTTTGTTTGTTTGTCTTGCAAGATTTGTTCACGGGGTGGGGGTGGGGGGGTTGCCTTTGCCTCCCTGAGGCTGAATGTGACTTGCCTAAGGCCACCAAGGTTGCATCCACACTGCAAAAATAATCCAGGTTGACACTACTTCAACTGCAATGGCTGAAAGCTATGGAATTCAGGGGAATTGCAGCTTTGTGAGACATTTAGCCTTCTCTGTTAGAGAACTCTGGTGTCACAACAAACTACAGTTCCCAGAATTCCATCACATTGAGCCTAGCAGTTAACTTAGTATTAACCTGGATTATTTCTGTAGCGTGAACACATCCTCATTTTCTGTGGCCGAGTGGGTATTCGAACCCTGGATTCGAGTATTAGTCCAGCACTCAAACCATTACACTACTACAGTTCTCAGTGGGCCTATTACTTCCCTCGAATTGGCAACTACAGTTCTATTAACGTAGTCTAAAAAAATCATTTACTGTCTTTGCTGGAGCATCACACTGCTGGCCTGCATTCGATTTATGACCAACAATAATCCCAAGGTCCTTTTCATATGTATGACTACTGCTAAACCAAGTCTTTTCCACTCCTATACCTGCACATTTGGTTTTTGTTCTTTTTGTGCCCTAAACATATAATTTTCCATTTGTCTCCAATGAATTTATTTCTATTCCTTTCAGCCCAGTTTCCAAATTTTGCCCCCTAACCACAAGGAGCTCTTCAATCATGTGGGATTAAGGGTTCAGGGAATCAAGTCAGAGCAAGATGACCAGACCTCTTCTTTTTCCATGACACATCATACATTTCAACCCTTTGTCCAGGAGGAAGTTCAAAATGTCCTCCATTTTGAGCATGACGAACAAGCATGGATTTACATTTCTATGAGTGTTTTTAGTTTTTATTTAGTCATGTTCTCCATTTTTTTTTTTTTTGGAATGACTTAGATTTTGCGGAGCCTTGTCCTCCTTTGTGGTGAGGACATCTGGCCTCCCTGAGGAATGCCCCTAATACCCAGCACCATCTTTCTCTTCCTCTCCGTGTATGTGTGCATGTGTACGTATTTAAGTGATTAAACCACCCCAGAGTTCACATGGAGGGCTTGAGCAGACACCAGGCTGACCCCAGCTAGGTAGCTAGGTGCTTCTCTTGTTGGGTCACCTTCATCTCAGGGTGACCAGAGTTCCTCCTTTTCCAGGATATGTCCTCCATGTCAACCTTCTGTCCAGGAATTACAAAACATTCTCCATTTTGAGCCTGACCTGAACAAAGCAGTAGAAGACAGGTGATCTTGGAGATGTCTCATCCACAACAGTGTGGCTATGAGTCGGAGTCCACTCAAGGGCAGCTAACAAAAACAAGAAGCATGAATTTATATTTCCATGAATGTTTTTACTGGGTAATGTCCAATGTCCCCCCCCCCCCCAGCATGTCCTACATTTTGCAGTGCCTCATCTTCCTTTGCAGTTAGAACATCTGGTCACCCTGAGTCAGAGGGAGGCTCTAAAACCCAGCATCATATTTCTCTTCCTTTCTTTCTCTCTCTGTGTATGAATTCAAAGATATAGCTGTGTTAATATGTAGAGAGATCTTGTAGCACCTTTGAGACTAACTAAAAGAAAAAAGTTGGCAGCATGAGCTTTCGTAGACTTAAGTCTACTTCCAAATGCACCTGAACAAGTAGACTTAAGTCTACGAAAACTCATGCTGTCAACTTCTTTCTTTCAGTTAATCTCAAAGGTGCTACAAGATCTCTCTACATACTCTCTCTGTGTATGTATGCGCTTAAACTACCACACCATTCACATGGAGAGTTTGGGCAGACACCTGGCTGACCCCAGCTAGATCTTTCTCTTCTTGGGCCACCTTCACTTCAGGGTGACCAAAGATCCTCCATTTCAACCTTTTGTTCAGAAGGAACTCCAAAACATCCTCCATTTTGACCATGACTAAGAAGCATGAATCTATATTGATACAAGCGTGTGTGTGGTTTTAAGCTTTTTCCTGACATGTCCAACATTTTGTGGTCCTCCTGTGCAGTTAGGACACCTGGGTCCAAAACACACACTGCAGAAATAATCCAGTTTGAGACCGCTTTAATAGTCCTAGGGAATTCTGGGAACAGTAGTTTTGTGAGACATTAACTCTTCTCTGTCAGAGAGCTTTGGTGCCACAATAAACTGCAATTCTCAGAATTCCCTAGCACTGAGCCAGGACAGTTAAACTGGCTTCAAAGTGGATTTTTTCTGCAGTGTGTTTTGGGCCTTCTCCCTCATTGAAGTGTCAAGTCACAAGCCCAACAGGACTTACTACCTTACACTTTAATGAAGTGGCCTCCACACCAACATTCATATTGCCATTCCCTGGGGGCCTTTGAGGCAGCCCCGTGTCGAGAAAATCAAATAAATAAATCTCCTCTAAACGGCATCACACCAGCAGGAGCACAAAGGACACTCACCTGATTTCCCCAGTGGGGCAGCCTGGGCTAAAGGGAGGCAGGTGATTTATCCTGGCTCCAAGGCCTTCACCAGGTGGATACATAGAGAAGGGCACCACTCCATCCCCTATTAATGTGAACATTTGGCCCCGTCAAATGTATTCAGTGTGCTGTGTGTGGGCCATGTCCAAGAAAGAAGGATAGGGGCTCCGGGATGGGATGGGATGGAATGCTCTCTCTTTCTCTCTGTCTCTGTGTATGATTGTACCTAAAGCAAGTTCATCCCCCTCCAAAGCAAAGTCCTACTCTTCTTGGGGCTGGCTGCTGTGCAGAGGCAACTTAGTGCTTGGCCCTGGCAGGGAAGGACCAGTAAATGGCCTTCTGAAAATGTTTTACCTTGAATATAGCACTACACTGTTATAGCGCTATTATTCCATTTGTGTTGCTACAGTTGCCTCCTGTGGCATCCTGGGATTTGCAATTAGAGAAGGCCATTTTGAATTCTCAGCCAGAGAGTGCTTAGGTCTCATTAAACGTCGTTGTTGTTGTTGTTGTTGTTGTTGTTGTTGTTGTGTGCCTTCAAGTTATTTCCAATTTATGGTGACCCTAAGACAGTGAACCTATCATGGGGTTTTCTTAGCAAGTTTCTTGAGAGGGGGCTTGCCATTGCCATCCTCTGAGGCTGTGAGAGTGTGACTTGCCCAGTGGGTTTACATGCCTGAGCCAGGATTTGAACCCTGGTCTCCAGAGTCATAGTCCAACAGTCAAACCACTACGCCACACCTTGGTCATACCTCATTAAATTACAAATCCCACAATTCCACAGGAGGCAGCCGTAGCAGGTAAAGTGGAATTATAGTGCTATAACAGTGCAGTGTGATATTTACTTGAGGGATACCATCTCTTTCCCCTTGGAAGTCAGCTAGCTAAAGGCAATGGGAGCTCCTCCCAAGGTCATATAACGGGGGCTACAGTTGCAAAACTGCACACGCTTTCTCACATGCTACTATTTATATTATTATTGTTGTTATTATTATTAACCTGCTTTCCCTCAAAAAATTAGGACTCAGAGTGGCTTACACTTTAAAAGAACAGTACAATTAAAAACATACAAAAGAGAACATTAAAATAGAATTAAACTGTTACAATTTGCTACCGACTTCTTTCTTTCAGTTAGTCTCAAAGATACTGGTAATGCTTATCTTCCAAACTAACTCTGGCTAGGTCTTTGATTTTACTACACCAGTTGTTGTGTGTCTTCAAGTCACTTCTGATTTATGGTGATGGTAAGGTGAACCAATCCTTTAGTGTTCTGAGCCAGACTGGTTCAGAGGGGGGTTAGTCTTTGCCTTCCTGTGAGGTTGAGTGTGTATGACTTGCCCAAGGCAGTAGCATCGCTAGGGGGTACAGGGGGTGCGACCCCCCCACTCAGTGACACCCCAGAAGAGGAGTGACATTTGGTTGGGCCTTTCTGTCATTGCAGGGTGAGAAGGGCCATGTGATTCCCTCCTGACTTTGCTGTGGCAGTGCTGATCTCCTCATGAGAAGGGTGAAGTAGAGGATCGAATGTACCCTTTTGCTCCCCTCCCCAAGGAAGTCCCTTCTGCACCAGGTGACACCAGGGGTGTGGACATCACTGCCCCAAGGTTTCCATGTGGGTTTCCATGGCTCAGTGAGGATTTGAACCCTGGTCTCCAGAGTGATAGTCCAATGCTCAAACCACTACACCATGCTGTGGGGTGCAATTTGAGTTTTTATGGTCACATGTTGTTTTTGCTGAAACACACTCAGCTCCAGTAGAAGAATCAGTATTCGTTGATTGCTTCTTATTTGTACAACTTACAGCTCCTCCACCATAGAAGATCAGGTTTCTGGTGGTTGATTTTCTGAAAAGACTTACTCCAAAAAACGACAAACATGCAGTTTGTAGTTTAAAACAAATAATAGTGAATTTAATCAATAAATAAATACATAACAAATTAAATCCTATCCTAACTGGTGATGGTTTGGGTATAGCAGGATAAGACTGTTAACCTCACTCAGAGGAGGCTGTTACTCCAACTTGAGAATGTACTGAGAGGAGACTGTTTAGAATCTTCAGAGAGAGTTTGTTAAACAGTCTCCAAAAGTGAGTAACCAAAGTCACATGTTTAGATAGAATGAGATAGATAGAGGGAAGTCCCTGTCTATTTAAGGAGGGAAAGGAGAATGCAATACATACATTTTCCAATGTTCCCTCTGCATCAGGTGACACCAGGAGTGTAGCCATCAGTGGCCCAAGGTGGGTTTCCATGGCTTAGTGGGGATTTGAACCCTGGTCTCCAGAGTCATAGTCCAATGTTCAAACCACTACAACATGTTACTGATGAAATGTTTTCAAATAACACTGTGTAGGATTGGACTATATGACAATAAAAATAACATAATTCAAGGCCAGGAAGGAATAAAAATATGTTGGATACAATACACAGAAAAATTATACAAAAGATATGACCAAATGAAGGACATAGGGAATGAAGAGCCATATGAAGATGGACCCCAACTTTTAAAAAGTGAGGTGGAAACTGCAATAAGAAAAATAGCGAAAAACAAATCACCAGGAGTAGATGATACTCCAATTGAACTGTTACAGTCCACACTGACAGATTCTAGTGCTAACCAACATATGTTAACAGGTATGGAAAATAAAGCGATGGCCAACAGATTGGATGCAATCAATATACATCTCCATCCACAAAAAGGGAGACACAAGAGACTGCAGCAACTATAGGACCATAGCACTGAGTTCCCATGCAAGCAAAATCATGCTCAAAATTCTGCAGCATAGACTCCAACCATACATGGAGAGAGAATACCAGAGGTCCAAGCTGGGTTCAAGAAAGGATGAGGCATGAGGGACCACATTGCAAACATATGATGGCTAATAGAGCGCACCAGAGAATTCCAAAAGAAATTGGTGGTACTATCAGAGGACCAAATGGTATGAGAGTTATGCTTTAGAAACGACCTCCTTTCCTTGAGGGTAATAGGAGAAGAGAGAGTCAGCATGGCATAATGGTTTAAGCATTGGACTATGACTCTGGAGATTAGGATTCAGTTCCCTGCTCAGTCATGGAAATCCACTGGTTGATCTTGAGCAAGTCACACTCTCTCAGCCCCAGAAAACCCCATGATAGAGTTGCTTTAGTGTCACAGTAAATCAGAAACAACCTGAAGGCACACAACAACAACAACAATAGGAGGAGCATGCCAGTCCTGCTAAAACCATAAGCACACATGAAGCCCCATCTAGAAACACTCATTCCCTCACCCATTCCTCATTCACACAACCCTCATCTTTTCTGCCAGGCTACTAGATGTCAATATTTTTCTATTCTTAATTTGCACTGGACCATGTTTTTCCCTTGGTCACACAGCAATAGGTTGGCAATGCTACCACACCCTGGCAAGATACCTGTTTTTAAACAAGTGCATGAAACTCAAGGGGTGAGTACGTTTTCTTCATCACTGGACCTGTATTCTGGAATTTTTGTCTGCTGCTATGAATGCCTCTAAAGAAGTAGGAGCCCTACTGAGAAAAATAAAGGTAGCACCTTAGGAAAAAAAAAAAGGTGTGTGTGTAGATTGCCGATGCAAGAAACAGACCACATTGAACAAAGACTCTAGCAGAGAATTATTTCCATAAATAAAATGACTTTTTATGATTGTAGCTGGAGAGATGCTGAGTCAAATCACTTTGCGGGCTCATTCTTCACCCTTGGTGACCTTGTCAGAGCAAGGTTGAAATGGCTGCCTTTTATGTTTTCCACCAAAGGTGGGGATGCAGATTTTGTGTGTTGGCACACACAAAATTAACATTTGGGCTGTAGGAAGGGGCTACTACCTAATGACCTCGACATCACCTTCACATTCAGTGTAGATTGACTCATCACACACATAAATACAAATCACAGTCACTATGGATGCAAAATTAAGCCTGTGTCTATATAGACTGGCCTTTTGTGTAAATATTTTTTTAAAAAATTATGTTCTGCCCTTCCTCACAGAAAAGAGTAGGGCACTTAATAATGAGATAAACTATAATACAACTCACAAACACCATTAAAGCCATAATTCTAAAATCACATACAGAACAAAATCCAATAAAACCAACAGTAAGGATCAGCAATTAAGCCTGTGAAGCATTTTATTCCTAGCCAGCCCATGCAATAAATGCATTTTCAGCTATCACCTAAATGACACCAGTGAAGGAGACAACTAGATCTCCACCAGGAGGAAGTACCTGGACTGGAGTGCTGCCACCAAGAAGGTTCTGTTATATATGGTTGCCCTACAGACTACATTTGTCAAGGGAGCCACAGGTACAGCCCTTCTGACCCTAAATCCTGGATTGTTCTCAATACTGGGGAAGGCAGTACTCTAAATTGTGTCCTGTGTAATTTATGTTAGCATTAATACTTACAGTCAGAACTGGAGAACAGGTTAAAGCAAGCCAGAAGCACTCAGTGAAGCCACCTGGGCCTCCAGTAACAGCTTTGAATGGAGGAATACTCCCAAAATGACGTAACTGCTCCATTGAGACAGCGTTACCCCCTTCCAAAACAGGCTGTCTACCACCTGATTCCTGGATCTGGAAAACACCTAACTGCAGAGTCTTGATCTAGTTAGGATTCACTTTTCAGTCTTTATCTAACCCATCAAGGCCTCCCAGCAATTCAGCACTTCCATACCCTTTCCTGATTTCAATATGGGTGGAGAAACAGAGCTAGATGTCATCTGCATGTAATAAAATAATACATTTTTATTTACTCATTACACTGCGCAGCTGCCAACATTAAAACACAACAGGAAAATGGCACAGATCATCTTATTTTAATTAATCTTATCTTGCAAAGCTAGGGGTCAGTTCAGTACCATGAGTGCCACAGGCTGATCTTGGCATCCAGTCCTAGGATAGGTGTATTCCTGGTATATAAAACTGGAGTGCCACTCAAAGCAGGGGATCAGGAAAAGAGAAGAGGATGCTGGGCACTCCCTGAGTCTTGCCATACTCAAGGGCTGTGCTTTGCAGTGGGTGCTGCCACCTACTGCCTTTCTGCTTCTAGCATTCCCTCCCTGCCCCACACCCAAGGATGGGGAAGCCCTTCTTTCCTCCTTCCACCTAAACACTGCTGTTGCATTTATCACTAGGTGTCAGGTGCTCACCCAGTGCAAATTTCTAGTTGCAACTAATTCCCAGGCCTCACACTCCATGGACTCTGCCGTGTCTCTGTGTGCATGTTTAATTATAAGCAGAGCTGCACAAGCCACCTACGGTTAACCCTTCTGATGCTTGAGGTGAAGGAAATGCCACAGGCTCCAGCATTAAATCACACACACCCAACACGCACACATACACACCAGCCGCCAGGATGAAATCATGCTGTCTTTCCAGGGCACTGTATTTCCAGGTTTCAGCTACAACTGAGCAGATACATTCAATGAGTTTGCAGGCTTCTGCTGTGGCTCATGTCTCTGCTCTGGGCGCATTTAAACATCCCCAAAGAAAAGGTTGTGAATATGGCCTTACAACAATCCACACTTAAATGTGGAGAAATCTCCCCTTGATCATCTTGTCTGCTTAAGACAAAAAGGGTATTAAAACATAGCAAAGGTTAACCCTCATTAATCATGCTTGCATCTGTCAAAGACATAGATCAAAGAGGCATCCAAGACAGATGTTTAGTACAACCCCATGGGACAGGAAATCACACATATCAATATGTTGGTGTTCGCACCAGTAACTGTGAGGTGACATCTTAGAATATTACAAGGATGAGTTTCCACTCCATGGCCAGGCCACTTATTCCCACTAATAGTCATTTTTCAGCAAGGATGCTGTTTTTTTTCCTGAACCTCAAGCTCAACGTAGGCAGCTGCAACAGAAACCCATTAATATACAAATTAATAATGTATAAATTAATAAAGTGGTTATGTATTGCTCCTTGCAAACACATTTAAACGATTTTTGAGAATGCGCCCTACAGCACAGAGTTGGGGATTCTAATCCATTAGTAAACTCTGGAAATGGCACAAGCTGAAGGTGTTGGGCAATCAATCCTGGGAAGGACAGTGGGACTCAGAAGGCAACCAAAACACCTGCTCCCCAGCCCCCCTGCTTCTCCCTGGCTGTCACTGTCTTGCTGTTGTGGCCTCACTCTTGACCTGACTCACCAGATGCCATTTTTTTCTGGTTCTTTTAAAGTTTTAAACATGATGTTTTTCTGCCACAGTGCAGAAATAAAGCAGTTTGACACCATTTTTATTGTTATGGCTCAATGCTTTCAAATTCTGGGATTTGTAGTTTTGTGAACTATTTAGCCTTCCCTGTGCCCCGCCAGAGTACAAACTCCAGAATTCCATAGCATTGAGTCATGGAAGTTAAAGTGGTGTCAAACTACTTCACTTCTGCAGTGTAGCAGCAGCCAGGGGCTATAGCCATGGAGGGTTAGGGACGATGTACCTCCAGGATGGGCACTCTATAGGACAGTGGTTCTCAACCTTTACCCCTCCAGATGTTTTGGACTTCAGCTCCCAGAGGACCCAGCCAACATGACCAATGGCCAGAGACTACAGAAGGTGATCCATTTGGTTTTTGCAGCTACAGGATTTATAAACAGTCCAGAAAAGTCTGGACTACAGTGGATTTACATGTTGACTAGGGAATCTGTAAATTGTAGTCCAAAAAGTGATTTTTCCTGTGCTCCGGTGTAATGGTTCAGACATCATCATCATCATCATCATCATCATCATCATCATCATCATGCCCTATGAGGAGAGACTAAATTTAGGGAGCTGGGTATGTTTAGCCTGGATAAAAGAAGGTTAAGAGGTGATATGATAGCCTTGTTTAAATATTTGAAGAGATGTCATATTGAGGATGGAGCAAATTTGTTTTTTGCTGCTCAGGATCTGGAGCAATGGATTCAAACTACAGGAAAAGAGATTCCACCTTAACATAAGGAAGAACTTCCTGACAGTAAGAGCTGTTTGACAGTGGACGTTTTCACACGGGCTTTTGGAGGACACTAGCCGGCCTCCGTCCGGCCTCCGTCCGGCCCCACTCCGGCAAAATGTCAAATGTTTCATACGACGTCGCAGCAAGCCCCGCCCCTTCCGGTGCCATCCCCGGCACTAGCCGGCGTCAGTTCGGAGCTTGCTGCGCGTGTTCACATGACGTCGCAGCAAGCCCCGCCCCCTTTAGCTCTAACTCCGGCATCAGCGCCGGAGTTGTAATTCCTTTTTTTAAAAGGAATTAGGTCGCTGCCACCGGAGCCATTCCGGAGTGAGCGGAAGGCTCCGTTCCGGAATGGCTCCAGGCGGATTTGGACGTTTGTGTATGAAAACATCCAGTGTAACACACTCCCTCGGAGTGTAGTGGAGTCTCCTTCTTTGGGTGTTTTTAAACAGAGGCTGAATGGCCATCTGTCGGGGATGCTTTGATTGTATATTCCTGCATGGCAGGGGGTTGGACTGGATGGCCCTTGCAGTATCTTCCAACTCTATGATTCTATCATTATCATCATCATCATCATCATTAGTATTTACACTCAAAAGACCAGTACATCAAGTCAGTGCCATTCTGGAAGCACTTTTCCCATCTGTCCCTGCCAGTGGAGGGAGAGGTGAAGTAAGAGGAGAGACAGGGAACAACTGGGGAAGAAGAGGGGCCTACAATGCAGTAGAGCAACTGAACATTTTTGCCTCCAACAGCAACTTTCCTGAGCCATGCTTCTTTTCACAGATGCGAACAGCTGTTTTTGTGAATCTGAATGATGAGCAGTTTGTTCTCAAAGGGTTTAATGACCCGTTGTTGCCAAGAAATCAAATTAATGAAAAATTAGTGACTGCAAAATGACCCCAGCTGGGCTTTCCCTGATCTTACCAACCCTTGCAAGACTAAGAGCAGTTGGCACAGTAAATGCCACAGCAATCTTCCCTGTTCTCTATTCTCCACTCCCCACCCCACATCCCATTTAATCTAGATATGTGTAGAACCAAAACTTTAGGCCAAGCTTATCAAACAACTCTTCACTTGTCTAATGAGAAGCTTGGCCTAAAATTTGGGGAGAGGGTATCCTCTCTCTCAGCCCAGCAGCTGATTTTGAATTTGGACTAATGGTGGGCTGTATTCCAGTGGTGATATGGGGTGAATCCAAAGCAAACTGCAGAAGGCTTGATACAATTCTTACCAATTTGGCCATTTTCACATGAAGCGTACAGAGTGCAGCTCAGTTCTAAGTGCATCTACTTAAGAGTAAGCCATAGTCCAACAGCTTCCCAATCATCCATGTTGCTTGTTCCCTAGCTACAAATTAAACCATAGCTGCTTATGGCTGAGCAGACTTCATGCAGACTAATCCTATACTGTCTAATCTGACCCAGTTTGGCAGAAACAGCCCTGATCAATCCTCTATCACCCCACTTTTTCCAGCTGCTTTTAAACTATTCTAGTTTCTCTTTGCTCCTTCCCCCTTCCCCCTTCCCCCAGTTACTGTAAATGGAGTGAAATGTAGTTTGCACTCAAGTTTGGGGGGAAAGGAAAAGGCACAAATTTGCCATTCCCTCAGACTCGGGCAAAATCAAACTGACTACCCTTACTTGTGTATTTTTCTTCATTGATAATGTTTGCCACCTTGACCACACTGATGCTGCTTGGCCACTTGTGCCCCATTTTTCATCTGCGAAACCATGGAGGGGATGGAATCACTAGAGAGCCAGTATGGTGTAGTTTTGAGCATTGGACTACAATTCTGGAGACCAGAGTTTGATTCCCTGGCCATAGAAACCTACTGGGTGAAATTTGGGCAAGTCACACTCTCTCAGCCTCAAGGAAGGCAATGGTAAACCTCCTCTAAATAAATCTTGTCAAGAAAAACCCATGACAGGTTTGCCTTAGGGTTGCCATAAGTCAGAAACAACTAGAAGGCACACGCAACAACAACATGGAACCACTGGGATCAGAGGTCATATAAGTATGACTGACATTGGAATTCCCCGGCCTAATCACAGGCAAGAGGGCAAATGTGGGTGCAAAAATCTGGCTTCCAGTAGAAACTCAGGAGAAGTCTTGTGTTTGTGGATCATTGGTTTGAGAAGATCAGCTCTACCCTGAAATTTTTCTTGACAGCTCCTGACTCAAAGAATCCTGTCTTTTATGTCTTGGGAAGGAACATGACAAAATGGATTTATATGGCTAGAAACTGTGCCAACAACAACAGAGATCTTCTAACTGCTACATGTGAGACTGCTTAGCTGACAGTGTTAAGCAAAAGTCTTACCAGCTTATAGTTGTCAGAAGTGTAGATGTGGTGAATTCTCAGGAAACAAAATCCTAAACTGCTCTTTAAAACTGAGGCAGATTAACTCCATACCTAGGTTTAAAAAGAGTGTGTTCAAAAAGCTCTGGTTTAGAAGGAAAAGGAAGAAAAGAGGAGAGGTTTCACACATACAGGGCTAAATTCTAGTGTTGCTCCCAATGAGAACAGACCTAGGACGTTATCACGGGGGGGGGGGGGGAATCTGTAGGTTATCCCACACAAATCCCCAAAAAAACCCGCACTTGCGCCTGACGATTTCACACGACGTCGCACAGAAAGTGGACAGAAAGTGGTATTATCCGAGATCTTTTTAATTTTGGGAGTTTAGAGGAAATTCATTTGCGAAATTACAGTAATTGCGCATTTACTTTAATCTGAAAAGCAAATACGCACGGACAGTTCTCTTTTAAAACCTGGAGGAGGGCCAAGAGGAGGAGGAGGAGGGGCCTCCAGGTTTTAAACCTCAAAGCCATGCAGAGAAGGGAAGGGAAGGCAGCCCAGGAGAAAAAAGTTTGGGACGGAGGAGAAGTTTGGCATTTGGGATGGAAGGAAAAGGAGGGGAAAGAAGGCTTCCCTCGCAGCAGCTGTGGGTGGATGGGGTGCAAGTGTGGGGTGTGCTTATGGAGCAACTTGGAGATCCATCTCACCATAATGTTCTATCCTGCAGGTCCTACAAAGGGGAAAGGCTTATGGGGGGGCATGGGAGCTACCTCCAGTTTCCCCCTCTCCTGGGCATCATCCAAGGCTCTGGCTCTCCCCAGGGAACACCCAGCCCTCCCTTCCTTCCTTCCTTCCTTCCTTCCTTCCTTCTCCTTCCATCCTTCCCTTTCCTCCTCTTCCTCCTTCCCTGCCAGCTCTGCCTGTGATCCTGCCCTCCTTGCCCATCTCCCCAGCAGCTGACAGCCTCCAATGCCAGGAAAGGAGAGAGAGAAAAAGGAGTGTGAGCCATGCCAATCCCTCCCTTGCCTCGGCTTGCCTTGTCTTGCCTTTCCAGCCTCCTCCTCCTCCTCTGCTCTCTTGAGAGGTCCTAATCCCAATGGAAGGGGGTTAGGACTGTGAAGGAGGAGATGACCCCAAATGGAGGACAGTCTGACATTTCCTCCTGGGAAATGCAGGACCCGCCCTGGAAAAGGAGGAGTCTTGTTTGCTTACATAACATTAATCCCCAAAGAAGACAAGAATTTAGAAGATCCAGCAAATTATCGACCAATTTCACTACTTAATGTAGATTACAAAATTTTTACAGCAATTCTAGCAAAGAGATTAAAAAATTGTCTGAAGGAGCTAATAAGTGAAGATCAAAGAGGGTTTCTACCTGGGAGACAAATGAAGGACAATATAAGATATATTTTGAATGTAATAGAATATTATGAAAAACATTGTGATAAAAAGTTGGGATTAATTTTTTTTGATTTTGAGAAAGCATTTGATTCGGTTAATTGGATAACATTACAGGAAATTATTAAGAAAATGGAACTAGGAGAAAATTTTCAAATTTGGATTAAAGAGATATATAAGAATCAAAGAGCTCATATAATTATTAACGGAGATAAAACTAAAACTATTCAGATTTATAGGGGAACAAGACAGGGTTGTCCTCTGTCACCATTGATTTTTTTGATGATAATCGAATTACTAATTAGGAAAATTAACAAAGAGGATATATTAAAAGGGATAAAAATTAAAATATATATATATATACAAAGTAAGAGCCTATGCAGACGACTTAGTGGTTAATTTGGATGATCCATCTGAAAACATAGAGAGACTAATGGAGATCATGAAAGAATTTGGAGAGATGACAGGATGTAGGATAAACAAATCGAAATCAGCAATACTCACCAAAAATATAGATATAAAAGAAGAAGGAGAATTAATAGAGAAAACAGGAATGGAAATAAAGAAAAAGGTAAGATATCTAGGAATTCAGATTACAAAAAAGTCAAATGAACTATTTGAAAATAATTATGTTAGATTGTGGAAAGAGATTAGAAAGGATATGTTGAATTGGAATAGGTTAAAACTTTCTTTGTTAGGAAGAATATCAACAATTAAAATGTCAGTCTTACCAAAAATATTATTCATGTTTCAAATGTTACCCATTATTAACAGCAAAGAGCCTTTTGTGAACTGGCATAGAGACATTTCCAAGTTTATATGGCAAGGGAAAAAGCCAAGGATAAGATTCAAGGTACTACAGGATGCCCAAGAAAGGGGTGGACTGGCCTTACCAGATTTAAGGATATATTTTGAAGCTTGTGCATTGGATTGGGTTAAGGATTGGTTAAAATTAGAAAATATAAGAATTTTGGAATTAGAAGAAGAAGGAATTAAATTTGGTCTGCAAGCCTATCTAGCATATGATAAGGAAAAGACGAATTCGGCTTTTAATAATCATATTATAAGGAAAACTCTTCTGAAAATTTGGAAAAAATATAAAAATAGGATTATGGAAAAAACACCAATGTGGTTGTCCTCACAAGAGGCATTTTACAGAAAAGAAATGGACAGAGATGACAGATGGGTGACATATAAGGATATAATAGATAAACAAGGAGGGAAAGTTAAAATAGCTAAGCGAGAAATTTTGGAGAGGAAAGGGTTTAACCTCGGGTGATTTCAGTATAGGCAGATATATGAGAAGGCGATATTAGATATTAAAAACCAAGGCATAGCAGAAAGAAAAACGGAATTAGAAGAAATTTTGGTTGGGAAAAATAAGAAAGTAATAGGGTTATTGTATAAAAAATTTTTGCAAATGCAAATGGAAGAGGTGGTTAAAGATGCAATGATAAATTGGGCTAGGGATATAGGGCATCCAATACAATTGAATCAATGGGAAGCAATCTGGAAGAAAGGGTTGAAATACACAGTATCACAAAGATTAAGAGAAAATTGGTACAAGATGTTTTACAGATGGTACCTATCCCCTGATAAGATAGCAAAAATGTATAAAAAGGTTAATAATGAATGTTGGAAGTGTAAAGAGTCACCTGGGACTTTCTTCCACTGCTGGTGGAAATGTAAAAAGGCCATTAAATATTGGAAAATGATTAGAGATATAATCAATGAGATATTAGAGATAAAAATTGAATTGAAACCTGAAATCTTTTTATTAGGAATATTAGACAATAATTTGGAAAAAAAAATATGGGAAGGTTTTATTTTATCTATTTACCATGGCTAGAATTGCTTATGCTCAGAATTGGAAAAAAACGAGCATACCTTCAAAAGAAGATTGGATGTGGAAATTATACGAAATGATGGAGGCAGACAAATTAACCCAATTATTGAAGGAAGATACATCAAAGAATTTTTATAAAGATTGGAAATTGGTTATTAAATATATGAAAGAACAATGGGGAGAATTAGCAATTGTTAGTTTGTTAGAAAAAGAAACGAATGAGAAATAATGAAAAAATAATTTGAGATAGGGAGAAATATCAGACTATACTGAAGGTTACAGTAGAACAATATTGAGAATAAGTAAGTAAAACAGAGGATTCAAGAGAAAGAATAGAATTAATTATATTATTGAAACAATAGGGAGAAAGATTAGTAGCAAAGAAGATTACTAAAATATTATTAAGAAGGACACAAAATGGTGTAAAGAACAGAAAGAAATCGGAGGTGTGGAAGTTATGAATGTTAAGGAGTGAGATGAGTAAGGAAGATATAGAAAGTAGTTGAGGGTTTGAGTATGTTGAGAATGGAAGGTTCGTGTGGACGGAGGAGCTGGGGAGGGGAGGGGGAGAGGAGAGAGGAGAGGAGAGGGAGAGGGAGAGGGAGAAGGAGAGAGGGAAGGAAAGGGAGGAAGACGGAAAGAGGGAACGAAGGGAAGAAAGGTGTAAAAGATGTACATGGTGGGAAAAGAATGTATATGAGTGTTAGATGTTTTAATGATTGATTTACTGAATTGAAATAAAGTTTTTTTTATAAAATTAAAAATTTATTTAAAAAAGAAAAAAGAAAAGAAAAGGAGGAGTCTTGTCACAAAACACACCCATTTCCAGTACATGTATGGGTTCTTTTCACTTGTGTATGAAAGTTAAAAACATATTTTTTTCGCTTTTAACTTAATTCCGTTATTACTGTAATTACATGTGAAAAGCTTTTGTGCAATTAAGCTCCATTTTCGCTTTCTTTTCGGGATGCTTCATTTCCTCTTTATTATCTCTTTAACAACGAAACTGGCCCATGTGTGATAACGTCCACAGAGAATCAATTGGATTTACTTATGTGTCGACTCACCATTTGAGAACTGACAATTGATTCAATGAGCCTACTCTAGTAGGAATTAACCAATAGGTTTCCAATCCTGGAATGGCCAGGGCAGCCATTATGTAGGAGAAGGCAGTGCCACAGCAGATTTGAGGGATATAATTTAAAGAGGGAAAAACTGTCAATTATTTACTTCATTACTATTATCTGTACTGCTATGTGGACACTGTTTGAATTTTCTGCCTCAGGGACCAAAATGTCTTAAACCAGGTCTGGGGCGAAACCAGTTCCAGATATTATGGAACTCCAACTCCCATCACCCCTAGCCAACCTCGCCAGTAGTGAGCTATGATGGGAACAGTAGTTCAGCAACTTTTGGAAGGCTGAAGGCACCCTAACTGAGGTCCATTGTTGTTACATTCAGGGCAACCTGTGTGTTTAATTTCATGTGTCCCTTGGCCTAATTCCATAAGTTCTCTGGAAGTGATCCATTCAGAGTTCTGTCAGAACTCAGGAGCAGTCTGTCCTTATCCCAACAACCTACTGAATGGAGTGGAAGACGGAGAAAATGGGAAATGAAGCATCATCAGAAAGAGAAAAAGAAAGAAAGAAGCTAAGCTGCATCTACACTGCAGAAGATGGCCTAAGCTGCAGTTTGGTACTACTTTAATAGCCATGGCTCAATGCTATGGAATCCTGGGATTTATAGTTTTGTGAGATATTTACCCTTCTCTGTCAGAGAGCTTTGGTGCCATAACAAACTACAAATCCAAGGATTCCACAGCATGGAGCCATGACATTTTAGATTGTATGCCTTTGGCAGGATTAATATTTGACTTGATTATATCTGTAAAGGTAAAGGTATTTATTCACCATTGACCAGGTTGTCAAGTCATGTGCGACTGTAGGGCGCGGTGCTCATTTCCTTTACTAAGCCAAAGAGCCAGCGTTGTCAGAGACTACTCTGTGGTCCTGTGGCTAGCATGATTGCACAGATCATTGTTTACCTTCCCACCAAAGTGGTACCTTTGCATACTTTCAAATTGCTAGGTTGGCAGAAGCTGGGACTAGTGATGAGAGCTCACCTCATCATGCAGCACCTGGGCCTCGAACTGCCAACCTGCCGATCTTGCAATCAACAGAGTCAGCATCTTAACCACTTGAGTTAACCACATCCCTAATACCTGTAAAGAGCCATGTAAATTTATGGCACTATATAAATAAATAAATAAATAAATAAATAAATAAATAGATGATGATGATGATGATGAGGTGTCAAACTCTATTAATTCTCCAGTGTGGCAGCAGCTTTAGACACTATCACACAGCACAGACACACAGAAAGTTAGCTCTGACCTAAACATATATCAGTGATTTCAACTTCCCCTTTCCACCCCACTGCCAGTTTGTGGCCTCTGCCAGCTTATTGGAAAAGAAATGTGGCTCTTAAATTTGGGGGAGGAATCTGAGGCACGGTAGCCGTCTCATTTTTGCCCAGTAAGAAGAACTCATTGATATGAGTTGCAGTGGATATATTTATATTTATTACTTCTAGATCACCATTTGGAAAAGTCACTTTTTTGGATGACAACTCCCAGAACTTTAACCCCTACATGAAAAGATTTGAATGCCTGAATTAAAAGGTACAAACAACACTTTGTGAGGGCCCTGGAGAGGGTGGGGGGAATGGGATTTTAGGACCATCCAGGCTGATAGCTGTGTGCTAGAAATTTATCGCATTAGGCAAGCAACTAAACCGGCTTACCTGAGCTGGCTTAAAATTTAAAATGGGCAGCATCCTGATTTTATCACAAGGATTCTGCTGCCGAAATCGCCTCCCAAGTGCAGCCCAGGTCTATTGCTGCTGCCGGAGCGCTCTGGTGGCCATTTCCTTATGCCAGAAAACTCTTGGCTTTGAAAAAAGCCGTGCTGCGCACCCCTGGGAACACAAATGCACCTGGGCGGTGATTTCGGCAGCTAAATCCTTGTGATAAAATCAGGATGCTGCCCGTTTTAAATTTTAAGCTGACTGAGGTAAGCCAGTTTAACTTGCTTATGTGATAGTCTCCCTAGATGGGCCATTAGAAAGTAGTTGCTGTTTTTATCCAGAACTGAAGGCAGTTAAGTCCACAGCAGAGGAGTGACAGAACTTCCACTGCACACTGGGCTCTCTGGCCATAGAGTTGTTGTTGTGTGCCTTTAAGTCATTTCCAGTTTAGGGTGACTCTAAGACAAATCTTTCACAGAAGACCCAGGGGAAATTTCAGAGGACCTCAAGAAGGAAGTCCCAAGCTGTCATGGGTTTGTAGGTTTTTGTGGGTTTTTCGGGCTGTGTGGCCATGTTCTAGAAGAGTTTCTTTCTGACGTTTCACCAGCATCTGTGGCTGGCATCTTCAGAGAATTGGGTTTGTTTGTTTGTTTGCATTTTCCAAGAAACAACAAGAGAGATTATGCCTGTCTTTTTTATGAGGCACTGGACTGTGTTCTTTGTGGGGCTGGAACCTGCAAAGCAAAGGGGTCAGGGCATCTTTCTTTGTTTCTTCTGGAAGCATCTGATGTCAATTGGTGCCACTTTCAAGTCCACTTTTCCCCAGCAGCAAGTGACAGGAACTCAAAGGAGCACAGAGGGAGAAGGAATGTGGAAATGGCTCCCAGGAGGCCTCCATCCAACCACAGTGATGCTGCAGAAAGGAGAGGTTTCTTTGTAGATCCAGGGATGGCTGTAAATCTACTGGACACCCTGTCTCACTGTTAAGCAATTCTGCAAAGAAAGGACACCTCACATTACACCCCATCCCCAGGTTCCCTATGAGGATTTTGCAGGGATGTTCTTCTAAAATGTAGGGAAGTGCAACTAGAGGACAGTGTGGACAGGTGAGCCTAGAGGCCATGCAGCCTGAAAATCCAAGGCAGCAAACGTGCTGAGTAGAACATGCCCTCTCCAATCTCATAATGTCTGGGGGGGGGGGGGGAGAAGGAGAGAATAATCAAGAAAATTTATGGTGTTGGTTGGCAGCTTCTGAGGACATTGCATAATTTGAAGATATGGCGATGGGCAGGTTGATGCCTCCTAGATGTCAGAGGATGAGTCAGGGCAGGTTTGCTATTGCATTGAAGATGTAACTTATATGATGGTCACCTATATGGAAGTGATCCCATGTAGTCCTCCCAAGGAGCCTGCAAAGTGCATTAGGATAAAGGGGAGTGACTGGCCCAAGGATAGGTGAAGAGGAATTTGAAACCAAGGTTTCCTTGATCTCAGTCTGAAACTGTATCCACTATACCAGACTGGACTCTTAGACTTCAAAGACTTAGCCGTGTTATTCTGGAAAATCAGTATGCAAAGGGAGCTTGTAGTACCTTTGAGACTAGCTGAAAGACAGAAGTTGGTAGCATGAGCACATCTGGAGAAATAGGCTCAAGTCTATGAAAGTTCATGCTAACAATGTCTTTCTTTCAATTAATCTCAAAGGTACTACAAGATCTCTTTGCATAGTGGACTCTTATACGTTAAGTGTGAACACCAATAAGAGTTACTAATTTCAGTCTTAAAAGGATTATAATCTCTTTAAAACCACACAATTACGGCCCTTTGATCCCACTTTAACAGCCATGGATCCTTCCTGTGGAACCCTGGGATTTGTTGTTTCATGGAACGGAGTATTTAGAATTCTCTACCAGAAAGAAACATTGCAAACATATGATGGCTAATGGAAGGCACCAGGGAATTCCAAAAGAAAATTAGCATGTGCTTTATAGACTACAGCAAAGCTTTTGACTGGATAGATTATGAAAGGCTATGGAATGCCCTTGAAGACATGGGAGTGCCAACTCATCTGATAGTCCTGATGAGGAATCTGTACTCAGGACAAGAGGCTACTGTCAGAACAGAACACAAAGAAAGAGTGGTTCCTGATTGACAAAGGGGATGAGCTGTAACTTATCACCCTACCTGTTCCACTTATAGTGAGACCTCAGTATCCAGAGGGGATCTGTTCCGCCCCCCCCTCCCCCGGGATATCAAACTCCACAAGACCTCAAGAACCATTGTCCCCAATGGTGGCATGTGCATGTGGCTGTGCCACAATTAGGGACAACGGGACTTCAGCTAAGCCTCTGTTGCTTTCAATGGTGGTGTGTGCACACAGCTGCACAGCCACTGGGGATAACGGGAACTGTCCCTAATGGCAGTGTGGCCACATGCATGTGTCACCCTTTGGGAAAACAGGCATCTACGGATGCTTAAATCTGCGGGTGGCAAGTTCGTAGATATAGAGGTCCCACTGTATATACAAAACATATTGGAAGAAAAGCAGGCTTGGACATAGAAGAAGGAGGGGTGAAAATAGGAGGAAGGAATATCAAAATCTAAGATATGCAGATGGCAACATAATACTAGCAGAAAACCTCACAAATCTGGAACAACTACTAAGGAAGATCAAGGGAGAAAGTGTGAAGGCAAGCTTAATGTTGAACATAAAGAAAATAAAAATAATGACCACAGAGAATCTGCATAAATTCAATACTTCTGCCCTGGGAGACGACTCTGTCCGTTATTTATTGGCCTATCGCGTGCAATATTTGTGTTGATTTGTATTGTTTTGCTAGATTGCTAAACTGTTTTTAACTTTTCCTCTGTTTAATACTGTTTTAAGGGGTTGGGAGGTGGGATTTAGGGCTGGGGTTGTTTTTACATTGTTCTGTTTTTAATTGTTGTAACCCGCCTCGATTGTTGGGCAGAGAGGCGGGCTATAAATAAAAATTATTATTATTATTATTATTATTATTATTATTATTATTATTACCTAGACAATGAATAAATAGAAATAATAAAAGATTTCTCATACCTGGAATCAAACATTGATGGGAATGGGGAGTGCAGCCAGGAAATCCGAAGAAGATTAAGAATGAGGAGGTGGCTATGAAAGAACTAGAAAAGATCTTAATGTGCAAAGATATACAACTGAGCACAAAAGATAGAATCATATAAGCCATTGTATTCCCTATTACCATATAGGAACATGAGAGCTTGACAGTTAAGAAAGAAGACAGAAAGAAATTCAATTCATTTGAGATGTGGTGCTGAAGAAGAATGCTGAGGATCCCATGGACAGCCAAAAAGACAAACAAAGGGAGCCTAGAGCAGATCAAGCCAGAAATCTTCTTGGAAGCCAAGATAACAAACCTGAGGCTGACGTACTTCAGGCACATCATGAGAAGGCACAACTCATTGGAAAAAACAATAATGCTAGGAAAGGTGGAGGGAAGCAGAAAGAGACGAAGGCCACATACTAGATGGATGGACTCAATTAAGGAAGTCACTAGTATGACTTTGAAGGAACTAAGCAGAACAGTGGAGGACAGGAATCTTGGCGATGTCTCATCCACAGGGTCACCATGGGTTGAGATAGACTGGAGGGTGGTTAACAACAAACAACAAAAAGCCAGAAAGCTCCTCTAGTGCTTCACCAAACTACAAAATCCTGGATTGCTTAGGATGCAGTCATGGCAATTTAAAGTGTGATCAAAGTGCTGTAATTGTATAGCATGAAAGAGACCTGTATCTTACACTCGGAGATGGAGGGAGCATTGTACTACTCACCTGCTGAACCAAAAGGTGACCCAGAATGGAGGGTCACACAAGTGGCTGTAAGGCCCACTTGATGCTGTCAGCTAATGACAGGGAGTGTGTGTGCAGTATGTGGACATGTGTGCAAATGTGCATCCCTCACATGGATTTGACAGAGAATTGGTATGCCCCAAGCATGCATGTGGAGTTCCTTTGCCTGCCAGGCCTGGCTCACTTGTTCCGCCCGAGTGAGGCTGGGCTCTATTAAATCAATTTTGTGGACGGGCTTCCGGTAAATCCTTTGGTGCCCTGCTAGGAGCAAACGTCAGCTTGCATTAGCATTTGTTGGTGACTTCTCCCATGGTGGGGCGCACCAGGTCGGGCCTGACATCTCCATCATGCTGGCAGCCTGACAGGCATTGTGATCAGAAAGGAAAGGTGACAACCCCTTTGGGAGACATGGGCAGAGTTCTCCTAGGCTCTCAGGGCTCCCGGGCTCCAGCTTCATCCCTGGAGAACCCATCAGCAAGGAGAGTCTGTGCTGACCAATGAACTGGAATTGCCCTTGTCTTTTGAGTATCCATCTTATATCATGGGGCCTGTGGCAGGCTCAGAAGGGACAGGAAGGGAAGAGGCATGGGGAGGGAGGCCAGTACTTGGAAATCTCTCTGTCTCTCTCTCTGTCTCTCTCTCTCTCACACACACACCTGTCTCACAGATCTAAAGATGTGATACCTTTAACTGCACCATGGAACAGCTGAGATTCTTATAATCACCAACAAATTTTGGAGGAAATCTGTAACTCCTACCTTGCCACAAATTACCATAGAAGCTTGCTTTCCTTTTGAGACCTCCTCCACATTGAACAGAACTTAAAAAGAGAAATAATTATATTTTGGACTAAAAATGCCAGAAGCTTCAGCCAGCTTTCTGGGAGTTGTAGTCCAAATGGATTACTTTGCTGTGTATTGGTCATGATTACATGAAAGAAGCCATCAACATATCATGGGAAAATCTGTTTAGAATTGGCATTATTCCCTCCAGCAACACTTTTCTAGCAATAAGTCATCCTCTCACATATATAACACACACACATGCACACACACAGATTAACCCATCAGATGCAAATTTTGTCAGTGTAGGGAAGCAGTAACTTTCCAAATATTGTTGGAGTCAAACATGCATCAACTCCTCCATTATACCACTACGCATAAAAAAAAGAGAGCGGGGGGGGGGGGGAACAACCTCCAAAGGACAAAGCGTGGTATAGTTGTTTGAGCATTGGCCTACAACTACCAAGGTTCAAATCCTTGTTTAGCCATGTAAATCCACTGGGTGACTTTAGGCAAGTGACATTCTCTCAGCCTCAAAGGAATGCAATGGCAAACCCCCGCTGAACAAATCTTGCCAAGAAACCTCCATTTCTTAGGGTCAACATAAGTCAGAAGTGACTTGAAGTCACACAACAACAACAACAACAACTTGAACTGATTATCAGAAGTTGAGGCCATACAGAGGAGAATACAATGGCTGGAGACAGAACAAGATCTTGTCAGGAAAGTCACTACAAAAGCTGCACTCAGACATCTACGGAAATAATTACAGCATCCACGTCCCAAACAGCTAAACTGAAATTAAAGGGACTTAACATTTTGCCCCTCCCAATATATATGAAATACATGGTACAATATCCCAGTAGCAACTGTGTGGGTGAAACTAAACAGAGAGAAAATAAACAAGAACGGACCTGGCACGTGTGCAAACATTTTACCCCAACATTCTCAACTGTGGAGAACAAAAGGGGGTGGTATACATGTGGTTTGGGGTTTTTGTTTTTTTACACAATAATGGGCTATAGAACTCACAATTCATAGCCCTGCTGTTTTTTTATTTTTTAAAATGGCCTAAACTGAAAGAGAACTTTGCTTCTTGCACAATTGCCCGTCAGCATCCACCCACAATGGAAGAATGTGAATCTTAGTGCTGAGAGGGTACACAATAGCCTCCGAGGCTGAACCATCCAGAAAGGGCCTTTTCTGTCACGATGGCTGTTTCTTTCCCTCAGCAGTCCAGCTGAATCTATGGGGATCCAGCCTGGAAGGTCAAATGCTCAAAAAGTGTGTTCTTTTCATAGAAAAGAGTTGGGATCACAAGGGCTATCCAGTCCAACCCTCTGCCATGCAGCAATACACAACTAAAGCAGCCCTGAAAGATGCCCATCCAACCTCTGTTTAAAGACCTCCAAAGACGGAGAGTTCACCACCCTGCAAGGCAGTCCACTCCACTGTGAAACTGCTTTTACAGTATTTTTCCTAATGTTTAGATGGAATCTCTTTTCTTATAATTTTAATCCATTGGTTTGTTTTCTAGTTCTGGGGCAGAAAACCAATGGATTGAAATTACAAAAAAGGAGATTCCATCTAAACATTAGGAAGAACTTCTTTACTGTAAGAGCTGTTTGACACTGGAATAGACTGCCTTGAAGGATTGTAACCAGCATGGTTAGTAGTTTGAGTATTGGACTGCCACCCTGGAGACCAGGGCTCAAATCCCCATCATGGAAACCCACTGGGTGACTATAGATAGGAAAGTCACATTCTCTCAGCCTTAGAGGAAGACAAAGGCAAACCCCTTCTGAACAAATCTTGCCAAGAAAACCCCTTGATAGGTTCACCTTTGGGTTGCTGCAAGTCAGAAATGACTTGAAGGCACACAACAATATGGAGCAGCAGAAAACAAGCTTGCTCCATCTTATCCATGAAATCCCTTCAGATATTTAAATATGACTATCATGGCTTGGAGAAGTCTCTCCCCCCCCCAGCTAAACGTATACAGCTCCCTCAGTTGTTCCTCATAAGGCTTGGTTTCTAGAACTTTGATCATCTTAGGGCCTTTGCAGACTGCCAGAAATAGTGCAAATTGAGTCCACTTTAAGGGTTAGGGTTAGGGTTAGGGAATCATGGGAACTGTATTTATTGTGGCACCAGAGCTCTCTGACAGAGAAGGCTTGATGTCTCAGAAAAAAAAACAATTCCCATGACTCCCTAGCACTAACCCTAACCCTCAAAGTGGACTCAATTTGCACTATTTCTGGCAGTCTGCAAAGGCCCTAGGTCACCATTTTCTTGACATGTCCCTAGCTTGTCAATATCCTTCTTGAACTGGGGTACCCAGAACCTGACACAATATTCCAGGTGACCAAAGCAGAATAGAATAGCACTACTGCTTTTCTTGATCTGGACACTACTAAACTGTTGTTGACGATACTCTTTTAATCATAATGCCTGTGCTAAGCAGGCGAGTCAGGCATCGCTTGCACTATTAAGTTAAAGAGTGTATCTCTGTACCTGTCACAGCTGAATCAATGCCTGTGTATGCATGTTTGAATGATAGGAAAATACACAGGTATACCACATGAAAAGTGTATGCCTTGACATGTAGCTTGTGCATTGACATGTTAGGTGCCTGATCTGCTTTCCTGAATGAATGGGATGTGAATCTGCATCTGGAGGCAGCTGAGTCTGAAGAGAGAGAGCAACACAGTGAGGGTGGGGGAGCCATTTTCCTCCCTCTCCCCACCTCTGCATTTTTTTAGACTGCCCTCCCTGCTGCCTCAAACATTCCTTAACTGGCACGCACCAGCCTTTCTGTACAAGCAGTGGAGAGTCCAATTAAAGGCCCATTGTTGGTATTAATAGCTATGCCAGGCTCCTCCATCACCCCCTCCCTGGGCACAATAGAGGAGCCGGAGCAGAAGCTATTGAGGGGCATTCAAGTGTGGAGAGTGGCTTGAATGCTGGATGGCTGCTTGAGAGTTGCTCATGCCCAGCCTAGGCATAAAACCAGCCCCAATTCAGGCCTCCTTCTTGGTCTATGCCGCATCTTAGCATTGAGCCTGAAGGCTCTGAAGTAGGGGAGCAACCCTGGCATGGACACAGGGCCCAAGCAAACCTCACCCCAAGCTCAGGCTCAGAACCCTTCTTCAGACCTCCCCCCTTGGGTAGATTGCAGCCCCTCTGGCTCCTTTGACTTTCATCTGGAGAGGAATAGTGATTTCTTATTTCTTTTTTCATGTTGTTGTTGCTTGCCTTCGAGTCACTTAAGACTTATAGCGACCCTAAAACAGGGGGATTCGGTGACTCAGCAGTTACAAGGCTGACTCTGAGGCCTGCAAGATCAGGATCGAGGACAATGCTGGCTGCCTTAGCATAGTAACGGAGATGAGCACGGCTCCCTACAGTTGGACACGACTAGACAATCTTGTCAAAGGGGAAACCTTTACCTTTAAAACAAACCTAGTTATTGGCTGATGCCCATGATGGGCAGACTCAGGCATGGCTTTGCTGTTGTTTTGTGCCTTCAAGTCATTTTCAACGTATGGCGACCCTAAGGTGAACCTATTATGATGTGGTTTTCTTGATATGAATTGTTATGAGGAGGTTTGCCATTGCCTTTCTCTGAGGCTGAGTGAGTGTGACTTGCCCAAGGTCACCCAGTAGGTTTCATGGTTGAGCTGGGGGTCAAACCCTGGTCTCCACGGTCATAGTAAAACACTCAAATCACTACGCCATTACCTCCCAACAACTAATGTTTCCTGAATATTACAGACCATATTATGGAATATTAGGGATTATAACTAGAAAAATCAATTTGGACCATTTTTTTCAAAGTAACATGAAAGAAACTGAAGGGAGAAAAATATTTCCCAGACCTCCTGAAGTCCATTCATGGACCCTTATGGGTTAAAAACATTTGTTTAAAACCACAGGATTAAGAAACATTTTCCTAAAATGACACAGGAAAGCTATTACCATATGCAAATAGTATGCATAAAGGGAGAGGGGAAATTACTGTTGTTTGCTGTTAACTGCCTTCGAGTCGATCTCGACTCATGGCCACCCTATAGATGAGACATCTCCAAGACCCTCTGGTCTTCAGTGCTCTACTTAATTCCTGTAACCCCTTAATACCCGTGACCTCCTTCATAGAGTCCATCCATCTGGCATGTGGCCTTCCTCTCTTCCTACTTCCTTCCACTGTTCCCAGCATTATTGTCTTTTCCAAAGAATCCTTCCTTCTCATGATGTGTCCAAAGTACGACAGCCTCAGTTTGGTCATCTTGGCTTCCAGGGAGGTTTCCAGTTTGATCTGCTCTAGGACCCATTTGTTTGTTCTTTTGGCTGTCCATGGGATCCTCAGCACTCTTCTCTAGCACTACATCTCAAATAAATTGATTTTCTCCCCATCTTTCTTAACTGTCCAGCTCTCACATCCATCCATGGCAATAGGGAATACAATGGCTTGTATGATTCTAACTTGTGCTGAGTTGTATATCTTTGCATTGTAGAATCTTTTCTAGTTCTTTCATAGCCACTCTCCCCATTCTTAGTCTTCTTCTGATTTCCTGACTGCAGTCTCCATTTCTATCAATGTTTGATCCCAGGTATGGGAATTATTTTACTGTTTCTATTTCATTGTCTAGGTTGAACTTGTGAAGGTTCTCGGTGGTCATTATTTTTGTTTTCTTTATGTTCAACATTAAGCTAGCCTTCACGCTTTCTTCTTTGCTCTTCCTTAGTAGGCGTTCCAGGTCTGTGAGGTTTTATACTAGTATTCTGGTGTCATCTGCATATCTTAGATTGTTGATATTCCTTCCTCCTATTTTCACTCCTCCCTCTTCCATGTCCAAGCCTGCTTTTCTTATAATATGTTATGCATACAAGTTGAACAGATAGGGTGAAAGGATGCAGTCTTGTCTGACCTCTTTGCCCATTGGGAATTGGGAACCATTCTGTTACTACAGCAGCATAAAAGTACTAAAGGATCTTCAGAAAAAAGCACTTGGAATTTTTAAAAAATATCTTTATCTTATGGTGAAAAGACAATAACATATATGCAAGGCAATCCTCTGGGATTGCATTACACAGTTGTGGTGCCACCACCACTGAAAAGTCCCTTTCTCTGTAGTAGCACACTCATTTGGCAGAGGCACCCAGGAAAAGCCTCTGAAAATATTCCTAGAGTCTAGATATGTATATATGGAAGACAGACTACAGTGCATGAACGAAAAGAGAGATGATGTAAAATATGTCTTTGCATTTAATGTGCATGTTTTCTAAAATGTGAAGAGTATCTGCTTTGGAGATGTGCATGAGGGATGATTGTGGGAATTGTATTGGATGGGGAGGGGGAATTTGACCCTTTCCTCCTGCTTTGAGGTCCTGACAAGAATCACTCCTTTGAAGCCACAATTTACAATAGGAAGAAGGCTTACATTTCTCCAAAGGAAGATTTCCTGCCAAGGCAAATGACATTTTCAGAGGAGCTATTTTCTTCAGGACTCCAGAAGGAGGAGAAAGAGTTAACTCCCATTTCACCTGCTGTGATCCCAATGATCCTCTGCAGCTGTTATTTGCATTTTAAAAGAATATTCATTTTAAAAGAATATGTATCTTAAATACAAAGATTTATAGTTAAGCCCTGTTTTACCTAGTTTATGCTTTTGGCCATGCCTAGTTTAGCCCTTCATTGTTGCTATTTTGCAGGAGAGATCCCCTTCCGCCTTCTCTCCCCCCCGCCCCCCCATCTGTTCCCAGTTTAATGCTGTCCCTAGTTTTCTGAGGCTGACTTCAGGAAAAGTGGTAAAAGTCAGATGATGTTTTAACAGGTCTAGAACAGACTTGGAACAGTTAATAAGGAAGATTAAAGAAGGGGTAGAAGAAAGAGGGAAAGATTGCAGACCAGATGGATGGACTCAATCAGGGGTTTTACGGGCATGGGCTTGCAGAACTTGAACAGAGCAGTGGAAGACAGGGAAACTTGGAGATGTCTCATCCACCAGGTCACCATGAGTCAGAAATGACTCGAGGGCAGCTAACAACAACAAGAGCCAAAAGCATAACGTATGCAATATCAGGCAATAGTGTGTGTGTTTGTGTGTATAAGGGGGGGATTATGACCACATGCACAGGAAGGCGGATAGTTGCTCCCTTTCTTGCCATGGTCCTGATGATCCTCCCTCCCCTTTTAGTCTTAGCGATTGGCAAACTTATTTTTCTGGACTGCAACAGCCAGCCATGCTAGCTGGGTGGTTGTGGGAGTTGTATTTTTTAAAGTATCCTTTCCAAGTTCATCTGAATAGTCCAGAGCACAAGGGAAGGTGAGCTCCCATTTACACTGATGTGCCTTACCATTCTGCATTTTTAAGACTATCTCTTGAAGTTAAATCTCTGAGTTAGGGAAGGGGTTCCAGATTGATGCTAGTGCACAGCACATGTAGTGCATGCATATGGATGCAAAATGAGCATTGATTTGCTTGCCTTCCACTCTCCCACCCCCATCTCCATCCCAAATGCCTATCCAGAGAATAAACGTTGCTGAGTGTGCAGCTATTCTTTACTAAGTACAGCCAGATCTGCTGTGAGATTAAACATTTGTAGGAAACTGTTGTGGTCAGTTTACTAACACTATTTCAGAAGCTGATGCAGGCAGGATATTGCAGTGTAAGATGAATACAACAGACAGTAGGGAGCAAGGAAGAGCCTTCAGCAATATATAATGAGAATTCCCTGGGTGTGAAAAGAGGCGTCAGGAATACACAAGCCTCCTCATTTTCATCTGTGAAATACTGGACAGTAGGTATTCTAAAACAGCAATGAATAGAGAAGCTTCTTGTCACATACACCCTTCCCTGACCTGGTGCACTCTTGGTATATTGGACTGCAGTCCCCATAATCCCCAACCAGCATGGTCAATGTCAATGGACATGCTGGATAGGGACAAATGGGAGTTGTAGCCTAACACACATAGAGGGCACCAGGTCAGGGAAGGGTGGGCCACAAAGAGAGTTGGCAAGACTGACCTTGAAGCAACTGAAGCAAAAGGTCAAGACCATGCCTACTTGTGGAACACTACAGTCCATTTGCTGCTGCTGCTGCTGTTGTTGTTGTTGTTGTTGTGTGCCTTCAAGTTGTTTCTGACTTATGACACCCCAATGGGACCCTATCCCTGGGTTTTCTTGGCAATATTTGTTCATTGCATTGCTCCAAGGCTGTGTGTGACTTGCCCAAGGTCACCCTTGGTTTCCATGTCCAAATGGGGATTCCAACCCTAGCCTTTTGGAGTCCTAGTCCAGCACTCAAACCACTATGTCAGGCTGGTTCTCCATTTGTTTTTAAAGCTAGGTGTGTGTGTGTGTGTGTGTGTGTGAGTTCGGCTGTTTCATAGAACCAAACCCACTTCTCAAATAATAAATGAAAATAAAATGTTCATTGGATAAGTGGCCAAGAATAATGTGTCTATGTTGACATTATTTAGCAAACTATACAACTAGGAGACTGGGGTTTGAATCCTGGCTTGGCCATGGAAACCCACTGAATGGTCTTGGGCAAGTCACAAGCTCTCAGCCTCAGAGGATGACAAAGGCAAACCTCTTCTGAAGAAACTTATCAAGAAAACCCCATGATAGGTTCACTTTAGGGTCACCATAAGCCAGAAAAGACTTGAAGGCACACAACAACAACAACAACAAACAAACAAACAACAACAAACAAACAACAACATAAATACCCAAATGGCTATCCTGAAGATCTAGTAGAGAGCCCACCCATCTCCACAAGGAAATTTCATATTTGGAAGGGCAATGCCCTCATTTTGCACCACCTTTATAGCTACAATCTGGTTCCCACAGGCTGCTGGAATACAACTCCCATCAGCCTTGGCCACAAAAACAAATGGAGAGGAATAATGGGAAATGCAGTCCAACACAATCTGGAGGGCAGACAGATTCCCACCCTTGATCTAAGTAGCTGATCTAAACACCCAGAGAGAGACAAGCACACATCCGTGCATCTTAGCCTTTGAAAAGAACTGCAGGTGGCAATCGTCATTCTGATATCCCTAAATGGCTTGGGTCCAAACTCTCTTCGGATCGCCTTCTCCCTTACAATCCTCCCCGCGCACTCTGGTCCTCTGGGAGGAATTTGCTCCAGCCACAAAAAGCTAGGCTCTCGGCTACCTCCCAGAGGGCATTTTCTATGGTTGCCCCCAGATTATGGAACGGCCTGTCGGATGAGATCCGTCTGCTTACATCCTTAGACAGCTTTAAAAAGGCTGTTAAGACGGATCTCTTCCAGCAAGCCTTTCCAGGATAGATATCCCGGCCTCAGAAACTTCCTGTACAGGATCCCTCCAGGAACCTCCTATCAGTTTACCTCCTAGTCAATTTGTGACCGCTGCCTCTTTCTTGTTTGTCATTAGTGTGTGTTTGTTTTAATCTGTTGGTTTTAACTTTGTTGGTTTAATACTTTTTTAAGGGGGGGAAGGGTATAGGGATTGGATGTATTGTATTTTATTACCTGTAAGCCGCCCCGATTGAGCTCAGAGGGGTGGGGTATAAATAATATTATCATCATCATCATCATCATCATCATCCCTGGGCCCCTTTTCTCTAGGTTCTAAATGTAGAAGCAGCTGGAGATGGGCCTATCTGCTGTAGCTAAGAAGCTCGCTCTGTTTATTTTGGGAGGACATATCCACCTTTTGAATCATGGCTTTGTCCAATCCCTCCCTTTGCATTTCTTTCACACACACACCACCCTCCACAGATGGGAGGCTTGCTTGCTGATGCCACCACCCTGCAAGGTGGCAGGGATGGGATTGAATGCCTGGTGTTTCCTCCTCCCAAGTGCTGGCTCAGCACTCTCCTTCCCGCTGCAGCCGGGAGACTGGGGGTGAGAAGACTCCAGCGGGTGGGGGCATATGGCCCCTATGGAGCCATCTTTTCCAGATGGCAAGGGCCGTTAGCATGGCTCCCGCACACTCAGAGCCATAAACTTTATGGGGCTCATCAGTTAGGGTAATGGGAGCTGTTAAAGTCTCGCAGTTTAAACAAACTCTCCTTGCAGGAGCCTGTGGTGCCAACATAGGCACAGCTTTCCTCAGACTCATTTCTCATTGTGCAGCAGTTGGGCATTGCCCAAGGTTCCTCCTCCTCCTTTCAGGTTACGGGGCACCAACATCTCTGAGATTTAGGGAACAACTCCACATGGATGGTATTGTTGTGGTTTCCTTACAGCTTGGCACTGCAGGGCACGTTGCTGAGTGTGTCGGCACTAGGCACCTAGGCCAATTTGTGGCACCTGTATTGTGCACCTGACCTGTGCTGAATGCATATGGATTGAGGTGTTGTACACTCTGGTTTTGAAAAAACATGGTGATTTGAAGGGGCAAAGTTCCTCTTGCAAACCCAACTTTGCAAACAAAAATGATTGGGGGAAGAAGTTCCATGACTTGGAATTGTAAGTCTTTCAGGAAGGGGCCTGTTTCAGGATGGGCCTTTCTTAAAAGGCTGTTCCCAGGCTGTGGAACTCCTTTTCACAAGATGTCCAGTTGGTCCCCTCTGTTCTCTTTTTGCAGGCAGGCAAAGGCCTATTTAGGCAGACCTTTGAGTCTTACGTCATGAGATTGAAAGGGGTTTAAAAGTGGTGAGCTGTGCTTCTGTCTTTTAAATTGTGTTTTTTAGCCGTTTTTAACCACATGCCTTTAAGAATAGAATTGTTTAATTATTTTTCGAAAAATTGTAACTAAGATTTTAGCTGCATTTTTGTTTTAAATTCTTGTATGCTGTTTTGAATCTTATGCCAGAAGAAAGGCAGGGTATAAATTAAACAAATAAATGTGTTACTTCCTTCGGCCCTTGGCCTTCACCCTTTCCCAATCACTCCCCTGATTAAAAGGAAAGACACATATGGATTAGTTATCTTAACCTGTGTTTTGTGTCTTCCCATACCATGGTTCTCTCTTCAGTTTAGCAAAACCTAGGGCTGGCAGAATGAAAACTGGGGAGGGCTCCTGTACCCTTTAATTGCTATGCAGAAATGTGAATTTCAGCAGGTGCTGCTTGTTACCTAGTGGTAACTAAGAAACTTGCTAATACCCTCCCTCCTTCCACACAACCCTTAAAACATGAGCTGTCTCCAGTTTTCCAGCTGGCAACCCTAGTTGTGACTGCCCATTTCGGATAACCTAATGAGACTACCCTGAGGTATTGAGATGCTTGCATGAAAGTATGTTAAGTATAAACAGTAAAAACGTGGAGCCCTCCAAATGTTGCTTACACCTCCCAGCATTTCTCCTGTTGGCTAGAGGTGATGGGAGTTGCAGGAAGACATTGTCTAAAATTTTGGCAAGGTGGAACAGCCTATTCTACAAAGTAAGTAATTATCCTTAAACATTGCATCTGTAACATGTTTAATATTAATCATATTGGAATGGCTTCTTTCTCTATTCACAATCCCTTATGTTGAATTCCCCCTTCATCCATAACCTACATCTTGTTACAATTCTAATTGTAGTTGTAACTTAATTAGCCACAGGGTAGTTAAAAGGTATCCAGGGCTAACTATTTCTTGTTAAATGACAAAGATGTGCTCTTTTCCTAATCAGATTACATTTTTCTCAACTGTAGACCTGTAGACAAAGTCTGCCGCTGCATCTGCACTGTAGAAATGATGCAGTTTGATGCCACTTTAACAGCTGTGGTTTAATGCTATGGAATAATGGGATTTGTAGTTTTGTGAGATAATTAGCCTTAGCTTCCAGAATTCTCTAGCCAGCATTCTTGAGCAAGCACATGGATGTGTTGATTCTGGGAGTTGGAAGTTGTAGTCCAAAAAAGAAACTTTCCAAACTCTATTTTCACCTTGCAGGCCAGCAATGTAACAAGCTAATTTCATTGAAGGCTAGCTAGAGCTTTAAAATTACCAGAAATTTTGAAGCCATGGGAATTTGGGGTTTGTTTGTTTGTTTTTCCAGGAAAACTCCCCACCAAGATTTTAAAAATGGGGGGAAATGCAGTAAGTTTCAAAAACAATGCCAGCCAACAGCTGAAATTACCTGTTTTCCCCCATTACATGAAACTATTTCCAGTTCTATGGGGACTATAAACATACTTTATGCTAACTGCATTTCTGAATGCACTGCATGCTTCTCTTTTTCAGCTATTTCAACTTCCTTACATTTATTTCCTTAGGTTCTCTCTTTAAGATTTATGGCCATGCCACTGCCACAGCTTTCTCCCTTGTGTTGCTGCAAGGCCTGCAAGCCTGCATGATCTGAGACTTGCTGCTGTAACAGCATGCATGACACAACCTAACAAGAAACAGCAAGCAAGCAGAAGAGAAGAGGAAGTTATGCCCTGAAGGGATTAGTAAAAGCCAACAGGTCAACTGTGCCAAGAAGCTGTGGTACAACCCTATTCAACAGACAGGATGACAGATAAAAGATACCTGAAATGGTCCATGAACAGATAAAGGGGCAGTCATACTCAATCAGTGGCAGGGCTTTTCTTGCCCAGGTCCCATGTTCAATCCTGGCATCTTCAGTTAAAAAGTTTAGGTAGAAGACAATGGAAAAGATCCTTCTCTACCCAAGACCCTAGAAAGCCTCTGCCAGTCAGAGTAGAAATAATGAGTAACCTAATGAACAAAAGGTATGACCTGCTGCTACAAGGCAGCATTCTATCTCTCCATGAAGGTTCAGGGAAGAAATTCCAGAACCGCTAGAGATTATATTATTTTTTATTTCATTTGTAGGCCACCTTTCTCCCAGAGTGCAACCCAAGGTAGCTCCCAGAGAGAGTCAATTAAAAAACATTCATAATAAAATTAAAAAACAATTAAAATCACAGTATAAAACAGTATAAAATCATTTAAAAGACACAAAAGTTTAAAAAGATAAATAAAAAATCCCAATAAGAGGCTCCCTTGCTCACACATTAAAAGCCTGCTTAAATAAAAAGGTCTTTGGCTGTTGATGAAAAAAACACAAGGAGAGGGCCAGCCTAGCCTTCCTTGGGAGCGAGTTCCAGAGGGTGGGAGCAGCCACTGAGAAAGCTCTCTCTTGTCCCCTATAAAGCCTTATAGGTCATGACTGACACTACTAATTGTGTCTGGAAACAAACTGGTAGCCAGTGCAGCTGTTTTAACAAAAGAGTTATATGCTCCCTGTAAATGGCCCAGTCAGCATTCTGGCCACAGCATTTTGGACACACTGAAGTTTCCTAACAGTCTGTAAAGGCAGCCCTATGTAGAGTGTGTTACAGTAGTCCAAATAGGATGTAATCAAGGCATGCCTCACTGTTGCCAGATCTAACATTTCAAGGAATGGGCGCAGTTGTTGCACTAATTTTAGCTGTGCAAATGTATTCCTGGCCACTGCTGAAACCTGGACATTCAAGCTCAGAATTGAATACAGAAGAACACCCAAACTGCAAGCCTGAAATTTCAGAGGGAGTGTAACCCCATCCAGCACAGGTAGAGTACCTATTCCCAGGTCTGCCTTTCAACTGACCAGGAGCACCTCTGTCTTATCTAGATTAAGTTTCAATTTGTTTGCCCTCATCCAGTCCATTACTGACAACAGACATTGGTTCAGTACCAAGACAACTTCCTCAGAATCAGATGGGAAAGCAAGGCAGAGTTGAGAATCATCAACATATTGGTGACACACCTCAAAACTCTGGATGACCTCTCCCAGCAATTTCATGTAGATATTAAACAGCATGGGGGACAAAACAGATCCCTAAGCAACTCTACAGGCCAACAGTCAGGGCATCAAACAGGAGCCCCTCCAGTACCACCTTCTGAGTTCGTCCCTCCAAGAAAGACCAGAACCACTGCATAACAGTGCCTCCAAGTCCCATCCGAGACAGTTGGCCCAGAAGGATACCATAGTTGATAGTATCGAAAACCACTGAGAGCTCCTGCAGAACCAACAGGGGCACACTCTCTTTGTCTAGTTCCCCTCATAGGTCATCCACCAAGGCAACAAAAAATGTCTCTGTCCCATATCTAGGCCTGAAGCCAGATTGAAATGGATCTATATAATCTACCTCATCCAGCTGGGAAGCTACCACAAACTTCAGAACCTTGTCCAAAAAGGGAATGTTCAAGACTGGCCGATAATTATTCAAAATGGTGGGATCCAGAGAGGCATTTTAAAGTAGTGGTCTCACCACATCCTCTTTTAACTAAGATGGAAACTTCCCTTGCTGCAATGAGGCACTCACTAGTTCACTTACCCACTCTGCCAGTCCCTCTCTAGCTGCTTTCAGAAGTCAGGAAGGACAAGAATGCAGTATACATGTGGTGGCTCTCACCTTTTCATGAATCCTGTCCAGATCCTCAGGTTGCACAAACTAAAATGTATCCAATAATGCAGGACAAGCAGGCATCACTGGACCTATCTCATCTACAGCATCCATGTCAGACAGGATCCACGTGATTCTGTCTGAAGACCCTGAAGATCAAGATTAAGAAGCAATTTGAGGAATGTGTTGAGGGTAAGAGGGGGATAGTTTGGGCTGATTTGATCAGATCATTACAGCTGAAGTGACTATATCTGTAACCATTTATAGTGCTTTGAAGATGCTGATCATTTCTGCTTTGGGAACTCCAGCACTGAATATTCAAGGCAGTTAAACAGATCATCAGTAAAGCTCTTCCTCCATTTACCTGTCCACCTACCCATCCACTGCATGCTTGTCTACATCCTCAATCCATAACTTGAGATGGATTTAGCACTTACTTTTCCAGACATGTGTTAACAAAATTGGCTCTCTATGCCTCCCAAAAGGCATGTTCTTTCTTTTGGAAGGAATTTGGAAACAATTTAAAACCAACTGGTTTAGTCTAATCGATTCAGTCTAATAATTAGCCTAATTGTAGATTCCAGTGTTTGATTAAGGGGCTGGTCCTATGCATTTCTACTAGGAAGTATATCACATAGATTTTACTTTTAAGCAAACATATTTAGCATCCAGCTTTAAAGGATGCAGAGATGCCCATAAAATGGATAAAAACAGTAATATGATCTACTCAGCTGAATAGGACTGCTATTTAGACAAAATAAGGCCGCTGCTTCAGATAAAACATTTAGGATGCATGGAATGACAGAAAGTTCTTACTCATTGACTTTGCTACTATTATTTGTACTGTCACTGATGAGAAGACATGCTTGTGGGATGTTCTGCTTCATGAGGCAAAATAACTTGGCTGACTTAGGTACTTTGCCCCTTGACACAGGTGGATGTGGGGGAGCACCATTTGATGCTCTGCCTCAGGCTGCAAAATTTCCTGGTTTGACCTTGCAGGAGGATAGATATTCTTCCCCTTGTATTTCAGGAAAACACAGAAATGTACTTAACTTGAAGTAGGGGTTTATAGTTTGTTACAGTTAGCATAATTGTTCTAGTTTGTGAATGCCTTCACTAGAGAATCTAATCGTGTTAAATTAGTCATTTTTCTTATTCTTATCCTTTTCCTGGCAGACAAAATGAGCGATTGACAGGATTTGAAGCACTCCACTAGTATTTGTTCTTGCTCCTTTCTTTTGAATATTTAACTAGATTAGTGGTCCTCAAACTTTTTCAGGAGATTGCCCCCTTTCCTCTTTGGTAACAACCTTAGTGCCCCTGCATGCCCATTTCTTGGTATTAGGTCCACTGTTCTACTGCGGGGAGAGAGAAGAGAGAAAGTATCCTAAGCAAGGGAAGTGGCTGCTTTTGGGTAATTTTGCAAATGAAGTAAATAAAATCCTGCTTGTCATGCAACCCCACTGGGTGACCCTGGGCAAGTCACACTCTCCCAGCCACAGGGGAAGGTAATGGCAAACTCCCTCTGAAGAAAAATTTTCAAGAAAACCCATGATAGGTTCTCCTGAGGTCACCATGAGTCAAAACAACTTGAAGGCACACAACAACAATTGCTGCTAGCAAGCCCAAGTTCCAAAGGGAACCTGGAGCCCCATACATTTGTATTTGGGGGAAGGAAGGTGAGGCTGGGGAGTGGCTTGGGAAAGTGAAAGAGGGAGGCCCCTCTATGGAAGGAACAATGTTGTCTGAATTGGGTGCCTGGCAGACGGGCAGGCAAGCAAGCTCAGCAGAATTTCCACCTGAGGAAGGAAGGTCTGTGTGGCTGCCTGGGTAGGCCATGCCAAGAAATGTCCCGGCAGCTGCCCTCCTCCTTCACCTTGTCCAGGCTTCTCCTGGCAAAGGGAGGGAGAAAGGAATAAAAGGGGAAAAGGAACAGAAAACCCCAGGACCTGCCAAAGCATTGACATTATCCAACGTAAGAGAGAACAGAGGAAGAGTCTGCCCCCTTCCCTTCCACCCTGGTTTGCTGGCTTGTGCTAGCTAGCCAAGGAAAAAGGGAAAGAGGAGTGCCCACCTGCCCCCTTCCCTTCCCTTCCCTTCCTTTCCCCTCCCTTCCCTTTCCCCTTCTCTTCCCCTTCCCTTCTGCTTTGGCTAGCTGGCTTGAGCTAGCTAGCCCAGGCAAAAGGGAAAAAGACTGTGTACCTGTCCCCCTTCCCTTCTGCCTTGGCTAGCTGGCTTGAGCTAGCTAGCCAAGGCAAAAGGGAAAGAAGAGCACATGCCTGCCCCCTCTCTTTCCTTTTGCCTTGTGTCTTTCTTACCCAAAGAAGCTTTCCTCCTTAGGCTCTTTTCAGGGGGAAGCTGAGCAATTTCTGGGAAAAGTTGAGCATGGCAAGTATTTTGGTGCCCAAAGAAGGGAGGGAGCAAGGGAAGGACCGGGTCCATTTGCTCTGTTCCATGGTGAGGCAAAGCTGAAGGAGCCATGCTAGGTCTCTTGCCTCTCAGCCTGGACAGACACAGCTTCTTTCCTGCAGCCCTCCATTCAGCCTCCCCCTGCCCTGTCCCAGAATGATGTACAAAAGAAGTTTCTTGCAACTAGAGTTGCCATAATTCTCTTCCACAAAAACTCAGATGCAAAAACTTATGCTACAACTTTTTTCAAATGGCTAGTCTCAAAGATGCTACAAGATCTCTTAGCATACTGATATTCCAGACTAACATGAAGAGTCAAACATGGTCCATAGGCCGAGGGTTTCAGAGTAGCTGGGAGACAAGGCAGTCCGAAGTCCAGGGATGCAGAAGTCTGAAAGTCGTCAGTGGTCCAAAGGTCAAGGGTACCGGGAGTCCAGGATAGTCCAGAGTCAAGGGTTCAAGGCAAGGAACAAGGAGAAACAGAGACAGAGGCTTTCACCAGGAAGCTCAGATATCCTCTGACACCAAGGCAATGCTTCCCCCCTTGCTTAAATCGCTGAGCTTCCAGAGCTCAGCTGGGGCTGATCACCTTGATGACCTCAGCGTTTTTCATAAAGCTTCCTCGAGCGCCGGAAACCAACCCTTTAGGCTCTATGCTGTCTGAAGGTAGACACGGTCCCCTGATCCTCCTCCATGTCCGACAGCTCTGTCATTGGAAGGCTTGGCTGCGGAGCCTCTTGAGAAGCCACAGGCTCTGCTGGAGGCTCTACTGGCAAAGCAGAGCCGCTAGGGCCGAGCTGGGGCTCCTCTACTGCAGACTCAGGACTCGGAGGAAGTTCTGACTTGTCTTCTTGTCTTCGTCAAGGCAGGGCATGATAGCTATCATATCACCTCTTAACCATCTCTTCTCCAGACTAAACATACCCAATTCCCTAAGTCATTCCTTATAGGGCATGGTTTTGAGACCCTAAAATGGTGACATTTTAGTCGCCTGCTCTGGACACACTCCAGTTTTTCAACATCCTTTTTGAATTGTGGTGCCCAGAACTGGACACAGTATTCCAGGTGGGGCTTAACCAAAGCAGAATACAGTGGCACTATAACTTCCCTTGATCTAAATACTATACTTCTATTGATGCAGCCTAAAATCGCATTGGCCTTTTTAGCTGCCACATCATACTGTTGACTCATGTTCAACTTGTGATCTACTAGGACTGCTAGATCCATTTCACACGTAGTCTCATTGAGCCAGGTGTCCCCCATCTTATATCTATGCATTTCTCTCCCCCTCCCCCCCAGTGCAATTATCTTACATTTCTCCATGTTGAAATTAATTTTGTTAGCTTTGGCTCAGCTTTCTAATCTGTTAAGGTCATTTTGAATTTTCATCCTGTCATCTGGGGTATTAGCTATTCCTCCTAATTTCGTATCATCAGAAAATTTGGTAAGCATGCCCCCTATTCTTTCATCCAAGTTGAACAGCACTGGGCCCAGGAAAGAACCCTGTGGCACCCCACTGGTCACTTCTCTCCAGGATGAAGGGGAGCCATTGCTGAGCACCCTTTGGGTTCAGTCAGTTAACCAATTACTAATCCACCTAACAGTTGTATTGTCTAGCCCACATGTTATTATCTTGTTTGCAAGAATATCATGGGGGACTTTGTCAAAAGCCTTACTGAAATCAAGATATACTATGTCTACTGCATTCCCTTCATCTAGCAAGCAATTTTACCAAAAAAAGAGATCAGATTAATCTGGCATGACTTATTTTTAGAAACCCATGTTGACTTTTTGTGATTATGGCATTCCTTTCTAAGTGTTCACAGACTCTCTGTTTAATGAGACGCACTAGAATCTTTCCTGGTATTGATGTCAGACTAACTGGACAATAGCTGTTGGGATGCTCTTTTTTCCCCTTTTTGAAGATGGAGACAATGTTTACCCTCCTCCAGTCTGCTAGGACTTCTGTTCTCCAGTTCTCAAATATTATTTCCAGTGGCTCTGAGATTACATTTGCCAGTTCTTTTAATATCCTTGGATGTAGTTCATCTGGTCCTGGAGACTTAAATTCATTTAGGTTAGCCAGGTATTCCTGTACTCCCTCTTTACTTATTCTGTGCTGTATTTCCCCTATTGTGTCCTCTGCTCCATTTTCCTCAGGTTGAGCACCCTTTTCCTTTTCTGAGAACACTGAGGCAAAGAAGGTGTTGAGTAGTTCTGCCTTTTCTCTGTCCTCAGAATCTCTCTATCTTCTCTGCACAGTGGTCCTACCATTTCCTTCTTCATTCTTTTGCTACGGACATACCCCAAAAGCCCTTTTTGTTGTTCTTAACCTCTCTAGCAAGCCTGAGCTCATTCTGTGCTTTGGCTTTCCTGGCTTTACCCCTACATGTGCTAGCTATTTGTTTGAATTCCTCTTTAATGATTTTGCCCCTTTTCCATTTCTTATACATCTCTTGTTTAAAACATAGTCCAGTTGAAAGTTCTTAAGTCATCCAACCCGGTTTCTTGAGACACCTCCCATTTTTCCTTCTCATTGGAATGGTTTGAGATTGTGCCTTCAGTATCTACCTTTTGAGAAACTCCCATCCATCCTGAACTCCCTTCTCCTTTAGTATTCCTGACCATGGGATCACTCCCAGTGTTTCCCTAAGTTTATTGAAATCTGCTCTCCTAAAGTCTAGAACAGGGGTTGGCAACCTTTTTCGCCGGTGGGCCGGGAGGGGAGGGGGAATGGCGCTGGGAGCCGTCAATGGGAAAGGTTGTGCGAGACTCCGGGCGCCATTTTGGAACACAAAATGGCGCCCCAGAGGACCCCCGTGGCCGCGAAAGGCGGCGGCGGCAGGACCGGGCAGGGGTCTGACTTGGGGGTCTGTAGTAGACTCTCACAATAACATCCGTTGTTTCTTTCCCCCTTAATTTTTATCCAGATGCTCTCCACCTGATTTCCAGGATTTAAGTCCTGGACCTCTTCACAGGTGTAAACATCCCTGACATATAATGCTATTCCTCCTCCTTTCCTGTTTGGCCTATTTCTTTTAGGTTATACCCCTCTATTCCTACATTCCAATCATGAGACGTATAAGAGAATGGGTCCTCCCCACTTGCTGTCTGTGTGAGGTTTTTTGCCTCCCATTGTTAGGCCCTTGCATCATTTGCCTTGTGCCCTCTATAACATTTTGATTATTATCTCCAGCCCATGATGTACTCCTTCCTTCCAAGATACTGTCTCCCTCCCCCACATGGCTCAGTTTAAAGCCCTCCTGATCAAATGTTTGAGACTATTGGCAAAAATGTTTCTGCCAACTGGTGTGAGATGCAGCCCATCTCTTGCCAGAAGTCCACCCTCATGGAACTGCAGCCCATGATTAAAGCATCCAAATCATTCTTAGTGGCACCATCTATGGAGCCAGTTAATCACATCTTCTCTTTTCCTCTCCCTTTCTGGACCATGCCCTTCAACTTGGAGAAGAGATGAGATAACAACCTGTGCATCCAGCTCTTTCAGCTTCCTACCCAAAGCCTCATAATCCCTTCTGATATTCTGAAAGCTATATGCCTTGCAGTATCATTGGTTCCCACATGGACCAAGTGGAAAGGGTAATGGTCAGTAGGCTTGATAAGTCTTGTCAGCTTGACTGTCACATCACATCATCATATGGGCTCTGGAAGACAAACAATGAAGTCCAGGAAATAACATTTGCAAACAAGTCCATTAGCAACACCATGAGAAACCTTCTTTCTTTTTCTTTCCTATGTGAAAATATCTGCCCCCCTCCTTTGGCAGATAATATTGAATTTCCCAATAAGTCTCTGTGTTGCTGCAATTGGAAAAAACACACACCTTTAAATGCTGCTTAAAACATATCAAATGCCATCCCATTTAAAAAACAAAAACAAACGTGTGACTTTTGTTGGAGGTAAAGACCACAAAAAGTTAAGTCTCAGCCCTTTTTTCACTCTTGTTTAGGATTCTCCTGTTGTGTCTAAAATGCAGTATCCTGAAATCTAGAAAGCATATCCAGGAATAGCTGTGTTGGCCACACTGCAAACAATAACATCCAAAATCCACAAAACAGTGATACCTTTCTTCTGTTTGATTTTTTGCCCAATAAAAAAGCCAGTTGAGCTTCAAAAGCTTGTTTCATCTATTTTGTGCATTTTGGTTGGCCAATAAAGGTATCACTGTTTTGTGGATTTTGGATGTTATTGTGCTTTGCTGTATGGGCTGGGCAGCATGGCAACCCCTAGATATGATTCCTAGAGTAGGAGTCCCTCTTAGTCTCATAGCTGTTTGTGAGCTTTTCTCCCTCCCCCCCCAAGAGAAATAATAATAATAATAATAATAATAATAATAATAATAATAATTTTATTTATACCCCGCCTTTAGCTGAGGCTATCAAGGCAGCTTATATTAAAAATACAATCCCACAAATTGTAACAAACATGTAACCCCCCCTTAAAATTACAATTAAATCACATCAGCATAAAATCTAATATTTTAAACACCAATAAAACAATAACACAGTAAGATAATAAAACAATAAAGCTAAAACACCCCCAGGTTACAACAGGGGCAAGGTAACACCTCGGAAAAACCGTATTAGGAGGAAAAGGGGCATCTAATGGGGGAGGATCAGGTATCAAACTAACTTTCTTCCGGATAAGCCTGCCGGAAGAGATCCATCTTGATGGCTTTTTTATCTGACAGATCTCCTCCGGCAAGGCATTCCAGAGTCTGGGAGCAGTGGTGGAAAATGTTTTCTGGGAGGTTGCCATCAATCTAGTTCTTGTTGACTGAAGAAGCTTCCTCCCAGAGGACCTGAGGGAATGGGGCAGATTATATGGGAGAAGGCGATCCTTTAGGTAAGTTGGACCCAAGCCATGTAGGGCTTTAAAGGTCATTACCAACACCTTATACTGTGCTCGGAAGCCAATGGGCAGCCAGTGGAGAGATTTTAGAATCAGTGTAATGTGATCACTCCTAGATCTTCCGGTGATCAGCCTGGCTGCCATGTTTTGTACTAATTGCAGTTTCCGAGTTAGGTATAAGGGTAGCCCCATGTAGAGTGCATTACAGAAGTCGAGTCGTGAGGTTACCAGTGCATGTACTACGGTCTCTTGGTCCCTTATTTCCAGGAATTGGCACAGCTGGCGTATCAGTCGAAGCTGATAACAGGCACTCCTGACTGTCGCATTCACCTGATCTGTCATGTGAAGCGACGAGTCTAGGAGCACCCCCAGACTGTGGACACAGTCCTTAATAGAGAGCATGACCCCATCAAGAACTGGCGGTCGCAACCCAGTCTCTGGTTTAGGGGCCCCTACCGTAAGTACCTTACCTCCGTTTTGTCTGGATTCAGCTTGAGTCAGTTTTTCCTCATCCAGACCATTACCGCTTCGAGGCATTGACTGAGGGGAGAACTGCCATCTGCCGTCCCCACCTTTGCTAAGCTCTTCCAAGTGGCTAGAATTCAGAGATATAGGTTTAATTTGCATTACAGAAATAATGCAGTTCAACACTGCTTTAACTGCCATGTCTCAATTCTATGGAAATCTGGGATTTGTAGTTTTGTGAGCCATGTAGCCTCTCTCAGGGAGCTCTAGTTTGACAACAGACTGCAAACCCCAGAATTCCATAGCATTGAGCCATGGCAGTTAAAGTGGTGTCAAATTGCATTAATTCTGCAGCCCATTCACCGGCTTTCCAGGACTTTCCAGGACAATGGCTCTGTTTAAATATTTGAAGGGATGTCATATTGAGGAGGGTGCTAGCTTGCTTTCTGCTGCTCCAGAGAATAGGACCCAGAACAATGGATGCAAGCTACAGGAAAAGAGATTCCACCTCAACATTAGGAGGCACTTCCTGACAGTGAGAGCTGTTTGAAAATGGAACACACTCCCTCAGAGTGTGGTGGAGTCTCCATCTTTGAAGGTCTTTACCAGGGGTCATCAACCTTTTTTGCTGGTGGGCCGGGAGCGGGGGGAAATGGCACTGGGGCTGGTGTGCGCGCTTGCGCGTGTGCTTCCCCCCACACGCATGCACACGACTCCCACCATCGTGCGCATGCGCGTGCGTGTGTAGGGTGCCATTTTGGCGGCCACGGGGGTCCCCCAGGAGGGCTCCCTCGCCCACCCTGGGCCTTGGAGAGGCCCTGTGTGGCTGCGGGAGTCCCCCAGGAGGGCTCCCTCGCCTGCCCCGGGTCTCGGAGAGGCCGAGCACGGCTGCGGGGGTCCCCCAGGAGGACTCCCTCACCTGCCCCGGGCCTCAGAGAGGCCGAGTGTGGCTGCGGGGGGTCCTCTGGAGCACCATTTTGGAACACAAAATGGCACCCCGGAGGACCCCCGCAGCCACAAAAGGCGGCAGCGGCGGCAAGACCGGGCAGGGGCCGGTCGGCAGACTTCTGCAGGCTGGGTGCGGCCCACGGGCCGTAGGGTGCTGACCCCTGGTCTTTACAGATGGTAGGATGGCCATCTGTTGGGGATGCTTTGATTTTGAGTTCCTGCATGGCAGGGAGTTAGACTGGATGGCCCTTGTGGTTTCTTCCAATTCTATGATTCTATGATATAGCCCCCTTTTTTTCCCAAACACACACACACAAACACATTTGTACTGGGGAGGGAAAAGGAGGAAAGGATAGCTCCAGTCCATTAGCATGCAACTAAGAGGAACGAAATACTCTGGACCTTAAGAAAGGATACTCCCCTTTTTCAAACAAACACATACAAGCATTTCTATGGGGGCGGGGAGCTGGAGGGAAGGACAGCTCCAGTCCCAAGCAAGCAAAAAGTTCCACTATGCATGCAGAATCACCACACACTTCCCAGGACACAACAAAGCCTCCTAGCTGCTCCAAGCCTCTGCTTGCTTCCTTTCCCTTCCCTCCTCTAGGCTCTGGGTCTGGCACATCTGTACAGTACTAACCAGAGCTTCAAGGGCGGGATCCAGATGAATTTTTCTTGAGGTTTCACTCCTGCCTTCAGGAATCTGAGACATGCTGCTTTTTAAAGACTTCAGCCCTGGGTTTTCACAGTTTTTCAGCAGCAATGGTAACCCTACTTGCAACCCCCATCCCCACAATTCCCAGCCACCACCTTCCCCCCCCCCAGTGCCCCCATGTGGCTCTTTTTACCCTCAGCATCCCACTGAAGCTTTCCAATACCCCCGGGGGGGGGCACTACCACCCACTGTGGGGATCACTGGGCTAGCTGTTCCGATTTACCAGGGAGAGTCCTGATCAATCATCTTACTTTTTCGGCTACTTTTAAAATTTCCCGATTTCTCTCTCCTCCTCAACCTCCCACTTTCCACCTTTGTCCTCAATATTCTTCAATTGCTGCAAACTAAGGGGGGAAGCAGATGGGCGGCCCTGGGCTGCCCCGGGAAACAGAGGATTGAGGCTGAGGCTGCCGGATGCATCGACCCTAATTCTCCCGTTTACCGACCCAAGAGCCACCACATGGCTCTTCTGTGTCCCTTTCAGCACAGCATGCCAAGACGCTGCGCTGGGAGGATGTTCTGACAGTGCACGCTGTGTGTAACAGCATGCACCATCAGAACATCCTCGGGGAGCGGTTGGGGTGGCCGCCGTGCAGCTACCCCTCTCCTTCTCTGCCTCGACGGTGCAAAGCGCAAAGCACCATCTGTAGAGGCCCTAAGTTCAAAGTGCAAAAGTGGTCTCCATTCAATTAACTTTGCAGACGGGAGAGGAGAGGAGAGGAGGGGGAGCATGAAGTAAAGCCTACTGAACCTTGAATCTGAAATACCTGCAGACAGGTGAGAGGTTATAATTCTAATTTTGTTGTATTTGTAACTCTCGAGAGCCAGCATGGTTTGAATGTTGGACTATGACTCTGGAGAGCAGGGTTCAGATTCCCATTTGGCCATGGAAACCCACTGGCTGACCTTGGGCACATCACTCTCGCAGCTTCAGAAGAAGGCAAAGGCAAACAACCTATGAACAAATCTTGCCAAGAAAATTTTGTAAATAAGTCACCATAAATTAGAAATGACTTGAAGGCACACTACAATAACAATTTGTAACTTACCTTTCCTATAAGGAGATCAAGCTAGTAGATAATAGTCCGTTAGTCCCCCCTCCACTTATTCTCACAACACTGTGAGTCAGTCAGGTTGAGGGTGAGGTGAGAGACAGTGGTCCAAAGTCACCTGGGGAGGTTCGTGATTTACTGGGGATGGGATCACTCAAGTGCCAGTTTAACATTTCAACAACAACATGACTGGCTCTCATTCTGGTTGTAACTAGGCTTGCTGCTACTCAGTGTGCATGACACTATGTTAAGAAAACATAACCTCCCTGCATTGTGAAGCACAAGAAGAACAGAAAAGTAAATCAAAATACAATGCCAACCATCTTCTCCTCAATATCTGAGCTAAATTACCTCCTGAGCAGTTAATTCAAGGAATCAAATCACAGGTAATGCTCACTTTTGCTTATTTGACCATTAAAATAGCTGGGTGTAGTAGACAATAAATGGTGGTCCCCAAGTGAAGGAGATACCAAATAGGGAAAACAATACCATTTATTAAAGTAACATTTCTTGCTGTAGCAGCACAAAAATCATTGGGAGGCATGGTAACAAGTCGAAGATGGCATGGAATCAGGTTGCCACAGATTAATGTGTAGATTTATGACATTGGTAGCATTTGTTTTTATTATTTGCCATCCAGTCAACTTCAACTTATGGTGGCCCTATAAATGAGAGCCCTTCAAGAATCCTGACCATCAACTGCCTTTGTTTGCATATTTTCCAACATTTCACAGATTAAAACCAAGACATATATAGACAAACAACATCAGAGTATGATCATGATGGCAAAGACTATTAATAAGGAAGAACACACAAGCTGACAAGATGTCTCGGGAGGTGTGTTGTCTCCCTGGGGCAAAGATCCGAGATGTGACAGAGAGGCTGACAAGACTGGTCAAGCCTACTGACCAATACCCCTTTCTTTTGGTCCATATGGGAACGAATGACACAGCAAGACACAGCCTTCAGAACATCAAAAGGGATTACAAGGCTCTAGGCAAGAAGCTGAAAGAAATGGAGGCATAGATTGTCATCTCGTCTCTTCTGCCAGTTGAAGGGCATGGTCCAGGAAGAGAGAGGAAAATAGCAGATGTCAACAATTGGCTCCACAGATGGTGTCGACGAGAACGATTTGGATTCTTAGATCATGGGCTGCGGTTCCATGAGGGCGGACTCCTGGCAAGGGATGGGTTGCATCTCACGCCAGTTGGAAGAAACGTTTTTGCCAACAGTCTCAAGAATTTGATCAGGAGGGCTTTAAACTGAGTTATGTGGGGAAGGGAGACAGCGTCCTGGAAGACAGAAGGACTGGAAAAAATAGTCAAACTGTCATAGAGCAAACAAGGCAAACAGTACAGGGACCCAACAGTGGGAGGCAAAAAAACGTGCACAGGCAGCATGTAAAGGGGACATATGGTCTTAGATGTCTCTACACTAATGCACAGAGCATGGGAAATAAGCAAGATGAACTTGAACTCCTAGCACAACAAAGCAAATATGATATAATAGGCATCACTGAAACCTGGTGGGATTCAACACGGAGAAATGTAAGGTACTGCACTTAGGGCGGAAAAACAAAAAGCACAGATATACAATGGGGGACACCTGGCTGAATGAGATGTGTGAAAGGGATCTAGGAATCCAGGTGGACCACAAGTTGAACATGAGTCAACAGTGCGATGCAGCAGCTAAAAAGGCCAATGCAATTTTAGGCTGCATCAGTAGAAGTATAGTGTCTAGATCAAGAGAAGTAATAGTGCCACTCTATTCTGCTTTGGTCAGGCCTCACCTGGAATACTGTGTCCAGTTCTGGGCACCACAATTCAAAAAGGATGTGGAGAAACTGGAGCGTATCCAAAGGAAAGCAACTAAAATGGTGAAGGGTCTGGAAACCAAGCCCTATGAGGAACGACTTAGGGGGCTGGGGATGTTTAGCCTGGAGAAGAGAAGGCTGAGAGGTGATATGATAGCCGTGTTTAAATATTTGAAGGGATGTCATATTGAGGAGGGAACAAGCTTGTTTTCTGCTGCTCCAGAGACTAGGACCCGAAACAATGGATGCAAGCTCCAGGAAAAGAGATTCCACCTCAACATTAGGAGGAAATTCCTGACAGTAAGGCAGTTCGAGAGTGGAACACACTCCCTCGGAGAGTAGTGGAGTCTCCTTCCTTGGAGGTCTTTAAGCAGAGGCTGGATGGCCATCTGTCGGGGATGCTTTGATTGGGAATTCCTGCATGGCAGGGGGTTGGACTGGATGGCCCTTGTGGTCTCTTCCAACTCTGATTCTATGATTCTATGATTCAAAGTGCAGCAAATGGACAGAGTGAAAGAGACCACAATAAGATTGGGTGACACAATCCCATGCCAAGCCTTTTACTCAAAAGTATTACGTGCAACTGAGTTTGGAGAGGATTATTATCAAGTATGGTAGCACTTGATTGGAGCTTAGGTCCTCTCTTAGCAAGATTTAGAGCAGTGGTCCCCCAATTTTTTTGGCCTACTGCCCCTTTCCTCTTGAGTGACAATCCTGGTACACAGACACACACACCACATATTTATTGATATTAGGTCTACCATTCTACTGCATATTCAAAACAACCAATATTGGTTGCTGCTTCCTTTGTCATCTAGTCATCCTGGGAGCAACAACCAAGTAACATTCTAACAACAGGCTTCTGCTTCAGGAGTAAAGAGGAAGAAGAATCCCTGTATTCCTCTTGTACCCCACTCCCAAAGCTGGAGACTACTGTCTCCTATTCTAACAACCGTCTTCTACTTCAGGAGTTCAGAAGAGGAAGAATCCCTGGATTTCTCCTGCACTTGACTCATGAAGTTGGAGTCTCTTGCGTGAATGGGAGACAGCAGCTTCCGGCTTCAGGAGTTAGGATGACAAAGAAATTGTTTAGAAGTTGTTTATGTCACAACTCTTGCCATTACATTCAGTGATATACAGATTTATTAATGTGTAACACTAGTACAAAAAACATTACTAATGATTCTGTATGGTCTGATAGGGAGGAGGTTGACACCATGAGTTGACACAATGAGTTATTGCATGAAGTAGCACCAATCCTAGTGACACCATTGCCCTGTAGCAAAGGCCAGCGCAGGCAGGAGGCCTCTTAGGGGGGATGCAGACGGGCGGCCCTGGGCCTCACCGGGAAGCGGAGGATTGAGACCGAGGCTGCCGGACACCTCGGCCCCGATCCTCCCTTTCGCCACCTGCAAAAGGAGCGTTAAAATAGTGCTCCTTCCGCAAGCCGCAAAAGGGGTGCCACAAAAGCCGTGGTGTGCCTCTTTGGCATCTCTTCTGGCTCAGTGTGTGCGGATGCTGAGCCAGAAGGACGTCATCAGAGCAACCGTCGTGTGGATGAGCCGTCGCTCCGATGACGTCCTCAGGAAGGGGATGGGGCACCCAGCATCCGGCTGCCCCTCCCCTTCCTTGCCTCCAACACACTGCAAAGGGCCCGTCTGCAGAAGCCCTTAGTTGCTGCTCAGCTCAGTTGCTGCTCCCAGGGTGATCAGGTGCAAAGGGAGAAGCTTCTCCCTGGCAAGGAAGGACTCTCAATCCTTCATCAGGGTGGACAGGGTGTGTAGGGGTTTATAAAAGTCACATGCTCTGGACTGGAGACTAGCATGAATGGGGAAAGGGAGAGATTTTAACTACTGGATCTGCTCTAAGGCAAAGGACTCGTTCCAAGAATTGACCCCAGATACTCCTCCCCATCCTTCCCCAGAGACATGCCTTCCACACACAGCTTCTAGTGTCTCCCCCCAGCAAAAAAACATTGTTTCTTCTGTACCTCTTCTCTTGGCCTGTCCAACAAAAGAAAGCATAAACAGCAGTGTAACTCTGACTTGCCAGCTGAGTCCTGGCAAAACTCACAAAGCTTAAGCAGGTATCACTATAAACTGGAAATGACTTAAAGGCACACAAGAACAATGCAGGGTCATTGTTCCAAGCAAATTCAAATTACTCTCCAACCCTACTCTCTCATGGGTGTTTTAAAGTTAAAATAGTGGCGTCTTAAAACTTGAACATGGCTTATCCATATACTACAGCGCTAAAAATTTCAAATTTCTCACAGCAAAACCAGAACTTGGTATGATGATGATGGCGATAATGATAATAATAATAGTAGCAGGAACAACAACAAAAGTTGCTGTTGGACTGCCTCTCCCTGAGTCCCCCAGCCAGCATAGTCAAAGGCCATGAAGACTGGAAGATGCAGTCTCCTAAAAAGTGACATTTCCAAGCTCTAAATGTAATCCAGGGTTTGGCTCTGGAAAATGCAAAGCTTACAGATGTGTACTGTGATGAATCTGAGGATGAGGGAGGCTTTCTCTATACAGACTGTTGTAACAGGGAGCGTCTTAACACTCTGTCAGACCATAAAATGCTGATTCATGATGTAAAGTCATTGTGACACAGGAGAGGTACCACCAGACTGCTAATCACACCACGGGCCCAGGATTGACAGCGTGGATTAACAATTGTCAACAGCATGCAGGAGACATGGGGGAAATCAATGGTTGTGAATATCTTTGTGATCTGGAGACCGTGATACATGTACAGCAAGGTCAGCAGGCTAGCTGGATGGATTGTAATCAGGAGCTTTACTCAGACTAGAAACGAGGAAACAGAACAAACGCACACACACACTGTTCCAGGCATAATGTCCTTGGAGACTGGGGAGGGGGAGGATTTTGAAAGAGGGGGAAAACCCAATGCTTAATTCACATTGGCTGCTTTACAACAGGCTTCCTAACTTGGCAGGTATGCTCTTCGGATCCCATCACCCCAAGGCAGCATTGGGCATGCTAGCTAAGGATGATGGGATTTCTACACATTGGGACTGTACTACATCTGGAAGGTTGGATGTTGACTCCCTTAAAAAGCAGTCTTAAAGAAATCCTGCTCCCTTTCTACATTTATTACATTGTTTGAACCCCTAGGAAACATTACCCTTAAATCCCCTTTCCCCACTAGTACTCCTCCTCCATTACTACCTTGTAGCCCTCCCCAACCATGGTATATACACCTCCATTTTAAGGCAACTGGGCCTGTGTCGGAGCTCCAAAACGTTACATTATCGTACTACAGTTTCCATAATCCTGCACTCAGTATGGCTGGTCAATTCTATAAGTTGGACTTGAAAAACCAATATTTCCAAGTCGTGCTCCTGCTGCAAGTTACATGTTTTTTAAAAATATTTTAAAAATATTTTATTAAGCTTTGACATTCACTGATAAGTAAAATAAGCATCACATTCATCTTCTTTACATATATCTATAAATCTTTTACAAGTTTTTTTTTCTTGTTCCAATATAGGAGATTATCGCAGCACTAATTAAACTGACGTACCTGAGCTGGTTTACAATTTAAAACAGGCGGCATCCTGATCTTATCACAAGGATTTTGCCACCGAAATAGCTGCCTTGGTCCAGCCCAGGTCCAACCCTGCTCCCAGGGCCACTCTGGTGGCCATTTCCTTAAACCGGAAAACTCCCAGCTTTGAAAAAAGCCGTACTGAGTGGCCCTGGGAATGGGGCTGGACCTGGGCTGGACCAGGGCAGCGATTTTGGCAGCAAAATCCTTGTGATAAGATCAGGATGCCGCCTGTTTTAAATTTTAAGCCGGCTCAGATAGGCTGGTTTAATTAGCACTGTACTGCAATAATCTCCATACATTAATTCTTGTTTCTTTTCATTCATTCTCCTCCCCTTTCACAGATTTTCATTCATTCCATTTCCTTCTTTTAACTTCCTTGTTTTTGTTATTAGAGTTACATCTTGCTATTATTTGTATTACTGATATTTCTACAATTCGTTCTCGCTGCAAGTTATATGTGACCATGCTCTTCCTTTCTGTAATCCCTGTGGAATCACAGGCCACATTTTGGAAAAACCTTTGGAACAAGGATGGCCTGCCTCCGGCCTTCCAGAAGTTGTTGAACCTCAGTTCCCATCAGTCCTAGCCAGTGTGTCCAATGATCAGCAGTGAGAGTCATAGCCTAATCATATCTGGAGAGTTACAGATCCCACTCCTGGCCTAGATGTAGGATTGTTACAGAGCAGACATATATGCATCACTCTGAGCAGCAAGTTCTGGGGACATTCTCTTAACTTCACAAAACACTGCCTTTTAGGAGTGTTTCAAAGACAATAGTTGTGGAGAAAGGGGGAGTGGAGGGGAATGGGGTTAAGCCAAAACAGAATGCTGTTTCTCTATAGTGAAATGTTAAAATCTAAGATAAGATCACATAACTTGCAATGTAGTGCCACAGACTGGAGCCTTGGGGTGCATCTACACTACAGGGAGCCCTGGTGGTGCAGTGGTTAAATGCTTGTACTGTAGCCACTCACTCACTAACCACAAGGTTGTGAGATCAATACCAGCCAGGGGCTCTGGGTCAACTCAGCCTAGCATCCTTCCAAGGTCACTAAAATGAATACCCAGCTTGTTGGGGGCAATTAGCTTACACTTCGTAAACTGCTTAGTACATCAGTAAGTGGTATAGAAATGTACTTGCTATTGCTACTTGCTATAGGGAACCCTTGTAGTGTAGTGGTTTCATCCCACAAGGCTCCAAGGTTGACTCATCCTTTCGTAAGTTAGTAACATGAGTACCCCATTTGCTGGGGGCAATTGGCTTGCAGATTGTAAACTGCTTAGAGAGAGAGCTTAGTTAACTATGCAGTGGTATAGAAATGTAAAGTGCTATAAAAATAATGCAGTTTGATGCCAGTTTAATTGCCAAGGCACGATCCCACAGAATCCTGAGATTTGTAGTTTTGTGAGGCACCAGCACTCTTTGGCAGGGAAGGCTAAAGACCTTGTAAAACTATAAATCTCAGGATTCCACAGGAAGGAGCTACAGCACTTAAAGTGGTGTCAACTTGCATTATTTCTACAGTATAGACACACTCTTAGGGGGGCTGCAGACTGCCAGAAATAGTGCAAATTGAGTCCACTTTAAGGGTTAGGGTTAGGGTTAGGGTTAGGGAATCATGGGAACTGTATTTTATTGTGGCACCAGAGCTCTCTGACAGAGAAGGCGCAAAGCCTCAGGGAAGAAAAAAACAACAATTCCCATGATTCCCTAGCACTAACCCTAACCCTAAAAGTGGACTCAATTTGCACTATTTCTGGCAGTCTGCAACCTCCCTTAGTGTGCACCCAAAGGGACCTCTCTGTACTGTATTCTGTATGGCCCATTTGCTTAAGCTTAAGAACTTGCTGATGAATTAATATTATACACATAGACCTAAATACCCTGAAGGCACCATGTCCAGACTGAACTTGGTAGCTAAGGTAGCTAAGGAGGGTCAGTCCTGGTCAATACTTGGATAGGAGACTGCAAAGGAATACCAGGTCCTATAGGCTATATATCCATGATGGTGAACCTATGGCACATGTGCCAGAGATGGCATGTGAAGCCATTTTCCCTGGCACATGCAGGGCAGGGAGAAGAAGGAAGAGGCATGTGCCTGTTCCTCCTCCTTCCTGGCCATCTCAGGCCTTCAGCTGCCTTTCTGGAGGCAGCTGAAGGCCAGGGATGGTGTGGGGGAAGGAGGAGGAATAGGTGCGTGCCTGTTCCCCTTCTCCCCCCCCCGCCCCCCCCCCCAGCCTTCAACTGTCTCTGGAGAGGCAGCTGAAGGCCCAGGAGGGTGGGGGGAAGAAGTTCCACCCCAGAAGTCCTGCCCCCAGCACCGGTTAACACCCGGTGTCGGAAGGCCTTTTAGTTTGAGCACTCAGCCCTTAAAAGGTTTGGTATCAGAAAGCTGGGATCCAAGAACATTTGCAGAGCCCTGTCTCTCCATTCCTGCATTACTGTAAGAAAGGAAAGGGTGGTCTTCCATTTATATGAGTAGCAGATACTCTCCCCACCTCTCTCACTGTATGTGTGTTTAAAAACATAAGCATTTATAGTATCATGGAAAATGTTAGTATTAATTTTCATCATTTCAGATAAAAAATGATCTTCCTACACTTCAAACACATTATGATGCATTGATCAGCAGGGGGTACAGACAGTTGTAATCACCTTGAGTTAATGATCTTGGGTTGGTTCCCCCCTAAAAAAAACACTTACCACTAGTTCAATTTATTGTACAACAGAAAGCGATGCTTGGAAAAGAGGTATGGGGAGAGAAAAATCTATTGGTATCACTCCTGAGCTGCCAGGCAGTGACCCAGGCACTGTATTAACAAAACAAGCTAACTGCATGCCACCCTTAAACCTTATGCTTCTACAGTAACCCCTTTTCCATGAGATAATGCCTTCGCTGAGATTGTCATGTATTTCTCTCCCATATGTTCTGGACCAAGATGCTCTGGACCAGGCCTCAATGATTCCTGCCCTCCAATCAGCACTAACCAGAAAGCTAGATATATTTTTAACAAAACACACTCATATATTTTAACAGGGGGGCCTTTCACACTACACAACTGATTTCACTTTAATGACCATGGCTTCATTATCCTGTGAAATCCTGGGATTTGTAGTGTGGAGAGGCCCACTCAGCCATAGGAACCCACTGGGTAACCGTGGGCAAGTCACACACTTTCAGTCCCAGAAAGCCCAGTGATAGGTTCGCCTTAGGGTCGCTATGAGTCAGAAACAATTTGATGATAAACAACAACAACAACAACAATAACAACAACAACAACAGCAACATGCAGTGCTTCTGAAGCTACCTGATGTGGGGGACTGGCATTTTTTTTCCTATTGTGCAAGGGACTGGTTCTGTATTGCACCCACTGGCTACAACTGTGGACGTTATCACACTGGGGTCTCAAAGCGGCAAGAAAGCGGCAAGAAAGTGGAATGGAATCAATCCAGAACCATACCGAAATGGACCCGGCAAGACGGAAATCGTTATCAGACGCAACTGGAATCATTGCGGAATTGACGATGCCGCGATGGTTCCGCTCTGGGGACCCGTATCTCCTGTTCACACACAAGTGGAAAGATCCCTTCCACAACCCTCGCTCTTCTATGGGCTTGGGCTCCGAAGCGACCACTTCAGAGGCCAAGCCCAGGCCGGAGTTAAAGGGACAGCGCGTCCCTTTAACCCTGGCCTCACTGCTTTATGGGCTTGGGCTCCGAAGCGACCGCTTCAGAGCCCAAGCCCATAGGAGAGCGAGGCCGGAGTTAAAGGGACGCGCGCTGTCCCTTTAACCCCGGCCTCGCTCTTCTATGGGCCTGGTCGCCGTTCGTTCGGCGACCAAGCCCATAGAAGAGCAAAGAGGCCAGGGCTAAAGGGGCGCGCTGTCCCTTTAACCCAGGCATGGCTCTTCTATGGGCCTGGTCGCCGCTTCGGCGACCAAGCCCACAGAAGAGCAAAGAGGCCAGGGCTAAAGGGACGCGCTGTCCCTTTAACCCAGGCATGGCTCTTCTATGGGCCTGGTCGCTGTTCGTTCGGCGACCAGGCCCATAGAAGAGCAAAGAGGCCGGGGCTAAAGGGACGCGCTGTCCCTTTAACCCCAGCCTCGCTCTTCTATGGGCTTGGTCGCCAAAGCGACCGCTTCGGCGACCAGGCCCATAGAGCAGCGAGACCAGCCCCAGCCTCGTTCCACGATACGTGTTCATACATACGGCGAAAGCTGCATCATTCCGGCATCATTCTGGCCGCGCAATTCTAATTCCTCAAGATACCCGGAATTCAAAAGAACTGAAATGATGCCGGAAGGATGCAGGGATGATGCAGGGAAGGGGGGGGCTATGTGCGACGTCGTGTGAACACACGGAAAAAAGAACCGGAATGGTGCAGGAATGATGCAGGATTCTTTCTGCTTTAGGGCCAGTGTGATAACGTCCTTAGTCTTTCTTTCCTGCAATCTCACAGTGCACTGGTAGCCAATGGCTTGCAGATTGCCACTGGTTTATGCACCACCACTTTGAATAGCACCACACTAGAGCTCTCTGGCAGAGAATGCTAAATACTTTATGAAACTACAAAAAGATAAAATATATCTAGCAACATACCATAGGAATACAGAACTAGAAATACTCCATACTCAACCTAGTAAGACCAAACCAATCCATGGATGTTTCAAAGGGGACACTGGACTATTCCATTTTTACAATCTCCTTGAGAGACCAAGCATTATGCTTGCAGACATAGTGAAGAGCTGACACTTGGTCCTGAAAAAGAGTCCAAACATGTGTGGAAAAAGTGAGCTTCCAGAATAAATCAGATCCTCGTACATGTAGCTTAAAGCCCAAAATCTGCCCATGTACCTTTAAAACTACCTTCTGACTTATGGGAACCACAAATATGTCCTCCCCCTCACTTTCATACCTCCTGACTGTCTTGATGTGTCAAGGACAGTCCCAATTAATCCTCTGCCATCCCATTTTTTCAGATGCTTTGAAATCTCCCTGTTTCTCTCTATTGCTCCCACTTCTCTCCTTTATTCTCAGCTTCCTGTAGTTGCTGCAAACTGAGTGCAAAGTACAAAAGTAGGACAGTGTTGGACTACAGCTGAAGTCTTTCCTAGTTTGTCTGTTCTTTCCCATTAATAACTTTGTAACCTGTGTGCTGATTTTAATATTAGAAGGTATACATTTCCACCCCTGCATTCACCATCGTGCTCCCCCTTCTCCTTTGCCAAAGTAGAGTTGTGGTAGTGGGGAAAAACAACAGCATAGCAAAGAGATTTGAGCATTGGACAACAACTCTGGAGGCCACAGTTCAAATCCCAACTCAACCATAGAAATCCACTGGGTGATCGTGGGCAAGTCATGCTCTCTCAGCCTCAGAGGAAGGCGAAGGCAAAAACCCCTCTGAACAAATCATGCCAAGAAACTCTTGTAACCAAGAAACCCTTGTAAATTCGTTTTAGGGTCCCCATAAGCCAGAAATGACTTGAAGGCACACAACAACAATGGAGAAGAGGGAGGAAGGAGAACTGAATGAGGAGGAAAGGGCAGGAAAAACAGCCCAGTGAAAAGACAGGAGGGAAATGTTTGGCTTGTAAGCAGGCACCTGTGCAGTGCTTAGAAAATGTCATTTCCCTACAGAAGTTGTACTTCAAACAAGGCACTTTTCCAAGCTCTGTATCATGTAAGGTTCACATCACCACTGCCAGGATCGTCCATTCTTTTTCTTCATATATATGACTGACATTGGTCTTACACTCATTGCAATTTTTTTTACCACTGTCTAAATATTAGTGAGAGAGAGAGAGAGAGAGAGAGAGAGAGGTCACCAGCAACCAGATGGTGGCAAAATAGCTTTTACTATCTAGGAGCTCCGTATAACCCCAGCCCTGGCCTCTGTTGTATTAGCTCATGATCTTGTCCTTCTGTATGCACAGAAGCCTCCCAGTCCTGACCCAGAGAGCCTGATTAATTACAGAGCAAGCCATTAATATTCACGGCTAATTAAAGATCCTTATCGTGACTAATTCAGCTTATTCTACATACTTGGATCAGAGACCACAGGCCCTCAGGGACCAAGGACACAGCGAGAGAATGATATCAAAGCCTGAGAGCCTGGCACTATTAGCTCAGCCTTCCCCAATCTGGTACCTTCCAGATGTTTGTGGGCATATAGATTCTAGAGGGTTGAAATCCACCACATCTGGAAGGCAGTGGGGTGGGGAAGGATGAACCAGGATGGGGGATAACCTGAGGCTTTCTGGGGAATGGGAGTGAAGGAGAGATCATGGATTTGGAAATGCCAAGTGGGAGGCTGGCAATGAAGCAGTGGGACAATGTCAGGAGGTAAAAATGAGGATTACCAGGGCTGATAGGAGAGTAGGGGTGAGGAAAGTGTTGCCCTCCAGATGTTGCTGGACAGATTGCCTTTTTAAAAGGTTGCAGGACTTGTCCCACAGTCCTAGCCAATGGTGAGGGATAATTGGAGTGGCCACACAGAAAGGTGTAAAGCATGAGTTGGAATCACTTGGTGCTCCAGATATTGCTGGACTGCAGATCCCAGCAGCCCTAGCCATCATAGCCAAAGACAAGGGGTTATGGGAGCTATTATATAGAAAAGTCTACAGCATAACTGGGAATGATATGGTACTTCAAATACTGGACGGAAACGTCCAGCATAGCCAGTGCTAATAGATGACAAGACTGTACAGTACAAAAACATCTGGAGGGCTGGGTGATCCCAATCCTGATGCAGGCATTTCACATCCCTATATTAGATAAAGGCAGATTTTGAACTCTCCTGTGTACCTGAAAGTGCTATTTGAGGTAAGGAGCAAGGCATAGAGAAGCCTGGAAGGAGCAAAATCCTGGCATGGGATGTTGTTCTCTTCGTTCGTGAAGTTCCTAAGTGGTTCTTACCACTGGCACCCTCCAAGCCTCTACCTCCTCCAGGCACAGGGAGTTATGAAATGGTGGGAGCTGGCACTTGGAAGGAGCACTGGGGCGGTCTTCCCTCTTAAGTTCCTGTTACACAAATGAAAGGTTTTTAGTCGGAAAGACTCTGAGAGAGTAATACATCTGGCGTATTGATCGCAGGCCAGGGACCAAGGCACGGCTTAAACAGTAATTGATTTCCAGCCGCCGAGCCGTGTTGGGGAACATTGATTTAACAGCACTGCAGACACTGCTACTAATCTGATTAAAGTCTTTAGCAGGAATGTTATTCTAAAGAAACACGGGCAGAGTTGGGGAAGGGGGGAGTGAGTGAGAAGAAGCCAAGGGGCATCATGGCCTGGGGGAGGTGGCAGCAGGAAGGACTCTGAGGGGAAAGAAGGGAAGAAGGGACCTGGTTAACAGACCTGTCTCATCAGCCACAGGCAGGGCAGCTCCAGCCCAAAGGAGAATCCACTGGGACACGCATATGTGCGGATGACTCAAGCCACTCTGTCTCCTGGGTCCCTGGCACCCATGCTCAACCTTCAGGGTTTCAGAGTCCCCCACACATTAGCCTCTTGAAAAGTGACTCAACTCTTCTCTTGATGGACAAGAGACTAGAGAATAATCCTGAGGATGCCTTTTCTGCACTTGCTCAAAACAAGCCTTGGTCCTCAAATAAAAGCTGAAGTGTTCCCACAGCTGAAGAAGCAGCAGACAGCTGGTAAAAGAGGCTATATCACAATATCTTCCTGATGCCTTCTAGCTTCTACTAATGATGCGTCTGTGCCTGGATCATAAGTGGTTTCATCTTTCAAAGCCAGTCAGAGGCCCTTTACATGATTACATCAACATGATGGGAACTACTTTTCCATGGAGTTCATATCACTGCCAGGGCTCAAAATTGACAGCCTGAATTCAAAGGCCCACAATGGCATGGGTGAGGTTGGTTGCATGGGTCTTTCCCATAGAACCCTACCAGCCTAGCATAGACTGGTGTGTGTATGTGTGTAGTTTCACAGGAGTGAAACTGTTCTTGATGCAAGGATTCCACCTGGCATCTTCAGCTCTCTGACTTGTCTTTTGAGTCCTGTAACTATGAAGGAAATGGAGGAGACATCTTTTGAGGCTATGTGTCCATAACTAGAAAGGAAAAGAAGAAGGAAATACACCAGTCATACCACTACATGATGGCATAGGTCTTGTCTAGAGGACCCATCTTGGTTTTTGTTTGTTTGTTGTCCCATATTTCTCTTGATATGGGACTCAAAGAGGGTCATAATCTATGCTATCTGGTTGACATACTCCAGGAAGCTCCATGTTTGAGTGTGCAGGTGTGGACAGGCATGTATAATATATCAGGTGCAGTGGGACGCAGAAGACATCCCGGTGTGTTCATTCCATCTATCATCCCCACTTCTGGAACATATTGTAACAGGTCCCAATTAACTTTGTTGAACAAGCATGTACTTAAAAGCAAGATCCCAATGTTTCCCACTTTCCCCATCATCTCTGTGTCCCCATAGCTCTAGACTAGCCTGCTGTCCTGGCCTGGTGTTATTGCTCTGCACTGATTTAAATCAAAGCAATTTAAGTCCCTAATTTAAATCACCAAGAGAAGAGATGGAATTAAATCATTGATTTAAATCAGGTTTCCCATTTGTACTCCAGCTATTTCCTAAACAAACATGCATACTAATTGGTTGATATAAACATTAAAAAAATGTTGATTTACAACTAAACAGAGACTTTATGTTACCTAAAAGGTAATCCAGGCTCTTTGCTCATGCAATCCACGTGCATTTGCAATGCAGCATTAAAATCTATTTAGAGAAGGGGCAATTGATTGCACACTTTGAAAATACCTCTGTGCTTAAACTCCTGGATCCAAGCCTTGTCCCCATTTCAGATAAATTCATTTCCACAACTACTTCTTTTTCTCCCCATTTCATCTGTGTTTCTGCCCTTCAGATACACACAGCTATCCTTAGATACCAAAATAGGAATGTAGTTCTGTCACTGGGTTTAAGAACCAATTTGTATCTGCACGGGTTTGAACCCCAGTTTATTAAAGAATTCAGTGGTAGGCTGCATACCTTGCATGAAGAAGGTCTCTGGTTCACTTCCTCGCATCACCAGTTAATAGGATCTTAGGCCCAAACTAGATGCGACATTGGGAGATCTATAATTGGATCTCTAATTTTTTAAAAGTTTAAAGCAGCTGTAGGGCCACCAAATCTGATTAAGGTTCTCTCAATATCTCTCTCCCTCCCTTCCTCCCTGTGTTTCTTTCTCTTTTTTTTTTAGTCCAAATTTCCTCCAAGCAAATACTTGTCCCAGTGAAGAAAATATTTAGGGTACAATAGCTGTGTCCTATATGCTTAACCTGCAAGCAAATAGCAACCTGGAAGGGGAATATTAGATTGGCAAAGCTGGTGAAGTGTATAAATTAAAGGGAGTTGTTAACTGCTGTCAAGTCAACTTTGACTTGTGGCGACCCCATGAATGAGAGACCTCACATCACCCTATTATCAACAACCCTGCTCAGGTTTGCAGACTCAGGACCGTGGGTTTCTTGTGAGTCTTTCTGTCTTGAATGCAGTCTTCCTCTTATCCTACTGCCTTCTACTTTACCAAGCATCTTTCTTTTTTCTAATGAATCAAGTCTTCTCATACTGTATCCAAAATAAGATGGTCTCAGTTTAGTCATCTTGGCTTCTAGGGAGAGTTTGGACTTGATTTGTGCTAGGACCCATTTATTAGTCTTTTTAGCAGTTCATGGCATTTGTATCTTCTCCAGCACCACATTTCAAATGAGTTGATTTTCTTCCTACAAAGAACAAAGAGTGACCCAAGACAGCACACCAGAGCACCCTGCTGGTCCAGGCAGTGAGGTTAGTATTGGAATCAGCCAGAGGCTTTCTCTCTCTTCCCAGCTTAATGACATTCCCCCACCCCACCCCCTAGGCCCCTACCCACCACTATTCCCATTTTAATATTGCTGAAGGCTAAATGGCCAAGCTCCATAGGGGTTTGGGCATGAGCACATTATAAATCACCCAGGCAGAATGAGTATCTTTCCTAATCAGAAACGTACATTTGGTCAAAGGGAATCAGGCTATTATAAAGGATGGACAGTTTGGAAATGAAAGCTTTGCTGCAAAAGATTAATTGTCAATGTCTAGGAATTTCAGAGTCCATTTGTGCAAGACTAATGTCAGGCAAAGCTTGGGTAGCATACCTTGAACCCCTTACTTGGGGGGAATTAGATTTTACAGTTGTATGTATATTTTATTCTTGTTAGCCGCCCCGATTGATCTCAAAGGGGCGGGATATAAATAAACTTTATTATTATTACTTTATTATTACTCTCCTTTCTGGGAGGTGCTGGGGGAGAAGCACCAGAGAACCAAAAGTAACAAGGGAAGGTGTGTGTGGAGGGGGGTGGGGGCTAAGGCTTGTTGGCATTGAGCGCTGTTTTATTGGCAGAAGTAGGCATGGGTAGAACAAGAGAAGATGACCTCGCTGCCAGGTTGTAGGACCAATAGCAGCCCTTGCTGTCATGGTGACTTCAGCAGCCATGGGGCTGGGCTGACCACACTCCCCATTATGACAAAGGAAATTACCATTTTAATTGATTTCCCAGGAGGAACAGGATAAAAGGGAAGGAATTCAAGGACTCATTAATCAAAACATTTGCTCTGTCTGAAAAGGTGTTTCCCTCCCAATAGAAAACAAAGAATGTTGATTTTTTCCTGATATTCAAGGAAGAAAAACATGTTATGAGACTGATAGCTCATTGACTCTAGCAGGCAGGCAGTGTGGTTTTTTCCTGGCTTAAAATGGAGGTTATGTCCTAACATGGCTGCCATTCATCCATGGAGAAGGATAAAATATTATACCAGTGCAACTTACTAGTGGATTCTCTTGACTTTTACTTAATGCCATGAAGCTGGATTTTCCTGGTCCCATATTGTTCCCTTTCATGCCCAAATTAGTAAAGATGGCTCAGAAACCTTCATTCATTCTTCTGGACAGCAGAACTGGCTGCACTTGATCCTCTGAGCATCCTGCTGTTCTTTCTGAGGAGGCTACCAGAATGTGGAGGCTGTGTGTGGATTTATTACAACTGCCAGAATTATTTGGGGATTCTGGGAGTTGTAGTCAAAAAATCAATGTTTCCAGATTCTTCCCATGACACATCCTGAACCCTGGCCAATCAGCCAGGCAGATTTTGAGATTCATTAGTACCAAAGAGCTGTGGTGCTCAAAACAGGTGGTTTGCCTTATTCCAGTACGCAACAGTACAAGCAGCGTTTAGAGGACCCAATCATCTGCATGTCATAAAATTACATATGATCACATAGCTCTGAATGCATGGCTGGCATCAGAAGAATGGCAGACCTGGCAAGGCATTGGAGTCATCAGTGGACGTTATCACACTGGCCCTAAAGCAGAAAGAATCCTGCATCATTCCTGCACCCTTCCGGTTCTTTTTTCCGTGTGTTCACATGACGTCGCACATAGCCCCGCCCTTCCCTGCATCATCCCTGCATCCTTCCAGCATCATTTCAGTTCTTTTGAATTCCAGGCATCTTGAGGAATTACAATTCTGCAGCCGGAAGGATGCCGGAATGATGCAGCTTTTGCCGTATGTATGAACCCATATTGTGGAATGAGGCCGGGGCCGGCCTCGCTGCTCTATGGGCGTGGTCACCGAAGCGACCACTTCGGAGGCCAAGCCCAGGCCAGAGTTAAAGGGACAGCGCGTCCCTTTAACTCCGGCCTCGCTCTTCTATGGGCTTGGTCGCCAAAGGGGCGACCGAGCCCATAGAAAAGCAAAGAGGCCTGGGCAAAAGGGACGCGCTGTCCCTTTAACCCAGGCCTCGCTCTTCTATGGGCTTGGTCACCAAAGAGGCAACCGAGCCCATAGAAGAGCACAGAGGCCTGGGCAAAAGGGACGCGCTGTCCCTTTAACCCAGGCCTCGCTCTTCTATGGGCTTGGTCGCCAAAGGGGCAACCGAGCCCATAGAAGAGCACAGAGGCCTGGGCAAAAGGGACGCGCTGTCCCTTTAACCCAGGCCTCGCTCTTCTATGGGCTTGGTCGCCAAAGCGGCGACCGAGCCCATAGAAAAGCAAAGAGGCCTGGTCAAAAGGGACACGCTGTCCCTTTAACCCAGGCCTCGCTCTTCTATGGGCTACGTCGCCAAAGGGGCGACTGAGCCCATAGAAGAGCAAAGAGGCCTGGGCAAAAGGGATGTGCTGTCCCTTTAACCCAGGCCTCGCTCTTCTATGGGCTTGGTCGCCAAAGCGGCGACCGAGCCCATAGAAAAGCAAAGAGGCCTGGGCAAAAGGGACGCGCTGTCCCTTTAACCCAGGCCTCGCTCTTCTATGGGCTTGGTCACCAAAGGGGCGACCGAGCCCATAGAAGAGCACAGAGGCCTGGGCAAAAGGGACGCACTGTCCCTTTAACCCAGGCCTCGCTCTTCTATGGGCTCGGTCGCCAAAGCGGCGACCGAGCCCATAGAAAAGCAAAGAGGCCTGGTCAAAAGGGACACGCTGTCCCTTTAACCCAGGCCTCGCTCTTCTATGGGCTCGGTCACCAAAGCGGCGACCGAGCCCATAGAAGAGCAAAGAGGCCTGGGCAAAAGGGACGCGCTGTCCCTTTAACCCAGGCCTCGCTCTTCTATGGGCTTGGTCGCCAAAGGGGTGACTGAGCCCATAGAAGAGCAAAGAGGCCTGGGCAAAACGATCGCGCTGTCCCTTTAACCCAGGCCTCGCTCTTCTATGGGCTTGGTTGCCAAAGGGGCGACCAAGCCCATAGAAAAGCAAAGAGGCCTGGGCAAAAGGGACAGCGCGTCCCTTTAGCCCAGGCCTCTTTGCTCTATGGGCTCGGTCGCCGCTTTGGCGACCAGGCCCATAGAAGAGCAAGGCTGGGGTTAAAGGGACGTGCGTGTGTCCCTTTAACTCCAGCCTCGCTCTCCTATGGGCTTGGCCTCCGAAGCGATCGCTTCGGAGGCCAAGCCCATAGAAGAGCGAGGCCAGGGTTAAAGGGACGCGCTGTCCCTTTAACTCCGGCCTGGGCTTGGCCTCCGAAGCGGTTACTTCGGAGCCCAAGCCCATAGAAGACCGAGGGTTGTGGAAGGGATCTTTCCACTTGTGTGTGAACAGGAGATACGGGTCCCCAGAGCGGAACCATCGTGGCATCGTCAATTCCGCAATGATTCCAGTTGCGTCTGATAATGATTTCTGTCTTGCCGGGTCCATTCCGGTATGGTTCTGGATTGATTCCATTCCACTTTCTTGCCGCTTTCTTGCTGCTTTGAGACCCCAGTGTGATAATGTCCAGTGTCTCCTGACTCTCCAGAATTAGGCTTTATCTCCTTCAATCAGTGTTCCTCCTAAAAACTCCAGGCTCTGGTTTCTTTCCATACCCAGATGTCTTACTTCCCAGTTGAACTCTGACATATACTTTCCTTGCCTAATGCCTTCCTTAGTCAAAAATGGCTGTGTATAATATGTTCCCTTACTTGCAAGTTTCCCCACTTGCCCTAGAACAAAGCACAGAAGAGAGTATTTCCTCAGACACACATTTCGGCTTTTTAACCTTAAGAGCTTATGTGGCTTTGAGTTCCAAAGCCTGAGGAATCATCTTCTCCCTGACAAACCTGTCCAGATTTTAAGAGCAGAGTTTTCCTGCCTCCTTCCTTACTTGAGTTTACACAGCAGTAACCAAAAAGAGGCAGAGTGTGGGGTAAAGGTAAAGGGAGTTCTTTGACATGAATGTCTAGTTGTAACTGACTGTAGGGGGCCGTGCTGATCTCCCTTACTAAGCAGAAGAGCCAGCGTTGTCCAGAGAAGGCTCTGGTGGCCATGTGGCCAGCCTGACTGGACTGAACGCTATTACCTTCCCACTAAGAAGCGGTACTGTCAGACTTGGCAAAATTCAGGAACTCTGTGTAGCCATTAAACCAGCTAATTGCAGCAATTAGGAGTTTATTGAAACAGTCAGTAATTCACCAGTCAGCGTTTAAGCCAGAACTGCCCCCCCCACCAACAACTGCCTAATTAAACCCTCCTAAACTGATGGACTCCACCCCGCCAAATCTAGCACCCACCTCTAATCCCCATAGCTCTTTCCCCCCCTTCCAGTCAACCCTGTTGGTGTGTGGATGATGAGTATTGTAGTGATGCCTTTTGGCACCCAGCAGAGTCTGCAGGACAAGCTGGCTGCTGTGATCCACAGCCACTGTGTAGATTTGCCATCAACTGGCTCAGCTTCTCTTCTCCAGGCAATCCTGTCTTCCTCAGTCAAGAAGACACATTGTAAAGTCCAAAAGCATAGCTTTATTAATGCATATAAAAAGTAAAAATAAGATAACTAAGTAAAATCCATTGTGATGAACTTGTCCAGTTCAGCCATACAAGATTACATCTTTAACAATCCCAAAAGCATTAGGATCCAACTTGTTGCAGCATCCAGCCACACACCCTCACATCTTGAACAACAAACAATTCTTTAGACAAAGGACTCTCTAGGCCCATCCCATACTCCACCTTCTAGGTGTTAACTTTATGTTAATTGGATAATGACAGTATGATGTATGTTAACCCAGCCTCTTGTTGTCCATCATCCACCACGTGAGTAACTTTCCCAAGCTAACAATTATTTACGTATTTGATATCTCTTTGTTATCCATAACAAAGTCTGGTTCCATTAGTTTTACCTCTGGGAAAGTACATTGTTGATGTCTCTGTTATCACCTGGCATTGATTCACCCTGTTTCTCTAAATATTGTTTGTGCCTTGTCCAGAAACTGTTCTCAAGTAGAAAATTACAAACACACACACATCTTTACATTTCACCTTTGACTATATATCCCATTCATATCCTAACAATCTCCTCCTGAAATGTATAGATGTGTGAGATCACTATTATTGTTGTTGTTGTTATTGAAACTGTCTTAACACAATGTTTGATTTTATATACTTAAAGTGACATCTCAATCTGTTATAACAATTGTTAAATGTTGTTTTATCTCTAAAACCTTTGTCAATATATCTATATAGTTGTGTCTTGGCTTTATATCCTTAGGCAAACAATTTCATTTTTTAACTAGCTCTCTTTAGCATTTTGTTATAAAACTTTAACATATCTTGACCTATATTTTAACATTTTTAACATCTTTGTTTTTGTCATAAAAATGTATGTCTGTGAATTTCTATATATCACAACTGACAACTCACAATTTAAATCTTATAACTGTTTAATCTATTTTATCTCATCTAATGTTATATATATTTGTCTTATCAGCACTTAAAACTCTATCAACACTTATAACTATATATCTTTATTTTTAATCTATCAAACTATTAAGTTTGTCTATATTTAAACAACAATTTTTAAACTGACTATCATATTATATAACTTTAAAGCAAATGAACTATCTATAAAACACTCTATCACAATGTGGCTATTTTAAATCACAAGCCTCTATCTCAAAAAAAACCTTATCAAATGTTCTATTGTTGTCTAATCTATTATCTTAAAACAATTGTTTTTTTAAACACCTATAACAACACAATTATAATCTATTATTTATCAACTATAAACATCAAACCTTTTACAAAGCCTCTCTATATCTGGATATTTAAAACTCTCTGTAACTTTATTTTAAACAAAACCTTTTGACTTTAAACTTGTCACCACCTCTGCACTTTGCAAATCACACTTTTTTAATCTTTTTATGTTGACTTATTAAACCATCAGCAGTCTAGCAACTTTAAAAATAAAACCTCAAAAATCAAAACTTTTGTTGATATCAAATCTCTCTAGACAACTTTTTTTTTAAAATCTCCTGAATCTAAACAACCAAAGCTGTCATCTCTTTGTCTGTTAACACATCAGCATTTAAACAAGCAATCTCAAAACCAAAATGTTGTTTTCACTCTCTATTAATTTTTTCTTTGACATAACATGTATCATCATTTTTGGACTTGTGTGTCTTTTGTTTTTTTTTGTCATTCTATCTCTTAATGATCTTGTCTGTATTGTCTGATCTAAAGTGTTTCTCTCACTTTTAAAAAATTAATGTTTGTCTATCTTTTGTGTGTTGTGTGTCTCTCCATTTTCTGACACTTGGATCTTTAACTGTCTCATCTTTAGTAAAACCACTTGTTTGAATGTATCCTTTTTTAACTTAGAATCATAAAGTTGGAAAAACCATAAGGGCATCTAGTCTAACCCCCTGCCATGCAGGAACTCTCAGTCAAAACTTGAATGTTTTTTTTTACAATTGTTATTTTTTAAACATTAAAACTTTTTCCCACCATCAAGGTGAAATCTCCAACTGTTATTTTTGAATATTTTATAACACCATCTTGACATTTTGGTTTAATTTTCCTTTTAAAACATGTTAGCACATATATCTTTGTATATTGTCTAAAACCTGTTAAATATTTTAAATTTAGTGGATCCCCACATAACATGTGTAACAATGTTGGATTTTTTTCTCTCAGCCAGTTTCTCAAACTGTGAGCCAAAAATTTTCTTTTCTCTCCGGTCTGTGAGCAAAGACCCTTTGTAATTAATTTTTTTTTATTTATCCATTGTTAAAAACTTTCAATTGTATCACATCTCTGTCTTAAAACTCTGACATATAAAAACTCTGGAAAATCTATCCATAATCACTAAGAAAATAATTGTTGTCACTCAATAACACACATTTGTCCCTTTTTGTTTAACAGCAACCTCAACAGGTCATTTTTGCAATTCACTTGCTCCGGTTTTGTCACAGGAAAAACCTTGACTTTTTACTCTGTGGCAAACCAAACATCTCTTAAATCATTTGTATAATAAAACATTTTTAAAAATCAGGATCTATATCCCATAGCTTAAACAAGCTATCAAATCCTATGTTTCTTAGGATTTTATATTGATGTGCATAACCAGAATGCAATGATTCATTTTCCACACCTGCACATTTAGCATTTCTCTCACTTTGTATAAAACACATATTTTCCCTCTTATAGCTTTTGTATACACCTCCCTAGCCGGGGTAATTTTTATATTTTTTCCCACAAAGCTCAGTGGCACACCAACTAAATATCTTTTGTAAAATCAGGTATACATAAAACATTTTTAAAGTTTTTTCACCAAAACTTGGCATGTAGACATTTCTCAATTTCTTTTTAACATCTCTTACCCCTCCATCAGCTAGATAAACATCTTTAAGATTGGAGGATTTCTTTATTTTTCAGCAAAACTGTAACATATGTCCCAGAATATATAGATTCTTGTCCTCAGGTTTCACCTGTTTGAATCACAGTCTCAGTTCTGTAAAACAGCTTGTAGCTTTTTTTTGTTTTTTCCAAAGTCTCTGGGTTGTAGATAGATTGTTGATTGTAGCAAACATCCTTGTATTGCCATTTTTTTAAAACTCCTGTTCTGTTGTAGTTAAAACATCGGTTTTGCACTCCGTGCACCAGCTGTCTTTTTTTCAGGACGCATTTCTTGACCTCAAGATGCTGTCCCAGGCTTTCTCCCAAGCCTACATTTTTGGCTTTTTCAAGCAAACTGCTTTTTTTGGCATTCTCTGGCCTCTTCAAGCAAACCGCTTGGCTTAACAGATTCCCATCTTTTGGAACCTCAGGCCTCCAGCAAAACTTTTGGCATTTAGCAACACCGTTGCATCCTTTGAACTTTAGGCATCTTAGCAAACCTGCTATAGCCCCACACAGCATTAGACCACTGTGTAAAATTTTCACTCCCACCAGGGATTTTTGTATTTTCCTCCAAGAACTGTAAAGTCTTTTGACCACAGCATTTGTGACAAAGTTGTACAGAAAACATTCATTCTTTTCTTCAGTTCCCAAAACCTTTGGCTGAAGAAACATCCTCTCCCAAAACATAACTGTAACTCAGAGAGGGGTAACAGAATGAGTTCTCTTGGCTTAGGCAACCGCCTCTGTCCAGCAATCATGCTGCATTTTAAAACTGTATACATTGCAACATGTATTCTGTGACTCAAGCCCCAGCTGCTTCCATATCAAACAAAATGGCCCTTAACAGAGTCTTTTGTAGCTTGAACAAAAACACAAAAATTTTCACTGCATTGAACCCGCAGTATTCTCAGCATTTTTAGGCTTTGATTTTTTCTGTATCTTATTGTTTAAAGAGTGGAGTCCTCAGACAACCTGTCTTTAAAGAGTTCTGCACTCTGCCACGGCAAAACAGCTTAGCAGTAACTTTAACTGTTTACTTACATCTGGAGATTTGAAGCCACCTCTGCTTTTCCCAGCAACCGCTGAAGCATGGTTCCCTTGTCCTGGCACAGCTGAAGTCGTGGATAGGCAATACTTGCCTCTTGGCCACATTGCAAACATGTCATCTGGACTCTTGGGCTTTTGTCCTCCTGGACATTTGTCCTCTTTGTCCTCTGGCAGACCAGCCACATCTGGCAAACAAGCCACTCTTTTGGCAAAAACAGTCATAAACTGGCAAACAGGCCATAACTGGCAGAAAAGCCATAACTGGGCCCCATAACCCTTGTTGGTGTGTGGATGATGAGTATTGTAGTGATGCCTTTTGGCACCCAGCAGAGTCTGCAGGACAAGCTGGCTGCTGTGATCCACAGCCACTGTGTAGATTTGCCATCAACTGGCTCAGCTTCTCTTCTCCAGGCAATCCTGTCTTCCTCAGTCAAGAAGACACATTGTAAAGTCCAAAAGCATAGCTTTATTAATGCATATAAAAAGTAAAAATAAGATAACTAAGTAAAATCCATTGTGATGAACTTGTCCAGTTCAGCCATACAAGATTACATCTTTAACAATCCCAAAAGCATTAGGATCCAACTTGTTGCAGCATCCAGCCACACACCCTCACATCTTAAACAACAAACAATTCTTTAGACAAAGGACTCTCTAGGCCCATCCCATACTCCACCTTCTAGGTGTTAACTTTATGTTAATTGGATAATGACAGTATGATGTATGTTAACCCAGCCTCTTGTTGTCCATCATCCACCACGTGAGTAACTTTCCCAAGCTAACAATTATTTACATATTTGATATCTCTTTGTTATCCATAACAAAGTCTGGTTCCATTAGTTTTACCTCTGGGAAAGTACATTGTTGATGTCTCTGTTATCACCTGACATTGATTCACCCTGTTTCTCTAAATATTGTTTGTGCCTTGTCCAGAAACTGTTCTCAAGTAGAAAATTACAAACACACACACATCTTTACATTTCACCTTTGACTATATATCCCATTCATATCCTAACAAACCCCCCTTTCTTTATCTTCTCACACCAGCTATCATTGCCCAGCCAAAACACGCACTCATCACCCCCTTCCTTCAACCAAGTAGTCCATGCAGTACCATCCTCCTCCCTCCGACCTTGCATTCTAGAGAGCTGACTTTTCTCAAAACTAACTCACTACTCCCATCCCCCATCTACAATCCCCAAAACCTAACTACACAGTTAACAGGCTATCCCAATACTATCTCAACTATCATCCCCAACAACCTACAATATTCCCAAGCAAACTTCTGGCACAACTCATGCACTCAGGCATAGTTCTGACAGGTACCTATTTATCTACTTGCATTTGCATGCTTTTGAACTGCTAGGTTGGCAGAAGCTGGGGCTAGTGATGGGAGCTCACCCCATCATGCAGCGCCTGGGCCTCGAACTGCCAACCTTCCGATCTTCCGATCATCTTAACCACTAAGCCATCACATCCCTTTTAGAGTGTGGGAGCATTACTTTTTTGGCCAACTCCTAGAATCTCTGAGCCAAAATGGCCATTGACCACATTTGGAAGTTGTAATAAAAAAAAATAACTTCTTTAAGCTCTGGAAGGATAATATTTTACAGAGGTGTAATCCTATTTATGTAAACACTGCCTGAGAGGCTCATCTGGTACCCTCACTGTTAGTTTTCAGGCATCATGAGAAACCATTTTCATTTTCTCAGGCTTTTCTGTAAAGTGATTTGTTTTTATTTTGTGCCTGCTGCTGCTTTATTTGTTGTTCTATTTGCTGCTTGATGTGGTCTTATTTTATATCACTTCATCTGTTACAAAATGTTATGCTCTAGAGTTTTAAAAAACTATTTGTGCAGTTTTAAGCTGTATTTTTTAAATTGTAAATTGATATGTTATTGAGTATAGGCCATTTTCACAGCTCCATATCTAAAAAGTTTTTATAAGTGCTGGCAATCCATCAGTCAGTCAGTCAGTCCATCAAATTCAGTAAAAACAAAGGAAAGGTAGAGGTAGGTCTAGGTGTCCCACTGTGGGTAAAGATGTAAGTAGAGAGATTGACAGGCAAAGAGGCTTTGGTGCTCATGGAGAAAGGAAGTGTCCCCTATTCCTGTTTAAGTCTTGTTGTTGATGTTCACTGCCCTTGAGTCGCCCCGACCCCCTGGATGAGACATCTCCAAGCACTCATGTCCTCCACTGCTCTGCTCAAGTCCTGTATATTCATGCCAGTGATCTCCCTGATTGAGTCTTTCCATCTGATGTGTGGTGTACCTCCTTTCTACTGTTTTCCACCTTTCCAAGCATTAATGTCTTTTTGAGTGAGTCATATCTTCTCATGATGTGGCCAAAGTATGAAGTGTATCACACAGGACGGATCCCATGCAGAAACTGGATTTAAACTGAAAAAAACCTGCAAAAGCTGGTAGTTTTTTAAAGATGACTGGCATTAATGAAAATTAACACGACATTAACGGAAACTGGACAAAACCCATTCCTTTTTACTTTCAGAAAATCCCAAAAGTAAAAAGGGGTAGGGTTTTGTCTTCTTTCTGTTCGGGTTAATGTCACATTCACCCCGTTGTGTGTGTGAAAAACTACTCACTTTTGCGGGTTTTTCTGGTTTTTAAATCCCGTTTCTGCACGGGATTTTTGCAGTTTGCCCCCATGTGATAAACCCCTATGACAGCCTCAGCTTTGTGATCTTGGCTTCCAGGGTGATTTCTGGTTTGATCTGCTCAAGGACCCATTTGTTTGTCTTTTGGGCTATCCATGATGTCCTCAGTACTCTCCTCTAGCACCACATTTCAAATGAGTTGATTCTCTTCCTATTGATTTTCTTCACTGTCCAGCTCTCATATCCATACATGGTGATGGGGAGTAGTGTGGCTTGTTTAAGGCAGCTTGGGGTAGATATATGTGTTAATGGGGAAATGCTACCTTCATCCCTTGTTATCACAACACAATGTGGCTGATCCTCAACATCTGCAAAGATATGAATGGAAGGCAAGAAGCCAGTACAGATCTTCCTGCCTTGTTCTAGAGAAAATTGCACCTCATCCTTCAACCCATCTTCCTTTGAGTACAGCAATTTGCCTGCACTTAACAGTGCATCATATTCTGGCTGCCCCCTTAGCAGTAATGCCAGGGTACTGCAGGGTACTGCGCAGAGTACTGTGCATGGCTGCCACACACAGACACATGCCCCCAGATACCTAGTGCTCTCAGAATCCTTTCTATGAAGCAGAGCAATAGGTGGCAAAAGAGGAGCAAGATTTTTCAGATCAGAAAGCAGTCAGTAAGGAGAGAAAGACAGATCCACACTGTTCAATTAGGCTTCCTGCCCGAGTTTCTTTGTCTCTCCAAGCCTCTTCATCCAGTTCACATGCTTATTATAGAGACATCATCCATCCACAGTTAAAAGGCATAATTTATTGGAGGGGATCTTTGCAATGGACCAGTGGTTTGATGTTGGTTTTATCTGCCAGGCCTTGTTCACATTCTCCAAGGAGTAAATAATCCAAAACAGATCAGTTTCATGCAGTTTACAGAGCCATGGGGTTGGGTGGGTGGGAAGTTGTTTATAAACAACTGGACAGAAATTTTTTAGATAAATCACAACAGAAAAATAGATAGAAAAATGACAGTGTGCATCAGCTGCAAAGAAGCATACACATACAATGTCAAGCTATATTCAGTTCACAGTGCAGTTACAGATGCAAAAGTTACATTCTGCTGTTCTCCCACCTTTTACGTTTATGCTGGGCCTGTCTTCCATAATACTGTTCCTGTCTATCCCAGACACAACCTGGGCAACCAGCCAAAGGCCAATTGTTACACAGCTGATAGCAGGCACCAGCAACTAATGAGCAAGCAAAGACACAGAGCAGCTTATAGTTCAGCACTTATTTTACTTTAGTAAAGACAAGCCTTAAGTCCCAGCATTCATTCACAAGTCAGGTATGGCAAGTGCGTTCAGCAATATCCAAGTCAACACAGGAGTCAACACAATTCAGGCCAAGCACAAAGTTCAGGAATGCAACAGGGAGCCAGGTAGGTCAGATAATCTCAGTCAACTCCTGGAAGGCAGGACTGGGAATTTATAGATCAACAGCTCAACACAACTGCTGCTTAATTAATTGCTGCTTCCTTTACATCCTCTAAGACCTTCCCAAGCCCTCCCTTTGTTGTCTCCGCTCCCCGAAGGTAGGTATGGGTAAGTGGTCTTCTGCATCTGAATGGACAGGACTCCCTACCAGAGCTAATATTGCAGTCTGGTCTGTATCTGAGACTTGTGGCTCTGGAACCTTCTCCTGCTATGGTTCAGCAGCAGGTTCCAGCATATCTACTGCTTCAGTCTCTGGGTGAGAGCCTTGGTGGTGCAGTGGTTAAATGCCTGTATTGCAGCCACTTGCAAGTTCAATCCCAGCCAAGGAGGCTTGCATCCTTCCTAGGTCGCTAAAATGAGCACCCAGATTGATGGGGGCAATTAGCTTACACATTGTAAACCGCTTAGGGAGTGCTTAAGTGCACTGATAAGCGGTATAGAAATGTATTGCTATTGCTATTGCTATTTCCATGTACTGGAAGCAGGGCATGACACTACCAAAGCACTGAGTTGGTCTTGAGATACCCCAAAGTTCCTTGATTTACCCCTAAACTTCAGACTCATTCTCTCCATATGAATTCTCATGCAAATCCCTTTTCCTGGATGATCCAGTTTGGCTCCCCGTTTGCAAAAGTCAAGGAGGAAACTTGCCCATGACGTGCAATGCTCAGGGCCATTCTTCTTCTCTGGCAGGTCTTTTCCAGATATGAAAATCTTCCCCTGAGGCTGTAAATGAAAAATAAAGTTTGGCCAGAGGGAGGGGTGGGACTGGGTGAAGTGTCCTTAACCTTTTGCTTTCCTAATTTTAGGGGCTATGCAGACGGCCAAAAAGGGGTGCTTTGAGGCTGACTTGAAGGTGTGGCATTTAGACGATGCATGCCTAAAAGCTGGCAGGAAAGTGCCTCTAGGTGTCATATGCCAGAAAAAGCCGCTTCTAAAAGAAGCAGTTTTTTTCTGCTTCTTTGGCAAAGATGTGCACCTTTGCATGTGCGTATGTATGCAGCGACACTGGTGTGCAAGAAAAAGGGTGCCAGAGATCTAAAATGGCCATATAAATGCACCACTGCATGTGCGGTGGAAATTGAGTTGGCGATCCAGAGCATGCGCCCTGTGATGCAGGGTTTAATTTAAAGCACCATATGCTTGCAGATGTGGATGCATTGGCGCAGGTGCGCTTGAGTATTAGAACCCTAACTCTAACCCTAACCCTAATTGTCACCATATGCATGCACCTTAGAAACTGTTCTCTATTATGACAATAAATGCATTCTGTCACATGTATGCTTGCTGTCAGCATGCACAGTAGTTTCCATGAAAGAGGTTTTTGTGACCTCTTCTGCGCAGGTGTGCATAAGACCTGCACACCACTTCCTGGCATGACTGGGGGGGGGGGCTCCTGGAGTAACATTTGTCCGTGTGTCCTGTTGACCATGTCCCTTGCATGACCACCAGCTGCATGTATCTAGTCTGTCCTTACAAACCTCCCTTGCATGTACCTCTCCCCTCCCCCCCGATCTGTGTAGGATATGTTTTGTGGAGGATGATGGAGTAGGCGTCTTTTCAGTTGACAGACTTGTTCCCTCACCCCAAGGGTGGCACAATCAGACAGTGGCATTTTTAATTATTATTTTTTTACAACACAATTATCTGTGTAGCCCAGTCTTTGTTTCTTACTACCACTCTTGTTTCCACTTTGAATCCAAAACATTTCATCAATAGACTTAGATTTTAAATTTTACTGCAAGTTCTGGATGTTCAATAAATGGTGTCAATTGCAAGCAAAAGAGAGTGCCCTGTCTTTTGGAAGCAACAGCACTTGGGAGCCTGGATACTGAAATCAGCATTCACTTTTAAAACCAGAGAGCCTGGAAATGTTCTTTTTTTTTACTACAACTCCTGGAATTCTCAAGACAGTATGGCCAGTGGTCATGCTAGCTGAGGGGTGTGTAATCTGAGAAAAGTAATGCCAAAACGTAGCCTTTCCAGCCACTGTTCATTCTCTCTCTCTCTCTCTTTCTCACACACACACACAGAGGCTACGTATATCACTAATACTATTATTTAAAAGGAATGGAAAGGGATTTTTTTTTGTTTTTAAATGCACAAGTCTACATATGCAAAGAAGACCATGAAAATTTGTAGTGCAGAGTCTGCTAGTTTCCCTCTACCTTCCCTCTTTCTCCCATGTCATTTTTGAGAGAACCAAAGTCCTGCATTGTCCCCTCCTCCCAGTTGTTGCATCCCAGGCTGGCTTCCTAGTGATAATTAAATTACAATATTTATGAGGATTTTACATCTCTTGCCAGATGGAACTGCGACCAGAACTAAGAGGTGGAGTCTCTGTGCTCTCCAAACCCTGCTCAGAAGGAGGGAGAAAGTCCACTACAGTCAGAAGTTCGGGTGCCAGAAGGAATGCTGGATATCCAATGCAAACTCTGTGGGGTTCTTATTTTATTTTGTTTTGTTTTAATATTACAAGTTTCAGCATCAACATCCAAAGCAGGGCAGAACATTGAAAGAGCCCTACTGGACCAGGCCAAGTGCCAGCATTCTGTATACACAGTTGTCAATTCAATGTCTACAGGAAGCCCACAAGCACAACATGTGGATTATAGTTAGTCAGCCAGTCTTTATAGCTCTTTGACACACACACACACACACACACACACACACACACACTTGCTGTGCTCCCCAGCTACTTGTATTCATAGGTTTGCTGCCTCTTGTTTTGCATGTAATATGTGTAGTGGTTTGAGTATTTAACTAGGACTCCAGGAGACCAGGGTTCAAATCCCTGCTTAGCCATGGAAACCCACTGGCTTCTCAGCTTTACATGAAGGCAATGAAAAACCACTTCTGAATAAATCTCTCCAAGAAAATTAGGCAAAATGTAAACTTCACCCTAAGCTGAAGTTTACTTGAAAGCACATAAAAACAGTAGTACTGAATAGACACCCTTATCTACTGTGACTTTTAAGCTTATTGCATGGCACTTACAAGAACAAGAATGGAACGGAAGGGAATGGAACAGGGCAAAAACGCACGTTACTGCACGGGAGAATGCCACCAATGCAGCTGGGAGTCCCCAAGGCATTCCCCAGCCGTTCCTGACAGCCGATTTTTGAAGGACGATTTTGAACTGTCCTTCAAAAATCGGCTGCCAGGAAAGGCTGGGGAACGCCCTGGGGACTCCCAGTGGCATTGGTGGCATTCTCCTGTGCAGTAAAATGCATTTTTGCCCTGTTCCATTTGCTTCCGTTCCCATTCCTTAAGTGCCGTGCGATAAGCTTACCGATATTTGTTTAAAAACCTTTTTAAAGGTTTTTACATCTAGTGCAGAGCTTGGATAAGTTATATGTTGAGACTACAACTCTCAGCAGCCCCCCATGGCCAGTGAATGGCTAAATAATGTATTAATTGCGAGAGAGGAGTGATTGCCTAGGAAGTATCAACTCACACAAGTGCATAACTTGCCTATCTGCTTATATTCTTAGTACAGTATGTTGATGCCTTTTGATGTCGATAGACATCTCTGTGAGCCATTTTTACAGACTTTGAAAGGCCTATTGACCTTCACGTTACTACTACAAATTGTGTTGCAGCCAATTAGTTTAGAAGGGCTTCATATATGGACTAGATGAGATACAGCAGACAGGCAATATTTTTCCATTATGCTAGGGACCAGTGTCATGTTTGTGCCATAGTATTACTATATTCATTTATATTCCTATAAACTTGCTGCAGGCTGACAGCCAAGGGCTCACGAACTGGCACCACTCTGCAGATCCCCACTCTGAATAGCACTGGATTAGTGAGTTTCAATCAACTCATTGGTCCTTTTCATGCCACCCAAGGATGTTAACTTTTGCATGAAATACCCCTGAGTTGCCCACTACTGCACAGTATCCTTTCCCTGTGCCCTCTGTCCAACATGCACACACACGCACACACACACTCATGAGATGCCAGACATTGACTGCAGTTTTCCATAATCCAATCTTCCTTACCAGCTGAACCTTCTGCTCTGCCACTCAAGATTGTTTATAAGGGAAGCAAAGGTGAAGATGAGTCTACACATTGTGAAGAGGCTGAAAGCGAATTAAATTGAACCAGCTGAGAGAAGCAGCAGTTTCCAGTAGGAAGGAAGCTTCCAAAAGGAAGTTTACCTAGGAAAGAGAACTCTGGTTTGAAGGAATAAAAAAAAGTTACAGATGTTCTTGGTCACCTGAAATGCAGAGCTTATCACCAGATAGAAAGACTTAATTCTCCAGAAGAAATGTCATTTTTTTCCCTGTCTCTTTGGAAAGGTTAAATACAATGCATAGATAAGCAGGACGTTATTGGAGCATGGAAATATGGACTTCAGTTCTCAGAATTCTTAACAAACAGCTGTTTCAACTCATTGCCCTGACTATTTCTGAGTAACATTCCAAGGTATATTTGGTATGATATTGTTCAGAATTTATGTTAGAATAAGAACTGAAAAGCTGGAAGGTGAAGAGGGATGCATGTAAATTCATGTCAAATTCAGTAGCAAATCTGTAGTTCCAACCACAGACTGGACCGGGATCTGCCTGCTTTCTTGGTGCACTAGCCATGGCTAAATGCCCTCAGAGACCTTCCTATGTGCTTACAAGTGATTTTCAGCACCACACCATTTCAGACAAAGGGTTATTTGTGCACCTATGGTTTGCCCTACCGTGATCCTATAATCAAAAGTTTTGAAAATGTCAAAAACCCATACTTGGAGAAATTCTAAGAATCCTGTAGGTAGAACTGAGGCTACTCAAAATGGATAGCAGGGGACTGGTAGTAGACAGTTTCATGGGTAAGAAAAATCCAAGTCAAGGGGTATCTTTTTAGAAGAAAACTTGAGCGGTTCCTTTACCAATTTTTAAGCCAGAATAGTCACATTAGGAGTAAAAAAGGAGCCTGGGAGGGGGAAAAAGGAAATAGCTATATATCCATGAAAACACATGTTAAAATAAAAACTAGTTCATCTCAAACACAGATACCGTACTTCTTTGAAAAATACTACATTGGGAGAAAAGTTCAATCTAGGCTGATAAGCTGTTCTATTAAACAATCTTTTTTACATGAACTCATTTGAACAATTTCCAAGAGATTATTTGGATTTACTCACATAGTTACCGTTGTGACATCTGGAGTGTCAACAATGGCACACACTCATGCTGTGCCTGACATGTGAAGGTCGCTTCCGTTTAGAATTTTTTGTTATGAAAAGTGTTGACAATCAGTTGTAAATATGGGTTTATGGCTCTAACATCTGCTTCCTCCACTCCCTCTCCTCTAGCCTGGGGGGGGGGGGCAGATGTGTGACTTCTTCAGCAGGGCTGTTCACACAATTTCCTGCTTCTTCTATATTATTTATATTCAGGTACCTCCTCCCCTTTTGGATACATGTACATGCTCACTCACTAGTGGGATTGCCAGTTGTCAGGCCCTGGAACCCCTTTTCCAGTCCTCAAGCTTGACTCTCAGGACAAGAGTGCCCCCTTGAAAAGAATGTGTGTGTACAGTTTACATGTTTATTAATATGGTGTTTTTATTTGTACAGCACTGTTGAAATTCACTGAGCCAGTGTGGTGTAGTGGTTTGAGTGTTGGACTAGGACACTGGGAAACCAGGGTTTGACTCTCCACTCAGCCAAGGAAACACTGTGTGACCTTGGGAAAGTCAAACTCTCTCAGCCTCAAAGGAAGCCAAAGGCAAACCCCTTCTGAACACATCTTGCCAAGAAAACCCTGTGATAGGTTCTCCTTAGGGTGGCCATAAGTCAGAAATGACTTGAAGGCACACAACAATAAATTCACTGAGAGAGGAGAGAAGCCATGTGGGTAATGAGCAATCCAGAGATCAAGAAGATGAGGGATCAGGAAGCAGTTGGGAAAACCCAGACAGTCCAAGGGATGCACAAAGGGCAGTCAAGCTCCAGCTCGAAGTGTCTAGAAAGCAGGGTAGAGTCTCCAAGTTGGTTTGGGTGTCTTTTCTACAGAGTGGGAGATAGATGTTGAGTCCAGCAGTTGACCAGTGTTTGTTACTTACCTTATCTAGGAAGGCTGGTTGTTCAGTGAGAATGGCTGAGGTGGCACTATGATCTGCAGGTGTACTGAGCCCCTCCCCAAACACTCTTGTACTGCTGCTATACCAGAGAGAGGCTTGACAAGTATGCTCTGAGTAACTGGCGTTGAGACTTCGGGCATCATACTTAATGGCATGACCAGTGTCTGCCCCATGTAATACAGGGCCCACCCCCTGTCAGATGTCAGTTCCTAAGTTTCAGGTTTTGACCCTAAAATCTCAGGACCTGAGATAGTCCTGACCCAGCAATCCTACTTACTAGAGAGGCCAAGTTGTTAGAAACCCAAAAAAAATCACCCTATGAACCCATAAGAACGTTCTCCTCTCACCCAGTTTGTCTTGGTTGACATAGTACTACATTTGACATGAGGCCTTTTCTTCCCATGATTCAATGTAGCTTTCCAGTCTACTTTTCTGACACCTGGTTAGGAAAAGAATCTAGAGGGGGGAGTAGTTTAGATGGAGGCCCAGCCCCCACAAAGATGTACCTGGCTTTTCTTCCCAAAGAAGGGACTAACTGGCTGTTGATGTTACAGGATTTGGCTTGATTTGCCTCCCTGTGTATTTATTTCCAACGAAGGATGTGGAGCCTATTATGTTGACTGGACATAATGTTTTGACAAAAATGGTGCCTCTACCTTTGTTGCTGTTATGTGCCATCAAGTCAACTATGACTTGTGGTGACCCTATGAATGAGAGACATCCAAGCAATGCTGTTATGTGCTACTATGCTCAAGTCTTGCAAAACTACTTTTTATGTACCTGCTGCAGGAGTCTTTCAAGGCCCTGTAATTGGAATGAGTACTTTTCATATAATAATAATAATAATAATAATAATAATAATAATAATAATAATAATAATAATATATTATTATTATTATTATTATTATTATTATTATTATTATTATTATCATTATTAGCTATACAGTCCAACCTCATTATCTCATGCCAAGGAACCCCTTTTCCATTCCTCAAAGGTGATTCCCAGAACAAGTCTTGAAAAGTGTGTGTGTGTGTACTGAGCCTTCTGGGAAGGGCAACATTCTGTCTACTCCTCTCCTCTCCTCTCCTCCCTGTGGAGTTAATTGAGAGTAAACTAGTTTTGTACTTTTAACTCAGTTTGCAGCAACTGAAGTAAGCTACAAACAGGGGGGAAAGTGGGAGGAGGCAAGATAAACTGGGACACTGTAAAAGGACGTTCAGGGCTAGCTGTACTGGCTATATAGCAAAATAAACCAAAATACAAAATCCACGAAAGAGTGATACGTTTGGAAAGATCTGAGGTGAATGTAGAGGGGCAAGGACTCTATATATAGAGAGTTATATGTAGTTAATCTTAGGGTGGGGCAAGAATATAGAAAATTGAAAGTATTAATTTATAATTGATAAATTATGAGCTATATTTGAATCAATTAATTATCTAATCAAATTGGGGGGAGGAATTTGAGATATTTAACATATTATTGGGTCAAAAATTGGGTAAATCAATTGTACTAAAAATAATTAAATCAATTGTATCCAAAAGAAATAACTGACCAACAATTGACAAATAACAAAGGTTAAGTATTGAATTTTGAAGTACAGTAAGTAGATATTGTAGAGGTGCTAAATTGAATTGAACTGTAAAGATATATGATTGAACTGAATTGTTTTGTATAAGTGAATAATTTATAGAAAAACTGAAATCTTTAAAATAAATTACCAAAGTTCTAAAAATCACATTCAGGAAATTAACTATGTCCATGATGTCTATCAGACCAAGACAACAAAATGCAACACAAAACCAAAATCAACAGAGATCTTCTTTAGAAACAACAAATAAGAACCCTGACCAAGCTTTTTTTGTTGAAGAAATAAAAAAGATTACAGAAGTGTGACAAAAGGAGATGAAAGATCTAAGAGCAGATATGCAGTTGGAACTGAGAGATGTGAAAAAACAATGGAGCAGATTTCAAATGATTTAAAGAAAATAGATGTGAAAGTGGAAAATTTGGAGGAGAAAGTAAATGCCCTGGAAGGAAGAACAAACAAAGTAACAGATGAACAAATAAGAGCACAAGAACATTGGGTAAATCAATTGTACTAAAACGACCTCATTGATCTGAGGATGAGAGAAAATTCTTTGAAATTGAGAGGACTAACTGAAGAACAAAATGAGGATATATATATGAACGCATAATACCATTTTTGGTAGAGATTACAGGACTGAACAAGAAATAGAATTTTTTGAGCAAGCTCCTCTGGGCAACAGAAAAGAAAATTCTGAGGGATATTGTAATTCAGTTTGGCAGAAGGAAAATTCAGGATATGATCCTCCAAAGAGACTTTGAAAAAGAACTGAAAATATGAGAAAGCATTATAAAAATCTATAGACATACCAATTAGAATACTCAGGAAAAGGAGAGATTACAATTTTTGACCACACAATTAAGAAAAAATGGAATTTCTTATAGATGGGAAAAGGTAGAAGGGGTCTCATTTCTCTTCAAAGGCAGATGGTTTAAACTGGACTCAATAGAAAAAGCCAACAACTTTTGGGGCAGATATAAAAGAGACATAGAAAAAGGTGGTTGGAGAACAACAAAGAGAGATAGAAAAAGAGAAAATAGCAAACTATCTGAAGAAGAAGAAGAAGAAGAAGAAGAAGAAGAAGAAGAAAAAGTAGCAGAGGAAGGAGGAGAATAGGAGTTGATAATTATCTAAATTTGGTAGAGCAGTAAATAGAAGGAGTAGGGTTAGGGAGGGGGAGGGAGGGAGGGAGAGGGGAGGGGAGAAATAAAGAAAAATTTTGACATTAGATATAATTTGATCATGAAAGTGATATCATGGAATGTTAAGGGCCTAAATTCTACACAGAAAATAAGTAAAATTTTCCACTATTTAAAAAAATTTAATTATGAAATTATTTGTTTGTAAGAAACAAAAATAAAGAAGATGGAAGAAAAATTCTTAAGGAACAAAAAATTAGGAAGACAATTTGTATCAACAGCTCAGAAAAGAAAGAAAGGAGTGGTATAATATATAAAAACGTCAATCCAAGCAAAAGAACTATTTAAAGATGAAAAAGGGTATTATATATGGGTAGAAACAGAAGTACAGTTGCCCCTCTGTTTTTGCAGAGGATCTATTCTGGACCCCCCTGCGAAAATGGAAAACCATAAATATTCAAGCCCCATAGGCTTGAATGGTGGCGTGTACCTGCAAATGGGTGAGGGACATGGATTTGAAGTCCACAGAAACGGAGGGCCAATTATACAACAGCAAAAAAATATTACTGATTGGTGTATTTGGTTCACAGGAAAATAAAGATAAATTTTATAAAGAACTAAAAAATGAATTAATGAAACATGACCATAATAAGATTATAATATTAGGAGACTGGGATGGGGTATTAGACCCCAAGATTGATAGAAAATCAGATATATATATATATTTTTAAATGACAGGGAAAACTGCCACAAAGCTTTTTTGAATAACAGGAATGTTTCTCGTTGTGTGATGCATGGAGATTCAAGTATGGAGAAACAAAAGAATTTACTTTTTATTTAGACAGACATGCATCTTTCTCACACATAGAAATGTTTTTTTTTATCACCAAATCAATATGCAAGAACCTGGTAAAAATTGATATCCATCCAAGAAACTTAACTGATCATAATCCAATCATATTAGTAATGAAAAACAAAAAACAAGAATTTCATTGGCACTTAAATGACTGACTTTTACAAACTGAAAAGATGGTTGAGGAAATTAAAAAAAGAATTAGAATTATATTTTCAGGAAAATATGACAGGGGAAACAAAAATAGAAGTGGTGTGGGAAGCAAGCAAGGCGATTATAAGAGGTCTTCTTATTAAACAGTATTGAATTAAAAAGGAAAAGAATGGAGAAAATTAAGATTATAAATGAAGAAATTGTGAAAAAAAGAAAAAGAATTAAAGAAAGGTAGTGATAAAAGTAAAGAAATAAAGCAGGGGTAGGCAACCTAAGGCCTGGGGGGCGGATGCGGCCCCCCCGAGGCCTTTGGACCGGCCCCAGGCCAGTCCTGCCTCTGCCCCCGCCGCTGCCCCCGCCCCCAGCCATGATGATACTGATTATTGTTGTTATTACTTGTTCTTGGGGTTTGCTTGGCAAAATCTCCACAGGGGTTTTGCCATGGCTTTTCTGGGGCTGAGAGAGTGTGCATGCATATTTTTAAAATTTTTAATTTTTTAAATTTTAATATTTATTTATTTATTTATTTATTTTTGGTGCTTTGGCCCCCCAATTGTCTGAGGAAAAGCAACCCGGCCCCAGGCTCAAAAAGGTTGCCTACCCCTGAAATAAAGGGACAAATAAAAAGGTTAAAGAAACAATTAGATGTAGAGGCAGAAATGAAGAAAAAATGTACAATAGTTTTTTTAAAAAAATACTTTGAACAGGCCAACAGACTGGGAAAGTGGCTGGCATAGAAATTAAAGAAAAAAGAAAAAAAGAAAATAATAACATAGAAGGAAATTAAAAATATTTTTCAAAAATATTTCAGTAAAATATATAAGGAAAAGACAGTCCCCAGAGGAGATATTAAAAATTATCTAGATAAGTAAACTATTATAGAAATACTAGAAAACCAAAGGGAGAAATTGAATTGCCCAATCACAAAAATAGAAATTGAGGAAGCAATAAAGAAGTTAAAATTAAATAAAGTCCCGGGTCCAGGTGGTTATAGCGCATTGTATTTTGAAACTTTTGTAAATCAGCTTTGGTTACCACTTCAAAAACTCATGAATGAATTACAGAATAAAAACTTCCTGCAATCGTGGAAGGAGGCAAATATTCGTTTGATTCCAAAAGAAGATAGAGATAGATTGGAACCCAAAAATTATAGACCAATTTCCTTGTTGAATGTGGATTATAAAATATTTGCATTTATATTGGCTAAGAGATTCAAAAGTATATTACAAGAATGGATTGGCAAAGAACAAAATGGTTTCTTACTTAATAGACACTTAAAATATAACCTAAGAATAATTGTAATTTGATAGAGTATGCAGAAAGACACCCTAATAGGAAAATTGCCTTAATATTCTTAGATATTGAAAAAGCCTTCAATTGTGTAAACTGGGATTTTATGTTTCAAATATTGGAAAAAATGTTGAGCAAGGTGATTGAGAAGGCAGTTGCCCTCCAACTCCAGTCAGTCTTGGATGACACACCCTTCTTGATACATTTCACACTGGCTTCAGGACAGGATATGGAGTTGAGACGGCTATGGTCGCCTTAGTGGATTATCTTCATCTCAACATCAACAAGGGGAGTGTGTCCCTGTTGGTGCTTCTAGACTTCTCAGCGGCTTTTGATACCATTGACCAGGGGTAGGCAACCTTTTTGAGCCGGGGGCCGGGTTGCTGTCCCTCAGACAATTGGGGGGCCGAAGCACCAAAAATAAATAATTAAATAAATAAAAATATATTTTTTAAAAAAGTTTAAAAAAAATAAAATTAAAAATATATATGCATGCACACTCTTTCAGCCCCAGAAAAGCCATGGCAAAACCCCTGTGGAGATTTTGCCAAGAAAATCCCAACAAGTAATAACAACAATAATCAATATCATCATGGTTGGCGGCGGCAGCGGCGGTGGCAGGACTTGCCTGGGGCCGGTCCAAAGGCCTCGGCGGGCCGCATCCAGCCCCCGGGCCTTAGGTTGCCTACTCCTGCCATTGACCATGGCATCCTTCTGGAATGCCTGGGAGGTTTGGGAATTGGGGGCACTGTGTTGCAGTGGTTCCAGTCATACCTCTCAGGCAGGTTCCAGATGATGCTGTTTGGGGACAGCAGCTCCTCAAAAAAGGAGCTGTTATATGCCATCCCACAAGGTGCCATTTTATCCCCAATGCTTTTTAACATTTACATGAAGCTGCTGGGAGAGATAATCCAGAAGCATGGGGCAGGGTGTTATCAATACACCGATGACACCCAGATATATTTCTCCATGCCTTCCAAAATAGCCTCAGCTAAAGATAGCTTGTCTCCTCTGAATGATTGCCTGGAGGAGGTAATGGACTGGATGAGGAAAAACAAATTGAATCCAGACAAAACAGAGGTGCTTGCCATCAAGGGTCCGAATCTGGGAATGGAGGTGTGTCAACCAGTTCTGGATGGTGTTACACTCTCCGTGAAGGACTGTGTCTGCAGTTTGGGAGTGCTCCTGGATCCATTTCTCCAAATGTCAGCCCAGGTAGATGCCACGGTCAGGAGTGCTTACTATCAGCTTCGGCTGATACGCCAGCTGTGCCCCTTCCTAGATTTGTAGGACCTAAAGATAGTGGTGCATGCCTCCCACCCTGAGGCCCTGCCATCAACAACAGAACAATACACAGTTTACATGGGAACCACTCCTCCCTACCCAGGGTCTCACAATATATATATACCCACTCTCTTCCATTCCAGTATTCTCTGAAGATGCCAGCCACAGATGCTGGCGAAACATCAGAAAGAAATTCTTTTAGACCATGGCCACACAGCCCAAAAAACCCACAAAAAAACTAGGGGAATTTGTCCAAAGTTGGGAGCAGGTGATAGAATATATAAGTAAACTTTGGGGTATAATGGTAATGTGGGGATTTAAAGACTAATTAAATAATAATGGTAATTATAATGTATAGTCACTGGAAGATGAACAGCATTAATCTGTGGATTTAAGATGGGTATTGTATAAATTTGTGTATGTAAATGAAGTTTGAAAAGATTTAGTAAAACACTAATGCAGGGGTAGGCAAACTTTTTCAGCAGGGGGCTGGGTTGCTGACCCTCAGACAATGGGGGGGGGGGGGGCGAAGCACCAAAAGTAAATAAATAAATAAATAAATAAATAAATATTTTTTTAAAAAAAATTAATATATATATATATATATATATATATATATATATATATATATATATGCATGCACACTCTCTCAGCCCTAGAAAAGCCATGGCAAAACCCCTGTGGAGATTTTGCCAAGAAAACCCCAAGAACAAGTAATAACAACAATAATCAATATAATTATGGCGGGGGGGCAGCGGCGGGGGGCGGCGGTGGCGGGCGCGGGGCGGCGGCAGGACCAGCCTGGGGCCGGTCCAAAGGCCTCAGGGGGCCACATCTGGCCCCCTGGGCCTTAGGTTGCCTACTCCTGATCTAGACACTATACTCCTGTTGATGTAACCAAGAATCACATTGGCTTTCTTGGCTGCTGCATCACACTGGTGACTCAAGTTCATCTTGTGGTCTACCAAGGGCTGATGCACACGGCCCGTTTGGGGAGGCAGAGAGCCGCCCCGGGGAGCGGCAGATTGGGGCCGCAGCAACCCCAAGCCATGGCCCCAATCCTTCCTTTTGCCGCCCCTAAAAGAGTGGCAAAATGCAGCTCCTTTTAGGGGTGGCAAAAGGCCACCCCAAGAGCCAGCGCTGCAGCTCTTCAGCACCCTTTTGGCACAGTGGTAGGGCCACACGGCATCAGGACAGCATGGGGTTGGGGTTGGGGTGGCTGGTGTGTGGCTGCCCCGCCCCAACTCCACCCCAAGGCCGGCCCTTTGGGCCGATCTGCAACAGCCCTTGGACTCCTAGATCCCTTTCGCATGAACTGTTGTCTAGCCAGGTGTCTCCCATCCTGTATCTGTGCATTTCATTTTTTTCTGCCCAAGTGTAGTACCTTACATTTCTCCCTGTCGAAATTCATCTTGTTAGCTTTAGTCCAGCTCTCTAATCTTTCAAGGTCATTTTGAATTTTAATCCTGTCCTTTGGGGAATTAGCAACCCCTCCCAGTTTGGTATCATCTGCAAATTTAATCAGTATGCTCTCTATTCCTTCATCCAAGTCATTGATAAAGATGTTGTATAGCACTGGGTCCAGTACAGATCACTGTGCCACTCCACTCAGGATGAAGAGAAGCCATTGCTGAGAACCCTTTGAGTTCAGTCATTCAGCCAATTACAAATGCACCTAACAGTTGCATTGTCTAATCCATATTTTACTAGCTTCTTTGGGAGAATATCATGGGGAAATTTGTCAAAAGCCTTTCTAAACTCAAGATATGCTACATTCACAGCATTCCCTTCATCCAGCAAGCCTGTAACTCTATCAAAAGAGAGATCAGATTAGTCTGGAAATGACTTGTTTTTGGAAAAACAACATGGTTTTAGCTTGTGCACCTTGTTCAGATGTGCCATGCTTCCAGTTTTAGATCTTACATTATACATATACATAACAAAATGAACACTGACTCAGGTGTCAGTTGTGCTTATTCCTTTGTGCCATCCTTCTCTTTCCCACACAATCCAACTTTCCAAACAATCCTTTTTAAAATAAAATAAAATAAAGGAGCATAGATATATTTGTATTTATAATTCTTCCCTAGGACGTTATCACACGGGGGAAATCTGTTGGTTAATCCACACAAATCCCAAACGAAAACTGAATTTGCGCCTCATGATTTCACACGACATCGCACAGAAACTGGTCAGAAACTGGACAGAAACTGGTATTATCCGAGATCTTTTTAATTTCGGGAGTTTAGAGGAAATGCATTTGTGAAATTACAGTAATTTCACATTTACTGTAATGTGAAAAGCAAATATGCACGGACAATTCTCTTTTAAAACCTGGAGGAGGGCCAAGAGGAGGAGGAGGAGGGGCCTCCAGGGAGGGAGAGTCCCGGGCTCCTGCCATGCAGGGAAGGGAAGGGAAGGGAAGGGAAGGGAAGGGAAGAAAAGGCAAGGCAAGGCAAGGCAAGGAGAGGGAAGTTTGGGACGGAGGAGAAGTTTGGCATTTGGGATGGAGGGAAAAGGAGGGGAAAGAAGGCTTCCCTTGCAGCAGCTGTGGGTGGATGTGGGTGCAAGTGTGGGGTGTGCTTGTGGAGCAACTTGGAAATCCAACTCACCATGACGTTCTGCCCTGCAGGTCCTACAAAGGGGAAAGGCTTATGGGGGGGCGGCATGGGAGCTACCTTCAGTTTCCACCTCTCCTGGGCATCATCCAAGGCTCTGGCTCTCCCCAGGGAACACCCAGCCCTTCCTTCCTTCCTTCCTTCCTTCCTTCCTTCCTTCCTTCCTTCCTTCCTTCCTTCCCTTTCCTCCTCCTCCTCCTTCCCTGCCAGCTCTCCCTGTGATTCTGCCCTCCTTGCCCATCTCCCCAGCAGCTGACAGCCTCCAATGCCAGGAAAGGAGAGAGAGAAAAGGGAGGCTGAGCTATCTCAATCCCTCCCTTGCCTCGGCTTGCCTTGCCTTGCCTTTCCAACCTCCTCCTCCTCCTCCTCCTCCTCTGCTCTCTTGAGAGGTCATAATCCCAATGGAAGGGGGTTAGGACCTGTGCAGGAGGACATGACCCCAAATGTAGGACAGTCTGACATTTCCTCCTAGGAAATGCAGGACCTGTCCTGGAAAAAGGAGGAGTCTGGTCACGAAACGCACCCATTTCCAGTACATGTACGGGTTCTTTTCACTTGTGAATGAAAGTTAAAACCTTTTTTTATTTTATTTTAACTTAATTCCATTATTACTGTAATTACGTGTGAAAAGCTTTTGCGTAATTAAGCTCTATTTTCGCTTTCTTTTCGGGATGCTTCATTTCCACTTTATTATTTCTTTAACAACGAAACTGGCCCACGTGTGATAACATCCCTAGACTCATACTAAAACTTTAGGAGAAAAGCTACACAAATTTTTCAGTGAGTGGAAAGGAAAGGGAGTTGGTGTTGTCATAAGTACTAGACAATATATGCCTTCCAGAGGCAGTTTCCCCCTAATTCAAAATAAAATAGAAAATCTACACAATCTCTCCCCACCCAACCACCCATCAGAGTTCCCCTCAGGAAGATAAATTGGAGAAAGGAAAGTGAGAGGGAGCAGAAAGGAGGAAGATAGCAGTGAGGTTGCTTTCAAACTGCCCCCCTACTCTTTCAGCTGTTTTATCAGCAGTTTGGAAGAAGAATAGAAGAAGTTTCTCCTCATTTGACCATCTTTTTGTGCAAGAGAAGAGGCAGAGATGGATGAGAGAGAATCTTGCTGTCCCCAGACAGGAGATTGTGCCAGTCCAGTAATCTATTCCCTATCCTCTTTCCAAATCTGCCTCCACCTGCACCAGAAGCCTCTAGGGAAACGGTCCCCATCCCTGCCTCAGCTCTTGCTATCGATTCTTTCATTTCCGGTTTTATTATCTTTACGCCGCACCAGAGAAAGCTTTAAATAATTCACCAATGTGAACCCGACACAGATGTTCCCGGAGGCAGCTGGATGCGGAGCCCAGGCTGTGTCTGAGCTGCCGAGATAGCAGCATCCCTGGGGCCAACTGAAGAAGCTGGGCCTTTTCTGAGGGTGGCAGCTATAGTGGCAGCAGTGGCTGAGGCAGTGGAGATGGGGAAGGATGATGGATCTCAGCAGGATAGCAAGGGGAGAGTATGAGACTGTGGAGGCTCACTATTTCCAGTCTCCAGTTCCAGGATATGAAAACACTCCTTTGACAGAACACTAATATTGTTAAAAGATCTGAAACTTTTCCTTTACAATTTCAGTCCTGTTCTTTACCTATAAGTAACCGTTAGTCTTTACCCAAGTTCCCAGAGCTTAGGATAATTACATGTTTTGGACTACAACTCTCAGAATCCCCCAGCAAGCATGGCTACATTGGCCGGATGACTCTGGGAGCTGTAGTCCAAACAAGTAACTTTACCAACCTCTGAGAATTCTTCATTTATATTATACTCCCCCACCCACAATTCCAGTATGTGATTCATGCACCCAAATTCATGCATCCATCATCAGCCATAAATTCAGTGCCAAGCTGCCAACTAAGAAGATGGAGCAGTTGCCTTAGAAATTAGACTTCCTGAGTTTTTTGAGGGTAGTGGTGCACATATATCTCAGTGCACTTTTTCATCAGTTAACACCACTGGTCTGTATCAATTAGGTCCATCGTATTGGAGGCCTAACTATCTGCAGATTTGAGAGTGCATGGATTGCCACACCCAATTTTTATTCAATGGTGGTGTGTGCATGCTGGATGCATTGGTGTGGCCATGCACAAGTTGCCGCCATTGAATAAAGTGGGGCATGACCAGCTTCATTTTTCCCCATCAGCAGGAACCCCTAGAACCAAACTCCCATGGATAAGAAGAGACCACCTTACTTTACCTCTGTAGATTAAAGGTGCCACCTAGACCACCACACTGGTTCTGCCAATTGACACAGCATTATGGACAGGATCCTGATGGCCTAAGCCCCAGTTGCTTCGTTTTAGGAGTTGTGCAAGAGATACCCAGTAACTCTGTGCAAAATGCTTTTGCTGAAGATGCACAAAAGCATTCAGAGGCTTTTGGGTGTTCCTCTATCCTTGCCACCATCTGGCTGTGGGGCTGCACCCAGAGGCCCTTATCCTTGAACATCCAGGAAGGAAGGAATAGCCTTCCTACTCTGAAAATCAATGTACATATGCTGATGGAGATTTACTTTCTGCCAGTGGGCCAATAAAACCCTGGCCTTTGTCTGCTGACATCCAAAGCCAATACCTGACCACCAACCACTATGAAGCCCTATCCTAGAAGTTATTCTTCAGTCTGTGAGTAACAGACCAAGGAAGCCCTGGTTTGGCTAATTGCCTCTTCTCTTCCACTGTACTGCTGTCTTTTGGAACCTGGGTATCAACCCCTGGTCCATTGGAAGGAAGAACAGATGAAGCCTATATAGTCTAGCCTTGTGTTGTCACAGTGGCCCCAGTGCTTCAAGAATGCCCACCTGCAAGGCATGAGTGCCACACTTACATGTCATTGGTACTTATCTCTAAAACTTGATGGTTTCCAAATCTGGGTGTTGTTCCTAGACCTTTGGCTGATGCCTTAATGGAATCTCCCCTCTTACTCAGCTCAGACCAGGTTATCTGCTTCTGTTCCCTTTGAACTGCCACTACTGGGACTTGACCCATGCCAGCCTGGATCATACTACTCACATCTGGTTAAAAACAGTGATTCCTTACAGCTAATGAAATCTAATTACAGAAACAGTCTTCCCTAACCTGCTGCTTTCCAGATGTGTTGGACTGCATCTCCTATCCTTTCCAGATAGCATGGTCAATGGTTAGGAACAATGCGAGCTATAGTCCACCAGAAAATACAGGGCAAGTCTCCCTTATCCAAAATTCTGAAATCCAAAATACTCCAACATCCAAAATTGTCCACATGGGTGGCTGAGATAGTGACACTTTTGCTTTCTGATGGTTCAGTATATGCAAGCTTTGTTTCCTGAACAAAATTATTTAAAACGTTGTGTATAAAACTGCCTTCAGGCTATCTGAAAATGCCGGTACTGCAGCCACTCACAGCCACAAGGTTGTGAGTTTGATCCCAGGCAGGGCTCAAGGGTCCACTCAGCCTTGCATCCTTCCATAGGTCGCTAAAATGAGTACCCATCTTGTTGGGGGCAATTAGTTTGCACATTGTAAACTGCTTAGAGAGTGTTTAAGTGCACTGATAAGCAGTATAGGAATGTACTTGCTATTGCTATGTGTATAAGGTGTATACAAAACATAAATGAAGATCACATTTAGATTTGGGTCCCATCTCCAAGGTATTGCATTATGTATATGCAAATATTTCATCCCTCCCCTAAAATCCAAAATTCAAAACACTTCTGGTCCCAAGCATTTCATATAAAGGAGACTCAACCTGTAGGACGTCCGCTAGGTCCTGACCAGAGGAGTTGTAACCACAGGTACTAGGGCAAAGCTGGGGAGGCTGTGACTCTTCAGATGTTAATGAATTCCCCATTAGCCCCAACACACCTGCCCAGCAGTGAAGAAGGCCAGTATGGGTTCATCAACCTCTAGAGGGCAAATGGTTCTCTGCATACTAGGTTATTCACATGTGGCCGCAGATGTTGTTGGAATATAAGTCCCATTTCCCCTAATCGGCACGGGCAACAAGTAGAGATGTTGTACTGCAACATCTGGTACCCCAAAGTCTGAAGAGGCTGGTAGGGAAGTTAGTTCAAAGCATATTCGGGATCAGGAGAAAAAAGGAGGGATTTTTTTTCAGGGTTCCTCCCACCCTCAAACTCCAAAAGACCCAGGATGATCCTGAGATAGGTTTCTCCTCAGACATGCACAGGATACTGCCCAGTCCCAGCATACACCCTGCCCAATTTCCCAGGTCTTTTTTAAACTTCCTCTTACAGCTCAGCTTGCACACGTTGTTTCCTGAGCTGCATCTCTTTGCCCCCACCACTTCATCCTCAAGTATTTCCTGTGTCAAAATAGATTTATTCACAGACAAAACACTGAGTTCACCTGGTGCTTTCCTCTGGCTGTAAATACAGATCAATAATTTAGGGGGGTAAAACTATTAATAGAACAAGGGGAAAAACATATTCACCAGAGAGATGGGAAAGTCATGGCCAAGGTCACCTTGGACTATGTACAGATCAGTGGCGTTTGATGCTGGAGGAACTGGAGGCTGCACACAGGTAATAAGGTGAAGTCATTGCCCTATATCATGGGAGAGGTTCAGAGAATGGATGAAGACCAGACATTTTGGAGATCATCCAAAGAGCACTGAGGCTTTTGTGGAACAATCTGCTCAGTTGTCCTTGATCCACTGTAGAGGATGGTTCACTGGGGAACCTGTGCCCTCCAGTTTCAGTTGTTTTACAGCTCCCATCATACCTAGCCATGCTGGAGTTCAACAACACGTAGAGTGCTCAACTCTGGTTCTAGATTAAGAGACATGTAGTTGGGGTTGACACTTGGGTAGTGGGGACAGGAGGGTGAACTGTGTGGAATCCAGATCCTGGGACACTGGAGGAAGCCTGTGATTCTTCTCCCCAATGGACCAGTCTGTAAGAAACCTACCTTCCTGGAAGCTTATCCCAGTCTCAAAATGGAATCAGTAAGGCAGACAAAACAAAATAGCTTCATCCATTCCATTTTAGCCAGTCCAGAAGGCAAAATTCAGCAGGCAAAAATAAAGTGTTAGGCAAGGTTGGTCAAAGTTCACCAGCTATCCCGACTCCGCCCTGATGCCACTGTCACGCCACCCACCCAACCAAATGGCAGGCAGTGTCAGGAGCAATGAAAGCCACTGCCATGGCAGCAAGGGTGGCTTTGTGCTGCTCTAAAAAGGAATGGTATTTGCCAACTCTTTTTAGAGAGGCAAAGCACTGGATCGGGGCTGCAGCATGTGGCTGCAGCCCCGATCTGGCAAGGACGCTACCCCTTAGGAGCAATCTGTTCAGCCCTTTGGAGAGCTCGGTATGTTTAGCCTGAAGAAGCGAAGATTAAGTGGTGATATGATAGCCCTATTTAAGTATTTGAAGGGGTGTCATGTTGAGTATGGAGCAAGCTTGTTTTCTGCTGCTCCAGAAAATAGGACCCAGAACAATGGATGCAAGCTACAGGAAAAGAGATTCCACCTAAACATAGGGAGGAGCTTCCTGACAGTAAGAGCTGTTCGGCAGTAGAACACACTCCCTTGGAGAGTGGTGGACTCTCCTTCTTTGGAGGTTTTTAAACAGAGACTGGATGGCCATCTGTCAGGAGTGCCTTGAATGTGAGTTCCTGCATGGCAGGGGGTTGGACTAGATGGTCCTTGTGGTTTCTTCCAACTCTATGATTCTATGAATCTATGATAAAATGCCACATCTATGAGGGATCCAATTCCATCATATTCCCAAACCAGTCACCAGATGTTGTTGGACTTCAACTCCAGGAAGCCCCAGCCAATATGACCAATACCAGGGCTTCTGGGAACTATAGGCCAACAACACTGGGAACCAATGCAAGGTAAAGGTCAAAATCCCAGCCCCAATACAGCCTTCTGGCCAGACTCTTTACTTAGCCCTAAGCCTGAATTGTGCAAGCACTTATTTTGCGTGTGTTAGCCCATAAATGGCCACTGGTCCATTTGATGTGCCTGATGCTAACAAATAAGAAGAAATCCCCAGGAGTTTAAAGGAGAGGCTGCTTTATATGCAGCCAGAATTAAAGGTCTGCTAAGATGCCACTGTCTGGCAATCTCTCCTCCTTGTGTTTATTTGGGAATGCTCTCCTCAATTTCCTGATGGTAGCTGTGGGTACACTGTAGAGCTGTGGGCCGGTTTGGGGTTCCTTGGAACATCGGAGGGCCGGAGTAAAACAAACAAACAAAAAAACTGCATCGGCACCTGGTGCGGTTTTTTATTTATTTATTTTTTACTCCGGCCCTCCAATGTTCCGAGAACCCCCGAAGTTTGCCCGGCGCGGTCGCGGGGGTCCCCCAGGGTCTCCGGCAACCGCACCAGGCCTCGGGGGACCCCCAACAGGGCTCCGGTGACTACACCGGGCCTCAGAGAGGCCCTGCGCGGCCGCAGGGGACTCCCAGGAGTGCTCCAGCGAGCGCACCGGGCCTTGGAGAGGCTCTGCACAGCTGCGGGGGATCCCCAGGAGGGCTCCGGCAAGTGCACTGGGCCTTGGAGAGGCCCAGCGTGGCTGCGGGGGACCCCCTCCGGAGCGCCATTTTTATTCCAAAATGGTGCCCAGAGTCTCGTGTGACCTTTCCTGTCACTGGACAGGATGGGAAAGGTTACGCAAGACTCCAGGCGCCATTTTGGAACACAAAATGGCGCACCAGAGTCGTGCGCGCCGGAGAAAGGCGGCAGCAGTGGCGGCAGCAGCAGGGCCGGTCAGAAGGCCTCGGCGGGCCGGGTTTGGCCCGCGGGCCATAGTTTGCCAACCCCTGCTGTAGAGGATGCCCACCACTTGTAGTCTGTACAGTGGCAGTGGTGATGGCATGGCAGGCAGGGGGTGCACTGAATTATTACATTTATATTTGCAAGGACTGCTGCAAGAGGAGTGGGGCCTATCAACAGAGTAGCATTGCCAGGCCATAAATAACCCTCTCCCTGGGCTCATAGCATAGCCATCTTTATTATTTATCCTAGCAAATCCCATGTCAGGGACTGCCTGACAACACTGCTCCCAAAATGAGGTCACAAACAGCTGGCTATGCCCCTCCCTCGCAGCATGACTTTTCTCCTTTCAGAATTAAAAAATTGCTGCTGTTTTTTTTAAGCCAAACAAACAAGAAGTAATGAAGGACTAATATTCCTTTTCTTTCAAATAAAGCATCTTTCTTTCCCTTTCCCCCTACTCTTCTCCAGTGGTGTCCCTAGGGTTGGTGTCACCTGGTGCAGTAAGTCATGATGTCACCCCGCCTCCCATTTCACACCATACAGAATCTTTAGTAAAAAAAATTTTTGCACTAATGTTACTCGTAAATCATAATTCCCATATACCACTGAATGTAATGCTAATATGGTCAGCCCTCCTTATCCACTGGCTTTTTTATCCACAGATTCAAGCATCCATGGCTTGAAAATATTCCAAAAAAGTATAAATTCCAAATAACAAACCTTAATTTTCCATTTGATATAAGGCTCAGCATTTTGCTTTGCCATTATATTTAATGGGACTTGAGCATCCCTGGATTTTGTTATCCACAGGGGATCCTGGAACCAAACCCCAGCGGATAACAAGAACCCACTGTAGTTGTGACATAAAACAATTAGCAACAATTGATACTGTAGTTGTGACATGAAACAATTAAAATTACACCTTCAAATTACAATAGTATGTTCACATCCTAAATGTGTTTACATATATAGAGTGAAGATTTGGTTAAAATGTGATGTTTTTAAAGAAAATGTAAAAAGAATTTTAAAAATTAAAAATTTCATTCTTTAAAAAGAAAATCAAAAATTTAAAATCCCAGTGAACTGAGCTTCACCCCCACTCCCACCATCTCTTAAAGCAATTTAAAGGGAAGCAGGTGAATGCCACAGCTCATTTCTGCCAAAAGGTAGGTATTTGAGGAGAAGTGGTGTCACCCCCCATTAGGGTGTCATCTGGTGCCCTGCACCCCCTAGTGATGCCACCACTCTTCTCTATGGTGTTTTTCAAAATATGCAGGGGTTGCTTAGAAATTTATTGAGACTCCCTCCAATCCTATCAGGTCCACTGCTCATCACACAACAGTTTTGCCTACCTGTACCACCTCTCCTTGCCAGCTTCAGGGATAAGCTGGTGTTCTCTAGGGCAGTAGTTCCTGAATCTTGGTCCTCTACATCTTTTGAATTTCATATCTCAGAATGCATTGGACATGCTGGCTGAGGCTTCTAGGAATAGAAATCAAAAATATCTGAGGTCCAAAACTTGAGAGTCACTGTCTTAGAGCACTTTTCATTTGATGATGAAACTAAAGAATCCTGATGAGGCCTAGTGCTCTGTGTGAATGAACTGTATGCTCTAAAATGTCTTTCCCAAACCTGATACCTTTTAGATATGTTACATGGCAACTTGAATTCAAATTAGAAGACAAAAGATTCTACCAAAACATTAGGAAGAATGTCTGTTATGAAAGAAATGTTTAAGAGTGGAATGGGCTGCCATGGAGGTGGTGGACTCTCCTTCTTTGAAGGTCTTTAAATAGAGTTTGAATGGGCCTCCTTCAAGAGTGCTGTTAGTTGTGGATTCCTTTAGTTATGGTTTCTATTATTCCACGATCTTCAGTCAGTATCTGAATGTCTAGATGAGACTAGTTTGGGGGGGGGGGGGGAGAGAGAGAAGGCATATGCAAATGATAGCCCCCAGAAAGTAACTTTTTTCAAGATCTGGATGAGACTGATATTCTTCAGCCACTGACAAAAGGAGAGAACAATCAATATATTACATCATGTCTTCCCCTGTGTTTTACTTGTATATGGCTGGTGGGAGGATGCTCATAGCCTCAAATGCCAGTGGATTCTGGTGATCTTTGTACCAGATCTACTCTGTTGGGGGTGGGTGGGTGGGTGGGTTGTTAGTTAGTTAGTTATTTTTGGCAGGGAGAGTATCTGAGCAGAACTCTGCATAGTGACTCCTCTTGTTTTTTGTGAGTTTGAGGGTGCAGGGTTCAAAGCCCTCTCTTCCTCCACATCTGTGCCTCTGGCAATTCTCAGTCTGCCAATGACAGGGGGACCAAGGTGGGTGGGATAGGGGGCAAAGAAAACAAGCTTTTGGGCATGGTAAGAACAGAGAACAAGAATGATACAGGAGGAGATGGGTGCCAGAATGGGTGCCAGAATGTCTTACAACCAGCTGCATTCCTGGGGTGGCATGAAGGATGGAAACAATTTTGTTGAGTTAGTTTCCAGCTGGTGGGGAGTTGGCTGGCACTTCCTGGCAGTGAGGAAAAAAGAGGAAGACAGGGGCAGAGAGTATTACAGAGCTAAGGCTTTTAGGTGGCTCTGTTTCTCTGCTGAATGCAAACAGAATTCATGACAATTATATTCTTATCCATTTGCTTGTTGTATCTTGCCTCTTCTGCATGGCTGGGAAATTTTTAAAGGGAGCCCCATTTAGTGTACATTAGAGTAATCCAAATGGGATGTAACCAAGACATGTGTGACCATGATTAGAGATCTCAAGGAAGAGGCACAATTGGTACACTAGCTGTAACTGCGCAATGCACTCCAGGTTATTGCTGAAATCTGGGCCACCAGGCTCAAGTCTAAATCCAGGAGTACACCCAAACTGTGATCTGGTGCCCTCAGGAAGGAGCACAGGCTAAAAAATCTCTATTCCCAAACCTATCATTTGAATGACCAGGAATACCTCAGTCTCATCTGGATCAAGCCTCAATTTGTTCTCTTGTTCAGTCCATTACAAACACCAGACATTGATTTAGCTTGAAAACAGCTTCCTTAGAATTAAGTAGAAAGGAATGATAGAGCTGGGTGTCATCACAATATTGGTGATAATTGATCCCAAAGCTCTGGACACCTTTCCCATCAATTTCATGTAGATAGCATAGAGGACAAAAGAGAAAGTTAAGGAACCCCTCAGGCCATTGGACAAGGAATTGAAAAGGAATCCCCAGCATCTTGTTAGTATGGCCCTCAAGGAAGGACTGAAGCCATTGTAAAAAAAAGTGCCCCCAACCTCATGTTCCCAGTGAATCAACCCAGAAGGATACCATGGTTGATGGCATCTATAGGCACCAAGAGTTCTAGAAGAACTAACATGGAGATACTCCCCCAATTCAATTTGCACTGTAAATCACTTACGATGGCAATCAAAACCATCTCCATCCTATAATGAGGCCTGATGCTAGACTGAAATGGATCTAGATAATTTGTTTCATCCTGGATCGAAGAGACTACCTCATGCTCCAGTGCTTGCCTAATTGAAGACTAGCCAACAGTTATCTGATATAGTGGGAACCAGGGAAGGGTTATTTTTTTGTTTGGTTGGTTGAGGAGAAGTTTTACAACAGCCTCCTTGAGACGTATTGAGACCTTGCCTCAATGTGTTTGTCTGTGTGTGTGTGTGTGTGTGTATGCGCGTGCACACATGCGTGCACATGCCTTAAAAGGTTCTTTTAGGCAAGGAATACTCAAAATGTGGTTTCACCAATCCCTATATCTGAAATATAGCCTACAGCACCTGGTATTCATTGGGGTATCCTATCCAAGTACTAACCAGGGCTGCCCCTGCTTAGTTTCCAAGATCAAAAGAAATCTGATACCTTTAAAGTATTTAGGTCCTAGCTGTAAGGAGATGTTAATCATTCCCTCTCTGGCCAGGAAGGGGCAAGGGTCTATTATACTTGTGGTACCATAACTCTCACCTTTCCAAGGATCCTGTCCACATCCTTGCGTTGCATAACTTGAAAAGTATCCATTATCATTGGACAAGGAAGGGCCAGAGTTACATCCACCAGACCTGACTCCAAAAGGACAGAAGTTGTCACTCACTGTATTACAATCGTAATGCTATTTTCTCTTAGTATGCTGTAAATACTGGGGAAAGGAACCAGTTATATGTAACCAGTTATTTATTTGGAAACAGAGTTCAAAGCAGTACATATATATGGCTGAATCTCTCTCTCTCTCTCTCTCTCTCTCTCTCTCTCTCCTTCCCCTCCCTCCTTCCCTCCTTCTTTTTAATTTAGCTCTCATGTTGGCCCCTATTTATAGATAATAATTGGAGTGTCCTTCTAGTAAATGTAGTGGCTGAGATGCTAAGCAAGTCATGGCTTCAAATATTGCCTCCACCACAAACCTGCTACATAGTGGTTTGCTTAAAAATGTTCAAAGCAGTATATATGGCTCTCCTTACCCAGACTACTTCATCCTCACAGCAACCCTGTGGTGTGAGTCAAGCTGAAAGAGAGAGATCAAGGATGTCCAGCAAGTTTAATGTCTCCTTGTTGATTTGAAGGTGGGTCTCCCAAGTCCTGGTCCAACACTGTAATCATGACAGCACACTGGCTCACAAGTCCTCCCTCCTATGTTTAAGAGGCAAAACCTGGGTGATTATCATAATAAACAACAATAGTAGGAACAAATACTGCTTAATGTTAATTAATGCCTTCTACAAGTTCAGATGCTACATGTCAATTATCTCAATATGACCATTAACAGCAGCCCGGTAAAAGAAGTTAGCATTTTCTGCCACTGATATATGGAGCGTGGAAGCTGAGAAAACATTTTTAAGCAAACCACTATGTAGCAGGTTTATGGTGGAGGCAATATTTGAACCCAGGACTTGCTTAGTATCTTAGCCACTACATGAACTAGAAGGACGCTCCAATTATTATCTATAAATAGGGGCCAACATGAGAGCTAAATTAAAAAACGGGAGGGAAGGAGGGAGGGGGAGGGGAGAGGGAGGGGCAGAGAGAGAGAGATTCAGTGACTGAAACAGTTCTGCAGATTTGCAGAACTGGTGCTAAAAATAAAGAATGGCTGCTCTCCTAATATACTAATGACTGAAGCAGATCCTGTCCTGCGATCATATCAGTCCAATAATCCAAACCCACCCCATTTGTGGTCCAGCGATGCAAAAAGAAAGCAAAAAGCACAACTGACATAGTAGTATACAAGCATGTAGCATCCTACAGTCAGGTTTGGGCACTATGTACTACTCTCATGAAATGCCCAGCATCCTAGAATTAAAAGCAAAGAAGCCTGCTTCAGCAGATCTACCATCTGCAGCTGCTTTTGTTGTTTCTTGTAGTATGCCTTCCAGTTGTTTCTGATTTACAGTGATCCCAAGGCAAACCCTATCACAGGGATTTCTGGGGTCCAGAGTGTGTTTCACCCAAGATCACTTGGCAGGTTTCCATGGCTGAATAGGGAATTGAAACCTGATCTCTATAGCCCAAGTTGTATGCTCAGACTACTAGACCATGCTGGCTCTCAGCTGCAGCTGCACTTCCACCAAAGATGGCTACCTGACTATGCCTTCATGGGTTCCCAGATTGATTCTTTCAGTGCCCTCTCTATGGGGCTGTCTTTGAAAAGTGTTTGGAAATTGCAGCTGGTACAAACTACAGCTGTCTGGCAAGCTGTGGATGGGGAAAGCAAAAGACAGCACATTACACAGTCCTGATGAGGCAGATCTCCAGGCAAGTTTCAGGATCCTAGTTTTAATCTTCAAAGCCCTCCGTGGTGTCAATCAGTTATATGCAACCCTTTCATTTATTAAAGTAAGTGGCTGAAGTCTTGCTCCATGCACCCCTGCCTTCCCCCACAAGAAAAAAACCTGGAGATAAGGTTGACACTGGAAGGAACAGGGATATCTCTCAAAAGCAGCACCCTAACTGTGGAATCCCTTTCTAACAGAAGCCCCTGAGTTCTGCCTCTCTTAAGTTTAAGGAACATGGTCAAAGTATCATTATTTCAATAGGCTTTCAAGCAGTCTTGGTGCCCCTCCTCTAATCCTACCCATACTGTGGGTCAGCGATCTCGATTTGTTGGTTGCTTTAATGCCCATTTGATTTTTGTTCTATTCATCTATAGTATCTTTTCTCTTATTGTGAACCATGCTGTGTTTCCTTTTGAGCAGAAAGTTGGTGCACATGTTTTAACAATTCATGTTTGTCTTCATCTGGTCAGAACCTTAGGAAATGGATTATTTAGCATCCTAAAAAGAGATTAAAAATAACACAGAGGCCTGTGGCACCTTAAAGACTAACAAATGTATTATGACATTTGCCTGTGGCATAATTTTTTGTGTTCAACACCACAGACAGTACCAGGATGGCAATCTAAGGACTCATTCCTGCTACAAAATAACCTGATGTGGAAACCGGGTTATTTTAGTTATCAAATCTCTCTGCGGCCGTTTACTCTTTGTTGTTCACACTGATCTGGGGGCGGGGGGGGGGGGGGGGAGAGGAAGAACGGCTGCCATGGAGAGATGATAATGACGGGGGGGGGGAGGAAGAAGAGGAATGATGTAATGGTGGGGGAAGTGGAGGAGGAGGAGGAAAGAAAAGGTAAACTCCTTCTGAACAAACCTTGCCAGGAAAACCCCACGACAGGTGGAGTTTCCTAAACTGGAAATGACTTGAAGGCACGCAACAACAACAACAGAGGAGGGGTGGTGACATGGCAGGAAGGCCTCCTGTTGGGCTGCTCACTGGTGCGCCCCTTGCCTCCCCGCTGCTCACTGGAACCCTCCAGGGGACCTTCTCCATCCATGGCAGTGGCAGCGGTGGCACTTCATCTCCCTCGCCTCCTCCTTGCCCTGCCAGCTCTCTCGCAAGCCAGCCTGGGGCCTCATTGCCCCGGCTTCAGTCCCAGAGACCACATCGGAAAAGGAGGAGGAAGAGAAAGAAGAAAAAGTGGAAGAAGGAAGGCATCAGGGATGGATGGTGGGAGATTGAAATGTTCTGCCACTGGTTTTAGGGTATTCCCATTTATAATGTCTGATTTATGTCCATTTATCCTCTGGCGTGGGGACTGGCCTGTTTGCTTGATGTAGAGTGCTGAAGGGCATTGATCACAGTATGACATAAATCACATTGGAGGATGAGCACCTAAAGGCCCCCCTAATGTTGTGATACCATTAGGTCTTGTGATGACATTTCCTGGATAAATGTGTGGGCAGAGTTGGCATCTAGGTTTGTAGCAACAAACATTTCAATCTCCCTGGGCATTCTGTCTCAGATCTCAGAACAGCGGTCCATGAACAAAAGAACTACAAAGGTAGATTGGAGAGTAACAGCAGAATTGGAGTTCATCCATAAACTACAGTCCCTCAGCAATGGACTGAACAGGGACAATGGCTTCCTGACCCATTATGCTCACTTCAACACTATCTGACCCCATTCTCAGGGAGACATCCTACACTCATCTATCCTCCCCACCTGCAGGCTAGTTTCCAAGGCCAAACTGGTCTTGCCACCTCATTTCCATACCCAATGGCTATGTCTTTGTCCACAAATAACCATCGTTAAAACTGGATTTGCTATTTCATTTCTATACACAAAGGATTCATAGAATCATAGAGTTGGAAGAGACCACAAGGGCCATCTAGTCCACCCCCCTGCCATGCAGGAACTCAAAATCAAAGCATCCTCGACAGATGGCCATCCAGCCTCTGCTTAAATACCTCCAAAGAAGGAGACTCCACCACTCTCTGAGGGAGAGTGGTCCACTGTCGAACAGCTCTCACTGTCAGGAAGTTCCTCCTAATGTTGAGGTGGAATCTCTTTTCCTGTAGCTTTCATCCGTTGTTCCGGGTCCTATTCTCTGGAGCAGCAGAAAATTTTGAATTTGAATTGACATTCGCACACACCAAGGGCATATATATGTCTGTCCCTGGCTTCTACTCCACCAAAAGTATCTGAAAAAGTAGATTGAAGTCTATGAAAGCTCATGCTGACAACTTCTTTCAGTGAGTCTCAAAGGTACTACAAGATCTCTCTACATACTGATTCTACAGACTAACATGGCTATATCTTTGTTTTATACTGACTGTGTTTTCCTGAATATTAGATGGATTCTTTGTAGCAATAAAGTGAGTCTTATTTTATCTTACTAGACTATCCTGTTTATTACCAAAAGCTCAGATAAACTGGGGACATGCTGCTGCTTTGCTTAATATACAAATTACCAAAAACTAAATTCCAACAAATGTATCGTAACAAAAACCTTAGAGATGTTACAATTGCACTCAGCTTTCAGAGAAGAAGGTTGAATGCATCATGTGTACAACCAACGTACAATGTATATATCACTTGTGCTGTTGTCCAGAAGGTCAGTAATATAGCCAATGTTAGTACCTAATCCAGATGGGCAACGCCTGGGTAGGTTATAAACTTTACGCTTTTGATTGAAAGTTGAATTCTCACTGTCAGGAATTAAACAAAGGGGTTTCCCATTTGACCAGTGTTTATGTTCTGCTCACATTATTCCTGGGTTGTAGAGAGCAGCAGCCAGATTGAGGTGAACAACTACTGGGACCTAGCCAATCATGATAACAACTGCATCATGCTCCTCCCTAGTGCCTTTAACTACAAAGCACCCACCTGTCCATGAACAATGAAGGTCGGGTATCCTCCTAGACCTAGACCAAATGACTCACTCACTCACTTTCTCTCTCCCAAGGGCTCAGATAATGGTCAAAGCATTAACTTCTTTGGTGAAGGTGAAGCTGTCAGGCATGGCCCAACGAATATGGTGACAGTCAGCGCTAGTTCTGGCTCATTACCGGAAGATTAGTCTTTGATCCCGAGTGGCCTGGCCCAGGGGAATGGCATTCTGGGAAGCAGGAAAGGTTAATTTCAGGGAGATTAGGATCGTGCCTCACTGGGATGTGAAATTGAGGTAAATCTGTTCATCTGAACGAAAGGAACAGCTGCAGCACACAGCAGGGGATCTACTAAAAATAGTCTGGTATTTACCTGTCAGAGCCTGGACATGCTTTGGGGAAGGCCTCATGGCAGGCTGGGAGCACATCTGTACAAATATTGGGCCTGATCTCCAAAAGGAATAGGGGCATCTCTCCTATTTCTCATTATCTGGAGGGTTCAAAACTTATAGGAGGAGAATGATGAAAGCCAGCTCTGCTATGAGGCAGAGTGAGGTGACTGTTTCAGGTATTAGATGGCAGTCCCTGCCCTTGACATCCCTCTTAAGCTCCCAGCTAAAATCCTCTCTATAAGGACAGATGTTTGTATGCCATGCCTCACAACCTGTCCAGCACTTATAAAACAGCCTACTGACCTCATGTATATGTCAGAGGACCCCATCCCATTGCTGATATAAGATTCAAGTCCCAGTTTAGTTGGCTTCAAGCTGTAAAAAAATGTCTTGACCTGGAAGTTACAGCCATCTTCTGAGCTGCAGCTAGCCCAGAAACAAGATGTCCCCACATCATCCAGATTCCAAGCTGAGCCTGAGTTGGTATCATAGAATTAGGCAGAACCAACAGGACCATCCCATCCCTCAGCCCCACTTTATAACATTCTATGATATCCAGCCTACAGGATTACATAGTGGAAAGAGTCACTGTCTGCAGAGTAAGCAGCTCACACTTATTGACATCAGCAAGGGAGGACAAACAAGAAGCTTCAAGTGAAGATGCAAAAGATCATTTATGGCCCAGGTGGTGATATATAGTTCCTGAACAAGTTTAAGGGCTGAACATGTGTAGACATTGTAGGATGGTCTTAGGATATTCTGCTGCTTGAGGCAGAGCAGCAAATGGTACCTCCCATGTCTAATCTGCACTGCAGAAATATTGCAGTTTGACATGACAGCTCAATGCTATGGAATTCTAGGGTTTGTAGTTCTGTGAGATATTTAGCCTTCTCTATGATAGAGTTCTGGTGCCACAACAAATTACAAATACTAGGATTCCATAGCATTGAGTCATGACAGTTAAAGCAGTGTCAAACTGCATTATTTCTGCAGTGCAGATTAGACCCCAGCTACTTAAACCAATTGTACATAGTATTCAAATTCAGTCAAGTTACTTTGGCATATCAAGCAGAAAAATCCCTTTTCCATGGCACTAAAACCAAGAGGAGGAGGATAATCAATAACTAACACTTTACTGCCCTTTCATGACATGCTAAATCTGCTGCCTCAGTCTGCCTAATGGTAGGTCCAGCACAGTTCTGATGCACCTATTTAGAGACGGCTCCCACATAAGCTACTCTAAAGACCTGCGTGCAGATGAAGGCTTTGCACTGAATGAACCAGGCCTCCCTCAGTTATAACGACGGCAGGGTGTAGTGGCATGTACCCTGCTTGGTACCCTCACTGAAAAGGGCGCTGTAAAAGTCTCCCACTGTGACTGCCTCCCCAGCACTCCCTGCAGCCTGAGCAAATTGTTCATTCCTTCCTCCTCCCAAGAAATTATTCTGCTAAGCAGTCTCCTGCTGGCTAAACTGGCAGAGTCGTGCCTAACTCCCATCTTTCTCTCTTTCACCTAGTGCCTGGGGGTTGTAAAAGCAGTTGCATGAAGCCTGAGACAAAGATGGTGGTGTGGTGCGCGGTGGTGCTGGGGAAAATGAGAAAAGCTGATACTACTGCTGCTGATGTTTTTATGGGATTAAAAGTTTCCATCTTGTGGCCCTACCTACAAGGTGCTGAGTTCCCAATGCCTCAGGCAGGATGGGTGGCCCATTTCAGTCATATCTTCCATACTTAGGTATGAGTGTGGTCACTCATCTCTTTCTATTCTGCTGGGAACTTTCTTCTTTAGCAGGAAGACAGCATGAAACAGGCAGTCAAGGCTTCATTGATGCAAATCCTGTGAAAAGTATATGCTGCTTTGTTGGAGCACAAAACTGATGAAGAAACAGAGTGGAGGTCACTGGCCACCTGAACCATGTTGGCACTACTAAGGCTATATGGAAGGCAGGTAGAGCTTGGAAAAGATACTTTTTTAGATTACAATTCCCAGAAATCCCTGGATAGGAAATTATAGTCTAGCATTGCAAACAGGCAGGATCTGTCAGGGAGATAAACCAACAATTGACTAGATCACAGTTCATGAAGATGCCTCTTGAGTGGTTCTTAAGCAAACTGTGTTGGGATTTCAAGGGATTTGTGAATGCTGCCACCAGTTCCTTTCTGCTCATTAGTGGCATGTTAGGGGGAGGCAGAAGCATTGGAGAAGGGAGCAAGCTAAGAGTCAGCAATGGCTCAAGGCCCTATGTCACACACAAAGCTTGTTAGGCAAAATACACACAAGAGGGAGCATGATGTTGAACATTTCAGCCTCTGTGGACATGCCGCAAAAGACTTGAAAGCTGCCATAATTCAACAAAAAGGTTTCAATAGCTGCCTCTGGCATGAAGCTGTGGAACTGGAATACATTTACAGATTTGACACTATCAGACTTGAGCTCAATGTACAGTATACATAACCTAGGAAAGTTACCATTTGGGACTAACATTCCTAGAGTCTTCTCCAGCCCTACCAACTGAGAAGACCCTTTCTGCAGCAGAGGAGCAGCAGAGCACTTTCTGATCCATGAAAGCTTATACAACAATAAACCTATTAGTCTTAAGATCCCCCAAATGCTGTTGTGAACACAGTTGCCCTGCACATATTATTACTGTGAACACAGTGGCCAGAATTCTTATGGTGTCTTGTGCATGTGTTAAGTTTACCTATGGAAACAACAGGGCATTTTTGTCTGAAGTAGAATGGCCACATGTTGTTCAAGGTTGCCGAGGTGGATTTGTGCATTGGCTGCCATTGAGTGTGACAGCAAATGTGCATATGGATGTCCACGGTATCCCTGTGTGAATCCTACTGTGCTTTGGTTAAACAATGTTGCAATTCTCTAATGAGGTGGTATTGCACAACCAGCTCATAACTCCATGAGAATAAAATTACACTCCATTTCCTTGATGTAGAATCGTGACTATTATTTATCTGACGTTCAATATAACAAATATGCAAGGATGAACTGACTGTGGTAAGTTTCACCCTACAGAAAGCTGAGATATGCATTTGGTTGAAGCCAGGAAAGACTGGACTGAACCAGTCATTGGGTCAGGGGAAAGACCAGAAAATCTCTTTTTCACAGCCACGAAGGAAGAGACTACAAAGCTAATGGATACTACCAGAGTATTTAGAGCACCACGTTGTCTTAGAAATGGCATTTAGACTCCAAAAGACCCCAAACCCCCACCCTAATGCCATACCAGGAAGTAATTGCTGTATGAAATTTAAGAACCGAGTGTAGATTAAAGCCACATTTAGATTTCATTTTGCCATGCTAGCTATTCAATTTCCTCTTTACCTTGCTTAACTGTTTTCATTATCATAAATTTGTTGTTGTTGTTGTTGACCATAATTGAGTATGGAGTGCAACCTGATTTAGCAGCAGGGGAATGAGATGAACTGGTCAATTTGGGTGGATTCTATCTCTGGTGAGCTAACAAATCTTGTTCTAATTTTTTGTATGGATGTTAAACGGCACTGGATTTGGAGCAAGTACACTGCTGCCAATTCCCAAGGAATAGAGGCAGTGCTAAGGAAAGGCAAAGAGCCAGCATGGTATAGTCCAGGGGTCGGCAACCTACGGCCCGCGGGCCGGGTGCAGCCTGCGGAGTCCTTGGGACCGGCTCATGGCCGGTCCCACTGACGTCCTGCATGCGCCGGCACGCCACGCACAAGCACGGATGCCTTTTTGGTTTCCAAAATGGCGCCTGCGCTCGCGCACACATGCACACACCATTAGGTGCCATTTTGGAAGGGTTCACTGCGGCTGCGCAGCCGCCGTTGGGCCTTGGGAAGGCCACACCGCAGCTATGCCAGGCAAATTTGCTCGCCGCGGGCACAGGGGGCCTTTCCAAGGCCCATGGAAGCCCCCCCACACGGGGGGCCCTTCAAAATGGCGCCCGCATCGTGTGTGCATGCACGCGCAACATGGGCGCCATTTTGAAAGGCCCCCACGGCAGCTCTGCAGCCGCTGTAGGGCCTTGGGAAGGCTACACCATGGCAGCAGCAGGTGAATTTGCCCGCCACGGGCACGGGGGGGCCTTTCCAAAGCCCAGGGAAGCCCCACCGAGCAGGGCGTGGCTTCCAAAATGGCGGCCGCGTCACGTGCACATGCACACAACAGCATCGTCGTGTGCATGCATGTGCGCGTGGGGGCAAGTGCGTGTGCACAAACACGCACACGCCTGCCCGCCCGCCTGCCTGCCCCCCCACGCCATTTCCACCCCCCCCCTACTGGCCCCCCTGCAACAAAAGTTGCCAACCCCTGGTATAGTGGTTTGAGCGTTGGACTAGGAATGTCTGCATGGACCAAATAAAATGGCCTTCCCCTATCCTCTTTGTGAGCTTACTGGAGGCTGTACCTCCCAAACCTCAAGTCTGTCACACTAAACCCTGGGTATACCCCTCTTAATACAGACTAAAATAAGTCACTGTTTGATCTAGATCTTCCTGGAAGATCCAAAGCCATCTGTTCTGATGCTGGACAGTTATTTAAAATGCATCCCACTCTGCTGCTCAGCATGTCCACTGCTGTCACCTGTAACTTGTTCTGCAGTCAGAACGAAATGCCAAGCCATGTGCCCAATGCTGAGCACTTCATTCTGACCTCAGAGCCAGCAATGTTCGGGTAACAGAGGGGGATATGAGTGCAAACAGCCACCTGGCATCAGAACAGTAATGGGAGGGGGAAAGGAGGTTGGTGCAGTTTTGGAGCTAGGATACTCCAAAGCAAACCTTTGTCCTTCAAGAATCTAGAATACTTTCCAAAACAGCAAATATTTTTGTTTTCCTCTGCAGTCCCACTCAAAATTAGGACAGGAAGTGACAGGTTGTCACTTTCTGTTGTCATTTTGTAAAGACTGCAGGGGAAAACAGAGGTAATTGGGGGTAGTATGGATTAATGGGGTGCTTCTGGAGTAGAGTATTTTCATGTTTCACACATTTAGGAGACTTTATGTGATTTGAGAGCCAAAATTACTCAAAAGCATCCCCAATTTTTTAAAAAATAGTGGGGAACTGGGGAGCTTGGGGTGAGTGGTGAGGGGCTTCAAGGGCCAAAAAAGTGGAGTCCAGGGGTTGTGTGTGACTCATGGGACACATTGTGCCCACCTCTATTCTAGATGTTTTGGACTACATCTCCCTGATTCCCTTATGGCTGGCTGAGACTCCTCAGAGCTAAAATGCTAAACGCTGGGAGACCCAATGTTTCCCCACCCTTTCCTTAAAAATAAAGAGCTTGTTTGTGATTCAGGCATCTGATGTGAGAAACTGAACACCCCAAAGGGGGCAAGTTGAAGCCTTCCATCTGAAGATTTGGAGGAAAAGGACCAATCTAATCTATTGTGCAAAGACATTTTCTTGCTTGAGTCAGAGAAAAGCTCCTGTTCCACTTCATGTGCAAAGGCCAACCCAACTGATGGTTGAATCATATTGCAACCATGGAGATGGCACGGCTCCCACTGCCCCAACCTTCACGTGAAAGGGTAAGTTCACGAGGCCCAGGACAAGTCACATGGCACTGCCACACACAGAGCATCTTACTACTGCTTCTCTGTATCTGCTGCCTGAGGCATCTGCTTCATCTTGCCTAATGGTAGAGCCAACCCTGATCGTGCTGGAAGGGCTTGTAATAATAGAGAGTGAGAATGGAGTTGAGCCAATAAGGACAGTATTGAATAATCATGTGCATGAGTGCTGCGTGACTTCAAGTGATTTCTGACTTATGGTGACCCTAAGGCCATATCATAGAGTTTCCTTGGCAAGATTTGTTCAGAGAAGGTTTCCCATTGCCTTCCCCTGAGTCTGAGAGTGTGTCACTTGCCCAAGTTCACCCAGTGGGTTTCATGGCCAAGCAAGAATCAAACCCAGGTCTTCCAAGTCATAGCTCAAACCACTATGTCACTCTGGTTCACACTGAATGACTTACTTGGCAGGGGAGATACCAAGATCATACTTTCCTGCATAGCAGGTGTGGAAAAGCTTCATGCTGATCGTTCTTTGCCCTGGGACTCCTACATACCTGCACATAGGAGAATAAACTTGTCTTGCTACTACAAGACTCCACAATCAACAACAGGAGTGTAATGATTCCAGACAGCAATATTATAAAAATTTTCATTCAGTTAGTCTCAAAGGTGCTACAAGATCTCTCTACATACTGATTCTACGGACTAACACGGCTATATCTTTGAATTATCCTTGCACATAGTAAGGAAGCTCCTTGAAAATAAATCTCCAACGCCCCCAAAGCAATTTCATTGAGTGGGTCTGGTAGTTTTCTGTGTCTTACAAACCTTGGCACACGGTACCAGAGCTGAGCTTGGAAAATCATAGAATCATAGAATCATAGAATCATAGAGTTGGAAGAGACCACAAGGGCCATCCAGTCCAACCCCCTGCCATGCAGGAACTCCCAATCAAAGCATCCCCGACAGATGGCCATCCAGCCTCTGCTTAAAGACCTCCAAGGAAGGAGACTCCACTACTCTCCGAGGGAGTGTGTTCCACTGTCGAACCGCCCTTACTGTCAGGAAGTTCCTCCTAATGTTGAGGTGGAATCTCTTTTCTTGCAGCTTGCATCCATTGTTTCGGGTCCTAGTCTCTGGAGCAGCAGAAAACAAGCTTGTTCCCTCCTCGATATGACATCCCTTCAAATATTTAAACACGGCTATCATATCACCTCTCAGCCTTCTCTTCTCCAGGCTAAACATCCCCAGCTCCCTAAGTCATTCCTCATAGGGCTTGGTTTCCAGACCCTTCACCATTTTAGTTGCCCTCCTTTGGACACGCTCCAATTTCTCCACATCCTTTTTGAATTGTGGTGCCCAGAACTGGACACAGTATTCCAGGTGAGGCCGGACCAAAGCAGAATATAGTGGCACTATTACTTCTCTTGATCTAGACACTATACTTCTACTGATGCAGCCTAAAATTGCATTGGCCTTTTTAGCTGCTGCATCGCACTGTTGACTCATGTTCAACTTGTGGTCCACCTGGATTCCTAGATCCCTTTCACACGTAGTCTCATTCAGCCAAGTGTCCCCCATCGTATATCTGTACTTTTCGTTTTTCCGCCCTAAGTGCAGTACCTTACATTTCTCTGTGTTGAATTTCATTTTGTTAGCTTTGGCCCAACTTTCTAGTCTGCTCAAGTCATTTTGAATTTTGATCCTGTCCTCTGGGGTATTAGCTACTCCTCCTAATTTGGTGTCATCTGCAAATTTGATAACTATGCCCCCAATACCGTCATCCAAGTCATTAATAAAGATATTGAATAGCACTGGGCCCAGGACAGAGCCCTGTGGCACCCCACTGGTCACTTCTTTCCAGGTTGAAAAGGAGCCATTGTTGAGCACCCTTTGTGTTCGACCAGATAACCAATTACAAATCCATGTAACAGTTACTTTGTCTAGCCCACATTTTACCAACTTGCTTGCAAGAATGTCATGGGGAACCTTGTCAAAGGCCTTACTGAAATCAAGATATACTATATCCACAGCATTCCCTTCATCTACCAAGCTGGTAATTTTATCAAAAAAGAGATCAGATTTGTCTGGCATGACCTGTTTCTCTGAAACCCATGTTGACTTTTTGTGATTATGAAATTATCTTCCAGATGTTCACAGACTCTCTGTTTAATGATCTGCTCCAGAATCTTTCCGGGTATTGATGTCAGACTAACTGGACGATAATTGTTGGGATCCTCTTTTTTCCCCTTTTTGAAGATGGGGACAACATTTGCCCTCCTCCAGTCCGCTGGGACCTCTCCTGTTTTCCAGGAATTCTCAAAGATTATTGCCAATGGTTCTGATATTACATTTGCCAGTTCTTTTAATACCCTTGGATGTAATTCATCTGGTCCTGGAGACTTATATTCATCTAGATTAACCAGATGTTTCTGTACTATCTCTTTACTTATTCTGTGATGAAATTCTCCTATTCTGTCCTCTGCTCCATTATCCTCAAGTTGAGCACCCTTTGCCTTTTCTGAGAAGACTGAAGCAAAGAAGGTGTTGAGTAATTCTGCCTTTTCTCTGTCCCCTGTTAACTTTTTGCCATCTTCTCCACACAGTGGCCCTACCATTTCCTTCTTTTTCCTTTTGCTACTGACATACCCCCAAAAGCCCTTTTTATTGTTCTTAACCGCTCCAGCAAGCCTGATTTCATTCTGCGCTTTAGCTTTTCTGACTTTAACCCTACACGTGCTAGCTATTTGTTTGAATTCCTCTTTGGTGATTTCCCCATTTTTCCATTTCTTATACATGTTCCGTTTAAAACATAGTTCAGTTGCAAGTTCCTTAGTCATCCATCCTGGTTTCTTGAGACACCTCCCATTTTTCCTCCTCGTTGGCACGGTTTGAAATTGTGCCTTCAGTATCTCCCTTTTGAGAAACTCCCATCCGCCTTGAACTCCCTTCTCTTTTAGTATTCCTGTCCATGGGATCACCCTCAGTATTTCTCTAAGTTTAGTAAAATCAGCTTTCCTAAAGTCTAGAATGCGTGTCTGACTATGCCTGGCTTCTCCTTTCCACTGTATAATAAACTCCAGGAGGACATGATCACTCCCGCCTAAGGATCCAACCACTTGCACCCCATTAACTAGGTCTTCCCTGTTAGTTAGGATCAGATCCAAAATAGCTGACTCCCTCGTTGCCTCTTCCACCTTTTGAACAATGAAATTGTCTTCGAGGCAAGTGAGGAATTTGCTAGACCTCAAGGATTTTGCCGAGTTTGACTTCCAGCAAATATCCGGATAGTTGAAGTCACCCATCACTACTATATTTCTCCTTTCTGAGTGTGTGGTCATCTGTTCTAGAAAGGCATCATCCAGTTCTTCTGCCTGAGTCGGGGGTCTGTAGTAGACTCCCACAATAACATCCCTGTTGTTTCTTTCCCCTTTAATTTTTATCCAAATGCTCTCCACCTGGCTTCCAGGATTGTTGTCCTGGATTTCTTCACTGGTGTAAATATCCCTGACATATAATGCCAAAAGTTCCCTTTTGGACAGCAAGTCTCAGAATCCCCCCGCCCTGTGGGACTTGAGGATTCTGGGTGATGCAATCCAACCAGTAGCTTTTCGAAACACTGTACAAGAGCACCCCAAACAAGTAAAATCAGCTGCTCACACCCACTTGTTAGTCTTTGTTCCCCACTCCCACTCCAAAAAACACACAGACAAACAAAGAGGCACTAGTTTGGGTCTCCATCCCATCCTCAGCACTAATCCTGTGTTGCCCAAAGATCCTGCCACCTCCCATTGCTGCTTGTTAGTGGAACTGTGAGAAATGTTTACCTTCCTCTCTCATCTGGCCTCCCCTTCTTCTCCCCTCCCCTGTGCCAGTTTTATTCACCGGAAACATTCCCATCAGCATCCATTGATCACTGGCTTTATGGCTCATAATCCTCGCCCCATTGACTCAGGGTAGGCAGGCAGGGAGGGAGGGAGGAAGGAGGGGGCAGGATGTGGGACTCCTTTCTTTGGGTTATGACAGACTTCAGGCATGGATCCTTCCCTTTGGCAGCTGCTCTGAGGAGCCAGTGGGAAGAGGGGGAACAATGAGGAAAGTTTCTTTTTCAGAAACCTGACAAGTGCCAGATTGTGTGTAATGGGGTGGGGTAAAAGGAGGGCTTACACACATATACTCCTGCTTGCTAGCTGGCAACATAAACAAAGATAAACTTTATCATTGTACAGGTGTGGGGAGTTCAGAGGAACAAATTCTATGTGTCCCATCCCACTGCATTTCTGCCCCTCTGACCTATATCCCACATGGCAGACTTGGCAGCATTAGAGGGCTTACCCCTCTCCCTCCTATTTTTCTTCCCTAGCAGAGCCATCACTGTTGGTAATGGTCTCAGAGGCATGGTCCAGGAAACATACCCAGGCTAACACTGTGAGACAGGCCGAGCCCTCATGCCTGAATCCAAACACAGCACGTCAACAGGTTTCTGACATGCTGCTGAGCAGTTCCATCTGGGGTGCTAAAACACAACATTGCCATGCCTGCATGGAGTCAGGTGGCACCGGCAGCCTTTGTTTCTTTGGGGCTGGCTGGGGCCTACAAGTGAAATTAAACTCCTTAACATCTTTGGAACCGGAGGGCAGAACTGGCAATGACTGTGTCCAGAGGGGGAATACCCTAGAGCCCAGGCTCAAAGATGAAGGAGGTTTAGAGGGGTTCCTGGCACAGAGGCTGATGGCCAAAAAGTGCCACTTTCTCTCCCCCCCCTTCCTCTCTCGCCTCCACCCTCAGCCTTTGCCTTTCTCTGAAATGCTTAGATGCGAGGAGCGCCAGCCGCTTGACACCTGTGCGCTGTGCTGCCACTCGGCAGCCTCACTTTGTTCTCATTATCGCAATGAGTGGAGCCGCCACACTGAATTAAGGCCCTTCCTGTGCAGAGCTCTGAGCCACTGAGCACACACCAACCACCAGCCACTGGGGCTCTTGCAACTCCAGCTCCTAGCAACTCCCACCACCCTCTCTGCTACCCTATGCTGAGCCTCACCATATGGGAAAATCTGGGAACAGGGCCTTTGTGTGCACACGGCACTGCTCCCATGCTCTATTGCACCCCAAGTGGGAAAGTGAGCAGCGTGCATAGGCCATCACCCTTTGGATGCAAAGGCGGGGTGGAGAAGGGAGAGGGTAGCAGATGGGATAGAAAAACAACCCCAAGGCAGGGCACAAAACAAAAAGGACTAGAGTGCTGACATACCAGCACTGTTCACTGATAAAATAACTCCATGTTGTTGCAATTCACCTTCCTGTGTCCACAGAGAAAGCACAGAAAGGTGTGTGTGGGGTTTTTTTTGGATCTCAACTCCCATGATCCCCTAGCCAGCATATGCTGTGATATTCTGGGAGATAATCCAAAAATGCATCACTGCTCAACTTCACCCTCAAACGAGCTCTTTCCATATGGGGGGCAGTAAAGATAGAGCGAAGAGAAGATCTCTGTCCTCTCTCATTATTACAGACATCAGATCCCATTAGGGCTTGATATAAGGGGTAGGACCAAATGGTATATCTCATGCCAAACTTGGGATAATGCTCATAGACGTAGGGAAAGGATGGCAATATGGATTTGCTGCCCTTTTTTTGCCCCAAGGTTCTTTATTGAGCTGCGTGTATGGAGCTTATTGCTTGCATTTTAAATCGAATCAAGCCTCCCGGGTTGCAGCCAGGAGGTGGGGATTATCACATGCTAAATTGCCACCGAATCGCTGGCCACCATCAGCCCGTGTCCCAGCCAGGCTCATCTGACACTTTTTAGAAGCTGGAAAGCATTCCGATTTCTAAAAAGCGCCAGCTGAGACAGCCTGGGACCCGGACTGATGGCGGCTGGCGATTCGGGGGTGATTTAGCATGTGATAATACCCACCTCTGTCCCGCCTCCTGGCTGCAGCTCGGGAGGCTTAATTTGATTTAAAATGCCAAGCAATAGTCTCCTATAACAGGGCATCACAATAAAAAACAAACTCTCAAATGAGAGCTACAAAAAGTAACTATTTCCAGCTTTGACTCCCTAAATGGCCAAGCCAGCTCTGTTTTTAACTCTGGGCACATCCAAATTGGTTGAAAAGTCCCAGATTATGCATATTCAACACATTAATCATTGCACTTTTTCTACCATTATGTTTCAACCTCAGTAGTAGTACCAATCTAAGCAGTGTTTTTTCCTCTTTTCCCCCACTAGCTGGTGTGAAGACAGGGAGACTTCCAAGCAGGGAGACTCCCTTCGCTCTCTTGAGGCTGTTCAGGAACAAAGTTCCACTGTGCTGCCTAGCCCTAGGCTCAAGCCCCTGTTACAATCACCACTCAGAACAAGGCCATCTCTGCATGCCTCCCTTTCTTTCCCACCTTCTGGGCCTGTCAGGAGAAGTGAGGAGGGGATGGAAGAATAAGGTGGCACTGCTATGCTATGCTTGTGCAGTAGCAACTGGAGCGAGCATGCAGGGCAGGATGAGGCTCCTGCCAGTGCCAGTCTTCTTGCATCATCGCCACTGCCGCATTTTAATCTATCCATAAGCCTGAGATGAAAGAGAAATCCTAGATTTACTGCTTCAACTGGCCCACCTGTCTGGGACATTTTTTAGTCCCTTCAATCCAGGGTTTTCCGGGACAAATGGCGACCCTACCAGGGAAGCTTTTTATTTTAAAATCTCCAATTGTACTGAAAGCTGACAGAAAATATTCTGGGATAAACAAAACATGGAAAGAATAGGAACAAAATCTGGGACTTTCAGGTCTTTTTAATCACCAATATGTGCCCCTCCCTGTTTGGAGTAAGCCTCACTGAACTCCATAAGTCCTATTCATCAGTGCCTGCAAAATTACTTTTAAGAAGAATGGCATGACAGTACATTGAAGTCATGCAAGCAATGGATAGGATGATGCTCTGGGTCCCATATCCAAGTTTTTATATGCTCAAGGTGCCAACTGATCACATCATTTGAGTGGGCAGCTTGGCTGAGGAAGCATTCTCATCATTTTGTATAGAAATGTACACTTCCTCATTCAAGATTTATCTTATGGGATACGTTTTGCCAGTTCTTAGCAGTGGCTAACTGTGCATAGCACTGGCTTATTGGGATTTGTGGTATCACAACTCCACCTCTTCTCATCCCTATAATGGTTTTCCAGTTCTTTTAAAGAGGCATTTTTCCTTTTAAAAACCAGTGAATCAGTAAACAAAGGTGAATAAACATTAATGCTACATTTTTCTTTTTAAAAACTATGAAATTCCACTTAAAGAATAGGGACGGGGGAGCAAGATAAATAATTAAAACCAACATTTGGCATTAGAGGATAAGTATGTCTATTAAACATGTTGTAAAAGTGAGAGGGAATCAATATGAAGCTGGGAGATGCAGCATGGAAATTCCTGTTTAAAGGAGTGTCTTTTTTCACCAAAAACCAGTGCCAAAATGAGGTGTTTTGTTTTGAAATGACTGAGTAGACTATGCCACCATCCCCACCTGTGACATCCAGATGACCTGGAGTGCTGGTGGCAGGAGGCTGGGGAGACGTAGGACTGGCAGAGCTTAGAAGCATTAATAGCATTTGTAGCTTTGCAAGCAGTGATAATGGAATGGCTGTTCAGAATCACGTACAGGCTGCCTGCCGAGCCAGATCAAGTTTTTCTCCCCTCCCCTCTGCAGGCACTTAATTGCCTTTTATTTGGGCTGGAGGTGGGAGTCTCATCCAGATGGGAAGGGGGAAGTCAAGGCTAGCAGCAGGCAGAAGATGCCATTTATCCAAAGAAACAGAAACTTCCTCGCTCTGGTGTCAACACTGAAGTATAGAACACAGGTGGCAATATGGAGTTTCTTCCAAGAGCTGAACCTGGCAGGAGCAACAGGCAAACCAAAGAGATTCATCACAGGGCATCTTCCTTGGGCTCTGCACCTGTTTCTATCACAGGATTGAGGAAATGGCTTTACCTTACCTTGAAAATATCCTGCCTGGATCAGCAATAAGATTGTTTAAACTGAATTGGCCTTTACTGGCCATGTTGGCTACTCCTTTGCCCCCAAACCTGGAAACATTATGGTGGGGAGGCTACCAACTCCCAGAATCCCATGGCTAACATGGCTATTGCCCATACCATACTTTCCAGCATTTCATAGGACCTTATCACATGGGGTCCAAAGCAGACAGAATCCAAAAGAAATCCCGACCTAATACGTATTATTTTTCCGTGTGTTCACACGACGTCGCACAGAACCACACAGAACCCCGACAGAACCCCGAACGAATCTGAAACAAATTGAGATCTTTTGAATTTCGGTTTTTTTAGGAAGTACAATTGCGCAACCGGAATCATTTCGCATTTACCGCGATTCCGAAATGCATATGAACAGGCAACACGTATTGTGAAGCATTTCCCTGTCATGACCCATGGTTCCCCGCACTATTTCCCATGGGTCTGTGTGTGAACGTCAAATACGTATCCAGGATGCGCTTTCCGGAAAGCGCGATAAATGCGCAATGACAGTAATTGCGTGTGATGGCCATTTACGTATTGCGGGGGCTCTTTCGGTTCATTTCGGTATAATACTGGATTTATTCTTATTTCTGTTACTTTTCACTTCGTGGCCAGCGTGTGATAAGGTCCATAGATCACAAGCCAGGACAGGATGAAGCAGTTTACTTTTGGATGAGCCTTCTAGGAAGGGCAAGATACTGCTGCCCCTTCCCTTCCTCTCCATCCTGCAGCATTAACTGAAGGCCTAAGCAGACTGCCAGAAATAGTGCACATTAAATTGAGGCACTGCCCTGGCTCAGTGCTAGGGAGTGATGGGAATTGTATTTTTTTCTGGGACATTGAGCCTTCTCTGTCAGAGAGCTCTGGTGCCACAATAAATTACAGTTCCCATGATTCTCTAGCACTGAGCCAGGGCAGTGCCTTAATTTAATGTGCACTATTTCTGGCAGTCTGCTTAGGCCCTGAGTTTAAACTAGTTTTGCACTTTTTTTTTTTTTTTGCATTAGCTATTTCTTTGCTTTATTGTTTATAAACATATTTACATTATCAGAAAGATACATAATGAAAGCAATTTGTTAATATTCTTAACCTTGCTTAATTACATTTTTTACTTCCATAAAAAATAAAATTTACTTCCTTTGACGAACATTTGTGTTATGTGTTTATTTGTGTCTTGTTTTTCTACACTTCCCTTTTACATTGTTGCTATTCATTCACTTCTGTCTTATAGAGCTTTTTTTTATATATATATATCTTATTCTGATCTCATTACCTTATCTTTATTGCTTGATGTTTAATTTTTGGTCACATCTATTTCCACCTGTTTTCACAGTAGATAAAGTTTTGCACTTTAAACTCATTTGCAGTAAGTAAGCTGAGGACAAAGGGGTAAGTGGGAGAAGAGGGAAACTGGAATATTTTAAAAGCAGCTGAAAAAGTGGGATGACAGGAGTGCCCTTGCCAAATTGAGACAGTTGGAGGAAATGTAATACTGGCTGGCAGATTCAGGATGTTGTAGTCCACAAAACTTAGGTCTAAAACACACTGCAGAAATACTCCACTTTAAGTGCCCTGGCTCAATGCTAGCATATTAAGGGAACTGTAGTTTTGTGAGACTTTTAGCCTTCTCTGTTAGAAAGCTCTGGTGGCACAATAAACTACAATTCCCAGGATTCTCTATCATTGAGCCAGGGCAGTTTATGTGGTCTCAAAGTGGATTAGCAGTTTAAGTGGTCTCAAAGTGGATTATTTCTGCAGTGTGTTTTGGACTTAATTTCTCCAAACCCTGCTTTTCCATGCATCTTGTTATTTGGGGTTTATATTTCAATTCCAATTAGAAGGCTTTGCAATCCCCTCTGCTGTCCCCTTTCAACAGTTAATGCCCCACTCTTTGATAGGCCTTCTTAAAGCAGAATAAAGCACAGAGGAGTCGAGGAGCCAGCACAGAGAATAAAATGGTGTCCAGGAAGACCTCTAAAGCATTTCATGACTTGTACCAAAGTTGGTAGGTACCAAAGGCCTCTTAGCAGCAAGGCAGATGCTGCTACGTAAAGATGAGAGGCATCCATGGATCTGATCAGAAGCCACAACTCCAGGGTGTATTTGAACACTTGGCCTGGTTCATTCTAGCTAGGATGAAAGGAAATGGTTCCCCATCTGTGAGCCCAAGCTTTGAGAATAAATTTTTGCTTTGCACTAATAAACAGAAAATTCATACATAATGTGGGTAGACCCTGGCTTACTACAGCCAAAGCAACCAGTTATTCCCTCCACTACAAATCTTTCAGGATCAAACAGTCTATTCTCTGACAATCAACCTGTATTACTTATCCAGATGAGCAAAACTCCAGATCCAAAGGTATTCATATTATCAGACCAGAACAGATTTCATCATTGTGGAAAACAGATCAAAACTGGCACCATGGCACCAGACTTGTTCCCTCTACCACTACCAATGAATGTACTATTAACTGTTGCTTCACAGTCAGATGGGCAAAATTAATACAGGTTCTCCCCAAGAGTAAGCACAGGATATGTGATAATGGTCCAAAACACCCTCCAGAAACAATCCACTTTGAGATTTGCCCTGGCTCAGTGCTAGGGAATCCTGGGAATTGTAGTTTATTGTGGCCCCAGAGCACTGTGACAGAGAAGGTTAAATGTCTCACAAAACTACAGTTAACAGAAATCCCTACCGTTGAGCCAGGGCAGTTGAAGCGGTCTCAAACTGGATTATTTCTGCAGTGTACTTTGGACCAATGATAAGACATAGAAGCCTGGAGTCTCTCTGCCTGATAGCCTAAATGGCAGTGTTCATGTTGCCAGTGCAGAAAATGGAGAGGGAGGCATGGAGTGATGCATTATATGTGATTACTTTGGCATTGGAGCCAAGCTAGAGAGACACTTCCTCCGAGTGTCAAGAACCAGGCATGGCCATTCATCAGCCAGCAATCATGGAAAAGGTGGCTGAACACAGCAGGTTGCCTCCAGCTACAGAGCAACTTGCCCACAATAGAAGCATGGACAGGCAGGAGAACTGGAATCCCAAATAAAGCTGGTCCCATCTTTTGAGAGTCATGCTTGCTTCTGGAGAGATCAAAGAGCACAGCTGGGGAAAAGTACTTTGTTGGACAACATCTCCCATGCCCCAGCAAGCATGGCCCATTCTGTAACTTCTCCAAATAACAAAGCCAAAGAGGGTGGTTCTTTTGCAAGAGCATTTCAATTATTTTAAAAACGGTTAGCTTTTGCACAGAGATGGGAAAAGTGTAGACTCCAGATTGCCCTGACTGCCTTTTCCCTGCCACTCTCCAAGAGTGGATTATTTCTCCTAGAAGCCTTCAAGAGTGGCTATTCAACCCCTTTAAGGTTGCGGGATTCTTGTGTATGGTCTAATATATATCTCCTAGAAGCCTTCAAGAGTGGCTATTCAACCCCTTTAAGGTTGCGGGATTCTTGTGTATGGTCTAATATATATATATATATATATATATATATATATATATATATATATAAATATTAGACCATACACAAGAATCCCGCAACCTCCATCTCCAGCCTTGTAATTTAAAAAACCCACCCATTTTTCAAACCCAGAAGTGGTTGGTCTTCTAGCCAGTTCTGGATTGGGTCAGCATTTTTTGCAGTCCATATTGGAGAGTCCCAAGGAGCAGAAGCCTGGCCCTGGGACGGACTACCATTAGCCAACCCTCCTTTATCAGCAGCTGACCACAGATTCACACCCTATCCATCACATAAGCCCTATGGGGCATTGCCTCCATTTTTCAAAGCTCTGTACAGAGCATAGCCCATATGAGATGACTCACTGTTTTGAAATCCCCAGCATCACACGTCTCATTGCTGAACTTGCATTCCACCAGCATCTGCTCCATCTGGTGCCCAGCCCGCCTGTGGAACTCCTTGAAGTCAAAGGGGAGGTTCCTTTCTCCCTTGCTCTGCTCCAGCTTCTGGCTCAGCATCTCCACAACTTCTGGGTCTGCGCTTTCCGATGCGGCGATCCTATCTGAGCTATCCAGGAAGCCCAACAACTCTCCAGCCCAGTAGAGGTCATGGCCAGAGAGCTGGGAGAAGCGAACTGGGTTGATGTTGCAGAGGGTGACAGCTGGGAAAGTCATGCCATTGATATTCTCTTCCTCCACTGCAGTGTCATGGGGATACTGAAAATAGAAGGACACGCGTTCAGTGTAGACATGGATGAGGATACCCAGGGAACCTAGGAAAGCCAGGGTCCACAGGAAGTTGCGGGATGTGTAGCGCCTGCGATGGATGATGTGGTTGATGCCATGGAGCGTTGACCGATGGGCAAACTCTTCTAGGCTGGGAGCTGATGGAGCCACCTGAAGTGGGTGCAGCGCCTGAGGAACCTCATCAATATGTCGGACTGCCGAGGGCAGGACAGAGAGATGGGACCACAGAGGCATGTCCTCAGGCCAGGCAGTCTCTGGCATAATGGGACAAGCTCCTGACAAGAGAGAGAAGAAGCCCAGGCCCAGCTGAGGTCCAAGGTCTACAGTTAAGTGGAGCCTTTAAGGTCTGGAAGGCTGCTGATCAGGTCAGGGTCCCCTCTCCATCTGGCCTCTGTGTTTGCTACTGGCAGCATCCTGCTCACAGCCCTGGGCGGGGAAAGAAGTCTGGCCTGGTGCCTCTGCTCTGTTCCCTCTTGGGAGAGTTAAGACGGTAAACATGCTCATGCAGGGCAATTAGCCCAGCCGGATCCCGGAAGGGCTGCTACCGGATGGGGGAGAGCAAATGTCTCCCTTGCAAACCACAGGCCGAGTCCATCTCTGTCCTCTTGGGACTGAGGCGGCTAATTAGCCCGAGGCATCATTGATTCCCTTCAGCACTTAGAGTCAGGAACACTCCATCTCCAGCCTTGTAAGAAGAATGGAGGACTTGGCTGGTCGGCCTTTTTCAACCTCTCTCTTCTTTTTCTCTCTTTCTGTCTCTGTTCGTTTCACAGGAGCAAGAGGTCTGAATTGGAAAGAGGGTTGAGCTTGTTCAGATCCCCTTGGGCACAAGGAGAGGGGAAATTTATTCTCCCCAGCTTCTCTCTGAGGGGCCAGATGCACTCTTGAGGTTTTAAGCCCCAGAGTGAGAGGCCAGGATTCAGATATACAACAGTTAAATTGAAAATGGGTCCCATTAGGGTTGGCAGGGAAGAAAGTGAGAGGGCTCCTATACCTTTAACAGTTGTCTGAAGTGGAGGTTTCAACATCACCCAAACTCCATGTGCTTAAATTCCCTCTTCCAGACAATCTTAAGATACAGATTCCTGGCCTGTGGTTCATCTGACAACCCTAGGCCCCAGTGAAGTACACCCATATCCACTGAAGTAGTGGACAATTTCAAAATCCAGGCCCTCAGCCAGACAGTCCCCATAATCACACCCCACAAGAAGAGTGCAAAAATTCAGGCAGTTGTATAAATCTCAGTCAACAAACTTAATTTAGCATTTTTCATTGCCATCAGGAACAGGTCTTTTGTTAAGATAATGGGTCTTAATTGCCTATTCAGAACCAAATCACCAATTCAAATGCTTTTCATTATAACAGGGATAGTGTCCAGTTACATCTAGGAGGCACAGAGATGCCTGAGGGGTGGTGATGGCTGGCAAAGTGATGACAGCATCCCTGATAATCAGAAAGCTCAGCAGTTTTGACACTGAGAGCCAGGCTTCACAGCAACCACTGGTATTTCAGTCTGGTTATGGGCCTGCTCACAATGGGCCCCAGAGGTTGGCCTCCTAGAGTTTCTGGTGCTCAGCAGCCTGCTCAGTTCAATTTATGGCATTTTTTTCATAGAATGATAGACTCTTAGAGCTGGAAGAGACCACAAGTGGCATCTAGTCAAACTCCCTGCCAAGCAGCAATGCACACTGCCAAGCAGATAGCACACCTGAAAGATGCCCATCCAATCTCTGTTAAAAGACCTCCAAAGATGGAGAGTCCAACACCCTCTGAGGAAATCTATTCTGCTGTCGAGCAGCTTTTACAGTTGCAAAGATTTTCCTAATGTTTATGTGGACTCTCTTTTCTTGTCATTTAATTCTATTGGTTCATGTTCTAATCTCTAGAGCAGGGGTAGGCAACCTTTTTGAGCCAGGGGCCAGGTTGCTGTCCCTCAGACAATTGGGGGCCGAAGCACCATAAATAAATAAATAAATAAATAAAATTTAAAAAAATTAAAAATTAAAAAAAATGCATGCACACTCTCTCAGCCCCAGAAAAGCCATGGCAAAACCACTGTGGAGATTTTGCCAAGAAAACCCCAAGAACAAGTAACAACAATAATCAGTATCATCATGGCGGGTGGCGGCGGCGGCGACAGGACTGGCCTGGGGCCGGTCTAAAGGTCTTGGGGGGGCCCATCCGGCCCCCGGGCCTTAGGTTGCCTACCCCTGCTCTAGAGCATCAGGAAATAAACTGGCTCCATCTTCTACATGAAATGTTTAAAAATGTAATGAGGGGAATAGGTGGGTGAACCTTATAGGAGATTATGAATAGTGTAGTCACATCTGAGCGTAGAATGGATTTAACCTAAAATGTCATTCAGCAGTGGTTCTAGAAAGTCTGGGTAGGATTCCCTAATAATGGAGAGAAGAGTTGCCACCCACCTACATCAAGGCATAAATAGGACCCAATGGGGGCCAAATTATTTTTGACATGAGACACTACATCTCCCCCTCCCTGGCAGTAATTGCAAATTAAATACCGTAGATAACCTTTGCTGCCCTTTCATGACACCCAATATCTTCTGCCTGAGGCAGCCATCCCCTCTCTGCCTACTAAAAGGCCTGGTCTCAGGGAAAGGCTTTCAGCCTAATCATAAGAAAGCTCATAGATCTGGGTAGGAAGCAAGTGTATTGAACGGTCTAATAATCTCTAAACACAGTGCAAATGCAGAATGTAAATAGAAATACATGTCTCACTTGATCAAATTAGAGAGACCCAGAAATCATGAAACAAAGGAACTCTTATTCAGAATGCAAAGGTTATAAAGAAAGGTAGACTGAATGAATATTTGATTTAGTTCACAGTGGACCAGGCATACATTGTAATTGAATGAACAAACAAGCTTTCACTTGATAGGTGAAGGGTAATTGATTTGAACCAGGAGCTGGCAGGGGGTAAAGGAACGTCTCCTAGGAGAGAAAGGGAGGAACAGCTAAAAGCTTTTGAGGAAAAGCCTTTAAAGAGAGTTAGCATTTTACAGAGCAGATGTAAAAATCAGGAAAATCAGGAGGAAGTCCAGACTACCTGGATTCTTAAATGTAGCCCCATGGGAGGGGGCTTTCTTAACCCCAAGGGGTCAGTCTTCCCACTGGGCCAATAATGTTGGCTCTGCTCACTTCTGGCAATTTTTAAAAATGCTGTGTTTTATCCTGCCACCCTGACTCTTACTTTCTCTGTCTCTGTTCACTCACAGAATGTATAAAGCAGGGGTGGGTGAAATGCAGCCTTCCAGATATTCTTGGACAGCTATGCTGGCAAAATTCAAAGACATAGCCATGTTAGTCTGGAAAATCAGTATGCAAAGGGTTCTTGTAGCAATTTTGAGAATGAAAGAAAGAAGTTGGTAGAATGAGCTTTTGTAGACTTGACCGTACTTCTTCTGATCAAGGGAGGTAATAGTGCCACTGTATTTTGCTCTGGTCGGCCCCACCTGGAATACTGTGTCCAGTTCTGGGCACCACAATTCAAAAAAGATGTTGAAAAACTGGAGCGTGTCCAGAGGAGGGTGACTAAAATGGTGAAGGGTCTGGAAACCATGCCTCATGAGGAGAGACTTTGGAACTGGGTATGTTTAGCCTGAAGGAGAGATGGTTAAGAGGTTATATTATAGCCCTGTTTAAATATTTGAAGGGATGTTATATTGAGGAGGGAGCTAGCTTTTTTTCTGCTGCTCCATAGAATAGGACCTGGAACAACGGATGCAAGCTCCAGGAAAAGAGATTCCACCTAAACATTAGGAGGCACCTCCTGACAGTGAGAGCTGTTCGACAATGGAACACATTCCCTTGGAGTGTGGTGGAGTCTCCTTCTTTGGAGATCTTTAAACAGAGGCTGTATGGCCATCTGTCAGAGATGCTTTGATTTTGAGTTCCTGCATGGCAGGGGATTGGACTGGATGACCCTTGTGGTCTCTTCCAACTCTATGATTCTATGATGCCCTCATCTGAGCAAGTAGCAGTCTATGAAAGCTCATGCTACCAACTTCTTTCTTTAACTATTTTCAAAGATTCTACAAGATCCTTTTGCACATTGCTTATGCTGGTTTTGATTGCTGGGAGTTGCAGTCCAATGATATCTGGAGGGCTACAATTTGTCCACTCCTATTATAAAAAATATTTCTATTACATCTTATAGAATATTAACGGGGGAAGTTTGAATGCTGCCATCCAAAAAGTAACTTTCCAAGCTCTGCTAATACATACTCATGCCCCATCATGCCCCATGGATGCAGATGCTGAAGGACAACATTTGCTGGTTTCCAGGAACTCCTGGGAGTGAGGCAGGGGTAGCCCAAAATGTTGTACTACCTGAGGTGGAAGGACAAATGAAGCCCCCACCCAAGTTACGCTGCATAATTTTCAAAGACACCAAGTTGTTTTTATTTATTTATTATTATTTTTTTTGCAACTAAGGCAAGGATTCTCACAAATCTCTCTCAGAATTCCTTGCAGTAAAAAAATTAAAAAGCAAAGCAAATATACATTATATAATAATGTGTTGCCCCTCTGTGACACACTCGCTCAGCTTCAGAGGAAGCCAAAGGCAAATCCCCTTTGAAGAAATCTTGCCCCCCCCCCTAAAAAAAAAGTCCTCTGAAAGAGTCCCCTTAGGGTCACCATAAGTCAGAAATGACCTGAAGGCACACAACTACAACTACAATTACAACTACAACTACAACAACCCTTCATGACATCCCACACTGGTTGCCTAAGGAGGCAGCTCATTCTGCCTACCAGTAGGGCCAGCTCCAGAATGAGGGGAGAAGGGTGGTTGGTTGTACTGCTTTGTGAGTTGATTCCCATACAGATCTTCAAAATAAATAAATAAATAAAGAAATAAAGAAATAAGGAAATGCATCCAGCTATGCTGCTTGAGAAACTGGTACAGAAGGCCCTCCCCATCTCCTCCTCAGCAGATGCTAGTAATGGGGGGGAGGCAGAATGAAGCTCCTCCATCAGACAAGCTTCCAGATAACATTGCTCAGCTTCAGTGAGATCCATTTCTCCCCCCCCCCCCGCCATCACCACCCCACCTTCAGCAAGGCTTTAAATCCATTAGCTTTGCATAATTAGATTTTTCTCAATTACCAGATTATGATAATTACTAGCTCGTTTGTAACAGCTAGCTCATAATCCGGTATCATTGCACTTGGAGTGGAGCCAGGTGCCATGACGCTAAAGTAGCAAGAGTGTCGGCACAGGAAGACAAGCCAGGAGGCTCAGCCAGAAAATACCACACAGTTGGTGCACACCTTGATGGTGGGGAAGGAGGAATACTTGACTGATCAGCAGAATCACTTTTGTCTTATCTTGGTGGGGGCATGCAAGACAGTGTCCCCTCTCTCAGGCACCTATGTGGGGAAAGAGTTAGAAATTTTAACGCCGATCCTGCTGCCACTAATACACATTCACTTAGGCTTCCTTGTCCTCCTTTTCACATGGGCCTTGGTGGAATCTGTTGTGCTACCATCCATAGACTGAAGACCATTCCTTCGAATGCCCTGATCCTTCTTGGTCTTTAATCAGCAGAGAACTGAAAACAGAAACCTTTGTAAGTGAAGTGTGTGTGTGTGTGTAGGGAGAGTTTCTGTTTTGGATGATGGCTGCCAGAATCCTTTGGCTATGCTAGTTTGGGAAATTCTGAAGGTCATAGCCCCTCAAAAGCAACTTTTCCAGGCTCTGCCAAGTGCCTGATTACAACAATTATTCTAAAGCTCTTCTCCTCTCACCACAGATGCATACCCTCCAAGTGTTCCGATTTGGCAGTCCCTTTTTCATCTAATTTTAAAATATCCCACTTTCTCTCTCCTTCCCCCACTTCCCTCCTTTGCCCACACTTTGGTTCAACTGCAGTAAAATGAGTTCCAAGTACAAAAGTAGTTTGCACTCAATTAACTCAGCAGGGGGAGGGGAGAGGGCACAATCTTGCCCTTCCCAGTAGGCTCAGGCAAAAGAAACTGGTGTAGCCTCTCCTAGAGGTGTGTTCTTCCATATTAATAAGTTTCACCATCGTGACCATACTCTAATTTTGTTTGGCCACATGTGTCCTAGGTTTCATCTGTGAAATGTTGGCATTTATGCAGGTGTGTGGAAAATATACCCAACTCCATCTTTAATTTTTCCTTTTATCTGTTGTGAGATTTGGCATAAAGAATGTGGATTTGCCATAAAGAATATGTGAGAAACAATTAGTGCAGGCAGCTAGTTAGATTCTCAATGTGTCAATGCCACCTAGTTCAGCCTCCCAGTCACTTCCTATGAGGCAACTACTCTGGTGAAACCTATATTTTTATATCCCTCCTTTCCTTATCACAACAGCCCAGGAGGTTAAAGTAATGGAGGTTACAGTAATGGACACTGATCTTAGCTGTCAGAGATTGGTTGGTTGGTTATCTGAAGAACCAACTGTATCAGAGGATTTTGTGTGTTTGTGTAAACCCCCAAACTCCCCCTCCTTATTGTATTTTTATTTTACTCAAAATTGCCCTCTGTGGCCTCCCTGATCTCTTCCCATCTCCCATTTTGTTTTATATCTGGAGGGAGGCCTTTTCTTTCAGACCAAAAGTTATTTCCAGTTCATTTCCTGGTTTTGAAAACATCTATTCTAAGCCGAAAACAGCTTAGAGAAGCCTTGTTGTTGTTAACTGTCCTTCAGTTGACCAACTTATGGCAACCCAGTGGATGAGACATCTCCAGGACTCTCTATCCTCCACTGCCCTGCTTAGATCCTTTGAATTCAGGCCCATGACATCCTTGATTGAATCTATCCATATGGCATGCAGTCTTCCTCTCTCTCTCTCTCCTATCTTCTACCTTCCTTATTATTCTTGTCTTGTCTTCTCATGATGTGACCAAAGTATGACAGCCTCAATTTGATCATCTTGACTTCCAGGGAGAGATCAACCCTGATCTGCCAAGAACCTATTTGTATATCTTTTTGGCTGTCCACTGTATCCTTAACTCTCTTCTCCAGCGCCACATCTCAAATGAGTTAATTTTCTTCTTATTCACTTTCTTAACTGTCCAGCTCTCACATCTGTATGTGGTAATTGGGAATACAATGGCTTGGATGATTCTAACTTTAGTGGTCAATTGTATATCTTTACTCTTTAGGGTCTTGTCTAGTTTTTTCATAATTGCCCTTCCCATTCCTAGTCTTCTTCTGATTTCTTGATGGGAGTCTCCATTCTGATCAATGTTTGATCCAAAGTGCATGAACCCTTTAACTATTTTGATTTCCTCGTTGTCTAAGTTGAATTTATGTAGATCCTCTATGGTCCTTATTTTTGTTTCCTTTATGTTCAGCAGTAAACCTGCCTTTGTACTTTCTTCTTTGATCTTCCTTAGTAATTGTTCCAAGTCTGTGATGTTTTCTGCTAGTAGTATGGTGTCATCTGCATGCCTTACATTTTTGGTGTTCCTTCTTCCTGTCTTCACTCCTCCTTCTTCTAAGCCTAGGCGTTTGTATGAATTTTTCTGCGTGCAAGTTGAATAAATAGGAATAAATAGGAAGATAGAATGCAGCCTTGCCTGATCCCTTTGCCAACTGGGAACCATATTCTGTTTCTCCATATTCTGTTCTAACAGTACCCTCTTGTCCTAAGTACAGGTTTCTCATCAGGACTAGCAGATGCAGTGGCATTCCCATGTCTTTAAGAACCATCCTTACCTTTTTGTGATCTATGCAGTTAAATGCTTTGCTATAATCTATGTCTAGGAAAGGTGCCAGCAGCTGATAGCAACAGAGCTACAGAGTCTTTGGTTACAAGATAACAACCAGTCAAAGGAGCAACAAGAACACAGCCTCTGAAACAATCCAAATTTCAGAGCATCAGAAGGCCAAGAAATCAGAACATACCAAGAGTTCTAAATAGCAGAAAGCAGGGTAGTCAAGCAGTCCAAGAGTTCAGGGTTTGAGCAAGCAAAATCGTCAGGCAAAGGTCTAAAGGTCCAGTCAAGCAACACAAGAGTTCAAAGCAAGGGTGCTTTCACCAAACACATCAGTTAACCTCTGACAATGTCCTGGCATTCTTCCCAGACTTTAATCTCCAGCTCTCACTTGGGCAGCTGCTCCTTGATTGTTTGGCATTTGCATAAATTATTTGGGAGTAACACACTTTCTCTCTTTCTGACCTCTGCTGGCTGAATGGCACAGGTAAGTTTGCCCCTTCATTCTCCTTAGTGCCCAAGCTGGCAGGAACTTCTGCTGCACTAGTGTCAGGTTCCTGACTGTCTTCCTTGGCAGCAGCCTCTGCTGGCACAGGCACTGAGGAACTGGGGCCAGACTCAAGGCTGGGTTCCTCTGCTTCCACCTCCATGTCTCCAGCTTCTACACAGGGCATTATTCCTCCCCCCCCCCCCCCCGCCCGGAATTCCTTGGTGTGTTCCATTAGCCATTGTATTGCAATGTGGTCCCTAGTGCCTCATCCTTTCCTGAACCCTACTTGCACCTCTGGGATTGCTCTCTCCATGTATGTTGGAGTCTATGTTGCATAATTTTGAGCATAATTTTGCACACATGGGAAATTAATGCTGTGAATCTACAGTTGCTTCAGTCTTTTCTGAATTCTTTTTTATGGATGGAGATGTATATTGATTTTTTCCAATCTGTTGGCCACCATTCTGTTTTCCATATTGTTGGCATATATTAGTTAACACTAGAGTTGATTCTGTCTGTGTGGATTGTAATAATAATAATAATAATAATAATAATAATGTATATCCCGCCTCTCTGTAAAATACAACCGAGGTGGCTTACAAGATAAAGCAAACAATCCCATCCCCCAATAGCCCCCCCCAAAAAAAACAGACAAAATATAAAAACATACTTAAAAATTACAAATCACAAATAATATGAGATAGCTACAGTGGAAATCAGGAACAGACATAACTATTTTTGGTGGCTGGTTACCTAGTCAGGAAAGGCCTGCCAGAAGAGATCCGTAGCAGTTTAATTATAATATCATCTGTTCCTGGTGATTTATTTTCCTCAATTTTTCTGAGTGCAACATCCACCTTGCTTGTTAGAATTTGGAGTTCACCTTCATATGGTTCTTCATTCCATGTGTCATTCATTTTTTCATCTCTTTAATATAACTCTTCTGTGTATTACATTCAGTGTCTTTTAATTTCTTCTTGATCTTGTAGTATGTACTTCTTGCCATAGAGCATCCTGGCCCATGGTCTGAACTTTGCTTTGAGTTCCCAGATCTTGTGAAAGAGGTGTCTCATTCTTTCTTTTATGTTGTTGTTTTCTATTTTTCTGTATTGGTCATTATAGTAGTTGTCTTTATCCTTACGCACTAGTCATTATACAGTTATGTTAATGATTCTGGTTTTGTTCCTATCTCCCTTTTCTTTCCTTAGAGAAGCCTAGACCATGGCATTTGCTTTTCTTTTGCTTAGAGATGCCAAGACCATGACAAAATGAACCCTACACCTCCAAGAAGATGAAAGGGGCATTTTGAGTTTTAAAAATAAGGCACAAAAATCTTAAATCATGCGTGTGTAGGAGTGAAGCCTTCTGAAGTCTTTTAAAGGTGCATTTGCAGATGTTGCCTATCCTTGAGCTATATCACAAGGTCCTACTCCACAGTGATATAGGAATCTCTTTTCCCTTATCTCCTGCCACAGAAGGTACCCTTGCCAGTGACAAGATGATGATGATGATGATGATGATGATGATGATGATGATTTTGTGTCATCACCTTGTTTGTGGAACTGTCTTCTAAGGGAACTGCAGCTGGTTCTGTTTTTGAGAGTCTTAGGATCTGTGTTAGGGTCATAAAATGGGACCCGGCTGAGTGCTGGAAAGCACCACATAAATATTGCTGTGTATAAATATTTTAACAAACAAACATTCAATAAACAAAATCCTTTATTTATTTATTTGCTTGCTAAAAATAGGTTGGATCAGGGTTTACACAGAGAGGGCCTTCATACTTGGTGATTCCTCAGGTGAAGCAGAGGAGATCAAATATTTCAAATTTTAAATTATTCTCCTTAACTGTGACATATTTATGTTCTGCAGCATTGATGGATTATTCAGAACTGGATATGAAGTGGTGCTGTGAGCTATAAGAAGAAGCCCCCATAGCCATGCCACCAAGCAGCAACGAAAAATGGAGGCAAACATGCCAATCCATATCAACAAGTCACTGGTAGTCGTTTTCTTTTCTCTAAGAGTAGGTCTTTTGTAAAGTAAATGGTTGTCACTTGCCTATCCAGGACCAAGACACCCCAAAAATACATCACTTCAGAACAAATATAGCTTACCACAACATATGTTTGCTGGGGAAATTCTCACCCAGTCACATACACACACACACAAACACATACACAAAGCTGCTAAGAGGACAGTGACTGAGCTGAGAGGAAAGACAGATGTCTGGGGCAGATGGGAGATGATGTCACCATCCCTGCTATTCAATAATGCCAGGGGCTTCAACCTTGTGCTGTACTACAACACTTGTGCAGAAGCATAAAAATAATCAAAAGGAGAATGGAGGCCAGAATTGATCTTTAGTTCTAAGTCTCTCTTAAAAGTGCAAAATCTAGAATGCAAATTAACATTTTGTTCTTAAAATAGCTAAAAAGAAAGCACTGTGTGAGTGTCTTACTAATAGCACAATCGATGTGGAATAATTAAGTACCCCAGGTAGCTGCTTATCCAAAGGTGTGCAAGAAGGAGCATATGCTGATGTTGTACCCATCTTGCGTATACTTATTCTGGCAGAGAGGGATTGGCTTCCAGACTGAGGGCTCCTCCTGCACCCAACTGGGCAGCTCTTCTATCACTTTTCTTTAGTGGATTTTCTCCAATAAGAAAAAAAGACAGAAGAAGCAAAAGGAACACTTGGGAGGGCTGCAAATTGATTATGACAATGTCTGGATCTCTCTTAAACTTTCACGCATGAGGCCAGAGCTTCAGAAAATGACCCCTTTTGGACTACAGCTTCCAGGATCATCAGTTGTGAGAGTAGTAGTAAAAAGAAAGAACAAAACCACTCTTTAACCAGCAGTGAATAAGACAGTACAAATCCTGCCTGGGAACGAAGCAAGGCCCACTATGCGAATTCTAGAAGGAATACTGCTTAACTGCCACATTTAGTATTGTGGCTTTAAGGAGAGAGGGAGCGATAGAGGCTTTATAAAACAAATTACAATCTGGAGAGTGGAATATATATATATATATATATATATATATATATATATATCCCCCCCCCCCATTCTCCTTCTCTCATAATACCAGAACTCGCAGTCACCCAATGAAGCCGATTGACAGTTGGCTCCAGGCTGAATAAAAGGAAGCGCGTTGTCACGAAACGTGTAATTAATGTAAGTCTTCCGTTGCTACAAGGTGTGGTGATAGGAAAACTCGCTTACATAGCTTTAAAGAAAGGATTAGACAAACCCATGGAGGGTATGCCTATCAGAGGCTGTTAGCGATGACAACCAACAGGGCTACTCAGAGATTTTGCTCCCAGCCAGAGGCAAAGCAAAAGGCAGGCACCACCACCCTCTCCAACCCCACTGCACCCACAACCCCAGATACAGAAGCTGACTGTGCTGGCAGTGTATGCTTTCTTCATCACTGACAATTGGACAGCATCCTCTGCAGTCCCTGAGGGTAGCAGGCTACCTTAGTCCTCGTAGGACTGCACAGTGGTGCTCGTATGCTGAAATACTTGTGGCTCACTTGAGCCAGGGTCACTGGTGGTTACACCAATATCTTTCTCTGCATTGTGTAAGGAGATGTTCAATACTCAATAGGCAATGCTTTTTCACTGGTTCTGCAAAGGAAGATGGATGTCACCTAGACACACCTCTCTGGTCAATCAGTGGCTGGGACGGGGGTAGGAGTCGAGCTGCACCCTTGTGATCTCTGGCTGCTATTGCTCAGACAGAGCAAAAGGAGTAGCCCTCACCATCCAAGACTGCCAGCAAATCTAGGCAGTGAGGAGGACATCTCAGGTAACAGATGCCGAGACGCATGGGTGGGAAGATGGGCAAAATGCAGCAAATCTCCTTCTTCCCTGGCAGCACAATGACAGCCAGATGGCACAAGGAAACAGCTCAACCCCACCACATCTCACTCCACCCCACCCCACCCCCATTGGCTGTCAGGGTATGCCTGAACACTGGCTGCTGTTGAAAAACTAGTAAAGAAAATGATGATTTTGGACTTCCAGTGTAAGTACTCTGGTGCAGCTTTATACTTGCCCAGTATGAAACCAGATCTTGGCTACACTTTGCCCATCTTCCCACCCATGCCTCTCGGCATCTGTTACCTGAGATGTCCTCCTCACTGCCTAACAATAGGGCCAGTGCTCACAAACAGACCCTGCAACAAAATGTTGCAGTGTGGAGTGCTATTCTTTCGGAGTCCACTCATTCTTTTCCATTCCTCCTCCTCATTATGCCTGATTTTTCATTCCCCTGACCCTCTAACAACAGTCAATTAGTATCCCATGGCCAATGATCCCATGGCCACTATTTTGCTAGCATTCCTGTAAAATCAGGGAGGAGAACATGTACATGTACACTTCTGAAAACCTAGAGATTTCACCAAGGCTGCCCTTTCTGCATGGTTATTACCATTTTGGCTACATCAGCAAAGACATTCAACTCAGAACATCAAAAACAAGGGAGTAATGATAGATAACAGGAATTTCCATAAGCAGAGGCAGTTTTTGCCCTTGGATATCAGATGCCAGGCGTCAAACAGCAGGAAAGCCCCCCTCTTCATGTCCCACCTGTGAGCTCCCTTTGAAGCCAAGTTGATTGGATGTTGCTGGGATCACATAGAATGAGTGGGAAGTCTGTCCATTCTTTAGAAGTTGGACTCCATCTCATATGGGCCCCAGCCAGCAGTGTCAGGGGATAATGGGATCTGAGGTCAAACAATACCTGGAGAACCATACATTCCCCCAGACAAAGTTGGACAAATTCAGAAAGATAATTATTTTGTTTTTCTGTCCTTAGGCTATGAAGACTTTTTATAGAATTCCCAATATTATCTTCAGTTGCAGCAGAACTGAATGGTAGCTCCTAATACACAGCACATACTTTCTATTTCTGTATTGTAATTTATAGACTATATTACACCTAGCTTTTCATAGCGTCAAAGGAAGATTCCTCAAGGTACATTCAGCCCAACACACTGTTCAGTGCAGGATCTCCAGCTAAAGCATCAACAGCAGGTAGCTGTCCAGCCTCTTTCTGAAGATCTCCAGAGAAGGGCACCCTATCACCTCTCTATTGATTCCATTGTCGCTCTTATTGTCAAGAAGGCCCTTCTAATGTTCAACCAATATCTACCCTCCTCCTGTAACTTCAAACCATTAGACCTAGTCCTACCCTCTGGGGCAGCAGAGAACAAGCCTGTCCCCTCTTTGCTCCCTCTGAGGAGGCACTTAGCCATGTCACTGACATTGGGTACCTCATTTCTGACCTCAGATGGAGTGACTTGTGCCAGCATCAGCAGCGGTGCCAGGCAGTATAGCAGGGACATGTGCGTAGCAGCCATCTGGTGTCCCTATGGGGTGTGGAAGTAATGGGGGGGGGGGGGAATTTGGGGCAGCTCTGGGGCCAGAATACTCCTGAAGCAGCCAGATTGGATGACTACTATATCTCAGGACTTTATCACGGGGGCCAGTTTCATCTTTAAAAAGATAATAAAGTGCAAATAAACCATCCGGAAAATAAAGCGAAAATAGAGCTTGATTACGCAAATGAATTTCACATGTAATTAGAATAAATGCGAAATAACATGAAAAGCGATTAAAAAGGCATTTTTACATTCCATACAGAAGTGAAAGAAATACGTAAATGTACTAGAAATGGTATACTTCCACATGTGCAGAAAGAGAAAGCAGAGAGGCTCATGTCTGCCTGGCATGTTTGTCGCCAAAGCAAAACAGGAAGTAAAAGGGTTAGTGTGTGAATAAACTGAATTTGACTTTCACACTAGAGTGAATGCACAATTACAGTAATATTGAAAATGCATTTTCACTAAAATCCCAAAAGTAAAAAGATCTGGGATAACACCACTTTCTGATCACTTTAATATCAGTTTTTGTGCGACGTCGTGTGAAATTGTTGTGCGTAATTACGTGGGGTTTTTTTTGGGATTTGTATGGGATAAACTATATATTTCCCCTGTGTGATAAAGTCCTCAGTCACTTCCTTACTATGAATTCCATTCTTTTTAACAAGTAAAAGTTTAATACACAAACATTATTAACAAGAAAACATTGTTAACAAGTTGTTTGACAAGTAGGAATCTGAAGGTCCACTTGTGGCAGTGAAAATCTGAAATTGACCAATTAAAGGACCAATAGCAACAAGAAATCTTAGCTACTGGACAGGCAGGCACAGTAGCTAAATTCTGAGTAAAACAAAACAGAAACTACCAGGCAAATAGCTTAGAGGCAGGCAGAACTGAAAGAAGAAGAGGAAGAGGAAGCAGAGGACTAAAAAACAGTAGACTGAAGGACAGCAAACACCCTCATGTAACATTTTGACTATCATGTCACCCTGGAATCCTCCTTGTGAACAATGACTGAGCAAATAGGCCCATTTTGGAGAAAATGGCTACTGCAGAAGCTAATTTTTTTTTTTTTTTAGCTGACTTTGGCTCAGTCCTCTTTTCCTTCGACTATTATTATCTTTTGTTCTTATGGCCATCCCTTCAAATCCACCTCCCCGCTCCATGTTTCCTTAGGAAGGCAGTACAGCCTTCATTGAAAATGGCATACGGTGCAAGATTTTCTGAAGGCCCAGAGGGTATGGAGAGTTATTATTGTGGATAGTTCTTGGAAAACATCAGCACAAAATGCTCCAGCAGTTGATAGTGGAAACAGAACAGTTGGGATTCTTAGCAACAGCTCAAAATGTGAATAGCCTTATATAAATGGATGGGCATCCACTCTGAAAATTCTGTGTAGCCTGGGTTATCCAGTCTCTGCAATCTGTTGCAGGGAGGAGGGGGAAGCACAGAGAAGTATGGGATAGGAATCGATTTGCCATCCCTACTAGGGAAAGATAAAATGTGTAGCATGGCAACTTAGAAAATAGACTGAAAAGAAGGGAAGTGATTGAAGTATGCATAATTATACTGTGAAGAGGGAACAGTTGCTTACCCTTTCACTTAATGCTGGCACAGGGGGGTACCTGGTGAAATTAGTATGCATGTCACAGGTTGAATAGAAACCAACAAAAGAAAATATTTTTACACAGTTTATTTGTGAAACACCCTGCTTCCAAGAACTCATCCTGATGATAAGAAGAGATCTCATGCCTTTGCATTTTTCTTCCTTCTACACACAAGTGCTGGAAGCTGCAGCAGCGGTGATGAGGGAGCAGAAAGAGGCCTGGCCCTGCTGTGTTTTTCTTCCAGCTCCCCAGCTGCTATTTTCACAAGGCTACTGGGGACAAAAATATAGCTAAACTTTGTTGGTGATGGGCTTTCAGGGGATGAGACGTCTGGATTTCATTAAGGCCTCACTATCTCTAACCCTCAATGCATGTGCCATCAAGCCGCCTGTTGACTTATGGCAACCCCATGAATTTTTCAGGGCTTACGTAGGCAAGGAATACTCAGAGGTAGTTTTGCCAGGTCCTTCCTCTGAAACAGAGCCTACAGAACCTGGCATTTGTTGGTGGTCCCCCATCAAAGTGCTAACCAGGACTGACCCTACTTAGCTTCCAAGATCACATGGGATCTGGTGCCTTTAGGATACTTTACCCTCCATACCCTCCAACATTTCACATGTGAAAACCAGAAAACATGACCAAGGAACATCAAAGTGTGGTCAAGACTACAAGAGTTATCAATGAGGAAGAATACTCAAGCTAGGAGAGGCTGCAGCGATTTGCTTTTACCTTTGTCTGCTGTGTTCCCTCCTCTCTTCTCCCCTGCTGAGTTAATTGAGTGTAAATTATTTTTGCATTTTGACCTCATTCTTCAACAACTGAAGTAAGCTGAGGACAAAACAAGTGGGAGGAAGACAAAGTTAGTGGAATATTTTAAAAGCAGCTGAAAAAGTGGGATGAGAGAGGATTAATTGGGACTGTACCTGACAAACTGAACAGTTGGCAGGTATGCACTACCTTCTCCTCTCTAATTCAGACAAAGCTGTACTGTGCTTATGCTGAGGCCCTTTCCTCTGCTGCAGGGATGAAGAATCAGGAGTCCCACATCTGGTCTACAAACATCTGGTGTTATCACTAATCTGAGAGCTGTTCATTATTTTATCACACGTTTCTATTACTTAGAATAATAGAGTTGGAAGAGACCTCAAGGGCCATCCAGCCCACCCCCCTACCATGCAGGAAGACACAAACAAAATACCCCCCCACACACACACACAGATGGGCATCCAGCTCCTGTTTAAAAACCTCCAAAGAAGGAGACTACACTATTCTCTGAGGCAGCATATTCCACTGTTGAACAGCAGGTACTGTCAGGAAGTTCTTCCTAATACTGAGGTGGAATCTTTTTCTGTAGTTTGCATCCATTGCTCCAGGTCCTAGTCTCTCGAGCAGCAGAAAACAAACTTGTTCCATCCTGAGCATGACATCCTTTCAAATATTTAAACAGGGCTAGTATATCAGCTCTTAATCTTCTCTTCTTCTGGCTAAACATACCCAGCTCCCATCTCTCCTCATAAGGCATGGTTTCCAGACCCTTCACCATTTTAGTCACCCTCCTCTGGACACGTTACACCTTGTCAACATCCTTTTTGAATTATGGTGCCCAGAACTGGACACAGTGTTCCAGGTGATTCTCCTCTGTCAGCCTACCAGTAAGTCTCATGGTGGCTGACATAATTAAAACAAACATAATATACGGTAGGTTAAAAAAAAACACAAAGATTTTAGAAAGATACTTAAATGTTCTATAACATTAAAAAAATCTCTATTAATTAAAAAATAATTAAAAAGCAATACCACATACTATTACAAGTCCAAAATGCATGCTGTAAGGTGTTTTTTTTTAAAATCCTTTCCTGGTGACAAAGAAGGAGCCAGTAGAACCTCTCTAAGGAGTTTATCACACGGGGGAAATCCCATGCAGAAACGGGGTTTTAAATTGGAAAAAACCCACAAAAGCGGGCAGATTTTCAGACAACGTCGCTGTTAAAATGGGGTTAACCCGAACGGAAAGTAGTCAGAAACTGCTTCTTTTTACTTCCCGAAAGTAAAAAGAAGCAGTTTCTGACTACTTTCCATTCGGGTTAACCCCATTTTAACAGCAATGTGTGTGAAAATCTGCCCGCTTTTGCGGGTTTCCCCCACCTTTTAAATCCCGTTTCTGCATGGGATTTTCCCCGTGTGATAAACTCCTAAGAAAGGTATTCCAGAGCAGGGGAGCAGCCACTAAGAAGGCCCTGTCCCTCATTCCTCCCCCCCCCCACACACACATACATTTCCTATGGGTGATGGGACTGAAAGAAAGATCTCTCTCAGAGTCTGGGCAGACATATATTGGAGGATACAGTCCTTTGGATGTCCTGGATCCAAGCCATGTCCAGGTAACAATGAAGAGCGAATATATAAGAGGTTCTCCTATTATTAAGTGTTTTCAAGTCAGATCAAATTTATGACAATCCTATTCATTGACAGAGTTTTCTTGACAGGATTTATTCAAAGATTTGCTGTTGCCTTCCTCTAAGGATGAGAAAATGCAGCTTGCCCAAGGTCACCTGGTGGGTCTCCCTGGCTGAACTGGGATTCGAAATCCAATCTCCTAGAGTCCTAGTCCAGCCACTACACTGGCTCTCTTTAAAGATGCACTTTAAAGACTGGGAAAGCATTTCATGGAACCAAAACCAGGTCTACAACCAAGGAAGGTGCTTCATATAGTTGAACGTCTATTAGAGCCAATCTTCTGCATTCGCCTAATCAGTAATTAACACTCTCTACCCTTTTCCTTCTGGCTAGCTATCTCTGGAAACCTTTCCATTTGATATCTGTCTTTCTTTCTCCATGATCAAGTGCAAAGCATGTACTTTTCACCCTGACTTTCCCTGACTGACCCTTTTTTACCTTTTGCCTTCTTTCTCTTTTGTCTCTAATATGTTCCTCCTTGAATTAGATTGTAAGCCTGCAGGCAGCATCTGTCTCATACTGTGTATCTCCCCACCATTTTTGCTGCTTTAAAGTGGGGGGAAAAAGTTGATATTAGGAACCATTTGAACAGAAGCTGAAAACAAGGCAGATAGTGCCCTTTTCTAGACCACCATGGTACGCTCATTTCAGAAATTAAGTTTGCAATAGAAAAAGTAAGGGTGCAGAAAAGAAGGCTGGAGCATCGTCCTTAGGAGGACTGTAAAGAATTTAGGCTTTTGAGTAAAAATGAGGGATAATGTAGCTTTATCCAGTTATGGTTAAAGAACACATATGGGAAGATGTTATTTCCATTCTCTTGATGCTAAAAGTCAATAATAAAAACAGATAAAATGTTCAGAACTGGAATTTAAAAAGCAAACAAGTCATCACACAATACATTATTTGCTAATGGGGCTCACTGCTACTGGATGAGGCAAGGGCCACTAGTTTCTACATTTTGTCTTTTCATTTATTTAGTATAAACAGACCTATAAAAACATGTACGATACCATATACAATACAGTATTCCTATATTAGAACTATCTTTGTAACAATATAATAAAAAATAAAGAATAATAATAAACAAGGAAAATACTAAACAAAGAAAAATGCAACAAAATTCTGCATACAATTATAGAACACTTCAATAATATAAATGGTTTTTAGAAAGGTTAGAATTGGGTTAGAGGCTTTTGCATCTCCAGATGTGCCTTGAGATCTGCAACTCCCATTATCCTTCACCATTGACTATGCTGGGTAGGAAGTTGCAGTCCAATAGCATCTGGATGGCTACCTGATTCATCCTCCTAGTTTAAACAAGAGAATGATGGATAGCTCTATTAATAGCTAATAGCTGAGTGAAACTTTCAGGCCCTTTGAATCAGCGCTTGCAAAGAAACACTTTTTTTTACTATAGCTCTCTGAATTCTTGTGCTGGTAGGGGTATTCTGCCATCATCATCTTTAACAATTTAATCAACAATTGTATTTATAACCCCCTCATCAGAACTCAAGGCAGTTTATTCTAAAAGCCAAACTCCAAAGAAGTATTATTCCCCCCCCCCCCGCCGCCCCATCTTGGGTATGAATAAAGAAGGTACAAACAGCAAAGGAGGGTTTCCTTTTATGATATGCATGCTTACAGACGTTTTAGAGATCCTTGGCTGGCTACCATTGGAACAATATTTAATTAACCTGTCCATGCAAAGGCTTCCATCAGCAGTGGTTTGAGTTCTCCTCCCCTGTTTCCTCAAAATCTATTCTGGAGGGTTGGGAGACCCTCTGGGGCATAGTGTGTGTGTGTAGGGTCTACAGGGAGGAGGAGAAGAAACTGTTGTATGTATACAAGCAGAACCTAGAAAAATTACTGTTTGGATTGCAGTGCCCACAATCTCCCAGTAGCTGCCCTTCCTAGAGACAATCTGGGAATTGTAGATTAAAAGTGTAACTTGCTCAAGCTGTCAGTGAAAATCTATTCATAGGACATTATATTTTGCCCAGTGTACCAAAGAGCAGTAGCATCACTAGGGTTGGCAACAGCAGGTGTGGGGGGCTGCTGAGGGGGGAAAGCGGTGGCAGCCTGCCCCACCCTCCCCTCCTGCTGCTTTGCTCATTTGCCACCCTCCATCACCCTACTGCCAGAGAAATGGGGGAAAGGGTTTCTAAGAGACTTTCTCTCTGCATGGACTGTACCCAAATAATCTGTCTGTCTTCAGGAACTGTGGCCCTCCATTTGGCCACAAGGGCAGTGGGATGGGTGGTTGGGTGGGCAGGCAGGCAGCAATCTATTGGGCTCAATCCTGTAGCAGGTGATGGAAGTGGCCCATCTGCACCGCGTGCATGATAGAGCACAAGTGCAGGGGTTTCTCTCCTCTCCACTTGGAACTCTGCACCACTGCCTAGCCCTAGTCCTGGCCCTGGCCCTGCCCTGCTCCCACAGGTTCCTCCAATCCAGGGGGTCACCAGGCCATTGCTTGGCCAGGGTTTCTGGGAAGAGAGCCGGAGTGGCAGCTAAGCCATGATGGGTGTGCTTGCCCATCTGCCGCAGTGGGAGGAGGGCCCAACTAGGTGTCACCTGGTGCAGTTCGCACTCCTTGCACCCACCTAGAGATGCCATGGCTGGAGAGAGGGATCCTCTTCTGACATCAATCCATGAGTGCTTCACCTACACTAACTTTTCCCCATAGCTATTCTTGCTTTAATGTACAAAGTACACTACTACACCAGAGAGAGTTGCTTGCAGTGGTTGACAGATTTGAGCAACTTAGGGGCTGTACAGACCGACCACAAGGGCCAGCCTGGGGATGGAGTGGAGGCATGGCAACTGCACACCAGCCACGCCAACTCCGCCCCCACACTATCCTCATGCCACCACCCCAGATGGTGGGTGGCATCAGGGCGCTCCCTTGACACAGCGTTCATACACGCTGCACCAAAGGAGCACCAAAAAGGGGCTGCCACCATGGCAAGGTAAGCTTTTGCTGCTCTAAAAAGAAGGCTGTGGCATGTGGTTGCTGCGACCCTAATCCAGCACTCCCAGGGGTGGCACGGAGCCACCCCTTTTGGGCAGTCTGTAGAGCCCATTAGTATTCTTAGTATTTTTGAATATTCAACTACAACCCTGCCTATGCACTTTCTTCCTTAATTTCATCAATAGTTGTTCCTCATCTTTGCTATTTTCTGCAAGTAATATGGTGTAATCTGTAGTAATGGTGAGAAATCTGACAATGACTGCTGTATGTAATGGTGAGGGCACTAAATATGATAGTGCTGCAGTGCCTGGTGGCTTCTGCAGAGTCAAACATGACAAAGGCTGTTGCCACACTGGAGAATTAATGCAGTTCAACACAACTTTAAATCCCATGGCTCCATGCTATGGAATCCTGGGAGTTGTAGTTTGTTGTGACACCAGATTGCTATGACAGAGAAGACTAAATAATTCAACACTACAGATTCCAGAATTCCATAGCATTGAGCCATGGCAGTTAAATTGGTGTCAAACTGTGTTAATTCTGCAGTGTAGATGCAGTCAGACACATATCCTGGAAACAGAAAGTTGCTCTATGCCCCTGAAATGGGGGCTTCTCTTCAACAGAGGCCTTTTCATTGTGAAGAAAGATATGCAGGTACCCTAAACTATGAAACATATTCAAAAGTAGCCATGTTGACCATGCAGCAAAATATAACAAAACTTCAAATGCACAAAAGAGTGATATCTTTATTGGCCAACCACAATGTATAAAATACATAATGCAAGCTTTTGAAGCCCCACTGGCTTCTTCATCAGGCAAAAGATGCTTTAAAATCATACAGGAGAAGAAAAGTGATGTTGTCAGAGTCACAGGCCTGCATTTTGTATGAGATGTTGTGCCACATAGCAGCAGCAAAAGATCTGCTGTTAACAGGGAGGTGGGAGCCAAGTACTCCCAATGAGAAAACATTAAGGTTTGATTGCTTGGGAAATGCAATATCCCTACAACAGAAGTGTAGCCTTGAGGGAATAAGTCTGGCCTCTCAGCAACAAATGGGTAACATCTGAGCCATTTTTATCCTCCTGCTAAGGACTGATAGCTTGAAAGGGCCCTGAAACCCATGATGGCCAATAATACAAATGAGTTCATAAAGGTACAGCTCTGGACATGATTGGGTTGCCAAAATCCCATTAAAACCAAAGGCATTTCAGCTATGCAAGATTGCTACCCAAAACTATTACATAGCAGTGCAAGGATGATGAGGGTCTAAGCAGAAATCTAGTGAGGTACTCAGGCGCTTCACTATCCATGAACCAGCCAATGGAGTGTCTGTTTCCTTTGCAAAAAATGGGAGGTCCTTGTTTTGTTTATCATTTCTGCCAGTTCTACAATATGCTACTGGCAGAAACTGGCATGGCTGCGCTAACCTAGAAGAGCCATTGGTGAGGGTTGGTAAGGAATTTGTGCTCTCCACTTATTGATGGACTCCAATCAGCCCCAGCCAATCAGTGATTATGGTAGTTGTAGCCTAATGACAACTGGAGGACCATGATTTTCCCACCATTTTGCTATGCACTTATATGCCCCTTTTCTTTGGCGCACAGTTTGAAGAGGTTTTGTACAATGACGACCAGACATGTAAGAGAGGAAAGCAAAGCAATATCTCTTAGGTTTGCAACCTGTTCCTTATCCCAAAGTAGAGTGTGGAAGTAACTAGTTATAAATAATTGCTTACTGGCAATGAATGACAGCTGATGGTTTTCTGTTCAACGGGTTTTAGTCTCATCTTGAAAGGAGATATCTGAAATGTGGAACGTATTTTAGGGATAGGTTCAGAATTTTGGAAGGCTTCTTTAAAATTTGAGCAAACCCCCAAAATGGATTGAATGCCTCGCTGACTTGGAAACAATCATGGCCAGAAGTCTACATGAGCTACACAAGTATATTTAACTTAGCTCTGATCAGTAGATCCCTAAAGGATAGAAGTTGCCCCCCATTAAGTAAGAGTCATAATGTAACATAGGTCTCAAAGAAGTAGCCATTATAGCCTCTTGTAGCATAAAAAGGAGGGAGAGTGGGGGAGAGGGAAAAAAGGAATGTGGCAGCACATTTAAGACTAATTGGTTTATTTTCCAGCATGAGCTTTTGTAGATATAAACCCATCTCTTCAGATGCAGTACTGAGTGGTATTAAATCCTCAGGTTATAAAGCATATGTGTACAGTTGTGGGAATGGGATAGAATGTAATAGGATGCAAATCATGTCTGTTGCCCTAAAATTTCAAAGGGCTGGGCAAGGTGATACAGGTATTTCAGATCTTTATAGTGGTCAGTTAGTGTTGATGTGTGAATGCAATACATCTGTTAGCAAAAGTCAGTTTCCCTGGATTCAGAGCTCTCACTGAGAAGATTCCTTTTGTTATATGTGCAGTAATGAGGATTCTTGTGTTAATATTTGTAGTATGCCATGAAGCCATTGTCTTTGTTCATACCTGTGCTAATGGACTGGAATTTGTGAATATAATTCAATTCAGCTATTTTTCTTTCTAGACTTCCTTGTAATTTCCTTGTTCAAAGACAGTGATCAGTAAATGTCTTACTGTATGTCCAGAAGGTTAAAATATTCTGCAACTTGTTTTGGTGTAATGTCATTTCTAATATCAGATTTGTGTCCATTAATCCTCTTGCGTAGAGATTGTCCAATGTAGAATGTAGAGGGGTATTGCTAGCATAGGAGGGCATATATCGCATTGGAGGAAGAGCATGTAAATGTATCTCTGATGTGGGTGATGTTATTGGCCACTGTAATATTCTTTCCAGAGAAGATGTGGGGAGAGAAATGGCATCTGGGTTTGTGGCAGGGTCTTGACTGTGTATCACCATCTATGTTATGTATCCTGTTGTGAGTTTGTTGTTTAAGATTTGGAGACTGTCTGCAGGCCAATAAAGGCCTGTCTCCCAGAACTTGTGAGAAGGCTGTGTTATTTTCCAGAATTGGTTGTAGCTCATTGACGATGCCTTTGAGTGGTCTCAGATGGGGAAAGTAGGTGACAACTAGAGGTGTTCTGTCACTTTGTGGTTTTGGTTTGTCTTTCGTCTGTTTACTGATGGTTCTGGATATTAATCTTAACTTGTTGATTTGTGTCTTCACTTTGTTAGGTGGTTATTGTAGTTTGAGAAATGTCTGTTGTAAATCCAAAGTTGTTGAGTCTCTGTGTTGTGGGTCTGGGCAGATGCAGCTGTATCAGAGGTCTTCACTGTAAACAATAGATTTAATAGTATGTTCTGGGTAGAAACTGGAAGCAAGTACAGTACGTGTAGTGATTAGTGGGTTTTTGACAGAGCATGACACTTAGACATCCATTGTGCAGTTGCATAGTGGTATCAAGAAAATGAATTTGTTATATGGATTGTTCCAGGCTCAAGTTGATGGCAGGGTGGAAGTTATTGAAATTCTAGTAGACATTTGGTGGACAGTTCTTTGGCACATTTAATTCAGCTCCTCAGCAAAAGTCTGTCTGACATGAGAGACCCTACCAGCAGTGCTGCTGCCATCAACATAGCCTCTTATGACATTGGCGCATGCCTTCCAACCAGCACAGAAAGTGCCATGATGGGTAAGCAGTCCATTGTGCAGTTGCTCAGTGGTGTAAAGATAGTGAATATGTTGTATGGATTGTTCCAGGCTCAGCTTGATGTTGGCTGGAAGTTGTTGAAATCCTGCTGGATTTCAACAACTTTTTGAATTTCAATAACAACAAAATATACTTAACTAAGGGCCTTTGCAGACTGCCAGAAATAGGGCACATTAAATTGAGGCACTGCCCTGGCTCAGTGCTAGGGAGTCATGGGAATTGTATTTTTTTTTTCTGGGACATTGAGCCTTCTCTGTCAGAGAGCTCTGGTGCCACAATAAATTACAGTTCCCATGATTCCCTAGCACTGAGCCAGGGAAGTGCCTCAATTTAATGTGCACTATTTCTGGCAGTCTGCAAAGGCCCTAAGTAACTAATCTGGAAGCTAGAGAGAGAGGACTGCTATCAGTCAGTTAAAAGGTACTGTGAAGCTATTTTCCTGCCAATAAACATTATCATGTATGTACGTATGTTTTTAATGAATGGATGAATTATCCATCTTTCTCTCACTATGGGACCCAAGGTGCCTTACAGCGTAGGTTAAAACAAAATGCAGCTAATGCCATTTAGAGTACAAACGTTTTTGCAAAATTAAATAAGCAACCCTATTTTTAAAAGCCTAATTTAAATCAGTTTTTAAAACATTTGAAACATAAAAATGAAGATAATAATGAAGCATCTCTCTGCTGAATTGAGCCTCTGTTAGCAATCAGATGGGTTAATTATCCACCTTTTTAGCATTATGGCCAAATATTAATAGCTATCCAGTGGTACAGAAAGGATTCATTTGTAATAGTGATCTTGTTTGAAACTTGTTTTGCATTAGCTTTTCAGTCTGAGGCTCCGAAAAGATATGAAGGCTGAGAATGGACCCATGTGAGTGAATTTTCCTCTGTAACTAAACTCAGTGGACAGTTCTTATAGCTAATGAGCAGGGATACAATTCACACTTATGCACTTTGATTTTTTTCATTTGCTTCTGCATTATATAACCCTTGGGAGTCCATTTTCCATTGGCTTTGCCCTGGAGTGGTGCAAGGGGCTTCCCATTTAGACAGTTATGGGGAGTTTGTACATTGACCAGGTTAGTGGGGATAGAATTACAATTGTCCCTCTGTATCCACAGATTTTTTTATCCATAGATATCTATGGCTTGAAAATATTTTTAAAAATATAAATTCCAAAAAGCAAGATTTGATTTTTGCCATTTTATATAAGGGACACCATGTTACTTACATTGTATTTAATGGGACTTATCTATGGATTTGGTATCCACAGGGGATCCTGGAACCAAACCTCAGCAGATACCAAGGGCCCACTATAGTTGTTTAGCAGCCCATTTCTACTATTGGCTTCATGGGGTTGCTGGAGCCCATCAGCAGAAACGTGGGAATGCTTTTCTATTGGATTTTCCATAAACATCCCCAAATGTGGCTCTGTGATCACTAGTGACTGGCAGCTACCATGTCAGCAGGACAGTGAATTCACTCCTAGCTTGAGTCTGAACTTTAAATGGGTCATCCAAGATGCTGAACACATCGGGAGGCAAGATTCAGCACTTAAAGCATTAAAGTTTGGAGTAAAACCCAGATCAAGTTCTCTGCCCCATTGACATGGAAGCCACCACCTCCTGCTGGGTGCAATGGCACAGTAGAAGTCTCATCTGGAACTACCAATGCACATGATAAAGTAGACTCTAGTCCAGAAAAGCCTATTCACATTTATACAGTAAATGTGTCTTCCTTTAAGAACTCATCATGTTGTTTTATGCAACTGCTTCCCCACCTCTTTCCACCACTACAGGAATTATTTAAACATACTAATTTCAAGGAAATAAGGAATGAGTGGCAAGCCTCAAGTAGAATGAAGCACATAGGGAAGCTGAGAGTTGCTGTGCACAGTAAAAAAATGTAAAAGGGGGTTGAGAAGATGGGCAGTTGAAGGCTGCCTAAGTTCACAGGGTAGTACTTGAGAGCTTTGTAGAAGAGACAGGCTGTGTGATGTGTTGAGGCGAGTAGCACTGGCAGACCCATTCCAAACATGCTTATTCAGAAGTCCCACTGAGTTCAATTGGATGCACTTCCCAGTAAGCATTACTAGGATTGCTGGCTTCTTTTGAATTTTGTGTGTGCCATCGATGCAAAAAATATCAAAGAGTTTCTTTCTGTTGTCTCAATTTTCCATGGGATTAGTTTGCAAGAGAAAGCACAGACCATCCAGAATCAGGATCAGAGCCCTCGACCATTTCTCCTGTTCTGTGAAGTGTGTGTGTGTCTAATTTTGCCCCTAGTTAAGGCAGATCGGGAGGCAGCATCGAAGCAACAGGCTTCAACTGAACACAGAAAAAGCATCCTGATATAGCTGCAGCAACTTCATTAAGTGTATTGTCTGTAATTAGAGTGAAAACAAAAGTTGCAAAAAAGGGAAACATGTTGTCCTAATCTACGCTTTTGCAAAAACAAGACTGCTAAAAATGATTTGACTGAAGTATTAAAGCCAGCTTTATGTTTGCTCTCCCCCTCCCTAAAGCCTTTGCAACATATGGAAATTAGCTGTATAGGATCAAAGAGTATATTAGCTTATCTGAACAGCAGGACTAGCTATGCAAATCTCAGAGAGCTTTACTTAAAAAAAAATTAAATATATTTTCCATCCAAGACCCTTAGGTGCTGCGGCATATGATAGGCACCATGTAAGTGTTTCATATTGCTTGAGAAGCTGGTGCAGAGGTTTCACTGTTGTTAGGAAAGATCATGTAGCAGTAGCCAATTCCTCTGGTCATGTTTAGTCAGTGAGGAAGATCTACTGTCCTTAGCCTGTCTAACAAGGTTTTCCAAAGGAGTAACTGGCTTCAGTGATTCAGCAACTCTATGGCAATTAGAAAGAAAAGAGAAAAATGGAGGCAAAGAAAATTTGGTGGAGTGGTGGAATGAGTACTAATGAGCAGTCCATCACAAAGCATGGAAACCTTACTTTTTTTGAATTACAACTTCCTTATTAGTTTGGGGATACTGGGAGTTATATTTCCAAGCCCCCTAACTTTCCCAGTCCTCTCTAGTGATATAAAGGAAGAGAACATCTTCACATCTCTAAGAAGATCAATGGAACCCTCCAGAATACTACATTTAAAAGAAAAAAGGTAAAAAGAAACAAAATATGTGTTACTTCGGCAACACAGTGAGATATCCATTATGACATGCACATGCTTCAAGGAACAGTATGTGTGTGCTATTCTCCCCAACCTGGAATCTTCCAGAAGTCTTGGATCATAATCCCCATTATCCTCAGCTATAGCCATGCCAACTAGGGATGATGGGGATGTAATATAACACATTAGCAAGGCACTTGTTGGAGAAATCTGCTGTGTAGCATCAGAATGAAGCTCAAATCACACAGTTCTTTATCCTCCTCTCCCACTGAATAAGCTCCAAGGGGGAGCAGGTTCATAATGTTACCAGTTTCACACCAGTGTGTATCCAGCTTCTCTTGTGAACATATCAGGCCAGCTTCCCCCAAACTCCACCTAGCAGTGGAAGAGGACTACACATGCAAAGAAAATGTGGCGAGCACATCTCTAAAGAGAGTTTCTCTTTCCAATTAGGTATGCTTGCATGCACCCCTTGCACATATTGATGTACACATGCAGACACATGGTTTTATAGTGATTCAGCTATGCGTAGCTACTCAGAAGTAAGTCCTACTGAGTTCACTGAGAATTACCCTCAGGTAAATGTGTATGGGATTGCAGCACAAATCACTCAGTCACAGTATAGTTTGGAAGGTTTGCTACAGCAGCAGGATTAAAAGGTTATATTTTTTCCACCTGTAATTGAGTTGGGTCTCTGAAACCAGAGGAAGGGATTGCAAAATTATGCATTTTAAGGGCTTGTAGAATTGTTGGCTCTGTAGAGTTGGGATGGAATCACTCCTCATGCTCAAAACTATTTTCAGCACCATTTTCTTACTGAGACACATAAGTAATTTCAGACTCTGGACTTAATGCTCTTATCCTACCCCCAGGCCTGTATTTAGATGATAATGTGTATTCCTTCACTCACTTCCAAATGTGATAAGCCAGCTCTGTTGTTTGTGGGGGTAGGGATGCTCTTCTTCATTCTGAGGCTGTTTCTGGACTTCTGCAGCAAAGTCCTGCCCTGATGGCACCCCAGCTTCTTGGAAGTGTAAAATACAAAATACAAAATGGCAATTTTGCAGCCTCTTCTAGAGCCAAGGGAAAGGCAAGCCTCCAGCCGCTCCAGTTTGGCAGAGACAGAGACAGAAAAGATTAATCCTTCTCAGCCCACTTTTGTCATCTGCTTTTAAAATATCCCAGTTTGTCTCTTCTCCGACTTTTCTTCTCCCTCCTTGTTCTCCTTAATAAATAATAATATAATAATAAAATTTATTTTTATCCCGCCCCTCTCCTCAGCAACCGGGGCGGCGTACCACAAGTTAAGACAGTCAACAAGTTAAAACAATCCTTCATCCCAATCCCTAACCCTCCCACCCCCTTAAAACTAAATTAAACTGGTGTAAAGTTAAAATAACAATTAAGACAAACATAAATACAATAAAATAAACCATTTTTTAAACAAACAAACAAACAAAAAAGGCAATTTGATGCAAACTGAATTCAAAGCACATAAGTAGTTGAACTCAGTTAACTTGGCAGGAAGGAGAGGAGAGGGAAAATCTTGCCCTTCCTGGTAACTGGGTCAGGTAAAAGCAAACCACAGCAGCCTCTCCTAGTTTGCGTATTCTTCCTCCTTAATAACTTTTGCATTCATGACTACACTTTGATATTGTGAACCACATGTTCTGTTTATCATATGTGAAATGTTGGAGGGCATGGGGATTGGTGGCATCTTGGTTGCAGTTGTTCCTGTCACAGAATAACATGGCTATGCCAGTAGGAATAGTATGTTTTAAACATGTTGTGAGTTTATGTATAATGTATGTCCATAAAAATATTGGCTGGCATCCTGTTGATTCGTCTCAACTAAAGTTGCTGCCTCTATACTACAGAAATAGTACAGTTTGACACCATTTTAATGGCCATGGCTCAGTGCTATGGAATTCTGGGAGTTGTAGTTTGTTGTGACACTAGAGCTTTCTGACAGAGATGGCTAAATATCTCACAAAACTACAAATCTCAGAATTCCATAGCATTGAGCCATGGCAGTTAAGGTGGTGTCAAACTGCTTTACTCATATAGTGTAGACAAGGCCCTATTAAATCGATTGTTGTTGGTGAATCAACATGTAGAACATCTAATGATTCTACTCTAGTTGGGACTAACAACAGGATCAGGCTTTTATTTCCCCTGAGGTAGCTGAGTTGGTCTGTCACAACAACTACTACAATGAAGACTCTAGTGGCATTTTTTTTCCTATAATCTTTATTGTTTTCCTCAATATATAAAACATGAATCGTTTCATCCCAAACACCAATATCCATTCAAACCTAACAAAAATGACATATATTAAACATTAAAAAAGAACTTATACAAATACAACATATTTTAATGGCTAGCAAGTTTTACTAGACAAGCTTTCATGGCCTGCAACCCACTGGCTCCAGATTATGAAAGACTTATGTCCAATAAAGTTGTCAGCCTTCAAGGTACCGCTAGACTCTTCGCTAAAGATATGTGTATCCACACTGTATAATTATAACATTTTGACTCCACTTTAACTACCATTGCTACATCCTACGAAATTCTGGAATTTGTAATTTGGTGAGGCACTAGAGTTCTCTGGCAGTGATTTCTAAATACCTCACAAAACTACAAACCCTAAGATGCCATAGGATGGAGCCTTGGCAGTTAAAGTAGAATCCTTATGCTCAAATTGTGTAGTGTGGGCACATGCTAATTGTCTTGATTTGCAAAGCTGAGAAAGTCAGTATGCAGTTGCACCTTGAAAAATGTTAACTCGGGACCCTTTTTCCCTTTTTAGCCCAAAGGCAACCTGAGAGCAGGCTAGAGATGAAGCCTCCCCTCACCTGCCAAAGGACACATACAGGAGTAAAGGGTGAGAGCCCTTCTGCCTGGATCAAAAGAGACACAGAGCCTTGAAGAGCGCCCTGACAAAGCTGAGCCAGGGAGCTCAGAGGATACCTCGTGGCTAGCAGAGGCCAGAATTGCCAGCAAAGTCAGGCTTTGAAGGATGCTTTGACTGATTAGGTTGGAAGGGGAACATTGATCCTGCTTTTATATATCCATTAAGAGCCCCAGATTAACCAGCACTTTCAACCACCGCCTCTTTGAGGCTCTGAGGGTGGGGGACAGAGCGTGAACGTGATGGCAGCAACAGCAATGGGAAGGGAAAGCCAAATGCTGAACATATTCCTTTAAAAAAAAAAAAAATCTTCCCCCACTCTCATCCCAGGAGACTTCACTAGCCATTTAACAGAAAAGGAGGCTGGCCACTGGAAAGTGGCCACTGTGGAAGAGGGGAATTTGCTATATATATAACCTATGGGCTCCAAGTCAAGGCCGGGTGTCCTTTGCATAGAGACACTCTAGCCAGATAGAAACAACTGGACTCTTTGTCCCCATGGGACTGCCTGTCATGGAGCTGCCAAAGTGAACAAGCAGAAAGTATGTCCCTGTCAAAGCTAATCCTGCACCTGCTGGGGTGAGAGACACCTAGGCATAGGCGCAGTGACATGGCCCAGTCTCATGGGGCCACCAAGCTGATGCAGCTGCTTTCCAGCTCTCTTGTTCTCCCTCCCTCCCTCCCTCCCTCCCTCCAGGTCCCAAGCTTCCACTTCACAGCCAACTCCTCCACTACCACATCACCACCATGCCATGCCACCCCACCCCACTAAATCTCCCCATGAGAGTACTTTCCCCATGTCTTCCTGCTCAGGGATGCTTATTACTTTGACATCAACTTTGCACTCTCCATCTGTCTGCCTTTCCACGCACGGACATCTCTTATTCTCTGTGCCAGGAGAATATGGAACTGTCTCTGGGACTTTGGGAGATCAGGTGTGGAAGTGTGTTGTCTACAATGCTGTGTTCACTTGCCAGGTTAACTTAAAATGAGGGATCTGAGGGCAATGGAAGGTGATCTAAACCCCCTTCCCACTAAAACAGTAGTCAGCATCCAAAGCAAACTGGTTCTTGTTTAAACAAAATCAGCCTATGGATGTGGGTCATCTATACAGAATCCATCCCCACCAATCCAACTCCCATTTGACATCGGTTCTCAATTTATTTTACAGCTAAGGTCATGATTACTTGGGAGGTGTTGTTTGCAAAACTCATGAGAAAACAATAAGGCAGGGGTTGGCAACCTATGGCCCAGGGGTCGGAAAAGGCCCCGTTCCCCGGACTTACCAGCCCAGGCTGTCGGTTGCCACCGTCGCTGCCGCAGTCGCGCACCGCCGTCCGGGTGCGTTTTTGGCCACGCTTGCTGCGGCCTCCATTTTGGATGTCAAAATGGCGGCCGTGCCGCGTTTGCGCATGCGCAGTACTCGTGCGCATGCGCAAATGCGTCGCGCCCACGATTTGGACTACCAAATTGGTGGCCGCAACATGTGCTGTGGCGGCTGTGGCTGCGAGCGCTACGGCAGCGGCCGCGGTAGCGGGGGTCGCGCACGGAGGAGGAGGGTACCCTCCTCTACCACGCGCGACCCCCCCCGCACACGCTGCCGCCATAGCGCTCGCAGCTGCAGCTGCCACGTCGCATGTTGCGGCCACCATTTTGGTAGTCCAGATCGTGGCCGCGATGCGCATGTGCAAAACGCGTCACGGCCGCGATTTGGACTACCAAAATGGCGGCCGCGACATGCGCCGTGGCAGCCACGTGTGCAGGGGGGTCACGCGCAGCGGCGGAGGGTGCGCGCATCGCCATTCCCCCCCCCTCGGCCCAGCCGAGACCTGGGCAACGGGAGACCGGCCCAGGTCTCAAAAAGGTTGCTTGTGCCTGCAATAAGGTATTAAGAAATGACATAGTGGTTGAATTTAAATGGTCCTGGTGCAACAGGATCTGGCCAGGCTGAAATTCCCATTTCTATGAGGAAAGAAATGAAGATAACATCTAGATCAATTTGGACAACTACCGCCATGGCTGGAGGCATTTTTCACTCCATGCTGCACTGATGGAGAGACATCAAAGCTGGAAGTGACATGATATTCCTTCCAGTTTTCAATTTTATTTTGTTTTCGGGATTTTCACTAGGGGTCTGAAAATGATGAGAGAGAAACCACTCCACAGTTTTGAAGTTGCTTTTAGTATATTTTGTTGAATTGTGGGGGAAACATCCCAGAAAAAGGTAATTTGAAGGCACCTGGAGGCTTGGGAATATCTTGGAGGCTTTGGGATTGCCCACAGGCAACATTTTCATCATCACTGCTATAGATTGTGTGTGTGTGGTGTGCCCTCAAGTTGTTTCTGACTTCTGGTGACCCTAAACCGAACCTATTATGAGGTTTTCTTGGCAAGATTTTTTTCAGAGGAGGTTTGCCATAGCCTTCCCATGAGGCTGAGAGCAAGGTCACCCAGTGGGTTTCATAGCCAGGCTCGGAATCAAACCCTGGTCTCCAGTGCCTGAGTGTATTTACAGAAATGTAGAGGGCCTAAATACCCTAAAGTTACTGGATCCTGTTTGATCTTGAAGGTAAGCAGGTTCAGTCCTGGTTAGTACTAAGATGGGAGACTGCCAAAGAATATTGGGTGTTGTAGGCTATGTTTCAGAGGAAGGAATTGGCAAAACCACCTCTAAGTAGTCCTTGCCTAAGAAAATTCAACAAAATTAATAGGGTCACCATAAGTCCACATAAGTCAACAGGAAACCTGAAAGCACATACACACAATCCTTTGTGTCTCTGTATCAATTGTCTAGATCAGGGGTCGGCAAGTCCCCCTTGCCTGGGGCTGGTCCAGGGATCCCCGGGTCTTCCACGGGCCGATGGTGGTGGTGGTGGAATGGCGGTGCATGCGCTCACGTGTGCGCGCACACGGCCCCCACCGACTGCCGCCGTGTGCGCCGCGGCCACCATTTTGTTTTCAAAAATGGCGGCCGCAACTCGTTTGCGCATGCACAGTACTCCTATGCATGTGCAAACAAGCCGCAGCCACCATTTTGTTTTTCAAAATGGCAGCTGCGACTCGTTTGCACATGTGCTGTGCATGTGCAAACGAGTCGCGGCCGCCATTTTGGAAAACAAAATGATGGCTGTTGCTCACTTGCGCATGCGCAGGAGTACTGCGCATGCGCAAATGAGTCGTGACTGCAATTTTGAAAAACAAGCAATGCACATGGCGGCGGCGGGGGTTGGCGATGGCAGTGGCGGTGGTCGGCGGGGGCCAGTCCAAAGGCCTCGGGAGTCTGGACCCGGCCCGTGGGCCGTAGGTTGCCGACCCCTGGTCTAGATCTTAAAGAGTTTTGCTGGAGGCAATCAGATGCAATATTACAGCAATAGCAAGCAACATTCTTCCCCACTCTAGCTCACTTTCTAGAACAGAGGGTGCAGATAAACTAGGATTGTGTGAGACTGAGAGACATTTGTTTTGCTCTATTTGACAGAGTTTATAATATGAAGAGCTACAAGTCCCAGAGGACCTGCGCATTGGCAGGAAGAACGGATGCCTGGTGGAAAGGCCCAAAGCCTTGACAAGACAATGGGAACAAGGATGCTTCTTCTAGTAGGATTTGTAGGCCCCCAACCAAATGTTTAATTCAATCACAGTCACAGTTTTTATGTTACTTTGGACAGTGTCATCTGTGCAGTAGTGCCCAGATTTAAAGCAGCCAATTCCATTCTTCATTCTGTTCAGAATCAAACAAAACTATAAATATCAGGAGTCCATAGGATGGAACCATATTCGTTTAAAAGTGGTATCAAAGTCCTATAAATGTGCCATGTGATGCACAGTGTGGAGAAAATACCATGGATTTATTGCCTTGTTTTTCAAATTAAAGAATTTTTCTCCACTAGGAGAGCATGAATGGGAATGAGAGGGTATAATTCCAGCTGTCTTATTGATAAATCTTGAAATAGTCCATGCTTGAACTTTCCAAACTGTGGGTCAAAACTAGTGTATTAAAACTGAGGAAAGGAATAATCAAAGATCTCAGAGGCAGGACATGTAGGAGGCAGAACCTGAATTTAGAAACTGGACAAGAGTAAATATATATACATACACATACATGAATATATATATATATATATATATATATATATATATATATATAATTTGGTTTTGTTTTTTGTTAAAAAATTAACGAGCATAATGTTAAAATTTTTTATTTATTCTAAAGGAATAATCCCATGAAACAAGGAAGTCATTTTATTTGATGTTATGTTTGTTTGCTTGTTTGTCAATTTATGTTGGCAGTAGTTATGTCTTAAGTTTTTGTTCTTAATGTTTTTTATATATTTGAAACAATAAAGATAATTTAAAAAAAGAAAGAAAGAAACTGGACAAGAGTGATGAATGAACCAAAAATAGATATCCCATGTGATTCCAGATTGTGGAACATGTGTACTGAAAATTTAAAACCTTAGAAGAGTGCTACAATTTTAGAAAGTCCTGGAAGCATGGGATTGATTGCTAAGAAGATCGTCTCCGTTTTAATTTCTCTGTTTTTTTTTGATAAACAATAGCACATTCCCAAGACTGGTTTCCACCCATCCACTCACTCATCACTTGAACCTCTCTAACCTAAAACAACACTTTTCTTCTATCTGCCAAAATTCATGCATCTTTTCCCCAGTGGGCAATCAATTAAGTATTGAGAGTAGGGCATGGAGATGTGCTTTATTGAGATACAAAACACTATTTCCTAGGCTCCGTGCAGAGCAACTAGAGGCCATAATCAGTTATAATTCAGAAGAGGAAAAGAAACTAGAGAAACTTCACTCTGAAAAGGGAGGTGGGGGGGGGGCTTTATACCTGGGATACAGAACCAGATGTGAAAGTGAATGAGCAAAGCTTCCATCAGCTACTAAGTCCTTGCATTCAAACTCCAGTTCAGCCTGAGCAGTCCAGGGTGAGTTTTAGTTTCTCAGCCTGAGGACCCTACTTATAAAATGAGAACTGAACCAGCCTGAGAATTGTGCTATGACTATGACTCTGGAGATCAGAGTTCAATTCACCACTTGAGTGTAAAAAACCACTGCGTGACCTTGGGCAAGTCACACACTCTCAGCCTCAAGGGATGGCAATGGCAAACCCCCTCTGAACATATCTTGCCAACCCCATGATATGTTTGCCTTAGGTTGCCATAGGTCAAAAAGGACTTGGAGGCACACAACAATAACAACAACAATCACCAGATCTTGTGCTTTTCCAGTTGTATATTCTCCCAATCTGATGAGGGGAATATTACTCAAAAATATGTCTTGGACCAAAAATTACATCCACTCCTTATGTTGAATGGCAAACATCCTTATATATGAAAAGCCTAGTCCTATGCAGGGCTTGTTGAGATTATTGAAAGAAGTAGTTGTGTTAGTCTCTTATAGCATAAAAAAGTGGAAGGAAGGGGAAGGGAAAATAAGGAAAAAAGAAATGTGGCAGCACCTTTAACTGGTTTTTATTTGCGCATGAGCTTTTGTGGATATAAGCCCACTTCTTCAGATACAGTACAGTGTGAGCATTTACAGTATAGTACTGTATACAATATGCAGTACAAAGCCACCTTGAATCCCATTTTGGGAGAAGTCAGGATATAAATCCCATAAATAAATCCCATAAATAAATAAATAAATAAATACTCTGTACTGCATCTGAAGAAGTGATTTTATATCAATGAAAGCTCATACCAAAACAAAAACTTGTTGGGAATAGTATCTCATTCCATTTCCTCTCTCTTGCTCTCTCTCTTTCTGTGCCTTCACATTGTCACATCAACTTGTATTAACCCCATGAATTTCTTAGGGTTTTCTTAGGCAACGAGTGCTTGGAGGTCATTTGCCATTGATCTCCTCTGAAATATTGTCTACAGCACTTGTTATTCCTTGGTGGTTCCCCATCCAAGTACTAACCAGTCCTGACACTTCTTAGCTTCTAAGGTCAGATAGGATCTGGTTAAGGTTGCCAGATAAGATAATGTCCCTTTAATAGTTGTGTAGAGGAGGGAATTTCAGCAGATGTTGCCTAGTATGCAACTTTATGAACACTGCTTTAATTGCTGTGGTTCCATCCTATAAAAATCCTGATATTTTTTTTATATATTGTTAAAGATTCTTTGGCAACTGCTTTTAAGAGAGTTGCAAAGTAATTTGAAAAATGCCACCGTTTTCTTTTGTACTACATATAAGTCTTGTCAAACATATTCAGCAGGTTTTAAAGCCAGTAATAAAACTTGTTTATCAGAGGCAGGAGTGGGAAGCATGCAGCCCTCCAGATATTATTGGGCTGTGGCTCCCAGCTCCAGGCAGTAAAGCCAATGATGATGAATGCTGGGAGTTGCAGTTGAGTGTCATCTGGAGGGTATCTCTGCCTTGTTCAAGGGTCATATTGTATGTACATACCATACCAGGAGCAGTAATTCCTTCTTCAAAGAGCCTTTGCCCGTTTGAAATCACATACCTACCTAACCTAAAATATACATATGACTGCAGCTTTAAAGAGTAATAAAAATACAATATATTTTAAAGTACTGATAAGTACTTTATATCCATGTAATCCTTTAACAAGTCTCTTTTATATACACACAGATCAACACACATATACAAGCAGAAAGCTTTTGGTTAGGTTAGGGAGGCAGTCATCCCTTTTCTGTCTCATCTAAGGTAGGCCTTTGATCCTTCCCCAGTCTTTAGGATTCCAGGACGTGAAGAGTGCATGTGCTATGTGACCGCTAGATAAAACAAGGATTAGACAGGTGTCTAGTCAAAGGAGCTTAATTTTATTTATTTATTTATTTATTTATTTAAAATGTATCACACATTTTTGGCAGGGTGACTGTTTTTATTGCTTTGCTTTTGAACAGCCCCTTGTACATTGATAGTGTTCTATAAATAAAAGAACTATAACTGTAGTAATTTCAAATGATTAACTTTTCAGAAATAAATGAAAATGCCTCCTTTCCTCTTCATCTCCCACCTTTGTGGCTTTGCGGTTGGGTGGAAATCAGCTTCTGAAAGGGAAGCAGAGGTGATTATAGGGCTTTATGGTGAATGTCATGGTTAGTTTTCAAGAAGTCTCTGCCAGGGTGAGAATAGTGATGAGATGCAAGAATTTGTGGAGCTGGAGACCTTGGAGGGAGGCTCCTTGGGGCTTTATTCATGTTCATGTTGATTGTAGACAAATTTTCTCCCGTCAGGGATTCCCTGCTCTCTTGTGCCTACGGCTGGCTGCACCGCACATAGCTCAGGAGATGCTGAGGCTCTCGAGTGGCCTGCTGCCTTTTTGACTGGGGGAAATGCTGTTTGCTTTCTTTCCCTCCAGCCTCAGCTGTGCTTTGCAAAGTCAGTCCGGTTCCCCTTGGCCGACTGACTGTCTGTGGTTGGCTGGGTAAACTGCAAAGGACTCGCTCTCTAATTAGTCCATCTGTTACCTAAGCGAATTCACCTGGCTCCGTTTTATTGAGTGCTTGCTTCCCTTATTATTACAACATTTCTTGGGCTCATCTGGCAGCTAGTTTCCTGGAAAGAAAATGGGGCTATTCACAAACTCCCACCCCATGGGTAATAGGATGGGATTTACAAATGAGACTAAATGGGCTACAAAATAGGACCCCAGGTGAAAGAGGCACTCCAGCACTGCCCATCCTATGAAGTGGGAGCTTCCCTGAGAAGATGGCTTGTGCCTCCCACACAGAGTTACCAAAGTGGAGTAAGGGACTGTCCCTTTAGTGGTTGAACAGAAGAGGGAATTTCAGCAGGTGTTGTTTTTAAGCTAAGTGGCATCTGCTGAAATTTCTTTTCTTTGTAATTAAAAAGGGGTTGGCAGCCCTGTTCCTTATTTCATCTGACAATCCTGCTGCATCACTTCCTGGTTTGCATGGGCAGAGTTGGATCCAGAGTCTGTAACAGGCCCAATTCCATAACCTGATGGCCTCCATATGTGTTACACGTGACTGGGGCTGATGGGGATGAAAACATGTGGAGGACACCAGATTTGAAGAGATGTCTTTAAGAAGCCAGGATACACAAACACTTTTACTTAACTAGGATGGAGCCAACCAGATTTCCAACTGGAACTTATAAGCATGGTGTTTGTAAGACCGACTGGCACCACTCAGTTTGTGCTCCTTCTCCTCATCCTGGCCCCTATCCCTTGTTTTCATGTGGCCCTGAAATTCATGCCTTGTATTCAATTTTCTTTGTGAGAGCAAAGAACAATCTGAGATAAACAACAGGGATATTGGGGAAAGAAGCAAGGGTGGGAGAAATGTGGACAAAGGGAGTCACATGTGCTTAAAGCTTTAATAGAGTTGGAAGGATTAAGAGGATAAGACAAGGGCCTGGGACAATATGAGAAGGAGAGTTTTTCTAACCAGGAAAACAGAAGCCAGCGTGGTGCAATGGTTTGAATGGGGTTTGAATCCCTGCTCAGCCATGGAAACACACTGGGTATCCTTAGGCAAGTCATACCCTCTCTGTGTCAGAGGGGGACAAATGCAAACTCCACTCTGAACAAATTGTGCCACAAAAATCCTGTAATATGTTTGCTAGAGGGTTGCCACAAGTTGGAAAAAACTTGAAGGCACACAATAACAACATACAGAGCAGAGAGTCTATACTTCAAAGCTGCCAAAAATCTTTCCCAACCCATCTCCCACGAGTGTTTCTTGTTTCCACCCATCAAGGGAGTCGAGACCAAGGAAACCTAGGTTTAAATCCCTATTCAAATATAGGTCTCTGGGTGACCTCGGGCCAGTCATTCCCTCTCGACCTGACTCTAACTGTTGTGTGGATAAGATCTTTGAGGAAGGGTGAGATGCAAATGAATAAGTGAAGCGAAAGGCTAATGGCAAGGCTTTGTATATGATATGAGATTATGAGTATTAAAAACAGGCCCTGCAGGAAGGGATTTGGAATGCAGGAATGAGTCTTATTGGCAAAAAACAAAACCCAGACACCTCACCCCTCCTGCATCCTTAGAACAGAAGTACAAGTTTTTATACAAAAACATGGAACATTTCTATCTTTTGTTTCACTATGCCTCTTTATTCCGCGCAAGCCTGCTCCCCTCCCTGCTCCAGCATCCAACTGTTCTTCTTTCCTTAATAAACATTGTTCTGGGTTTACTATAATTGGATACAAAGTGTGGCAGGATTGGGTTGGGTTGCCAGATAAGCTAAGCAATGTTTGGATAACACAGAATGACTGCAGAGGAAATTAATCTCTTGCCCCAATTTTTCTTGTGTGCCTCTAAGACAACAGTGGGCAACTGTGATGAGTCTGGGTGCCAGTTTTATGCACTGGGATTTTATGGGGGCTTCATGAGCTTCCCAAAATGCCCCCCAAGTCCCTGGAAATGACCAGAAGTCCACTTCTGGTTGTGAAAAACAAGGCTTGTAATGTTAAACAGTACTGGGGAGGGGGGCTGTGACTTATTTAAAAAGTGAATTTGCAATATTTTGCAGGAAAAGGGAGTGTGGTAATTTGGAGGGTGGAGGGCTGCAAAAACATCCTTAGTGGGCCACATGCAGTCCCAGGGCCATACTTTGTCCACCCCTCCTCTGAGGGTTCTGGATTTGGGGACACTGCTGCAATTTCACACAGAATTGAGGTGTGTCTGGTCAAAGCTGGAAAAGACGGTGGGTCTGCAGCTCAGGCTCCTTGTTCTCTGAGGGAGAAGGAATGGGCAGAGCTTGCTCTATTGGCTGGGGGAGGGGAGTTCTGGGAGCTGCAGTGGCCTTGATGGATGGGGGTTGCCATTCAAAAAAGTAATTTTTCAATTTCTGCAAATCGGGAGCAGAGGGACAGCCAGCAGGACTCAATATAAGGGATGGCTTCATAAGGCTATCTGAAATAAGAACTGCATTAAGAACATACAAAAATCCCTGTTGGATCAAGGCAGGATCCACTAGTGCAGTGATGGCAAACCTTTTAGGGGCCAAGTGCTCAAACTAAAAGGCCTTCCGGCACTAGGTGTTAGCCGGGGGTGGGACTTCTGGGGGATGGGACTTCTGCCCTCTGGGGGCAGGATTTCTGGGGATGGGACTTCTCCCCACCACCACCACCACCCTCCTGGGCCTGCAGCTGCCTCTCTGGAGGCAACTGGAAGCCTGGGATGGCCCGGAAGGAGGAGGAACAGGTATGCACCTTTTCCTCCTCCTCTCTGCCCTCTGCATGGCACAAAAAGTGGCTTTGTGTGTCATCTCTGGCATGTGTGCCATAGGTTTGTCACCATGGCACTAGTGGATCTACTCTGGCATTCTGATTCCACAGTGGTCAAGCCGTTGCTTATAGGAAGCCCATGAGCAGGACACAAGTGCAACAACACCAAGTCTTCATGGGCATCCAGAATGGAAGAGAGGGAATGGAAAATGTGAGAGATGAACTCTAGGGGATCAGAAAGAGGGAGGGGGAGAAGAAAAGGAATATGCCAGCATTTTTTTTTTAACTTTAGCATGAGATTTCATGGATTTAAATGTTGGAAGTGAAAAGGCATCAACACTTGTTTCTTTAATAATTAGGGGTAGAGAGGAAACTTTGAAGTTCATGTCTCATTTTCACCTCTATCCTGACTCAAGCCTTTTCTGCTTCCTTTTTACACCGGTCACCCTCTCCAAACATTAGTGTTTTATAACTCTTTGTCTGAGAAGGAATTATCCATGAAGCTTCTTAGCTCATACATGCACTTGTGAGAGTCAGCATTAGGGACTCTTCTACCAAAGTATAGCTAATTTTCTTTCATCTATCTTCTTTCCTACATCTGATGGATTTCTTGCAACAATAAAAGTAAGTTTTGTTTTTTAACCTTACCAGAGCATTCTGCATATTTCTATCCTGTTTTATACCAAAAGTTCATATTGTACTGGGGCATGCTACAATCATTATTGGCATGATATAAATACCAATATTTCCTGCAATAAACCCACTTCTTCAGATGCAGTACAGAGTGATAGTAAGGCCTCAGGTATAAAAGGTATTTATACAGTTGTGGGAGTGGGACAGAATGTAATAGGATCCAGAGACTTTCCTCAGGGTGAGAGACTAACAGATATTCCCCATGTCAGTTCAGCAGAGAACATGTTAAAAGCACCTGGTATAAAGGGATGATCTGCACTGCAGAAAGACAAACAAACCAACACTTAAACATACACTGCTTAGCAACTCTTGCTTACAGGGTTGGTCCAAGCAAATTTGGACTTGCATTTGAATTTTGAACTTCAGTATTGGTCATGGACCATATTACATTGCATCCAAGGACAGCAGGTCAGGTTGTGGGGTGCACAGCATGACTCTTGTACAAAGGTAAATGGCATCTGCCCCTCCAGATGTGGTTGCCTCACTTTGCCTAATGACAGGGCACAGATACACAAAGGCTTACAAACCACTACCTTTTAAGCTTTGCAGAGTCTAGAAAATTACTTTTCAAAGTAATTTTACTGTTACTTATTACAGCATTTAATCCTTCTGCATCTGAGGGACATTTAACTTGTTACATGGCTTGTTACTTTTCCATTACTTATTTATTTTATTTATTTACTTTTTTTATATGCTGCCTTTTCCCCACGACAGGACCCAAGGTGGTTTTCCATTACTGTTTTTGAGGGGGAAAACCAGAGGATTATTAGCACAGTGACATAAGACTCAAAAACCTCCTGTCAAAATTTCTCTTAAAATGCCCTTAGAAGTAATTTTGAGAACATCTAGAAACTGATGCCTGTCTTGCCAATAAAGTAAATTTGTTTCTACTTGTTACATCTTCACAAAGGCAAGTTTATGTCCTTATTACCAAAAGGTAATGAGTTACTTTTAAATGTAACTTATTGTGTCCAAACTTTGCCTATCGCTCTGCTTCTGCAACTAAGGAACACAGAGCCTGGTTGGCATCCAGTCTGAGAGGACACTTGGACTGCTCTGTGTCCAAAACATGTGGTATCCATAACACTTAATGTTTGATTTGTCAGCCATGCATTGCCTTGGCACTGTCCCTGCTTGGCACTGTCACCTTTCCATCCAATCTAAACACTGTTCTTCTTCAGATATATTCCTCTAAGGTTCTATCTTCTTAAGCCTGAAATGTGCTGTCTTTGTTTAAAAACACACAACAGCAATAATAATAATAGATACCCACATTCTTCTAGGTATCTTGGCAGGTCCAGGTTAGGTTCCTTGCCCTCCTAACACGCCATTAGCCAAATTGTTTAATGAGCCCATCATTTCAGTTCTTATCACACACACTTTCTCAGGCATGATCCATGGCCACTTCCTCTGGCCAGTTGCCAGCCCCATTGGAGTTGGAATAACACATTTACATAAATCCAGAGGGATCCACCCAGTTGCCTCATCTACATCAATTCACTGCTGTAGGCCAAAAGAGAGATCACACTGGACATGATGGAAGAGATTTATGATAAGCCATTTTCAACACACACGCACACACACACACACCTGGTTTATTACTGCCTTGTTGCCTTTTGTTGTTGAGTATGCAGAGAGGGAACAGCAGAACACTCCCCTCTTCTGCTTTTATTCTCTAGAACAAGGCATATTCTAGGGCAGGGGTCGGCAACCTACGGCCCGCGGGCCGCACCTGGCCCACCAACCCCCACCGACCAGCCCTCGCTGACCCCCGCCGCTGCCGACCCCCGCCGCTGCTGCCGTGGGCTCCTGCATGCGCAAACGAGTCACAGCCACCATTTTGGCAAACAAAATGGCAGTTGCGACACATGCGGAGGCGGCGGCAGTGTGCGCGTGCGAGCAAGCATGCACGCCGCTATTCTCCCCCCCGGCCCGTCAGAAGACCTGGGGACCAGCAACCGGCCCCAGCTAAGCTAACGTTGCCGACCCCTGTTCTAGGGCATATAAACCTATTTTGTTTGTGGATGTTATCACCCCTTAACCAGCTCTCCAAAGAATTTGGTGAATACTGGAAGAGGATAATAAACTCCTCAACAGATCTGAAAGCTGTGGCCACTTCCCTTGCCATCTGTGCTGTCAAGTCATTTGTGTTGAACATCTTCCAGGGCTGGCCCTACCATTAGGCAGACTGAAGCAACTGCTCCAAATGGTAGATGCTGAAGAATTAGTTGTACTACCCTCCCCCAAACCCCTGTGTGATAGAGTTGTGTAGGCCATGCTCTCAAATCAATGGTCTCTGGACTGAGGCCAATCTATGAGCTTTTGGCTGCCAGTCCCTGGTGAATTTCCAGGAAAGAAAGAAATAATTGTGTCCAATGGACACAAATATGGTGCTGGTTCCTAGCACACTGGAGGAAAAATGCCAGTCCCCCTGTTTCAGATACCTTGAGGCGCACTGATGTAGGCCACATACCTGTCTTACACTCCCACCTCCCCAAACCAGTCTGCACTCCTTACAGTGGTAGAGAACTCTGTCCCATAGCCATAATCAAAGTTACATTGAGTGGGTACAGAAGGGTTAGCTTCTTTTTGTCTTAGGCAGCAAAATGTCTTGGGCCACTCCTGGCGTGTACATATAGAGGTAGTTTGCTTGCTTTTTCCCTTCCCCCTACTCTCAGTGAACGCTGAAAAACCTGAATACTCCTGAGCGTCAGATGCTTGTCCCACCCCATCCCCATAGAGTAGCTGCTGAAGTCCAAGAGATCATACCTACATCCCCCCCCCATCTGCATTGCTTACTGATATCATAGGGCTAGTGATGACTTAGGCCTGAAACAGACAGACCAAAAACGCTGCCTTGAGGCTGATCTGGGGGAGTGGTGTTCAGATGACATACACCCGTGCATCAGGCCAAAGCTGTGCCATGGCCTCCTAAGGTGGTCCAAACCCAGCTGCAAAAGGAGCACACAAAAACACTACTTGCCAGTGGTCCTCTGCAAACCACCCCAGTGGCCAGCCTTGGGACTGTGGCATCTGGTCACCACAGTCCTGCACCATTCAGGGCATACTTGCAGTTGGACCAGCCAGAGGCTGCTCCAAGCCACCCATCTGCTTGAGGCCTTAGTCTAAGGCAGAGGTGGGAATCATATAGACCTCCAGATGTTGTATTGTAAGTTGCACCATTGACTGTGTCCTGGCTAGGGCTAATGGAACTTGCCATCCAACAACATAAAGGAGTGCACAACTGCCACCACTAGTCTAGGAAACCATACTTCTCTGTGTCTCATTTTGTTTTCCACTTGATGATGATCAAGTAAAATGCTGTCCAGCCTAAGTGGGCTTCCATTCTACCCTAAGCAAAATTCCCTTGAACTTGTTAGGGGTGCAGCAATTTGCCTCAGCTGAGTACAAATCTTCTGTAGTACCCAGCCAGGCCAAGAAAAAGCATAAGATGTCTGTTTACCTAAAAAAGGGGAAAGTATAGTGCACAAAACTACAATTCCTTACACTCCTGAATAGAACAGAGTGGCAGAAGGGGAACATAGATCTCTTATGAAAATGGGCAGATGCATGCTGCTGGATGCTAGATTACTGGAAATACTGGACAGAAGCAGTATATGCTGCTAACTATCTGCAGAACAGGAACCCCAGAAAGGAAATTCCCAGAAGTATGATGAAGAAAATTCAAAGGCTCTGGGAAGTGGTAAAAGCCCAACATCACTGCACATCCCTCTATGTGTGTTGACTAAAGTGGGAATAGGTCCCCTTTGCACACTTATTGTCTTCACTCCTGCAACATTTAGTTTTCAGGCCTTTAGTATGTCCTGCTTGCTTCCAAATCCTTGTTAAATCTTCTGTGAAGCAACAATACATTATCTGTATTTACAGACCTTCACAGAGCTTGACTGTCTCTCTGGGTCTACTGAGGGACAGTCTGACTTCTCTTTCATTATGTTTTTATTGGTCTTAGGGGGACTGCAGACAGATGGCACAGAGCCGCCCCGGGAAGCAGTGGATTGGGGCCACGGCAACCCCACGCTGCGGCCCTGATCCTCCCTTTTCCTGCCCTGAAAAGAGTGGCAAAATGCCGCTCTTTTCATGGGCGGCAAAAGGCCGCCCTAAGAACTAGTGCATGGCTCTTCAGTGCCCTCTCCGGTGCAGCGCATCAGGATGTCGTCAACGTGGGGTTGGGGCGGCTGGCGTGCGGCTTCCCCACCCCAACTGTGCCTCCAGGCTGGCCCTTTGGGCTGGTCTGCAGAGGCCCATAGTTGCTGCTTCCATGTTTACTTCCAGTTCTGGCCTGGGAACAAAAAGAAGTTTCTGCTTGCTGTCAGAAGGGTCTGATATTGCATAGGGGATCCCCACCATGAGCAAAAATTCCCCTGGTCAGTCACCTGGAAGATGACTCAACCCCCTTTCCAAGTGGACAAAAACTGTCCCCTAAAACCCTAAAGTGAAGATCTGGCAGATTTCTGGTCATTTCTTGGGCACTTGTGGCCCACTGCAGGGTGGCAATTCACCCCCATGACCACTGCAGTTGCTCCTCCTGGATGTTGGAGTATTAGCATCAATGCTTGTGTGAGTAGCTATGTTTTCCTTTGAGAAAAAGTGTCTTCTACACAGAAACACTGATGTATATCTCTATAGTAATTTGGTCAGTGTGTCTGTGAAGACGTCACTTCCCATACCTCTCCTCTTTTCTGGGAGTTTCTTCCTGGGGTAATAAAGTTTTATGATTCTTTGTTTGGTAGCACATTTTCCCCTCTGCTCTTACCAAGCATGGATGCAGAAACCAGACTTTACTCCTAAAGATGTTTTTCTTCTTACTTGAACACATGGAGGTCAGCTATCTAGGGACCTCGGTACCAAAGTATAGTTTTCTCTACTAATTATTTTTGTAGAACCTAGATGTAACAATAAAGTAAGTTTCTTTTTACCTACCAATGTATACTGTTTATTTACCAGAAGCTGAGATCTAGTTGTTTTTACCAAATACCTGTGAAGTACACGCTTCTTACTGCTGCTGCTGCTGCTGCTGCTAAACTGATTTAACCAACAATAACCAAAACCATAATTCTAACAATATCTAGTCCTTCATTCCTTCCACTTAGTAGCCAACCAGATCCTTACAGGAAGCCTATAAATGAGCCCTGAGAGCTATAGTTCTCTCCCACTGGTGTTTTCCAACAACAAATAAGGCAGGCATATAAGTGGGTGCATGCCTATACACTGCCCATGTGTTCCCACCCTAATTTAATGTGGCTCCTGGCCCCTCATGCCTGTGGTAGGGGCCAGGGAGAAAGAAGGGTGGATGGAGGTAAAAAATGTGAGAGAGGGTAGTCAAAATGGGCAGAATAATGGAAGGAGGGAGAAGGCCTCACAAGCTATTAGTCCAGACTTCTGGAAAGAGTGATTTATCCTTCCTTAAGCCATTTTCTGGGTAGATAGGGAAAGAACAGGGTGAGATAAAAAGGGTAGCAGAAAACTCACGAGAGAAATGGAGCAGAAGAAAGAGAGAAAAGAATGGTTCCATGTAACAGAATTTGGCTCTTGACAGATTACCCCAAGGAAATGCAATCCCCAAAAGAGCCACCATGGAAAAACTGAAGACACTGCCATAATGGTACTGGTCATGGAACATGCAATGGTGGTTGTCTTGTTTCCTAATAATATGGGAATGACAGACATGGAAACAGTTCCCAGACTGCTGTGAGCACATGTGAAGGAGGGCAGACTGCAGGTGATGGAAGGACAACTGATCCAGGCAAACCACCAGTTGTTTTAATTGAAACATATTATCTCATAAGATGGTATATCACCCTGAGAAATGGCTCCCATGGGGTTTTGAGAGGATCTGTCAAAATCTGGAGGCTGTAGCAATACACACCCTTGACCATTTACTACTCAGGTATCCATCACTAGGAGCTCTGAGCCAGGTCCCAAGGCACAATAGTCTGTCAGCCCTGGCAGGGACAGCTGGCTCTGCCATTAGGAAAAAGTTTTGTTGTTTAATGCTTTGTTTAACTACACAGGGATGAGGAGAAACACTTGTCAGCTTTTTCTACCTTGTGAGCCCCAAAAACTTGACTGAACTGGGGTACTATACAGCTTGAGTTGTATGTTTGGGGGAGATGCCATTTGTTGCTCTGCCCCAGGCAGCAAAATGTCTTGGGCCAGGCCTGGTCAGAGTTGGGAGCAGAATCAGTTGGGGTCATATGGGAAGAACTCCCATAATGAGCCTTCTTTCATGCTTCTGGATGCCACCTTGGGCAAGCAGTCCCCGCATCGCTTCTGCATCACTTCTGGAGCAAGGGTCTTAGTCATGTGAGAGTGAGAAACTGGGGGATGCATGACAACAAGCAGGGAGGGAGCTCCCCCTTCTTGTTCTCTCTTCTCTCCTCTCCCCCACTTTCCCCGCCTCTGGCTGCCACTCCATTAACTCCGCTGGGATCAGTCGATAGTAGCGGTAATTGTTCCTTGCTAAAACGCATTCCCGCTGTTTAGAAAGGCTAATCCAGAAGCTGCAAAGGTCAAGTGCTGACATTTCCCAACGCAGTTCCTGATGCAAAGACAAGACGGGGGGGGGGGTTATGGGGAAGGGGGGAGCCCCAAAGGAACCAGCCCCAGGGATGGGTGCTGGATGCATGCAGGGAAGGTTTGCTATGTCCCCCTTTCTGGATGCATAGGCCTGCCTGTCATAGATTCTGGGAGAGAGGGAAAACACTAGGTCGACTCCACAATCCTTGGGACGTGGGGTCATGGCCTCTGCTCTCAGAGTACAATGCTAAGGATGTAGCATGAGGGGCCCAGAGATCAGCTTGAGGCTGCATCCACACTGCAGAAATAATCCAGCTTGGCACCACTTTACCTGCCATGGTTCAATGCTATGTAATTCTGGGAATGGTAGCTTGTACAACAAACTACCATTCCCAGAATTGCAATGTATTGAACCATGGCAGCTAAAGTGGTGTCAAACCGGATTATTTCCCCAGTGTGGATGCAGCCTGGGTCACCACTGTAGCTATCAGCAAATAGCTAATTTCCCCAAGGAAGGCTTTGCTTCCTTTGTCCCACTCTATGCCTCTTAAAAACATATTTTCTTCCACCTCATCATCACCATCTGCCGTAACAAAGCGAAAAGCATAATCACAATAGCTATGGACAACTTTGTCCAGTACAGCACAAAATTGCTCCCTGGCCACCCAGGATTGCCTAGTGACCCAAACCAAACTAAGATGGGCCACTATGTCAGTGCCAGCGGAACAATTTTCTTCTGCCAATATTTGCCTTTCCATTGGTTTTTATTTCGCGCTCAGTGTCTCACAGGCACCACTTCAAAGAAATAAGACCAGGAAAACCTGAGAAAGTCTCTCTTTGGTGATGAGAGGAAACAGCAGGAATTCAAATCCTTCAACAGACACACTGATGGCTTAGCCTACCTCCCTCTTTCTCTTTCTCTCCCTCTCTCTCCTCCTCAACTGCCACCTGTGGCTCCGCAGCTCTAGCTTCGCCAATTTTTCTTCCTATGCAGTCTACTCACTGCCATAACTTTTCCAATAAGACCTTAATTCACAACCTTCTTCCCACTTTTGGACACATGCAGCTTTCACTGATAGCACTGAGATTTATTAGACTACCTTTCCCACCATGCCCACTCAGTACCATCACTGCTGCTGGGGTGAAGGGACTTGTAGTCAGGTTCTCTGTTGGGTGCTAAGTTGGGGAAGTCTGCCTTAAGTCATTGGGATTGATGGAGATCAATGACTTTGTTACCTTGACACAATACACAAGAGCATGTGCCCTTGCCCGAGGGGTGCTTTGCTGCTCCAAAAGACCAAAAAATCTGCCACAAGTTGAAAAGGCATTTTATCCCACTCTTCTCTTGTTACAGTTTAATCCAGGCATGGAGAACCTCTAGCATCCAGCACAATGGGGTGGAGGGTGATCACTTTTAGGGAGGGAATATTTAAGCTTCCTTAATACTGTGAGTTCCCTTCCAAAAACACAAATAAATCCCCCATTTATTGCAATCAAACAATGCAACAATGGATTTGAAAAGTCCAATTGGAAAGTGTGACAGCCACGAATGGGTGGCTGGGGGACTGCTGAAGAGGAAAGGATTAACTAAGGACCATTTCAGTTCCTCCTTTTCAACCCCGCAAACCAGGGATGGGCAACTGCCAACAGCTGGGGCTCACATTGTCCCCCATGGGACCTTGGATGGCCATACCCACCATCCTCATTGTGCCCCACTGCACTCTATTGTTGTTGTGTGCCTTCAAGTTGCTTTTGACTTGTGGTGACCCTATCATGGGGGTTTCTGAGACTGAAAGTGTGTGACTTGCCCAAGGTCGCCCAGTAGGTTTCCATGGCCAAGTGGGGAATTCAAATCCTAGTCTCCAAAGTCACAATCCAATGCTCAAACCATTACACCAGGGGTAGGCAACCTTTTTGAGCCGGGGGCCGGGTTGCTGTCCCTCAGACAATTGGGGGGCCGAAGCACCAAAAATAAATAAATAAATAAATAAATAAATATTTTTTAAAAAACATTAAAATTTAAAAATATATGCATGCACATTCTCTCAGCCCCATAAAACAACAATAATCAATATCATCATGGCAGGCGGCAGCGGCGGCGGCGGCAGCAGGACTGGCCTGGGGCCGGTCTAAAGGCCTCGGGGGGCTGCATCCAGCCCCCGGGCCTCAGGTTGCCTACCCCTGCATTACACCATGGTGGTTAATTCCCCCCCCCCAATAACTCAGATTGTTTCCCCTTGACATGAATGTCTGGTTGTCACTAACTATAGGGGTGGTGCTCATCTCCATTACTAAGCTGAAGAGCCAGCATTGTCAGAAGATTGCTCTGGTAGTCATGTGGCCACCAGCATGATGGCACCAAACGCTGTTACCTTCCCACCAAAGTGGTACCTATTTATCTACTTGCATTTACATGCTTTTGAACTGCTAGATTGGCAGAAGCTGCAACTAGTGATGGGAGCTCACCCCATCATGCAGCACCCAGGCCTTGAACTGCCAACCTGTCAATTGTCAGAATTGGTGTCCACACCAATTGATTTACATTTTACAAAATATCTCCCTGGATCGAATATGGTCCAAAAACCATGGTCAAAGTACCCTCCCTCTAGGAGTGTGGGTGATCATTTGAGCCCAAAAAACCTGGGGTACTGGTGGGCCCTTGATGCCTCCATAATAGCTTTGGGTGACATGTTGTCCACACTTTTCACATACCTCTTCTAAATCTTTGGTGTATAACATACACCATGGTTAATTTCCAAAACCAAGCAGATATCCATAAAACCTAATGTGTTGGGGGCCTTCAAGATATTTCCAAGATATAGCAAACCTGTCATGTAATTTCTTGGTAAATTTCTCCAGGGGAGGTTTACCATTGCTTTGTCCTGAGAGCGAGAGAGTGTGACTTGGCCAGGGTCATCCAGTGGGTTTCCACGGTCAAGTGAAAATTTGAGCCCTGGTCACCTGGAGTACACCACTACACCACATTGGCTCACTATGAGGGGTTGCAGACTGCCAGAAATAGTGTGAATTCAGTCCACTTTTAGGGTTAGGGTTAGAGTTAGGGAACCATGGGAACTGTATTTTATTGTGGCATCAGAGTTGTCTGACAGAGAAGGCTCAATGTCTCAGAAAAATAACAGTTCCCATGATTCCCTAGCACTAACCCTAACCCTAAAAGTGGACTGAATTCACACTATTTCTGGCAGTCTGCAACCCCCCTATATGTCCTAGGGACAGTATACCTTAGGAAATGCTTTCATTCGTATGAAATCCCTCACCCACAGAGAACTTCAGCCATGACACAAAACTGGGCCTTTGAGGAAGCGGCACCTGATGTGGAGTTCTTGCCCTCAGGAAGCCTGCCAGAGCCAAGCACTGCATATCAGCAGTTAAAAGGCAATAACAATAAAGTTTTCTAGTAAACTTTACATTTTGGTGTATTTAAATACACTAAATTTAAATTTACATTTTAAACTTTAAATTTTAGTATATTGTAGTGTGTGTGGGGGGGGGGAGCTGCAATTGGATGTTGGCCTTAAATTGTTGTTGGTACAGCATTAGCAGATGAATGTGAACGCAAATTGTATGTATTTATGCAAACGACTTGAAAGCACACATCAACAGCACTTTCTAAGCTGCTTTATGGTCACAGAAAATGGAAGAGGGGAAATTGGGTATATGTCATTTTTTTTTAAAAGGAAAGGGGGGAAAAGCTGCCAGCTTACCCTTTTTAATTCCCATTTCTGGAGTGGCATTTAATAGACTGTAGGCTAGGATGGCTTAACTAAAATGGAAAAGGAGGCGAGCACACCCTCCTCTGCTTTCCTTTCTCAGACTTTAATCCTGCGTGGTCGGGCAGAGTAGGCTAGAGGCATCAACATGGCAAAGTACGATGGGAAAAAGTCATGGGCCTAAATCCAATTGCCAGTCCCAAAATTAGAGCAGGCTCCCAAAATCAATGAGATTTGCCTTCATGTTGACATCATTTGGCAACTGATTCTAGTTTGGACCCACAATCATGGTCTGGGTGCCTACAGAGGGAAAGCTGGCATAGCAAGCAAGGATGGATGGATTTTGCCCAGTTTGCCACCCTCCCTGATGATAGGAGAGTGCCCAGTTTGCCACCCTCCCTCTTCCTACAAAAATCCTGAGCTGGGCAGCACAGAGAGTGGGCAAGGGCACAGGAGCACGCATGGGCAAAGGCATTCCTCTATTTCCCTCTGAGCAGGGTGACCAACTATGTCCTCACTGCAAAGGAGGACTAAGCACTGCCAAATGGAGGACATTCCAGGAAAAGGGAGGACATGACCAAAGAAAAACTCAACACACACTCAGAAATGTCAATCCATGCTTCTTAGTGAGGGTGCCCAGATGTATCCTCACTGCAAAGGAGGACAAGGCAACCCAATGTGGAGAACAGTCAAGAAAAAGGCAGGATGTTCCCAAAGAAAAGCCCTAAACACTCCCAGAAATAGAAACCCATGCTCCTTAGTCCTGCCCCAAATGGAGGACATTATGGCATTTCTCCTGGACAGGAGATTGAAGTGGAGGACAAGTCCTGGAAATCAAGGATGTGTTTGGTCATTCCCTCATCACCTCCTCTGGATTTCCCTTCCAGCTGGGCAATAGCCCTCCTTGCCTCCTCTCTGGATGGTGGTGGCACCACCAAGCAAGGAAGGGAAGGGGGGCATCACTGGGGACGACAGTGGAACCTGGATCAGGGAAGCGACCTTCTGCTAACAACACAGCCCATGAACATGAAGGGACCCAGGAGGAGGAGGATTAGCCATGGATTTTTTTAATCCACGGATTCAACCATCCTTGGCTTGAAAATATTCTAAAAATCTATCAATTCCAAAAAGCAAGCCTGGGTTTTGCTACTTTATATAAGGGATGCCATTTAAATATGCCATTGTATATAATGGGTCTCCAGTATCCACTGTTTTGGTATCTGTGGAGGGGGTGTCTTGGAACCAAACCTGGACTGATACCAAGGGCCCACTGTACTAGAATCTTGGACTCTGGAGAGCAGGGTTCGAATCCCAGCTTGTTCATGAAAAGTCACTTGGGTGACCTTGGGCAAGTCACCCTCTCTCAGCCTGATAGGATGGCCCTGGCAAATCCTCTTCTGAAGAAAGTGCCCAAGAAAACCTGTGAGAGGTTCACCTTGAGGTTGCCACAAGTCGGAAATGACTTGAAGGCACACAATGCACACACACACACACAAACAGAGAATTCCAAAGGGAACGAAGGGACAATGAGAAAGCAATAGATCACTAGAGAGATCAAGAATGCCAGAGAGGGGAGAAGAAAGAAGGGAAGACTGCAGACCAGATGGATGGACTCAATCAGAGGAGTCACAGGCATGGGTTTGCAGGGACTGAGCAGAGCAGTGGAGTTGGGGGGGGGGCGTCTTGGAGGTGTCTCATCCATCCACTGGGTCACCATGAGTCTGTGGCCAACTGGAGGGCAGCTAACAACCAAAGCATCTTGGACACTAACCCTTTGGATACTGATTTTCCAGACTAACAGGCTCGCTTGGAATCACCCCCCCCCCCAGGGATCCTGGGGGTCATGGTCCAAAAAGTAACTTTGCAGGGGTCTGTCCCCAGTTGGAACAGGGTTAATCTACCCTTTCCCCAGGGAGGCTTCTCTCTTCCATCCCTCCAGCCCGAAATCCGCTCCCTCGCCCTTTAAGGCCAACGTGATTTTATGCTGCATCAATAGAAGTATAGTGTCTAGATCAAGAGAGGTAATAGTGCCACTGTATTTTGCTCTGGTCAGGCCCCACCTGGAATACTGTGTCCACTTCTGGGCACCACAATTCAAAAAGGATGTTGAAAAACTGGAGCGTGTCCAGAGGAGGGCGACTAAAATGGTGAAGGGTCTGGCATGCCCTATGAGGAGAGACTTAGGGAACTGGGTATGTGTAGCCTGGAGAAGTGAAGGTTAAGAGGTGATATGATAGCCCTGTTTAAGTATTTGAAGGGATGTCATATTGAGGATGGAGCAAGCTTGTTTTCTGCTGCACCAGAGAACAGGACCCAGAACAATGGATGAAGCCACAGGAAAAGAGATTCCAGCTTAACATTAGGAGGCACTTCCTGACAGTAAGGGCTGTTCGACAATGAAACACACTTCCTCGGAGAGTGGTGGAGTCTCCTTCTTTGGAAATCTTTAAACAGAGGCTGGATGGCTATCTGTCGAGGATGCTTTGATTGAGAGTTCCTGCATGGCAGGGGGTTGGACAGGATGGTCCTTGGGGTCTCTTCCAACTCTATGGTTCTATGACTCCTTGACCTGCCTCCCTCCCCCCACTAGTGGGCTGGAGTGACCCCCCTCCCTCCATCTAGCAGAGGGTGAGGCTGGTCCAGGCAGAGACAGACCCACCTGCCGCCATGGCAACAGGTGTCCACTAGCAACCGGGGTCAAGGCCGGACCATCATCAGGTCTGCCCTGGACATCATCTCCTGTAAACTGCTGTCGGCCACACACACATATACAGGCAGACAGAGAGGGCCATTTCATCATCAGCGCCAGGAGCCAGCAGAGAAGTGATGCCAGCTTCTTCCCCCAAATTTTACCCTCAAGCTTCTCCCTGGAGAAGGAGGAGCCGGGAATCTCTGCCCCGAAGAGGGAGAACCAGCACTAGCAGCCCCTGGCACTGCCCCCAGGAAAGAAAGATGGGGCCTTCTCTGGAGCATCTCTGTCTTTCCTTCTGCCCTGTGTCTTCTGGCACTACCCACCCTTGGAAGGAAAGATGGGGCCCTCTCTGGAGCATCTCCACCTGAGGGTGATCAAAATGGTGAAAGGTTCGGAAACCCTGCCCTATGATGAGAGGTTAAGGGAGCTGGGCATGTTTAGCTTGGAGAAGAGAAGGTTAAGAGGTGATATGATAGCCCTGTCTAAGTATCTGAAGAGATGTCATATTGAGGATGGAACAAGCTTGTTTTCTGCTGCTTCAGAGAATAGGACATGGAGTAATGGATGCAAGCCACAGGAAAAGAGATTCCACCTAAACATTAGAAGGAACCTCCTGATAATAAGAGCTGCTCAACAGTGGAACACGCGCCCTCCGAGAGTGATGGAGTCTCCTTCTTTGAAGGAGGTCTTTAAATAGAGGCTGGATGGCCATCTGTCATAGGGGTGGGGGTGGGGGGTGCTTTGATTGTGAGTTCCTGCATGGCAGAAGGTGGTTGAGCTGGATGACCTTTTGGGTCTCTGCAAACTCCATGATTCAATGGTTCTTATGTAGCACCCAATTATTTATCTTGGATAGAGGCCTGCACATAGAATATACTTCCCTGGGGAAAAACTTCAGGACCCACTAAGAGGAAGAAGCCTGTGAGGAATGCCCACAGCTCAGTAGAAGAGCAAGCACAATGTTTGCCAACAGGCCCAATGCCTGGTGTCTTTAGGGTTAGACTGGATGGGCTTTGGGGGAGCTCTTCCAACTCCATGATTCTATGATTCTTTCCTTGTACCCTGCAGCTCCTGGCACTGTCCCCCAGAAGCAGAGATGGGAGCAGTGGTTAAATGTCAGTCCTGCAGCCACAAGGCTGTGAGTTTGATCCCAGGGGGCCCCAAGGTCGACTCAGCCTTCCATCCTTTCATAGGTTGGTAAGATGAGTACCCAGCTTGTTGGGGGCAATTGGCTTACAGATTGTAAACTGCTTAGGGAGTGCTTAGTTCACTATGAAGTGGTATCGAAATGTACCATAAGTGCTGTTGCTGTTGCTCCGTGGAGCATCTCCACCTTTCCTTCTGCCCTGAAGGAGCAGAAGGAAAGGCAGAGATGCTCCAGTGAGAAAGGATGTCCTCTTTCCTTCTCGGTGCCAATGCCAGGAGATACAGGACAGAAGGAAAGGTGGAGATGCTCCAGACAGAGAGGGTCCCATCTTTCACCTGGAATGCTGTGTCCAGTTCTGGCACCACAATTCAAAAAGGATGTGGAGAAACTGGAGTGTGTCCAAAGGAGGGCAACTAAAATGGTGAAGGGTCTGGAAACCAAGCCCTATGAGGAACGACTTAGGGAGCTGGGAACGTTTAGCCTGGAAAAGAGAAGGCTGAGAGGTGATATGATAGCCGTGTTTAAATATTTGAAGGGATGTCATATCCAGGAGGGAACAAGCTTGTTTTCTGCTGCTCCAGAGACTAGGACCCGAAACAATGGATGTAAGCTCCAGGAAAAGAGATTCCACCTCAACATTAGGAGGAACTTCCTGACAGTAAGGTCTGTTCAACAGTGGAACACACTCCCTCGGAGAGTAGTGGAGTCTCCTTCCTTGGAGGTCTTTAAGCAGAGGCTGGATGGCCATCTGTCGGGGATGCTTTGATTGGGAGTTCCTGCATGGCAGGGGGTTGGACTGGATGGCCCTTGTGGTCTCTTCCAACTCTATGATTCTATGATTCTATGATCTTTCCTTCTCGGTGGCAGTGTCAGGAGATACAGGGCAGAAGGAAAGGTGGAGATGCTCCAGTGAGAGAGGGTCCCATCTTTCCTCCTGGGAAGGAGGGCAATGCCAGGCGCTGCTGCCGGGCAGGGATTCCCCAATGTTGCTGTTGTTGTTGATGATGATGCTGTTGCTGCTGCTGCTGCTGCCAGGCCTTTCCCGGGCGACCCTCATCTGCATTCCCCTCCAGGCTCCGGCCGGGAATTGCGGCGTCGGCGTCGGCGTGGTCTGCCTGGGGCTGGGCTGGGAGCTCTCTCTGTCTTCCCGGCTTGTGGGCAAACACTCCGCCCGCCCTCCTGCCTGCAGGAAGGACCCCCCCAGGCCCCCAATGCCAAGTACGGGGCAAACAGCGGGGCACAGGCATTGCAAAAAGGGTCGCCCAAAGCCCTCCACCTCCTGCCCGTCTGGTCTGATCCTGGTCTCAGGGGGAGTTGCTGCTCTCAGGGCAGGGTTTGGGGACGGAAATCCCAGCCCCACTTGTTAGGACTCCCCCCCCCACCCCAATGTTTCCGACTCGTGGCCACCCTATCCTATGGTTTTCTTAGCAAGTTTGTTCAGAGGAGGCTTTGCTACGCCCATCCTCTGAGGCTGAGAGGGTGTGACTTGCCCAGAGGGTGTCATGGCCCAGAGTCCGAGTCCAACACTCAATCCACTCCTCCGCACTGGCTCTCAGTCCAACCTGCCCGCCGGCCTGGATCTGGTCTGGTCTGATATCGGTTTCGGGGGCAATGTGACTTGGCTGGTGAAGCTGCTCTGCGAGTCTAGTTTGAAGCGGAAAGGAGCTGTCCAAGGTGCTGAAAACCCTGACTCTGGATTTGGTTGGCTCCTTTTGTACAGCCTTTAATGTTTGGACTAAAGCCCAGAGTGGAGTCACTGTCCCTGCTGACATGGCAGCCTCCAGCTACTACTGCCTGCCATTTAGTGAAGTAAGGACATGCACACATTTCCCCCTAAAAAGTACACCCCTGAAAGAGCCTTATGTTTTAGACTTCATGTCATTATCTATCTTCTACTTGATCCCAGCCTATGGCAAGCCTTTTACAGGGTTTTCTTGGCAAGAGGGGGTTTGCCATTGAGGCTGAGAGAGTGTGACTTGTCCGCAGTCATCCAAAGGGTTTCCATGGCTGAGTGGGAATTCAAACCCTGGTCTGGTGGAGCCCTAGTCCAAGACTCAAACCACTATCCTAGACTGTCCTTTCAGGCATTGAAAAATGAATGCACTGCTGGTCCCAGTCTTAGCAACTGCCTTATTCTCACCTGCCTTCAAGGCCAAATATCATTGCTCTATCAAGATGCTCTGCTCTCTTCAGTCTCTTTCGTGCTCCCTTGTGCTTGGAGCCTCTTTGGCTCACAGAGTGTTGCCCTTCCTCTTCCTGTGCCTGGCATTTTTCCTGCCACAGAGAACTCAAGACAAAGGAAGGATATTCTTTCTGTGTGCACATCCACACACCCCAAAATGGTTAGGGGGTAGGTCTGCAATTCCTAAAGCCCTCCAGATACCTGACATCTTTGTTGTTCAGCCTCCACCAGTAATGAGGGGGAAGATCAAGAATTTAGTGGCAGGTGGAGGTGGCTCCGTAAAGCAGTCATTCTCAAACTTTGGGTGTCCATTTGCTTTGGATTACGACTCCCAGAATGCCTAACCATTGTCTACACTGATTGGGGTTTCTAGGAGTTGAAGTCCAAGATATTGGGATGACTGGAGGTTGGGAAGCATTGTTGTGAAACATACCTTGCCAGAAGGAAGTTGGCCATTGTGGAATCTGTAAACAGATTATATCATTCAATTTGGTGCTGGTGCCCAATTTCCACAGGTGCCCCTGGATGCAGGGGAACATGACTGGCTAACCTGGTTGAGCATCTCACACACACACCCTTCGGATTCCCTGCTAATTCCACCGTCCTGGCCTGAATGGAGGCTACGGGGCCTATGCCATATGAAGGCAGGGACCCCATTGCCTTCTCCAATCCTTCAGCTCCAGTTAGCAGCTGCTTCAGCAGCCCTCCTCTGGGTGGATGGGGGCTGGCTATTGGATTCTGCTTTGCTGAGCAGAGCTTATTGATCTAGCAGTAATTAAAGCCGCTCCAAACTCCTACTCATAGTCAGCCTTGTGCAGTTTGTTGTGTGTGAGAAACACCCTCAGCCTGTGGGGGTAGAGGCGGGAGGAGGAGGAGGTCATGTGCTAGGGCCTGGCTTCCCCGTGCCGACAGGAAAGCATAGTCTGAGCTTCTGGCCATGCCAGGCTTCCACATCCCTTGGAGACTTGATTCTGGTCCTGTAGAGCACAGGCTAGGCACATTTTGTTAATGCAATTCAACTCTTAAGGCTTGATGCTTAGGAAGACTGCTGTTTGGGGAAACTTATTGTAGCACAGGTGTGCCTGGTGGAATACTGGCATCTATCATTCCTTTTATTTCTTGAACCCAATAGTCTAGAAAGTGCTTTTTGCATAGGCCAAATTCACAAAGAAAGTATACATAGGAAACATAGCAAAAAAAGAGAGTATATATGAAGGGTGTGTGTGTGAGAGAGAGAGAATGACAGGGAGAGAAATACACATATTTCCTTAACTATTTGACTGCAAATGTTTCTGTACTTACCCATTTGTACACCAGCTTTCTTTGGGGGAGCTCAGGGCTGTGAACATTGTTGTTTGTTGTTAGCCACCCTTAAGTCGATCCCGACTCATGGCAACCTTGTGGATGAGAGTTCTCCAAGACTCCCTGTCCTCCATTGCTCTGCTCAGTTCTGCAGGCTCAGGTCCATGGGCTTTCTGAATGAGTCCATCCATCTGGCATGTGGTCTCCCTCTCTTTCTGCTTCCTTTTACCTTACCTAGCATTGTTGTTGTTGTTTTTTCTGATGATTCATGCCTTCTCATGATGTGGCCAAAATATGACAGCCTCAGTTTAATCATCATGGCTTCCAAGGATAGTTCAGGCTTGATCTGTTCAAGAACTCATTTGTTTGTCTTCTTTGCTGTCCATGGTATCCTCAGCACTCTTCTCCAGCACCACATCTCAAAAGAGTTTATTTTCTTTCTAGCAACTTTCTTCACTGTCAAGCTCTCACATGTGTACGTGGTGATGGGGAATATGATGGCTTGGACAATCCAACATTTGTGTTCAGAGTTATATCTTTCACTTTAGAACTTGTCCAGTTCTTTCATAGCTGCCCTTCCCAGTCCTAGCCTTCTTCTAATTTTTTGACTGTAGTCTCCGTTCTTATTAATGTTTGAACCAAGGCATGGGAACTCTTTGACTATTTCAGTTTTCTCATTATCTAGAATGGATTCTTGTAGATCTTCCATGGTCATTATTTTTGTTTTCTTAATTTTCAACATCAAGCCTACTTTGGCACTTTCCTCCTTACCCTTCTTCAGTAATTGCTCCAGGTCTTTGTTGGTTTCTGCTAATAGTATTGTGTCATCTGCATATCTTAGGTTGTTAATACTCCTGCCTCTGAGTCTAGGCCTGCTCTGTGTACAATGTTTCTGCATACGGGTTGAATAAATAGGATGATAGTATGCAGCCTTGCCTGACATCTTTTCCCATTTGGAATCATTCTGTTTCTATGTACTCTTTTCTAATGACAGTCTCTTGTCCTGAGTAAAGGTTATGCATCAAGATGATCAAATGTAGTAGCATCCCATTTCTTTGAATGCATTCCATAGTTTTCCATGGTTTGTGTAGTAAAAGGCTTCACTGTAGTCAATAAAGCACATGCAGACTTTCTTTTGGAATTCCCTTGTGCTCTTCATTATCCAACATATGTTAGCAATGTGATCCCTTGTGCCTCTTTCTTTCCTGAACCTGGCTTGCATCTCTGGGATTTCTCCCTCCATATATGGTAGATGTCTTTGCTACAGAATGTTGTTTTCCATATTTGTTGGCAGGTTTTAGTTAGAACTGTACTTGAATCTTAGCAGTTCTGTTGATGTGTCATTTGTTCCTGGTGACTCATCTTCCCAGTTATTCTGAGTGGGGCTTTCACTTCACTTTCCAGAATTTGGGATTCATCTTGTGTTCCCAAGTGTCATTTACCCTTTTGCATTTTTAATGTAGCTTTTTTGTGCATTGTTTCTATCATTTTTTAAACATTCATCTTGGCCATATATTATGTTCCCCTTCTGATCGTATTCCAACCCTTGGTTTAAATTTCTCTTTGAATTCCCAAATCTTGTAGAAAAAAATCTCTTGTTCTTCCTTTTTTTTTGTTTTCAGCTTCTATTTCTGTGCATTGATTGTTGTAGAAATGTTCCTGATCCTTGCTCACTAATCACTGAACTGTAGCATTCATGGTTTTAATTTTATTCCTGTCACCCTTTGCTTTTGCTTCCTATCTTTCTTTAACTGCTTGCAGTGTTTCGTTTGTCATCAATTGTTTCTTCTCCTTTTTGGCCAAATTGTCTTTTTGCTTTCTTCTTTGACTGTGAACATGGCAAACATAGTCATTCCCAATTTATCCCACTAACAACCTGGTGAGGTAAGTTCAGGTGAGAGAGGACAATATATCCATAGTCATGTGCAAAGAGGGATTTGAAACCTTGTTCCTCACTTACGTTCATGTATGTGGTCATGATTTGTGATCAACACAAATGTCTGCCTAATATTGCACAAACTGGTTCCACTTACACAGCTATAAAAAAGCCCTATGTGTTCCATCAACTTCCTCCCACCCCAATATCCCTCTGTCATTTCATGCTGATACCCACAAAAACATGTTTTACATCATGTTGAAAATGTGTAACAGCTCCAAAGAGCAGCAAGAAGGAGAGCTGAGTTTTGCCAGGAGGGACAGAATCATAATGAATTCCTCTCTGATTATTAAGGAGGATATTATTAGCGTTCTCCTGGAACAGAAGTGAGCTGACAGGAGGCTTCATCAGGTGGGGAATGAGTATGGGAAAATATGAAGTTCCCTCAAGTTTCATCTTCTGAAATCCCACATTGAGGTGTTCCCAGTGAGTCTTATGACCCTGCTTGAAGAAGGGCTTTTATCCCCCACCATCTTCATATAGCAGTTCATTCCCTGGGCTGTTGGTTTTCCTTTCAGCCCTGAACACTGGCCACAGCACAGAAAGTGGTGAGAAGACAGCAAGAACCACATCTAAGTCATGGCATGGAGAGCCAGAGCCATCTGGAGGGCAATGCTACTTGGTGGCTCCACGGCCAGGGAATATGCTCTAGGTTTTAAGTCTGAACTTTAACGGTGCCATTAAAGGGCTGAACTTAGTTGGGAGTTAGGGTTCAGCACTTCAGATCACTCCTTCCAAATCTGGGATGAAACCCATAGTAGATTCACTTTTACCTGGGAACTGGCAGCTGCCAATGCATGTGGGCTTCTAGGGCCAGGGGCTGATGTGATATTGAGGCTTCCTTGCTGCCCCTACAAGGACCCATACACATTTGGGATTTTAGTGAATAACATAGCAAACCCAGGGCAAAAGCTAACACTGTCTACAGAGGAAGAGGCAACTGGGGAGGAGATGCCAAGTTACACCCCCTTCCGACTCCTCTGATCAGCCCCCTGGCAGCTCTTCTCAACCACAGATGAGGCCTGAGAGGCCTGCCTAAGGTCAGAGAGCCCCAGTCTCTCCATTGCTGTCTTATGTGCCCTGCAGAAGTCTCACACCATAACTCATGGACCCATGTTATTTATAGTTGCGGGTGACTTCCCTCTCTCTTTGTCACCATGCAGTGTGTGCATTGTGATCTTTAGTTCATTCATCTAATTTCATCTCATTCATGCTGGTGACATTCGTAGGAGGTTGGCTATGAATAGCTGGTGTCTCAAACTGGGAAACTGAGACCAAAACTGAAAAAGAGGGAGGGAGAAGGAGAGACTGAAAAACTGAGAGAGAATAGGGAGAAGCATCCATGGGCAGCCAGTGGGTCTATAACTGGGAAGGGGTTTGAATGGAGATCTGCTGGATTCAGTCCTAGACCACATTTGAGAAAGAGAGAGAAACAGGAAGGCAAGACTCTAAGTTGGGGAGAGATCCCACTGCTAAACTCTCAATGGCTCCTAGTGGTCAGTATACAGGATTAGAAAAAGCTTGGTGGTGGGGCCTGAGAGGATTACTCCTATGTCAATGAGGGAAGGAGTCACCATAATTATCGTCCTACACACACACACTTCTTGGGTGTCTGGCAATGGAGCAAGATTTTCCTGCTTATCCAAGACCTTAAAATAAAAATCCTCAGGTAGGGATTAGAACAGACCTGTATGGCATCACACACATGCATGAAAAGCTAGGGCAGGCCCTACCATTAGGCACATTGACGTAGCTGCCTCAAGCAGCAGATTTGGCAATGTACTATCAATGGGTTTTTGCTGTCAGGGAGAATGCCCATATATTGGGGCCTGCCAAGATCTTGGCAGCCCCCTCACTCCTATTCTGAGTCTCTTGATCTTAGAAGGAGCTTGGGGATGAGAAATATTTTGGCAGAGCTGCAAAAGGGGAGTCTGTGAAATATGAGGGATACATGGATCAGATGGAAAGGGTCAGGACTGTGCTCCTTTCCCCCTGCTCTACCTGCTCTTGCAGATGTACCCCCTGCTCTTGCAGATGTCCTGTCCAGTCAATCCCCTCACACAAGTTGGCCACTTAGCATGCGGAGGGATGCCTGTCCCAGAGGTACCAGTCTCAGATGGGGCAGCACGCACTGTCTCTGAGCAGCAGCCAACACAGCACTCAGTCCCAAGGACACCCTCTCCTCCAGACGTTAGGCAAGGGCATCTCTCTCTTTCTCTCCTTCTACATTTCAGGGGGGTACCTCCCCCCACATGCTGGAATGCCCTCTGCTGGGAAGACTCTGAGTCTAGTATCACTCCTTTCTCCTCCAGGCTCAGTTTGTGTCCTTTACTCCGCACTCTTCTACTGGACATTTCCAGGCCAGGCTGGACCTTGAGGCATTCCCTGATAGTCAAGGGTGGGATGGGAAGAGAGAGAGATTGAGAAAGACAGTGTAGTGTTGTGGTTTCAGTGTTGGATAAGGACTCCAGGAGTCCAGAGTTCAAATCTCCACTCAGGCACAGAAATCCACTAGGTGACCTTGCACAAATCACTCCTTCCTAACCTATGGCCAATGCCCAATCTCCTATGAGTAAATCATACTAAGAAAAAAACAATGCCCTATGATAGGATTGCCATAATCTGAAGTTGGGTTTGAAGGCATACAACCACAACAGTCACAACAAGGACAACATCCCTCCCGCTCCCTCTCCTAGACAGCTCACTTTTCTCTCCCAACTCTAGGTCCGTGAACATAAGGTCACACTCTTGTTCTCCATGGAAATTAATGTAGGATAGCTGTCAACACTATCCTGGTTTTGTCCTCACATAGATTAGAATTTTACCTCAACCAAGTTCAAAAAGTGGGGGAAAGCCAGCCCTTTAGCACTCTTTAATCACCTTGATTGTGAGCATGAGAGACTGGTTAAAGTGTATCAAAGGGTAACTAATCTGTATTGAGATTCTGCCCTGAGGAGGAATGTCTGTTCCCATCTGGCATTCTGGACAACATGTTCAAAGGCTGAGGCTGACACATCCTGGCCAATTGTCACATAAGGAATGATGGGGGCCAAAAAGCAACAAAGTTGTTTGAATGTGTGTGTTGTGCGTGAGAGACAGGGGTGTGGGGGTGGGAAAGATGGAGAGAGAAGCAGGCTGTTTGTGCTATATGCAAGCATGTAAGTAAAATCCAATACTCAACAGGAAATTTAATTTTTAGCAAATTGGCAGTTTAAAGTCTTAGTATGGTGGCACTGCTCTCTGCTGGCAAACAACAATGCTGCAAATCCAAATCCCCTTCAGAGTAAACTCTGGACGGCAGATCTGGACAGCAGAATAAGCACTGTCAGGGTTGGAAAAGAGTCAAAATAGACAAGGAGCAAACATGTAGGGGGGCCCTTTGCAAACTACATATCATGTAGAGCTCATGAGATGTAACCATGCTGGCTGGGTTTGCAGTAACCAACATCCCTTTTCAGTTTTGTTCAGTTAAACTCCTGCACTCCTATCTGTCTCTGGCTTTCAACCTACCATAAGCATCTGAAGAAGTAGACTAAAGTCTACGAAAGCTCATGCTACCAACCTCTTTTTCCCCAGTTAGTCTCAAAGGTGCTACAAAATCTCTATACGGGAGCAAACCAAGTAAGCCTTAAAGACAAATCCCTCATGAGCTGCTGGGAAGGGAAGGCCAATGCTGCCTAGAACTTAATTTAACACTGGTGCTGTTTGCCAGAAGCCATGACAATAAAATCCATAGTGGAGAGCCTGGGATTTGGAAACCAGATCAGGTAGAAATGATGGCCTGGGTGTGTGGTGTGGGAGCAGAGAGAAGGAATAAACAGGCTTGGGCAACAGTAATCATACCAGAATTTATTGGAGGGTGGGAATTAACTAGATTAGTGCTAGGGAGTCCTGATAGCAAGAAGTGCAAATGGGTAGAAGGTAGTGGTGACAGTGTTCATTAGGGTTGCCAAAGTGAAGAGTAGAGAGGGCTCCTGTACCTTTCGTGGTTGTGTAGAAGAGGTAATTTCATCAGGTAGTGCTTGTTATTTCATTGTGTCAGAAGCAGCACCTGCTGAAATTCCCTCTCCCATGCATTGGCATCACTAAGGTTGGTGTTACCCAGAGCAGGAACTCATGGAGTCAGCCCCAGCCTTTCAAATGAAGCCACACCTTCCATGAGGACAAAATCTCTGTGTGTGAAGAGTGTGTGTGCACATGCACACATTCATGTGCATAAAAGGGGTCACCGTTAGGGTTACTCCTCCCTCCCCACATGCCCCTGAAAAGGTTCAGATGCTCTTCCAAGACCCTCTCCTCTTTCTTTCTGCAATTCACTTACAAGTCTCCTGTTCAGGGTTAAAGCATGTGTTCATTAGAAGGTTCAAAAAGTAAATTAGCCATTGGTATCCACTGCAGTTCGGTTCCAGGACTTCCTATGGATACCAAAATCCGTGGATGCTCAAGTCCTGTTATATAAAATGGTGTCCTTTATATCAAATGACAAAATCAAAGTTTTCTATTTTGGAATTTAAAAAAATATTTTCAAGTTATGGATAGTGGAATTCATGGATGCAAAATTTGTGTTTACTGAGGGCCAATTGTACATGCAAGCTGGATTTATGAAAAATGTGTTTGTGGTTATAATTACACAACATTTTATAGACAGTAATTTCAGTGTCATCCCCAATAATGGTGTCACCCAGTGTGGTTCGCATACCTGCATCCCCTTAGTGATGCCACTGATTCCACGCAACCTTTAAAGGTGCAAGCACTCTATCCAGTTTCACTCTGGCAACCCTACAAGTGCAGAAAGTATAAAGCAGAAGGTATAGAATGGAAATTAGCTTGTTCAGAAATCTGTTTTTCATTAGTATTTTGGTCAGCCTGGCATGATAATACTGACTACTTTCCCTTGAGGCAATAAAGGAGTGGAAGAGATTAAAAACTTCCATCCTAAGATTGCCTGCCCAGTTCCCCAAAGTGTCTCCTGACAGGAGAAAGTGGAACTAAAATAACCAATAGAACACCATGAGAAACTCACCACTTCCACTTTGCTTCTTTGTTTTTTTCCTTCTGGTACAATCTAAAAACCATGTCTCTGCATTCATGAAAGGCAAATTAATACCAGAGTCATACTGCCAGGCCCAGAGGTGTACTCTCTCATTTTGGGGGTGGGGAAAGATTTACATGCAATAGGTTAAATTCATATAAGCAAGAACTTTGCTTTAAAAAACAGCACACTCCTGTGCTCTTTTCAGTGAGAGAGTTAAAACCGCTATCCCTTTCTTGATAGGACTCCAGTGTTTTTAACAATTATGTGAGGGGCAGGCAGTGTCTCAGTTCCCCGTCTGAGAAGGAGTGATGAGGAATGTTCCACCTATTGAGCTTCTGCCTGCTACCCATCTTCCCCAGTCTGAAGCCCATAACAAACCAGTTCAGTCATGTACCAGCAAATCATATTATGCCACTCAGCTTCCAGCATGGTACTTACTAGGAGCCCAGAACTGACTCACAGAGCTGGACGAATGGATTCTTGCACATCTAAAGAGATTTTGGGGTCTGCATTTCTCCACGCCCTACCCACTCACCCCAATTTGGCCCTGGGCCCAAGCCAGGAACCTGCAGTTTGACTTCAGCAGACTTCAGTAAGGAAACAGAAAGTGTACTCTGCTTGATACTTCTGTAGTATTATTGCATGGATCACTTTCAGGCAACAAACATTGTCTCTTTCCTCAAGGCATTGCTGTGGTCCTTATCCATCCTTCAAGTCCCCCATACTGGAAGACCCTGGTTCATCCCATATAATTTCTACTGTTCCCCAAGAGAGCTGTATCTATCCCATTTCTTGTGATTTCCATAACACCATTATGATTCTTCCTAAGGGACAGAATCCTTAAAGTTGCTTGAATTGGGGGGGGGGGGGCACAGAAAACACCCTTTTCTTGTCTTTTAACTTAATTGTACCCAAAGCCATGGCAACAGCTCATGGTGGGTTATTTCTGCAACTCTGACTTCTGTGTATGTATTGAAATACTGACAGTACTGGTTCAATGAGACTGGATGTGCATGCAAGTGCACAGGCACAGCATACCCCCACACCGCCAGCATAATTTCAGCCCACTAAAATGCCATGTGAATGCAGCATGAAGTTTAAAACTGCATTTAATATAATCAGAGATCTGTTCATGGCTCAGCTTCAGACTAACAGCCTGCCTTACTTTGTAGTCCATCCTTCCTCAGCCTTGTGCTTTCCAGAGCTGAACTACAGCTCTCATCATTCCCAGTCAACATTGTCTATAGTGGTCACCTTCTTGGGAAAAGCTGCTGCTGCTGCTGCTGCTTGTGATGGACCCCCAATCCAGGTTGGCCCCACAGTTCCAGCCTTTGGACTCCTATCCCCCACTTTGCCCTTTTGCTTTTAAGATCCTTCTCTGGATTTGGTATTTAGGCCTCAAGGTGACCACTATACTGGATGAGTACATGTGTCAATCAGTAGGCTTCATATAATAGTGTGTGATCACATACTTCTTATCTGTTCTTAAATTGAAATATTCAGACAGAGAGGTTGAAAATAAAACCAGTAAATGTTTATTCTATAACAAATAGAATAAACATTGAGTTTTAGGCTGATTCCACACACAATACAGTCAGCTCTCCATATCCACTGATTTTTTTTATCCACAGATTCAAGCATCCATGGCTTGAAAATATTTTTAAAATGTATACATTCTAAAAAGCAAACCTGAATTTTGCTGTGTTATATAAAGAATACCATTTTACTGTGTCATTATATTTAATGGGACTTGAGCATCCACGGAATTTGGTATCCACGGGGGATCCTGGAACCAAACCGCAGCAGATACCAAGGGCCCACTGTACATAGTAATACTTCAGTTTCAAACAAAGTAACACTCTCCCTGAATTGTCTCCACATTCTTGGATCCTAAAACCTCAAATTCAGGTATCTTCTATTCCTTTCTTTCTAACCGGCCCTATCTTTACTTCTAACTGCATCCATTTGACTGTTTATCCTTTCCGTCATAGCCCACGCCACCACCACCACTACCCACTACCATGAACTGTGATTGCCTGGCTCAACCTAGGCTTACCCAGCTTCTTGTTTCTAAATGATGATTACATTAGTATCCATTCTTCCATTCAGAACAGCCTACACTGGTCTCTCATCCGTGTTTTTATTAAGCTTGCCAGATGTCAAGAAGAAAGTTTGAAGCAGAAATGGGAGGAGGTGTTGATGCAAGTCTGGTCTGTTATGTCCTGCACCCAACCAAGCTAACAAGGCTCACCAGAGGTGCAGAGCATTTCCTGTATCATCAAATTACTTGGGCTGCAAAGGCAGGATAAATTTATCAAGCACATGGTTATGCCACTGTTCATTGGCAAGTGGGTGGCATTTGGCTGGGTCAGTCACAAAGAGTATAGGGCTATAATTCTGTAGAGGAAAAGAACCCTCTGACTTCATCACTATAGGGAAGCAAGCATCTTCTCATCACTGTCCAGATCTACAGGACAGACTCCTCATCCTTTCCCATCCTATCTGTCAGTAACCAGCAGAAAATTTATCTGATCTGCACCTCTGTGGTTGAGAGACAGTAACCCCCACAGTTTAGCATGTGATTCCTTCCTAGAACATGGCAGCATATAAGCCTCAAGTTCTGTATCCTAGCTCCGATCCTCATATATATAGCTCCACTTGCATCAACACGTATCCCACTGTTATACAGACCAGCAACAGGAGATATAAAGATGGAGTTGATCGCCCATGAGCATCTCTTTCAGTGGGCAAGAGGAAAGTGTTGGAATACTGGCATCAATGCTTGTGTGTAGTTATATGTTTTCCTTGATAAGAGGGTGCTCTACACAGGAACACTGATGTATATCTCTATGGTCATTTGGTCAGTGTTGCTTGTGAAGAGGTCACTTCCCATACACCTCCTCTTTCTGGGGGTTTCTTCCTGGGGTAATACAGTTTTACAATTCTTTGTCTGCTAGCATACTTTCCTGTCTACTCTTACCAAGCATGGACACAGAAACCAGCCTCTGCTCCTAAAGATGTTTTTCTTCTTACTTGCACACATGGAGGTCAGCTATCTAGGGACCTCTGTGCCAAAATATAGTTTTCTCTATTAAGTAGTTATTTTGTAGAACCTAGATGTAGCAATAAAGTAAGTTTATTTTTACCTACCAATGTATCCTGTTTATTTACCAGAAGTTCAGATCTAGTTGTTTTTACAAAATACCTGTGGAGGACACACTTGTTGTTGTTGCTGCTGCTAAACTGATTTAACCACAAATAACCAAACTAGAATTTTAACAGAAAGGACCCTTGCTTCATGGAAAGGAATTGCTTGAAAGTCCATGTTTGTCTAGAAGAGGATCTCTGGAACTGTTTCTTCTTTTGCCTGCTGCTTGTTTTCCCCACATCCTTATCTTAAACCCAAAATAAATCTTTAATTGGAAACTTGCACTTGACTGCATTTAGCATAGCAAAGGGATTAGCTCAACCTGTATGCCAAGTAGTTGGTTCATGTAACCTGTGTGGGAAGAAGAGGTTTGTTGTTGTTGTTGTTTTAAAAAAATGAGGAACCATGGATTAGACCTTGCTGAGATGTAGTAGTCAAGTGCAAGTACTCCTACCATTCTGTTAGGTAAATAACCTATAAATCTGAGGAATCCTCTTACAGCTTAGATGTAGGCAGACCTGAGGAGTTATAGCTGTTACCCATAACTCAGTTAAGCCAGCATGTTCTAATCTGGCCCAGGCTATAGAATAGGCAAAGTGCCTTCTTTAACTAAGTATATCATGACATTTATAATTCACACAATACCCTTATGAGTAGGTTTTTGTTCTCCTTTTTTCATGTCTTCCAGAGTTATCCTGTTAAACATGTTATACGCTCATTCCAAAACTGGAGAACCTCAAATCTGCACTACATTACAGAGCAGTTTGATACCACTTTTAACTGTCATGGTTCAATTAAACAGAACTCTGGGATTTGCAGTTTGGGAGGTACTTAGAATATTCTGTAGTCAGACTCTAGTGAAGAATTCTAAGTACCTCACCAAAGTAGAGACTCCAGGGTTCTGTAGGAGAGAACTATGGTTGTTAAAATAACGTGAAGCTAAGAATAAACATATCACCAACAAGATACAGTGGGCCCTTGGTATCCTCTGAGGTTTGGTTCAGGACCCCTCAAGAACAATAGATGTTCAAGTCCTAGTAATTACAATGGCATAGTAAAATAGTGTCCTTTATATAAAATGGGGGGGGGAAAGGTTTGCTTTTTGGAATTTATATATTTTAAAAATATTTTCAAGCTGTGGATGGTTGAATCTGTGGATAAAGAATCCATGGATATGGAGGGATGACTGTACTCTTGGTTCCACCTGCAAACTGGACAGTGGAGCCAAGCCTTGCAGGGAAGGAGTGCTGGGACTTTTTTAAAGGACAAGGATGGTGATAGAGAGATCTTGTAGCACCTTTGAGACTAACTGAGAGAAATTGGCAGCATGAGCTTCCCTAGACTTCAGTCTACTTCCTCAGATGCATTTGTAATTTGTCACCTGCCCCAGGACCCCACATTTCCTGAAATCCTCATTATGTGTGGCAGAAAATAGTTTTTTCCAACAATTGAAAATTGATAAGACCTCTTAGCTTTTTAAAAGACTTGTTCTTACTTTAAAGTGGGTTTGTTGATGTGGATGAGTGCAGCTGCCTACATTTCTGGACTGTTTTTGAGGACACAGCTATGGGACTGCCATAGTGAGTGGTGGCACTTCAAATCTAACAAACGCACTGCTAGGGAGAAGGCAGGCAAGGGAGTAACAATTTCCTAAGGCTGCTTTCCATGAAAAAAAAAATAGTTACCCACTTGCCCTCTCCCCTGGTCATTGTTTTCATGCAAAAGAAAGTGAAGGCAGTGCTTTGTATGCAGGTCTCATCCAGTTTCCTCAGAGGCCCCCTGCAGATAGTCTCAGGGTCCTGCTTCCTGCCCTCTTGGACAAGCCACAGACCTTTCCCTATGGGTGAATCATATGCCAAGGGCCAGGCAGCCTGACCGTTTTCTGAAATGAAAGCTGTCAATTCCACACCCAGGATTCAGTCTGTACAAGTGGAAGTTATTTCTCCCCCCCCCCCGAAAAAAGTACTTTTTTTGCACTTATCAACACTGCATTTCATTACCTGCTCTCCCACTGCTACGAGATCCCCGTGGAACTCCTTACAATCTGCTTTAGATTTAACTACCTTGAATAATTTATCATCTGCAAATTTTGCTGCTTTCTGTTCAATCCCTTTTCCAAGTCATTAATGAATATGTTAAAAAGTGCAGGTTCCATTATAGATCCTTGAAGCTCCCTGTGGTTTATCTCTCTCCACTGTGCAAATTGACCATTTATGTCTACCTTCTATTTCCTATCATTTAGCCACTTGCTAATCCACAAAAGGATGCCTCCGCTTCTGCCATGACTACTTAACCTTTTGCAATAGCCTTTGAAAAGAGGACTTTGCAGGCCGTTTCATTTTAAAAAAGTGTAATTGCACAAATCTTTACTCCATTTACCAACTGACATTCTTTCATGAGGCAGGATTTCCCCTTACATCAAACTAGACTAGCACTTCAATTGAGTTTTTTCCTAGGTGCAGGAGGTGGGCAATTTGTTTTTGGCCTGCAACTCCTCCCCAGTCTTATATCAGCACAGCCAATGCTGAGGGATTATGGGACCTGCAGTCCAAAAATATCTAGATAGCAGAAGCAAGTAACATAATAATAATAATAATAATAATAATAATAATAATAATAATAATAATAATAATTTATTTATATCCCGCCCCTCTGCCATTCTATTATAATCTAGTATTATGAATGAGCAAATGCCAGAATTGGCTTATACTATGGACAAAGTAGTTTATAGCCCTCCAGATGTTGTTGGATTCAACTGAAGAAAACCAATCCAACACTCCAGACCCTGGGATTTTTATTTCTTAATCACTCCCATCTACACCCTGAACTTTGGCAGGATGTTAAACGCTTTACTAACTTTTTCAGCCTCACGGCTCAGCAAAACCATCCACCCCGTTTCAGAGACCAGCAGCTCAAAGTAGTTAATATAGATAATATATATAACACACAATCTTTTTATCATAATGGCAGATGTTACAAAAATGGGCTAGAGTCTTAAGAAAGGCAATACTTAAAACACCTGGGTTAAATGCATAGCAACAAGGTGCCAGAAACTCCTTGCTTTTGTTACTGTGAATGCACCCAGGCCACTTTGTGATGGGAGAAGCAGATGTATAAAAAGGAAAGTGTTCTGCCTCCAATGCAGTGAGTGACTGCAGCCACAGAGTGTGCTTTTTACTGGTTAATTTTTAAGACAAGATGTAATCCTAGGCAACAGAACCTGTTCCAGATATAACTCTACTACACGGAAGTCCTATGAGGAAACACAGAAGCTAGGTATCTTTAGGCTGGGGAAGAGATGATTAAGAGGCAATATAACAGGCACTTAAAAGACTATCACACAGATCACGGCCAGAGCATGACTTATGTTGTTTGAATTAGCTGAAGGAGTTGAGCACGTTTACCCTGGAGAAGAAACTATTCAGAGGTGATACAATAGCCATGTTCAAATATTTGAAGGGCTGCCTCATAGACGATGGAGAATCTTCCCTGTTGTCCTCCAGGGTGGGATCCAAATCAACAGGTTCAAATTTTAAGATGGGATTGCAGCTAAATGTTCAGAAGAACTTTCTGATGTCTGGTGGTAGAATATAATAACTCACGAGGTGAGAAACTCTCCTTTGTGAAGATGTTTTTAAGCTAAGGTAGGATGGTACTTATTGAGGTGCTGTAACATTAGATTCTCTGCATTAGAAAGAAGACTGGACTACATTATCTTTGATATTCCCCATGGTGCATGTGTTGAAACTTGAACTCTGCTTTAGGTCAGCCATTTTTAACTGTTGTAAGCTGCCCTGACTGGGTTCCCAAAGAGCGGGATAAAAATTATTATTATTAATTATTATTAATAATAATTATTATTAATTATTATTATTATTATTATTAATCGCACGCCCTAAAGAGATGTTTTACCTCTTCCGGCTTCAATCCTCAATCAGGGATACAGCCGGATGTTATCAGACATACTTTGCTGCCAATTCTGCCAGCCGAATGCAGCCTGGGTCCAAGGACCACTCAGCCAACCAATTTCTCAAGCCAGAAAACTGTTTCTGAAAAAGTGCCATCTGGGTGCGGCTTTGAGCGGGGCTGCATTCAGCGGGTGGCATCACAGCAGAATCAGCAGCGAATTATGTCTGATAACATCTGGCTGCACCCCCAATCAAGGATTGAAGCTAGAAGAGGTAAAACGCCTCTTTAGGGTGTGCGATAAGCTCCAAAGAGAAAGAACTGAACCGCAAACTTAAAGAAAGCATCACCTTCCTGTATTTATTTATTTCAAATATTTATATCCCACTCTCCAACAACATGTCTTCAAAGTACTTTACAGGAGGCAACATTTACAGCTTAACCTTCTCTGTGTTTTTGGATTTCCTTGGGCACATCTCAGCAACTGCTAGTGCAATGATTCAGTGTGTAATTAGCCCATGACAGGAAGATTTGTAAACTTATCATTAAGGTGAGAAAAAAATAAGTGATGCTGGATTTTTGTTTTAATATTTTTAACAGGAACTATATCATAGATATCAGGGTGTTTTTAAAGGCACCTTAACTGATTGATTAATTCTATTATCTCAACCTCAGGCCTCTCAAAGAAAGGGAATGCTGATGGTTGAAGGACTTATTACTCCCTGGACCTGAACCCTGGATGGATGCTACTCAGCCTTAACAGCAATATGGAAGTTTCCCATGACTTGGGGTGTCCCCACATCCCTACCCAACACAAGATTCTGTTCCATGCCTTTTGGAAAACCATTCCTATCAAATGAAAAGCTGGCAAACCGAAATACTTTTCTCAATATAAACTTGCTGTACCCAGCTGCCATTATATCCTCTGTTTCTGCAGTTTTTATGCCACATGGCATTAAATTTATAAAGCTATCTCACTGCCTGCACCTTTGCTATGGAGAATCAGGAGGAAGACTCAGGCAGGAACTGAGAAAGCTGAACAAAGGCACCCGAGATCCAAAGGAGCACAAAGGCATGCTCCCAAGTCCTATCAGTACCCTAAATACCAAGAGAAAGCTACCATTTATGCATCTTCACTTATCTTCCCTACCAGCTGTCTTGGTTAGCAGTGAGGTAGCATAGCAGCAACAGGCAGAGAAGCTTCTGTGGTAGTTAAAAAAAAGGAGAATAGGTCAGCCATTTCAAATTCCTCCAGTCCCAAACAGTAGTGCATGCTCTTCATCCAGAACCATACCCCAGAGGGAAATATGTCCTGATGCTGTCCTTGTCTCACCACACCACAAACAGAGATGGATGCAGCTTGAGGGTGGATTTGATGATGCCTCTGGCTATCTCATTACGAGGCCCCTCTGAGTACAGTCAGAGGTTACCACCCTTACTCTCACCCTTCCCCTTCAGAGAATGATTTGATTCTTGAAGCTGCGGCTGAGTTCCTTGTGAGGCAGGACAATGGAGTTCAGGATGACAACTTCTGCAGGGATGGTCACATTGCAGCCTGTGGGAGGAAGGTGCAGAAAGGCATCAGGATGGGGCAGGGGGACACAAGGGAAATGGAAATGCCACCTCACAAGAGTGACATCTCCTGAAACACATGAGTTAAGTCTCATTTCTGGGGAGAGAGAGAAGAGGAAGACTACAGAAGACAAGAGCTTACCCAGAATGGTGATGGAAGGGGTGAGGCGGCCATCCCGGAACAGAGTCTCACTGTCTATCTTTGCATAAGGATCATTAGGGTTAGGGTCACTGGGAGTCCCTTCCACACGAGCCCAGCGTCCAATTGTACTCTCCCAGCCAACAATGCTGTTCAGTACACATGTATGGTCCTGAGGAAAAGATGGTAGGGTCAGTCACATCACAGTCTAATCAATTCTGCTTGCCATGGTGAACAGAGGCTAAAAGGGATGGGAAAAGGGCAGTCCACAGGCCACATGCATCTCTGCATATACCTCAAAATCTGTGCCTCTTGAAGCCCCTCTAGTGATTGCTTGTCAAATCTTAAAATTTGTTTTAAAAAATCTTCACTCAGATTTTGGGGTGTTGTTTTTGTTTGTCCAAAGCCCAGCTAAAAGAGCTTAAAACTGGATGCAATGCAACGGTTTACTTCCCATCCCAGAGCCCACCCCTGTCCTAGTTCATCCCATTTGGCACCACCTTGTAGTCAGCAATCTTGCCCTGAGCTGGGTGCCACAGACTGCTCTCATGGGTGTATGGGAGAGCAGAGGGGCCGAGAGTAAACAGTGCTCACCATGTTATTAAAAGAAGGGAATGTAATTAGGCCAGAACTCAGATAACTCCTAAAATATCAAACAAGTGTTCCTTTCCCCCATTCCTTTGGCTTCTTGAAGCTGAGCACACTGAGGGGAATGAGTAAGGTGAATACTAAACTCTCAGAATCCTGCACAGCAGGATCAATCCAACAAAACACTTTCCCAAATTCTGACAATGATGTTAGGCACAGCCAGAGAGCTTCCCAGCTCCCCACTGAGAATTTGGGGTGACTGGGAAACCTCCATATGCCGGAAGGGGCCCCAAGAAGGCCACATTAGGGCTCAGGATTCTTGTCTTCTGGTCTGTCCTTACTGGCAGTCACTCTTTTCTGAGTCTCAGACCAGAAGCTTTACCAATCCTACCTGCAGTGCCAATTTCTAGAAATGAACATAGTAATATTTTTCTTCTTTTTAAAGGAGAGGATTTCAATAATTTCCCTTCTCAAAATCTGACTCTCATCATTCAAAAATAAAAATAAAAATGCTGGTCAATTTTTATACATTTGTGCAAATATACATTTGTGAATATTTATTATTTATTGTAAAATGAATTCAGTGTGACAGAGCAATACTGCACATCTACTCACAAGTCAGCCAAACTGAATTCAGTGTGATTTATTCCCAGGTAAGTTATTATGGGACTGCCACAGATAAAATATATATCCTAGTTCAGTGTGCTGCTAAGTCACACGTTTGATACTGAATATGAAACCCTTACTTTGAAACAATTCATTTGTTTGTATCCTTATCAGAGAATGTGTCAGTCAAATAAGACATTTCCAGAAGTCAGTGTGGTGCAGTGGTTTGAGCACTGGACTATGACTCTGGAAAGCAGGGTTTGAATCCCCACTTGGCCATGAAAACCCACTGGGTGATCTTGGGCAAGTCCCAGTCTCTCAACTTCAGAGGGTGGCAATGGCACACACACACCCCGAAGAAACTTGCCAAGAAACCCCTGTGATAGGTCCACCTTAAGATTGCCATACGTCAGAAACAATTTGAAGGCAAATTAACACACACAGAGCCAGGTAAGCCATTTCCAGCAGGGGGAAAAAAAAAAACCCTAAGTATTTGTGGCACTTTACGTAAAAGTTTGTTAAAGTATAAGGGTTCCAAGACTACAGTTCATCTCTTCAAATAATATATATGAAGAAAATAGCAGTCTACTAGAGCTTGTGTGTATGTGCCTTCAGGTTGCCTGTCAACTCATGACAATCCCATGAATTTTATAGGGTTTTCTTAGGCAAGGAATACTGAGAGGTGATTTTGCCAGTTCCTTCCTCAGCCCACAGCACCTGGTATTTGTTGGCGGTCTCCCATCCAAGTACTAACCAGAGCTCATTTCTGGTAAGCTTCCAAGATCAGATAGGATCTGGTGCCTTTCAAGGGGTAGGCAACCTTTCCCCTTTAAGGGCCGAGGGACTTCAGCTCCCAGAATCCCAGGAGCTATTGGCCAACATGGGACTATTGGCCAACATGGTTGAGGCTTCTGGGAGCTGAAGTCCCTCAACCCTTAAAGGGGAAAGGTTGCATACCCCTGCTAGGGTATTTAGCCAGGTGCTTATGCCATAACAATATGTTCATCTCTAAAAGGTGCCAAGAGATTGTGTTGTTTTCTCTAATGAAGATAGAACTCCCAAACTTTACAGTGCACTAGTGCCATCTGTTGAACATCAAGAAAACAACAAGAAAGCACTGAGCACTACTTTTTTCTTTTTCTTTTTTAAATCTATTCATGACTCCTTTTAAAGGTGGCAGTGTAAGGCCTTAAAAGAATTAAATAAAGGGAAACTAGGAGAGAAAGGAATGTTTCATAAAATGGCAAAACATTGCTGAAGAGAAGAGTGAACTGTCGCTGACTGGAACCTTTTCTTAATATTTCATGAGTGGCTCTGTTTTAATGATGCATAAAGGGGGGCACTCTAAAATGGGAACTACAGCAATACAATTCTGGCACCCTCCCTGTGGTCCTGATACTGATGGGCAAAACCCTTTCTAGTTAAACCTTTGGCATCCAGCTGGGTTTTAACTGAAAGGGGATCTTCTTTCTTGCTATCAAACTGTTTTTAATTGTGTTTGCAACTGGTTTTATGTTTTAACTGCATTTGTAAGTTATTGCTGCTAGCCATCTTAAACCTCATGTTTTAAAGGAGGTGAAAGATGTGATCAGTGAGATAATACCTACCTGAAGAGAAGCCCCATGCAGAATGATGGATTCCCGCACACGCACTCCAGCCCCAATTGTCACTCCCTTCCCAATAGAGACATTGGGACCAAGCTGCAAGGGAAACATACAGGGGTCAGTGGGTTAGCATGCAAGAACCCCACCACACACTTTCGTGGATATGGGGGTGGCTCTGGGGCCAACAGCCTAAGTCAAAAGCACACAACTCCCTAAATGTAGAGCAAGGCCCCCTGCCTCCCATGCAAAGAATGTTGGCACTTCTCAGAACTGTTTCTCCAGCTCCCAGCCCTAAAATAATTGCAGCCAAAAATGCCTATTTGCACTCCTCCAATCTAGGAGCTGTGATCATTTATTAAGACAAAGTGCTGCACCTTGCTTTGCTCTCCCTACCATTTTAAAAAAATAAATAGAGGGGTTTTGAATGAAAGATCTAGCCACTTAGGTTTGCAGGAGGTGGGTGGCATGCTCTGTATAAAGTTCTGGGGCAGAATTCTTCCCCAGTTCTCTACATCTTACTGATTCTGACCCTGGACACACAGTCTACACCATACCCAGCTTACCACTGCACTGGCATCCACAGAGGCTGTTGGATGGATGTAAACATTTCCTGCATGAAAAAAGAGGGCACAGCAGAATTAAACTCCTGTAACATTAAAAGAAAGAAGGCTCCCACCAAGCATAATTAGGACACATTCTGAAACCCAGGACACACAGGAAGCGAACAGTTTCCCCAATCTGTTTAACATTTCCAAAAACAATGAAATAAAAATGAAGCCTTCTCAACTATAGGCTGACATCACACATTTTGGAGCAACTTGCTACTAGCTCTGGGTCAGCCAGTTATAAATGTAGACCTTTGGAAGTAAGGCAACAGTACTGGCTCCTTGGCTTGACTCCTATCTTTTAGGGCAGGGGTAGGCAACCTTTCCCCTTTAAGGGCTGAGGGACTTCAGCTCCCAGAATCCCAGGAGCTATTGGCCAACATGGGACTATTGGCCAAAATGGCTGAGGCTTCTGGGAGCTGAAGTCCCTCGGCCCTTAAAGGGGAAAGGTTGCCTACCCCTGTTTTAGGGGGAAGAATTGTGAAAGCTACCAACTACACGATTCTTGAGGCATTTTTCCCTACCTGTCCCCATCAGACTCCTAAAAGTCTATAACCCACCAAGAAATGGAGAATCATGCCTTCAGAAGATATCATTCTTCATTAAATAGTTGCTGGGGCACACACACACACACACACACATCCCACAGCAAAAAAATAAAAGGCCTAAAAGGGTGACAAATAGAAACTGGAAGTGACTGGGATGTCACTTTTAGTTTTGGGGAACCAGTCAGCTGATGTCTGTGGGGGATGGAGGGGCCAAAAATGGGGGAGGCGCAGTCTTGGGAGCCTCTGTGCCTTATAGTTTGGAATACAAACTATCTATCTTGTTCCTGCCAACCGGGTGCATTTGTGTTTTCAGCTCACAAAAGATAAGGGCAGCAGTAACAACCTCGGATGGTAGGTCCACCAGGCTGGTTCTGGGCAAGTCTCTCTGGGTGGCACTGGCTGTAGCAGCTAAGATAAAGGCGATTGGCATAGATGGCAGACCTAGAAATGAGAACAAGGCAGAGATTCATGCCTGACACTTGCCCTCCTTCACAACACCAGCCCCATTGTACCAGCCTATGAAGAACAAAGCAAGACAGAATGAACTCTGATCAAAAAGAAGGTCCATGGTCAACACAGGGAAAATTCAATCTATTTTAGACCCTGCACGGGTTAATTTATTTCCTCCCCTTCCTAATGTTACTAGTCAATTATGGAGCCAGAAATAAATGTCAAATTCTCTTTCATTCTGTTGGACTTCTGCTCCCATTATATAAGCCCACTAAAGCAAAGCAAATCTGGGATCCATAGAATGTTCTCAAAGCTTCCCTTCTGCTCTCAGGTGCAGTGTTGTAAGATAATTAAACTGCCAATGAAATTCACATATGGCATGGGAAATTTCTTGTCTGTCTGTTTCCTATGTCTTGTCTGTTTCCTATACCACAGATGACATAGAAAGAAGGCACCATCTTGTCTTTTTCCCGTACTATAGAAGGCATGAAAAGGGGGTGCCATCTTCTCCTTTTCCCATACCACAGATAGTATCTTGTCCTTTTTTGCTGGAAACAACATATTATGGGACAGCCCTGCTCACAGACAGGCTTACAGCTGCCTTCCTGCCTATTCAGTGGGCTACAGAGCACCCAGATTCATCTCTGATTGTCTCTTTCTTCTTCTCCTTACCCAGCAGACTTAATCTGACTCCAAAACCCCTCTGTCCTGTAGACAAAGAGACGTCTCAGCCCAGCAAGGGCTGTGAACACATCCTGCTCCAGTCTGATGGCTTCAGCTCGCTGCCAACCATTGGCGTTTTCCTCTCTGCAAGAATGAGACACAACAAAAGTGTGGGAGACATAGCATTCTGCTTGCCAAAAAGGAGATGCTCAACTACAGATAAATGGATAGATGTTTCTCTACCTCAGGCAAAGCAAATTGTCAGAGTGGCAGTTGAATAGGACACAGCAACTAGGAAACTTCTAAGTCTAAGTGCTCAAGATTCACAGAAGAAAACCACCACAATCTTTGGGTGAGAGGCATGCAAGATGAAGGCAGAATCTGACACTTACCCAATGCATGAGCCCCTACAAGTGGACAAAAGATAGCAGGAAGAGGAGGGCAAAGAAGAGGAAGAGATGGAGAAAAACAGAAAGAAAGATGGTAGATGAGTGACCTGCCACTCCCATGGCCTGTGACCAGGAAGGATGCAAAGGGTGGTCAGAAAGGAGACTCACAGGAGCAGCTCCTGCTGGTTCCGTTGGAAGACGGCTCCAATGTGGTGGAAGATGGCTGGCGTGAACAAGTAAATGCCACAGTTGATGAGCTCGCTGACAAATGTGCTCGGCTTCTCCACATAGTGCAGGACCTAGGCAAGACAGTTGGCATCTGAATAGGGGAAAATGAGACCTGCAAGTTGCCCACACACTGTGGCTGGAGTGGGGTGAAGTGAGGGATATCTCTTCTGACTAAACCCTGGATCCACAAAACAGCAGAAAGGACTTGAGTATTGTGCTGGCAGGGCTGACCTGTTAGGCTAGGGTTGGAGAATTTTTAGTCCTCCAAACTGGAGTAAAGTTCCCACAGTTTTTCATCAATACTTATGTTGGGTGGGAAAAGGCAGGAATTTTAAGTTAAAAGTTCTGGAGGGCCACAGTCTCCCTATTCTCTTCATTAGACAGAACGAGATAGTTGCCTTGGGCGGTAGCTTCTGCAAAGAAGCGACAAGGCATGGAAGAAAAGAAATGGCATTTTGCACTAACTGCCTTGTGCCCCCTCCCTGCCAGGCTGTTGCCTTCAAGTGTTGTGGAAGGCACTTTCCCATCAAATGTGCTGGACAGATTCAACTGCAATCCTGTTGGGTTTTGTACACTAAATGAGAAGGACTGCCATCTTGACCTTTGTCTCAGGCAGCAAAATATATTAGATCAACCCTGCACATTGGGTGTCCCTCTCTACCAGAGTGGGCCTTCAACCCAGTCTTTCTTCTGCATACCTCATGTGTATCAGAATTTGCCACAATGCATCCGTAGTTGAGGGACTGTTTCCTGTTGGCCTGTAAAGAAAGAATGTTGTTACAAAAGCACCATAGGAGGAGATGTCAGCTTTAACACCTGAACTGAAACCTACAAAAGCTTACCTGCCACAACATAGTACAAAAGACACCAGTCCCTTGACTCTGTGCAAATTAGGTCTCCACAGAAAGTCCTTACAACTCTGTTTCCTAAGTCAGATGTGTGAAGCTAGTGACACACCCTAAAGTTTTGGACTAGAACTTCCAAAAGCTCCAGCCAGCAAAGGAAATGGTAAGGAAGTGAGGGAGTTGTAATCCAAAACATCTAAAGGGCCAAAACTACCCCTAAGAAATTCAGCATATAAAGAGTCAGTCAACTTGTTACCGTGGTGCCCAGCATAAGGAAGCTGTCAGGATCACCACGTTGTCGATGGAAGCCGAGCATCTCATCGAGAGGGAAGGCAGAACAGACATCAGCATTCAGCACAAAGAAGGCTTCAGGGTTACCCGAGAGGATCTGATCCCGGAAGTGGTAGATGCCACCGCCTGTGCCAAGGGCTGCGTATTCTTGGAGATACCTAGAGAGGATGAAGATATAATGGTATTATGTTGCAGGTGGTGAAATATGCCAAGAACCTCCTTGGAACAAAACTAATGTAGATCCTTTTGGTATCCTGAAAATAGCAAATTTGACTATGGTACTGTTGGTCCTCTGTATCCAAGGACTCTGCATCCAAGGATTCAATCAACCACATCTTGAAAATATTTAGGGGCAAAATCTAAAAAGAAAACCTTGCTGTTTGCCATTTTATATAAGAGATGGCATTTTACTATACCAAAAGTCAGTCAGAGATGTTGGTGTCCATGGTGGAGGGGGGTTCCTGGAATCAAACCCTAGAGGATACCAAGGGCTCACTGTATAAGCAGTAGTCAAATAAAATGGGGGAAGAGACAGAAAAAATGGCAAAGGCAGTTACTCACCTTGGTCCCCATATAAAGGCTGGTGTTAGTTCTCAATGAAATGCAAAAAGAACATCTCACAATTCAATTAGAGCTTAAATCAAGAGCAAGGAATCTATGACCTTCTAAACATTGTTGAATTACACTTTCCATCATGCCTCACAATTGGTCAGGATTGTCAACTGAAGTCCTACAAGCTTTGGAAGACCACATGGATGCAAGATACCTCCTTTATTCAATGGGTTGTCAAATTCAGCCTACGATGTCTTGTTTTCCCAATAGGTTTATTGTTTGTTTTCCAATAAAAGTATCAACACTTTCTACATACAGATCATTTACCACAAAATAAAACTTCCTTATGTTTTATCACATTAGTTAGAAGTGATATTCTAATATTGTCTTTAAACCCATTAAAAAGATTCCCACATACTCTGTTACATCATAGTACATTTCTCCTAAATTCCATATATGTAGATTCCCTCTATTTTAAATAATAATTACTAACACGTACCATCTCTCTTTTATTTAAACTGTCAAAATTACTTCCTTTATTTCTTGCATTTTTAAAACTGGGAATGGCTATATAGTGTGATCTATATACACAATATACACCATCCCTCCACGTTCGCTGTGGTTAGGGGCACAGGACCCCAGTGAATGTGGAAAAACTGCAATTAACAAAAACACATTGACCATAGAATTGCACTGGAGGAGCTACAAATGCCTAGTAGAGTGTTCCCTCTATGAATCTCTAGGTCCTTCAGTGCAACTTTTGGTTCAAGTTGACCAGAGAGTTGCGCTGGAGGACCTAGATATTCCTAGAGAGAACATATTAATAAAATCTATGAATAATCAAAGCAGCAAATGTGGAGAGACGAGTGTATTTCACTAATTTTTATTGATGTTTATCACTTAATTCTCTATTGTTTTTCAAATGGGAGCCATTCTCTTTCTAATTTAGTTGTACATTTATTATTAATTAAAATGTTCTTTCATGTCATATATTTTTATTTTCCAGTCTTCCACTTTTGGAGGTTCAGCTGTCTTCCATCACTTTGCTATGATTAATCCCGCTGCCATCAGTAAATACAATTCTCCCATATGCTTTATGGTCCTCCTTTTTAAGCACTGAGGTCATATTTAATAAATATAACCTGGATACAAAAGGATATTGAATATTCAATTTTTAAAATACAAATGTGTATTTTTCACCAGAAATTTTTTAATGATGGAGCAAGTCCACCACATATGGTATAGTGTGCCAGCCTCTTTCTGACACTCCTGGCACCTGTTTTCCCATATTATAAATTTTGTTCAATATTACTGGTGTATAATACCATCTATTAAACATTTTCAAACATTTTTTCCTTTAGATCTTGAGATGCTGTAAATGAGTTTGGTTTCTTCCAAGAATTTCCCCAACTTTCTAATGGGATAGGTCGACCAACATCTTGCGCCCATTTGATCATTGGTGTTTTAACAACTTCCTGTTCTGATTCCTTTTCCAAAAGAAGAAAATATATTTTAGAAATGTTTTCCTTCTCTGAAGACCATATGATTTTATCTAACTGATTGGTTCAAATCCTTCAAATTTTAAATCAACCCTAATCTTCTCTCTAATTGTAAATAGCTGGACCAATCTATTGTCTTGTTATCTGCTTCCAAATCAGCTTTTTGGCTACCTACCGTATGGGGATTTTGAACTCTTGTTGGGCTGAAACCAGGAAGCGGCTGAGAGCCTCGTTCGGCTGATAGAAACCAATCAGGAGGATCTCCTTCATGTTGGGCACCTGCAGAGAACAGAAGGCAAAAGGGAAGGACACTCCTTGCCCACTAAAACTATTACAATTTAAAAAAAAATAAATTTAAATTATTTTTATAAAGTATTCTTTTTAAATTTTCTTTAAAATCATCACACCAAATTTTCACATGAAACTACAACTGGCCCTCCATTTTTGTGGAGGATCCGTTCCGGACACATACACACGCAAAAACGGAGATTGGCAAATATTCAAGTCCCATAAGCTTGAATGGGGTGTGCCTCCGTGGGCGTGCCCCATTGATTTAAACGGAGGTCGGCCCTCCGTGAATATGTAAAACTGCAGACTTGAAGTCCACGAGAATGGAGGGGTGACAGTAGGTACATGTAGAAGACGAAAGATTTATACGATCTGAAGAGAAACCAGAGTAAACGTATAAAGTAATGTGAAGTTAATGAAGAATACAACTTGGATAAAATAGAGGAAATGGATTTAAATGTGTTTTTTTAGGGAAAAGTGCATATTATAACATTATTATTATTAGCCAAATAGTAGAGGTTGGAAGTCATTTTATTATTTTCTCTGTGTCCCCAGTTGTTTGTTTTATTTTAGTTTGTTGTTATTGTTACCATTATAGTTGTTGATTCCCCCCATAAATACATTTGGAACATGAAACTGTATATATGTAAATGCATTTAGACTGTGCGTATGGTATTGTAATTTAAAAGTGTGATTTTAATTTTGCTAGTTATTTATGTCACAACTCTTGCCACTACATTAAATGATAAATGGGAATGATGATTTATGAGTAACGTTAATACAAAAAAACATTACTAAGTACGAGGAGATCAATGGAGGGGTGACACCATGAGTTACCGCACCGGGTGACACCAGCCCTAGTTGTGCGGCAGTTGTGGGAGTGAGAAGATCTTAAAGATCTTACAATTCAAGCAAGATCTTAAAACTCAAGCAAGCTTATATAAACTTATAAAAGCAGATATAATCTTTCAGGTAGTCATATGATGCCACTGACTAGAAGTAAACAAAATACAAGGAAGGGAACTTTCCTTGCCCCACTCCCAGGTCTCCCTAGAACGCTCCTTCCTTACCTTAGTGCATGCCTCAATATGGTGCTGTACCATAGGCACTCCTGCCACAGGGAATAAGGGCTTGGGCACTTCAAAGGACAAGGGTCGGAAGCGGGTCCCTGCCAAGGGAAGCAGATCCCAGAGTCACTGGCCTGACACCCGCTCGATTCAGATCCTCTCACTGCAATTTCCCACCTTGGCTTAACTGAGGATGGGAACACCAGGCAGCCCTCCTGGTGCTGATGTACTACAAATTCCAGCAGCCCTCGTCAGCACTCCTAATGCTGCAGAACGCTGGGAGTTGAAGTCCACCAACATCTGGGAGGCTGCATGATACCCACCCCTGATGAGGAGCCTTCTGACACAGCAGGGACAGGGAACTTTGGCAATCCAGATTTTTAGCCTGTAGTTCCATCTAGTCATGATCCATAGTGAGTGGATTATGGTAGTTAAAGGCCAAACATCAGAGAGCTAAAGTGCTCTTACTCTGGAGAAAACAGGCAACCGAGGCACATCGACTAGTGGTTCCAAAAGATGGGTAACCTGCTGATGTCTCAAGCAAAGATTTATCAAAGAAGAGTAATTCTGAACACGAGTAGAGAGAGCATCTTTCCCTCACCATTCACTCCACAGTTGGTGAATGTACAATTGCACACTTCCAGCAGTTTTCTCCCACGTTGAACTGCCAGGGTTCCATCCTATGGGATCCTGGACTTTGTAGTTTCATGCAATACTTAGAATTCTCTGCCATGTAATTCAATGGTGTACGTCAAAGGGAGGCAAAGTACTGTAATTTACCAACCTACTGTATAGACCATGCTTTGATTGTGAGTTCCTGCATGGCAGATTGGGGTTGGACTGGATGGCCCTTGTGCTCTCTTCCAACTCTGTGATTCTATGATTCCAACACTGGCCCCACCACTCTGGTTTCCAGTGTTCTAGTCCAGCACTCCAACCACTATTCCCCCCGCCACCCGCTGACCCTCATGTGAATGAATGAAATTTATTACGGTCAATGACCAGTACAAAAGACCCTCATGTGTTGTGTGTGCTTTCAAGTCATTCCTGACTTATGGCAACTGTAAGTGCATATCCTGGGGTTTTCTTGGCAAGATTGGTTCAGAGGAGTTTTGCCATTGTCTTCCCCTGAGGCTGAGAGAGTGTGACTTGCCCAAGGTCACCCACTGGTTTTCCATGGCAGAGTTGGGCATCAAACCCTGGTCTCCAGAGTCACAGTCCACTATGTCATGCTGGGACAGGCTTCATAGGGCCTTCGCAGACTGCTAGAAATAGTGCAAATTGAGTCCACTTTAAGGGTTAGGGTTAGGGAATCATAGGAACTGTATTTTATTGTGGCACTAGAGCTCTCTGACAGAGAAGGCTCAATGTCTCAGGAAAAAAACCAATTCCCATGATTCCCTAGCACTAACCCTAACCCTAAAAGTGGACTCAATTTGCACTATTTCTGGCAGTCTGCAAAGGCTCATAGTTAATTTCCAAGACCAGCCCACAATCACGCAGTGGGTTTCATGGCCGAGCTAGGAATTGAATCCTGGTCTCCAGAGTTATATGCCAAGTTCAGTTTGTTCCCCCACAGTATTGTATGTGGGTCAGTTTCTGGTTCAAAAATTAGAAAATTGGATTTCTTCATCTTCAAATGTGATACTACTTTTGTAGGGGAGGTGATCATTAATCAAACATTTCCCAGGGGTGTGGGGCACAGAAAAGGTTGAGAACTATTGCCTTAGACCAGTGGTTCCCAAACTATGGCCATCCAAATGTTTGGTACTTGAACTCCACAAATTCCTGACTATTGGCCAAGCTGGCTGGGGCTTTTGAGAGTTAAAGTCCAAAACATCTGGAGGGCCAAAGTTAGGGATCCACTGCCTTAGAGACCATCCCAACAACCTATCACTGTTCCCACCATTGCTTCTTCCACTCCACCTCCAAGCTCTGTCAAGATCAACTTATTATTATTATTATTATTATTATTATTATTATTATTATTATTTACTATTGCAGTCGACGCCCCATAGGCTGCGTCAGCAATGCAGAAATCATGCAGTTTGATAGCACTTTAACTACCATGGCTCAATGCTATGGAATTCTGGGAGATATTTAGCCTTCTCTGTCAGAGAGCTCTGCTGCCACATCAAACTACAAATCCCAGGATTCCATGGCATTGAGCCATGGCAGTTAAAGTGGGGTCAAACTGCATTATTTCTGCAGTGCAGAGGCAGCCTTAATTTGCAGCCTCCCCTGACAGTGGGTACTGGCGCCTGAGAGGAGTAGGTCCTTGAGAGATGGGATGGCTGGTTTTAATGTCAGAAAGGGAAGGAAAGATGGCTGGGCATTGGAGCTTTTATCTAGAAAATGGCTTCCCTAATGTGTATGTGAGAGAGAAAGAGAAACCAAATGTAACCATACTGCATTGTTATATCAGTTTGATCCCACTTTATCTATCATGTCTACAGCCTAAGGCTTCCCCTTACAGTACTTTGCTTCCCCTTGAAGTACACCATTGAACTACATCTCCTTGGCAGAGAATTCTAAGTAGTGCATGAAACTACAAATTCCAGGATCCCATAGGATGGTCTAAGGCTTGTTGGGATAGGTTGTTGGGATGGTATCAAAGAAAAACCCACCAAACAGTGCTACCTTTGTTGGCCAAACAAAATGCACAACATACTTGTTGCAAGTGGGTGGGTGACCTTGGCCAAGACACACACTCTCAACCTCAGGGGAAGGCAATGGCAAACCCTCCTCTGAAGAAATCTTGCCAAGAAAACCCCAGGATAGGGTTGCTTTAGGATGACCATACTTGAAGACACACAACATACACACACAAATAATAATAATAATGATGATGATGCAAGATCTAAGGGCCTTTGCAGACTGCCAGAAATAGTGCAAATTGAGTCCACTTTAACTGCCCTGGCTCAGTGCTGGGGAATCATGGGAACTGTAGTTTATTGTGGCACCAGAGTTTTCTGACAGAGAAGGCTCAATGTCTCAGAAAAAAATACAATTCCCATGATTCCCTAGCACTAAGCCAGGGCAGTTAAAGTGGACTCAATTTGCACTGTTTCTGGCAGTCTGCAAAGGCCCTAAATGGAGCAATTCTCATTTCTTCATTTAAAAAAAGAGTGAGGACCCAAGGAGACCAGCCCCTCTGAGGGGCACCCCTGCAAGGCCAAGGCTATGGGTCCCCCAAGCTGGCAGCCCCTGGCCTAAGAGCAGGAGGGCAGGAAGGGGTGCCATCTCGGGGAGGGGGCTTCTCACCTTTCTGGGGTCCCCCGATGAGGATGACGGCTTTCAGCATCCTGCGCTCCTCTTCGGAAACAGAGAGGCTGGGAAGGGAAAAGGCAGCAGGAGCAGGAGCCCCCTTGCCTGGCTCAGCTGGGCTTGAATGGCCAGGGCAGCTTCCGAACACGTGAGAATGCCACGTCACCGCCAAAGATGCGAGTCACGGGGCGGGATCTGAGCAGGGACCGGGAGGAGGTTCCCCTTTTCCCCTGGAAGCAAGGCAGCATCGATCCAGAGGGAGGCAGCCCTGTTGGCCAGATGCCTACCTTGCAAGCCCAATCACATCCCAAATCCACCAAACAGGGTGACAAAAATCCACCAAGCAGTGATACCTTTATTGGCCAACCAAAATGCACAATATACTTGTTGCAAGCTTTCAAAGCTCCACTGGCTTCTTCTGCATCAGGCAAGATGTTACAAACCAAACAGGAGAAAAACAATTGGAGATGTTAGTCAGATGCCTGCATTTGGATGTTTTCTGTCCTTAGTTAAGATGGTATATGGGGAGGTTATCTTTTGCAGGCTGGTCCCTCCTCCTTCTGGCCATGTGGCTATTGGGAGATTTGCAAAGTCCAGGAAATTTAAAGTCCCTTTGCATCTCAAAAAGGACTCCTCTCTTGCAATCCAATATGCCTCCATTCCTATGAGGTCACAGGCCTCTTTGTAGGCGGAGGACAATGGATTCCTCAAGGAGTCTTCATGTTTTTGCATCAGGAACAATTTGGTAAGTGTGAAGTCAATAGTTTTTTGTGGGTTTTTCAGGCTGTGAGGCCCTGTTCTAGAAGAATGTATTCCTGCCATTTTGCCTACATCTGTGGCTGGCATCTTCAGAGAAATTTGTTGTTGTTCTCTGTAGATGTCGGCCACAGATGCAGGCGAAACATCAGGAATACATTCTTCAAGAACATGGCCTCACAGCCCAAAACCCCCCACAAAAACCAGTTTGGTAGGTGTTGAGATAAACCGCTATATTAATGACTCTCCGCATCACATCCCAAATGAGTTTATTTTTATTGTCCAGCTCTCACAACTGTACATGGTGATGGGGAATATAATAGCTGTAGTGTTCAGAGTTTTGCCTTTAACTCTGTTACGTCTTTAGCTTATGTCTTTAGCCCCAGCCTATCTACACAAATCCATCCATCCTCTCAGATCTGAAAGCCCTTCCAAACAGGCTGAGAAGAAACTCAACTCAACCTGTGGCTAGAGATACTCCTTCTGATTATTGCCACAGTCCAGTTCTCTTCTGCTAAGTCTTGCAATAAGATTGGTGGGGAATGATCATAGAATCATAGAATCATAGAATCATAGAGTTGGAAGAGACCACAAGGGCCATCCAGTCCAACCCCCCTGCCATGCAGGAACTCCCAATCAAAGCATCCCCGACAGATGGCCATCCAGCCTCTGCTTAAAGACCTCCAAGGAAGGAGACTCCACCACTCTCCGAGGGAGTGTGTTCCACTCTCGAACCGCCCTTACTGTCAGGAAGTTCCTCCTAATGTTGAGGTGGAATCTCTTTTCTTGCAGCTTGCATCCATTGTTTCGAGTCCTAGTCTCTGGAGCAGCAGAAAACAAGCTTGTTCCCTCCTCGATATGACATCCCTTCAAATATTTAAACACGGCTATCATATCACCTCCCAGCCTTCTCTTCTCCAGGCTAAACATCCCCAGCTCCCTAAGTCATTCCTCATAGGGCTTGGTTTCCAGACCCTTCACCATTTTAGTTGCCCTCCTTTGGACACGCTCCAGTTTCTCCACATCCTTTTTGAATTGTGGTGCCCAGAACTGGACACAGTATTCCAGGTGAGGCCGGACCAAAGCAGAATATAGTGGCACTATTACTTCTCTTGATCTAGACACTATACTTCTACTGATGCAGCCTAAAATTGCATTGGTCTTTTAAGCTGCTACATCGCACTGTTGACTCATGTTCAACTTGTGGTCCACCTGGATTCCTAGATCCCTTTCACACGTAGTCTCATTCAGCCAGGTGTCCCCCATCGTATATCTGTACTTTTCGTTTTTCCGCCCTAAGTGCAGTACCTTACATTTCTCCGTGTTGAATTTCATTTTGTTAGCTTTGGCCCAACTTTCTAGTCTGTTCAAGTCATTTTGAATTTTGATCCTGTCCTCTGGGGTATTAGCTACTCCTCCTAATTTGGTGTCGTCTGCAAATTTGATAACTATGCTCCCAATATCGTCATCCAAGTCATTAATAAAGATATTGAATAGCACTGGGCCCAGGACAGAGCCCTGTGGCACCCCACTGGTCACTTCTTTCCAGGTTGAAAAGGAGCCATTGTTGAGCACCCTTTGGGTTCGACCAGTCAACCAATTACAAATCCATGTAACAGTTACTTTGTCTAGCCCACATTTTACCAGCTTGTTTGCAAGAATGTCATGGGGAACCTTGTCAAAGGCCTTACTGAAATCAAGATATACTATATCCACAGCATTCCCTTCATCTACCAAACTGGTAATTTTATCAAATAAAGAGATCAGATTTGTCTGGCATGGCCTGTTTCTCTGAAACCCATGTTGACTTTTTGTGATTATGAAATTACCTTCCAGATGTTCACAGACTCTCTGTTTAATGATCTGCTCCAGAATCTTTCCGGGTATTGATGTCAGACTAACTGGACGATAATTGTTGGGATCCTCTTTTTTCCCCTTTTTGAAGATGGGGACAACATTTGCCCTCCTCCAGTCCGCTGGGACCTCTCCTGTTTTCCAGGAATTCTCAAAGATTATTGCCAATGGTTCCGATATTACATTTGCCAGTTCTTTTAATACGCTTGGATGTAATTCATCTGGTCCTGGAGACTTATATTCATTTAGAGTAACCAGATGTTTCTGTACTATCTCTTTACTTATTCTGTGCTGAAATTCTCCTATTCTGTCCTCTGCTCCATTAGTATTCCTGTCCATGGGATCACCCCCAGTATTTCTCTAAGTTTAGTAAAATCAGCTTTCCTAAAGTCTAGAATGCGTGTCTGACTATGCCTGGCTTCTCCTTTCCACTGTATAATAAACTCCAGGAGGACATGATCACTCCCGCCTAAGGATCCAACCACTTGCACCCCATTAACTAGGTCTTCCCTGTTACTTAGGATCAGATCCAAAATAGCTGACTCCCTCGTTGCCTCTTCCACCCTTTGAACAATGAAATTGTCTTCGAGGCAAGTGAGGAATTTGCTAGGCCTTGAGGATTTTGCCGAGTTTGACTTCCAGCAAATATCTGGATAGTTGAAGTCACCCATCACTACTATATTTCTCCTTTCTGAGTGTGTGGTCATCTGTTCTAGAAAGGCATCATCCAATTCTTCTGCTTGAATTGGGGGTCTGTAGTAGACTCCCACAATAACATCCCTGTTGTTTCCTTCCCCTTTAATTTTTATCCAGATGCTCTCCACTTGGCTTCCAGGATTGATGTCCTGGATTTCTTCACTGGTGTAAATATCCCTGACATATAATGCTATTCCTCCTCCTTTCCTGTTTGCCCTGTTTCTCTTGAAAAGGTTATGCCCCTTTATTTCTACATTCCAGTCATGAGACTCATCCCACCAGGTTTCAGTGATGCCTATTATATCATACTTGCGTTGTTGTGCTAGGAGTTCAAGTTCATCTTGCTTATTTCCCATGCTCTGTGCATTAATGTAGAGACATCTAAGACCATGTGTCCCCTTTACTTGCTGCCTTAGCACGTTTTTTTGCCTCCCACTGTTGGGTCCCTCTACTGTTTGCTTTGTTTCCTCTATGGCAGTTTGACTATTTTCTCCAGTCCTTTTGTCTGCCAGGACATTGTCTCCCTTCCCCACACAGTTCAGTTTAAAGCCCTCCTGATCAAATTCTTGAGACCGTTGGCAAAAACATTTCTTCCAACTGGTGTGAGATGCAACCCATCCCTTGCCAGGAGTCCGCCCTCATGGAACCGCAGCCCATGATCCAAGAATCCAAATCGTTCTCGACGACACCATCTGCGGAGCCAGTTGTTGACATCTGCTATCTTCCTCTCTCTTCCTGGACCATGCCCTTGAACTGGCAGAAGAGACGAGATGACAATCTGTGCCTCCATTTCTTTCAGCTTCTTACCTAGAGCCTCGTAATCCCTTTTGATATTCTGAAGGCTGTGTCTTGCTGTGTCATTCATTCCCACATGGACCAAAAGAAAGAGGTATTGGTCAGTAGGCCTGACCAGTCTTGTCTTGGACCCAACGCAGGAATGCCAAGTGTGGGTGCATGGCATGATTTAGGAGAGAGCTTCAGGGCTGCATTTCACTCTGCTGCTTCCCCTCTTCTCTGCCCTCTGCCACGTGGACCAGACACAGGGGAGCAGAGAAATTTCCAGTGATCCTGATATGGGCAGGAAGAAAATACTATTTATAACAGGGGTAGGCAACCTTTCCCCTTTAAGGGCTGAGGGACTTCAGCTCCCAGAAGCCTCAGCCATGTTGGCCAATAGTCCCATGTTGGCCAATAGCTCCTGTGATTCTGGGAGGTGAAGTCCCTCGGCCCTTAAAGGGGAAAGGTTGCCTACCCCTTATTTATAATATCGTCAGAGCAACAGGATAGGCATGGGAACCTGCAGTGCCACTGAGCACCTGCAGGAGGCAGCATTGCCATGGGAATCAAGGCAAAAAGTCCAGACCCAGAATTCGGTTCCTCTTTTAAGAAGGACCAAAAGGTTCTCAGCTTTCAGAAGCAATGCTTTAGGTACCAAAGACTTCTCCAAGAGGGTGCCATCCAGAAGTACTGGACCACAAGCCCCATCCTCCCTAGGCATATGTGGATGATGGGACTAGTAACACACCCAGAGGGCCCCAGAGCTGGGGAAAGTTGCAGTGACAGAACTCTGGACTGCTTATGGTTTATGAAGCTGTTAAGGGTTTCTCTTGCTTTCTGCAACAGTGGTGTACTTGCAGGACACTGGAGGAGAAGAGGGACTCTGTGCAGTCCAGGATGGATTCACTAGGACCCATTGGGGGAATATCAAGTGGGACCTTCAGAATGAGCAGTACAGGACCCACTGAAAGGTCAGCCATCAAATGCAATGTGAGCAATGGCTTTGGCAGCCCAAATCTTGCAGTGTGAGTAGGGAGGGCCCCTTTGCCCAGTGCTACTGTTGTTGTTGTGTGCTTCCAAGTCATATGTACAGATTTGTTCAGAGGGGAGTTGTCATTACCATCCTCCAAGGCTGAGAGAGTGTGACTTGCCCAAGATCACTCAATGGGTTTTTATGCTTGAGCAGGGAATCGAACCCTGGTCTCCAGAGGTGTAGTCCAACACTCAAACCACTATACCACACTGGCTGTCCGCCCAGTGTTATACCAGCTGGTAAAATGCAGTTTTATTCCCTGCAATGTTCATTGGGGAATAACAGAGAGGAGAGGGACTGACCATCTAGGATTGGCTGCTGAGGACATTTCCTGTTGGAGAGCTTCTCACACTAATAGTAAAAAAGCACTGTGCACCTATTCCATCTTTTTCTCCATAACTGATTTTGCATGGTAAGAAAAGAGTCAGAAGCAGCACTGGAAAAACAAGGGGAAAGTACAAGCTGAAGACATCATGTGAAGTGCTTGTTAAAATTCAGGGAATGAGGCAGGCAGTGGTGTGGTTAAAAAAAACCCAAACCTTGCCTGGGACCACTCTTTGGGCCCATCCATGCTGCACAGTTACAGGGCTATGATTCCACAACATCCTATGGAATCCTGGGATTTGCAGTTCAGGTAGGGGCATTTAGAATTCTCAGCCCAAGAGCTCCTCTGGTGCCTCTGACCAAACTACAAACTCCAGGGTCAAAGGAGTTAAAGTGGAATCGTAGCACTATAATTTTGCAGCGTCAATTGGCCTCATGTCTCTCTAGATAAAACCAGATGTTGCCAGCTGTTGCATACACACAAAACTCAGGGGACATCTGGCATCCAGTTGGATACAACCAAAATAACCCTGCATAATTCTCTTCTTGAAGTCCACACTGTCTCTCAAATCTGCCAGTGTTTTTTTATACAGGAGATAACAATGAGGACTAGACTCCAAGCATGTTATGTGAAACACAGCATTTCAGAGTCTACCAAAATAGTTGCAGACTGCCAGAAATAGTGCAAATTAAGTCCACTTTTAGGGTTAGGGTTAGTGCTAGGGAATCATGGGAATTGTTTTTTGTTTTTTTTCCTGAGACATTGAGCCTTCTCTGTCAGAGAGCTCTGGTGCCACAATAAAATACAGTTCCCATGATTCCCTAGCACTAACCCTAACCCTAAAAGTGGACTCAATTTGCACTATTTCTGGCAGTCTGTAACCTCACTAAAGCTAGAGTAATGTGCATGCAAGAGTGACGATAAAGCCTGCTGAGCACAGTGTGGCTTATTTCTGAGTGAACACAGAGAGAGGTTGTACTACAAGGCTTTTGAATGAATGTCTGTGAGTCTCCTAGGGAAAATAAAGCACCTTTTCCATTAACCCAGGTGGTCCTCCGGATGTTGGAGTGCTACCCACCAGCCCTAGCCAAGTAGCCAGCACAACCAATGGTGAGAGTTGCAGTCCAACAACCTCTGAAGAGCTGCTGGTTTCCGACTGCTGCCTTAAACAGTGGAAGCCTTGACCCTTTCACATCACAGAGTTAGAGCACTATGATTCTGCTTTAAGTGCCATGGTCCCAGCCTATGGAAATTTGATATAAGTAGGTTGTTGTTGTTGTTGTGTGCCTTCAAATCATTTCTGACTTACGGTGACCCTAAGGCAACCCTCTAATGAGGTTTTCTAGGCACAATCTGTTCATAGAGGGTTTGCCATTGCTTTCCTCTGAGGCTGAGAGAGTATCACTTGCCCAAGGTTACCCAGTAGGTTTCCATGCCTAAGCAGGGATTTGAACCCTGAATTGTAGCCTATCGCTCAAACCACTATACCATGCTGACTCTCTCTATACAGTTTAGGGGCATTTGAAATTCCCAGCCAGAGAGCTGCTCTGATTCCTCTGAAAAAACTATACACGATTCCATAAGGTGGAACTAATGCAGTTAAAGTGGAATCATAGTGCTAGCATTGTATGGGGTGAAGGGGACATTAGAAACTCTTGTTTCCACAGATTTTAGAACAGGCTGCTTCCAGAATGTCTTCTGAGATGTCTTTTTTGACAGCAACACAGAGATGAGATTCTAAGTGATATGTGGGAAACTGGAAGCAGTACACACAAGACCTTAGTATAATCAATTGGTTTTATTGAGTTTTGTAGAGCAAGAAAACAAAGAGTCTAGTAGAGGCTCCTGGCATACTTCATTCACTCTGAAGTGCTGGAGAGAAAGCTGCTTTCAGGAGATTTCAGGCCCCCATGTCTCCTTGTGTGCCCCTGACTTGGGGTGACCAAAGTCTGGCCCTTCAGGTGTTGTTGGACTGCAACTCCCATCAGCCCTATCCATCATAGCCAATGATGAGAGAAGATGGGGGTTGTATGGGAGACCCAGAAAGCTGCATGTCCCCCACCTATCTGCCCTAGACATGGGATGGACTGGTAAAGTGATGCCCCCATTGCCTGGGAAATGGATTCAGCCCAATGGCAAGGAGGGGAATTGCTGCCTGCAAGTGAAGGAAGGTAAGATATTGTGCACCTACAGTGAAGCAGAATTATGCTGAGAAGCAAACCAGAGATGCAGGGAGAGAAACAACAGAGGTTCCACTGCATCTTCAGGGGACAAGCAGCACCATTGGAAGAGGAATTTGCTTCTCTTTGCCTAGCTTGTTCCCACAGCTGGGCGGTACAGCACTCTGGCCCATGCTTGGCAAGACTGGAGAGAGAAGGTAGGGTGGGGTGAGGACTGTATTGATGGAAAGCTGGAGCTCAAATCACATCAAGGCGTGCAAAAGACTCGTCCATGCCCAGGCTGTTCTCCACAAAGATCTCGTACTTCCCAGCATCAGCTGGCGTCACCTTTTTGATAGTGAGAGTGGTTGAATCACTGCCAATATTATAGTACACCCTACAGGGAAAAGAAAACCACAGGTCTCAAGTTCAGATCTGGGATGTGCCTTATGCCCTCCCACTGCCTGCCATACTCTTGCTGCCAAATTCTTTTTTTCAGTTAGTCTCAAAGGTGCTACAAAATCTCTCTACATAAAGATTCTCAATACCCACGAGAGCTAGGACTTTATCACATGGCTAATAAAGCGTTTTACCTGAACTGAATTGAATTTTAAATTAGGCTGCATCCAGACCCTATCACAAAGATCATTCCAAAATCGCTGCCCAAATGCAGCCCGGGTCCATCCCTGCTTCCAGGAGTGCTCCAGCAGCCATTTTTCAAGCCAGAAAACTCCTGGTTTTGAAAAGAGGCACCTGGGAATGGCGATGGACCCAGACTGCATTTGGGCGGCGATTTTGGCAGCAAAATCTTTGTGATACAGCCCTATTTAAAATTAAAATTGATTCAGGTAAAATGCTTTATTTTAGCTGTGTGATAAGCCTCCTAGACAAAGGAGGAGGAGGAGAAGAAGAAGAAGAAGAGGTGGTGGTGGTGGTGGTGGAAGTGGAAGGAGAGATTTTTTGGAAAAGTTTCCTTTTGGACTACAACTCCCAGAATTCTCCAGCCACTAGATTCTGAGACCTGTAGTCCAACTTGTACTCCTTTCCAAGAATTAATTCCAAGCACTGGAATGGTGCTCCAAAATTTCAGCTGCAGCACCATTCATGCTGATGCCTGGGTTGCTCAAAGTGTTCGTGTGAGTAGATTAATCTGTCCTTGCTGTGCACTGGTTTTATATAGTTATCCATGCTTACAATCCCACAAGTGGCCCTCACTTACCGATCATCCTCTTCAATATCCTCACCATCCTTGGCCCAGCCGACATCAGGTGCTGGCTCCCCGCTGATATGGGCGGTCAGGTTAACAGTGGAGCCTTTCTTAGCCTTAGTGCTTTCTGGGCCCTTCTCAATCTTGGCAGGCACTGCAAGACAGCAAGTGAGATCTCAGCCTAGGGCCCTTCCTTGCCATCTTCTGCCTGGGAGTGGGGGGGGATTCCCTGCAGTGGCTGCAGCAGAAATGGGGAACCTTTGGCCCTTCAGATGTTTTAGTCCATGGCTCCCCCAGTCTCTGGCCACTGGTCATGACAGGTGGGACTGATGTTGCAGGCCAAAATATTTAGAGAGCCAGAAGTTTCCTCATACCTGAGCTATGGATTTTGTGCAAAGTTACTAAGTTGTGCCCTGTTCTGGTACATCAAAAAATGGTATTCTCCCCTAAAGCAAGAACTTGGATCCTCATTGGATCATGATCAGCCACAGCTGAGAGAGAATCATCTCTCTGTGATGGTTTCTTCTTCCATTAAGGCATTCTTGAAAATAAGAAATGATGAGCTGATCTTCTGGCTGGTTCTGGTTCTAGTGCAGGCAGGTGACTGAGATGGACTTTGCAACCAAGATGTTGTTTATAACTACAGTACTACACTTTGCTGCTGATCCTCGCAAAAATAGCTCATGTTGTGCATTTGTATAGATAACCCTGTTGCCTTTTCTTCACCAGTCCACCCAACATGACTGTGACAGGGTTATTCTTGGGATGTATAGAGCTCTAATGCCAGATTCCAAAGGACGCGTAGGAATCATGTGGCTCTCTAGATATGGTTGAACTGCATCTCCCAGCATTCCTCACCATTAGCTAGGCTGGAAGATATAGTCCAACAACATCTGGAGGACTGCAGGATTCTCAACACTGCTCTAAAATTTAAAGTGGGGTGATTTTCTTGGTATTACCTAGAGCATTCCTAAGTTTCCATAGCATGGAAATGGGATCTGCTCTTATGATAGCTTTGATAATCCCATGGAACTGGCAACGTTCTCTCTACTCTTCAGGGTTTAGTGCAAAACCCAGGGATGGAAGAACTATCTTTTGTGGTGAAGTGGTTTTTGCATAGTTTTCAAGGATGTGGAATCGTATACACATTAATGACTCTTTGGCTTCTCCAGTTGCTGCATGGCTTTTAGGGATCAAAAGAGCCTTTGCATGGTTTGCAGCGATCAGGTTAGCAGAGGAAACACACATGGGAAGGGGTCCCTATTTCTGGCTAAGGCATCCCCTTTCAACTTGCATCTGAAAGTGATCAGGAATGTAAAAGATCTCTCCTGGGTATCTGCCTGAAGGATCTATTTCCTTCCTTGAATAGGCATCACAGGGGCTCTTTTTCCCCTTCAGGTCTAGAAGAGATCTTGGAAAAATTACTTTTTTGGGATTGACAGTACCAGAATTCCCCAGCAAGCACACACAGAGCCTTTCTCCCTTCTAGATAGAATTAAAACCTTCCTATGCCAACCTTATGATACCAGAGCAATCATGCTAGCTGGAAGGTTCCGGGAGATGTAGTCCAAAAAAGGTAACTTTTCCAACCTCTGGTCTAGGATCATAGGGGAAGTTCACAATTATGTCTAGAAGGGAGGAATGCTATTGCTAGGCTGGGTGCAGGATTTGGGTGGGGGAGATAAAACTCTTCCAAGCTTTATCCCGAGATCCTTACTTCGTAGAGGAAGGTCAATTCTTTCTGGAAAGTAGAAAGGCTGTGGCCATGGTCGCTGGAGGATTCTGGGTGCTGAAGTTTTTTCAAAAAATGATCCTTCCCCCCCCCCCCCCCCCCCCCGCAACTTAGTGAGGAACCATAGCTAGAGGAAGGTCAGCATTTTCTATCTAGAAAGGAGAAAGGCTATGTCTTGACAGAGGCGTGGCTAAAGTTAGAAGGAGCTTGGCTTTCTCTACACAAGACACAAAGCTATGAATAGAAATGGGCAGGGCAGGGCTCAAAGGAGCAGAGCAGGCAGTGTTACCTTCCCTCAGTGAGGTGTCCCAAAGGAAAACACTCTCTCAAAGAGGAATGTCTCTAGAATGATTTGGCTGCCCAGGGGGATGGATGAGTCTATGTTTAGCAGGGAAGCATGGCTATGTAAGGGAGGGAAATGGGCCACCTTACCTTCTATAAGGAGGCGTGCTGAATCAAAACACTCTCCAAAGGGGTTCTTCACAGAGATGGTGTACTTGCCCAAGTCGGGAAGAGCAGCGTCACGTACCACCAGGGCGACAATGTCAGGGTCCTCAAAGACATAACGGTACTTGGGGCCATCCTTGAGCTCCATGCCGTCTTTCAACCAGCGAATGAAGGGGTCCGGAAAAGCACTGATGCGGCATTCCAGCTTGGCTGCACTGCCTTCAATCAGCATCACATCCTTGAGGTTCTCCAGCACCCGCGGGGGGCCCTTCTCCTTCAGTTCCTTGCGGGACCTGGCAGTAGAAAAAGGACATTACACAGCAGCAGACCTTGGATGGGTTCCTTTTTTAAAACTGCAACACCCAGAATCCCCAGCCAACATGGCCATCAGCCATGTGGGCACTGGAAACTCCACTTGAAATCCTGCAGCTTCTTGTCTTCTTGTGGCAACAGCAAACAGGGCCAGGGCCAGGGCCAGGGCATGCAATGAGATCAGGAGATAAAAACATTGTGATACAGTAAAGCAACTAGAGGTAACACAGTCATGCAGGCAAATAGTAGTATAAACACAAACAACTTAAAAAAAAAAGCATACTTTCTTCAACCAGCTTGTCTGACACTCCAACATTAATTTTATTAAGCTGTAGCTAACTATTTAATTCTGATGAAAATAGAAATTAATAGAAAACAGGAATATAGAAAATGGGGTGTTGTGTGTGATCAGTTGTGATAACTAGAAGACCAATCAGGAGAGAAACCAGTCAGGTATGTTCTAGCATTTTGGAATCCTGTTTGTACATATGAATCTACACTTTCTGGAAATCCAACTAGACACGCCTTGTGTCAGTTTGTTCAGTCTTATTTCCCCACATCAACTGCAGTTTGTTTCTGCCTTAACACACTTTTAAATAAACTTAATCCTCTATAAACAATTTAAAATACAACAGTCTGATACAAAGCGCTCTCTCATCAGTATATTTTCTCCAACCACAAAGTATTGCATGTCTGTCTGTCTGTTTGTCTAATGTCATGTATGATGCCAAGGTGACTGGGTGTCTCCTTCCTTCATCATTCACTTCTCTCCTTTTCCTCCATTTGGCACTATGATTTCTGGAAGCCTAAAAGGAGCAATCTCTTCTGATCTTCTCTAGAAGTCTGATGACATAATGGCATGGCAACCCCCAGCACTTGGTTTAACTCTGGGCCAACATGTTGCCCCACAAGAGTAGATTAGAGTGGATACATCTGGAACCCTCACCACCACTTAGAAGAGAAAAGTAGAAGAAAAGGAGGACAGCAGAAAATCATGAATCAAATATTGAAATGGGGACAGGGCAATATGCCAGAAGTCCAGAATAATGCTACAATTGCCCCCAAATATTAAAGTTAAATGCAGCATTGCTCAGTGGTAGTCATCTATTCTTTTCCTCCCACTCTTCAACACCCAGTACCCCCTTCTTCCATACAGTGTGTTCTGTGATGGTCAGGAAATCTTGTGACTGCCACCGTGTTCATCTTATAAACTGGGAAAAATGAGGGTGGTAGGGAAGATTTGTGCATAGTTGTGCTCAGCTCTATCAAAGGTGGCACACTGACTCACAGAAGGAAAACGAATAGTGTTAACTGATAAACTGGAGGTATTTCTTCTTGTTATTGTGTGCCTTCAAGTTGTTTCCAACCCTATCATGGGAGTTTCTTGGCAAGTTTCTTCAGAGGGGGTTTGCCATTGCCATCCTCCAAGGCTGAGAGAGTGTGACTTGCCCAAAGTCAGCCAATGGGTTACATGGCCAAGCCAAAATTCGAACCCTGGTTTCCAGAGTCATAGTCCAACATTGAAACGACTACACCACACTGGCTCTCTTAAACTGTGGATAACAACACAATAAAAATACCTGTCTAGTGTCCCTCTCGAAATCTTCCTGTTCTGTTTCTTTTCTCCCCTGACCCATAGAGCTGGGATCATTAAAATTATTATTATTATCATTGTTGTTGTTGTTGTTATGTTTATTTATATCCTGCCTTCCTCCCAGTACAGGAATAGAGCAGGAAACATTACCCATAGGAAATGTTGGCCTTGATTCCTCTGATGCTGAAGTGACCTCCTTAAGTAGAATGACCCCATTTCTTCACTTTCTGTGGATAATTCCAAGGCAAATGACAGTGGTCAACAATAATGTTGGTTGCTTACTTGATAGTAGTTTAGTCTGTATGTTGAACAGAAGAGCTCAGCGGTAACTAGGGGGTAACTTTTTCCAGTATTAGGACATGGTGGTTTTCATTGCTGTACCTAACTGCTTTTACTTTCAAGATCCAAACATTTCGTTCAGTTACTTCAACTTTTTACTCCTTGGCTGAATGCAGAATTTTTCCTGTCATGGTAAATTTAAATACATTTTGAATTCTAGATCCACCTGTACACCATTTGTTATGGTTCATTTTGTTTGGAGTTAGTGCCTTATAATGTGGGGTATAGTGGTTAGCTTTTCATGCTTTTGCAGCTTACAGCTTGATGCAGCTTCATTCCCCCGCCTTACTCAGTACATCTCAGTGGAAAGTAGTTAACCTTTCCATGGAGGGAAATATTTCCTCCCACCCCAAACCCCCATACTTCTAGAACTTTAGCACTGTCACAACATTGTTCTATGTTGATGTGATGATTTCTGTATAAGATAGGGAAAAGGGTGTATGTGGATGGAGCCGTATATGAAGGGGTGATCTTTCCCTGAGGAAAAACACAGTGATGCCAAGAGTGCAGTAGACTCTGTTAAGATCCTAGAGAGAGTAAATCATTTAATTTAAAAATTGTAAGGAAGCATTGAGGAGAAATGAGATCAAGAGAAAAGACATTCCACCTAAACATTAGGAACAACTCCTTGACTGTAAGATCTGTTCAACGGTGGAATAGACTGCCTCAAAGGATGATGAACTCTCCTTTTTTTTGGATGTCTTTAAATAGAGGATGCACATCTTTCAGGAGTACTTTGGTTACACATTCCTGCATGGCAAGGAGTTTGACTAGATGGCCCTTATGATCCCTTCAGATTGTATGATTCTATGAAGATTGCAACATATCTGGAAGCAAAAAGGGAGAAATGGGTGTGATGCGGTGGATAGACTAACATCTAATGTCACAACCCACATCACAAGCAAGATACAAACAAAGCAAAAAGTTCTACCCTTTTGTTGTTGTTGTTAACCATCCTCAAGTAGTCTTGACCCATAGTGACCCTTTGGATGAGATATCTCCAAGACCCTTTTATGGAGTTGTTTTAAAAAAAATAATAATAATTAAAAAAAATCAGGATTGTGTTTGGATGAAGAAGCATCAAGAAGTGCCAAGAAGGACCACTGAATGATGCATCAGTATAAAGCACAAGTCAGTGGTCTAGCAGACCCCTAAGTGGTGAAATTTAAGGCTTCAGACAAAAGGACTGTATTATATATATATATTCAAGTGTGGTGGAGAAACAAGGGGGAAACGCCCAGTGAATCAAAGCTGACATCAGTGCTCAGAAAGTTGCTTCTAAAGGTTGTGTAACATTCTATATAAACCCCAAAATTAATTCATCAACATTAACATCAAAAGGGCCTTTTCCTGATTGCTCATCTTGGCCATTGCTTTTCTGTTAGTTTGTGTGTATATACACACACACACATTTAAAAATATGAAAGAATGATAAGAAAATAGCAAAAAAAAAAACATGAAAGAAAATGCCCATAATAAAATTAAAGCATTTTAAGCACCTTTAACATCTTTAACTTTTAAAGGGAACTAGAAAATGTTACTCATTATTGTTTTTGTGTTCCTTCAGACTGTTTTGGATTTATGGTGACCCTAAGGCCATAATCATGCAAAAAATCCCTATCATGGAAAAATCCCTATCATGGGATTTTCTTGGCAAGATTTGTTCAGAGGAGGTTTGCCTTTGCCTTTCTCTGAGGATGAGAGAAAGTCACTTGCCCAAGGCTGCCCTGTGGGTTTCCATGGCTGGGCAAGGATTTGAACCCTGTTCTCCTAGCGTCATAGTTTGTCACTCAACCACTAGACTATGCTGGCTCATTACTCATTGTATACTCCTACAAAGATATAACATTGTTCCCAGTGAATTTATTACTTTTGAAATGTAGTAATGTTAAGCCCTTATTACTTCCCTGCTCAAACCCCTCAAGTTACAAAGAGTCATCTGACCTTTAGTTACTTCCAAGCTGAGTTACTTCCAAGCTCTGAGAAACACCCATCTTCTTTTCCATTTTGACATCTCACTATGACGTGAAATGTTTTGGGATCTCCACGGAGGCAGCACCCAGATTCTAGACAATATGGAGAACTGGAAAGGGAACTCTTACCATTCTTCAAGCTGCAGGAAGTATTTTCTTTTCTATCAACCACATCCCTAATAACATCCTGCCCTATCCCAGATCATCTTTCCCTGCTCTCTAGAAGTCTTCCTGGATAATTCTCTCACTCCCATCTCCCCCCTGGGCTCTCTCTTCTCCCACTGCTCGCATAACCACCAACTCCTTGACCTTCCACTCTCCAACCAGTAGCCTAGTCACTACCACAGTTTCTCAAAATGATCCTCAAGTTTTCCACCACATTTGTGCAAGTGCACCCACCCACAACTATATCACTAGAAATATCACCCTGTACAGGTATATTCAGTTCTCATTGCCACTCCACTGGCTGCCCACTTTTCCCTCATCTCTTTGACCCAACTCTGTTTCTATATCCATGCACAAAACTTTGTGTCTGTCCCCCACCCCACCTCGATGCCTTATTAATGCTTGTTTTAAATGAAATGAAATGAAAATATCCTACTCTTACAAAGCAATTTGCTAGCAGGTCTTTTACAACACTGCTTCTTATGTTATCTCAGTAGGGCAGGAACCAGCAATTTTTTCTCTCCCAAGGTGCCAGTAACTGATATATTTGTGCCAATTATGTCTTTCTTTCCTGGAAATGCTCCAGGAACTGACAGTGATGGCTCATGGACCAGCACCACTTCGGGAACCACCATTTTGAGCAGCACTATTTTACAACACATAAAAACAAAATACCAATACAATGGTTTGATCAACAGCTGCATGAAACCATAAAAGGGTGTATCTGCACAGCACAGTTACAGTGGTTTCATACCACTTTAACTACAATGGCTCCATCCTGTGCAATTCTGGGATCTATAGTTTGATAAATTCCTTAGAATTCTCTGCTAGAGAGCTTTAGTGGAAAAGTTCAGAGAAGTTCATCACTAAAGTTATCTAGCATAAAATTCTATGTTCCTCACTAGATGACAACATCCATGATTCCATGTGAAGGAAGAATGACAGTCTCAGCAGTATGAAATTGCTATGATTGTGCACTGTAGATACAGTCACAGATGAACATTATTCAAAAGCCTGGGAAAATGGAGAGCTGATACAATATTGTATGATAATATGATAGGAGAGTTTCCCTGGAGACAGTATTCCGTACTGAGGGTGCTCAGAAAGTTCCTCTTTCTTTTTGCCAACCACCTCACCACCCAAGGCACCTGGAAGAAGACTTTCCAAAAAGATACTAAGGGCGTTTTCACATGGGGCTTTAGGCGGACGCAATCCTACCTCCCTCCGGCCCCAGTCCGGCTCCTTTTCCAGTGTGTTCACACTCACGTCGCAGCAAATCCCACCCCTTCCGGTGCCATCCCTGCATCAGTCCGGCTCCTTGCTCCGTGTGTTCACACTCACATCGCAGCAAGTCCGGCCTCACTCCGGCCGATCCAGCGCTAACTCCGGCATCAGCCCCGGCAAGGTAATTTCTTTTTTTAAAAGGAATTAAGTTGCTGCCGCCGGAGCCATTCTGGAATGAGCGGCACGGTCAGCTCCAGGCGGCTTTGGTGGGTCTAGTGTGAAAGCGTCCTAACCCTGTGAACAGGCTGATGTGGAGGTAGGCAGGCCTCCAGCAGCCTAATCCAAGGCTTCAGAAAATCACAGCAGCTGTGGAAACCCGCTGGCTGACCTTGGGCAAGTCACATTCTCTCAGTCTCAGAGCAAGTCAAGGACAAACCTGCTCTGAACAAACTCTGACAAGAAAACCTTCTGATAGCTTTGCCTTAGGGTTTCCCAGGGGTTGTCTGAGCTAAATCCAACATGGAATAAATCCATAGGAATCAATGGCTCATACATTAGTGCACCCATGAATCTACTCCATTTGGGACAGTAAAGCTGGAATTAGCTGTTCTTTATGATAAAAAACCCCCCAAACAATTATGCTCCAATGCAGTCTCAGAAAAATAAATGTAAACTTACATTTAAAAAACCGAACATAAGTATCAAAATTTCATGAATCATACTAACTGAATATTGGTTTTAAAAACAAACAAACCCTTCTCAGAAAATACACTGCATTTCCCACTGTTTTCTCAGGGCCTGTAACAGTTTCCTCCTCCTTCCACCCGTCATGCCCTCACCTGTGCCCACGATAGGAGGCCTGGATGCGGATGGCAGCATTCTGCACCTGAGGGTCCTTAATGTCCAAAGTGAATCCTGGTGGAGGAGGAGCCACAGCCTTCTTGGGGGCAGGTTTGGACATCTGGGGGCAGGAGATGGGAAAGAGCAGGGTTAGCATCAAAGACAAAATCCCCACATCCTCGTGGGACAGACCCCACAACCCTCCTTCCTCTCTGCCATTGTCACTCTTAGCACAAGATGATTCCCATCTCAGCATAACATGATTCCCATACCTCCAGTCTTGGATGGCCTATACCAGGCCAAGAAGTCCAAGTGAGCTCTAGGCTCTGTTTTCTGGAATCTGCCAGAGCAAGTCACCCCAGCAGACCCACTGATGGAAGGGGAAAGTTAGGCTACATTCGTCTCCCAACCACCTCCCTCATAACTGCACACCTCTGTTTAGATATCTATGAAATTTTTGGTGTCTCCATGGACAGCAGTCCTCAGAGTGAGGTTTAGGGTTCTTCTTGAAGGGAGGCATAGCCCCCTAAGGAGATGGTTAGTCAAGTCACATCTTTTTCTATCTTTGAATATATGTTCCTGGCTCAGGAGGTGCTGGTATGTGCCCTGAGATGGGGCAGGAGTTCCCAGGACCCTGCTTTTAACCCAGGCAAGAGAGGTTTCTTACCGTGAGCACCACCAGTTCAGCTCTACTGACAGGGAAAAGGCCACAGCCCCCTCATCCCACTCAAATTTATATCTCTGGAGGGGGGAATCCAGGTCTGTTGGAGCCTCTAGTTGCATTCCTGTCCAGATGTCTCCTTCTTTGGCCAGGGGGTGCCTCTCCCCTGCCCACACAGGAATCCTGGGCGTTCCCTTATATAGTCTGTTGCCAGGTACCTGTGAGTATTGGGGCCGCACTGATTCCAGCCCAGTGCTGTGTAATCACATAGACCATCCCAGAGGGATTGAGATGGAGCAGCTGCACCATTCCTGCCCTCTGGCTGAGAGACAGAGAGGAGGGAGTGAGTGAAGAGCAAGCCTTCTTTCTCAGCCCCTTCTTTCTCAGCTGCTTGGTACCAAGAGATACATTCAGTCTTAAGAAGACCAGAAAGGCTTGGGTGGTGTTGGTGAGTGAAGATCTAAGGATAGCCAAATCACTGGAGACATCTGGAGAATTTCAAGGAGGGGGATACATTTTTTGTCCTACAGTGGCCATGACAGTTTCAGGGATTCTAGGAGCTGTTGTCTTAAAAAGTAAACATTTCCTAGGTTTGAACTCAGCTGCATCAGGATTTACACAAGTGCAGCGGAATGGAATAGAAACAAAGTTCTTTTACCTTTTTTCTTCATGACAGCACCCTGCTGCCCTGAAAATGCTACGCAGAAGATACATCCTCTAACACAGTCACCTTTCCATCCATGTAAGGCAGATCCTGGAGGCAACGCATTGTGTTGTCAGAACAAGAAACGAAGTTCATGAGCACCAGAGGCTAAGCATGCCTCCAGATCTATACCAATCACCAGCACTTGCCAGAGTGAGCCATTTCAGTTGGCATGATAATGTCAAGAAATAGTTTAATGCAGGGGTAGGCAACCTTTTTGAGCCGGGGGCCAGGTTGCTGTCCCTCAGACAATGGGGGGGCGGGGCGAAGCACCAATATATATATATATATATATATATATATATATATATATATATATGCATGCACATTCTCTCAGCCCCAGAAAAGCCACAGCAAAACCCCTGTGGAGATTTTGCCAAGAAAACCCCAAGAGCAAGTAATAACAACAATAATCAATATCATCATGGTGGGCGGCGGCGGCAGGACCGGCCTGGGGCCAGTCCAAAGGCCTTGGAGGGCCACATCTGGCCCCCGGGCCTTAGGTTGCCTACCCCTGGTTTAATGGTTGTAGCGCACCTAATCAGTCTACTACATACTAAACAAAAAAAAAGTAAATAAATAAATACAGTAAAACATATTATAAGAAAAACAGGCTTGGGCACAGAAGAAGGAGTGAAAATAGAAGGAAGGAATATCAACAATCTAAGATAAAGTTTTTGTGGTTTTTTCGGGCTGTGTGGCCATGTTCTAGAAGAGTTTCTTTCTGACGTTTCGCCAGCATCAGTGGCTGGCATCTTCAGAGAAAAATTTCTCTGAAGATGCCAGCCACAGATGCTGGCAAAACGTCAGAAAGAAACTCTTCTAGAACGTGGCCACACCGCCCGAAAAACCACAAAAAACTATGGATGCCGGCCATGAAAGCCTACGATTGCACAATCTAAGATATGCAGATAACACAATAATACAAGCAGAAAACCTCACAAACCTGGAACAATTACTAAGGAAGATTGAAGAAGAAAGTGCAAAGGCAGACTTAATGCTGAACATAAAGAAAACAAAATAATGACCACCAAGGACCTTCACAAGTTCAACCTAGACAATGAGGAAATAGAAATAGTAAAAGAGTTCCCATACCTGGGATCAAACATTTTGATAAACATGAGGACTGTAGTCAGGAATTCAGAAGACTAAGAATGGGGAGGGTGGCTATGAAAAACTAGAAAAGATTCTAAAATGCAAAGATATATAAATCAGCACAAAGAATAATACAAGCCATTGTATTCCCTATTACCATGTATGGATGTGAGAGCTGGACAGTCAAGAAAGATGGTAGGAAGAAAATCAATTCATTTGACATGTGGTGCTGGAGAATACTGCTGAGGATCCCATGGACAGCTAAAAGGACAAACAAGTGGGTCCTAGAGCAGATCAAACCGAAAACCTCCCTGGAAGCCAAGATGACCAAAATGAGGCTGTCGTACTTCGGACATATCATGAGAAGAAAGGACTATTTGGAAAAAAACAATAATGCTGGGGAAGGTGGAGGGAAAAAGAGAGGAAGGACACATGCCAGATGGATGCATTCTATTAAGGAGGTCACGGGTATTAAGGGGTTGTAGGAATTAAACAGAGCAGTGGAGGACAGAGCCTGAGGGTGGAGTGGGGGCAGATGTCTCATCCATAAGGTCACCATGAATCGAGATCAACTCAAGGGCAATTAAAACAACAAATGAAAAATGTGTTTGCAATGAATAGGTTGTTGGCTTCATAAAAATCTATCAGACCCTCACCTGCTTCATTCCTTTGCCTAGTCCAAATCTGCCTACTGTTTTTGATTCTCCTTTACTTCTAGTCTTTGCATTCCAATCTCCAATGGTCAGCTTGACATCCTGTGTTGTCAATTTCTTCGTGTACTCCTTCATAAAATCTATCAATTTCTTAGTGTTCTGCCTCAGTGGTTGGTGCATATACTTGAATTATGGTATGTAGAGAGATCTTGTAGCACCTTTGAGACTAACTGAAAGAAAGAAGTTGGCAGCATGAGCTTTTGAAGACTTCAGTCTACTTCCTCGGATGCATCTGAGAAGTAGACTGAAGTCTACGGAAGCTCATGCTGCCAACTTCTTTCTTTCATTAGTCTCAAAGGTGCTACAAGATCTCTCTAAACACTGATTCTACAGACTAACATGGCTATATCTTTGAATTTTGGCATTATTTATAGGTTTCCCATGGAACCTTATTGAAAAGATTCAGTTTGGTTTTGCATTGTATGCTCTGATTGCTTTTGCAACATCTTTTCTTAGTATGTAAGCCACCCTGTTTCTTCTTGTCTTTTCATTCCCTGAGTAGAACACTGTGTGGTTGTCTGATTCAAAGTGACCCATTCCTGTCCATTTTAATTCACTCACTCCCGGTACTTCTATGTTCATGCATTGCACTTCCATTTTCACTATGGGGCTGAACAGACATCCCCTAAGGGGCGGCGTCTTGCTGCCCCTTTCCTTGCCAGATTAGGGCCGTGGCAGCCCCATGCCACTCCTTTTTAGAGTGGCAAATAGCCGCCCTTGCTACAGCGGCAGCTTTTTGGCACTCCTTTGGTACAGTGTGTGTGAATGCTACACCAAGGGAGTGCCTTGACACTGCCCGCCATCTGGTTGCAAAATGTAAATGTAAGTATATGAGTGTGCCTGGAATTGGGGAAGATCGGGAGTTTGTCTCATAATTCAGAGTGCAGAATAATGATGCAGAAGTCATTAGAACTGTGTAATAAACTCATTCTGAATGTCAGTCCTATGGAAGCAGAGTGGCACAAGCCACACACAGAAAAAAACCTCAAAGTTGGCAGAGGTATCTTCGCAGAACTTAAAGAGGCGAAAACCCATATGTTTGTATGGAGGAGAACAAAAAGAGACCAATAAACACTGGACATCTTTACTGGTCCCAGAATATTGAGTATCCACTCAGGCTGGTGGTGATGGGAATGGTCAGTGAGAGGGGTAATGGAATAGACAATTATGAGGAGGAGCACAGCTGGCTGGCTGAAGTCCTGGACAGGAATACTCCATGTTGCAAATTTAGTTGTGAATCCCATTTTGTCTATACAGGTTGAATCTCCCTTCAATGGAATTCTGAAATATTACAGAAATCAAAACTTTTTTCATGGGTGGCAGAAACAGTAGAGTTTATCACACGGGGAGCCCCGTGCAGAAATGTACTTTAAAGAGAGAGAAAAAAAACAAAAGCAGAAGCAATTTATCAACGGGATTTCTCCATGTGATAAACTCCAGCGCTGTTAAAAGGAGGTTAATCCAAACAGAAATTAGACAAAAACTGCTTCTTTTTACTTTCGGGATCTTCCGAAAGTAAAAAGAAGCAGTTTTTGTCTAATTTCCGTTTGGATTAACCTTCTTTTAACAACGATGTTGTCTGAAAAAACACTCGCTTTTGCGGGTTTTGTTTAATTTAAAGCCCCGTTTCCACACGGGATTTCCCCCGTGTGATAAACTCCAGTGACACATTTGCTTTCCCATGGTTCAATGTACACAAACTTTGTTTCATGCACAAAATTATTTAAAATATTTTATGAAATAGCTTCACACTGACTAGTTGTATAAGGTTTATATGAAACATAAATTAATTGTGTGTTCAGGCTTGGGTTCCATTTCAAAGATATCTTGTTAAGCATGTATATGCTAATACAGGTATTCCAAAATCCAAAGAATTCCAAAATCCAAAACATCTCTGGTCCCAAGCATTTCTGATTATGGAGACTATACTTGTATACTAATACCAACCTCATCCCCCACCCCACTTTAGCCAAAAGCCACTCGATCTGTACATAAGCCACTCAATCTGTACATTAAATAGTGGCTTCAGGAGGCTCAGGGAAACCTAAGTTTTGGACAGTACTCACAAATATTTAGTTTAAAAAACCTTGAAGGGTAGGGGAACAAAACAGGCAAGGGAGGACTAAATATGCTCAGTGGTGGTGTAATGCTGACAGATGTTGTGGGGAGAGAAAATCAGGAGTGTTCTGGAAAAATGAGATTGACTTGCTATCACTCTGAACATCAGGTGGCTACAGTACAAAATGTTGCTTCTACTGGGAAGAGAGCAGAATGGTTATTCAGTATGACAAATTGTCACTAAAAATCTGAGCATCTGACTTGTGGTTCTACTTTTAACATCAGTTATAGCTTCAAAGACTTTTCAAGGTTTTGAGATATGCATTGTTTGAGGATGCTTTCACACTACAAAACTATAAATAGCACTTTTAACAGTCATGGTTACATCCTATGGAATCCTGGGATTTATAGCCTCATGAGATATTTAGAGTTCTCTACCAGAGCATAATGGTGTCTCCCCAAACTACAAGTCCCATAATTCCAAAGTATACATCCATAGCAGTTGTATAATTGTGCAGCATGAAAGAGGGACACAGTTTTAGGTGTTGCTGTTTTTTAAATCAAAACTAGCCATGAAAAAACTTCAGCACCTCACAATTGGTCAGTACTTTATTAGGAGTAACCAAAGTGCATCAACATATTTAGCAGTCTTTTGCATTGTCTCAGGTGAGATGAAAAATTCTGGAGAACTCAAAAGTGTGTTCATTGTTTTGTGATATTTTGGTTGTCCTAATAAAAGTATTTTCCAACTGTGGATTTTATAGATCAAATTACTACTAAACACAGGAACAGGGATTGGTAAACAAGTTGGCAAACTATAATCCAGTCTCAATCTGTTCTTAGATTTTCCTCAAACCTGGTTTCAGAATGTAGCTTATTTTGCCTTCTCAGCTCCCATAAGTATCCATAACGTACCTTGTGCTTTTACATTGCATGAGATAGCATTAGGTCTGAAGTGTCATCAGCATGCTGATGACATTCAGCATTTATCTCTCTCTATCCTCTCTGTGAATCAGGTGAGGCTGTGCAGGAGCTTGTTGTTGTTAATGGGCTGAATGAACATAAATAAACTTAAGATGAATCCTGACAAGATGAAAGCACTGTGGATAGATGGGTAGAATTATGTGTATGTACAATTCAAGATTAGGTTCTTTCCTGGATCCAGAATTTCCTTTGAGATTCAAGTGACCCTAGTGACATACAAGATGGTCAACCAGCTTCACCAGATTTCAGGGCTAGCATATGGTGAACCATGCTGGATAATCCCTTACCTGGATTACTGTGATTGTTGTAAATGGGGCATCCTCTGCAGACTATTCAGAGACTTCAAATAGTGTGGAACACAGCTGTCAGGATTTCAGCCAATGTAGCCAGGTGAGGATGGCATTACAATACTTCTTATAGAGTTACATTTGCCACTTCTTCATTTCCAAGCCCAGTCCAAAAAGCAGGTACTACCCATATACCTTACAATCTAGGAAGGCATCTTTTCCTATATCATCCTCCTTGGCTGATGTGATCTTCAGAGAGTCTTCTTCTTGTACCAGGAAAAACCTATTGTGTAGGCAGAGGACCTTCTCTCTGGTGATACTCCATCTCTGGAATGACAGCCCCAGTAAAATTCAATAACCCCACTGCTGGACTGAAACTCTTTTATTTGCCTATGTATGTAAAATCATTTTGCTGGTTTGTTTAGCTTCTCTATTGTTTTTATGCATCTGTTTTGTTTGCACTGTATGTTACTATAATAAGATTTATGTTGTTTATAGTGTTCCCTTGATACTCTAGGATGAAAGGCAGGTTAAAAATATTTTAATAAATAAACTGTAATGAACAAATATCTTCACCTGCCCTGAAAAAACAAACTCCTTGAGCTTGTAAAAACTTCCCAGAGTTCAGTTTAAACAAAGCAGACAATGTGTACAGAATGCATCTAAAAACAGGAGCTGATGCATGGATTTTTTTACATTTCTTCTTTGTAGTGCCACCAGTTTCCCTCTGCTTTTATACTGCAAGTATCTTCTGTACTTGAGTTTACAGTGAAAGCTGATTTTGCTTCTATCCCCATACATCATACCAATATCAATTCCAATGTCAAAAACTCTTACTGGCAGAAAGTTCTTCTTAATGTTTAGGTGGTATCTCTTTTCCTGCAATTTGAACCCATTGGTTTGTGCCTCTGAAGCAGCAGAAAACAAGCTTGCTCCATCTTCTGCATGACTTCCCTTCAGATGTTTTAAGATGGCTATCATATCACCTCTCTCTTCTTCAACCTAAACATATCAAGCTCAGCTATTTTTAATAAGGACTGCTTTCAGACCTTCTGTCATCTTGACTTCCATTCCTTGGCCATATTCCAGCTTGCTGATATCATTCTTAGACTACAGTGTGAAGAACTGGACACAGTATTCCAGATGCGCTCTGACCAAAGCAAAGCAATAGAATGGGACAACTACATTCCTTGATCTGAACACTGTACCAAAATCCTTTTGATGCAGCCTAGAATTACCATAGCTTTTTTAGTTGATACACCACACCACTGATCCCTGTTTAGCTTGTAGTCTGCTAAGACTCCAAAATCTTTTTCACCTGTATTGCTGTCAAAACAGGTGCCCCTCATCCTATATTTGTACATTTCATTTTTCCTGGCTATGGCAGTATAAGCAATCCCAAAATGGTGAGTGCATTCCCACCGTTGCAATTAGACACATCTAAATCAATCCAGAGACTAGCCAGTTAGTGGTACTAATGTTTGCATTCAGTGTTGCATTGCAAATGAGTAAATTAGAAACCACCTTTTAAAACTACGGCATGTGGATTTCTCTTCTGTGAACTCACAGCTTTCTTAGGGACCACACTGAGCCACTGGGATTATCCACTGCATTTATTTTGACTTAGGCTGCTTCCACACAAGGGGTTTGGTGTGGAATTCCATTCTCATTCACAGTGGTGGAGAGGAGGAACGATTACATGAAACCATCATTCATTTGTTATTTTCCAATGTCTTCCTAGTGCTGCTGCCAGGTTGAAATGAAAAGAATGTGAGATGACCCTCATCTGTTATACAAGGCAGAGGTCTGACACTACAGCAGAGCTTGGAAAAGTTAGGTTTATGGACTCCAACTCCCTGAATCTCTAGGCAACATGTCCCCTAACTGAAAGCTGTAGTCCAAAATAGTAATTTTCGGGCCTTTACAGACTGCCAGAAATAATGCAGCTTGAGGCCACTTTAACTGCCCTGGCTCAGTGCTAGGGAATCATGGGAACTGTAGTTTTTTCTGAGACATTGAGCCTTCTCTGTCAGAGAGCTCTGGTGCCACAATGAACTACAGCTCCCATGATTCCCTAGCACTGACCCAGGGCAGTTAAAGTGGCCTCAAGCTGCATTATTTCTGGCAGTCTGTACAGGCCCTTCCAAAGCTTTGCCTATAAGCCAAATTAACCTGTCACAGTTCAGCACATATTCATTATGTCCTTATTGGTGTGTACCATTTTATAACCCCATTAATTTTTTTTTTAAAAAATCAGTCTTTTGCTTAGAGCTAAAATGCTTTTATCTTTGTATATATTTAAAATATTAACAAAATACTGCCCAAATGAAAATACTATAGTGGTAAAACCCTTTCTAGCTGTAACCTATTTTTTGGTTAATTTAAGACTTCCAATCTATGCTTCTGATTCATGTTTCTTCCCAAAATATTAGCCACATACTGTTTACTTAAACAGAAAGAATGCTATAGTGTTACAACACTAAATTTGAAATGAAAGGAGAAAAACATTTTCAGTCAATTTCATTTTACCAATGTGGACCTTTCCCCCATAATGAAACAGTTCCAATGTTTACTTCCAGTCCAAAAAAATAAGCTAACCAATTTAGGTTCATTGATATTTCAGAGATAATAATCATATGTCTACATTAATAAGTGCTTAGCACTAAATAAACAATTGATTTCTATTTTAGTTAAGAACTCCAGGAAGTGGGTGTCGTTGTTCATACCCAAGTGGCTGTTAAGGTAAACTGGACCTTTCATTTCACCACACAGCTAAGTCACATCCATTGGTAAGAAAAGAATGTACCAGGCCAAACATATACAGAAAATGTGCAACAACCCTCATAGTGTGGAAAGTCAACTACAGTTCAACTTGCAGCTTACTGTAGAACAGAAATAATTATTAGAGAAAAAGGCCTATCTGGATGCAACCCCGGTTGCTTTGCTTGTTCTTGCCAGAGGGAAACTAACATCCCCATAATCCAAAAACACTGGACAAGGGAAGTGGGGATGGAAGAGAAACAAGGGACAGAGATGGGGAACTACAGTCATGGCTTTCCACAACCAAGACAGTGCAGAATAGCTGTATTCATGCTGTAGGTCGTGGACTCTGGCCATACCCTTGGGGTCTCTCTGTTCAGCTGATAGAAATCTCTACCATTCCTCTGCTTTACCAATCCAAGTTTCTATTTCCTAGGTGCCCCACATGCTCCAGAGGTTTGAAGCTGTAAGAATATATAGACTAATTCTCACCATGGCTGGACACTACTCAAGACCAGGATGGGTAGCAAAACAGAAGGTCTCCAGCCTGGGTTCTAATTCCCATGGAGAAATTCATTACCCTGGCTTTTGAAGTGGTTTCATTAGTGCACTTCTGCCAAACCGGAGGTACAGCTAACCCCCATCAGTGCCCCAAGGCTAAGCGGTGGAAAGGCTAAGATAGATACAGGGTTCACTCAGTTTTCCTCTCTATATAAAAGTGACCCATCACCAGAAGCATAATATATGTGCTTAGAAGGCCAGGTTCATGCTCAACAGATCAGAAAAAAGTTACTTTTTGAACTGCAAGTACCAGAATTCCTCTCCAGCCACTGTGGCCATTGGTCAGACTGGGTAGGATTCTGGGAGCAGTAGTCAAAAAAGTCACATTTCCAAAGCAAAAGGAGAAGGTGCATAACTCTAGAGGCTCTGAACCTCTTTGAATGAGATTCATCTTGCATGGTGTGCAGGTCCCAGGATGGAGGGTGGCAAAACAGCTCTGAAAAATCTATGTGAATAATATGAGGATGGAGAGGGTGTGTCTGAAGCACATACACAATTCAGGAAGGTGTGATGGGAGGAAAAGGTATGTGTCTTCTGCACTGAAATGAACCCCTTATGTGCATCTATGTTAGGAAAGCATGTGCAAAAATGCAAGGAAGTCAGCAGGAAGGTGCTAGGCATGATGGGACAGTGGACATGCAAACAGGGAGGAATTGCTGGCCTTACATTGTTGGCTTCTTCTCGACTCCTAAATAGTAGTAAAAATTGGGCAGGAAGCCCAGGAACATGGCTAATACTCCTTTACTTCTCCCGAACCTTGCCATTCCTTGTTCTTGCCTGCTTTCCTAAGTGTGAGCTTATTCTGTCCTTAGTGAATATCTCCATCCCACCCTCAGCCTCTGCCTTGAGGAACAGAAACACCTATGGCAGTGAAGAACCATCCCATTCCAGTGGTGGACTGTCAGTTGTTGCTAGGCCTCCATTCTGCAAGGGTCCAAGGTTGATCCCTCTTTTTCTTCTCCCAGCTCAGGTTGATGGGTTTTTAAAAAGGGAAAGATGTCTCATGCCCCCACACCATGGTACAGGCCCCATGTTTAGGGTCTGCTTTTAGTCAACAAAAAGGATTGGTTGCATCGGACCTACACAGGGTAGAGATGCAGCACTTTTAGGCACAATGCAGAGGGGGCCTGTGGAAGCCCTGAGGGAGGAGGAGCTATTTCGAGGAGGAAACACCAAGGCCTTGGCCTCCACCTTGGCACCACTTCAAGGCCCCTTGTATTTCCCAGAGCAAGTCACCCTTCCCTGAACCCACCTGTCCCCCAGTTAGTAAATCTTGTCAGTCTGCCCTTTTCTGTCATCAGACACTGCTTCACTCCCCTCTAAGCCAGACTGCTGCCTGGACCTGGCTGGGCAAAGTGAAGAACAGCGGCCAGTGCTGACGACTCTTCCTGCTCCATGAGGTATATCAACCAGTCTCACCCTGGCTGGGTGGACGGGTGCTTGGCCCATCACGTCCCCTGCTGGAATGTTCTGTGGCTCCTCCGGCAGGGCAGGCGGCTAGGGCATGTGGCTGCTGACGCCATGGTAGGAGCGCAATAAGACCTTATGCTTGGTGGCCACCTCGCTGCGATGACGCTGATGCTCTACCAAGAACTCTTTCAGGCGACTGGTGGTGAAAGTAAGGGTCTGGCGCCGCAACTTCATCAGATAAGCATCCTGGAGCCAAGGGTTGGCAAAGCAGTCCTTGAGAGAGGGACGGCTCCTGTAAGGCCAAGAGACATTAGGAAGAGATTGATCTTTCCATAGCTCCTGCATCCCTTCAAAGAGTAAGAAGGAAACCAGAGTGCTACCAGAGGAACAGTGACCACATAGGAAGTTGCCTTATACTGTCCAGACCATCAGTTAGTTCAGTATTGTATACCCCAGTGATTCTCAAATATTGGTCCTCCGGGTGTTTTGGACTTCAACTCCCAGAAGCCTCAATCAGCTTAGCCAATAGGAATTCTGGGAGCTGAAGTCCAAAACATCTCTCAAGGACCAAAGTTTGGGAACCACTGTTGTTGTTAACTGCCCTCAAGTTGATATTGACTCATGGCAACCCTGTGGATGAGACAACTCCAAGACTCCATATCCTCCACTGTTCTGTTCAAGTTCTGCAGACTCATACCCATGTTCTCCCTAACTGAGTCTAGCCATCTGGCGTGCAGTCTTCCTCTCTTTCTGCTGCCTTGCATCTTCCCTAGCATTATTGTCTTTTCTAATGAGTCATGCCTTCTCATGATGTGACCAAAGTACAACAGCCTCAATTTAATCATCTTGGCTACTAGGGGTATTTCAAACTTGATCTATTCAAGGACCTATTTGTTTGTCTTTTTTTTGCTGTCCATGGTATCCTCAGTACTCTTCTTCAGCACCACATCTCAAATGAGTTGGGTTTTTTTATCTGCTTTTTTCATGGTCCAGCTCTCACATCAATACATAGTGATTGGGAATGCTGGGAACCACTGGTCTACTGCAATACTGCAACTCTCTGAGGTTTCATGCAGGAGTTTTTCCAGCCACACCTGGAGATGACACAGATTGGATCTGAGACCTTTTGCATGTAAGGCATGAACACCACCATGGAATTATGGGTTTTCCCTCCTCCAAATGAAGCCACACTCAGACTTGAGAGGAGAAATGCGTAAGACTGACTCCTGACCCCCACAGGATTTGTCTCCTAGAACAATCCTATCTTCACTCACCAAGAGCCCTGCTCTGAGGCTGGAATCTTACCTTTAATCCGCTGAATTCATTGGACTTACTATGCATAGGGCTACAATGCCAAGCCTAAATCCCACTGGTAGTCCGAACTAGAGCAGACCTATTGAATCAATTTTTGAAAGGTAAATCAAGAATAAATCCCATTGATTTCAATGGTTGGGACTGCCAATAGGATTCAGAATTCACTCTGTGTTAGACACTGAGCACAATTCAACCTTCTTCATCTAAGATTTGCCACAAAGCACCCACAGATTCTGCAGATTAAAGGCTCTTTGCAAATTGAAGTTTTGCCTGGCCCACAGCATATTCAGATATGCAGTTCCGAAGATGCACCACCCTTCTCTCTCTGCCACTCACTCACCATGGATGGGCACAAAGGACTTTGCGGATGAAGAGTGCAGCACTCTGGGATACATTGGGGTATAGCTTGAAGGCATCATAACGGGCTGCCAGAATCCGGCTCTCAGCCTCTAAGGGATCTGCTTCAAGAAAAGGTGAGCGACCACTGAGCCTGGTGGGCAAAATTGAATGAGGTGTGAGAAAATGACAGACATGAAGGAAATACCATTTGTCTATCAACACAGTTCATCATACTGTGAAGTGCCATAGAGCTACTCTGTGGGAACCACTGTGCCTTAGCAGAGGCTATAAAGAGGGTTTATAAAAGTCAATGAGCACCAGGGAGTTATGATCCTGGAAGTAGACATCTGCCCACTCTTGTCCTCTCAGTGGACTTGGCCAGATGAATCAGGAAAAGATCTGATTGTGCGCATGCAATTCCATCCCTGCCCTGTGCTCCTCTGCTTGCCCATTTCCAGCACGCCCCTACTTCAACCATACTTACATGATGTATGTAAGCACTCCCATGCCCCAGATGTCAGCTGCTGAGCCAATGGGATCCCCCTTCACCATTTCAGGAGCTGCAAAGGAAAGAGAGAGCCATCTCTTTCTTTGAAGAATTGGCAGGCATTGTCAAGGCCCATCATGGCCCCAAAAGGGTTTTTATTTATTATGCTGGAGAAGCCCATTAGTTTCAGCTGGCCAGGTCTCACCAATACTATGATGAAGATGCTATCAAATCTTTAGGGGGCCTAATATGGGAGGTAAACAAGTAGGAAGCATCTCTGTGTTTCAAGCTGTAAATGCAGGCAGGCAGACAAAGAACTATGATCCTGCCTACTGCCTTAATGCAATAAGAAGGACCTAAGGCCATGAGGAGGGATTAGGAAGAGCTTAGGCTGGGTGGCATGGATTGCTCAATCAAGGCAGTGATTCTTGGCTGGGGACATCAAAAACAGAAAGAAAGGAACAGGCACCATAACCCCAAAGATCCTAAAAAAAGTGGGATAAATACTATGAACCAGAGCTTGGAAAAATTACCTTTGGGACTACAATCCCCAAATCAAACAGCCTGCATGACCAGCTGTAGATGTTGAGAAAAGTAATTTTAAAAATAACTTTTCTAATCCCTGGTACAAACCCTTGTAAATGGACCAGATCAGTGATGGTGAACCTTTTAGAGACCAAGTGCCCAATCTCAGTGGCATTCCCACACCAGGTGTCACTGGGGGTGGGGGGGGGACTTCCAGGGGGCAGGACGTCTGGGAGGGGGACTTCCAAGGGTGGGACCTCTGCCTTCTGGGGATGGGACTTCCAGGGGGAAAGTCCCAGGCACACTCTTTCAGCCTCAGGCTAGCTATAGCAACCCCTCCCCCAACTAAACTTGCCAAGAAAACTCCATGATAGTTTCACCTTAGGGTCACCAGGAACCAGCACTTGGAAGGGAGGCAACACAACAACAACAACAACAACAAGCATAATAAAAGCACAGAAGGCACAGCATAATAACAAGAACAAAGAGAGCCAGTGGTTTGCGTGTGCAACTTGGGAGATCAGGGCTCAAATCCCAGCTTGGCTAGGAAACCCACTGGGTGACCTTGGGCAAGTCACACTCTGTCATCCTCAGAGGAAGGCAATGGCAAACCTCCTGTGAAGAAATCTTGCCAAGAAAACCCCATGGATGGCCTCATTACACCTCACAAGACTACAGTTCCCAGAATCCCATAGCAAGTGTAGACCTTCTAGTCAGAAGGAACAAAGCTTCTGCCTGGAAGGGGTGGGACGTCTGCCCAGAAGGCCCATGCACAGCCCCTCCTTGCTGTAGTTCAGTTCTCCTGAGGCAAACCAAGCTGTGACAAGGAGCCGGGCCAAGCGCATGTGCCCTGCCCCCTGCCCCTACTTGCTGTGGCCTCTGTGTACCTTAGAGACAGCTTTGCGTGCCTGAGAGGGCATGTGTGACACAGGTTCGCCAACACAAGACTAGTTGTTCATTTGCCTGTATACTCATTAACTCTTTCAAAGGAATGGTACCCCACTGGTCATGGTCAGAAGGGATTATGGGCCTTTCCAAGCTTTGTGAACTGTGGCATAAGAATAAAATTGAAGGTGGGGGAAAGTCTTCAGGTGTTTAGCAGAAGAACAAAGCAAAGTCCTGAACCCATCTCCCAGATGGAGCCCTGCAGAGGGGGTCTAGGGTCTTTTCTGTTGTGGCACCACAGTTATGGAATGCTCCTCCTTCAGAGGCTGGATGGGTGCCAATGCTGGTGTCATTCCATTGCCAAGTCAAACATGGCTTTTATTAAAGCCTTTGGGCCTAGCAGATTTTTTAAATATATTTTATTAAATTTTAGAAATTGTATATAAAAAAAATTCATACATACATCATTCATATATCCAAGACAACATACAAATAAAAACATCATACAACACCAAACATTAAACAAAACAAAACAAAAACAAAAACTACACATATCTAACATATATATCTAACATTCTTCATTTGCTACTTCCTATCTGCAAGTCTGAATTTTGTTTCTATCTAATTTATTTTTAGATTATCTGTTACTAGAATATTCTAAGAAAAAGCATTCTGCCCTTCTTATTCTTGCAAATAGTTTCCTTGGAGACCCAAAATGAATTATAAAAAGGCCAACATAGCTTCGCTTTAATTGAACTATATATCATTGAAATTCTTTACCTTAAAATATTTTTTATTTTTTTATTTACTTATATAATAGAGCAATCTATTGGGGGGGGGAAGTTGGTAAAATATTATTTTATATGTTGTCAACTGTGAGAATAGTTTATGCCAAGAAATGGAAGACAAAAGAGATACCTACAATGGAAAATTGGACATTTAAGCTGCTTGATATATTGGAAATGGACAAGCTAACAAGAGGAATTAGAAATGAACCCTCAAACTTGTATAAAGAAGACTGGTAGAAGATAATAGAATACTTCCAAAAGAACTGGGGGAAAATTAGTACTCTAGGGATAGAATTAGATTAATTTAATTTAATGGAATTAAGGGAGTTAATGGCTGGATAATTATATATATTTTAAGGGGCCTAGCTGATTTTATCCAGTTGATTTACCAGCTATGGTTGGTATTATTTTAAAGGGCTTTGTTTTTTAATTTTTCTGGTTTTAAGTGATAAATAGTTTAATATATTTTTAGTCTTTCAAAATTATTGTTACTGTTATCTCATTTCATTTTACACTGCCCTAAGAGCCTCAGATACAGGGCAGGATATAAATATTTAAATAAAGTAATAAAGTAAGCCATGTACCTATCTTGGCTCATGAGAGGGAGTGATGGGGAGAGTACTTTCCCTCTCCATCCCTGCTCAGTCTGTTTGTTGGCCTCTAGTATGCACCTCAAACCCATTTGTTGCATACATGGAGCAGCCCTATGTAAATAGGTTCATGTCATATCTGTTTCACATTTGTCTGGCACACAGTACCCCCACCCTTTCCCTATCCAATCCACTGGCTTGTCAGCTCCATACACATACTCACCCATGTACTCCAGTGTACCAACACGGCGCCCAAGCTGTCGCAACACCAATGGATTATAAGTCTGGGCACTGCCAAAGTCAATTATTTTTATGGAATTTGTGGAGGAGACAATGATGTTATCAGGCTTCAGGTCAAGGTGGATAATGCGCTGTCCATGTAAATACTCCAGACCCTGTAAGATCTGTATTACATATCCCACCACATCATCCTCTGAGTATCGGAACCTGTAGGCACAGACATGCAGGTAAGAAGATGGAGAGGACCCTAAGAAGCCCTCCTTGAGCCTGGTCTGATACCCCTAAACCGTAATGAAGTATCACCAGCTCTAGAGAAGCACCCTGGAGACATTATTTGGGCACACAATGAAGTAATATAGTTGTAATTATAAACTTCATATGGTTTCTTTTCTATGTATATTTGCTGAATGGATCTTTTCCTCAAGGTGCTCTATGTTCTGCTCCATGCATTAGCTTTAGCTATGCTCCAGTTCTAACATGTGAAGAATGCATAAAAAGGTACCTAATGTAAGGTGCAAGTTGAGGAATTCAGGAGGAAAAGAAAAATTTTAAACCTGAAACAACATATATTATGAGCAAACTTCACAGAAGTGCTCCAGCTTCAGCAACATTACCCTCGGCCTGTTTTTGAGCTGGAATCTGAATATTCAAACAGCCAAGCTACCAAGAGCTGCCTTATATTCTAGGAATACAAGGCCCTGGAAGACCAGTAAATTCAGAGCTTGAAAAAGTTCCTTTTTTGTATTATATTCCTCAGAATATCACAACCAGCATGGCCACTGACAACTCACAGAGTTGTTGCCCCAAAATAATATTTTTGAGTACTAGTATAAATGGCAGCATTTATAGTCTTACACCAACAGAGGTTGGTCTAATATAAGCTAAAGCTTTTTCTGAATTTTGTCTTTCCTCTTTATTATGTCATTAAATATGCCCTTCCTCACATTACCATTCCAATCATTCATGGCAGATGTGCCAATTTAAGTTTCTATAGAGAGATGTAATTGTAAAGAGTTGTAATTATACATGTACGGGCAATAGTGAGGGACAAAATTCGCAGCAAAGGTCAAAGGCCTGCTCTTGAATATATTACAATTTGGTGTGGTTCCTTTTGGAGCAATGCTATGGTCTTCCTTTTGGAACCACAATACTTGGGTCAAATGAGGGTGACAGGACCAAAAGTGGAGGTAATGCAACTGATTTACTTTACTTTTCCTCCACTGTGCACTTTTGTCACTCAGTGGTACATTTAAAGTGCTAAAGCACCGTCTTCAATCCCAGGAAGGGGAGGGGGAGCTGAACGCCAGGTGCTCCGACCCCTTCCTGAGGACGTTGCACATGATGTCCTTCCAGCTTAGCGTCCAGACACGCTGAGCCAGAAGAGACGCCGAAGAAGCACACGTCACCTTTTGCGGCTCCCTTTCTGCATCTTGTGGAAGGAGCGCTTTTTTAGTGCTCCTTCCAGGGGCAGAAGAAGAGTGGATTGGGACCGAGGTGTGGGGCAGCCTCGGCCCCAATCCGCGGCTTCTCGGGGCAGCCCATGGCCACCCGTCTGCAGAGGCCCTCAATCAGAGAAAGTCTTAACATTTAAATTAATCTACACTGACTAGCACCAGTTATCAATTCCATCACAGATTCTCAAGTGATCTAAAGCTAGTTCAGACCCACAAACACCTGTCGCAACTTTGGAAAGATTTTTTTGAGTATGGGGACAGATTGCAATACCAACCATATGCTAAACTTTTGGGTGTCTTTTCTAATCTCGAGGCCAAAGCAATACTAGCATGCTTTCCTTCAAAGCTCTTTTTTCTTGGCCTTGCTCAGACTTTTATCTCCCAAAGTGTCATTGCCTCATCCTTGCCTGTCTCAGACACAGAAGCCCAATGCATCTGGGTTCCACCCCTTCCCTTGTCCACCAAGCAAACCTGTCCACCAAGTGGTAGAGGATCTCCTTCCCAGTGCAGTTTTCAGCAATCAGCACCAGATACCGAGGTGTAATGTAGGCCTCATGCAATGCCATGATGCGCTCATGGTGCAGGCTCTTTAGGATCTCATATTCCTGCAAGACACTCTGTTTGCCTTCTGCCTCATACGGCACAATCTTGGCCATAAAGCGTTTGCCTGTGGCATTCTCCTTACATTCCCGGACCACTCCAAATCGGCCCCTGCAGACACACACATGGAGCATGTTCAGTGCATGTTTAGATACTTCCTAGGCCTGCCCAAGAAAATCTAAGGCATCAAGCTCCACCAAAATATAAGAAAATGCAACTGGTAGAGTCACCAACAATATAGAACTGAGTGGATCCAGGCTGTCCATGAAGCTTGCCTTATCACTGTCTGGGCATGCATCAGCTTCAGATATTATGACTGGAAAGGGGGACAGAACACTCCTTTGTGGCATCCTATTTTACTGCTGGAAACATATGCAATGCCCACATTTAGAAAGAACTCATGCACCACAATTTAGAAGGGAGACACTCGTTGGGCTTAGGACATTTCAAAGAAGCAGTTCCTGGATCATTTGCATTTCCTGTTCCTCCCACGACACTGTTTTTCAGTTCTGAGATCTTGACACAGCTGAAAGATTCTAGGTATGGACCCTGAAGTAATGAAACACCACTGAGAACTAGATGTGGCCCCTGCCCCAAGACTGTGCTCTATCCATCCCTGATGTAACGCAAAGGTTTAACCTCCTGCAGCTTCACTGGAGGAAATGAATGTTACACTATACTTGCAGATGTCATGCAATAAACATAAATGTGTGAATGGAGTAGGCTGGGATTGCTGTGGTCACAATACATAGACCTTTATTACATCCAGGATCTATGAAGGCCTAATAATAATAATAATAATAATAATAATAATAATAATAATAATAATTTAAATTTATATCCCGCCCCTCTGCAGAGCAATCGGGGCGGCTTACAACATTAAAATTTCCATACATATATATTAATACAATTTAAATAGAACATAAAAATCCCAATTCCCACCCGTCCTTTAAGAAGTAAGGGTTCTTATTCCAGGCCCGATGGTGCTGGGCCTAGTGTCTCTCCCCCAGATGACATCGGATGGAATGGAGGGAGGGCTCTTATTATTATTTCATGTCCAACAGTACCTAATCCTGACCAAAGCATCCACTACTCTATGGTGGTTTACATATTGTCTAAGAGTGGTTTACATGCTGTTCTATCCATGGCATCTGCAGCCAAAAAGCTGTCCATCAGCAGGGCTGGGAAATATACAGATAACACTGGGCTGGACTGCCCAATGTGCTTGGCTCAGGATAAGGCAACTTCCCATGTTCAACAAACAGAAGTCTTACCTTGCTCTCTCATCTAAGAAGGTGTAGGGTTTTTGAGGGACACCTTGGTGCAAGGAGGAGTCGTCCTTTGCAGCCGAGGAGAGTCTGCCCTGGGCAGTACTACCAGTGTCCCTGCCAGGGGTAGCGCTCCGGCTCAGGAAGCGTGTATGAGAAGGCACCTCTTCTGTGCTTGGGGTAGGTGGAGGTCTGGTTCCACCTTCGGGGGTGGTGGGCACTCTTGGTGGGATGGAGACAAAAGAAGTGACCACATATGGGACAGCTTTTGGGGAGACAGTTGCTGGTGAGTCTGCCATTGGGGTTGGTGATGCAGGAGAGATAGGTGAGAACTTGGAAGAGCCAGCAGAACTTGCTGGAACAGGTGAGACCGTGGTGGAGGAGGATGACCCACTGTGGGTACTCAGGGAAGATGCTGTCCTGGAAGGCTTTGATGCTGGCTCAGGAGAGGCTGATAGTGCAACAGCTGGACCCTCAGATGAAAGAGTATCCTTGTTGGACGGAAGCAGGGCTGCAATTGGGAGCTTTGCTTTCTCTACAACCACAGACTTCTCTTCGCTGTCCTGAGCAACTGGTGGGGTAGCAGACACCTGCATTCCCATTGGTAACCCTGACCTCTTCTGCTTCCTGAGAGAGGTGGATGGCAGAGGATCCGTACTTTTCAGCCCTGGCTGGGAGGACTGGTTCAAAATGGTCTGCGAAGATTTGGTGGAAGCGGCTTTCTCTGGGGCAGTCATACTCTTTTTGGCAGTGACAGACGAGTGGGCAGCTTTGGGTTCTGAATGTGAAGAAAAGAGTATGAATTAGCCACAAAGGCAGAGAAAGGGGTGGGTAGAGGGGAGCACCCATGGATTTGCTTCACTACCTAAAACCCTAAGAAATCTGTAGAGGGTCCTCTAAGTATAACACTGGTAATCCAAATTATGGCAGGGCCAGATGAAGAAATTAATAGGCTCCCTGGCCCCAAACAGCAACAGATTTTGGAACATGTGTCCTGACCACTATACAGTAAGCACATTCCTACAGATAACAGGCCCATGTGCTGTCCTACACTGAAACGAGGTTGAGAACAAAGAAACAACTATAGCTTGATGAGCTGGCAGGGTCAGTCCAAGGCATTTTAAAGCCCGAGGCCAAAGACAATATGACAGTCCCTTCTCCATTCCACACAGAGAATCTTAGTAGACTGCAATTTAAATAATGGCTATGGAATAATATCAGTCTCCATCACATCCTAGGGTATAAGAGTTTGTATCATGCGTTGCACACACATAGTGTTATCTTCCAACAGAGGGGAATGGTCATGAAGCCCAGGAGCAATAGAGTAGGGCTTGCTGTTATTGACACACACACCACAAGCTATTGCTTGAGGAGATTGCTTCACTCTGCTCAGTGGTAAGGCCCGTAACCTTGTAAGGTGCCACTATACAATTTCCACTAGTGGTCACTCACGCAGTCATTCCTCTCAACTACCACCAGAGGGCTTAATGAGGAACTATTTTGTCCTATACTATAGCGAAACAGAAGAACTCTTGTGAACAGAAAGTAAAAGGAGAATAGAAAGATCAGTACAGAAGAGCAACAAGCCAATCCAGAAAGATAACAGACTCAGTGTAACCTGAATACAATCTGATCCTGAAAAGATCTATTTCTATCCATTTGGACAACTGAACCATCCATCATCATCATCTTTATTCCCTCCTTCCTCCAAGCTTATTTGAAATTGAAATTGAAATTTATTATGGCACATAGCCAGCATAGTAAAAATAAATAAATAAATTGATTTACAGAAATTACCAAAATTACAAAAATATATTACAGGACAACTGAACAAATATAAAATACACAATTTAAAATAAGAATGCTATCCATTCGTGGTTTAGGACATTAGTTTGTACAACTAAGAGCTACCACAAAGACCTTTGTTAACTTTACTCAATGGAGATAAAAAGCTGCTTCACGGTCACCATATAATCTGTTTGGACACTTCCGCTCATGATTGTAGAGAGTTTTTAGGGATATTGGAGACTAGTCATATGCCCATTTTGTAGTGTCAACATATCTTAACTCTTCTGCATCTACCTGTTTAATCTAGATAATCTATATAATACTCAAAATAGAGGGTAGTCAGCCAAATGTAATATGCCAGCACTTTTTTCCTTCCCTCCTTCCTCCAAGCTTATTTTATTTTTGTGTGCGTCAGTGCTACTCAAGCTGGTATTCTGTGGACTAGTGCTGGTTCCTGAGCCACTGGCTGCCTATCCATGATGAGATTTCGGAAAAGAAAGAAACAACTGCAGCCAATATGTCCTTGAGCATACTAGAGCAGCGGGTAGCAGAGAAAAGAGCCAGTCCCCTACAGCATATAGCTTAAGATGCACTGTTTTAGACTGTAACCTAAAGACAGAGACTGCCTTATTAATGAGTAATGGCTCTGGGTGCTTGGGAGTTAAGCTGAAGAGCAGGGTAAAAATGCTTCAAATAGACAAAAAAGGAAGGAAGGAAGGAAGTTTGCCTTCTTCTTACCTGCACTCTCAATTAACACCTTCCCTGAGGGATTACTGTAGGGACCTTGTCCAGCCTTGTTGGCACAGGCAACACGGAACTTGACGGTGCTCCCCACTGGTAGATCTGTTGTGTTGAAGTAACAGTCAGCAATGCCAGAGCTGACTACTTTCCACTCATGTTCTCCTGGGGGGAGGAACACATGGATATCAGCAGCTGGAGTGGCTCTTCTGGAGACAGAGCGACCTGGTGCTATGTGGGGCATGCATAATATTATAGATTAAAATAGTTCTCTCTTGTCTTTCAGCCTCTCATAGATTCCCTAAGGTGACTCTTAACAACTGAACCAATATGCGTTCTGTAAAACAATCAAGACTAAATGAACAAACAAAAAAGAAACAAGCTAAAATTCAGAAGCTATAGCTTAAAATTACATAAGGTGGGTGGGTGGGTGGGTGGGTGGGGGAAACTAAAGCAAACCGAAGGCGCAGTTATATAAGTAACAAGAAACACACTGAAAACACCAATAAAGACAGGAGCAGTTGGGCCTCCTGAGGCAGGGAATTCAACTCCAGGTGGAAGAAGGCAATTCTTAGAGTAATTTGATATCCTGCAGCCAAGCCATTTAGGGCTCTAATATGCAGCAATTGGCTCAGAAATGACTCACACTACTGGACAATACTGGAATTATATGTTTGCAAATGCAGGTCCAGCACTCATCCCCAGCTGCCACATCTTCATCTTCTGAACACTTTTCACATCATTCCACACAGTTGAGGACTTCTTGATATGACTGGGCTGTTGATATTGTATAGAACACAGTGGGGTGTGGAAGGGGGGCTAGGAAGAGATCCTTTCCTGTCTTGATACACTATCAGCTCCTCAGGAACAGGTAACTAATCAAAGGCATCATGACCAGGCAGGTGACAAGTAGTGCACTGTAGACTCAAAAGAAGGAAACTAAATTCTACTTGTAAGGTCATGGGGAGAGAGCCAGTGTGATACAGTGGTTTGAACATTGGACTATGACTCAAATCTCCAGGGTTCAAATATCCACTCAGCCATAAGAACCCACTGGGTGACCTTGGGCAAGTCACTCTCTCTCAGCCTTAGAGAGGACAAGAGCAAACCCCCTCTGAACAAATCTTGCCAAGAAAGCTGCATGTTAATTTTGCCTTAGGATCGCTGTATGCCAGAAGTGACTTGAAGGCACAGACAACAACAAGATCATGGAGGGTGGATATGATGCTGCAGATGTCCACAAAAAGCTGGGGAGTACATGTGACACCACTAAGGCCTCTCCAAAGGAAATAACAGAAAATTGACAATGTTGGCAACATCCAACATCTACATACCATCCATCTTGCATTCTAAGGTATATGTACAAGGCGCCTGGCTATCTGCTGGCCTCCAGAGGACCAGAACAGTGTTCCTGTACTTCTGGGGGATTTCTGGGGTGCCTGGTCTCCCAGGAAGTCCTGTTCCGAGTAGGCATAAAAAAAGAAATTAATTACTTAGCACACAAAATATGTGGCAGAGACAAGGCCACACATGTTTGTCTGGGGAAGGAGAGGGTTGGAGGAGACATTCTTTGTTTTCTTACGTGCCACAGCAATGGTGCAGGAACTGGCAGCAGTGCCCAGGGCATTAGTGGCACTGCATTCATACAAGCCTGCATCCTTCTTGGAAACCTTGGAGATGGTAAGTAGCTGGCGGCCATCCTTGCATGCCACAATGTTGAGAACTCCTTCTGATACCAGGGCTTGCTTATCTGTGAAGGACAGGAATACTAATCCACACCAGCATACATCAATATTGCATATTGCTTTTCATCATTCCCCTTTAGCTCTACTGCTTCTCTGCCACAGGCTGGTACCAATATTTCTCAACATGTAACAAGGATTCCCTTCCAGTCGAAACTGAGGGGTCCAAATTCCAATGGAGTTCCATTGCATTTCAGGGTTCCAGATGAAGGCTGCAATTTTAAGTGGCAACTAGAATCAAGGATAGAGGATTTGTACCACACAAGTACAGTGGTACCACAGTTCCATATACAGTTGACACTCTTATCCATGGATTTCTTATCCACTGATTCAACCATCCACAGCTTGAAAATACTAAACAATATATAAAAATTCCCAAAACCAAACCTTGATTTTGCCATTTTATACATGGGACACAATTTTATTACATCATTGTATTTAATGGGACTTGAGCATCCATGGATTTTAATATCCACAGAGGGTCCTGGAACCAAACCCAGCTGATACCAAGTGCCCACTATATCTATATTTTGTAAACGAAAGTTTTCAGCTCACTGCTGAAACTTCAGGTTTGAATGACTCCCATTTTTTTTTAACTTTTAAAACTGAAAAGGTCTTTGGTGACATCTGATTATGGCAATTTGGCCATATAACAACTGGACCAATGCGTGATTGCTAAGTGGATGGAACAGAAAGTTAAACCTTATATTCTGTGGGATAAGTCAAGCAGGATATAGGACACTCCTTCCTGATCTTGGAAGATGGCTTTTTTCTTGGAACCCAGATACAGCACACATGTTCTTATGATGCAAAACTTACCTTTCATCCACAGAATATGAGGGGCAGGGCTGGCTGCAGGAAGGCAGCACAGTTGCACTGCCTCTCCCTCCAGCAATACCTGGTCCTTCAATTTTATGTGGAAAACTGGAGGGAAGTCTGGGCAGGAAGAAAAGGATAGGAGGAATAAATTGGAGGATGCTGTGGCTGGTACAAAAGAACAGGTCAGGAATGTCATTCCTTTGACAAATTCATGTCCTATATTATAGAGCCATTTGTTTTGGATTTCAGATCTCCAAAGCTACAACCAATGTGGCCAACAGTTAGGGATCATAGGAGATGAAATCCAAAACAGCTGGAGGACCAAAGGTTGGGAACCATTGCTTTATAGGATACATCTCACTGATCAGAGAAAGTGGGAATTCCAGAGGGGGTAAGTCTTTAGGGAGGGGTTGATGGGGAGCCTACACAGGGCTGGATTCCAGTCCTCCATGGGCCAGTTTAGGTGTATGGGCCCAGGTTTCCCTCCTCCAGTCCTATACAGCTGTATGAGGAAAAGTGAAAAAGGATTGAGAGGGCACCTCAAACTCAGTCATTTACTATTATGTTTTCTTGGCCCAATCAAATCAGCAGAAGAGTTGGAACTTCCTAGCACAGCTGACTGGGGGAGGGAAACTCAGTTTCGCCAAGACCACCCCACTAGGCTGAACTCGTCTCATAGCAGTGTGAGAAGGCATACCTGACTCACTGAGGACATAGGGCTGACTCACAATGACAACGCCTTCCCCTCTCAGGCTGGCAGGAATGTTGGGCTGTGATGCAACCTTGTCTTTCTTGGCTCGGGACAAACTCCAGCGCTCCCAACGAGAACTGCGTCGGTGAACATCACCAGAAACTGTGGAAACAACAGATATGGGTGGGCATTGCCCAAGCCAACTGAATTCTTGAAAATTGGGGGAGGGGGTTGCTTGGCATACTGCTGGTTTCTCCCTCATGCATGCACTCTTTTCACTCTTGCCACAAATGCCCTCCTATCACAGCCATATTATCATCCTTGGTATACTTAATTCATTCTCCCTTTTTGTTCTCTTCTTCAGTCCTAACTTCCACCAGTATTTCTCTAGAACCTGTGGAAGGTCCCACAAGTGGGACTGCAATTTTAAACACAATGCCCTTTCTTACATTAGGACATAGAACTTATAAAGGAAATGATATGTTTGAATAGCCTCCTAGCTTAGAAAAATCAACTGTTTGCCAAAATGGCTGTGGGGAGAGAGAGTGGCTTCCATGGAAGGAGGCATGAACATCTGACTTCTGTCCTCCTCTCATTTAAGACTGAAACCACACTACAGAGCATAAGCTATTGTCTTCACATACTTTTAAGGGAATATACTCTCTCTCTCTCTCTCTCTCTCTCTCTCTCTCTCTCACACACACACACACACACACACACATGTACACATAAAGAGCCTGTTGCCAAAAACACATAAGCCCTCATCTGTATTACCTCCTCTTTAAAAAACCACTCATGTTATCAGCCTCCCACACAACCTTCCCAATGTTGTCTGTGGATCTTGGCTCACCGTTGCCTGTGGATGTCTCAGACTGGAAGGACTCTGTGGAGGGGACATTAGCAGACTGGGCTGCCAGCTGGTTCTGTGGGATGCCCACCTGGCGCAGGTTTTCACCCTCAGATGTTGCACGGCGCAGCTGAGAAAGGAAAGGAGCTCTCTTCTCAGGTTGTTTGATGCGGTCACTAGCAGTGGCTGCATGGTCTTCATCAGCACGTTGCTGAGATTGGCTGCGTAGGTGGGTGGAGAGGCGCCCCATGGTGGTGCCAATCTTCCTGCGTACAGCCATGACCGGTGACTCACTGGAGCCAGACTCTGACTGTTGGCTGCCTGAGTCCTTCTTGTCCTTGGAAGCCAGGGCCCAGGACAGTCGTCGGCCTTGGGCAGCTCCTCCTGATTCCTCTTCCTTGGTCTTTCTCCTCTCAGTGGGAGGTGTACGGCGGAGTCGCATTGACATCCTGCGGATGAAACCACCTTCCTTCTCCACCTCATGCAGGTTTTGTACTGAATGTGCACGACGAGAGACCCCAGCCTTGGATAGTTCTAGTGGAGCACCTGCTGGACTTGGCCGATATATAGCATCCTCCTGCACCAGAGGCCCAGCCAGGTGCCTCTCCTCAGACCTGGAGAGCAGCTTGCGCCCCCTGCTAAGAGAGCCTTCCCTCCCTCTTTTGAACTTGGCCTCAAACACCTCTTCAGAGTCAATGTCCTGGATATGCTCAGTACTGGAAGACTGACCTAGGGTGGAGGGTTCTTTACCAGGTGTCTGTGCTGCCATCTTGGCATAACCTGAAGTTTGTGATTGCATTTCTGATGCGGAGATCTGAGGCACACTTTCTGAGGCAGTGATGGAAGGCTTTGCTGCATCTCTCTGAGGGAATTGGGCTGACTCACCAGCCAGGGACTGCATAACCTCAGCGTAGGCAGAACGCTTAGGTGCTGAGCTACCAGGGGTAGGTGAAATTGGTATGGGTTGTGTTGACCCCCTTGGGGGGCCTATGGCTTTTGCAGCTGATGGAGTGTCAGGTTTAGCTAATCTGGCCAACAGCTTTTCCTCAGATCCCTTTGGGTCTGATTTCCTTATGCTAGGTCTGGTGATGGGCTTTGCTCCTGCCTCCAGATCAGGGGTGGGTGGCTTGGAGGGGACCTCCTGTGGGGTGTGAGGTGTTTGAGGCCTTGACTCATTCAAAGCTGAGAGGGAAGGTGTCTCCCTTAGTTTCTGGGCTTCAGCTTGTGCCAGGGGGATTTCTAATGGTTCTCCTGAGCGGCGATGCAAGATGACAGGCTCCCCATCACCCTGGCTGAAGGAGCTACTCTTCTGAAGAAGGCGCCCCTCAGGGGGCAAGTGCTGAGGAGCTGTCTCACTGGAGGCTGCTCGCACCATCTTGTGTCCTGGGGACAGCTGTTTCTCCAACCTGGGAGGCCTCAAAACCTTCTTCTCAAGGCCAAGCGTCTCCAGTAAGGGTCCCCGCAGGCCACTCAATTTGCCATCCACGGGGCTGCCCCGAAGCAAACGCTGGCGCATAAGTTCCAGGCGCTGGGTGTATTCTTCCTCAGGCAACCCTCCCTTCCGGCGGTACAGAGTACCTGGGCTGGGGCTACGGTGGGGCAACTCCATGGAGGCTGCCTTGGTCAGGCTTTTACGGGAGGGAGGCTCAGTCTCATCTGAGGGAAGGTTCAGCAAGAGGGCACTGTCTGCAGAACTCCCACGACGCAACTCCCCCTTGCGCGAGGCCCTCTCAGAAGCATCTGGGGAGTCCAGGCTAGAACCTTTCTTCAGGGCCCTCCTTTTCTCTGGCCTTTTCTGGGCCTCACAACGAGCCTCCTCATCAGAAGAGCCAGGCTCCTCAACTTCTGTGGAGCGCTTCCGTGGCAACATGCCCTTTGGCCTCCTGCCAGCAAGCTCCCCTTCTTCTTTCTTCTTGAGATCCACTGTGGTCCTTTGCCCTTCTTCCTGCCACTCCATGGACATGGTCTCCTCATCCATTGGTGCTCCATCTGGGCCCACAGGCTCATCATCAGTTGGTATCTCAGTGAGGGACATGCGGGAACCAGAAAATTCAGGCTGATGGGGCATGGGTATGTAGGGCAACTCTTCTGGGTCATCAGAATCTGAAGAGGAGGATAGCACTGATGTTTCCTTGAGGAGACGTGGCACAGCTATAGACACGTGGTTGGATGTGTCCTCTAGAAGCTCAGGAATTGGGCGTGGCACCATGTTGCACTTGTAGCTAATCTGGGAGCGCTGCAAAGAAAAAGTGTATGGCAAAAGAGATTAAGAAAGTGCTCCCATCCCACCCACACCTTTTATTATAGCATATTTATGTTTACCTACCCAGTGACCCTGCCTTGCTCCATGAAAGAGCCCAGCCACTAGAGCAACAAGCTTTCAGGCACCAACTGACAGGAGCAAGGGCAGATCTACACTAGCCAGAACACTCTGGGACACTCCCAAGGTATTCTGTTCCTGAAGCTGCCCTGAATTCCCCCCATTACCTGGACACCTTGGAACAATGTCAGGTGGTTGTCTACACATGTATCCTACTGTGCAGCCACTGGCAGTGCAAGTCACTCCCTCTGAAGTAAAAAATGAGGTGCCCAGCATTGATCACATGACTGGGTGCCTCCTTGTGATTTCAGAGGGAGTGACCTGCACAGTAATGGTGGTGCTGGGCAGCACAGTGGGACACTCTGTAAATAGGCACCTGATGTCACGCCAGAGTGCTCTAGTTTGTCTGGGAAGATACAAAGTAAAAGGTAGGGTTTTTTACATTCATTTTAATGCAAGGTTGGCCCAGATTCACTGTGGAACTGGCCTTCCTATATGAAGGCAATCCGCAGATGAATTGAACATTTGGTCCTGCGTCATTGGACAGCGTGATGCAAGGGTGGGGGAAAACTGATGCAAATGGCCCATGTAGACGTGCCCCAAACTGCACACTCCTATAACAACAGCATTCCTGTATCCAAGTTAGCTCTGGAAAAAGTGGTGATTCCCTTTCGCATGGAGAGAAAGACATCCTTGCTCTCTGGCAGGTTTTTTGTTTTTTGTTTTTTGTTTTTTTTTTACTATATTAATATTTTGTTTAAACAAAACAGCCAGAAGGATTATTTCAAATGTTCTTTGACAGTCTGTGACAAAGTTGCCCTTTATGTTTTTCTTGATCTGGTTTGGTTAGGGAGGTTATTGGTTAACTAGTGAAGAAATACCTGAAAAGATTACAGTGGGTCCTTGGTATCTGCTGGGGTTTGGTTCCAGGACCCCCCATGGATACCTAAATCCATGGATGCTCAAGTCCCATTAAATACAGTGGCATAGTAAAATGGTGTCCCTTATATAAAGTGGCAAAATCAAGGTTTGTTTTTGGAACTTATATAATTTTAAAATATTTTCAAGCTACAGATGATTGCATCCATGGATAGAGAATCCATCAATATGGAGAGCCAACTTTGCCTTTCTCCCTCCCTCTTCCACTTAGCTAATATTGAATGATATGTTCTCAGTGTGTGCACGTGGAAAGAGCAATGGACTGCTAAGACAAGCACAGAAGAAGATACTAGGGAGAATCAGAAACAGAGAGCTAGATTTCACAGGATCACAGAACTGAAGCTTCGGAAAGGAGTCCACTGGCTATCTTGTCCAACTCTCTGTCAGTATAGCTATCCATAGCTAGAGCATTCCTGAGACATGGACACCTAGTTTCTGTTTATAAACATCTGAAAAAGGGAAGTTCACAAATTTTGGGGGATCTACAATTGTTTCTAGGGTGCCTCCCTCCACATACACTCAACTAGTATATTTGCAAATTATGAACACAAATATCTAAATGTCAAAAAGTGTCTAGTAACATCCTTCCACACAAAACCAAACCAAAGTAAACATAAAATCCTTGGGATTTCACACTGCCCAGAAAAGTACAGTGGGTCCTTGGTATCTGCTGGTCTTGGAAATGTGATCAAGGTTTATTTATGGATGAACAATTTTCACCCACAATGATCCAATGGGCACCACTGTCTGGTCTATACCTTGCTCCTTGGCTATAAATGCTGGCAAACAGTAAATTCCACTCCTTGACACTTGCACTAATTTGAATGAACAGAGAGAGGGTAGTGTTGTTGCACACAAAAATGTGCAATAGTATATTTGCCACCTTGTCCTATCAGAGACATTGCTTTCAAGCCTTAAAGACTGCTTATTCCTGTGTGTGGACTGTAATGCACAATTTTCAGCCATAAGTACCATGTAAGCATATGTGTGCTAGTGAGCAAGAAATGACCAAGCCTCTGACTTGAGTTTACAGAAATAGTCTTAAGCCAATAATTCTCAAATTGTGTGGTGGAACCTCCCCCCGGGGGGGGGGGGACGGGACACAAGAGTCAAACAAGGAAGCCATGTAAGTTGGAGGCCCTGATCCATCTTCCTCCTCTGCTTCTCAAACTTTTCCTGTCCTGGGGAGGAAGAGAAAGGCAATGAGGGTGCATGAGTCTCTGCCTGAGGGAGAAAGAAGAGGAGGAGAGCTATTTCCTTGTAAGATGTTAAAATATAAATATAATTGTGTGAACAAAAATATGCACACAAAACAAACAAAATAGGTTTATTCATATAGTACATCAAGCAGGGGTGGGTGGGTGAACAGTCTGGATGTAGATGTAAAGGGGGTCACAAGGGTACAAAGTTTGAGAATCACAGATCTAAGCTCACTTTAACACCCACTTTTCTTTTATGTGCCTTTTAAGAAATCCACAAGCTCAAACCAAGCAATCAGTGAATTGCCATCAAATCAACAGACACAAAGGAGAGTCCCTTGTCTTATCAATAAGAACGATGAAATGTACCTGCCACTTCCTACGAGATATGAAGAGCTTGAGATGATCTGTACTGATGCTTTTGCCTTTGGCCAGGGTCTGAAAGAGATGACAAATGGAGGCAGGGTCAGCCAGGTGGAAAGAGTTGCTTTTCGCCCTTGAATATGTGGCAGAAGCCCAAGCCTGAAGGAACCTTTGCCACTTTCAGCTACCCCAATCTTTCTAGAGCAGTGGTGGAAATGGTGTAGCCCTCCATATACTATTCAACCATTATGCCCAGCATTCCTCACCATTTACTATGTGGGCTAGGGCTGTTGTGAGGTGCAATTGAAAACTATCTGGAGAACTATACAATTTCCACTTCTGGCCTAGACAGGACTCCCCAACCCCAGTACTCAAAAGCCAGCAAGAACTCTACTGCACTTTCTAAGAAGGCTTAAGCAACTGGATTCACCTTGAACCAGGGATGCTCCAGGATCTGCTCTGCTTTGGGCCTCCTATTAAAAGAAAGAGAGACAAGAGTCAATGTGCAGAAGTGACATTTATGAATTTGGAAGAAAGCTCTAGTTATATTCATTACTTCATGCATCAAATATTAAGAAAAAATTATACTCTTCCACTTTCTGCTCGCTCCAGGTCATTTCTTTCTTTCTTCTGCTGAAAGCAGAATGATGTAGTCTGGTTGTTTTCCTCTTAACCTACACTGCTTTAGAGCATTTGAATGACAATTCTCAGAATCCTCCAACCAGCATGCAATGTTCATGTTAGCTAGGGGATTCTGGGAGGTATAGTCCAAAATGAGAAGAAATGTATCCAAGTTCTGCTCCATGCCTAGTCTCTTTCTCCAGGATTAAAAGACCCTGGGAGCAGTATTCAGGCTTTTAAAAACAGTTTACATTCTCCACTTTCAGAAGACAACCTACTCTTGCTCAACCACCTTGGGTGTTGTTGTTTTTAAAGAGAAAGGGTAAAATATATGGAAATAAATAAACAGATAAGTGATATATCATTTCCTGTTTGTTATTGGAAAAGTCAGGGTAAGGATATATGGCAGGGGTGGGCAAATGTTGCAGGTTAGAGGCTGTATTACACCCCTCCCCAGCAACCTTGGAGGATTGCACCTCCTACCACCACCCCTGGAAAATGTATTTTTGCCTTCAATGCCTCCTAGAAGGGAGTCAATTTTGCCATGTCATGGGTCCATCTTGTCCAAATTAGGTCCAGTAGAAAGCTTTTTTCCATCAGGAAATCACCTGGAAGTCAACTTCTAGGTCACTTCCAAGAAAGGAAATAAGGCTTCTCTTGGAACTAAATTAGTGGTGGTGGGGAGAATTTGTTGTTGTTGTTGTTGTTAACTGCCTTTGTGTCAATCTCGACCCATGGTGACCGTATGGATGAGACATCTCCACCATCATCACCACCACCACCACCACCCCATCCTCTACTGCTCTGCCCAGCTCCTGCAAACTCATATTCATGGTCTCTTTAATAAAGTCCATCTATCTAGCATGTGGCCTTCCTCTCTTTCTACTTCCCTCCACCTTTCCTAAAATTATTGTCTTTTTGAGGGATTCATGCCTTCTCATGATGTGTCCAAAGTATGACCGTCCAAATCTTGTCATCTTGGCTTCTAGGGATATCTCTGGCTTGATCTGCTCTAGGACCCATTTGTTTGTCCTTTTGGCTGTCCATCGGATCCTCAGCACTCTTCTCCAGGCCCACATTATCTCAAATGGGTTGATTTTCCTCCTATCATCTTTCTTAACTGTCCAGTTCTCACATCCATACAAGGTAATAGGGAATACAATGGCTTGTATGATTCTGACTTTTGTGCTGAATTGTATGTCTTTGCATTTTAGGATCTTTTCTAGTTCTTTCATAGCCATCCTCCCCATTCTTAATCATCTTCTGATTTCCTGCTACAGTTCCCATTTCTATCAATGTTTGATCACAGATATGAGAACTCTTTTACTATTTCTATTTCCTCATTGTCTAGTTTGAATGTGTGTAAGTTCTCTGAGGTCATTATTTTTGTTTTCTTTATGTTCAACAGTAAGCCTGCCTTTGCACTTTCTTCTTTGATCTTCCTTAGTAGTTGTTCCAGGTCTGTGAGGTTTTCTGCTAGTATTATGGTGTCGTCTGCATATCTTGGATTGTTGTTATTTCTTCCTCCTATTTTCACTCCTCCCTCTTCCATGTCCAAGCCTGCTTTCCTTACAATATGTTCTACATATAAGTTGAATAGATAGTGTGATAGGATGCAGCCTTGTCTGACTCTTTTGCTAACTGGGAACCATTCTGATTCTCCGTGTTCTGTTCTAACAGTAGCCTCTTGTCCTGAGTACAGATTCCTCATTAGGACTATCAGATGTGTTGGCACTCCCATGTCTTTCAGGGAGTTCCATAGCCTTTCATGATCTATGCAGTCAAAGGCTTTGCTGTACTCTATAAAGCATATGCTGATTTTCTTTTGGAACTCCCTGCTATGCTCCATTAGCCATCGTATATTTGCAATGTGATCTCTGATACCTCTTCCCTTCCTGAACCCTGCTTAGACCTCTGGGGTTTCTCTCTCCATGTATGGTTGAAGCCTATGTTGCAGAACTTTGAGCATAAGTTTGCTTGCATGAAAGAATAACATGGTGAAATTACCTCTGAAGCCCCATAGGGGTCATTTGGGGACCAAAAATGTTTCTGGAACCTGCAGGACCCTAGGGACCACAAAGGCAACCCTGGGATAAAGTGATTAGACTATGTGTATGTTTATGTGCTTGTTCACAAGCCCTTCTGTCCTTCTCTCAGGTTTCCTTCTGTCCCTCTGGCTATGTGGGTTTCCCTTTATGTTTCAGTGGAGAGGGGGTCAAACCTTCCTCTCTGTCCCTTCTCACTACACAGTTCAGGATGGAATAGGACTCCTGTTCATTTACAGTCAGACCTCCATATCCACTGGTTTTTTTTTTATCCATTGATTCAAGCATCCATGGCTTAAAATTATTTAAAAGATATACATTCCAGAAACCAAACCTTGATTTTGATAAGGAACACCATATTACTATACCATTGTATTTAATGGGACTTGAGCATCCATGGATTTTGGTATCCATGAGGGGTCCTGGAACCAAACCCCAGAGGATATCAAGGGCCCACTATATTTATTTACAAACTTTGGAGTTGGGATTTTCAAAATATCATATAACAATAATAAAGTATTCAACAAACACAACAGGCCACATTAAGATGCAACTATCCATGAAATAGGTTGCAGACTGGATTGCACAGGTGAGGCTTGCAAATGAATGGTATGTTTTCAGAATAGATGGAAGCATTTGGAATTTCTGAGGGAGATATTCCAGGTAGTTGAGGGCTTTGTGGGCCTGCACATAAAATCCCTCCCTCCCAAAGAGGACCCTAAGAAGACCCATTACTCACAGGCGATCGTTAACTAACACTTTGATGACAAAGCCTTTTGCCTCTCTTGTCAATCCTGTGAACATATTTTCCTCAAAAGCCACATTGTAGTTGCGGATGTTCATTAGCGTTGTCTTATCATTCTCACCCACAAACGGGGAGATCCCTGTAAGACTGAGAGAGAGGGAATAATCAGAAATCCTTAGCAGACACCCAACATGTATGCTTGGGACAGACTCTGAGGGGCTCCCATGTCCACCCAGTGGGCAACTGAATAGCTATGAGAGCAGGTGGGCAAATTTACTGGGACAAGTTTTCAAGAGTCCTCATCCCTAATTTGCAAGGGGACAGTAGAGCCTCTTGAGAGCAGAATGAGTCCCACTATGTCAGTACATAGTGGGGTGGAATTATCAGACCTTGAAAAGTCTCTTTTGGACTACAATTAGTCTTCACTGTTGTCCAAAAAAGCAACTTTTCCAAGCTCTGGGGATTATCATCTTGACTTATGGGAGGATCCCTGGTGTTGTTCATCTAGTATGATGGAAACACGTGGATGATGAGAAAAGCTTGTATGGTCCTAGCCCAGCTCCAAAAATCTGAGGCTTACCATAGATATGTGATGACTCCCACTGGCCTGAAAAAAGAAAAGAGATAGAATTTCAGGGCCTTGACAGGGAACTTCTAGAAACCTAGTTAGCCAGCTTAAGTGGTAAGCTATGGTTGATGCTGATGCTGATGCTGATAATAGAATAGATAAGATATTATAAGCTAAAAATGGTGTGAGTCCAAGATTCCTGAGGGAACCCAGGGTGCTAGCTGTTTTGATTTCCCTTCAAGAGGAAGACACAAAGAGCAGAAAAAAGTGCACCACTGTAGGGCAGACCATGACAAGCTAGTGGAGCATGTTCTCCAACTTTTATTCACACAAAACTTTGCTTTGCTTTGCTCTTAAAAGGAAAGGCTGATTCACAATAGTCAGTGAGGAAGAGACTTCACAATCTGTGGTTCTGATCCATCCCACCATGCCATTCTACAATCCAGCACACACAAGCACAGGTCCAGTATAAATGCCCCAATTTCCTTTCCAAATAAAGAACTACACAGCTCTAAATGATTCTTGACTATATATGAAGTATGCCCCTATTCCACAATCTAGAAAAGTTACTTTTTGGACTACAGCCACCAGAATCCTCAGGGCAATCACCTCAAGCCAGCATGGTCACATGCAGACTGGGGCAGTCTTGTAACTGTGATCCAAAAAATTAACTTTTACCATGTCTGCCCCTATAGTAGTTATCCTTTCCTGAAGGAAAGCATTTTCTTTCTTTAAACTCACACCCCCTTTCTGACGTCTATGTTCAGGGAGGCCTAATCTGTGAGCACAGACATACATCACATTTTGTAGGTGGTTCTTTTTACCAGACATCAGTGACACTGGAGACAGGACTCTGGCTGACAATCTCTGGTCCTACGAATTCAGGGGTGCCATATTTGCAGTATTGGGGCTCATCTGGAGTCACCTCCTGGGCATTACCAAAGTCACAGATTCGCACTTGATCACTGCCTGGTTCAGCCAACAAAAGGTTTTCTGGCTGTGAGGAAGAACAAGTTAAAGAGGCATTCAAAGAGGTGCTCCTGCAAAAAGCTGTTTGCTAAAAAAAAAGAAAAAGAAAAAAAAGAAGTTAACTTGCCACTGAGAAATGTCCAGAACTTCTGGAGCGATGATCACCAAGCATGGCTTTTAATTGCAAGATGTTACAGAAATTATTCCTTTCCCCAGAAAATTCCATGCAGCCAATATTTTATAATCCGCTCCACTGAACTTATTTTGATAAAAGCATATTTCTTAGAAGGGCATCCAACTTCCATATGGAATTTACAAGGGAATTGATTTCTCCATCAGGAAACTGCCCCTGCAGTTAATCCCCAATGTCACTTTAATCCTACAAAAAGGGGCACTACCACTGATTTCTGCTCCTTTGCATCCTGCTTAATACAGGAGCCATTTCACAGCTTACATTCTCTCCCCCTAGGAAGCCTTGAAGTGTTTCTTGTCCAGTCACCTGCCATCTGCTTGTCAATATGCTAAACAGTCTGAGCTCCTGCTGGAATCTGTCAAAGATGATGCAGAATAAAGAAAGAGCCTTTCCCTACCTCAAGGCAGAGTCAGCTAACTCTGTGCACTTCTTTCCCAAATCCAGTTTATACTATAAAGTCCAAACGTCTTTTTGCTTCTGGTGCCATTCACAGACCTTGAACCTTTTCTCCCCTGTATCCTCTGATTTTTGTGATGTTATAGTCAACACCTCCCTGCATTTGTTGTTGTTCTGCAACCCTCCCTGCCACAACACCTTTATTAAGGAAACCATTCTGTGAGGAACTGAAGCTTCCCCATGGGGCCTCGGCCATCTACTCCAACATATCCTTCACTTGTTCACTTCCCACAGCGATGAAAGTGGAAAATATTCAAGAATGGTTGACTAATATGCTAGGGAAGCAGAGCAGAAGAGTGCACCCAGTCATATCTTATTTGTGGGCTTCTCAGCAGCATCTAGTCAGCAGCCCTGGAGAACAGAATACTGGACTACATAAACTTCTGGTCTAGCAGAGCATATCTATTTTTATTTTAAACCATCTTTCTCAGATGTCCTGCTGTTTGCCAGTAATCTGTACCTGTACCTGTAAATTGTAATACGAACTCTTCCAAGTTCCTAGGAAACCCTTGCAACACAATTCCCTCCAGTCACCATCTGGCTTCTCTCTACAGCAGGGGTAGGCAACCTTTTTGAGCCGGGGGCCGGGTTGCTGTTCCTCAGACAATTGGGGGGCCAAAGCACCAAAAATAAATAAATAAATAAATAAATATTTAAAAATTTTAAAAAAATTATTTTTTAAAAAAAATATATGCATGCACACTCTCTTAGCCCCAGAAAAGCCATGGCAAAAGCCCTGTGGAGATTTTGCCAAGAAAACCCCAAGAACAAGTAACAACAACAATAATCAATATTATCATGGCGGGCGGCAGCGGCAGCAGGGGGGCGGTGGTGGCGGCGGCGGCAGCGGCGGCAGCAGCGGCAGCGGCAGGACCAGCCTGGGGCCAGTCCAAAGGCCTCAGGGGGGCGCATCCAGCCCCCGGGCCTTAGGTTGTCTACCCCTGCTTTACAGATACTATCAGGATGATGTGGAGGAAAGGAGCACATCCAAATAGCCTACATAACACAATAAGATATTGAGGCTCCCTCCCATCTGAAGGAGAATCTCTTCATTGCATGAAGTGACTGAGGCAAAGTTCCAGCAGTTTAGATAACAAAACCAGCACAACAGCAGGGTTGAGTTGTTATTTAAGGTGAGGATGACCCTTCCCACTTCTTGTCCTTCCAGCTGCTTTTCTCCGCATACGACAGAGCTTATCACATTCTTAAATTGGCTTACCTGATCCATTTTAAAATTAAATTCAGGTGGCATCTGGACCCTATTGCAAGAGTTTTGCTGCCAATATCAACACTCAAATGCAGCCCGAGACCATCCCCACTCCTAGAGCCACTCAGCGCGGCTCTTTCCAAAGAAAATGGCTACCAGAGTGGCTCCAGAAGTGGTGATGGCGCCGGGATGGCCCTGGGATGGTCTTGGGCAGTGATTTTGGTGGCAAACCTTGCGATAGGGTCCAGATGACGCCCAAATTTAATTTTAAGCCGGATCAGGTAAACCGAGTTATTTAAGAATGTGATAAGCTCGTCTATTTCCCAGCAAGCAGGGATTTCAGTGCTACAGATTACAGTTGTTGCTGTGTGCCTTCAAGTTGCTTCCAATTTATGGCAACCCTAAAATGCTAATCCATAGTTTGAATAACAAATTCAGAAAGCGTGAGTGAGATTATTTACACCATTGCGCTAAAAAAAAAAAAAGACATCTGAATGACCCCTAGTCAGTTTCTATGGCCAAGCAGGGAATCAACTACTGATCTCCAGAGTCATAGTCCAACACTCAAACCGTACATCACACTGGCCCTATACAGATTACAAACTAGGGCCTAAATACCCTAACAGCACTAGATCCCGCTTGAGTTTGAGAAGCTAAGCGTGGCCAGCCCTAGTTAGTACTTGACTGGGAGACTGCCAATGAATACCAGGAGCTGTAAGCTATATTTTAGAAGGAACTGACAAAATCACCTCTGAGTACTCCTTGCCTAAAACCCCATGAAATTCATGGGCTTGCCATACATTGACTTGAAGGCACATACACACACAGATTACAGCAGGCTATCCCTCTGACCAATTTCAGCTATCAAACAAGTTAGATATAGGCAATCTGTCCTTTCTGTAGCCTGCTTAGCAAAAAGGAGTACATAAAATGAAGGGTTTGAAATTCCAAGAATTTGTTAATGAAGTAAAGGTTTTGAGACTGACATCGTTCCATTGACTCTATAAGGGCAAATGGCACCTTTCACCAATGATTAGAAATACAAAGTCTAATTCTATAGCATTGCCAATCATATTAACCATTGTATGTTGCTTGTACATGCTATGATTTCAGTGAACAAGCTTACTATGTTTCCATGCAAAAGAAATTGAGTCAAATGCTCTGAGTATCCAACGAAAATCATGGATACACCACAGGGCATGTTGGAATGTGCTCACCTTGATGTCAAGATGCAAGATGCCATGATGGTGGAGGTAGCTGATTCCTTCTAGGACCTGCCGCATGTAGGAACGTATCTATATGGAGTGTAAGCCACAGTTAATATGATTTCCACTCAGCTTCCTATATAGTGAATGAAGGAAATGAATCATCAATCTCTAAGCCCCACCCAAACTTTACTGCAATGGAAATCTGCTCCACATCCTTAAACCCATCTAATATACCTTTGTTATATTTGCTCACCCTAATAGAGGAATTTTGCCAGGAAAAGGATTGGAAGAGGGAGACCTAATGAATGTTTCCAAACCTCTTAATATGCTTCATTGTCATCAGCTGTCTTACAAATAATCTGAAACTCATTCCAGAGGCAGAGGTGATGATGGTGAATGATTCACTTGACCCTGGAGGTGGTGTTTTCAGGTTGTTCTAGAAATTATTACAGTCTCTCCTTAGACATTCATAGTATGGGAAGTCCTCTTAGGCTGAGCCTTCTCTTTGAAGTTCCTAGCAGTCATAGTAACACAACCAGCTGAGTCTGGTGTGTCAGTTACTGGTGCTCCTGGACAGAGTTTAGTCTGCCCTTGGTTACCTATGCACTGGTAAAATCATGTTCAGATTACTGCAGTAAAATATACATCAGGCTGCCTCTGAAGACTCTTCAGAAACTGCATTTGGTTCAGAATGCTGCAATTAAGAGTTCTTGCTGTGAGTGGGGGAAAGGATAGTATCTTAACAGTTTCAGTACAATTGCACTGGCTCCTCTTTCACTTCCAAACAGAAATGAAAGTGTTACTGTAACCTTTAATACTCTGAAAGGTTTGATCCCATGGCATCTAAAACATTTCTTCTCTTGCACATACCTATCTGAGTTTGGAATCCCTTCTCTAGGTACCCTTGCCATCAGAATTAAGAGTTTATGACTAGAGACAAGTCTCTCAGTTGTAGTGCCCATTTTTGAAACATTCTGTGCAAAGGCCCGCATGCCACTATCTTTATTGCCCTTTCACTGTTGGGTGAAGACCTTTTTTTTTTTTTATGGCCAGCCCTTTTAGATCTTTTGATTTGAAAATAGTCATTAAAATAAAATTTTAATTGCTTCTCTGCTGTCTGTACTGTTGTTGCCTTTTGATTGCATTGTTCTTGGCTTTTACTGTGCATTTGTATTTTTAGTGAAATGATAACGACTCTGAAAGTCCCACTGAAGAGTGCAGCAATATGTTTCCTATTAAATCAATCCCTTCCAGGATGAAGAACAGATGGGGATGCCCTGTATGGATTACCCCAGCCTAAACTTACTTCTGATTCGCTCACTGAAGACTTCCTTGCTATACGTTCCAGAAGTTCATCTCCAGTGCAGCTACATAATCTGTCAAGGGAAATGGTACCTCAGAAGATACAATGCAACTTCCTACAGCAGAGGCCAGCCCTGTGAGTTTCCCACAACAGTCCCTTAAATTCTATGTGCATAGGGCTGCCATGGGATCCTCAAAGCAGTTTGCATCCAAGAAGTCTCAGATACCACTGGGGGAAAGAAAAGAAAAAAACAAAAGTGAAAAAAATGTCCACTACCTAGATTCTAGTCTCTCACCCAACCAGGCCCCACAAATGAAGCAATCCTGAGTCATGCCCAGGGAAAAACCCAAGAAAGACCTTGGATCCCATCTCAGGAGAAAGACAGATATAAATAAATTAATTAAATAAGATAAATAAAACAGAGGAGGATACAGCTCCATGACAATGATTAGGGCATTCCTCTTCTCAAAGGCATCATGGAAGTAGACAATGCGTTCATGGTCCAGCTGCGCTAGGATGCCAAGCTCACGCCGTGCTGATTTCTTGGCTTTGGCATGGCATGGGATGAACTTGGCAGCAAAAGCCAAACCGGAGCTCTTCTGGGTTACTCGTCGGACATATGAGAAAGCTCCCCTAGGAAATATGCATCAAATGAGACTTCACCAAGTAAGGTCTCCCTTGCCTCTTCTTCTTGCTTTGCTGTATCATGATATTGCTTTGCAAGAGCTTGGATGTTACCAGTTACAAACATTTACTTATTTACAATTAATTATTTCCCCCAAAACAAAGGGTATAGCTATATTACAGTAGAACTCTAACTTAACAAGTGATAACTTCATTCCTTTTGCAGTCTGTCAGTTTTTCATTACTTTCATAATTACAACTATGTAGCCTCCTTAACAGAGAGAAAGAGATTCCAGCTCAACATTAGGAAGAACTCCCTGACAGAAAGAGCTGTCTGAACATGCTCCCTCGGTGTATGGTGGAATCTCCTTCTTTGGAGGTTTTTAAACAGAGGCTGGTTGCCATCTGTTGGGAGTGCTTTGATTGTGTTTTCCTGCATGGCAGGGGGTTGGACTGGATGGCCCTTGTGATCTCTTATGATTCTATGATAAATGACAGAGAAAGAATATCACATGGTTCAAGTGCTGGGTTATGCTGTCCATGTGCCACAACCTCCTGCTCTTTTGTTGATGTTGAGCCAACAACAGAAAGCGTGTGTGATTTGTACCATAGGCCAGCGGCTTGTACCATGCAGAAATATGTGGTGGACTTGTCCTAAGGCCAAAAAATATTGGACTCACTTACATTTTACTATGGAAGTTACAGTATTTTGAAGTTCAAATTCCAATTGAACCCAGAACTCTTTCTATTGGGATTGTTGGATGAACAGATGAAGAAGAAGCCTGAAAGATTTTTCCAATATATGGTTACAGCAGTTAGAATACTCTTTGGAAATTATTGCACATGTGTTATGCTATCGTTTTCCCGACGGGATACACATGTGTTTAACTTCAAAGACAGGCCTTACTGCATTCTCCTGTATGCAGCCCATATGCAACCTGGGCTTATCCCGCGGCTTTTCAAGAATAGAATTTTCTGTTCTTGATAAACCTAGGTTGCACACAGGCTGCATATGGGAAAATGCGGTAAGACCCGTCTTTGAAGTTAAACGCATGTGTATCCCATTGGGAAAAAGATGGGATAAGGCATATGTGATAATCTCCTATGTGTGGAAGTGGAAGGATGTGCATATCCCTTCACAGAATGAATGGTTGATAAAAGTGTGTGATCTTGCTGAAATTGGTAAATTTACAAATTTGACTAAAGAGAGGTCTATTAATAACTTTTTTAAAGAATGGGATTTGATTTCATGGGAAAATATTGGAGGAGAATAGCAATTTTAGGATTTGAAGAACAATAGAATGGAATAATATGTAGAAGTGTACCCTCTCTATATACTCAGAGGAAGTAGAATAATTTGGTAACTATAACCATCCAGCTAGTAAATTGTAAGTCACACAGATTCCCCTTTTAATTATAGTGTTATTTTGTGTAGTGTGTTAGTTTGTGCTGTTAGTTGTGTAGTTGGTAGGTGTAGTTTTCCATATATATTATTGTATATTATTAAAAGTTATGTGTTAATAAAAATATTTATTTTTTAAAAAAGAAGCTAAAAAGTTATCTATTTTACTTTTCTGAAATGTGAAAATAAAGTTACTTTTAAAAGTTGCAACTATCATGTTAGTTAGTTACTTTAGAGATCATGGAAATGATAACCAATTACTTTTAAAAAGTAACTTCCCAAGCTATAGCTTTGACCTTAGCCTAGTTGATTAGAATAAGACGATATGGTAGCATGAGTTGTATATGAGAATGGAGGAGTGAGTGGGTAGTAATAGACATTCTCTAGAAAAGAGCAGATCCAGTTTCTGATGTCCCAGTTTCCTCACTAGAAAACATTTTCTAAGCCTAAACCAATGGAGAGAGCTGTGCTAAAAGCATCTTCAGTCTAATCTGCATGATAAAATTGATGCAGTTTGGCTTTGCTTTAGCTGCCATGGCTCTATGCTATCGAATTGTGGGATTTGTAGTTTGATGTGGCACCAGGACTCTGTGATAGAGAAGGCTAAATATCTCACAAAATTACAAATCCCAGGATTGAGCCACAGCCGTTAAAGTAGTGTCAAATTGCATTATTTCTACAGTGCGGATTAGAACTTTTTCAAGGCCCCACATTTATTGTCAGAAAAGAAAAGGCTCTGGCATAAACCAATGTGAGTAGACACAATGAACAGCTCTGCTTTTATAGCAAACACAGTGGTCTAATGTGGAGGTACTGCCAAAGTGCCAGGGAGCATGTTTGAAGCTGTGTGAGGCTTCCCCACAGTTCAGAGATTAAGTGGGAGCGTAGGTAAGCCCAAGTTTTTCTTGGTGACCCTTCTCTGTCTTGCCTGCTACGCATGGGAGTGAGAGTGGGTTGCCTTAATTCTTGAAAAATCAGTTCAAGCTAAACTCATTTGCCTGGTTCTCTACCATTTACATAAACAAAAATGGAAGAACAGGATACCACTCTTGCCTCCAGGTGTTTGTTTCCTACACAACTGAGGCTGCAGATAGCCTGCACTAAGCATCAGTGACCAGCAAACTGCACGCTAAGAGAATGATTCAGATCAGGTCATAAGTGAATTCACATCTGTATATCTTATCCTAAGATCATTCCTTTGCCAGGAGTCTTCCTACTGGATCTGCCTCCACCAAGTAAAATTCCCAGCCCACTCAGACACAAAGGCTGTCTGCTTTCTCCCCCCTGGTCTCACGTATGGCTTTCCCCCTTTTCCCTCACCTGTTGATCTCCTCATGGACATCATAATATTCAGCCAGGCGGCGGGCTGTGTGGGACTCTTCTTCTGCCCGTGCAGCATCAGCATCTGGCACAGCTACAGAGCAAGAAGGGGCAAAAGTGGCAGGAAAGGAGAGAAGCAATGGTAAGTAGAAGAAAAGAAGACACACACTTCACAACCACATCCCTGATTTCCTTCTGTCTCTTTTTGACATTCATGTAGGAAGTTTTAGGAGATTACCGCACAGCTAAAAAAAGCGTTTTACTGCTGCTGAATTCAATCCTAATTCAGGCTACATCCAGGTATTATCAGATGTATTTTGCCACTGACGCTGCTGGCTGGGTGCAGCCCGGGTAACCTCTAGGCAGAATCCGAGCTCATTTGGCTTCTTTTCAAAACCAGAAAGCTCCCGGCTTTGCAAATCGGCCGGCTGAGCTCAGATTCTTCCCCGGAAGTTACCCGGGCTTTTCCCAGGTGGCGGTGGCGGCAGCAAAATACATCTGATAATACCCGGATGCAGCCTGAATTAGGATTGAATTATGCAGCAGTAAGACACTTTTTTTTTTAACTGTGTGATAATTTCCTTAGTCCTTAGTGTCCAGCTCATTTTGAGTCCTAGACTCCAAAATGCTCATAAGCCCCATTCGTATGATGCTTTGAAGAGGATAATGTTTGCATAAATCCTCAATAGGAAGTTTACTATCAGGGATTTTGGAGTTTGAACCAGGAACTTCTCAGACCTGTCCTTAACCCTCAATGAGGAAAGGTCATCACTTGTGGCATTTCCCAATCTCAGGAATCTCTAGGTAGGGTCAGGGAAGACCCAGTAAAGAGCTTAGAGAGCCACACTGCTACTCAGTGTGTACACAACAGTACTCCCCGCTTCAACATATAGTTCTTTAGCTGAGGCCTAGTTGAGTGGGCCACCTGAATCTGTATATATGTACAGAACCTGCTTTGGGCATAGAAAAGAATAGAGACCATGAGCAGAAATGTGTGCCAGTCCTGATGTGTATATGTCCTGATGGATATATGATCTGATGGATGGATAGAAAGTCCTGATGCACATCAGTTGCTACAGAGATGGAGTAGTAGCTAAGGATTCATGTCCTGCTCATTGACATCTGTAGTTCCCTGGTTGGTGCTGTGGGGGCAGAACACTGGACTAGATAGGTCTGATCCAGCACAACTCTTTTTATATTCTACTAGATCCTTTGCAATTGGCAAGCAGTCTCTTGGTTTGGCCAGGATTACTTGTCATACTATGATTAAATCAATGACACTTTTTATCTGCTGCACTACCACCTTCAGCTTCAGCAAGGAACCGCAGCAAGGAACCTCACTGGGTGGGACATTCCATGCTCTAGATCTGGATTGGAAAAAGTTCAGCCAGAACTCTAGCCTTGCTCTGACAATCACTACTGCCCAATAGCAGGCCACCATCAACACTCAACATTACTTGGGGAGTCCTGCTGCCAAATGTTTCCTAGAAGCTAATCATTAACAGCTCATATGGCTGGTATGATATCACCTACCTGCACGAACCACAAGCTCAGCCTTGCAAGACACTTCCCCAGCCAGGTTGCGTGCAATACACGTGTAGACTCCACTGTCTTGCTCTGTGGTGTTCAGTATCACTAGTGAGCATTCACTCTCCTCATACACGAAACTCAGGTGGTTGCTTTCAGTCAGGAGCACCTCGTCCTTTTGGAGACACATTGGGACAAAAATATTTGCATATATCAGACCAGAGCAAGGGGCTGGGCAGCTGGTTGCTCCTCAGATGTGAAGCCATAGCTTCCATCACCCCCACTACTGGTTATGCTGGCTAGGGCTGATGGGGTGGTGGTCTGACTAGGGCTGATGGGAGTTTGGCCCACATTTTGTGGCTAAAGGTTGCCCACTGCTGAGCCACTTAGGGTGTCCCCTTTCTGTGTTTTTATAAGTCCATTACACTTTAGCAAGCTGCAGAAAGGGTAGGCTCCTTCTTGAGACTCCCCACCCAAGCCTTCCTCATCTTTCCCCAACTGCTCCCCCCTCTGGGGAAAAAGCCAACCTCTTCACCATTATTCATAATTTTGGGGTGAATGGTTAATATTAGGCTTCAAACAGGCAGAAAGGGAACACTGTCTGGCTACCCACCTCGAAGCAGAGAAGGCCCATGCCCTCCTCTAAGCACCTGGCATCCCAGAGGCTCTTAACTACATCATGTCAGGTCAAGGCAACATAGCATGGATTGAAGCTGTGAGACAGCGCAAGGGAGAGGAGGGCATAAGCTCAATTGGATAGGAAATACGACTGGCTGAAAGATTACAGGCCATGAAGATTACAAGTGAGAGGAACTGGCAAGGTGGTATTGAGAAATGCTGCAAAAGATAGAGCTTTAGAAATTCTTCAATGACACACATCTCCAGCAATGTCCCTCAGATGTGGGCCCACACTCACCTTGTACCACATGATGTCTGGAAGGGGTTTGCCCTCAACCACCACAGCAAACTGTGGGGTCTCACCCACCCCAACTTCAATGTCTTCCATGATCGATTCAAAGCGAGGTGCCTCTGGGGATAGAAACACACACTCTGCTGAAGCAGGAGAAGATCCACTCAACTCCCTAACTAATCCTCCCACTCACCCCAAAAGCCACCCTAGGGAAGCTGCTTATTTCCTTCCCTCTTCCATGAGGAGGCCTTCTCCTCTCTTCTCTCCCCAGCCTTTTGATAGACAGCTTGTGCAAATGCCCAGGACTGCACCAAGCTGTGAGAGCAAGAGCCTTTAGCAACAGATCACTGCACACCTGTAAGGCACAGCTACAGCCTATGTGGCCCACAGCCCTGCTTCCAGATTATAGGAGTGCCTTGAAGAGAAATTTCATCTCAATAAGGATGAGAGGCATGGCCTCCAAGGCAGGTACTATTTTTAGAACAGGGACTGAGGATGATAGTAGAGCAGGCATATGTGGAAATCAGAGTCTTCCATACCTGCCAGTTCCAAGCTGATGAAGCAGTGGTCATATCCATGCTGGTTGCTCACCTCGCAGGTCATTTCCCCCACATCCCCCTTACCCACCCGGACAAATTGTAAAGAGTGCTGGTCATCATCAGGCATGCTCATCTCCCAGCTGGGATCCCCATCTTTCAACACCACACCAGCCCTGAGAAGGACAAGGAAGAACAAAAGCACAGGATGGGGGGCTATTCATTCCATTAATGCGCACTAGGCTTTTAACTTTTTCTACAACTGGTAGTTCTTTGTCAGAATGCGTTGTCAGCTACCTCTGTGGCTTCTCAACTACCCTGAAGTAGAGAGGCCCTGACAATTACCTTAATGGCAAAACCAAGTGTCTCATCAGTAGACCTTGGGAAAATTCTGTTTTGGACTAGGGGTATATCCACACTGCAGAAATAAAGCAGTTTTATACCACTTTAACTGCCAGGACTTAATGCTATGGAATTCTGGGATTTGTAGTTTTGTGAGATGTTTAGTCTTCCGTGTGAGAGAGTTCTGGTGCTCCATCAATCTACAAATCTCAAAATTCCATAGCACTGAGACATGGAAGTTAGTGGTGTCAAACAGTTTTATTTCTGCAGTGTGGCAGAAGTTAGAACACCCAGAATCCTCCAACGAACACAGGAAACAGTTATGTACTGGTAGTTTGGAGAATTTTGGGAGTTGTAATTAAAAAGTAACTTTTCCAAGCTCTGTGTATCAATATGAATACACTTCGATATAAATACACATTTAAGACAATGTTCTTGTGGGAAAGAACAGCATATTGCATGAACACTGATGATGATTCACATTAATATAAATTATTATTATTTATAGAAAAATGTATCTCTTTCTCCTTCTAGTGCTTACATACCACTCAGGGCTGCTAACAGCAGTTAAAACTAACAATAAAACACAATAAAATTCCAAAACAGCAACAGCAGCAGTATAATAAAAATAGACAGCTGCAGCCAATAAAACTCATTATTCGGAAACAATAGCATCAGCAGAAGCAGCAGCTGTTGAGGCACACCTAAAACTGAAATTACACAATATAAAATATTTTTTATACAGTTGTCCCTTCCGATTCGCAGGGGATCCATTCCAGACCCCCCCCCCCCTGCGAATCGGAAAAAATGCAAATATTGGAGCCCCATTGTTTTTAATGGCCACACAGCCCTGTGCACAGCCCTGCATGTGTGCCACAGGCACACACACCATTTTTGTCCCTCCTGGTTTCCTGTCCACAGAAATTCAAAACCATGAACAGGAGTCAGTGAATCTAAAGGGCTGACTTGTAATTCTTTATATAGTCTTTACATTAAAAGATGAATATCACTATTACTTTGCCCATCTTGTTTCCCAAATCCTTTTATTGCTTAGGATCACTTTCTTTCATGACATTATGCTTTCAGCATAGTAAACCTAATAGCATAAATATGTGAAACATAAATTTGCAAATACTTGGATCAGACAGGTGGACTCAGAGCATATCATGATTGGTTACAACTCCCTAATGAGTATGCACCTGGTGGCAAAGCCACAAACCTTGGTTTGCCTACAAGTACTGACCTTTAAATTGTGAATACCTTGGGAACATAATGAATCTCAAATTAATGATATATCATCCTGAACCCAGATAATTAGCAGGCTCTAGATAACAACAACAATACACTTATCCCTCCACATTTGCGATTTTGACTTTTGCGGATTTGATTATTCGTGGATGGCATTAGTAGGTTCTCTCTAGGAATATCTAGGTCAGGGGTCGGCAACCTACGGCCCGGGGGCTGGATCCGGCCCCCCGAGGCCTTTGGACCAGTCCCAGCCCAGTCCTGCCGCCGCCGCGCGCTGCTCCTGTTGCCAAAGCACGAGTCACGGCTGCCATTTTGTTTTCCAAAACAAAATGGTGGCCACAATTCGTTTGCGCACGCGCAGTACTCCGCCGCATGCGCAAATGAGTCACGGTGCCATTTTGGAAAACAAAATGGTGGCCGTGACTCGCTCGCGCATGCGCAGTATGCCCCCCCTCAGCCCACGGAAGACCTCGGGACCAGCGGTCCCGCCCTCAGTAAGCAAAAGTTGCCTATCTCTGATCTAGGTCCTCCAGCACAACTCTATGGTCAACTTTAACCAAAAGTTGCACTGAAGGACCTAGAGATTCCTAGAGAGGTATTCTCTCAGGTAAAAACATAGTGGGTTTTTTGTTTTGTTTTTTGCATTTTTTTCCACATTCATGGGGGTCCTGTGCCCCTAACCCTAGTGAATGTGGAGGGATGAATGTATATCAAAGTAATGCAGAAATCGCACTAAAGATTCCCCTGGGACACGTCCCTCCCCATCCCTCTCTTGCTTCCCCTTGTTCTCTTCCTCATCTCCCAAAAGATACACAACAGCTGTTCTCTCACCAAACTTGGCATCCTCTTAGCATCAGTGTAACCTGGGGCCCTTTCACACTATGATTCTACATTAACTGCTATGGTTCTATCCTAGGAGGAGTACTTAGCATTCTCAGCCCAAAAGGTCTATCTTTCCCCAAATTATAAATCCCAAGATTCCATAAAATGGAGCCATGCCTATTAAAGTGAGATTGTAGTGCTATAGTTGTGTAGTATGAAAAGCCCCCTCATAGCATACCTAACAATATGGGTGGAGGGGGTGCAATGAGCTACATCATAGAACATCAAGTTTGGGGGCTGTCCTACCTTCGCCAGGTGACAGCAACCTCTACATGATTGAGGGTTACAGTAATGCAGGCTGGCTGACCCTCAACTGCATGCACCACATCTGGTTTGTCCAGGATCATAGGGGCCTCCTCCAAGTAAGGACCTACAAGCACAGTCCACAAAACACAGAGAATCAGGCCTCAGAGGTCAGCTGCTCTGTTTTTATTTAATTAATTAAGTTTTCAGATATACAGAACACAACACTAACACTAACTACAGAACATGGGGGGAAATCAGAAGAAAAAAAGATATAAAAAAGGAAAAGAAAAAATAGATACATTAAGAAAAAGAAAGATAAAAGTGGTTTCCAGTCTTCTCCATAGCAGTTATAAACTTTTATCACTACATTTAAAAAAAAAAAAACCCTCAGTGCTTCTCTAGTACAATAAATCATCAACTGTGTTTCTATAAACTAAGTATGGGGGGTTGCAGACTGCCAGAAATAGTGCAAATTGAGTCCACTTTTAGGGTTAGGGTTAGGGTTAGGGAATCATGGGAACTGTATTTTATTGTAGCACCAGAGCTCTCTGACAGAGAAGATTCAATGTCTCAGAAAAAAATACAGTTCCCATGATTCCCTAGCACTAACCCTAACCCTAAAAGTGGACTCAATTTGCACTATTTCTGGCAGTCTGCAACCCCCCTATAATTGTTAATAATCAGGCTCAAAGTTTACATAATCCTAAATAAGTACCACACAGGAAATCCACCTAACATTTCTATAAATTCCTTAAAAATTATTAGTAAATTTTCGGGCTTCTGGCAAGATGGCAAAGTGAAATAGTCGCAAACCACAAAAGTGGGTGGTGAGCGCCCCAAGAAACGATGTTGCCAACCGAATTTAAAATCTAAAAACGGTTAGGAAATTGTCCTCCTGATAAAGGGGGCTTGGATGGGCCCACGGGGGTCTCGATCCAGTGACTAGCGCTGCATTCTCTGAGGGGGTCCAAGAGAGCAGTGTGGAAAACTGCTGAGAGACCAAGGGTGAGCTGCAGCCATGTGTTGGCACTGGCAGGACCAGTGAACTCTGCCGCTGTCATTTTTCCAAAACATCGGGAGGGAAAGAGAAGCCAAAGACCGAATGGATTAAATAAACAGAAAGATCTTCTACAATGTTACCACCTGAGGGTGAGAGAAATACTGAAAAGCTGAAATAGCAACAAAGTGACTGTACAAGAGTGAGAGATATATACATAGAGAAAGAAAGCAAAAATGCTACTTGGAAGTTCAAAAGTCGAGATGAGGAAGAAGCTAAAACGACCTTTTTTAAAGAGTAGAGACAATAAGATCAAAGACAGTAAATAGAAAGAAAACAAGGGAAAAGCTAAACAAAATTGACTGAGACTAAGAGTATAATCTGTGCCAGAGGAGAAAGAAGATGGATTAGGACTGAAAGTAGGAAAAAGTCAGTGTATGAATAGTTTTAATGGTGGACATATAAAAGGCGGAGAAGAACAGAGAAAAGAGGATCGTAGTTTAAGACAGACTTATCTTGATTTTGAAAGTGAAAGGAACTTTAATAAGTAAAACTGAGATATACTTTAAACTTTGGACATGTTGGAAATCATGGTGGATAATTTTTTAGACTGGCTAGGTCCTCCCCCCTTTCCTTTGTTCTCTCTAATCATTGGGGACAAACCCGTGGATGGTAATTTTTATTCTTTTTTGGAACTTATAAATGTGGTTTACAAACATTAAAATCAGTAAAGTTGGTTGGTGGAAGACAATTTTCTAAATTGGATATATTGGATTCCTCTTTTTTATTGTTACTTGCCTTGGTAGCAAATTTGTGGATTATAAACTTCATAACTTCCGTTTGGAAACTTTGAATGTGGACAACAAGGGAGGTTGTAACATGGATTAAACATAAAACTGAAGCTTTGTTTTTGGAACTTTGGTGTGTGTGTTTTCCTCTTCCTCTCTGCCTTTTTTATGGTTTTATTACTTTTATTGATATAGGCTGGCTTGGTTTATTTTGGATTACAACTGAGAAATCATAACTTCCTTGAGTCATTTCTATTTTCTTTCTTTTTTGGGGGGGGGGGGTTGGTTGTGGAGGGAACAGATTAGATTATAAATAAAAGGGGGGGGAAGGGAAGCAGATGGACATGGAGAAGAATGGACAGAATAAATACAGATATCTCCCTAATTATAATTAAACTAGAAATTTGGACATAAAGGGCTAAATAGGTTTTAAAACTTTATTTCAAAAAGACAATATAAAACTTTGAGACAGCAACAAAGGGACTACAAATAGAAAAAATAGCAAAGAAGAGGAGAGAAGAAGAAGGAAGAAGGAAGGAAGAAAAAAGAAGAGACAAATATAGAACCAGAACTAGAAGAAATAAGGACACATATAAGAGTAAACAGAGAAACTGATTGATTTATATTCTGTGTACTATATATGGTGTATTGTATATTGAAATTAATTGAGAAACTTTGGGCCTCGGCAGATGACTAATTGAGTTGTCTGCGAGACCCAAAAGAGGAGGAGCAACCGCACGCGCGGCGCTCCTTCCTCTTCCTGAGGTCGCCCTGGGAGCTGCCGGCCCTCCGCATGGCCGGTGCTTCCGGGGCAACCTCCTGTCGCAGTGACCAGACGCGCTGTGGCGGAAAAGGCAGGGAAAGTGCACCCTACGCTTTTAGGGCGCACTTTCCCTGTCTTGTGGAAGGAGCGCTGATTTAGCGCTCCTTCCAGGGACGCCGCAGGAGCGCCGGGGTGCGGAGGCTGCGTTCCCATGGCGCTCCGCCCGGCGGCATCTCCGGCGCCTCCGTCTGCTTCCCCCCTAAAGCAATCAGATTGAATACAAAGGACAATTTAAATTAATGGGAAATATAAGTTTATAGAATATAGGGTTGAGCAAGAACACTACAGATTATTGATTTATTGTGTACTAAGATTCAAAAAAATTATTATAGTATTTATAGTGATAATTAGTGTTCATAGCGATAATTGATTATAGTGATAACTGATTATAAGAGATAAATTGAAAGCAGATTTTTTGATTATTTATTATTGTGAAATATTATGAAATATAGGGATAAATTATAAATATTGATAAATATTAACTTTTTGACAAACATTAACTTTTTTCAAGCTGTAGTTAAGTATAAGACAGAAAAATTAACTGAATGATTGATCATTGAATTATTGTTTGATTAAGATTTGAAAAACTGATAATTTGAAATTGATTATAGTGATAATTTATTATAGTTATCAAAGTAGAAATTGTATATTGTGTATAGTGCAGTGATTACAGTGCCTTTTGAAAGTAGTTTATTGAATCATTGAATAATAGGTTAAATGAATTAATAAGTACATTTACAGAAGAAAACAAAGTATAATTGATTAGTTTTGAGAACTCATATTGAACTCATTGAAGATACTGAATTTATTGAATATATTGAATATTGAATTTTGATAGAATTTATTTTAAAAAATGTCAATGGTTTCAAGAACAATGGCACAAGTTAAAATACAAACACAGGCTCCAGCAAGAAGGCCATATTTAGAGTTAAAAACTACAGATCTAAATATCAAAATCTTAGAAGCAATACAGAGAATAGAAGCTAATATTAGATAAGAAATTAAATACTCTAGAAAGGAAATAACTCAGGAATTTAAGAAAGAGATGGATGAACTAAAAAAAACACAAACAATTTCAGAAGATGTAAAGAAATTTATCAAGAAGGTTGATGACATGGAAGAGAAGACGAAAGAACTTGAAAAAACAACAAAGAATATATCTGCAGCCCAAGAAAAAGAAAAAGAAGTTAGTATGATGAGAGAGATTAATCAGAGGAAAATGTATTAAAATAAGAAGACTAAAAGAAAAATACAATGACAATGTATATGAAATAATCATACCACCACTAGCTGAATTGATTGATTTTTCTAAAGATTTTTTGGACATAGAAATTGATAAGATCTTCAGAATAAGTTCATCGGTGGCAAGAAGGAACAACCTACCAAGAGACATTGTAATTTATTTTATCAGTGAAAGGATAAAAGATCTAATAATACAAGCTAGCTATGGGGAAGAAAATGTCATTGAAGGACAAAAACTATTCAAAGATGTACCTGCTGAAGTTTTAAGGGTGAGAAGAGATTACACAGACATGACAAAATTGCTCCAAGAGAGAGACATAAGATACAGATGGGGACCGACAGAAGGTATCTCATTTACCTGGAAACAGAAGCAATATTGTATAAACAACACTGAAAAAACAAAAAAAATCTGTGAAAAGACAAAAAGGGAAGAAGAGGAAGAAGGAAGACTAAGAAGAAGAAGATACTGTAGGTAAATGATCCTACAGACCAAAAAAAAAAAAAAAAAAAAAAAAAAAGGAACAGCAAAGAATAGAAATAGTGAGCCAGAAGGAGGAGCACAAAAAAGGGACAACAAAGAACTAAAAGAGAACTGAGAAGAGAAGGAGGATATACAACAGACAGAGGAGACAGACAATGGACAAGAAAATTTAGAAGAGGCCAATGAGGATCTGGGGAAAGATGATACTAAGATAGCCAAGAATAAATTGATAATAAACAACAATCAGTATGAAATTTATATCTTGGAATATTAAAGGGATGAACTCTCCCTATAAAAGGAAACAAGTTTTTCATTTATTAGAGAAGGAAAGATCAGATGTCATATGTATTCAGGAAACCCAAATAAGAAAAAAAGATGTAAAATACCTTAATAATCCAAAATTGGGACAAAACTTCATAGCGGCAAGAGACATGAAAAAAGTGGAATTGCAATATATGTCGTAAAACATATACCGTACTAGCCAAAGAAATATTAAATGACAATGAAGGAAGGTACATTGTGGTTGAAATAATACTGAATGGAAGAAAAAATCCTTGTAACAGGTGTTTATGGCCCAACAGAAAATAAAACAACATTTTACAAGAGACTTGCAAAACAATTACAGAAATTAGATTATGAATACTATGTATTCCTGGGAGATTGAAATGGGGTAGATGAATTACATGAAATATTGTTGACAAACAAAAAAGGAGCAATATCAAAATTACGGTATATAAATTTTGTTTGAAATTAAATTAGAGCAAGAAACTATCAAACCATCAATGATAAAGTGGTCCCAAAAGATAGGCCACAACATACAAGTGGAACAATGGGAAAAAGCATTGGGCAAAGAGTTGAATTTCACAGCTTGCATGGATATAAAAGAAAATTAGATGGCACATAACACCATCAAAGTTAGCTAAAATACATAAAAATGGAGAAGATAAGTGATGGAAATGTGGAGAAAAAGGAGGTTCTTTCTACCACATGTGGTGGATGTGCCAAAAAACAAAACAAAAGAAAAGAAATGCTGGAAAGACATACACAAAACAATTCGACCTTAATTTTGAACCAGAATTATTTTTATTAAACATCATTGAAGAAAAAACAATTAGAAGCCATAGAAAGATAATTTTGTATATGGCAACTATAGCAAGAATGGTGTTTGCAAAATGATGGAAAAATTCAGAGATACCGTCTGTAGATGATTGGCTATTAAGAACACTGGATATAATGGAAATGGACAGACTAACCATATATCTAAAGGATAAGACAATCAGAGAGAAGGAGGATACTTGGGAACCATTAGTGAATTAATGTAAAGAAAATGGTCATAAACAAGAACAAAAAGAGATCTTAGAGAAAAGAAACAACAAAGGTATATATAATGGAGTGAAATAAGGGAAAAAGTACAGTTTGGAAAATAAATAACAGAATGTTTTTTAGACAGAAGTGGTAGAAGAAGAATATGGAGCTATTAGAGAGAAGTACAATATAGATAGCTGTAAAGATTATTTACGGTAATCTGAAACGATAAGCAGAAGACTGTCATGGAGGGAGGGATTTATAGAATTATTTAAACTTTTAAATCTTTATGTCAAAAATGTATATGAAAATATGATATGAAATATGGTACTATTGATATTATAGAAAGTATTGAATAAGATATATACATCAATAAAATTATTATAAAATATTGATTAAAGCCATTATTATTTGTTTTTAAACCACAAAAAATTATTAGCAAATTTTCTTAATAGCCTATGAGTAATTATTAATTATTATTCTCCTAGCATACATTGCACAAAACCATATCTATATTAATTAAACTAAACAAATTATTCTTTGTTCTCTCATTTAACCAACTTTTGTCTTAAGATCATGTTAAATAACACCTTTTACAAGGTGTTATTTACAATAACACTTTTTACAAGGAGGTTAGCCTTTAGTTTATTTTTAAAAATTCCCTTCCTCTCGATGCACGCTAGTCTAATATTCATATATCTCCTAAATATTTTAAGTCATCATTTTGCATTTTGTTTTTTCCAAATATTTCCATAAAGCTACTTTACTTTCACTACAATGTTTTAAACTACCAAATTGTTTTATCAGTAGTTTGTTCTTTCTTCCTTAGGAAACCTGGGAATTGTAGTTCTGAGAGGAGGAAGAGAGAACTCTAAGGAGCTCTTAACAGGGCATTTCCAACTTCCTCAGCAATCTACCATCTCAAAGATTATTTGGGGGAAGTTAGTATAGAAACCCTTTTTTTACTTTCCATAAAATGCAGATTGGAACAAACATGTTTCAAATGCCCATTTAAGTGATGAAACTGTGCATGTGACCTGCAAGAGATAGTTCCAAAATGGGATCATTACTGAAAGACCCCATCTCTAGTAGCCACCAGTTTGACATACTTTTTACAAAAATCTAGTTCATTATAGAAGAATCTATTTGCATAAAGCTTTGATACTACTGCTTGCATTTGTTTCTGGAACTGGGAAAGAAAACTTCCCATGTTCCAACTGACCTTTGGGATGACACTATGACAAGCTAAAAATAAATGTTTTATGTGTTATGATTACTACAGTTTTGGAACCTCCGGTTGCTACTAATATTTCATATAAAAGTCAAGACACTCAGAGAGGCAGGGGAATTTAAAAGGCAATATCAATGAATCTACATTTTAACAACCACAAAGCTGCTGGAAAAACCATATTTTCCTGAGGGAAAAGACATTCATGGATATTTTTTTCTGCAGGAGTTTATTGCACTCACTTTTGTTAATGATCTGGGAATGGGCTGGGGATGCACGTAAACGCATGTGGCTGAAGGAAAACAGATTTTATTGCACTTGAAACAGTTGGCAAGCCATCCTCATGCCGTCACTCAACCACAACCCATCCCTGAACCATGCTGAACCGGCTGATTTTGCTCAGCTGGAAAGCTTCCGTCCTTGCAAAATCGGCTGGCTCTGTACAGCTCAGGGATGGGTTGTGGTCGAGCAACAGCATAGGGATGGCTTGCTGACTCTTTCAAGTGCAATAAAATCCGTTTTCCTTAGGTCACGTGTGCCCCCAACCCGTGCCCAGATTGTTAACAAAAGTGAGTTTGATAAACTCCACAGACTCTGAATAAATAGTAATATCAAGCGGATCAGATTTTTAATCTATAGTACTGGAGCTTGAGTATTTTTTTTAAACTGCAGGCTAATTATAATATTAACTAGAAAGCAAAGAGTTAAAAATGCAACATTTTCTTCTGTTTCAATATATACTTTTGATTGTGTGACACTTCAACATAACTTTACAAAAAAAAAACCCTTCTTATGTAATGTTCAAAGGGTTGGACTAGGACAGGGACATACACCAGAGGTAGGCAACCTAAGGCCCGGGGGCCGGATGCGCCCCCCCGAGGCCTTTGGACTGGCCCCAGGCCGGTCCTCCCGCTGCCGCCACCTCCACCTTCCATGATGATATTGATTATTGTTGTTATTACTTGCTCTTGGGGTTTTCTTGGCAAAATCTCCACAGGGATTTTGTCATGGCTTTTCTGGGGCTGGGAGAGTGTGCAAGCATATTTTTTAATTTTTTAATTTAAAAAAAAATGTAAACAAATTATTTATTTATTTATTTATTTATTTTTGGTGCTTCGGCCCCCCAATTGTCTGAGGGACAGCAACCCGGCCCCTGGCTCAAAAAGGTTGCCTACTCCTGACATACACGATTCAAATCCCCATTCAGCCAGTAAATATACTGGCTGGAAGACTATATGGCTTGTTGTCCAAGGCTCTCTAAATGGTGATCAGGGACCTCTGTTACCCTTGATCATTACTCTGGAAAAGTGATGCAGAGGGGAGGAGAGGCAGACCCTTCTCCATTTTCCTCTTTCCAGTTACTTCTACAGCTAGCCTTTCCTCTTCCCCTGTTTTCATGCCATCTTACCATGGTCAAGGAGCTGCACAGGCTCAGAAGATGGGGAGGGCTTGCTGTTGGCCTTGGCTGTTGCTGTGAGTACACGGAACATGTACCGGATACCCTTCTTCAGAGCCAGAACAGTGTAGGTAGTTTGATGCACACCAGTGGCAAAAACAGTCCAATGGCTGGTACCTAAGACCTGCTGCTGGAGGGTATAGGTTACAGTGGCAGGGTCTGAGAACAGGATAAGAAAGAAATTCCAGTTACTACCCAATAAGGCCATGAACTACACACTCAGAATTATGACTCTCTGCCTCACTTCCCAAAATTAACACTTCACTTTGCAATGTGATGTAGCAATCTTTGCCATAGATTGAACAGGAGAAAAATATATGGCTTCTCCAGAAAAGCTCATTATCTTTTCAGCTTTTGGTAAAGCCACAACTTGTCCCTAGTCTCTATGGGGTTCAAAGATATGCTTGGAAGTCTATGGAGTTTATCACACGGGGAAAATCCCGTGCGGAAACGGGGGTTTAAAGTAGAAAAACCCTGCATAAGCGGATGTTTTTTCAGACGACATCGCTATTAAACTGGGGTTAAAATGGGGTTAATCCGAACAGAAACCCCTCATTGACTGCTTCTTTTTACTTTCGGGTTTTTCTGAAAATAAAAAGAAGCAGTTTCCATTCGGATTAACCCCATTTTAACATTGCTTTCACTTTTCACACTGGGCTGAACGGGACAAATCCCGTAAATTGATTGCTTCCGCTTTTGCGGGTTTTTTTTTCTCTTTAAAGCAGCGATTTGCACAGGGCTCCCCATGTGATAAACTCCTATGAGCAGTATCTATTGAAATCTTCAGGTAGCTGAATAAGATGGGGGGGGGGGGGGGTGAGGAGGTGTGAGATTTATTTGCCAGTACAACATTTTACCCTTTTCAGTGACTAACAGAACCAGAATGAATTATGCAGAACGGTAACAACTGCACGATAAATTATACAGAATAATAACAGTTTTGCATATTTGCCTATATGCTGCATAGGCCACAAAATCCAGCTCTTCTTAAATCAGATTTGTTTGGGAACAGGACCAAGTTGATAGATCCTGACAAAAACTAATCAGTGTTATATTAACACACTTTCCAATTAATTTTATGAAAATATGTAATGCCCCCATGTCTTCCAGCAGCATACAGAGTGAGTGGGCTGTATAACACCTAAGTGGCAGCTGTCATTTGGTGGGGGCTTTGTTTGCGATACAAGTACCAGATTGTGCATGGATCTGTCCAGTAACAAAAGCCAGTTGGCTCAGCAAAGACATCCTGCTCCCCACAAAGAGAACACTAGCACTACAACAGAAAGCATCTGGGAGTTCATGTTCTGTGACTTCTTTATATGCAAGATTCCCCTGTTTGGTACCTTGGAAACCTGCCTTCTTCACAGTCTCACTACCTACTAACTCATCTTCCTGGCCTTACTTACCAATAGCTGAATCAAGCCATTTGGGCTTGTTCCATTTCAATGTGACAGCTCGGCCAGTGACAGCAACTATGGAAGGTGGCCCATCAGGGGGTGTGGGCACCACATCTGTAAGAGATAAAGCATGGAGACTGAACATCACAGAGAGCACAGAAAAAGGCAAAGATGGTCTGCTTTCTAATCTGAAATCACATTTCCTCTTCCCTCCCCCCTCCACCAACTTCACAGGAGGATTCTGAAACCTCAAAATTATTTTCAGTTAGTAGGTGCTTCAGTCACTTTCATGGGTGGGTGTCAGGACTCAAGGACATAATGGGTCTCCCACACATAAGAGGTCAGGAAATGAAAACTGAGACCTATCAGAAAACATGCACTACCACAGAGGCACTTCCATTAAAAAAAAAAAAAAAAACAGAATTGCCAGCAGCTACTACCAAGGAGGGAGACAGTTGTTTTGCCACAGCAGCTGAGGAGGTGTGTGCCTAGCCCAGCTGTCCAGATGTTTGAGCTACAATTTCCATCACCTCCAACACTGGAGTGCTGGTGCAGAACAGAAGCTCTCCCACTGCTTTTCATCCTTACCTGTGACGTAAAGGTGTGCATAGCAGGTGGCCTTGCCCACTTTGTTGGCAATGACGCTTTTATAGACCCCAGCATGGGCATGAGTGACAGAGGGGAAGACCAAGCGGTGCACATCCTTATCTGCAAAGGACAATGGAAGACAGAAGAGTTGGGAGGGGAGGGAAAGGAAAGGAAGGAGCAGAGACCAGGATCACACAATCCTTGTAAGAAGGAATAGGAACACACATACACAAGAGAGTGGCAGACATGCTCTAGGGAAAATAAGAGATACATGTTGGGAGAGAGGTGGAATCTTATAGGGACTAATGTTAAGGACATGCTGTCGTAACAGATCTGATGGGCACAAGATGGGAGTAAACAAATCAACTATTTGCATTCAGAATTCTGTCAATATGGTCAGTGACATTAGCAGCCAACCATCTGGGAACTTAGGCAATGCTGTACAAGTAGGAACATAGCTGTTCATTTCCATGGGAATTCAGTAGCAGACATGGCTGACTGAAAACATTTTGATGCTCGAGGCAAAAAACCAGATGACTCACCTCCATACAGAAGCTAACAGAAATTGCAGGGAAAATCTTACTTGAACATTGCTGATGGAATAGCATCCCCCTCCACACCTGAGAGCGGCAAGCTAGTTTTGGGGGTTGCAGGACAGGTAGTGTGGCATATATAGCTCTGTTCTCTAAAAAGGGTGGGGATGGGATGAAGAAAAGCCAAGAAGTTGCCTCTACTATTAATAATACTTACTACCTGAGTGGAATGCCTCATTGTAATGCCAGGGCCATCCCTGGAAGGAAACTTTTCCATAGACCATCCTCATATTAATTTGTAGAAGGATGAATTGGGTGTCGTTTAGTTTTTCTGTTTCAAGTACCTTCCTTCAATTGCGTACTTCTTTTAGTTTGCAGTGACAAAGGACTCAGGTGGTACCTCAATTTTTGCAGATGCTTCCATGTCTGGGCTGGTGCCAAAAGTTGGCATGTTCAGGCATCTGCTGTAGCTCTTGGGCCCCACAGGGCACCTACTGCCAAGACACCCCACTCTCCCATCCCAGTTTCTCTCTGCATCGCTGCCCCCTGTTCACTTGCTTTTTTTTTCTTCTGGCTGAGAAGGGTTGGGCAAAAAAAAAGAAGGGAGAGGAGGAGGCACCTCTGCTTGCATAGCTACCCATCTCTTTCCTTGGCCAGTAACCAACCAGGCAATGGTGGTTAGCAAGAGCTGCAGTGGGTAGGAAGGTGACCCAGGAGATTGTGGGCATACTGAGGGTACCTGGCTCAAAGGTACTCCTCCAAGCCCTGAAGCCACTGTGGCAGCCCTGTTTTACATGGCAGTTCCTGTACATATATGAGCATGCGGAGGAAACCCAAGGGATAGAGCATACACTGCATCATCCTGCGCTCATCAGTGTTCTCAATGCTCCGGCCATTGTGGAACCAGGTGATGGTGGGGTAGGGCAATCCAGCAACTTGGCACTCTAGCACAACCTCCTTGGATTCCAACACATCCAGGTCATGGAGTGGCCGCAAGAAGTCCGGCATGGTGAAGCGTTCCACTTCACTCTCCCCTTGCTCTGGCTCCTCAGGGATGGATGGCATCTTTTCCAGCTTGGAGCTGCAAGGGAAAGGGAGAGACCTAAATGACAGCCACAGGGCAGCCACTATGCTCATGGGGCAGATTGCAGCAGCTCACAAAGGATGGTTACAGAGAAAGTTACCTCTTTTTCTGGGAAAAGTGAGCAAAGGGCAGCCCTGAAGCCACATGAGTCCCCTGGCTGTTTCTGTGGCCCTTGGCCTCTTAAAGCTCCCTATCACTACCTGTTTGTTGGTCAGGAGCAGGTAAATTTCCTCTTCAGACAGCCTCCAAGAGTGGAAATCCACCTTTTGAATATGTTCTGTGTTTTCCCTGACCCGGTACTGTTTAACATTTTAAAATGTACACTTTTTTTTTTAAACAAAATCAGAAGTGGACTTCCGGCTTGGGGCCGGAAGGGTTTGTTTGATTGTTGCTGTTTTTTTGACACTTTTAGTAGTCCATTTCTCCACAGAGAGCCCCAAAGAGAGAAAAATGGCCTCTGGCCCTGCTCCACTTGCCCATTCCTACCCTAAACTGACTAAGCACAGAGAAAGCCATCTTCATAAGCAACCAAAGGTCATGTTTCACTAGAGTAACCATGGCAGGATGTTCAAAACAAAGTGCATCACAGTACTGGAAGGTTCAATGTTAAGAACTGGAAATCAAGAGATTCCCAAGAGGTGGTGAAAGTATAAGATAGGATTGCTGAATGATGGTTGGGTCAATCTCATCTTGTTGTGGGAGGCTGGGAGTGGGACAGAGACTCGAATCCCAACTGTTTTATTTGGCAACCAAATTCTGAGTTCACCAAGGATGCAATGAGAAATCAGCCGGGGAATACACTTCTCCCAGTCAGCTTTGCAAATAGGAAATTACAGAGAGCTCTAGTTATCTTCACACTGTCTTGGAATAATTGGCACTCCGTTTACTTCAATCTGCATGCTGCGTGCTGTCACATGACTACCAAAAATTGTTCCTTATGACTAAAGGAGCAGCTTTTGCCAGCCATGGGACAGTATGCTGACTGCATTAAATGGGGCACTATATTGCATAGATAGTGTAATCACTTTAGGACTTTTTCCACATTTAGGACGAATGGAAAATGGCCTGCTCTAATAAAAGCTGAGCTGTTTGTGCAATCAAGCTAATAGCCTGGTTGTCTGGATAATACCTCACTCTCCTGGACAGCCAGATAACTGCCTGTTTTTATGGGGTGCCAGAGATATCTGTTATTCTCTGTTACAACTGATTAACTCTTCTGGTGCTCCTGCATGTTACATGTAATCAGTTAAATTGGCTTTAATATAAAATGTCTTTATTTTTTCTTGCTAATATCCCTTGTTTTAAGCATGCTAATTATAGCTGCTGATGCATAAGGGGATTTGTGCTTTAAAGAGTATGCATTTACAAAACCTGGAACTGGATAACAGAAATAGAATACCTTGAGGAAGCCTGTGAGGGCTACAAGCAAGGCCCATTCCCACAAAGACTAAAAGACACCCCATATTTATATGTGTATGTGTTTGTGTGTCTGGCTGTGTGCGCATGCTTGGCAGCCAATGTGATACAGACTACATTCCAAAGAGCTGCATATCAGCTTGGGCCAGTGAGAACAGCAGCTGGATCTGGTTCTCATGAATACAGAGTGACTCCCAGATTTAGCAATTCAGGAAAGGGTTGGAGGGGGGCATCATTTATTCACATATGTCCGCAAAGCAATCCATTTAAGATGAATAAGTTAATATTACATAGAAGCCTTCCCCAATGGGACACATGCTGGACTATAGCAATAGCAATAGCATTTACATTTTTATACCGCTTTATAGTGCTAAGCACTCTCTAAGAGGTTTACAATGTATTAGCCAATTACCCCCAACCAGCTGGGTACTCATTTTACCAACCTATGAAAGGATGAAAGGCTGAGTCAACCTGGAGCCCTACAGGATTGAACTCACAATGTTTTGGCTGCAGTACTGGCGTTTAAACACTGGGCCACCAGAACTATGTGTTGGACTACATGTCCCACCAGTCATGATGTCTGAGGATGATGGATGTTGTGGTTCAACACATCCAGAAGAGTGACAGGTTTTAGGCAGGGCTGCTATATAAGAACAGTTTCCAGCTGTTCTTTGCCTAATGATAAGCCAGAGCTATGGGGAAATAAAAATCTGAGTAGTTAGAAGCCAAAGAAACAAATAATACTAATCTTGTCATCTGGAAGATCTAAAATGCCCCAGATCTTAAAAACACTCCAAAAATAATAGAGCTTGATATAAATAATAGATTATATCAACATAACCAAATTATAATAAGGACCTATCTCCTGGCAATGCCTTCACCACAGAAAGTATTAAAATGCCCCCAAATGCCCGTGTCTGCTACTTAATGGTATGTTACAGAAATTGCCACCCCACTCTATCACCCTTCCTTCTCATACTCACATCTGAGAGCTGGCTGCCGGACGTGGCTCCTCCACATACAGTTCTGCGGTGCATTCAGCTCGGCCGTGCTTGTTGTTGGCAGTCACACCATACTGCCCCTCATCTTCTGAGCTCACGTGCAGGAGGACCAGAGAATGCAGTCCTCCATCCTGGTACACACGCACTGTTTCCCCTTCTTGCACAGGCTGCCCTGTATCAGACACACCACAGTCAGAATCTGACCCAGAATTGAGAAGAGTACACAGAGAGGCACTCACCCTTGACAGATGTGAGTTGCAGTCCAACATCTGGAAGTCTATATATTTCCCACCCCAGCTAACAGCATTTGGACTACCATAGGAAAAAAAAGGACAATTGTTACCAATAGCTGATAGAATTCCTATGCCTTCTCCCTGCAGCCTAGAAAAGTAGGTGTAAAAGGTATCTTGAGATTGATGGTATAGCAGCAGCTAGGGCACATTGAGCCACATACATTCATTAGTCTTACTGCAAATGTGGGAGAGTTCTTCTACCAGCAAACTCTAAGTCTACACACTGCCATGTCACTCAGAACTGTAGCTAGGTTCAGAGGTGAGAACTAGGTATCCATTGGTTAAGGCCCACCATGAACTTGAGAATCATAGGCCCTGTGGCCTGCTCTCTCTGCATCATCAAGACATGAATAGATGGGTCTTGTACATATTTGCCCTTCTATCACAGCCAAGATGGTTTGAATTAAGGGTATAAAATAATTCAAAGTCTCCTGTAGTGGGGATAGATGAATCTATCAGTTTTGCTCCCTCCCACATTCCAATTATTGTAAGTTCTGCTTCTTCCACTCAAATGTAGGAAGACAGTTCCAAAATAGATAAGTTCTTGTACAAATGAAATACTTATAGGTGTACCCAGTATAAAGAGGCTCACGTTGTACTTGTCTGCCATATAGCTGTTAATGATGAGAACTCTCTCAAAGAAAAACAATCGACAACCCTAACATGGTTGAATGCTTGAAGATTCAAAGCTGAGCCCCTCTGATCAGACAGATGAATCTAGCCATTGATTTAAACTCCTCAAATTCTTTCTGTCAAATGTAAGGGAAGATTACAAATTTTGGGAAGTTCTTATGGGAAAAATGAACCAAAAGAAATTCTCACCCACCCCTAATGGGAACAATTACCAAAACGTGTCCAGGTTATGGTTGGTGGGGGGTCCCCACTGATCTTGCAGTCAAACCGTGCTGCACGTCCTTCCACCACAGCCACAGACTCCAGTTTGCGGGTGAAGAGTGGCTGGCGTGATGGCCAGACTGTCAACTTGGCACTGCATGTCAGCTCATCTGTAAAGCACAGTAGATGGTGAGCTACCGATACTCAGAGGGCCTTAGGAACAACCTCTACTTCTGGTCTAAAGACCTCAGCATCACCAGAGACACCACAGTCTGAAGCCTGCATCAGAATGGGGACAGCAGCTTGTGAGACAAGCTTGTCCTTGTTCTCGTGACTATGAGGTGACTGTGAGAATGTTTGTGCTTGTCCTGAGGACAAAAGGATAATAAGGGGAGCTCTGTGAGTGGATGGTTAGTGTATTAAGAAAGATGGAAGGCTAGGGATTTAAGAATGGAGAATTAATATTTAAGCTGCTTTATTGTTGTTTTGTGCCTCAAACTCATTTCCTACTTATAATGACTCTAAAGCAAACCTAACACAGGGTTTTTGTGGCCAGACTTATTTAGAGGTGGTTTACTTTTGGGCTGAGAGGATTTTTAGCTGATACTGAATCCTAAATGAACTGCCTCAATGTTGCTTCTCTGGCTACTAGTATCTCTAATTCTCCTCAGGACCTGTGAGCTTGGGCTCTTAGGGGATGGAATTAGATTGGCTCAACTTTTTCTGTCACTGCTTTTGTTGTTGTTGTTTGTTGTTAGCTGCCCTCAAGTCACCCTCAACTCATGGTGACCCTATGGATGAGACACTTCCAAGACTCACTGTGCTCCACCACTCTGCTGAGGTCCTGTAAATTCAAATCTGTGACCTCCCTGATTGAGACTACTAGTGAGATTGATCACACTAGCCGCCCTTTCCTGATCTGGGCATGGGCTGAGACCAGGTTGGAACCGTGTCTTATCACACAGATTGTTACCATCCCATCCTTCTCCCATCCTAAGGTAAAAAACACTTGTTTTCCATTATGGGAGCCATTCCTATTGGGGACGGGATGATAATGATCTAGGCACAGAGATGTGCAATTGCACATGTTTCCAGCCTGATCCCAGCCTTTGCCCAGATCAGTAAAAAGGCAATGCGATAATCTCCTATCTATCTGGCATGTGGTCTTCCTCTCCTCCTCCTGCCTTCCACTTTTCCCAGCATCATTGCCTTTTCTAATGAGTCTTTCCTTCTCATGTTGTGTCCAAAGTATAACAACCTCATTTTAGTTATCCTGGCTTCCAGGGGGAGTTCAGGCTTTATCTGTTCCATTTGTTCATCTTTTGGGCCAACCATGGGTTCCTCAGCACCCTTCTCCACCACCACATCTTAAATGAGTTGATTCACTGCTTTTGGACATTAAAAATATATATTTTCTGATCTAAAGAAATAAATCACCAGACGTTTTTCTCCTTGCATAAGGAGAAATGCCAAGATAACTGTCATCTGCTTTATGTCTACATATGAATTTCTGTTAAAGGACTGAGAGGAGGCCAGGAAGAGGAAACAATGAAATAGCACTCAGCCTGGACCCTTTCCTCAAAATCTGACAGCCTCTGATCTAGTGCCTACAAAGTAAGAGAAGCTAAGAACTTTTGTAAAGTCAAGCATGAGACCTGCTAGCTTTCTTCCTCCTCTCTGCTGCTATAATGTCTGTTGTTGCTTGGTGTTGTAGCTGTCACCTGACACCACTGCTTTGGGATTAACTTGAGTGACTTCTGGCTGGCTACAGAAGAGCGAGCAGACTGACTTTCACAAGCTCGTGAGAGAAGTCCAGTGAAACAGGATGAAGACCAGCTTCATGACTCTATTTTCTGGTCTCCAGAGTCCCCCTCGGTAAAGGGGACCAAGAAGGGGCTTCACGTGGACCTAATTCCAGTACTAGCACCCACATCCATATTTTGTGGATTCGTAAGTGTGGAAAGTACTGAGAGGGTTGAGGAACTACCTCTGTCACGTTTCTTGCAGGCATTCTTGAGACTGTCCAAATGTACCCATCAGCTTTTTAAAGATTTATAATTTAAGATTAAGAAATTTATCTTCCCAGTAAATGTGGGTCAGAAAAACTTTCTGAAATTTGAATTTCTATTTTTCATTCCAACAGGGAGACAAATGTGGGTTTAAAGGGGATGAGTGAAGATTTCAGGTAATCAACTCCTTTTTTTTGGTGGAGAATGGATGCCAGATAAACTAGTACAGGGTTGGCAACCTATGGCCTGTGGGCCGAGTGCGGCCCGCGGAGGCCTTGGGACCTGCCCATGGCCGGTCCCGCCACTGCCGCTATCGCCGGCACCCTGTGTGCCACGCGTAAGCGTGTGTGCCGTTTTGGAAAGCCGCAGCACACATGCGCTGGCCGAATTTGCCCAGAGCAGGTGCGCAGGGGCCTTGCCAGGGCCCAGGGAAGGCCGCAGCATGCCTGCACCAGGCGAATTCGCCCAGAGCAGGCATGCTTGGGCCTTCCCTGGGCCCTAGCAAGGCCACAGCACACGTGCGCTGGGTGAATTTGCCCGGAGCAGGCACGATTGGGCCTTCCCTGGGCCCTGGCAAGGCCCCAGAGCACCTGCTCTGGGCGAATTCACCCGGCGCACATTCGCTGCAGCCTTCCAAAATGGCGCCTGCACTCGCGCGCATGCATGCACAAGCGCGGGCGGCATTTTGGAAGGGCCAACGGCACCGTGTGCATTTCCCCCTCCCGCGCCATTTCCCCCCCTCCCCCCCTCCCACCCCGGCAACAAATGTTGCCGACCCCTGAACTAGTAGGAAGAACTCAGGTCATTTGCAACTTTCTTCCATTAGTTTGACTTTTGATTTTGTGTGATTTATGGTTAATTCTACGAAAGCAACACAGAAGAAGATGATAAATATATAGGAAATAAGGAAGAATCCAATATACCAAGAAGAAAGATCTCTTTTCTTTGAGAGTTTGGAGACTATAATATATGGGTGAAATATAAACTTCGTTTAATTATATCTGCTATTTTACTTTAGTGTAAAAATCACTATATGAAATAATTTTTTATGTTTGCTCTGGTGAAACTTATTCTTTTCTTATCTGCAGAAGAAATTCATAATTAATTCAATTAAAAAACAGAAGAATTCTGGACAAGATATAAAAAAGACTGGGTAGTTACATCACAGAAAAGAGATACAGAAGATGAGGAAGAAGTACAAATGGAAACACAAAGTTATTACAGAAAAAGAATGAAAAAAGCTAAGACAACATCTGAAAATGAGGAAGATAAAAAGGATATATCTGATGAAACATTAATGGAACCCAGATCAGAAGAAGGAATACTTGGTTCAACAGAAGAAGAAAATTAAAATGGCATTAAAACTGTTATCTTGGAATGTGAAAGGCCTGAATTCTAAACACAAAAGAAGCAAACATTTTCATTACATTGAAAAACTAAGATGAGTGTAGCTTGTCTTCAGGAAACACACTTCCTGCCAGTGAGAGCTTTTGACAGTGGAACGCACTCCCTTGGAGGGTGTGGAGTCCCCTTCTTTGGAGGACTTTAGACAGAGGCTGGATGGCCATCTGTCAGGGATGCTTTGATTTTGAGTTCCTGCATGGCAAGGGGTTGGACTGGATGGCCCTTGTGGTCTCTTTCAACTCTATGATTCTATGATAGTGTCTTCCTGCATGGCAGTGGGTTGGACGCGATGACCCTTGTGGTTTCTTCCAACTTTGTGATTCTATTATTCTATCTGAACTGTTGTATTTCTTGAGGATATGTTTTTATTCCATTATTTCAGTTTAAACTCTAACATGATGTGTTATACATTTTAACTTGTTTCATTATACCGATTGTGAGTTGTCTTCAGAAAGCCACTACCCTGAGTACTGGCATAAAAATACAGAAACAGACAGGAGTACAGAGTCAGTTCTTTGGAAATGTTTTTTCTTTCCTATCCATTTTTACCCCATTAAATTGAAAGCTATGGCTTCCTAGGATTTCACATCATCCAGGAAATCAAGTACTGAATTGAATTACAAGCATTCTGTAACTCTATTAGACAGTGCCCCTAACCACCATACCCTGGGAACCTATTTTCTTCTTCCTAATTGATTAACTGCCTAGGAAAGAACAGAAAGATTCTTCCCGGTAAAAAACAGAGGAGGAAGCTGATGCCATTCAAATTAAGCTAGAGTCAATACAGCTTAGCAGGAAAGCAAAGGCTATTTTTCAGCACCGTTTGCACTAAAAAAAAGGTCACAGAGGGGCATGTAGGGAGGATATGTCAACAAGCAGTCCCTAAAATTCAGTCAGTGGAAACAGTACTCTTGACCCTTCATATTTGTTGCTGACTCCTTACTGTAAGCTGGTGAATTTGGAAACCTGGAAAACAAACCTTATGAAGAATTATTTGGGGAGCTGGCTATGTTTGGCTTGGAGAAAAGAAGACTGAGTGGTGACATGATAGCTATCTTTAAATATCTGAATGGATGCCATGTAGAATATGGAGCCAGCTTGTTTTCTGCTGCTCCAGAGACTAGAACATGAACCAACAGATTCAAATGATGAGAATCTACCCAAATGTTAAGAAAAACTTTTTTACTGTTAAGAGCTATTCAACACTGAAATAAATTGCCTTGGAGGGTGGTAAACTCTCCATCTGTGGAGATCTTTAAACAAAGGTTGGATGGGCATCTTTCAAGAGTGATGTAATTGTGTGTTCCTGCATGGCAAGAGGTTGGACTACATGGCCCTTGTCCCTTCTAACTCTAAGAGTCTATTATTCTACTCTATGATTCTATAAAGGAAGCTCAACTCATTTTTATAGAGACTATCACATTATATTATAATGTGGCTTACCTGAGCCAACTTAAAATTAGAAGGGGGTGGCTTCACCCGGCTTCAGCTCAGCTCCATCGCTGCTCCAAGGAGCTCTCCTCACACCTCTTTTCGAAGTCAGGAGTTTTCTGGTTTGAAAAAATTACTGCTGGAGTGGCAGTGGAGCCGGGCTGCAGCCGGGTGGTGATTTCAGCAGCTAAATGCATCTGATACTATCAGGATGCCACCTGCTTCTAATTTTAAGCCAGTTCAGGTAAGCCGCGTTACAACATAATGCAATAATCTTCTATGTGTGGGTACACACACATACAGAGTATTCAGTATTTAGTAACCAATATCATCAGGTAACACATGGCATTTGTAATATCAGTCTTTTTCACTTGTCCTCTTCTCAAGTCACCCTATTTTTTCCATAAAATATTTGCTTATTAATTTCCTTAAGAAGTGGATAGAAAATGCTAGATTTAGAATAATGGCTCTGAACTATGGTGTTCCTCCACTTATATTCAAAAGGAAACTGATAATCTAAAGGCTGGAAAAGTCCAGTAGAGCTGGAGGTAAAAACTGATTATGATCTTGATGCTCATTGTCCCCAGTCAGCTGTCCCTCTGCTACCATGCATCATTCCCACCATCTCCTATATCAGCTCCCTTGCAGATGCCTCTAAAACTGCCTCCTTTGCCCACATTGTTCCTTCCTCCCCATGACAGATGCATTCACAAGGGAGTGGTGAGAGAAACACTAAATTGCTTGCATTTATAGGTGATTTTTTAAAAAAGCTATATCCATCAGAAATGCCACATGAGGGGAATGGAAGACGTCTAGAAGGGGATGGGAGGCAGAAATCATGGGGCTATTACAGGCCCTAGGTCTCAGGCCTCTTGAAGGATTCCTCTGTTAACCTGTACAGAAGCTGTTTTTTTGGACTCATCAACAAAAAATCATCTTCAGTGAAGACCTATTTATCTAGGAGAAGGATAGGGGCCCAAATGCAATTCTTAGTTTTAATTAGACTATGGAAAGTTTATAAGCCAACACTTATGCAAGTTTCATTGATACAGTTGGTCTACTCTTTTTGGGACTAGTAATTATATTTAGGGCAGGGTTTGCTACCACTGGCTACACAACAAGAGAATTGAGAAGATATCACACCTGAAAGACTATAGGTGAGGAAGCAACAGAATAGAGAAGACAGATGGAACAGACACAGAGACTCTAATTACCTGTCCATAATTCTGTTGTCCCTTGTAGACACATAGTGATTTGTGCAAACATGGTTGCACATTTCACTTCTAAAACTCCAAGCCATTTAAATTTTGTGGTCATAATGAGGAACTCTGCAGAAACCAGTTTCAAGAGGCTCAGAGACCCAATTGTGTCTGAGGCAAGTGGAGTAGAAATGTTGCCTTTCTTTCTTTCTTTTGAATTTATACCCCACCTTTCTCCCAGGATGGAAACCATCTCAATTCCCTTGTCTGGAGGACTTTCTGTGGTTAGAATTCTTATTGCTAGCCAAGCATAAGGGGAGCTCTTCCTTCCATTTACTAGTATCAGACAACATGACAGCTGCTTATAGCCCTGGGTGCTGAAGGGAATGATGATGACAACAGAAGAACCAAGGTGTAAATGCAAATAAGACCTTAATTCAGTGGATCAGTCTGTAGCCTTTTTTGTGCTTTGGCTAAAAATGTAGGACAATCACTTCTATGTGTTCATGATAAACCTGAATGGAATCATTTTCTCTGTCTGCTTTTACATGTTGAGGAGGGGTTTGTGTGTGACCAGCTGTATGTAACTTAAAAAAGGTAAAGGTATTCCCTGTTGACAAGGTTGTCAAGTCATGTCCGACCGTAGTAGGTGGTGCTCATCTCCATTACTAAGCCGTAGAGCCAGTGTTGTCAGAGACTACTCTGTGATCATGTGGCCGGCATGACTGCACAGAACGCTGTTTACCTTCCCGGTGCTGTATGATGGGGTGAGCACCTGTCACTAGTCCCAGCTTCTGCCAACCTACCAGTTCAAAAGCATGTAACTTATCTCCCTGGAAAAAAAATATCTTTTTGGCATAAATACACATAAATGTGCAGGAAGGTCTGGGGAAATGAATTTGGGGTTGCCAGTTGAGAAGCCCCAGGTATGGTTAATTTATGAGCCATCATGTTAATAGATTTCTTTCACTTCCAGTATGGTGTATTATCTCTTCATATGCGCTGAGAGAAAACAACTTGGGTGATCCAAATCTAGAGAGGGGAATTACAATTGTTTCAGAAGTCTCCATGATAATAGAGCTCACTCTATTATCTCTTCTGCTAAGCCTTGGTCCTAAATCTTAGTGGGGTTGCAGACTGCCAGAAATAGTGCAAATTGAGTCCACTTTTAGGGTTAGGGTTAGTGCTAGGGAATCATGGGAATTGTGTTTGTTTTTTTCTGAGACATTGAGCCTTCTCTGTCAGAGAGCTCTGGTGCCACAATAAAATACAGTTCCCAAAATTCCCTAACCCTAACCCTAAAAGTGGACTCAATTTGCACTACTTCTGGCAGTCTGCAACTTAATATCTGTGAAAGACTCTGCTTTAGTCAGGAAACAAAGACAATGCTGGTAAAAAAACAAAGAACTGTTTCTTGCAACCTAGCTCTGGCAATCCTGATCCCAAAGTGAAAACAAACACCCAGTTTTTATGCCAGTTTCAGAACATGGCAGAAATGAGAAAGACTTGAAATACTAAGGCAATGCAGGCCTGTGTCAATACTAAAATGTTGGAATCTCACTTCTACCCAGTGATACTTGTTTTTCCTCACATTTTCTGGAAGTCAGTTCATGCCCAGGCTCTTTGGGATGGCTGTTTGAGATAAAATATGTACTCTCAGAATTCTAAATTTACTTAAGCTTTCCGTAGAAGATGCTTAATGTTATTGGTGTGGTGGAATCAATAGTGTAGCCACTCATCCTAAACAATATTCTTCTATCTTTTATGTTTCTTTCCCACATGTTGAGCTGTTCCTTTTTCCACCAAACAGATCAGACACACAGACATTCATTCACATCTTGTATATATCCACACTTCCAAACCCAAAGGGCTTTTTGTGCTTTTTAAAACTATGTGTTGGGCCTGATCAGGTGCAGCAAGGTCTGGAAACCATGCCCTGTGAGGAGTGGCTTAGGGAGCTGGGTATCTTTAACCTGAAGAAGAAAATGTTAAGAAGTGACATATCATACTGAAAATGGAACACGCTTGCTCCAGAGACTAGGACATGGAGCAACAGATGCAAACTATAGGAAAAGAGATTCCACTCAACATTTGAAAGAACTTCCAATGGTAACAGCTGTTCAATAGTGGAACATGCTGTCTTGGAGTGTGGTGGAGTCTCCTTCTTTGGAGGTTTTTAAACAGAGGTTGGATAGCCATTTGTTGAGAGTGCTTTGATTGTGTATTCCTGCATGGCAGTGGTTGGACTGGTTGGCCTTTGAGTCCTTTTCCAACTCTATGATTCCAACCACAGAGCTGGAAGGCTGCACCTAGTGCAGTGTTTTCCTAAGTGGGTGGTATGCTTCCCCAGGGGGCAGTGGAAAGGTCCAAGGAGGTGTTGAGGTGAAAGAGGGGCAATGAGAGGGAGAAGTGGGGGCAGCAGTGGGGGTCTTAAGTCAAAGTATTGGTGCACAAGAAAGACAAGGGGAACCAGTGGTCTTAAGTGCCATGTTGAAGGTGAGGGCTGTATGAAACATCTTTTCAGGGTCCCTTAAAATCACTGCACAGCCTTGCTGATCACTTCTATGGTGGTTTCTCCCACCCTTCACCTCCCCACATGAACCCACTCTCTTAGCCACATCTTTTGCTAGTCGTGGTAGTCAGTATCATTCCTGCATCGGGTGACACCTGGTGCGGGGAGTGGGACTTCCAGCAGGGGCAGGACTTCTGGCGCCAAGGTTTCTGGGGCAGGGGAGCGCACAGGAGTGCTTTTGTGGGCTGGAGGGGTACCTGCATGACCAGAGGGGTGCCTGCGCAGCCCCAAGGAGCTCCTGTGGGGGGTGGAGCAGCAACCACGGACCCAAGCAGTGCCCAAGTGGCCCTGAAGAGCTCCTACAGGGGTGGAGAGGTGCCCATGCGGCCCTGGGGAGCTCCCATTGGGGGCAGAGCAGTGACTGTGGCCCCAAGCAGTGCCCACACAGCCCCGAAGAGTGCCTGTGGGGGGTGGGGAGCTGACCGGTTGTCACCCCCCCCCCTTTCTGGGATGTCACCCAGTGTGGTCTGTACTCCCCGCAACCCCCAGTGACGCTACTGGTGATGGTTGGGAAATTCTCACAAGGCTTGGGTGCAGGGCATTTCTTCTGTGGCTATGAGAGGCTCTATTTTGGGACAGACTGACTGACTGGAGGAAGGAGTTTGAGCACATAGTGGTGAGGGAGAAGTAGTGGCAAAAAGGAGCTTTCAGATTTGGGACTCTGCTTAGGTTTTGTGAGCTTTGCCAGGACTTGACTGGCAGGTTGGAGCTGTGCTGCTGTTCCTGCTTTCTTTCATCAGACAGGCTGGGAGAATAGGCAGCAGAAAAAACAATGTTGGTGGGAGGGGAGAACACTTGAAGCTGTGTAGGGAAGGCATGTCTCTTGGGAAGAAGGGAGAGGAGAGTCTGGAGTCAATTCTAGTCCTTTGCCTTGGAGTGGCTCCTGTAGTTAAAATTTCCCCCTTTCCCCACCCATGGCAGTCTCCAGAGCATGTGGCCTCTGTAAACCCCCTACATATGCACCGGCTGCACCCCTCTCCACCCCAACAAAAGATTGAGAATCCTTCCTTGATGGGGAAAAGTGTCGCCCTTTGCATCTGGTCACCTTGGGAGCAGCAACTGAGGAATTGTCTGAGCAGCAACTGAGAGGCCTCTTGACCACATTGGCTTTTGCCACAAGGCCAACACAGGCACAGCCAGCTGCTTGGTTGCTGCTCCCAGAGTGACTGGGTGGCAAAGGGAGCAGCGACCAAGATTGGTTGTTTTGAATTTTTAGTAGAACAGTAGACCTAATATCAAGAGATATGAGGGGGACGCTAGGGTTGTTACCAAAGAAGAAAGGTAAAAGGTTTGGAGACCACTGAGTTACTGTCTCTTACTAGGCAGCTACAAGATATAAAGCATCTTTCGTGTCAAGCTTTGGCAATCCTAGACCCTCACACGGCTGCTGTACACAGTACAACATTCTCCTGCACATACTACATCCATGCCTTTTCAGAGAATGGTGAAAGTAAATGCATGAGCTTCTCAAGGGGAAGGGAAGCATATCACTGCTAAATATGCCTGCCTCCCTGCTCTTTCTTTTTAAAGACAAATCATTTTATAGTTGGGGAACAGCCAAATCATTATTCCATGGTTACTGAAGTTCCTTTTATTATTACTTTTAAAATATATTGTCCTCTTTCTGCAACAATATGGTGTTTATTCCCTGTTTTAACATCCAGGCAGTAAAAGTAAAATCCATGTTATTCCAGTAGGTATGATAGTGCAATTATTTAAGTGGGTATAAATGCCAAACTCCACATGCTTGGGGAATTTTGAAAAACATTTGCAAGCATTTTTCTTCGTTTGCATTGACATTTAAGAGTTTAATATATTAGGACATAGAATTACTTTCAAAGTATAGGATGGTGGGGAGTGGAGTGAGGAAAAGAGGATTATGATATATGCAGGGAAGGCAAGTACAGAAAGTAATGACACACATAACATCTGGCTTTATGGTCGCCACAGTGAAAACTGGAGACAGCTCCTGTACCTTTAATGGTTGTATAGATGAATTTTTAGCAGATATTGCTTGTCATACAACCAGGTAACAAGCAACATCTGCTGAAATTCCCTCTTCTAGATAATTATTAAAGATACAGGCATTGTCACCAAATTTCATTCTGTCAACACTATCTGGCCTAGAATTACTCAGTGCATCTCCACAACTCATTCATATGTTGCTTTTACCACTTTCCTGAATCAAACCTAGGAATTAGTCACAAATAGCAAGTTATTTGTAATTCATTCCCCCTCCAAAAAAAATAATTGTAAATAAGTGATGATTCTAATGGAATCTGGAACAATTTTACGCCTGTTAAATGTTTAAAAACTTGTCATTTATAGTTCATTGAAATTCGTTGAACTTAAGATGAATAGGATTGTATTCACGATTGCCAAGATAGGGGGAATCTGCAGGGTTGTGTTTTTTTTAAAGTTATCTTTATTCTCAAAATCAGTGTTAAGTCTCCTTCAGTCCCATTATTGGGAAGAAGGCAAGAAACACATATATAAAATTGTTGTCATCATCCAGTTGGATGGCTGTCAGAATCTTTTTTAAAAAAAGAAACAAAAGAGTGTTGGTTGTATTTTGTATCATAGGCCAGAAGCCTGTAGCATTCATTTTTTAAAACAACTAAACTTTTTTAGTTATTAGTTACTTTATTTTAGTTTATTTCAAGAAATGAGAAATAAGTGACATTTACCTATTTATTTAGAGAACTTAAAACCTCCATCCTTCAGCCTTCAGCCAAAAAAGCTTCCAGAATGGCTTACACATAGTTCATTTGACAGTTCTTTGCCCTCAGAGTTACAATCAAAAAGTAAAATTGAAAAATTTAAGATTTAAATGTTTAAAAAATTGAAATGACAGTAACTACTTTGGGGATAGGAAGTATAACTATTTACAATTTAGAAATCAGATTCTAAGCACTAGATTGAATAGAGCTTCTCACTTTCAAGTCTAGTTTTAGCATTTTCTGTACCACAGGGGTAGGGAAATTTTGGTCCTCCAGATGTTTTGAATTTTAACTCCAAGAAGTCCCAGCCAGCATGGCCAATAGTAAAGAATTATGGAGCTGTAGATCAAAATATATGACAAGTGAAAAGTTTTCCAACCCTGCTATACAAGCACATGCATACTCCCACTCTATGTTGTAGAGGAGGGCCTGAGCTAGCAGCTTTGTTGTTCTTGTTCTTGTTGTGCACCTTCAAGTCATTTCTGACTTAAGGTGACCCTATCACTGGGTTTTCTTGGCAAGATTTGTTCAGAGGGGGGTTGTCTTAGCCTTCCTCTGAGAATGAGTGTGTAACTTACCCAAGGTCACCCAGTAAGTTTCCAGGGCCAAGTGAGGATTCAAGCCCTGATGTAGAGTCCTAGTTCGCTACAAAATGCTGTTCCCAATTTGTGGCTCTAACACTGCTACTAACAGAATCCAACTAGACTCTGAACAAATTTCTGAACACCCCAAACACATAGAGGAAAACAAGGTTGCATACAGCTTTTCAAGCACAACCTACCATTCAACCCGACTCCCCCATCTTTATAATGGCATCCACACTTGTTGGATTGGATGGCCCTTGTGATCTCTTCCAACTCTATATGATTCTATGAATGCTGTAGTGAACTGAGGTTGCAAACCTACCTGTACACAAGAAAATGCCTCATGCATTGAACTCCAAGAGATTCATTGCCAAATAGAATTCATAGGACTATGTAACGATGAGTGTATGTGTGTATGTATGTATGTGCCTTCAAGTAGCCTGTTGGTTTATGGATTTCATAGTTTGTACTCAATGGTAGTTTAGCCATTTTCTTCCTCTGTAATATAGCCTACAGCACCTGGTTTCCATTCGCAGTCTCCCATCCAAGTACTAACCATGGCTGACCCTGCTTAATTTCCAAGATCTGATGGGATCTAATGCCTCTAGGCCTAGGGTATTTAGGTCTCTGCAGGGAATAAACCTGAGATAGTATGCAATTATATAAATACCTGTTTTCTAGATAGGAGTGAACTGTATATTTTGAAGTGAAAATTCTCAGATTTTTTCAATGAGACATCCCAGATTCTATGGCATGTTTCCTGCTTGTTATAAAGATGTTGCTGTTAATACAGGTAGGTGTAACATTTTTTAAAGAGGTGTGCCTATCCTCACTGTCTAAGCAATTAGGGTTGTATTTACAACATCGGCATCAGAGATTTATATTAGGGTCACCCTGTTGCAAGTAGGTTTCCCAACTGACCAAGAAGATAATCCAACTAGGCTTTCTGTCTTAGAGAGCAATTTGTTATTGAATAATAAGTAGGTCACGTTTTTCACATTGCAGCTAAAATCAGATATTCATACATGTTTGTCAGACTCCTGTTAAAAACACTGCTATAGTGATGGGCTGAAAAATTAGCAAACCTAGCTGCAAGCAACCTTGGCTTGTCTGTGCTATCTTTTTTTCCTCAGCTACCACAATCTTGATCAGTGCAGAACTTCTTTTCTTACCTTTGGCTGTGCTTAGCTTGCATGTGTAGACACCACTGTCATCCTCATGCACAGAGGTAAGCAGGAGCTTGCACTTGCGTCCATCAAAATGCATCTTGCACTGGAGCAGGGCAGGCTGAAGCAGGCGCCCCCGCCACAGCCAGTCCACATCCACATCAGGTGGGCCAGTCACCAGGCACTCGAAGATAGCTGCATCCCCAGCCCCCACCACCACGTCCTGCAGCGGGGCCAGTACTGCCAGGGATTGGGTCTCAGGGTGCACTGGGGAGAAGGAGGGGATGGGTGGGGAAGGGAGGAGGAAACGGAAAAAAGAGAAAGAGATGCGTCTCTGAGCAATGGAACAAAAATAGGAAAGGATGCAGGGCACAAGGTGGGAAAAGCATGTAGTGGGTATCCATGGCTAAGTAAAGTTCACTATCTTGCTGACTAGAACCATCAGCAAGAATGGACTAGGATTCCCTCCCCAACACTCCTGTCAAGTGGCATGCAGTGCACTGATGGAAGGTAAAACAAAGTTAGGTTTGACACACTGACTGCTTTGGAGCTGCAGATCTTCACTCCCAACACATTTCTGGCTACTGTCACTGTCTGTATTGCCTTGGAATAAGCATAATTAACATAGAAATCTACTAGCTTCCCACTTTCATAGAACAGGTCTGAGGTGTGACTTTCAGCAAGAGCGGTGTGAAACATATGGGAAATTGATGTCATCTCTTCTGCAAATGATTTTAAATGGTCATGATGCAAAGGAACAGGAAGCATATATTAACCTTACACTTCCTTTCTCTCCCACAACTTAAATATTCAAAACCACTCTAGTGGTTTAAATGGGGGGGGGGGGGGGGGGATAATTCACTAACTTTAATTCTAGGGATGAATCAGGATGCAAAGCTATAAGAATTAAACTAGCCTCATAGCTGGAGTATGCTACTTTAGTATTCTAGTGACATCTTTTCTCTGTCACTAGGAAACTACCCATGTGTAAATTACACACACTTCAAAACTAGCAAATTAGCGTAAATCACAGCAAATACTGTACTTCACCACATACCCTATTTTAATACTTTAATAATAAAGATGAGAGTAGCCTTCCCTTTCCTCCAAGAGAAGGGGATGGACACCTATTGGAATATGCCCTAGCTGGAATGTTTTTCACCCTGAAAGCTGGCAACCTATTAATCATTGTAACAGGAAATGAATAGAGATAGGAAGACAGCCATATTGAGAAGCAAATTAAACCTAGATGAAAGAATGATGGAGTATGAAGAACACAAGAGCAGGATGTGGAGGTAAGAAGGGGACATGGGGAAGAGGGAGACAGGGATCTGTGCTAGGAACAAACCACACAGCACTTTTACCAAACAAACAGACTTTATTTCATCTACAAAAAAGGGGTTCACTGTATCCCAGTCCCTGTGAGACCCTCCCAGAGAGAGGGCACAATGGTGATAAGAGACTGTACCCATGGCCTCCTCCATTCAAGATGGTCCATATCCCAGATGACCCAAGTCTAATGGGGTCCCATTGTTTCCCTCAGCCACCCCATCCCACACTGCTCTGGGCAAAGGTCCTTTTCCTAGTCAGTTTGTGCTGTCCAGATATTTTGTGTGGGTAAGGATGCTGCCTCTTGCAAAGCTGAGCTATGTCATCTTCTGCCCACAGTGACTTTCATGGATGGGAGGACGCAAGACCTATACTTGACCTGATCCTTCAAACTCTTTCATTTTAGTGTATGAGTTCCATGGGGAGCACAGGCAGGGGGAAGACATGTTAGTGCTCTACCCGAGGACCCTGGAAACAGGGCTGTGCAAACAGGGGCAAGAAGACATGGACACATGGAGGAAACAAAGAGCACCACACGTTGGCCACAGTTTAGGCCAGACAGAAATGGATGTCGGCAGGGGGATTACACACCATCAGCACTTAAGAGGTGCCTGGTATGCAGGCATGGTGCCCACCACTGGGATTATATACCCTAGGATAGATCACATGGAGACCCATTTGGATAGAGGCTTCCTGACCAAGCACTAAGGAGATGCCACAGATTAGTTCAGCTCACACACCTAGGGGGAGCCCCAAACTACTCTCCCACCCATGATGCCCCACTCCCCCAGCTGCAACCAGGCCCTGTGAGTCCAGGAGAGTCTCGGCGCTGGCCATCCAGTGGGTAGGGGCAGGAGCCAAGCCTTGCCAGCCTGGTTTGTTCAGTCACGCTGGAAGCAGAGGCAACTGCCCAAGTTGTCTGGCTAGAGTGACCCGGGGGTCAGCAGTACCTTAGCTCACTCCCCCTGTACAGACAAAAACACAGTCAGCAAGCAAAGGGTTAGTGAAGCATGATGGATACAGAGGCAAAGCACAGACACATTCACACATGCTAAGTCTAAGCAAAAGATGTGCATAGCATAGCTGCAAAGACACTGCCTGGCAAAACAAAAGTTTTAGCTCACCACATTTGCACATAAACACAGCTATTCACAGTTGGCTGACAGTGTCCCTTTGGTTGTTATCACCCACTTCCACACTGAAACCAGGCAGAACCCACCACAAGAAGCATCAGACTCTTCTTTTAGTCTAGGAAAACATTCCATCTAGGAAAATTCTGCAGATCCATAAATCCTAGGAATGGATCCTGCAAGTACTTTTCCATCCTGCAGAGCAGCCTGGTACTCTTTCCCCAAGACATGCAACAATGAGCCAACCAAAGGGGATTTCCACTCAGTACAAGAAGAAAGCAAGAGAGGCTGGTCAAAGTGTAAAGGACACAAAATCAAACTGCAGCAATCCATTGGATGTTGAGAAAAGAACAAAATAGGCAGCCAGACTGTGGTCAGCCAATACCACATATCGGGACTAGAGAAGCTTTGATACTCCAGATTGGCTGCAATTCTCATAATCCCTCAGTCATGCTTGGTGGGGCTTCTGGAACTTAAAGTCCAAAATGTCTAAAGTCCCTGTCATACACCTTCAGTTATCAATAACAAACTAAACAGGCAAACTAAACAAATAGATTTGGTTCCTTCCACCCCAACTCCATCCAGGTCCATTGTACAATGAACCCACTCAGGCCTACAGCAGATACAGCAGGCTCAGGTGACTAGGGCCAACCCACATCATGTTGCTGCACCGGACAGCAACGCATTCCCCATAGTCTGGACCTCTCAGGAACAGAAAAGAGATGTCCATGTAGGAGAAAAGCTTGTTGCTCCCTTCCTTGGTAGACTGATAAAACTTGGTGTGAGGTATGACAACATACTATGTAGTACCTATCTAGTTCCTGCTAAGAATGAATTGAAAAGAGGATACACACCACTGTCTTGGGCGTTACTTAATAGGCAGAGAGAGAAGAAAAGGGGCACAGACTGAAGCCTACGGGGTAAAGTATGCAGGGGTAGACAAACTGTCCCCTTTAAGGGCCGAGGGACTTCAGCTCCCAGAAGCTTCAGCCATGTTGGCCAATAGTCTGGGATGTTGGCCAATAGTCTGGGATTCTGGGAGCTGAAGTCCCTCGGCCCTTAAAGGGGACAGTTTGCCTACCCCTGGTATAGGGACTGCAGGTGGGGCAGGGGAAGTGTTTTGGATGCCATGTTTTGAATAGCTGATTTTTGCTGCTGTTGTTTTTGTTAACCGCCCTCGAGTGGGTCTCGACACAACATCTTACAGCTTTACATCCTAGTTCATCAATAGAATTAAAGATATTGACTATTTTTTTTTTTTTTTTGGCTCTCATGGAATGATTTTTGCTGCTCTCGTGGAAATCACTAGATTGTCCCAGAGCTGGTGCTGCAGTTCCTTCCATGAGAAGAGTAAGAGATTATTTTTTTTAATGGGAAGGTGAGAATAGTCAATTTTTACTGGACCCAGGGAGCCCATTAATGGATATCCATCTCATTGTTCCACTCTGCACAGATGCTTAGCAATAGCAACTGCAATTGCAATAGCAATTGCAATAGCATTTACATTTCTATATCGCATATCATTGAACTCAGCACTCTAAGCGGTTTACAATGTGTAAGCTAATTGCCCCCAACAAGCTGGGTACTCATTTTACCGACCTATGAAAGGATGGAAGGCTGAGTCAACCTTGGAGCCCTGGGATTGAACTCACAATCTTGTGGCTACAGTACCGGCATTGAACCACTGTGCCACCAGGGCGCATAACAGTGTATAAGTATAAGTAGATGCTTATGGTTCCTTGCCTCCAGATGCCACTATGTCAACTCAAGATGGGATGGGGAAAGGGATTAAAAACCCATGGCATCTGGCAACTGAATGTTCTTCCTTTCATTGGCCCTTTGGTGGGCCTTAAGCGGCCCCTTGCCACAGTCAGGAGAAGAAGATGGCTGTAGTAGTATATGGAGCGCACTCTAGTTATACAATAAAATTACTAACACCAGGACAAGCTAAATGTGATATAACATTTTTCACACTTTTTAGTAAATGGCAGCAGCCTTGGAAGCTGCAACTGGAAGAAAAGGAGAATTGGGGATGGGGTGCCCTGCATAGCTGTTTCTTCTACATACATTTTTTCACATAAAATGTCTTCCAAGCTTACTTGTATGCCCTCCAGAGAAAAAAATACAGCTGTGGAAACACAGCTTGGGTGAAATGTAAAGTGGATTAATAACTGCAAAGTGAATTGTACAAGCATCCACTTCCTGTGGTGCTCTTTTGTTCCTGAACATAGCACCCAAGGCTGCTTTTTATTTAACACAAAGAAAATGTTTTGGATGAAAAAGAACCACAACTGAATACTATACTTTGTCTGACCTCATTCCCAGATCTATGACGACTAAAGATCTCAGTACAGTTTTTGTGGGTTCATGACCAGGACAGTTTAAGACATTCTGGTGTCTGATGTATGAAATCCAAATCTAAATAAAGCAATACATTAAATCATTAATTTGTGCATTTTTAAAATCAGTCCCAAGCAATAGCAGTCCTGAGATGGACCACTTCAGCCTATCTAACAGGGTAAGAATTTAACAATAAGAACCATTCATGTTTTCCATTTTAATTCCCATCCCCTCTTTTCTGTCATTCCTGTTTTTAAAAAAGACTATAAACCTGAGGACAAGGGGCTGTGATAGTTTGCTTTTGACACATAAGCTGCTATGAAAACCTGTCCAGGTGTACATCAGAATAGAAATACTATCAATAAAATAATAACAGGCCAGTGCAACCCTTATTGTGCCAGTTACTGTGATGTAAAACCAAAATACTAGTATACATATTAGCCTATATCTAGAAAACAATATGCAGTGTTGTAGGCATATTAATCAATCTTTTAAATTATATTTTCTAATTTTGTTGTTGAATGCTATTGCTTTTAATTGCATCTAGACATACCTGAGTAGTCTGTAAACTTCATTTCTCTTTGACTGTAATATGGGGACAACACTAAAGGATAATCTGCACTGCAAAAGCAATGAGTTTGACACTGCTTTAACTGCCACAGCTTAATCCCATGGAATTCTGGGATTTGTAGTTTTGTGAGATATTCAGCCTTCTTTGTCAGAGAGTTCTGGTTCCACAACAAACTACAAATCCCAGGATTCCATAGGATAGAGCCATAGCATTTAAAGATAAAAGTATTTCCAGTTGACAAGGTTGTCAAGTCGTGTCCGACTGTAGGGGAAGGTGCTCATCTCCATTACTAAGCTGAAGAGCCAGTGTTGTCAGAGGCTACTCTGTGATCATGTGGCCAGCATGATTGCACAGAACGCTGTTTACCTTCCCACCAAAGTGGTACCTATTTATCTACTTGCATTTGCATGCTTTCGAACTGTTAGGCTGGCAGAAGCTGGGACTAGTGACAGGAGCTCACCCCATCATGTAGCACCCGGGCCTTGAACTGCCAACCTGCCAACCTTGAGTTAGTGTCTTAATCTAACGCTAATCTTAAACCACCCCATAGCAATTAAAGTAGTGTTAAATTGTATTATTTCTGTACAGCAGATTAGACAGACCTAAGTTAACATTGTATTATTCCACTTGGCTATCCTCAGCATATTCAGTTTTGTTTGGTTTCAGAAGCTAAACAGGGGCCAGCCTTGTTAGCACTTAAATGGGAGAATTCAAATGAATACTTAGTGAACCCCCTTGTGCTCTTGGTTGAATTCTCTGCCTGCTTCCCTCCCCTTGTTCTGGTCTTCTCTGTTATCTCTCTCCCTGTACTGGCTCCATTTGAAGATGCATACATTCCAGCCACTGTAAAACCCTGAGCATGCCCAGCCTCTTCTTATATCAGAAACTAATTAAGGTCAGGCATGGTTATCACTTGGATGGCAGCCCACCAGGGAATGCCTGAAGCCCTGGAGAGCCTTGGTTGCCAGTCAGAACTGACACTGCTGAGCTAGATGGGCCCATGGTCTCGCTCACCATAAGGCAGCTTCCTATATTGCTATGATTGTTGAAAAATATCTGGGAAACTCTGAATATTTAGGAGACGCTATAGAGATTATGTTTATTATATATGCACAGTTGAGATCTGTTCTTGCTAGCATCCATTTCCCTTAATGCAGCTGTAGCCAAAGTGAGCCACAGAAGCCACAGAAGGCCCCATGAGTATCAGGTTGCAACCTTGAACTAAATATTATCATTAATTTCATTTATACCCTGTCCATTCCCTAAAAACTGGGACTCATGGAATTTTACAATATTTCTAAGAGTGATGGGAAAAACGGGGAAAGAATCAAGGCAAATGTCTGTGATAGGAGGTGGGATTACAGTACACTTGGCAGGCACTGAGCCACAGGCTTCTAGTGAACAAAAGTATGACAACCAGGAGATTGTGGAAGATTTTGGGAACAAATTAGGAACCATGCTTGCATGAAGGAGCTGCAGGCAGGGGACAGAGTGAAAGGCAGAGCATGCAGACCAAATCTTCTGAGGTCATCCCACAGCAGGCAAACATTAACTCACATGCTCTGTGGCTCCCAAAACTACCTTGTATATCGAGCTTGGCTTCACACTGCTTGGTGCCATATTCATTGATGGCCTTGCAGGCATAATAGCCAGCATCTGTGCACTCCACCATGTGAATATGTAGGCAAAAAGAGCCATCCTCCTCTTCCACAGCAGAAATGCGTCGCCCGTATTTGACTGGATGTCTGTTCTTCAGCCTACAAGACAGAACAGAAGGTCTGAAAGCCTGTCATGCTTACAACCTCATCCAGTTTCCAGATACTTCTGCCTTCCTACTAGAACTCATCTAGCCTCACCATTCACCTTCAACAGTAGCATGCCTCACAAAGATATGTTCTGCCCTTCCTCAGTCTTATTCCTGCAACCAACATATTTTGTACATTATTTTTGTTGTTGTTAAGTGCCCTCAAGTCGATCTGGACCCATGGTGACTCAGTGGATGAGACATCCCCACGATCCTCTGTCCTCTACTACTTTGCTAAGTGCCTGCAAATCCATATCCGTGACCTTCCTAATAGAGTCCATTAATCTGGCATGCGGCCTTCCTCCCTTTCTACTTCCCTTCACCTTTCCTAGCCTTATTGTTTTTTCCAATGAGTCATACAGGTCAATAAAATTCAGGAGATCAAAGATCCCATTTTTTGCCATTTCCTCGCATCTAGATCTGTCTGTTTTAGGTCTGATGCCAATAGCCCCTACAACAAGGGGGGATACCTCAGACTCCAGGGGCTGAGATCATCCTGGAGTCCCAATATGGCCCTCTAGTACCAAAGTATACCTTCCTTTCACATAACACTATTGTTTAGTAGTTTCCCAGCTTCTGTATAGATTTTTTTTCTAGTCTGTAAGGTTGGAATACTCCTCCTCAGGCTTAGTTACTGGTAAGAAGAACTTTGAGCTAAAGGATTCTTTCAGCTCACTCGTAGGCTCTGCCTACAAATGGAAATTCAACCCCAAATAGCTTCTCTGAAAGTCCTTAGGCTGAAAAACATTCTTCCCCTCCGCTTTATTTTAGATAACCAGTATAGCATAGTGGTTTGTGTGTTGGACTAGGACTCTGAAGACCAAGGTTCAAATTCCTGCTCAGCCATAGGAATGCACTGGGTGACCATGGTCAAGTCACATTCTCTCAGCCTCAGAGGATACCAAAGGCAAACCTCCTCTGAAAATAAATCTTTCCAGGAAAACTCCATGACAGATTTGCCTTAGGGTCACCGTAAGTTGAAAACAACTTGAAGGCACACCACAACAACTGTCTTACTTTACAAGATAAATGCACATGAATTCCTTCTCTTTTGCCATTCTAACATTAAATGCAAACTAATAATTCCCAGATGGTCATAGTGTTCCAAGCAAATGGAAGACTAGGCTTACCAATAATATAATTTAACAAACATTTTTAAAAAACTATTATGACAGCCTACATATTACACAATTGTTAGTTAATTGTGGCATATTGAATTTTGTTTGCAGGGTACAAGTATTACTGTGACTCTTCATTTACTTGAGAGACTGGGGTCTAATCTGGACTGCAGAAATAATACAGGTCAACACCACTTTAACTGTCATGGCTCCATCCTATTGAATTATGAGATTTGTAGTTTGTTGTGGCACCGGAGCTCTCTGACAGATAAGGCTAAACATCTCACAAAATTACAAATCCCAGGAGTCCATAGCAATGAACCATGGCAGGTAAAGCAGTGTCAAACTGCATTATTTCTGCAGTGCAGATTAGTCCTGAGAGATCCCACCATCACCATGCTTCAGCAACCCACCATTTCATCCATGCCAACATGGGTGCCAAGACAAGAGGGCTCCTTTTCAAAGCCTTCTGTACAACACAGCCCACTCACCAGTGCACAATTGGCTTGGGTTCTCCTTGCACCCGAATGCGTAGGACCACATCCTGTCCTTCCAGCACTGCCTGGTCATTCAGTGCCACCTGGAGGAAAGAACCTCAAGTTCATGCCAAGCAACAAAGCAAGCTGGGAAGCAGGTCTTCTCTAAGACATAGTGCACAATTTCTTTGGGATTTTAGCAGTAGGTGCAACACCTTAGACAGAGCAAAGGCTGGCATATTTTTCTTTTCCTCAGTGGCTGAACAAATGGCTACTGAGGCTGTGCCAGCATTAAAAAACCCAAGGCCTTGACCCCTATTCAAGGGAACAACTACTTAAATCCTGGATGCTTAGTCAGGTATGCCAATGCTCCCTTCTCCTTGCTGCCCTCTAAGTTCACCCCCTGCACACACACCCAACTCACCTCAAAGGATGGAGCAGCTTTGAAATTGATGCCCACATGCGCAGGAGTTGGGGTGATTTCAGACCGGGGCTGCACTTTCATGACAGGTTCATGCCGAGGGGTGCTGCACTCTGGGAACTCCTCCAAGGGGCTCAAGTACTCTTCATCAGAGGTGACAGGACTGCTAAGCTCATGGCGGGGCACTAATCGGCTGTGGCTCTCTGGGGGAGCTAGACAAGCAGAAGAGCTCAAGGATTAATGTTTATGCAGAGCAGAGCATAGTTGCAAAGTTCTCTAACTCAAAGTTGGAAAGTATCTGCATGGAAGCCACCAAACAGTAAGTGCTGGAGTCCACAGGTTTTAGCTGATAAGCAAAGCAAATTGCAGAATCTGGCTTCCCATATGACAAACCAGCACACTCCTCTGTTTTCCAAGAGTTAAAATGTCCATTTGCTTTTAAAACAACAACAACAACGCATTGATGAGGAATACAAATAGGTCTGACACTAAACAGCTATTAGAATACATTGGTTCCTTCAAAACAGTTAGAAGACAGTCTTTCCAAATGGCACCACTAATGAAATATATCAAAGATGATTAGTGGCTTATGCCATCTGTAGGGACTATGCAAATGGGCAAATGAAATTGTCTTTCTTCATCCCATGAAAAATACACTGCCCTTCCTAATGGCCATAATCATGCACAGGGATACATTGGGTCCTGAAAAAATTGAAGACATAATCATAAAATCATAAAAAGGTTGAGGCAGCATCTGAGCATCTGCTTAGGAGGCAGATACTATTAATTTTCTTCTTGCAATGCAGGGACATTATAGCTAATAATTCCACATGACTCCATCCCGCTCTACATTTGTGAGATGCAGCCAGTGCTTCCTTACATGATCTTCATCACTGAGATGTTACCAGATCAGCCTGGGACAGACCTCTGGGGAAGCAGCAATCATATCATACCACTGCTTCTCAAACTGAGTAGTGACAACAGGAGGCTACAGAAGCAGTATGAGGTCATGTTGGAAGAGTAAAAATTTAAATGCCAAACTCAGTTGAAATATTCAAATATTTAATATTCATAATGATACTTTGAATATGCTGACTCAAATATGTCTGTTTTTTATTCATATGGATGTTTTCAGTAAAAGAAATTAATACTGAAGCTTTTATGTGGTGCAAGCCAAAAAGTATGGAGAGCTCTGATGTAGGATGGGCCCTGCATTGTAAACACTGGCATTAAAAGAAATGGAGCTGGAGTGGTTCCATTTTTTTGTTTCTCCTTATCTCTTCCCATGACTGTCAAGTCCCAATTTCCTTCCGCTACCTACACCAGCTAATGCCCCCTCAGTTTTATCTTTGTATCCTCTTGACTATTCCACTATGTCCTATTTTGCAATTAGGGCACTGTAACTAACCTAGCATGAATTATATTATCTCAATTAGACCTTTTCCATTTCAATTGTGTGGGGCCTAGGGGCTGATATAGAGCAGAGCTATACAATCAGAAACATCACATGGGACAAAAACTAGGCCTGCAATATTTCACAAGCTACATCTTTAAAAGCCAACCTTCCCTATATGCAGAAAAAGAATACAGTTTTCCCTCAGTTTTTGCGGACTTGAAGTCCGCGACCCTTGCTTATCCGTGAGGGTCACATGGAGGGGCACAAAATGGGGTGCGCGCCACACTTGCCCCCATGGACATGGACCTCCATTCAAGCCAATAGGGCTTGAATATTTGCGTTTTTCCTTTTTTGCAGGTGGGGGGGTCAGAACAGATTCCCCACAAAAAAGGAGGGGGTGACTGTACATCAGAGGAAAAGCTATGCTAGAATTCTTTCCCTCTACAAACTAACTTTCCAAAGGCAGGGAAGGGTTTTAAAAAAAACACATGGCAGAGCAGTCGAACCAGTCTCTCTCAACCCAATTTTGCATATTTGTGAATGTGATATTTGTCTACATATGTGATCATCAGTGAAATCCTTACCCCCAAAGGGTGTACAATCTTTGGCTCTGAAAGAATTGTTGGATTGCAACTCCTATGAATCCTGAGCGTTAGCAATGCTGGCTAAAACTCCTGGGAGTTACAGTCCAACAACATCTGTAAAGCCACTAGTTGCCCAATTCTGTTACACAGGAACTTCACCAATTTAGGCTTTTGTCAAAATGATCCCAGTATGACAACTGCCTGATCAGAAGGAACCATTATTTTCAAATCTTCATCAACCCTCAAGCGTTCTCTTAGTTTAGCTCACCTTATAGAGTTGCTGTAATGAGGTGTTTTGTTTTTTTAATATAAGAGAAAGAATATGTACGCTGACAGGGAGGAATGAGATTAAATGCAATAAAGCATACCAATAAACAACCATATAAGCCAATTTTTAGGTACATATGTATAATGGAGCTGTTTCAAAGACACATCTCCCTATGCACACTGAATGTGATAATCGTGTGAGAACATTATTACTTCAGATGTGTGTGTCGTGTATGTGCCTTCAAGTCACTTGTCAATTTATGGCAACCCCATGAATTTTATAGGGTTTTCTCAGGCAAGAAATACTCAGAGGTGGTTTTGCCAGTTTCTTCCTCTGAAATACAGCCTACAGCAGCTGGTATCTGTTGGCTGTTTCCCATCCAAATACTAACCAAGGCTGATCTTGCTTAGCTTCCAAGATCAGACAGGATCTGGTGCATGTAGGGTGTCTACACAGTCCACAACCTCAGATAGGCTCCTAACTAATAAATAAAAACTTGTCTGATCAAATAGCATCTCCATAATGGCTTCATTCCCACTACAAAATAAATCGTCTTTTGAATAGAATTGATGAAGCGATTTAGCACCAAATAGACATTCACACTATTCGAGCTGTGATCAAACCTACCAGTTTCAATTCAATCCACTTCGTGTTCACATTCAGCAATGGATCAATTCAACATGGAGTCACCTCACAGGGGTGACTGCGCCACAGGAACCGAATCAAATAGACAGCACATTCACACTTGCGCTGAATTGATTCATTTTTTAAAAAGCAGGGAATGCTGCGGATCTGGAAGAACTGGTTTAAATGGGTTTAGAGCTGCACCCCTCTTGGCAAACCGCACCAGAAATTTGGTGCAAGTGCGAACAAGAGCCATTTAAACCAGTTCAAATCGGTTTGAAAACCGATTTATTATGTAGTGGGAATGAGGCCATGATGTATATTACTTATGATAAATGTGAAAAATTGGATCTGTTGTGAAATCTATCTTGCAAGAATGTCTATGTCCTATGCCACAAAATGCAATGGAGGGGAAGCAATGAAGCCCCTTCCCCACTACAGTTTTAGAAGACTGCAATGCAGCCTCACCCTGCCAAGACACACGGGCATCCAAGGTTACTCATCAATGGGTGGGGGTGGCATAGAGATAATCCAAAAAACAAGAGATAATCAGGAAGAACTGGTCAGTGCCAGGCTTGGATGGTATCACTCTCTTTTCATACTGGCAGAATTCCTGGTTTGCTCTACTTGGAAGGGGCCAAGGTGACATTAGGAGCCTGAACAATCACAACTTGCAGGCATGGTATGGGGGGCTTGGGACAGACCCAAATCTTGCTATGAGAAGTCAGAATAGCTTGTTTAAAGCTACCCATCTCTATGGCAATGTTACCCTTCAAGCTGAAGAGGAGAGGTGTTTTCAAGAAAAGAGGGGGAGGTCTACTGATCTTGTGCCAGGTCCCAGGTTTAAACTGAGCATCTTTCTTTTACTCATAGCTGGTCGGTGGAGCAGAGACCTATTCTATCCCGACAAAATGGTTTGTTTTTCATCATGCTCAGTTGCAGGCAGGGAACAATTAGCTTGTGTAGGTTGGCAAGGAAAACTTGGGGGGGGCTGTCCTGTAAGCCCCCTGCCTAGCCCTCATTCCCCCACCCCAGCAAAAAAGCTCAAGGTTTAAGCATCAAGTCCCTGTACAAGCTAGTCTTTTTCTGCATGATGTGTCCACACAACAAAGTGAGAGGCCCAGAGAGTTTGCCTCTACTAGAGGTGAAGGCTTTAAGAACTCAAGAGGCCCGCCATCCGATAGTGGCATCCAAAGACATGAAACCCACTGGGTGACCTTGGACAAGTAACTCACTCTCAGCTTCAGGGGGAGGCAATGGCAAACCTCCTCTGAACAAATCTTGCCAAGAAATCCCATGGTAAGTTCACCTTTGAGTTGCCATAAGTTGGGAACTACGTGAAGGTGCACAATGACAACAAAAAGGCAAAACCCTACTTCCTCTGGGGCTGATGTGGATCTCCTAAAGAAATAATTGTTTGTGTCCTTGGCTCCCCATCTCCAAGGTAACCAGCTGTCCTCCTTTTCCAGGACACAGCCTTCCATTTCAACCTTCTGCCCAAGAGGAATGTCAAAACGTTAATCCATTTGGAGCAGGACTGAGCAGCATCAATTTACATTTCTAGAAATGTTTCTGGCTTTTCTTTGGTCACATCCTCCCTTTTCCTGGAATGTCCTCCATTTATTTTATTTCATTTTATTTTTTGCAGTGCCTGGTCCTCCTTTGCCGTTATGCCAAGTGCCCATCCCTCCTTCTCCAGACTAACACGCCAGGTTTAAATGCAACCTGAGGAAGGAGACTGAAGTCTAGGAAACCTCCTGTTGCCAATTTATTTCTTTCAGTGAATCTCATAGGGGCTACAACATCTCTCTACATTATTATTATTATTATTATTATTATTAATCTAAATGCCTCTGAGGAAGTAGACTGAAGTCTAGGAAAGCTCCTGCTGCCAATTTCTTTCTTTCAGTGAATCTCAAAGGGGCTACAAGATCTCTCTACATTATTATTATTATTATTATTATTAATCTAAATGCATCTGAGGAAGTAGACTGAAGTCTAGGAAAGCTCCTGCTGCCAATTTCTTTCTTTCAGTGGGTCTCAAAGGGGCTACAAGATCTCTCTACATCATTATTATTATTATTATTATTGCATCTGAGGAAGCTCCTGATGCCAATTTCTTTCTTTCAGTGCATCTCAAAGGGGCTACAATATCTCTCTACATTATTATTATTATTATTAATCTAAATGCATCTGAGGAAGTAGACTGAAGTCTAGGAAAGCTCCTGCTGCCAATTTCTTTCTTTCAGTGGGTTTCAAAGGGGCTACAAGATCTCTCTACATCATCATCATCATCATCATTATTATTATTATTATTATTGCATCTGAGGAAGCTCCTGCTGCCAATTTCTTTCTTTGAGTCTCAAAGGAGCTACAAGATCTCTCTAGATAGTGATTCTACAGACTAACACGGCTATATCTTTGGATTACGCCAGGTTTAAGAGAAGGAAAACAATCCCCAACTGCTTAGGGTGGCTTAGCAAAGCCACAGGACTCTAAAAGGCATGACCCCTTCTATCTACCCCGACCCCTTCTCTTTCTGAAGCCACCCAGCAGCCCTGCACAGACAGCTAAGCCACCTCCCCTGAACCCAGGGCCACTTACTTTGGAGCAAACCTGCGCAGGGAAGAAGGCGGCTCGCCTGGGCATCTCCTTCTGGGCACGGTCCTTCCTTCCTTCCTTCCTTCCTTCCTTCCTTCCTTCCTTCCTTCCTTCCTTCCTTTCTCTCTTGGCCACTTGGAAAGAGCAGATCTCCTTCCCTTCCAAGGGGGCCCCCAGGATGGAGGGGCGATCGGAGCCAAGCCAGCAGCCTGCCCAAAGCCCCCCTTTGCCTTGGAGGCCTCCAGACTCTCAGCCCAGCCCAGCCCAGCCCAGCTCACATTTCAGATCAACCCAGGAGGGACCTCCTTTGCATCCCTTCAGCTCCTTTCTTTGCGTGTCGGTGCCCCCACCCCACCCCACCCCAGAAACCCTTATGAACTGCAACAGGGCAGGTCCCTCTCCAAGGATCAAGGAGGGACCACTGTGCCAACCAGGCTGCCCCTTTTCCTTTCCATGCAGATAGGAGCTGAGATGCCTCTCCCTTCTTCCCTGTCTTTAGTCGAGACTGCTGGATGCTTGTCAGCCAGACAGCCTGGCCTAAACCAAGCCTTGTAGGGTAAAGGCAGGCAGCCAGCCTCTCCTCTCTCTCTCTGTTTCTCTCTCTCTTGCAGCAGCATTAGCAGCAAGAGACTGGCAGAGAAGCCCCATAGGATTATCAGAATCAAGGCCTGTAGGGAAATGGGGAGGGGGGGCTATAAACCCCTGCCTTTAAAACTTCAAGCTGGACCCCTTTCAGCTGTGGATTTTGTTGTTGAGTGCCTTCACGTCATTTCCAACTTATGGCAACCCTAAGGCGAATCTATCATTTTCTTGGCAAGGTTTGTTCAAAAAGGTTTTCCATCCCTGAGGCTGAGAGCATGTGACTTGGCCAAGGTGGGTTTCATGGCCAAGCAGGAAATCGAACTCTGGTCTCCAGAGTCGTAGCCCAACATTCAAACCATCACACCATGCTGGCTCTAACGTCTTAACTTCTGTGGACTACCTCCACTCTAAGGGGTCGGTCCCGTGTTGTTGTTTTTAGCGCGACTATGTGAATAATCTCACTCATGCATTCTGGGTTTGTTTTTCACACTACAGAACCACATCTATGCACATCTCTGCAAGTTCAGTTGCTCACACATGTCAGCACTCGAATAAAGATGGAGTCAATGATGTGGATGCATTTGAAGTGTGCAGAGTTTTACCCCAGTTTATCCCAGGTCTATTTACATTGGTTATTCACACACCTGAGAATCCAAATCTTTTAGAAAAACTTGGCAAAAACAACAACATTGATTGTCCCTGGTTAAGTGGGGGGTTTTTGGCAGTCACCCCTCCAAACTTAATCGGATGCATTTGAAATGTATGTGAACAACAAAGATTCAACCCAGATTTTACCTGGATTATTTTCACCATCTGAATAAATCATAATATACTTATATCCTTACCAGGCCGCACTGTCAAGATGGCACTACAGCAGGCCTCGCCCACCTCATTGGTGGCGCAAACAGTGTAGAGGCCAGCATCAGCCACACAGACATTCCTGACCAGCAGAGTGTGGCGTTCTCCCTCCGCTTTGATGGGTCGCTTGGTGCTGCTCCGAAAAGGGACTCCATCTTTTCGCCATGACACTGTGGAAAATGTGCCAGCGGACATGAGAAATCAGAGCTGGTGCAAACATCACACTTCCTCACATGCTCACTCACACACACATGAATGAAGCTGCCCAAACAAAATGTTGGTCATATGTCAATGAGTAATGTTCAGAAGCTGAAAAAGGACAGTTTATTGATACAGAGTAGGCAGCATAATTATACAACCTCTGAATTGAATATATTCTGAATATGGGTGGAGGTGAATTTTTTAAAATCTACAGAAGCTTAGGATTGCCCACCCCCACCCCATGATTTATCATACTCTGGTCTGCTCTGGGCATATACCATCTTTGCCTATGCATGACCATCATCCACACTGAAATCTAGGGGCCCCAACACTTGCCTTCTGGGGAAGGATTGCCTGTGATGATGCATTTGAAGAGCACCTCAGTTCCAGCTATGACTGTTACATCCTGGATAGGGATCTCAAAGATGGGAGCCTCCAGTGGATCCTCGCCTGCTGAGATGTAGGAATCATCAGAAGATTCTGCAGAGAAAGAAGGAGAAAAAAGCTGCAGAAGGGTCCTCTCTGTGGGTAGATTAGTGGCCAGAAAACCAAGTAGAGATAGACTTTGCAATACATGTGGAGAAGGAAGGGGTTTAATTCTGAATTCCATGTTCCATAGTAAAGCTGTAGAGAGTTTAGAACTTGTTCTGTTCCCAGGAGGAATGCCCTGGGTAGGAAAGTACTTTTTATCTGTTTGTGCCTACTGTTTGCTCAAAATCCTTAATCTTTGTGGACCTCTTTCTAGATTTTACTGAATGATAGTGGATTCTTGAGCTGATGCTACCTAGCTAAGTCCAAGGGATTTGTGAGCCCTCTGAGTGGCAAAGATTTCCCTGTCTTGAAGCCAATAACCAAGCTTCTGAAGACCTAAGGTGAAAGGCCCCCATTTCACTTGCTCACACTGTCAAAAAACCACAAAAATCTAGACAGATAGATGTAGATAATAGATGTGAATTAATGATTGCTTATTGGTTAGGTTATTTAGATAGGACAGGGGTCCCCAGACTTTTTGATCTGGGGGCCGATTTGCTGGCCCCCAGATCTTCCGGGGGGGCGGAGGCGAGCGCACATGTGCACAACTCCGGATGCCATTTTGGCTTCCAAAATGGCAGCCAGAGTCATGCGCATGCGCTCGGCGCCACACATGCATGTGCATGACTCCGGACGCCATTTTGGAAGCCAAAATGGCGTCCGGCAGCAGGCACGAGCGGTGGTGGCGTGAACGGCAGCAAACGGTGGCGGCGGCAGCAGCGGTGGGCCGGTAAGAAGGCCTTGCGGGCCGGGGCCAGCCCACGGGCCATAGTTGGGGAATCCCTGAGATAGGAAATTGGTTATTTACTTTTCCCACAGTAATTTGGACATCTAATGCAACAGCTACTTGGGATGTCCACATATTTCAGCTTCAGTAGTCAGTTGTTAGCCTGATGTGCCTACCTTACAAGGCTGTTGCAAGAATGCCTGGGGAAGGTACTAAATAAGCTAGGTAAATGGATAAGTAATTCTGCATTAGTCAAAAGGGCAGGTCTTCCTGGCACAAAATCTAAGTGTGCTATTAAGACACTACATTTCCCTGTCATATGTAACAACTGCAAGCTGTGAATCAATTAACTTTTGTACAGGGTGCACCTGCTCTTGTGTTTCTTTAAGCCATTTCTAACTTATAGCAACCCTAAAGTGAACCTTTCATGGGATTTTCTGAGGCTGAGTGTATGACTTGCCTAAGGTTATCTACCCAGTGGGTTTCCATGGCTGAGTAGAGTTCAAACCCTGGTGTCCAGAGTCATAGTCCACTATGCCACATTGACTCTCACAGGCTGCACTCTGCCTTCTATTTACAAGCTACTTGGAGACCTTGTTTTTTGCCTATGAACTTATTGTATTCCATAGATCCTAACAGAAAAGGGATATATCCCTTTATATTCTCTCTCCATTAGTGACAAGGCTATGGAAAGCTACAAAGACAACAGATGCAGACAACCAGCCTGAGTAATCTTTTTAATAATAATAATAATAATAATAATAATAATAATAATTGCATCCAGCATAGATTCCATAGACATTGTATTTTGCTGTTAGGTTGAACAGTTCCTGTAGATACTTTCTAGTAAGAGGTAATCAGTTATGTTTCTTTAATCTGCAAGAATGAATAATTTCTCAGCACCTTTGTCTATTTTAAAATCTAAACATCATGTGTCTTGTTCGCTAAAAGCACGGATGTCTAAGAGTTTATTGTGGCACCAGAGCTCTCTGACAGAGATGTCTCAATGTCTCAGAAAAAAAATACAATTCCCATGATTCCCTAGCACTGAGCCAGGGCAGTTAAAGTGGACTCAATTTACACTATTTCTGGCAGTCTGCAAAGGCCCTAAGATAACTAACTACTGGTTATTGCTTGTGGGTGTGGGTGTGTGCTCAGAATGACTCTCAATATGCCAGCATGAAAACTGGTTAGCCTACTCCAGGGGAAGTCGCTAGGGAGGTGTGGGGGTGCTGACCATACTGGTGACACCACTGGTTTCCAAACACCTGTGTTTTGGCAGAAATGGGCTGTGGTGTTTGCCTATGTCCCTTTCAAACACTGAAGAGAATATGGGAGTGGGGCAAGGCTCAGTGGAAGGAGAAAAGAAAGGCCCAATTTAAAAAAATATTTTTAAAAAAATCATATCTTACCAATTTTTTTACCTTAACCACATGAAACAATGTACATGTAAATACATTTAGGCTGTGTGTGTGATATTGTAATTTAAAAGTATAATTTTAATTTTGCTAGTTCTTTTTGTTACAGCTATTGCCATTACATTCAGTAATATATGGGAATTACAAATTATGAGTAACATTAGTACAAAAAACATTACTAAAGATTCTGTATAGTTTGGTATGGGAGGAGATCAAAGGGGAAGTCATGAGTTACTCCACCAGGTGACACCAACCCTAGTGATGCCACTGACCTACTCTATTTCCATGCTAAAAGTCAACCCAGGACTCAGTCTGTGCAAGAAACATACTGATCAAAGTAGAGAATTCCTTGGATTGATGATACTGCACTTTCAAAGACCCATCACTCATATGAGGTTGGGAGCATAGGAGTTTGCTATGTGGATCAAAGAAAGATGAAATGGATAATATTTACATTAATATTTACACTAACGAAAAATTGGAAGTTTAAACATGTGAGACTTGTGGTTATCCAGTGTATTAGGCTCAATTGTGCAAATGGTTTCCACACGACGTTATGCGCAAACTGCTTGGAATCCGACAGGAAAGTGACATGAACCAGCAAATCGGCATTTTCAGGAAAATACCGTAAATTCATTTCTGTTTCATTCACGAATTCACTTTTTTGTGCAATTGCTCTAGTGTGAAAGCCATTTGCCGGATTCTCCCCTTCTTTGGGGTGAATAGCCAGGGCTCTTAAAACAACAGTTGTTGAGGCAAAGGCAGGGATACAGAGAAAAAGCTTGCTTCTCCCTAGTTTGCGTGAATGCCTCTTCTCCCTCACCCTTCCCCATTAGCCAGGGCTCTTAAAGGAACAGCTGCTCAGGGAAGGTAGGGACACCGATTGCTGAGAAGGACACAGCCTTTTATGCTGTTTTTCTACCTTTCCTACTTCTCTGGGTAATGTTTTGTTCTTTTTACTTAGGTTGGATGCCATTTCTTGGAAAGTAAGGGACAGTACAGTATATTTTTATAAAGCAAATTGTGTAACTAAAATTGTTTCTTTCTCTGGGTGATTTCTGGTGGCACAACTACTTCTTCTATGCCAGGGGTAGGCAACCTTTCCCCTTTAAGGGCCGAGGGACTTCAGCTCCCAGAAGCCTCAGCCATGTTGGCCAATAGTCCCATGTTGGCCAATAGCTCCTGGGATTCTAGGAGCTGAAGTCCCTCAGCCATTAAAGGGGAAAGGTTGCCTACCCCTGTTCTATGCGCACGTGCAAAAAAAGTGATTCCCAAACCATTATCGGGATTCTACTCTCTTTCTCACTTTAATAATGAGCTAACGCGTTACTGTGTTCTGGATGTGAAAATCATTTGCACATTGCACACTTTTGCAGGTTGCAACCACTTTAATCATTATCAGGATGGAGGTACATATGGTCCCCATGTGATAAACTCCTACAAGACAATGTGGGAGAGGGATGAATCATACCAGCATGGGTTGGTAGGAGGTCTTGATTTAGCTCAGGGCTCAGCACGAGAAAGACAGGAAGCCTGTTGAAAGGGTTGCAGACCAGGTCTCGTACCAAGAGGTACATACTCAGGGGGTGTGCAGACGGGCAGCTCTGGGCCACCACAGGAAGTGGCAGATCGGGGCCGTGGCTACCCCACGCCGCAACCCCAATCCTCCCTTTTGCTGCCCCGAAAAGAGCAGCAAAATGCCGCTCCGTTTAGGGGCGGCAAAAGGCTCTTCCTTGCCCTTTCCAGCACAGCGTATCAGAACACTGCACCGGAAAGGCGTCCTGATGGCACACACCGTGTGTAACAGCATGTGGCATCAGGACGGTGTCGGCATGGGGTTGGGCCAGTCTGTAGAGGCTCTCAGTCAGTCAAATCAGCATCAAGTCTCAGCCCCAAAGGCTGCTTATCACTCTTGAGCAACTTGCTTTGGGTGAAAAGAAATGGTCAGGCTGAGTGCCCACCTGCTCACTATCCTTCACAGTAGCTGCTGAATCAGGCTCTGGCACTGCCAGGGCAGGACTTTGGGAATGAAACTCAGTAGGACAAGCAGAAAGCCGCCCTCCCTCCTAAAAAGGCTAGCTTGTTAAGTGAAGTATATCTCACCTGCTAAAGAGGTGGGCATCTGTAAGACCATTCCCAACAATACATGGTACTGTCCAAATGCCATTTAAATCTGGACCAGAACTCCAAAACTTTACTTTTTCAACTACAATTTCCATAATCTCCCAAACAGCAGAGCTTAATTTTTTCAAGCACCAGATTTGTACCTCTGCCTTCTTGAATCTAAGGACGTTACCGAGATCTTTTTAATTTTGGGAGTTTAGAGGAAATGCATTTGCGAAATTACAGTAATTTTGCATTTACTGTAATGTGAAAAGCAAATATGCACGGACAATTCTCTTTTAAAACCTGGAGGAGGGCCAAGAGGAGGAGGAGGAGGAGGGGCCTCCAGGGAGGGAGAGTCCCGGGTTCCTGCCATGCAGGCAAGGCAAGGCAAGGCAAGGAGAGGGAAGTTTGGGACGGAGGAGAAGTTTGGCATTTGGGATGGAGGGAAAAGGAGGGAAAAGGAGGGAAAAGAAGGCTTCCCTCGCAGCAGCGGTGGGGGGATGTGGGTGCAATTGTGGGGTGTGCTTGTGGAGCAACTTGGGGATCCATCTCACCATGAGGTTCTGCCCTGCATGTCCTACAAAGGGGAAAGGCTTAGGGGGGGGCATGGGAGCTACCTCCAGTTTCCCCCTCTCCTGGGCATCATCCAAGGCTCTGGCTCTCCCCAGGGAACACCCAGCCCTTCCTTCCTTCCTTCCTTCCTTCCTTCCTTCCTTCCTTCCTTCCTCCATCCTTCCCTTTTCTCCTCCTCCTCCTTCCCTGCCAGCTCTGCCTGTGATCCTACCCTCCTTGCTCATCTCCCCAGCAGCTGACAGCCTCCAATGCCAGGAAAGGAGAGAGAGAAAAGGGAGGCTGAGCCATCTCAATCCCTCCCTTGCCTTGGCTTGCCTTGCCTTGCCTTTCCAGCCTCCTCCTCCTCCTCCTCCTCTGCTCTCTTGAGAGGTCCTAATCCCAACGGAAGGGGGTTAGGACCTGTGCAGGAGGACATGACCCCAAATGTAGGACAGTCTGACATTTCCTCCGGGGAAATGCAGGACCCGCCCTGGAAAAAGGAGGAGTTTGGTCACGAAACACACCCATTTCCAGTACATGTATGGGTTCTTTTCACTTGTGTATGAAAGTTAAAAACGTCTTTTTTTCGCTTTTAACTTAATTCCGTTATTACTGTAATTACGTGTGAAAAGCTTTTGCGCAATTAAGTTCTTTTTTTTGCTTTCTTTTCGGGATGCTTTATTTCCACTTTATTATCTCTTTAACAATGAAACTGGCCCATGTGTGATAACGTCCTAACAGTTTCTTTGTCTTGAATACAGCAGCTTGCCTGTGGGCTCTCCCTGCATAGTAGGCAATACCTCTGCATTTGTTTTATGTACATACTTTAGATTACTTGTCTCTGGATGGCTGGTTGCTTTCTTCTGCCCATGGAATTCTAGTGAATTACCATTTGGAGTATTGACTCTTCTTCCCCTCCCTCCGAAAAAAGAATTCCCACTCTCTGAAAGTGTGTGTGCACAACAGTGAATGGGTGTGTGCCTATGTGTTTATCTGAAGACAATGAAAGAAACAGAGTTCTTGTGCACCCTGAAATGTTTATAAGAAAATGTAACAATCTGTTTTCCAGTACCAGACCTATGCTTGGTCTCCATCCCCAGAATAATGAAGGATACATTTATTATTTCATTTGATGCATATATTCAGCTGTCATAAAACTGGCCTTGGATTATTAAACCAATCTTAGAGCTCAAAGGACTGACTTCATAAAACATGAAAGGTATGGAATTTATATAAGACAGTGCTTGGTTGGCTGAGTGTATGGCAGCTTCATTTAGGAGCAATCCACTTACTCCTTTTGTAATTTAGAGCATTAATGCTTGCTTTGAAGACACAACCAGAGATGATAAGAAAAGATTCTTTGGGGGTGATAGGGCTGGCTTGCTAGACATCCCTCTTTCTGGAACATCACAGCCTCACAGAACATAATGGAAGACCCTTATCTTTTAGACATCATATTTCCAAGGTGACCCCTGCATTTAAAAGTCTGATTTATCAAGGAAACACAGCTAAGGGATACAGAGGCCACCTTTGCCAAGAGTTAGCAATTCACAGCCTCAGGGGACCCAAAATGACACAAGGCTTTTCATCGTTATTCAGATGAAAGCCTAACAGGACACAGCCAGCAAATTTCCATTTGCCCTTGCACAGTAAATAGCTAAGGTGCAAAGAGCACACAGGATAAGTAAATTTAAGCCTGGCATCTGAAAAGGGAGCATTGAGGAGATAGTACAAATGGATATGCAAAGCAGGAGATGGAGAAAACAATGGCAATGGCCCAGTTCCCAAACCCTTATCTGACCCCAAGCCCCTTCACTCTGATTCAAGTTTTAGTTCTCTAATCTTCTCGTGTCCTTTCCCCAGCTTTTTGAGCCTTAGCCTATGGCCACGATGGTGAACCTATGACACACATGCCAGAGATGGCATGCGAAGCCATTTTCCCTGGCACGCGGAGGGTGGGGAGGAGGTGGAAGAGGCATGATCCTGTTCTTCTTCTTCCCCCCTCGCCCCCCGGCCTTCAGCTATCTCTGGAGAGGCAGCTGAAGGCCTGGGAGGGCAAGAGAAGCAGCCCCACCCCTGGAGGGCAGAAGTCTCACCCTCATCACTGGGTAACATCTGGTGCCAGAAGGCCTTTTTATTTTGGGTACTCTGCCCGAAAAAGGTTCACCATCACTGGCCTATGGGGACTTCTGCTCCACTTACTCTGTTTGTGACACTCAGTTTCACAGTCTGGCTTACTATTCCCAACATCCCATGCCCAGCTCATACATAGATCATTCTTCGAGGCAGGCTCTGGCTGAGATCACATTCCAGATATGGATTGGGAAAGAAGGCATTTCAGAAGTACAAAGGAAAGCAACCCTGGCCTAAACTGGAGCACTTAAGCTCAATCCAGTCATGGACTGAATGTCAAGGAAGTTACCTTGACTGGAGGGGAAAGGACACCAGGGAGGGGCCTCTCAATTTCTGTTGCGAAGTGTCTGGAATTTTTGTCAAGGGATACAGGAAAGTGTTACCACTGAGCTTGCCAAGGTTTTCCCCATGGGACCTTAGTCCTCCTTATTTCATACCTGGTTCAGGCGATGTCCGTCGGGTCCGTCGGCCTTTGCCTCTGCTCCGTGCGCTCTTCCCTTCCTGAGACTGCAGAGGATTGTCTTGTTTCTCTATCACTTTCCCAGTCTTTCTCTCAGACTCTCTGCCTGCCTTGCCTCTTTCTGTGCCTGGTTCCATTTTGGCCCAGGACAGAGAATGCCCATCTTCTTGACCAGACTCCCGTTTTCGAGCATGCAAGACTTCACTTGCACCCTTTGCCTCATGAATCACTTTTGTTGTGTTCACAGAGCCTCCATCCACACACTCATTCCCATCTGGAGGCCCAGTCTGCAGTAGGTCCCTACGTCCCAATGGGGCTGCATGGGACAGTGGGAACTGTTCCACTTTCCGCCGCAGACCCTGTCCATTCAGCTCACTTTCCTTCTGACTTCTACTCTGTTCGGCTGTCTGCTCTGATATGGCTCCACTCCTCAACAGAGGCTTCTGTATTCCCTTAGACTCTTCTCTGGCCCCCACTAGCCCCACACTGGACAACACCAGCTGCTGCACACCATGCGCATTTTCCACACGTGGCAAAGCCTTGAGCAGTTTGAGTTTCCGTGGTGGTGGAACCTTGGGGGCAGGTGGCTCAGTGGAAGAACGAGGTGATGGGGGCCTGAACAATTCTTGGGATCGGCGCAGCTGCTGCTGAGACACTGTGCGTTTAATGCGGCCCAGTTCCTCTGTGAATTTGTGCTCCAGGTCATACACGCGGTTGGAGAAGCGGCCACGTTCATCCAAGGAAGCCGCCTTCTGATGGAAGGCCTGGCGCCGAAAAGCCACACCACCCAGTTCCGAATGGGTGTCATCCTGAAGGTCCTCATGAGAGACAGCAGAGAAGAAGGGGCTGGTGTCATCCAAGCCAGGCTGGTCGAATGAGCGTGCCTTGCGTAAAGGCAACCACGCGTGGCCTGCAAAGGGATTCTCATTCTGCTCCAGACTTTTCCGCCGCTCCTCAAAAAATTTGAGCTTGTCAAAGATCTTAGAGCCTGACCGTGGCAGCTTGGGGGATGGGCGGAGGACAGACACACGACTGGAGGCTTCGCTTAGTGGTGTCTGAGGCCGTGACTCTCCTGTGCCAGCCTGTGAGTAGACCGATGACTTGGGACGCTTTAGCTTTTCATCAAATTCCTCTGATGTTGTGTCTGGAGGTTCAGGGGGCATCAATAGCTTTCTGCGGGGAGCCACAGGTGGCATGGGGCCCCGGCTGGTCCCAGGTGGCTGGACTGGGCACTGCCCTGCTCGTGGGGAGACCGGACGCTGAAGAGGAGGTTTCTGTGCAGGTGGGTGGAGAGTATCTGTGCTGGTTTTGCTGCTGCTGTTGCCTTCATCCCTCCGGTACCCACCATGGGGGAGGCTGCTGCAGGTGGAAAATGAGACATGGCAAAGTTTGCTAAGGCAGCAGAGCCTGATCATTCCAGGGAAGTGAGCCCTGGAGGAGACCAAAGGAGGAGACCCAGAGGGACAATAAACTATGGGCATGAAAACAGCTGCTCACAATGTCACCCTGGGGTTAAACTATCCATGTAAGAGGGAGAAAGAGCAAAGAGATTATTCCTTCCTGGAGAAGGAGGAGGAATGATCCATGGGAATTTATTCAGTCCTGAGCCAGAGGCTTGGCATAGGGCAGAATTGTATCCCCTAGCAGATTTGTTTGCAATGTGTGTGTGTGTGAGACTCCACACAAGGAGGGTTTTTGTTAGTCTGCATTTGCCTTTCCTGTAACATGCAGCTCGATTTGGTGTGTGAGTGTCCCAGAGCAGTTGTTCTATCTACAACTTTTAATCCTTTGCTGTGTCATATTTTTGTTTGAATTACATACTGCTGGATGTTGTCTCATACCCAGGGCTTTTGTTCCCTTCCGCTTCTATGTTTTCAAAATTGGCCAGAAGGGTCAACCATGTTTCTCTGCCCAAAATCCAGAAAAAGACAGCCCTTCTTGATGGCAACATCCAACTGCTGGTCTTACCTCATGAATGAACTGTTCTAAAGAGCTACAATATGTCAAAGGAAGAAATTGGTGGGGGGTATCAATCAGGCTGTGATTTAGTGATACATTAGTATAGGCTGGCCTGACCTGAGGACAGGGCAGGGGTGGGATAGACATGGGGGAGTCCCTGGTGCAGCCAGAAATGCAACAAGAAGGGAAGGTGAGGAGAGTATAGAGCTGCAACCTGCACAGCATACACAAACATGCTTCTTCTTACAGGCACAAATAACTAACTCAGCTGTGCGTATAAGCAGGCGCCCACGCTCATTCCACAGCCAACTCAGTCCTTGACAAGAAATGGGTCTGCATGTTCAGCAGCACACACATGCATGTGCACACACACATACACATACACACACACATATGCATACACGCGCACACAGAGTAACAATTGTACACATGTATATTTAGTCATATATAAATAGCCTTTCCTTCACTCATTAACAGCAAGGCAGTGTTGATGATAAGCATGAGGAGAAGGGGAGGGAAGGCAACCTCAGGAAAGAATGGGAGGAAGGTCTTTAAGTGTTGCTAGTTCCCCCAGGGGACTTCCAATCCTCACGTTGCTCTGTGCCCAGCCTCCATCACATCCTCACCAGAGTCTTCCTGCCTCTGCAATTCAGCATGCGATTTGCTGTCATTGTCAGATCACGATGACTCTCAGCTTTCCTTTTAAGTAAAAATTCTGATGTCAAGCTCCCCATTATTGCAGGGAAGAAAGAAATAAAATGTGTGGGCAGAGCCTGCTTAATGGCTCAGGAGCTGAAGGGAATCTATATATGGTTTGAGAGGAAAAGCTCTGGCACTCTGCATGGCTTCTTATATCACTCCTTAAGTAAGGGCTCACAGGTTTGCTTTCGCCTCTTACATTTCTGATAATATACATCTTCATTTAACTACCAAAAAATCCAGTGCCTGTAACCAAAGCACTGCTACTAGAGCAAACTGGTCATCACATCACGGCATCCGTTTCTTTAATCAACAATAGTGTTTTAAATACCTGCAACTGGTCTCTCTTCCCAGGCCTGGAAAGTTTTGTGTATGTGTCTTAGGTAATGGAGACGTTCCTTAATAAAATCTCCATCAACCTTCTCCAACCAGGGAACTCAAGTTATGCTTGAATACTAGTCCCATCAATCCCACGCAGCAGGATGATGGTAGTCATAGTGCCAATATGTGTGGAGGACGGCAAGTTGGAGACTACTGCCCTGCATTAAAGGCTCCTTTTCCAAGGTGTGTTTATTAAGTTTATACACTGCGTTTCCAACCAAAAAAGGGGGGAAAGAAGAAGGCAAAGCAAATTTAATTTAACCTTAAAGATAAGGATTGCCTAGCCACAACTGATCATGTTCCCATATTCTCAGGGTGTCTTCACATTTGCCTGCCTGCCAGATATGGTTTAATAATTGGTAGATGATGACAATAATACCTTGGGCTGAGACCACTTAAGACTTTCTTGTTTCCTGTGGCCATACACAGTAAAACCTAAGCTTTGATGGGAGGAGCTGGGAGACGCTGAAGAGAGTCAGCCCCATGTCCATGACGATCACTGTCCTTTGTCTTATATCTTGTTCCCCTTTTACCTCCACCAAATAAATACTGGATAGCTTGTGTCTCAAACTGAAATGACAATTTTATATCAGATTAATGTAGGTCAGTTAAACTAACTTGCATAGAGCACTTTTACATTCCATTGATTTCAAGGAAATAACATTTGTATTTGACAAACTAAGAATATGGAGGGTATATGACCATTTGATCATAACGATTTCTTTTCTAGTATTGACATACAACTACTGCCATATGATTTAGGAGAGTGAAACCTACTGCAGTGCTTCTCAGGCTTCTCAGAGGACCAGCAATTTTTGTTTTCTGATGTGTCAGAGACCAGCATCATGTTTGCACCCATTGACTATAACTGTTTCTTTATTTCTTGAAAACTACAGGGGCTGGTAGTTGATGGCTTGCAAATCAGCACTGCTCCATGGACCACCACTTTGAGTAGCATGTTCTACTGCATTTGAGTTCAGACAGAAAGGAAGTTGTCCTGCTCTTTATACACTTGTAACAAAATGCATCAGTATCTGTTAGAAGTGACAGCCTATGATAGCATTCTTGATGCAACACTTGGATTCAATTACATGATCCTGAAGATTTCCTACCAATTTATGGCACATGGAGTTAGCTCAGAGCCAAAGAAAGAGAGGAAACCCCAGAATGGAAGGAGCTTGGGGATTCTCCTTCCTGTGTTGATAGAGGAGACTACAGCCTGGTTGGACCAGAGTGGGATACCTACCTCTGTAACCTATCATTCTCTCAGCAAAACCCTAAGAGAGTGATGGCAGGAGGATTTGGAAGTGATAAGGAGGTGGGGGGAGTACAGCAAAGGAAGGCAGCAAAGGAGGCAATGAAAGGATAGTGTGGGCTGGGAGGGCAGTGAGGATTGGGAGGGCAGTGGATGGAAGATGCTATGACAGCAAGGGTCAGGGTTAAGATGAAGGGGCTCAGGAGTGGTTTAGTGGTGCATTGGAACCAATGACTCAGAGGTACAGGGTTCTGTGGGAGATTATGACTGAGAGGTTTGAGGGGGAAATGAAGGTTCCAGCACAATGGCCCCTGCACCCTACCCCACAGCCCCATGGCTACTTACACGTGCAGGGAGAGGGCACGGCCCCGGTACAGGCTGAAGGCGCTGCCGTAGGGGTCGCTCCCCAGAGACAGGCTGTCCTCGGACCCCGGGGCCACGCCAATCAGCTCCGCCCGTGATGCCCGCACCAGCGGCTCCACCCCCAGGTGCCGGGCCTCGGCAGGTGCTTGCCTTGGAATGCTGGGGTGCAGGTAGGGTCCCCTCACCGTGGGGCCAGCCTCTGGATCCTTCTCCAACACCGTGGTCTGGCTCCCTGACCAACTGGAGTGCTCATCTGTCTGGGACAGGCCTGGCACAGAGGTCGGAGTTGTCTTCATGGAGGCATCCACCAGCGTGTCCGACTCCCCTGCCAGAAACACAAACAAGACCTAATTGAGTCAAGTGGACTCTTTCCCCTTTCCCTTGCATAATCAGACTGGGGCAATGGGCTAGTACTGAGAGGCATTGATAAAGCTGGCTAGAGGCCAGCCTTATCATTAGACAAAAAGAAGTGGGTGCCACAGGCAGTAAATTTGTGCTGCCATAGAAGCACAATAAATAGTTAGCTATTACAGTCAACCCTCCATAGCCACAGATTTTGCATCCACAGATTCAATCATCTACAGCTTGAAAATATCCCCTCCCCCAAAAAATCCAAAAAGCAAACCTTGATTTTGCCATTTTATATAAGGGATACAATTTTACCATGTCATTATATATGATGGGACTTGAGCATCCATGGATTTTTATATCCATGGAGGGTTCTGGAACCAAATCCCAGATACCAATGGCTCACTGTATTGTATATGAGCTATTAAACATAGGGACAGCTGTTCAAGAATTTTTCTGCCTCCTATAGCAAAATAACTTTTCTGACTTTGAGTCTTGTCAGTTAGATGTGGGTCTGTTGAGGCTGATGGCTTCCGTGAGAGGATGGGGCAATCTGTAAACAGCTCTGATTGGTTGACAGAGGGGGGCGGGGAATAAATTATTATTATTATTATTATTATTATTATTATTATTCATTACATGGGGAAAATTGGAAGTTTAAAATAGTAAGAACCCGTTATTAACTCACAGTTGCACAAATGGTTTTCACACGCAAAGCACTGTTATCCCATGCAGAATCTGAGATTAACCCGCACTTACGCACAAATGTGCAAATGGTTTTCACACGACGGGACCAAACGTGCCTCTATCCCAGGGGTAGGCAACCTTTCCCCTTTAAGGGCCGAGGGACTTCAGCTCCCAGAATCCCAGGAGCTATTGGCCAACATGGGACTATTGGCCAACATGGCTGAGGCTTCTGGGAGCTGAAGTCCCTTGGCCCTTAAAGGGGAAAGGTTGCCTACCCCTGCTCTATCCCAATAATGATTAAAGTGTGTGCATCTCGCAGTAGCGAGCAAATGCACAAATGATTTTCACATGTAGATAGTAACAAATCTCTCTGTGTGTGTGTGTCCGTGTCCCTGCCTTCCCTCAGCAGCTGTTCCTTTAAGAGCCCTAGCTATGGGGGAACGCAGAAGCTGGAAACAGACAGACATACACTGGAAAGAACAAGGGGGAACTCAGCCTTTTCTCTATCTCACTTGCTCTGTCCCTGCCTTTGCTTCAGTATCTGTTTCTTTAAGAGCTATGGCTAGGAGGGAAGGCTGAAGTGATCCCCAAATTGTGCCCTTTAAGGGATTTTGGACTTCAGCTCCCAGAAGCCTCAGCCATGTTGGCCAATAGTCTGGGATTCTGGGAGCTGAAGTCCACAATCCCTTAAAGGGGACAGTTTGGGGATTGCTGTGTCCGGCTAGAAGGGAGGGCTGAAGCAGGAGACACACACACACACAGAGAGAGAGAGAGAGAGAGAGAGAGAGAGAGAGAGAGAGAGAGAATGAGGAGCGCCAGGGACTCAGACCAGGAGGCAAGCATTCATTCAGTCTCCTTTCTCTCTGCACTTGCACCAACTGTTTGTTTTAAGAGCTCTGGCTACGAAGAAGGATGGGTACTTATTTTAGGAGCTTTATAACCAGTATTAAAGTATTGCCCCATATTGCCCCACAGCACTGGAAGTAAACTCACCCTAAAGAACCATGGGAAATCTGGCAACAAAAACACAAAACTAGGGAGAATCCCATGAAGAAACTGCAAGTAGCTTTCACACTACAGCAATTGCGCCAAAAAAGTGATTTTGTGAATGAAATGGAAATGAATTCACAAGATTTTCCCGAAAATGCCTATTTGCTGGTTCATGTCACTTTCTATGCAGTTTGTGCACAACATCATGTGAAAAACATCCACGCATTTGCACCCAATACGCTGGATAATCATGGGTTCTTACCCATTTAAACTTCCAATTTTCCCCGTGTGATAAACTTCTGAGAGCCTTTGTGGCTAAAGAGTGAGGTATAAATAGTCTAAATAAAATAAACTTTTAAAAATTGCTCCATGTTTTATTCTGAACTGTAAAGAAGATTCCAAATCCCAAACCCTGGTCTGCAAGTATGTTCAGCAACTTGGATAGCTCCTTGAAATCTTTAGTAGATTTATTGCTCACCTGACATGGGAGCCACCAGTGGCCACTGAAGAGAGGCAGAATTTGCTGCTCTGCCTTAGGCACCAAAACATCATAGGCCAGCCCTGACACCACAACACAGATTGGTAGATCCACAAGAGTGACCAGAGAAATTCCACGGCTGTCCACAGAATAGCATGTAGTATTCAATAATTCTACCGATCTTGCTTAATTCTCAAGGATCTACAATATCAGTTTCTTGGGGAATGAACCACCACTAAATATATCATGTACAAGCATAAGGTCATGCCTCTAGGTTCTAAGAATAAGCTCCCCCACCCCCAAGTTTGGGATTCATCAGCTGGAAAGAATAAAGGAAAGTAAAAAAGAAAAGAAAAACCCTGGTTGGTTACTAAACTTGATAATGTAGAAAAGGTCTGCAAGGTCAGATATTTTCAGCAGGAGCAAGGAAGATTAATAATTTCTTGTTCCAATTCTATAATTTATTCAATTATACGGTTTAGGTCCAGGCTATCTGAAAGACTGTATCTCCCCATATAAGCCTGCCTGGGCTCTGAGAAGCTCAGGAGAAGCCCTTATTTCACTCCCAATATTTTCCCAAGTTCAGCAGGTGGGAATGCAAGAGAGAGCCTTCTTGGTGGGTGCCCCTAGGCTCTGGAACTCCTTGTCTGGTTGGGCTAAAATGGCTTCCTTCTTGCTGTCCTTCCAACAGAAGACGAAGCCTTTTTATTCCAACAGGCTTTTAGAACTGAAGGCTTTTAGGAAAGGGCTTTAAGAGGATGCAGTATTGTTCTAAACTGTATTGTTTTTAACTGCTTTTTATCATCACAAGTTTTTATTGCTTTATTACTGTTAATAGTTACTACTGTTAGAAGTTTATCTTCTATCTTATTTTTTTACCGTTTGTACGATTACACTGCAATCATTTTAATGTGTAAGGTGCCTTGAGTTCCAGTTTTGGTGAATGATGATGATAGCTCCGCTAATATGCAAAGTACATTGTTTTTCCCATCCTCCCAATGAACTTGTGGGACAGATCCTAATTTCATCCACTTCTCAGCAGAACTCAGAAACGTTACATTTTGGACTGCAAGTCCCTGAATCTCCCAGCCAACATGACTAGCAACCATGCTGGCTGGGGATTCTGGACACTGTTATACAAAAAAGTGACCTTCCCAAGTTCTGCTTTTCAGTGAGTGCCTTTTCCAGAACTACCTTTTGAAACTACTTATTGAATGATTTAGCAGGAAGGAGTAAGAGGAATATTCTGTCCTAACAGAAGCACGTTGCTCTCTGTAAGGCACTGAAGGAAAACTCATTTGAGATTATTTTGTCCAACCTGAAAACTGCTACTAGTCCAGTAGTAGTAGTGCTATTGCTGTCATTTGTTATTATCATTATAATTCACAGTTTTAGTAGTAGTGGTAGTATGAGTTGACCAAAGTAAATATTATGATAATAGTTGGACCTGTTCAAGCTTCAGCAAAAAGAATATTGAAAGTCAACAGAACTGCACACTTCAAAATACTTTAAGAGGATTAATTCAGTAATGGGAAAATTATGCATATTGAAAGAGATCATTAAAAGAAGAGCAGATGGCTAAAAGTTGTTTGTCAATAAACTGAAAACCAAAGAAGGTTTCTACCAGGGAAAAGCATAATTGAAATTAGTCTCAAACACTTTTTGGCAGCAATCATAATTTATTTTTAAACCTGTATGGATTTGCAAGATTTTTGCATATGGTATTTCTTTATTTCATCTTTTGTATCATCATGCCCCGAAGGTTCAGCACAGGTAACAGAAACAATTAAACATAGTGGAATACAATGTCCAAGTTTACACTGTTTTGCCCCCATACTGCAGAATACACTCTCCTCCAACTTGTGATCAATTGCCACTCTTTCTAATTTTAGAAAAGACACAGAGATGCCTCTCTTTAATCTTTCCTTTTAAACTGTTTTGGTACATACTGATTAGTGATTTCAATTGTGGTATTGTGGCATCGTGGTTTGAGTGCTGGTCTATAACTTTGGAGACTAGAGTTTGATTCCCAGCTTAGCCATGAAACCCACTGGTTGACCTTGGGCAAGTCACACTCTCTCAGCATCAGGGGAAGGCAAACCTCCTTTGAACAAATCTGGCCAAGAAAACCCCATGGTAGGGTTGCCTAAGTTGGAAATGACATGAAGGCATACAACAACAATTGTTCAATTTGTTTTTAGTTATGTCTGTTAGCCACCCCAAGTGCTATTTTTATTTTTTATTAGTGAAATGTTTGGATTAAATGTAATTTTAAAAATATAAATATAAAATATAAAGAACTTGTCAGAATCACACCACCATTGCATTATCTTAAATATCTTACACTGCTTCTGGAAAATGCACAAGCTGGGACTTTAGTGATTATCGAAGGAATGGACAGGAGTTTCATAACTGTGGATTAGCCACCAACCATATTTCACCTAATATCAGGGGGAAGGGGCAGTTTTTGCACACGTAATAACAGCATCCATAGATATACTGCTGTACATTTCCTCAAAGGACGATATGGGAGCTATTCACTCCCTTATATGTGTATAGTCAGGAGAACAGTGAAGTGCTAGAATAAACCAGTCCTCTTATTGTGTATAAGTGCCTTCAAGTCACCTGTTGACTCATGGTGAGCCTGTGAATTTCATAGCCAAGGAATACTCAAAGGTGGTTTTGTAAGTTCTTTCCTCTGAAATATAACCTACAGCACCTGGTGTTCATTGGTAGTCTCCCATCCAAATACTAACCAGGGCTGACCCTGCTTAGCTTCCAAGACCAGATGGGATTTGGTGCTTCTAGGGTTCTTAGGCCCAATACATAAGGTAAGTTAATTTTGGACTATACCTCCCAGATTTTTCAGGTTAGTCTAGCCAGTGGCCATGATATCTTGGGGAATTCCAATAATTCTAGTCACATTTCAGTTATATGACCCTATATCCAGTGACCTTATATAACTTTATCCTTGCTTCTTTATCTATACTACTCTCTCTCCTAAGTTCTGTTTTGTGCTCATCCTAGAATGTGATGGAATTTGGGAAAGTGGCTTTTTAAAAAACGGATATCCATATGTTGATTATTACACATGATGGGCCTGTCAATATATGTCACACTTCACAGCTGGGCAGGGGGGGGGGGACTGTGGTCTTCCAGTTGTTATTGGACTAAATTCCCATCATCCTTCACAATTATAGCCTTGCTGTCTGAGACTAATAGAAACCAAAAACAACTGGAGGGACACAAGTTTCCCACACTTGTTTGCATAGTAAAAGAAGCAAAGACAACTCTTTTATACCAGTACTTGTATGCTTATGACCCAGCTTGTAGTAAATATTCTGTGCTAGGGTGGGCAATGTGTAGTACTCCAGATGTTGGACAGCAGCTCCCCTCAGCCTTAGCTAGCATAGCCAGGGGTGAGGGGGAGCTAAGACTGACAATATTCAGAGCAGCACACGATTTCCACTCCTGCTCTTGAGCAAGGACAGATGTGAAATATCTTTGAGACTGAGGATCAAATTTATTTTCAGAAAAGTTTGGGAAGGGTGTGGTTCATGCTCTATTCACATGGTGGTCCCTGTTAAAAAATGAATGGCTGACTAGGCTGTGTGATTGTCCTAGCATTTTTTCTCTCCCCACCCTTTGCCTTGTCATTTTGTCCTGAGGACAGTGCTTGAGAGCTATCTGAAGTGACCATATACAGCCTCCCCACATTAAGTCTCTGCAGTGGTTAAAAGACCATGGTTTTTCAGTTTTATTTCTTTAGTATCTAATGCCCTTTATGCTTTGCTGAGCCCTTCCCTGATCTAAAGTTACCCTCTTTATTAAATTCATGTTCTGCCTCAGTTAATATTTGCCCTGCTCCCTGAAGAAGGTGCTTTCATGCTAGCTGTGTCTCCAGGGAGCAGTAATTCTTATGTTCCAGTGGTAGCTGCCAACAAGAGCAAACAGGCAGATGATCCAGCAGAACTGAGGCCCAGAAGTGAAGTGTAGACCCTGGCTCAAAAGATTCAGCAATCCTTTTTCATGATGGAAAAGAATGTGACCTATTTATATAGGCATTTATGGCTGCAATCTGCATGAAAAGTTTAGTCTCTCTCAGGAATCCAAGTGAGAGGTGTGAAGGCAATGATCCAAGAAGACAGCAGCCACGAGTTTGGTCTCTGCCAGCAGGAAACAAGAATTGTGTTATGTGTGACGCAACCACCACTGTCACACAAAATCAAGGGCAGGCTAACAGGGGAACCTACAGAATGCAATTATGAGGTGATGATGGGGCTGTGTGTGGGATGGGAGGAAGGGAGAGAAAAAGAACCAGGACACTAGCAGAAACGCCTTCAGATTCAAACAGAAATTCAGGTCAATTCCATTCACAACCCAATTTCTCCATCACCTGCCTGACTCCAGCTCACCTGTAGGGGAGCTATAAGTTGTCTCATCCTGGAGCTGGCTGCGCTGGGTCACCTGTGTGCTGCTGGCATCATCTTCTCCCGTCTCCGAGTCTAAAACGAAAGAAAAGACACGGTGAGGCGGGTAGGTCAACCTACATAATCACTCTGAATGTCCAATCCCATTTCTTATATGTGACTCAGACAGGATTGGCGAGATCTAGAAAATTCAGCTCTCAGAATTTCAAGAGAGAGAGAGATGGTGATAGAGATGTTTTTATGGAACAGATAAGCTCAAGAGCATCACAATCACAATCACAGATTTGAGAGGTACAGGCACCAGGAGGCAAATCACAAGAGCCCTTCTATTTAATCACGTTTTCTGATTAACATGATTATTGAGTCATTTTTAAGAAATCAGCTTACTAAACATTACTAAAATACCAAGATATTTAGCTAGCCCAAACAGTTGGAAGGCAAAGACAGAACTAATCATGCTTAGAAACTAGAACTAACTCTTGCTTAGATGTGGAAAAGACAATGAGGGTAGCAATTTCCCAGATCATAAATATGTATTCTAATATATATGAAAGGCCCTGCTTTTTCATCATGTGTTAATGTCAAGTAAAATTGCTACAAGAGTCTGTACTAATTCCTGATCACATAAGCAAAATATAAAGAAATCAATACATGCCAGAAATGCTGGCAGTAAAAAAAAAAAGAGAGAAAGAGAGAGCTTCACTAACTGAAGATATAGTCCTTTGGGGATTGAATTGCTCCTTAAACATGATAGCTTTAATGTTACATCACTCTGTAATTCATTATCCTTTTCCGATGTTGCTCAGGTTTTTTGATGAGTCAATGTGACAAGCTCATCTGACTCTGGCACCTAGTAATCACAGCTAAAATGTTGGCAGCAAAAATACTGCATGAATATTCTCCTCCCTCACTAAAAGAATGGCTGGCTAAATTGTGGGAAGCTAGTAGAAATGTCAAAGCATATGAAATATGCCTTAAGGCTCCCAGCAGTCTGCATTCAGAGTCTTCTGGGACAAGATAGTCTCCTTTTACTGTTTTTATGAAGAGGACATAGCATGTAAAGAAAACCCTGTATAAATAGTTGTTAGCTATGCAAATATTTTTCTGTATTCTTTGTTACCAGCATTCTTTCTGTTTTTAATTAGTGCCTAATAAACTATTGAGAAGAAGGAGATAAGCTGCTTCTTGAAAACAAAGCCCCATCCAAAACAGTGGCAGGTGCACTTTTCTTGCATAGTTACTGCTGTACCACCCCAGGGCTCAGTTTAGGAGACACACCAAGGGTCCTTCCAAATCAGGCTTTTATCGTGAAATTGTCTGGCCTCATTTATGAATGTCCATAGTGGAGTCCAGACAACACACTCTTCCATTTATAAACAACTCCCTATCCAAATATGTCCACCGATTTGTCTGTCTTTTTTCTTATGACATAAAGTACATTAAAGAGAGAAAGAGGAAAGCTGGATTTTTCTTCTGATGGATGGGAGACCACCAATGAATATCAGGTGTTGTATAGCCTACAATATTTCAGAGGAAGGGACTGGAAAAGCCACCTGAATATTCCTTGCCTAAGGTTGCATCTACACTGCAGAAATAATGCAGTTTGACACTGCTTGAGTTGCCATAGATCAATGCTATGGAATTCTGGGATTTGTAGTTTTGTGAGATATTTAGTTTTCTCTGTCAGAGAGCTCTGATGCCACAACAAACTGCAAATCCCAGGATTCCACAGAATGGAGTCATGATAGTTAAAGGGGTGTCAAACAGCATTAATTCTGCAGTGCGGCAGCAGCATGAATACCCTATGAAATTCATGGGGTTGCCTCACATACACACACTGTGAAGAACTGTCCATTTGGAAGCACCTCAGGAGTTGAGAGCCAGCCTGGCATAGTGGTTTGAATGCTGGACTAAGACTATGGAGACCAGGGTTCGATTCCCTGCTCAGTCATGAAACCCACCAGGTGACTCTGGGCAAGTGACATGCTCTCAGCCACAGGGGAAGGCAATGGCAAACCTCCTCTGAATAAATCTTGCCAAGAAACCTCCATAATAGGTTCACCTTAGCATCGCCATAAGCCAGAAACAACGTGAACGCACACAACACACACATTATAGGAACTGGACTCTCACCTTTATTTTCACTGTACACCTCACAGTGATGCCTTATTAAAGGTAAAGGTATTCCCCATTGACAAGGTTGTCAAGTCGTGTTGACTTTAGGGGGCAGTACTCATCTCCGTTATTAAGCCGAATAGCCAGCGTTGTCAAAGACGACTCTGTGATCCTGTGGCCAGCATGGCTGCACAGAACGTTGTTACCTTCCCACCAGAGTGATACCTATTTATCTACTTGCACTTTTACATGCTTTTGAACTGCTAGGTTGGCAGAAGCTGGGACTAGTGACAGGAGCTCATTCCATCATATGCCTCAAACTGCTGACCTAACAAGTTTGCAATCATCAGAATCAGCATCTTAACCACTGAGCCAACACATTATTATGCCAGCCAAAATAGGCAAAATACATTAAGGTAGCTTTTGGAGTTCATTGGCTTCTTCGTCAGGCAAGGATGTTATTAAAATTATACAGTAGGGGGGAAATGGTGATGTCAGAGTCTGCATCTTGTTTTGAAATATTTGCTTAAATTGGTGTTGAAGAGTGGTCTCCAAGAAGAACTCACACTCCTTTTTGACCATGAGGAGACTTGAGGGCAAAGGGCAATAAAAGTCAGGCCATAATTATTCATCTCCAGAACTCTCTGTTTTCATGGTGTAGCTTTCATTTTCTTTTATGTGTGTGGTGTTGTTTGCCTTCAAGCCATTTCCAACTTATGGCGGCCCTAAAGCAACCCTATCACAGGATTTTCTTGGCAAGTTTCTTCAGAAGTTGCCATTGCTATCCTCTGAGACTGAGAGACTCTGATTTGTCCAAGGCAGGGGTAGGCAAACTTTCCCCTTTAAGGGCCGAGGGACTTCAGCTCCCAGAAGCCTCAGCCATGTTGGCCAATAGTCCCATGTTGGCCAATAGCTCCTGGGATTCTGGGAGCTGAAGTCCCTCCGCCCTTAAAGGGGAAAGGTTGCCTACCCCTGGTCCAAGCTCACCCAGTGGGTATTCATGACCAAGTGGGGATTTGAACCCTGCTCTCCAGAGTCATAGTCCAACACTCAAACCACTACACCACACTGGCTGTTTTTCTTTTATGACTTTCCTGATTTTTTAACCATGTTTGGCACCAATAGCCCTGAAGGCCACTTAGTCGGGGAAAGGCACCCTGTTGAGCCATGGGTTTCCAAGGATATAAAGCAATTACCTCAGGGAAGGGGTTAAGTATCCCTACCACCATTACCTTTCTTCTGCTTCTAACTGTAGGAGGCAATTACACACAATTATATACCACACACCATTTGTAATTTGCTCCTTGGTTCAATAGCTGTCTCAGAGAATGAGTGGAATGCCAAGAGTTATTACAAACTTTATTCCAAGTACAGGCTGGGCAAAGAAGGGCCCATGCACATTCCCAGGGAAGGGCAGGATAAAAATATAAATTAATAATAAGTCTTTGGAGTCAAAGACTGAGGCAACATATGAGGCTGGGTAAATTATGGAGCCCTGGAATACATCCCTTTCTGGCATGGTGGATCCTGTGTATGGACAACAAAATGCAGCTTGTTTTTTCTGGCAGCTACAGCTCATTTCCTTTCTGTAGAAGCCTTTACTGCAGGAATAAGAAACTAAGCAGGGAAAGTGTTGAGTGACAACAAAAGAAATCAGGTTGGCTGAGGAAAGACCAGTGGCAGACAGGACCATGCAGTTGCAAATTAGAAAGTGACCCCTTGAGGTACCTGTAAGCTGCCCCTTGGTGAAGGGGATCAAAGAGTTAGTTGAGGGTGATTTCTAACAGAATAATATATCCATTAAAATGGTTTTATGCCACTCTTCTATTTTTTCCACATCACTCAGGGCAGCTAAAAACAATTAAAACCATTCATATAGTACTATAATACAATAAAATTACTGAACAATGCTATCATTAAAAGAAAGACTGAGTATAATAAGTGTAATTGCTGCTCCCCCAACTGTTCCTCCTTCAGGCCTATTTTTGTTCGATGAAAGAAAACGTGGGAGATAAATAGATACACCGAGCTATGTGCTTTGGTCCTCGGTATCTATCTCTATGGGCAATAGACTCAGCAGCCTTAATATTGAGATTTACAAGGATACCTTCCATTATTAGCTGATGCTGGAAATGGGTGGCACTGCAGGCATGGGTATGTCATACAAAGCTTGTGGTACAATTTTTAAAAAATAAACGTTTCAATTGAAATTATGCTTAAATATATAAATATATACAGAAGACATCCTTTCTCACCCAAACCCACAAAGATACATGCCAAAAACTGCTAGGAGACTATAAGGTTGCATATTTAGACTACAGAGCAGCAAGAGTATGTGGAAGGAGAAGGGAAAGAAAGAACCAGTGAGAATGGTGGTAGGCTAAAGAGGAGGGAGGAGAGGAATGGAAGCATGATATAGCATGGTTCCTACCGTAACTTTGCTTTCTGCAGGAGCGGAAAACTTCGCTTCCATAGGGGCAGCAAGAAAGAGAGACACACGTCAACAAATTGTTACCATCCAAACCAACCCACATTCATGAATACCTCAATACACAATGAAGTTGAAAGTATCTAGCTGGCCTGTAAAAGCCAGAGAAATTTAGGAGGGTACATGTGCAGGGAGAATGGCCACGGCAATAAGGCATACAGATATAAAGACAGAAGTCCATTGTCTTCTAAATGAAGGACAGGGGCTGATGGTGGAAGAACCCAGCAACCCCTGGAAACTCATAAAAACTAAAAGAGCAAGAGATAACAGACATGAATTCACTGAATGAAAAACAAATCAATAAAGTCAGTGGCCCAGAAGCCTTGGGCTGGGGGGCAGGGGGTTGTGACAGGTATTTCTCCAATAACCACTAGATTTATGTATTTTTATTTTTATTTTTAAGAATTTGGTTTCGGATTACTGTTATGAACAGTGTACACTCCTATCCCCCTCACTCCTCCCACTACAAGCAGTAGCATCTATATATGTGTCCCTGCCTAAGAAACTAACCTAGAAAGGTGGCAGATGGACACAGTAAACCTATTCCTCTGAGATGGTGGCTTTTCTCTCCTTGTAGATCTGTTAGTGCAATCCTTACGTATGTCTATGCAGAAGTAAGCCCTATTGAGTACAGTGGGACTGACACCCACATAAATGAATATAGGATTGCAACCTATAAAACTTAACGTGCCAAATCAAACTAAAGTCAATTTACTGCAATATTCTGTTTCTGACGATAGATAACCCTTTACTGCCAAGAAGCTCACAAACAGGGAATGAAAATGAGGGCGTACTCCTGCATTTTGTCCCCAACATTATACAGTCCAAGACACACCACCTCTGAATAAGCAGGATCCATTAAGATATTAGGAAAAGGAGGTCTGAATTCTGTTGGTTAGTCCTGACTAGAGTAGACCCACGGTGAATCTACTTAGTTGGGACACTGCAATAGAATTCAGGCCACAGAATACAAATTCCAACCTTACACCCAAAACAGAAAAATCCACCTCCCCTCTCTCCTGCTCTGCATACAATTTTACAATTTGTATGTATGTAACTGTAACAACTATTCTGTGTTCAAACTATTAATTATCCTTCTTTGAATATGCATAGAGTTCAATGTTACTCTACACAAGAAGCAAAGGTAGCTATATCGACTTGTAAGAAAACAAACCCTACAGAAATCTACAGTAGGACAGTATCATTTTTATGACCAGCCAAGGTGTTCTAAAATAGCCTGCAAACTTTTGAGTCCTTCAAATCTGATAAAGCTTTACAGACAGCTCAAAATTTTGCTTGCTATTTTTAAAAAATGTTGATTGGTCCTAATAAAACTATCACCCTAGTACAGCTGCTGAAATTCTACACAAAGTAATGCAAACCTCAGCTAACTAGGTCATTGCTTTTGACTCTTCCTCTTCCCAGAGAGAAAATTACACACAGAGACACATACACCCAAGCCTGTGATATCTGGTAGATTCCAAGTCAGTGTGGAGTGGTGAATCCTTGCTGGCTTTTAGTCCAAACTTTAAAAGAGCTGTCACCAATTTAGATAGCTCCAGACCAAGTCCAGACTGAAACGTGGAGCATCCCACTGACATGGTGCCTTCAGCCACCCCTGCCCAAAGTACATTAGCACCTGGTTTCACTTTCTGCTTTTGCTGGGGTTATCTTCTTGTTCCCAAAAGGGCCTATAATGTATGCTTCAGTTCCAGTAAACCCTTTTTTACAAATTAAAAGAATTGGGGTGTATCCACTCTACACAATGAAAGCACAATTACCATGGCTAGTCATTTTACAGACTCTTAGGATTTGTAGTTTGGTTTAGTTCTCTAGTGCATTCCCCTAAACCACAGAATTAGATGTCAATGGCTGAGAATTCTAAGTAACTCAGAAAACTACAGATCCCAGGATTCCATAGGATGGACCTTTCCTGTTAAAGGGATATCAAAGTGCTATTATTGTGTTGTATGGATATAGTCTTAGGGCCTTTGCAGACTGTCAGAAATAGTGCAAATTGAGTCCACTTTAAGGGTTAGGGTTAGGGTTAGTGCTAGGGAATAATGGGAATTGTTTTTTGTTTTGTTTTTTCTGAGACATTGAGCCTTCTCTGTCAAAGAGCTTTGGTGCCACAATAAAATACAGTTCACATGATTCCCTAACCCTAACCCAAACTCTTAAAGTGGACTCAATTTGCACTATCTCTAGCAGTCTGCAAAGGGCCTTAGCCTCCGATTTGATCCATCACTATGTATGGGGAACTGATTCACAACTACAGATTCAAGCCTGGCAGGTGGGATCTCTTTGGCTGGTGGCACTGGGAGGCATAGCTCTTTCACCAAGGGGCAAGAGTAGGAAGGAATCTGATTCTAGCTATGTGTGCCCCAAAGTTTTTGTTTAAAGGAGGTTTGCTAGCAGAGGATTTGTTCACTGAGGCCTTCCTGCCTTCAACTACAGGAGATTAAAGAACTCCCCTCCTCTAGTTCTTTTGCATCTGACCACTCTGCTAGTGTTCCCCACCATGACTGTATCTGAAGCAGGAAGGGGTAGAAGTAATACAACGCACCATGCGTGAAGCGCCCAAAACGCCGTGAGTGACCACCTTTCTGGAAAGAAAGAAAAAGAAAACAGCATTATATCTCAGGTACAGGAGACTAAAATGGAGAGGCAGGCTGAAAAACAGAAGGCTGGGCAATGCTCACCAGGTAAAGTAACCAGTCACTCTCAGAGTTCAGATCCCCATCATAAGGGAAATACCAGGGGAAAGCCATACATAGAAGCAGATGCTTCTGCTTCCAAACTGCCACCACATCAAGGACCACACCAATCTATATCTAGATGCCAGAACCTGGAAGTGTTACCATTTTTGGATTACACCTCCCAGAGACTTCCAGCCACTGTGCTGGCTGGAAGGAGAGATGCTGGACACTGTAGTCCAAAAAAGTAACTTCTCTGAGTTCTGCTACCTTCCTCCCTTCAGGTCTTCTAGGCTGGAAGCCCAGAACAAGGTCCTTGGGGGCAACTAAACCAGAGGTAAAGAAGCAAGACACTTAATTTCTTGTCATTTTGCAAGTGCTTTAGAAGGAAGGAACAGGAGGCTTTCTGTTTTTCCCAGGTAGAAACTCTGGTGGAGATGAGTAGACATCCCACTGCTTGGACCCTCATTATACTGTATACCGGCAAGTCCTGAACAGATGAGAGTCTGCCACAGTTGAACCCAGAAGAACAGGAACATCTTGCATGTTTCACCACAATCACCCCAAATTCACCATGGAAGTTATCTTGTGTCCCATTTTCCTATAGAATTGTTGTGTAGACACACACACCATAACAACCACAGACTTCCATGTTGCCCCGGAAATAGGTCTCACTGATCCCAATCATGTTCCTCTCTGTGGCTCTAAACAGGAACCAAGACTTCCACAGGCTTTTTGTGGAAAAGGCTCATTTGCACAGTTATTCAACTCTAGCCAACCTGCTAAGTGACCAGTTGCCCAGGGGACAAATTAGTCATGGTGTCCAGCAAAGAAAGACAGCCATCTCAATTCAGCACCAAAGATAAAGCTGTACATCTGTGCTTGTTAGCACAGATGTATGCATGTTCACACAGAAAGCAGCTCAGGTACAAAGCCACCCACACCTCATCCCCAGCAGTCCTGCTGTCCCCATCTCCCATCAGCAAATCTGCTACACCAGCTAGATTTCCATAATACTCATAGTGAAGTGACACACTCTGTGGAGCAATAAATAGAGGTGACAACATCAATCTGTGATGAGTGAGAGAGCTAGTGAGACGGGCTGCTGGCATAATAGAGATGGACATATACACACATAGACCCACACAAACATATGCAACCACACACACAAAATCCATTGCCTTGTTTTCCTCTTTCGCTTTTGTGCTGTACATCAGCCTGAGAGGGAATTATCAGATGCAAGGAATTCGACCCCAAAGAAGTAAGTGTTCCCAGCAGCATTTGATCTACTCCAGGTAGATTTGTATTCTGACAGAGCCAGCATGCCCCTAATAAGGCTGCTGTTAGTTGGCAGCCTGCTTGCCAGGCCAGGAAGATATATGAACAGATTAGCTGCACTGTTGATGGATAATTCCCCCATTAAGAAATGAAAATGCAATCAAGGGCCATTAACAGGTACCTGGCTGGCATCTGCTTGAGTCAGGCATATGGCATCAGGCAAACCCTGGCTCCAGGATCACATACCAAGTTGGCTTCCCATTCAGATATTGGCATGCCAGGCAAAGGGGCACCAAGGTAGGCAAAGTCTGCCATCATTCCATGGAGAATAGTATGAGCAACCCACTAAATATGCTCCACAATCTGATCCTGCTCAATACGGATGGCACTAGGATGACCAGAAAAGGTGAAATAAGATCTGGAACATGAAACAAGAACTAAGCAAGCAAGTTGTTTTGGCCTCCCAGGACAGCAGTGATGGAGACTGCTTTAAGGCAAATCCCTGCTCAGCAAGAAAGGAATGGCCCTTGGCTGGGTGTGTGTCTGTGATCTGCCTGGGATGCTGGACCCAAACATCTCATTGGACCCCTGACCATCCTTATCAGTCAGGGTTTGCTCTTCTCTACTGTGTTCCACTCATGTTCTGCCTTCCTTACATTTATAAACAGGTTAGTAGCAACCTAGAGAAACAAATAGTAACAACCACCTAGTTGCAGCGCCTGTTAGTCCTTTCTCTGCCTGCCTGTTTTGGGGTGCCACATCTCTCTGATCTACTGAGGAGAGCTCCTAAGGTGGTGGCATGAGGGAAAATCTCATTTGCCCTCAAATGCTGCGGCCAGAAGTCTCTGTATCAAACAAGAATGCAACAAGAGCCTTGATGTTTCAGATCCCAGGTCCCCCTTGCCCAGCATACTCTTTCCAAATGTGGACAGCCAGCTGCTCCTGGGAGCAATTCATTAGCAAGGAAGGAAGCAACAGCCCTTCCTGGTGTTTATCCCAGGGTGACCAGACATCCTCCTTTTCCAGGACATGTCCTACATTCCAGCCTACTGTCCAAGAGGAATTCCCAAACGTCCTCCCTTTGGAGCATGACTTAAGAAGCACGTATTTACAGTGATAGGAGGGTTTTGAGCTTTGCTTGTCTTCCATTTCCCCCTCTGGAATGTCCTCCAGTTTGTGGTGCCTTGCCCCTTTTTGCAGACATCTGGCCACCTTGTGTTCACCCACCCCAGGGGTGCTTTGATTGTGAGTCCCTGCATGGCAGAATGGGGTTGGACTGGGAGGCCCTTGGGGTCTCTCTCTCTTCCAACTCTAGGACTCTATGAGCATCCTCCTTGCTTGCTTGCTTGCATCCCAGCTGCTCCCCTGCAGAGGTGGTTGGTCTGGAGAGGGCAGAGGAAGGGCTGCAGATGCAGAAGATGCTCCAGGGGCTGAGAGAAGGAAGGAAGGAGGGAGGGAGGGAAGGGCAGGTGCTAAGGGCACCCCTTCCCCTGCGGCTCTGGGCTCCTTGCCCTTCTCGTGGGAGGCCCCGAGTGACGTGGGTGCCACGAGGAGCCGGGCTCCTGGTGCCAGGTGCTGACGCGGAGGGCCGGGTGACGCAGAGGGGCTCAGCATGGCAGGGCTGGAGGGCACGGCCATGCCCTGGGCATCCTGGACCTGCCTGGTGGAGAGGCTCCTTCAGCCCCCAGCCCAGCCTCTGGCCCAGCCTCGCTCCGCTTGGGCAGCGGTGCCAGTCAGATGCCTCTGGAGCATTTTGAGGAGAAGAGCCCCCGTTTGCAAGCAGCCTCCCCGACACACTCACACTCACACACACACACACACACTAGGACGTGGCCAACCTCGGCCCATCAAAGTGGCCCCTAACAAGCAAGCATTCTCCATTTCCGACTTGTGTGTCTCCTCCATCCCATCCTCCCCGGTTGCTGCTCCCTTGGCACCTGCTTCGGGATGCGTGCCTTCCCCATCATCTTCTGCCCTGCCCTGCCCTGCCCTGCTTCCCTCCTGCCCAGGTACCCACCCCTCCCGCCTGTCCCCGTTACCTGGAGACGCTTCTTCACCCAGATCTTCTTCATGTCCCCCCAACACTTTCCCTACAGACAGACAGCCTGGGCTCCTTCCTCCGCCCCGGTCTCAGCGCGATGCGGCGGCAGCACCAGCACCACCAGCAGCAGCAGCAGCAGGGCTGGACCTGGAGGAGGAGGAGGAGGAGGAGGAGGAGGAGGAGGAGGAGGAGGAGGAGGAGGAGGGCCCAGGAGGAGGAGGAGGAGGAAGGGGCATCCTCCCAGGGAGGGAGGGAGGGAGGGAGGGGGCACCCAAGGGCCCCTCTCTCTGGCCGGCTGCCTGGCTCTGCCTCGGCCGGCGGTCTCCCTTCCCCAGCCGGCCCTCCGCCTCCGCCGCCCGAGGCAAGAAAGAATGACAGCAGCGCAGGCGGAAGGCGGCAGGAGGGGGGCACCCCCTTGTTACCAATCAAGGCATTTGGAGGGGACTTGGCTGTCCTTCCTTCTTTCCTTCCTTCTCTTTCCTCTGTCCCTCCTTTCTTCCCTCTCTGCCTTCCTTCCTTCCTCCCTCCCTCCCTCTCTCCCTCCCTTCTCCCCTTCCTTCCTTCCTACCTTCCTTCCTTCCCTCCCTCCTTCCCTCTCTGCCTTCCTTCTTTCTCTTTCTCTCCTTCCTTCCTTCTTTCCTCCCTCTTCCTTCCTTCGTTTCTCCCTCCCTCCCTCCCTCCCTCCCTTTCTTTCTTTCTCTCTTTTCTTCCTTCCTTTCTCTTTTCTCCTCTCCTTTCTTTCTCTCCTTCCTTCCTTCCTTCCTTCCTTCCTCTGTCCCTCCCTACCTTCTCCTTTCTTTCTTTCTTTCTTTTCTTTTTTTCTTTCCCTCCTTCCTTCCTTCCTTCTTTTTTCTTTCCTCCTTTCTTTTTCCTTCCTTTCTTCCTCCCTCTCTCCCTTTCTTCTCCTTTCTTTTTCTTTTCTTCCTTCTTCCCTCACTTCTTTCTTTCTTTCTTTCTTTCATTCATTACCGGCTTGGAAGACTTGGGACGTTTTCACACTAGTCCCTAAAGCCGCCTGGAGCCGCTCATTCCGGAATGGCTCCGGCGGCAAAAACTTAATTCCTTTTAAAACCCGGAATTACCTTTAAGCCGCTGAAGCCAGAGTTAGCGGTGGTAAGGCCGGAGGGAGGCCGGAGGGAGGCCGGACTTGCTGCTCCGTGCGTTTGAACACACGGAGCGAGGAGCCGGACGGACGCAGGGATGGCACCGGCGTGAGTGTGAACACGCTGGAAATGGAGCCGGAGTGGGGCCGGACGGAGGTAGGATTGCGTCCTCCTAAAGCCCTGTGTGAAAACGTCCTTGGAGAGAAGGGAAATGTACCGGTAGCTGCTCGCAAGGCAAGAGGATAGGCAAAAGTGCCTGAGGAGGTTGGGCAATGGTCACAGAGCAAAGTCACCACAGTCACTCACAGAGGACGTTATCACACGCGGGTCTCAAAGCGGCAAGAAAGCGGTATGGAATCAATCCAGAACTATACCAGTATAGACCCCACAAGACGGAAATGGCTATCAGGCACAACTAGCATCATTGCGCAATTAACGAAACCGCAATAGATGTGCTCCTGGGAACCGTATCTGCCGTTCGCACACAAGTGAGAAGATCCCTTCCAGAACCCAGCAAGGATGTTCTTGCACATGCGCAGAAACAGGACAGCCGCGGCTGTCACTTGCCGCGGCTGTCAAACACACCCCTTCCCAAGCCGGCACAGGGTTGGGAAGGTGTGTGTGTGACAGCAACCCTTGGGACTTGGGGGGAGGCCAGGGTCGGAGGATGCCTCCGACCCTGGCCTCGTCCCAAGGGAAGCCTGGTTGCTTTCCTTGGGAGGAGGCCGGGGTCCGAGCCCGGCCTCGTCCCAAGGAAAGCAACCAGGCTTCCAGGCTTGGGAAGGGGTGTGTGTGTGTGTGAGAGAGAGAGAGAGAGAGACAGCCGGCTGTCACACACACACACACACACACCCCTTCCCAACCCACGCCGGGAAAGAGAGCTGCTCTGAGGACTTCTGCTCAGAGCGGCTCTCTCTTGGGAAGGGGTGTGTGTGTGTGTGTGTGACAGCCGGCTGTCACACACACCCCTTCCCAAGCCTTCGCGAGGCCTGGGCTCCAGGATACGTATCTGGTGATCAGACATATGGTGAAAGCGCTATCATTGCGGTATCATTTTGGTCGCACACTTGTACTTCCTCAAGAAACCAGCATTCAAAAGAACGGGGATGATGCCGCATTGGGACGGGGTTGGGATGGGGTTGTGTGTGACGTCGTGTGAACACACGGGGGGAAAAACCGCAATAGGACGGGATTGAGTGTGGATTGGGTCTGCTTTAGACCCCGTGTGATAACGTCCAGAGAGAGTCCAGATCCCCATCCTAAGGGAAATACCAGGGGAAAGCCCTACTACACACAAGCAGATGCTTCTTCTGCTTCCAAACTGCCACTACATCAAGGACCACATCCATCTAGTTCTAGATCCCAGAACCTAGAACAGGGGTAGGTAACCTTTTTGAGCCGGGGGCCGAGTTGCTGTCCCTCAGACAATTGGGGGGGCCGAAGCACCATTAATTAATTAATTAATTAATTTAAAATGAAAAAAAAATTTAAAAATATGCATGCACACTCTCTCAGCCCCAGAAAAGCCATGGCAAAACCCCTATGGAGATTTTGCCAAGAAAACCCCAAGAACAAGTAATAACAACAATAATCAATATCATCATGGCGGGCAGCGGCGGCGGCAGGACCGGCCTGGGGCCAGATGCAAAGGCCTTGGGGGGCCGCATCCGGCCCCCGGGCCTTAGGTTGCCTACCCCTGACCTAGAAAATTTACCTTTTCGGGAGGAGGATTACACCTCCCAGAGACTTCCAGCCACCATGCTGGCTGGAAGGAGGAAATGCTGGGGGAAAAAGTAACTTCTCTGAGCTCTGCTGCCATCAGGGCTTCTAAGCTGGGAGCCCAGCACAAAGTCCTTGGGGGCAACTAAACCAGAGGTAAAGAAGCAGACACCTGATTTCTTGTAATTTTGCAAGTGATTTAGAAGGCAGGAGCAGGAGGCTTTCTGTTTTTCCTAGGTAGAAACTCTGATGGAGATGAGTAGACATCCCACTGCTTGGATCCTCCTTATGCTGTATGCCAGCAAGTCCTAAACAGATGAGAGTCTGCCATAGTTGGAGGATCTACCCAGAAAAACAGGAATGTCTTGCATGTTTCACCACAGTCACGCAAATTCACCATGGAAATTATCCTGTGTCCTGTTTTCCTATGGAATTTTTGTGTAGACAAAACCACTTTTTTCAGATGCAGTAACTAATGGCATTAAGGCCTTGGGTATAAAGCATATGTGTACAGTTGTGAGAGTGAGATAGAATGCAACAGAATCCAGAAAGATGCAAATCATGTCCCTGCCCCAAATTTTCAAAGCACTGAGTTAGGTAATACAAGTTTTTCAGATCTTTGCCGTGGTCAATCAGTGTTAATATGTGAAAGCAATACATCTGTTTAGCCAAAGTCAGTTTCTCTGGATTCATATGTAGTGCACTATGTTCTCTTCCCAAGGGAGACAATCATAAAAGTGTTTGCCAAATGGATTTTCCAGCATAACAAAAGACATGCTGGTGGAGCTTCTTAAGTGATTGCTTTCCATGAAACCAAAAGACAAGATGTCATCAAGAAATTGTAGGTAGAAGAGAGGTTTCTGGGAGCATGTGCTGAAGAAGTGCTGTTCCATGTCAGTCCTGAAGATGTCTGCATACTGTGGTGCCATGTCATTTCCTACTTATGGCAATCAGGCTTTCTACCAGTGTAAGAATTTAACAGGAGCCCATACACTCTTCAGTTTGCTCTGCACTCCAGTATGTCTTAACTCATACTTTCTGGACTATGATTCCCAAAAATCCCTTAACCAGCATAGCCATACATTAGTGATTATGCTACATGGATCCTGTAGGATGGAATCATGACAGTTAAAGTGGTATGAAATTCTACAGGGTCTAGCTGCCTTGGGCAGTAAGTCTTCAAAAGACTGCTGCAATTTTTAAAAAGTCATAATCTGCCTGTAGAAAGGTAGCAAGGAGGGTGCCAGTCTAAACTCTTAAAAGGGAGTTCCAGTCTCCAGCAGCTGAGAGCAGCCACCAAGAAAGCCCTCTCCCATGTTCCCATGAGATGCATCTGTGTGGGTGGTGGGACAGACAGAAGACCCTCCCTAGAGGATGAAAAGATGGACATACACATAATCTGGACAAAGCACTATTTGTGTATGCCTTGGCTTTGTAATGACTTATTGACTGCAACAGGTCAGTTTAACCAAACCTCAGTAAGCCTATCAGGACAAAGAAATTGGCTAGTGGGTCTTATCTAAGCATTCCTGAGCACATAATGGCTTCCAAAGGTGAGTGATCTCTCTCCACTTCATCCCAAATTCTAGCATGGGAGCAGGTGGGTTGTGTGTTTTTTTGCTTTCTTCTCAGGAGATCCATGCTGGGATGGAAAAGTACTTTTCTTTTTATTACCTTTTGAGATTCCCCCAAATATCTAAAGGTAAGTAAATGGCTCTCAGAAATTGCTTGAAAGCAGACTGTTGTATCACTTTCCAGCAAACCTGGGTCCTAACAGCCCAGTGGGTAACAGCACCTTCTTATTAACCCAAAGGCCACAGGTCCACAGCACAATGAGAATCCTTTATTTTAGAGAAGAGTGTAAGTTAGTAGTAGAGTACGTCCTTTGCGTTAAGCAGATCCCAACACTGAGTCCCTGGCATTTCCAGGTAGGGCTAGAATTGTAATTACAGCAGGTCTTTGTTATCCATTGGGGTTTGGTTGCAAGACTCCCCGTGAATAACAAAATCTGTGGATACTCAAGTCCCATTATATACAGTGGCACAGCAAAATGGTATCCCTTATATAAAATGGAAAATCAAGCTTTGCTATTTGGAATGTATCCTTTTCTTTAATATTTTCAAGCCATGGATGCTTGAATCTGTGGATAAGAAAATCTGTGGATAAGGAGGGCCAACTGTACTCCCTTCTGAAACCTTGGAAGATTTTCTGCCAATAGACAATACTGACCTTGACAGATGGATGATCTGACTCTATAAAAGCAGCTCCATGTTTTCCTATAAATGCAACTCTCTTTGAAAGCAACACAATCGATAGACAACTTCTACTCTCAGATGTGTTAAATATACATCTGATTCATGCATACTACTCCTTATCTCACATGTTGCAGTTATATGACAGGCTTCTTCTGAACATGGAGCAGCTTGGGTGCATTTGCATTTTAAAAAAATCTGCCTCAGTTCTATGCTCCACAGGGAATTGATTTCCTGTGTATTTCTGTTCTTTTAATAAATATACCCATGTAGATCTGTGGAGAAAATGGAGTTTGTGTAATTTGCTCCCATTTTTTTTAATACTAACATTATCACCACTTTCAAAATAACAACTTTAAATAACATTTTTATTTATATATCAAATATGAACCCACAAAAATGTTTCATTTGGTGCAAAGATAAAGGAGAGAGAGCAAAGGAATGGGCAGGAGGCACTATGAGTAAAAGAAGGGAGGGAATCTCTCCAGCCCTGGTCTCCAGGTAGAATCAAGGGGTGGCACACACCTCAGACTGCAGCAAACACTGGAGGGACGGGAAGGAATTGTGAAGTATTGGAGCTATGTGTGCCACGTGGCTTGCTCTATGCCCCCCTAAGCTAACCTGGTGCCTTTATGTGGACTAGAGGATGACATTTTCTCATCTATGTTGTAGTAAGATTCTACTAATAGTCCAATCAGCTTCTTATGTGGAATTGGGGAGGCAGGTCCAATTTTGTCTTACAGTTCAGGCAACTAAACATCTTGGCCTTGTCCCATCTTTTGACTTTTCATCTGACTGACAGCACATTATATATATTGGCGCTTACTTCTAGGTACGTGTGCATGGGACTGCATCAAGTATTTAAATTTCAAAGCTATGAGAAAGAAAACAAATTTCCTACTGGATTAGCACACCATTAAAGAGGCAAGAAGGAAATTTAAATTGCTCAACTCTCTTTGGTAGTGATCTAGCATTACATTAAGGGAATTCAGTACATTAAGGGAATTCAGTTGTGGTTCAGTCATTAAAGCAAATAGGTTGATTGCTCTATCCATTTGGATGGCCTATACATATAGACACACAGACGCAAGCACACACACGCAGACACATGGGAAAACTTCCTCAAAGGGAGGAACAGACTTCTTGATAGGATTTGACTTTTTAAAAGGGATGTGCTTTATTTGCTTATTTGTTTATTTAAATGTATATCCCATCTTTGTCCTAATGAAAGCCAGCATAGTGTAGTGGTTTGAGCATTGAACTAGGATTCAGGAGAACAGGGTCTGAATCCCTGCTCGGCCATGGAAACCTAGTGTGTGACCTTGGGCAAATCATACTCTCTCAGCCTCAGAGGGAGGCAAAGACAAACTCCCTCTAACCAAATCTTGCAAAGAAAACCCATGACAGGTTTGCCTTAGGGTCACTATAGGTCAGAAATGAATTGAAGGCACACAACAAAAACAACTTGGGACCCATAAAACTTCAGTGTTTCCATATGTTACTGCTATTTATGTTTAGTCTGATGTTTGAAAACTGTCTTCATATTGTAATTAGTTTCCTTTCCATTTTAAAATGTATGGGTTATTGTGTTTTTTATTGGAAACTTTATAATACTCTCATAAGCCCCTTTGCATCCGAAACATGGGAGAGAGGCAAGATATAAATAAAATAAATAATAAATAAACATTATTAATGAGGCCACAGAAGCGTGCTTATTGAATTCTGAAATTATATTTCCCCTTCTGGTTTTCCTTTCTGAAGTAGATAGACAAAGACAGAGCTTGCCAAACAATCATACTGCTGCCATTCTGTACAAGTGCTGACCTATGTTTCCTCTTTAGTCATGAACACCATTGGTCCTGGTTTTTTTCCACAGCAGAAATGGGCCATCTGCCTGTCTGTTAATGACAGTATTTCCTTTTGCTGATTTTAAAAGGAAGGACCATGGTTGGACGGAGTGAGATGTGGGGAGATATAACATTAAAAGGAATTGGGATGATCATGATTTCCTATGTGGCACAAAACTATAACATTGTAAAAAAATAAAATAAATAAACATCTGCTGTGCAAAGTCACATTGACATGGTACTTGTCATCAGTTCTCTGAAAAACAGTGAACACAGAAGGCAGTATAAATGAGATACTAACAGATAACAGTAGGAAGGAAACTTATTGCAGTTTGACATGGATCCAACTTAAGTCAAGAATTCTACTCGAATACACAAACAAGACCTCTCTCTGCAGGAGCAGAAGAACTGAGGAAGTTGACTGTGTCATTTCATGCAGGGGGTAAATGTGTCTTCCTGGCTTCAGATACCTGTGGACAGTTGGAAAGTAACTGCTTCAAACTTCTAATAAGCTGATCACGTTAAGCATCATGGGGAATGAAAGCAATTCCCCCCCCCAAAAAAAAGAAACTAAGAAAGGGTTATTTCAAATTGGACCACAGCTTGGGCATGTGGTATCTGGTGAGAAAAATATCAGGTTAGGATAAGCTTGAGCTAGAAATATATGCTATGGGCTCCAATTTAGAAATATCCATTTCTAAAAGCTTTTATAGTTTAGAACTTTTTTTAATCTCTCCCTATCCCTTTGGTCTTGTTCTTGTTGTTGTGTGCCTTCAAGTTATTTCTGAGACCCATAGTCCAACACTTAAAACATTATACCAGGTTGGCTCTCACAAATATCCAAGCCGTCAGAAGTGGGATTTGAACCCACACCTTCAGTGGAGATTGTGACCTGAATGAAGTACCTTAGACCCACTGGCCATCTCTTTTGCTAGCAAACCGATTTCCTGTGCTTTCCAAACTTATGAACCTTGAATATCTACACCACTGCAAATTCTGCACCATGTATGAGGCCATTCTCAGAGCCCAATCTGATGCACCTTTACTCAAAAGTCTTATTTTGTAAAACTATAATTACAAATGGGTATGATTTAATAGTTTTAGGGAAGTTTGGGCTCTGTATATATAACAAACTTGAAATAAATACTTTTTTATAGTTCCATTAATTTCACTGGGGCTAACCTTCAAATAAGTACATAAATATGGTTGCAGCCTTAATGTACCAAATATATGCAAATAGCTTAGACTGCTGAACAGCTTACACTACTGAGGTTTAAGGATCAGCACATCTTTCTCTTTAATTCTTTCATGAGGAAACACATGATGCAAACTGTGTCTAAAACACAATCAGTTCTGAAGCTGGGACGAAACAACAAGTGGAGGAAGAGTATTGATGGATGGACTCCCCTGAGTCTGATTCATAATTGGTCCATTAAATACAGATTTATGGGGAGATGCAAAAAAGGTCTGGAACTGACCCTTTTAAAAAACAGATCAATTTTGAACCTGATGACTCCAGTATAACACAAGACCCAAGTGCATTCCCAATAACATCAACAGCTAATCGGTTACTAGAATTGAGACAGGAAGCTCAGCTCCTACCTTGGCCTCACTCACTGAATGCTGTGAGATCATGGAATGGGCCATATTAGGCTGCTGGGAAACTTTAAATCCCAGTGGTCAACTGTGGTCCTCTAGTTGTTTTCTAACCTAAAACTCCCATCAGTCCTAAGCCAACATACCCAATAGTGAAGGATTATGAGAATGTGCAAATATCTGGAGGACCATAGTTGCCCATCTCTCCTTTATATATTTCAGCATATGTGTGCAATGGAGTCATGCTCTCCAACATTTCATAGATGTAACTGGGACATATGTGGCCAAGCAACATCAGAGTGTGGTAAAAAGCTCGCAACTTGGGTATTCTCCTGGACTCAACTCTGAGCTTGCCCATGTTTCAGAAGTGGCCAGGAGTGCATTTGCACAGCTAAAGCTAGTGTGCCAGTTATGCCTGTACCTTGAAACATCAGATCCGGCGACAGTGACACATACCTTGGGATTATATCATGTTTTGACTACTGTAACACACTCTACATGGGATTGCCTTTGGAAACTGTTCAGAAACTTCAACAGGTTCAAAATGCTGCAGCTATAATGCTGGCCACGGCCAGTTAAAGGGAGCATATAACTTCCTTATTAAAACAGCTTCACTGGCTACCAGTTCATTTCTGGGCACAATTCAAGGTAATGGTCATGACCTATAAAACCCTATATGGCTTAGCTCCAGACTATTTGAGAGACCACATCTCCCCATATGAACCTGCTAGAGCCCTAAGATCTTCAGGAGAAGGCTTTCTCTCGGTCCCACCGCCATCCCAGGCTCACTTGGTGAGGACAAAAGAGAGAGCCTTCTCGGTGGCTGCTTCCAACTTCTGGAACTCTTTCCGCAGGAGGTTAGACTGGCCCCATCCCTCCTCATCTTTTGCTGGCAAGCAAAAACGTTTTTATTTAGGCAGGCTTTTCAAAATAATAATCATGACAGGGTGGTTTTATATGGGGTACGTGTTTTAGTTATGTTTTATGCTAATTTTGAATTGTTTTAATTAGATTATTTTAACTGTTTTTAAATTCTTACCATAAGTTTTAAAAATGTTTTTATCTTGTGAGCTGCATTGGTTCCCATTCTGAGAGAAAAGTGGCATTAAAATTAATTAATTAAATAAATAAATAAGTAAAGAGGGCAAAAGTTATTAATAGCAAAAGCTGAAATAAAAACTCAATCTAGTAAAGTCTGCAGCATTTTGCTTTTGCTTGAACCTCCTGAGAAGGGCAAGACCTTGTCCCCTTCTCTCCTTTCCTCCCTACTGAGTTAAATGAGTGCAAACTACTTTTGCCATCTGAAGTCAGTCTGCTCAGGAGGTAAACTGAACAAAAGGGGAAAGTGGGGGAAGAAGAAAAAAAATGGACATTTTGAAAGCAACTGAAAAAGTGGGATAACTGAGGATTAATGAGGATTGTCCCTCCCAAATCAGGACAGTTGAATGGTATGATGGAGTCCAGATATAGCCAACTTCCCACCTCTCTCTCATCACTACCCAACTGGAGCCAAGTGGAGAAATTGTAATGATTGGAAGGGCCCTATTTACATGGGGGTAGGTGGATCATTTGAATGGATCTTGAACCACTCAAGAAGTTCCACAGCCTCTAAGCTCCCGTGTGTTGTCAGAGACAGCTTCAGGAGAACAATGGTGCTTAGGGGCCTTTGGGACCCAGGCAGGCCTTCACACAGACTCCAAAATGGACTAGCACAAATGGGCAAGGGAGCCCTGGTGGCACAGTTGTTAAATGCTAGTATTGGAGCCACAGCGTTGTGAGTTCGATCCCTCAGGGCTCCAGGTTGACTCAGCCTTCCATCCTTTTATAGGTCAGTAAAATGAGTACCCAGCTTGTTGGGGGCTATTGGCTTATACGTTGTAAACTGCTTAGAGAGTGTTGAGTTCACTATGAAGTGGTATAGAACTGTAAATGCTATTACTATTGCTTGCACAAAATGTTACATCCACCAAGCGGATTGGCATTCAGCTCAGAATTCATCCCCTCTCTATAGAAAAGCAGGAAATGCCAAAGGCAATTATTCTTATAAATGCTTTAGACAGGATTGTTTTTCTTCCATGACAAGTTGCATTTGTTACTACTGCAGCATTTAATACCTAATAAAAAGTGGCTCAGTAGTCCACATATTTGGTTGATATTTGACACTATTGCTCATATAACCCCTCTCTTCTCCTCTTCAGAACTTCATTTCTGAACTCAGCTAGCAAATACAGCCCCTTCTGCAGGGTTTCCACCCCCACCATACAAAACCAATAACTTACAGGTTACACTATAATAAAAATTCTGTCATCTCATTAGAAGCATTCTAATGCTGACAGTCTTTTATTTTTCAGGCTTTAATTTTATACTAATTGATTGGCTTTTGTTTTATGTTTTAAGAGAGTGTGTATCCCATTAAACAATTCTAGCACTTGATAGATAGAATTTTAACTACCGTGTTTTCATCCCAGCGAAACTTATAGTTTGGTGAGGTACTTAGAATCTTCTCTAGTGCACTCCCCCAAACTACAGCACTAGAGCTCTCGGGCAAAGAATCCAAATTACCTTCCCAAACTATCTATCCTAGGATTCCATGGATGGAGCCATGGTGTGCATTGTGTGTGTTGTGTGCCTTCATTTCTGACTTATAGCAAACCCTAAAGTGAACTATCAGGGTGTTTTCTTGGCAAGATTTGTTCAGAGGAGGTTTGCCATTGCCTTCTCCACAAGCTGAGAGCATATGATTTGCCCAAGGTGGGTTTCATGGCCAAGGTAGAAATTAAACCCTGGTCTCCAGAGTTGTAGTCCAAATGTTATTGGGGGGCATTTCACACTACACAGTGATAGCACTATGATTCCACTTTAACTGCCATGAGTCCAACCTGTGGAATCCTGAGACTGGCAGTGGAGGGAAGGACTTTTAAAATCCTCAGGATAGAAAGCTCCTCTGGTGCCTTTCATCAAACTACAAAACCCAGGATGTCATAGCATGGAACCATGGCAGTTAAAATGGAACCAGAGTGCTATGACCAGGGGTAGGCAACCTTTCCCCTTTAAGGGCCGAGGGACTTCAGCTCCCAGAAGCCTCAGCCATGTTTGCCAATAGTCCCATGTTGGCCAACAGCTCCTGGGATTCTGGGAGCTGAAGTCCCTCGGCCCTTAAAGGGGAAAGGTTGCCTACCCCTGGCTATGACTGTTTAGTTGAAAGGCCTTGATGAGTAGAAATTTAGCTCTAAACAGATAGGTCACACGGGGGGGGGGGGGTTGCAGACTGCCAGAAATAGTGCAAATTGAGTCCACTTTTAGGGTCTGGGTTAGTGCTAGGGAATCATGGGAATTGTTTTTTTCCCCCCTGAGACATTGAGCCTTCTCTGTCAGAGAGCTCTGGTGCCACAATAAAATACAGTTCCCATGATTCCCTAACCCTAACCCTAACTCTTAAAATGGACTCAATTTGCACTATTTCTGGCAGTCTGCAACCCCCCCCACACTGCTTCACATTGTGTCTTCAGACACTTATGCATGCATGGTTTAACCTTTGGCCAAAGTATGCTTGGAATGTGGATTGACCAGAGGAGTGGTCTGCAAGGGGAGATCAGGTCCGCAGTGATCTTTAGGATAGTACAGTGCTACTATATAGGGAGTGGCTAATGAATGTGTTATCAGTAAAGGTATAAAATGTAACTACACTCTCAAATCTGGTGCTGCTTGTTTTTGCATCCTGAGATGCCTAGCAGCCTATTCTCTGCACAGGAATAAAGGTGATTTTTTCTCCAGATACCTGACTTGTCTTGCTTTTTGGTTTGGCTGGGCAAGAGAGGGTTTCCCGATAACAGCCTAAAGTGCTCTAACTATGTAGTGTGGATACTCCTAGAGATTTCGATTTTATATCTGTATTGTTAGCTCTGAGCCTTGAATGCCTTTTTATGAAAGGAACAATGGGTATAATGTTAACTAACAACTAAATGCTTATTTATTGGAAGGGCGGGAGGGGGAAATAAAAAGAAACAGGTCAACATCAGCCATCTTAAGCTGCTGCCACACTGCAAAAATAAAAGTTTGAAGGCATTTTAACTTTCATGGCTCAATCTATGGCATTCTGGGATATGTAGTTTGGTGGGGCACCTGAGCTCTTTGACAAGGAAGGCTACATACCTCACAAAACTACAAATCCAAGAATTCCATAACATTGGGCCATGGCAGTTAAAGTGGTATCAAACTGCTTTATTTTTGCAGTGTAGACACACCCCTAGAGACTTGGAGGGAAAATAAAGGAAATAAAATATCCCCAAACAAACCCTTTCTCCACTCATAATTTCTTGTAACAGTATGACTAATTTACTGAATAAGGAGAATGCTTATCTCGGTGTCCATTGTTGCATTTAAAATCAATTACATTTCAGTTTGCTGTTATGGTTGAGCAGCTATTGTGGTTGCTTTGGCTTAACATGTTAATAGGTTTAATAATAATGCCAAGCTACCACTCTCACAATTAACTCCATTTCCAATAATGGTCCCTGGTCCTGCTACCCATGTTGCAAAACTGGGGTAGCTTTGCTACTGCTATGCTGAATGTTTACTTGGCCTATCTTAATGCACACTGAAAAGCTTTTAGCAGCATTTCCATATGACAAGGGAAATGTGGGCTTGACAAACTACCATCAACAGAATGCTTGGCTGATGGGAAACACAGCACTTTCTGAATAATTGTTAAGGGAATAATGACGGTCAATGTTAGACCCACAAGTTATTCATTATGGTACTACTCCTTGCTCACTTCAGTCTCATAAATATGTACAGTCTCCGGTCACTCGTCACCCAGATATGAACTTTTCAGCTTTTCAAAATGAAAGCCAAGGCAATTCTCTTGTACTTGAAAGACCCCCGTTCGTACATGAAATATCACTGCCTGAAGGGGCTTCCTTCCACACTATTGTTATACATTGGTCATCTATCCTTCTGCACTGTTCCTTTGCTCTGGAATCTCCTTTTCCTTGCACTGGTTTTGAAAGCGTGTGTTTGAGCCAAAGCAACCACAATAGCTACTCAACCATAACAGCAAACTGAAATGTAATTGATTTTAAAGTACTGTAAAATCTTAACAGTGCAACCTTGCATATGTCAATCAGAGTTAAGCCACACTGAATTCAACGGGCCATGCTCCAGTAAGTGTATTCAGGACTGCAGCCTTATTCACAAAATGGATCTGGCTAAACTGATAGAACAGCTGCAAGCAACTCAGAGACATTCTGCAGTGCTCAGATAGGCAGTAAAGAAAGAATGGAAGAAGAGATTTTGCAGTATTTTTGGCAAAGGGCAAAAATATTTCTAGTTACCCAGGCATATTCATTTTTAAAATTATATTTGTGCTATGTTGGAGTGAAATCCAATTGTGTCCTTCCATTTTTGGAATGGCAGCAGTCAGCAGAACGGCAAGTCTGCTGCTGACTTATAGCAACCCCATGAATTTCATAGGATTTTCTTAGGTGCATATTCAGAGCTGATTTGCCATTGCCTTCCTCTGAAATATGTGGGTAGCTTATTATTTCTTCTGCACAGCTCAGTTATCAAAAAACAAATAAGATCAGTGTAAAATGTTTTAAAATAAGTTGTTGTTTTCAGATGCCTTCAGGTCATTTCCAATTTATGCCAGCCCTAAGGAGAACCTATCACAGAGTTTTATTGGAAAGATTTATTCAGAGGGGATTTGCTCTTGCTTTCCTTTGAGGTTGAGAGGGTATGACTTGTCCAAGGTCACTCAGTGGGTTTCCATGTCTGTGGGGATTTGAACCCTGGTCTCTCAGAGTCCTAGCCCAACACTCGAACACAACATCATGCTGCCTCTTTAAAAATAAATACATGTATAAGTAAGTGCATTGACATTTAGAAATAAGATGGATCTGTCCCCTATTCAGAGGTTTAACATTTAGCAACCTAGGATGTTATCACACGGGAGTTGCGGGGAGAAAGTTGAAATAAACGGGCACGAGCGGAAGTCTTTAATTTACGGGATTTGTCCTGTTCCGCCTCGTCTGATAACTAAATTCGAATTTAAAAGGGGGTTAATTCGAACGAAAACCTGATCTTTTCATTTTCGGGATTTTTGAGGATTTGAAAAGATCAGGTTTTCGTTCAAATTAACCCCCTTTTAAATTTGAATTTAGTTATCAGACGAGGCGGAACGGGACAAATCCCGTAAATTAAAGTCTTCCACTCGTCCCGTTTATTTCCACTTTCTCCCCGTAACTCCCCATGTGATAACGTCCCTAGAAATGCCAAACTACCACTCTCACAATTAACTCCATTTCCACTAATAGTCCCTGGTCCTGCTACCCATGTTGCAAAACTGTGGTAGTTTTACTACTGCTGTGCTGAATGTTTACTTGTCCTATCTTAAATTTTATACAGAATTCATATAAAGAACAAACCCCAACCTTCACATTTTCTTACCATTTGGTACCACTGTTCAGTGTTTCCCTGCTTTTTCTCTGTAATCATGCACCTGCCAGGGGACGTTTTCACACTGGGCTTAAGGCAGAAGCAATCCTACCTCACTCCGGCCCCATGCCGGCTCCTTTGCCAGTGTGTTCAAACGACGTCGCAGTGCCATCCCCGGCATCCAGTGCCATCCCCGGCATCATTCCGGGTCCTTTCTCCGCGTGTTCAAACGACGTCTCAGCAAGCCCCGCCCCACCCCGCCCCATCCTGTCCCATCCCCGGCATCAGCCCCGTTCTTTGCAATTCCTCTTTTTAAAAGGAATTGCATCTGCCGTGGCCAGAATCATACCGGAATGATGCTGCTGTCACCGATCTGAAGCTGCAGGATCCATTCTGGTATGATTCTTTCATTGCTTCCATGCGGCTTTAGACCCCAAGTGTGAAAACGTCCAAAGAAGGATAATATTTCATCCATCTGACCCATGTGTGATCTGATTGATCTATTAATGATGTTTTCTTTTTTTAAAAAAAATGTTAGTCTTTAAGTTTCCACAAGACTTTCTTTCTGTTACATTTTGAAGAAAAACCTTCCATTTCTTCCCAAAGTCAGGTATGAATAATGGTGAATCAGAAACAAGCACTAGCCAGAAAAGAGGAGCAGTTGGAAAACTTAACTTGCTTTTTGTGCATGGAAGCATATAGGACACTAACTTCCTCCAGCTTTTCCTGGTCATGGTTTTGCCGTATTAAAAGGATCTGACCAACATTTTCCAAGCGGATGGGAATTGTCAATGATCTCAAGATAAGGAGCAGAGTTATACTCCTTGCCAAGGTTTCCTTAGATAACATCATCATGGCAAGGGTCCCAGCTTGGAATGGGACTGTGTCACATTGCACCCAGGCCTGGGCCTTGGGGAGAAAGATCTCATCAGGGTGATGACTATGACATCACCAGCTTCACAGATGCCTAGGATTCCCTGAGGAGGAGGGAGAAGCCACTAGACTGCAACCTGATTCACCCTCATGCCCCTCTTTAGTCTCTGGTTGCCTGTACTCAAAGCTAAGATTTGTTGAAGATGAGCTGCACCATTGCAATGCCAACTCCTGTCCCTGCAGTTCCATGACCTTCAAGGGAGCCCAGCTTGGCCTGATGTTTTCCCTGCTGCAGTGAGAGGCAACACAATGTACATTTAAGTCAGAGAGAATATTGGAATGAAGAGGCTCTTTAAGCCGTGAGCCTCACTCACGACAACATAACTTCTTTCTTGTATATTCTTCCCAGGACTCATGTGGCAAAGCAACATTGTTGTTGTGTGTGCCTTCAAGTCATTCCTGACTTATGGTGACCCTAAGGGGAAATTGTCATGGGGTTTTCTTGGCAAGATTTGTTCAGAAGAAGTTAGCCATTGCCTTCCCCGAGGCTGAGAGCATGTGACTTGCCCAAGGTCATCCAGTGGGTTTCATGGCTGAGCTGGGAACTGAGTTATAGTCCAACACTCAAACCACTACTAGTTCAACACTCAAATCACTGCTGGTTCAACATCAGTGTGGTCAAAATGCCAGTAGTTATTAATGAAGAACACACGAGCTAAGAGATGCTGTACCAGTTTGCTTTTGCCTGAGCCTACAGGAAGGGCAAGATTCTGCCCCCTCCTTTTCTCTTGTCCCTGCTGAATTAATTGAGCACAAACTACGTTTTCACTTTGAACTCAGTTTACAACAACTGAAGTAAACTGAAGGGTATGGAAAAGACGTTTACATACTCTCTTAACTACATTTATAAGTATAGGTTGTGCCACACTGGTATATAAAATGGTGAATTTGTCTCAATTGTAGTGCAATGGCTGCTCACAAGTGCTGACTTTCTCTTCCTGGTATAAGCACAAATTAGGACCTTATCACACAGGACCTTATCACACAGTAGTGCAGAAACAGGACTTAAAAGCTGGGGGAAACCTGCAAAAGCGGGTTTCACACACATCACTATTAAACTGTTGTTAACCCGAATGGAAAGTAGTCAAAAGCCACTCCTTTTTACTTTCGGGATTTCCTTTTGACTACTTTCCATTTAGCTTAACCACATTTTACCATCGATGTCATCTGAAAATCTACCCACTTTTGCAGTTTTTTTTTGTATTTAAAACCCCGTTTCTGCATGGGATTTCCTCCGTGTGATAAAGTCCTTACTCTGTTACTAGGACTCTCTGACATTCTCAAAATTACAGTATTTGTCAAAAAGGTTTGCATGATTTACTTCTGAAAAAAGAAAGAATATGAAAGCAATTTAAGTCTGCTCAGATTTTAAAAGAATGATACATGTTGTCATCTGACAAAAACTGACAAACGGCACAAACTGGCTCTATGCATAACCTATGTGGATGAGTAAGCTCAACAAAAGGCAAGAGCTGTATCACAGTGAAAATACAACAACAAACACGAGGTCCCATCTAACAGATGAGGCTAGAAACAGCTTGCTGTCCTGCTGCTGTTACAAGAGCATGGAGTGTGCCAATACCCCAAAAAAAAAAAAAAAAAGGTGAGGGGAACCTTTTCTATTCTGGAATGATTCCTGGGCCTTTTTACAGCTGCATATAGGTAGAAATTTAGCAGGTAAAGTTCTTCTTTACACTTCATCTCCATGCAGGGAAAACCACCACTTGCTGTTTTACTGGCTGTCAGCATAGGAGCCCTGCCAAAAAAGAAGTAGACAACCATAACCGTGGCATCTCCTATTTATAAATATCTTTCAGAGATTTAACACACATACACACAGAGAGAGGCAGTGCCTAGGATTCACAGTAGAGGGTGGGTTGTTCCCACCACATTTCCCCTAGAAATCTTATGTGACCTTCATGCCCACAACAGGTGGTGAAGCTGGAGCTACTTGGTGGCCAATGCCGCCTCTCAAACTTTATCATCTTTTTTCTTCACACCTGCCCACCTCCATGCTCCCTTCTCTCCCTTCCACAGCCCCAACAATAAAGCTGACATTTGCATTTTGAAACAATTTTTCAGTTCTGGAAGAAAAAGAGTTAAATTCCTCTTTCTTACCTCATGAGTTCAAAACTGCTAGGCTTCTTCTCTGCTGCTACTGATGTAACAAATAACATGTATGTTAAATGTCTGGATGTATTAGCATGCACTTAACTGTCTAGTTTGACTTTCTATACTGTCTATATTATAGACTCTACAATATAAGATCCACTATGGTGTAGTGGTTTGAATGCTGGAATAGAATTCCAGAAGACCAGGGTCCAAAGCTCCTGACATGAGAACCTACTGGAAGAACTTGTACACGCTTAAGAAGAAGTCAGTGGCAAATATCCTCTGAAGAAATCTTGTCAAGAGAACCCTGTGCAAGAGTTGCTATAAGTCAGAGTCAACTTGAAGGTTCATAACAACAACAAATTGTGTATAGTGTACTTGCTGACACACACACATACACATTTAATGCACATATGCTGCCAAAGCAGTAGTAAAGAGGGGGCTGCTCCTTTGGGAACTGCCATTTGAAATTATTTCAGGTACCTTGGGTTGGCAGCTCTCTACTGAGGTGCCTTCACTTACCTCTCACCTTTCCTAACAGGGTTCAGTGAAACCATCTGGGCTACCACCTCGAAGCTACTGCCTTGAAATTGCACTTCTGAACTGCTCTACTTTTGTTCGCTCCTCTCCTTTATCAATGGGAAAGGAAAGAGTCTTCAGGAACGCTTCTTCAAGGTGGAAATTGCCTATGAGACCCAAGGCGTCAGGGAGAAGGAGCAGCCTCATTTGTTTGGAAAGGAAGATCTGGAGTGCCACCTCCTCATCTCTTGTCTACGGATTCTAGCAGCAATTTAGGGTAGAGTTTTTCCCAGCCTTACCTGGAAATATCAGGGGTTCATGAAACCTAAGACTTTCCTCCTGCTGGGCAACAAGCCCCTAAACACTCACTGGGGTGAACCAAAATGGAAGAGAACTGCAATATCTGTGAGTTCTGCTGGTAGACTTCCCAGAAGAAGCTCTGGCTGGCCAGTGGAAGAGGTGGGAGATGAATTAAATAAGTCTTTGGTCCAATCCCGCAGGGATCTTCTTAGCTTTCATGTTTTACATTGTCAGGCTGCTCCTGCATTGCTATTTTAAAAATTCTCCAGCTCTACCTTCATTGCTGAGAAATTGTCTCATATTGTCTGCTTATTGTCTGCTTATACATATTGTCTAAGCAGAGCCTGGAAAAATCCTTTTTTCTTGTTTTCTTTTTTTTTCTTTTGGAATAGAAATCCTACAATCCCATAGTCAGCATGGACACTGGTTGAGATATCTGGGAGATTCTGTGAATTGTCATCCAAACACTAATTTTCCAAAGCTATAAGTCTCACTGGAAAGTTCTGCTTCCCACCCACCCCATTAAAGTTGCCCGTGGCTACTGAAGTTGCTAGAGGAGTGCATCTATTATAAAGGGTACCTTTTGACTTGTCACATAAATATCACAGATTCCCAAAGCATAGCTGTATTAATCTGTTCTGTCAAAAACAACAAATTTTTGTTGGCACATTGTCTTTTTGGCATCTTAAATATATCAGTTATGTCTTCACAGGTATTTGTAAAACAAGATCCAGCTTTACTGCATGTAAGAAATACTACATCACACAACCTGAGTCACCAGAGATAAATTCTCCCATTCCTCTCCTCAGATTATGCCACACATTTCTGAATGTTCTTCCCCTTTAGACCTTTCTAAAAGTTGTGTTAATTTTGAATGTGAAACTAAGTGCTTTCCCTGGATTATCCCAGTGGGAGCCTAAGAGTATTCAGCCAGCATCTGCCCCATGTGCTTGCATTGGGGTTAGTTTGCATATTTCAGCATTATCAAATGGTAAGGGGATCCCTGCCCCTCAGAATGTACAAGCTGCAGGTTGAGGCATCACACATTTAAACACTTGCACAACTCAAAATACTTTGAGCCTGAAGATACAAAACTGCCATGGCAGAGAGACATGTCCAGCCTAGCTTTCTCCCTAATAGGATTATTATTTTTTAATTTTTTGCTATGCAATTTTGTCATTTTTCAGAGAGCATTCAAACATGCATCACCCATCCCCTTTCATATTAAAGAACAGTGAATGGGGCTTATCATTCTGAGCTCCAAACGTCTCAGAAAAGGGGTGCTGAAACAAGCCAGCCCTCGAAAGAGAAGTGGGGACCACATCACAGTGGTCCTGGCCAAAGCACAAAGGAGCTGCAGGATTGAAGGCAAAGTGCTGGGTACAGTGGTGTCAGGGAGTTTGCACCACACGGGGTGACACCCATCAGAGGGGGTGACACTGCTATGGAAGTGGCAGTGCCATGCCTGGCACCCCAAGGAGACCTCATCCTGGTCTTTGGGAGCAGGGCTGGCAGTGGCTGGGTCGATGACAATTGCAGATGCATCTGTGCTGACCTTTACTGCCTTTGTTCTGCCAGCTCCCGCCACAGCTGCTGTTGCTGAGGAGAAGGAAGAGGATCTGCTGCAGCCATGCTCCTTACCCTGGCCAGCTTGGCCACGTATCCCTAAGGGAGGCACCTAGTGAGTAGCAGTCCCCTAGCAAACCAAGAATGTGGTAGGAGGGTATTTTAGTGGGTGCTTCCCTGAGCCCCAACATATAATAATAATAATAATAATAATAATAATAATAATAATAATAATAATTTTTATTTATATCCCGCCCCTCTGCTAGGCAATCGGGGCGGCGTACAGCATTTCAAAACATCAAAACAAACATTAAAGCAGATACATTCGAATCTCATCCCTCTTTCCTGTTCTAGGCTGGGTGGTGCTGGGCCTAGTGTCTCTCCCCCAGATGACATCAGATGGTAATGGAGGGAGGGCTCTTCTTCTTATTCCAGGCCCGATGGTGCTGGGCCTAGCGTCCTCTCCCCCAGATGACACTGGATGGAATGGAGGGAGGGCTCTTCTTCTTGCACTAGGCCCGAAGGTGCTGGGCCTAGTGTCTCTCCCTCAGATGACACTGGATGGAAAAAATTTTGCATGTGGAGAAGCCGAGCTGGAGGGGCATTATGTGGCATCACACATGTGCCTATGTCTCACAATGGTTGCCCCCCATCTTCTGGCTGGTAAATAACACCATGAGCTTCACTGGGGTGACACCAATTCTAGTGACGCCACTGGTTGGGTATGGCCCCCTACCTTTGCACTTCAGACATACTGTGTCAGGTCAGAAACCAGACCCATTTGGGAGGAGGGGATGCTTGTGGTCAGACATTTTGACTGCCTACCAAAGCCAGTCATTCAAAACATATATTTGGTTGGTGGCTGCACAAGGGTTCCCTGTGCAAGGCAGTGGAATGAAAAAACATATGCATACCCTTCAACATTTCACAGATGAAAACTGGGGCACATGTAGCTGAGCAACATCAGAGTGTGGTCAGTATGATAAAAGTTATTAATGAGGGAAAGCACACAAGCTAGGAGAGGCTGCACCAGTTTCCTTTTGCCTGGAGTTACTGGGAATGGCAAGATTTTGCTCATTTCTCTTCTCTCCCCCCACTGAATTAACTGAGTGGAAACTACTTTTGCACTTTGAACTTGATTTGTGGCAATTAAAATAAACTGAGGATGAAGGAAGGAAGTGGGAGGAAGAAAGTGAAACTGGGGTGTCTTAAAAGCAGCTGAAAAAGTGGGATGACAGAGGATTAGCTGGGACTGTCCCTGCCAAATCAGGACAGTTAGAGGGCATGTGTATGGATTAGAACATCTAGTGACTATTAAAATAATGTTTCCTTCTGCCTCCTGTCAGTTTTGAAGTGGAACATAAACGTCCAAGCCAGAGGGGAAGACTAGAGCTTCTTTTGTCATTCTTCAGAAAAAGAGCACCAAAACCCTTTACTTAAGTCTTGGCAGGGAAAGGAGAGGATGGTCTCACAACCTCTTTGCCACCTCCAAGGCGACAGGAAAGCTGGATCTCTCCAAGGGCACAAAGACACATATGCCACAGTCAGGGACATTGTTGAACCCTTCTCTCCCATGTTTTTAGCAGTTGTGGGGTAGAGGAGATGAAAGTGCTGCCCTTTGTGCCTTGCGTGATTTCTTCTCATAATTTTTCATAGTGCCAGAATAGAGTCGAGCAAAACAGTGCCTTCTTTCTCTTTTGTTCCAGTGTCAGTATCCATTTATTTGACCATAGTTTTATTGTGGAACTACAAGAGATAACAGGAATCTTGTATATCTCAATGTCCCTCCTCATAAAAGCTGGAAGGCCACGATCACTATGGTATTCTGACAGTTGCAATTTTTTCAAAAAGGTAGCTTTTCATTGTTGTCTGGCCCTTACTAGTGCCAGCTTCATCTAGGTAGAGACTAATAAATATCTTCTTCTGGTGCCTTTACCATAACAGTGGCAAAATGGTAGCAAGAGCCAGTGCAGATGTGAAACTCATGAGCAGGGTGAGGAAGGGGAGAGAAAGAGATGGAAGTTAGTTGTTTTCTTAGGCTGGACAGTGCAAAGCTCACAGAAAAGCCAAGATGCTTAGGGTTCAGTGCAATGTTCCAGCATAAGCATTATATTTATTTGTCTCACAGGCCTGGCACTTGCCCTCTGCCTGGTGTGTAACACTAGCTCAGACTGCCCTGCTAGAATCTGAGGGGCTGGCACATTCCATTGCGAAAATAACCACCAAACCCCAGGCGAGAGGCTGACGGACTGGACAGCTGCACCAGAAGAAGCCATCGTCACACAGATCCTGGGACTAGCAAGCGTCTTTGGTACGTGCCACCACCCGAGTGTGCAGATGGCCCATCCAGAGGTCAACACTTCCCCCATACAGCCTGTTGTTGGCTTGCGGGCTTCCATATGAACAGTGCCAAAGGCACACAGCTTAGCACATCCATACAAGCGGAGGCCAACATGCATTTTCTAGAGACTAGGATATAGGGGTGGAAAAATATTTGTCAGTATTTGTTTCCAGATCAAAATATTCCTTTCCTAACAGTCAGGAAATCCTGTTGTGAAGAATATTAGAGCAGCAAAATTTTAGCACAGCTTTCCCTGGTATCTGAACATTGTGAAGTGTGGTGGAAGAAATGTGCTGCAAAGAAATATACATAGCTTATATACATATACACAGGAAATATGCTTTTGCACAAAATCCATGTGTATTTTTCTTCAAAGTAATTTCTCTGCAACTCTTCAGGACATTTTAATATGAGAGGAAAATTGTGGAGAAATATTTTTCCCCCACAGTGGCAACTGTAATTGTTCATCCTTGCATGCAAGGACAAAATAATCAAGGATTTATGTCCCTAGTCAAGAGTCCATCATCTGTGGCAGACAAAATGGTCACAACTACACAGGTCAGACTGTTTAATGCAGGGGTAGGGATCATGTGCCTTAATAGCCTGAAAGCACCAGATTATCTCTAATCTTGAAAACTAAGCAGGATCTAGCTGGTTCATACTTGGATGAGAGGCCATCAAGGAATAACAGGCACTTAGGCTATACTTCAGAGGAAGGCAATTGGGAACCATCTCTGAGTATTTCTTGCCTAAGAAAATATTGTGAAAAGCAGGGAGTTGCCAAAAATTGACAGTCAACTTGAAGGCACATACACACAGAGAGAAAGGAATCATGTTTAACTATTTGAAGGCATGCCATATTGAGGATGGAGCAAGCTTGTTTTCTGCTGCTCCAGAGAATAGGACATGGAACAATGGATGGAAGCTACAGAAAAAGAGATTCCAGCTCAATATTAGTAGGAACCTCCTGACAGTAAGAGCTGTTCAACAGTGGAACACACTGCCTTGGAGAGTGGTGTAGTCTCCTTCTTTGGAAATTTTTAAACAGAGGCTGAATGGCCATCTGTCGAGGACGCTTTGATTGTGAGTTCCTGCATGGCAGAAGGTTTGACTGGATGGCCCTGGTAGTCTCTTCCAACTCTAAGATTCTATGTGGCCCTCCAGATGTTATTGAACTGCAACTCTGTCTATTGATCTCTGATTAACTAAGGCTGCTTGGACATACAATCCAGCAACAGCTGAAGGGCAGCCCAACAGCTGGATCCTCACCCTGGGCAACAGTTTCAACTCCCACTAATTCTAGATTCTAGCCAGCTTATCTGCTCATCCCCCTAGTAGGAAGAAGTAATGGGTTATTCCATGGTGTCAATTTACATTTCTTTAAAAATGAACAAAAATAGTGGAAAACAATTTTAAAAGGTCTTGGAGGACAGTGCAGGAGGAACAACCTTCCCATTAGAGAGTTAACTGACAGGATACGACAATTCAGATGGGTTAGATGTTACATTGTACGGAATAAAGGATCTTTTAAAATCTTGTTTCCTTGCTGTGCATGTAGTTCCATAATAGTCACAACGCACACCTGCAGATGGAAGCAGATGTGAACAGGGGTCTGTCTGAGTTGTTTAAAAAGAGGCTTTGCCTTTTCTATTCAAATCCTATTAGATCAGAAGCCTTCATGCTATTTTCAAATTCTCTCATGTACAATTACATTTGTACTCTTCCTCTAAGAAATTTAAAGTATGAAATTGCTGTATTTAATTTGTGAAGGGTATTTCAAATATTGTTACGCATACACACAAAGAGAGAGAGAGAGAGAGAACTGTATTGATTTTGCACAAAGTGTTTTTTGTATCTTAACAACTGGAATCCAAGGACCTTTGCAGACTGCCAGAAATAGTGCAAATTGAGTCCACTTTAAGGGTTAGGGTTAGGGAATCATGGGAACTGTATTTTATTATGGCACCAGAGCTCTCTGACAGAGAAGGCTCAGTGTCTCAGAAAAAAATTCCCATGATTCCGTAGCACTAACCCTAACCCTTAAAGTGGACTCAATTTGCACTATTTCTGAGAGTCTGCAAAGGCCTAAGTTAAGGAATTAAGTACTAGGGTGGCAAACTTGGAGCTATCCTATTTTATCCTTACACCAGTCTTGTAAGGCAGGCCACCCTCAGAGATACTCATGGCAGAATAGGAATTTGAGCATAGGTCTTTCAAGAGCCAGCATGGTGCAGTGGTTTGAGCACTGGACTATGACTGTGGAGATGAGGGTTTGAATCCCCACTGTGCCATACAAACCCACTGGGTGACCTTGGGTAAGTCACACACTCTCAGCCTCAGAGAAAGACAAAGGCAAACCCTCTCCCAACAAATATTGTCCCCAAAAAAGGAAAATCCTTACATTCAGCATCTTGGTTTCATTAGATTTTCCATCCACTCCATAAACCCTCACAATAAGCTCACAATACATGTAAATGAAGACACCTTGAAATTTCACCATTCCATATCTACCAATGGAGGATTTCTAAAGGAGCTGTTCTCTCATTTCTGCAAGAGAAGGCTGCTGTGGTTGGGTGGGTATGACAGAATAGGGTGGCTATGCCCACTTTCAATTCTGGTTGCATTTACTGCAAGCATTTGAATGCCAGAAAGTTTCCTGAGTGGCAGTCTTTTCCTATCAGTCAAAGGAAATTAAGATTCCCTCTCCCTGCCCCCCGCCCCCCACACACATACTTGTCCTCTTAGAAATGACTGAAGATGCTGGGTACATTTATCCCCAAAGGAGAGAAAATATAAAATCAGTCACAATAGCTGGGATATAATATGCAGAAGATGAAGCAGATTGGCTCTCCATTGCTCCGAAGGTCAAGTCTAGAACTAATGTGTGAAAATTGTAAGGACACTGGTTGTAGGTAAACATTAGGACAAACTTCCTACACATTCAAGCTTGGAAACTCCAGCTCTGTAAGATTCTGGGATTTGTAGTCTATAAACCCCCCAACCAGGGATAGGGAACAGACAAATTGAAAATTTGTGAGTTTTTCTTGACTGGAGCTATTTTTTGTAGGCATCTCTCAGGGGTCTTGAAGAATCTTGTACTGCTTTTGCTATACTAAGGAGAGGATAGACCTTGTAATCTCCCAAGACCTTTTCCCAACCCTATGACTTTTTTTGTTGCAAAGATATCAGAAATCTCCAACATTTCCTATTCCAAAAGAATATGATTCCCCTCACCGCATCCTGCTATAAACGCCTACTACATAGGAAAGAATAAGAAAAGCAAATAGCTGTACCACAGTATGTTATGTAACATCTATAGGAAGTTGGGCACTTTTCTTCTAAGACTACCTTTCTGCCCACCTTCAATCAACGTCAGCAAGTTATTAGCAGAAATCACTGCAGGTGGAGTTTTGCCTTCCTGATTCTGGTTCATGAAAGAAAAGGGAACAGAGAAGAGATTTGCATCTCTTTATGCAATATCAAGAGGAACAAAGCTAGGAACACACAATGAATCTTATGAGATGCATTAAACAAAGAAAGCTGATATGGTACAGCAGGTGTCAGGAAGAGAGATGAGAATCTAAGGTCTATGAAAATCTATCCCGGTACTGAAAAGTTCAGTTTGTGGCGCTGAGGAACAGATAAGAGAAGGCTTCTTTTTAATCTCCTGTCTAAGGAGTGAGTCCTGAGAACTAAAATAAAATGCTTAATCGGAGAAGAATGCAATGATTCACAGCAACTATCAGCCCTAGAATCTAATCTCATACGATATAATAAATGATAAAGAACCAAGTATTTCAAAGCATGCACAGAGTGTATATTCTTCAGTAACAAATAAGCGTAGCAGGTTCCCACACATTTATAGGAGTTGTGGTTTTTATGGTAGAAGGTGATACATTTAATCATCTCAAATAGCCCTTCCACCAACAAATTTGATGTCAGAAGCCATAAAAACTGTTCCCTCTCTTCCTAATCCTCTTTTTTGTGTGTGTGCAAAATATGCACATACAATGTCTTCATATTCTTACACCAAAAATACAGAGCACATATGCCAGCACACCCACACATAACCACATGCTCTTGCCCCAATCCTCACATGCCACAGAGAGAGAGAAAGAGAGAGAGTGTCCTTGGATGCACATTTTCTAAGATCTACAGCTCTATTAAATAGGGCTCCTTGGTGGAAGGCGAAAGTTAAAATCTCCCCAGTCTTCCTATTTTTGTTTAGTTTTTCAATTACAGTTCTGGGAAGCTTTTTTCATATGGACCTTTGGTATGATCCTCCAAAACACACGATCAAACAACTTATTATAGTGCTCTTTACCATGGATCACATTTGTTAATTTATCTGCATGGGCCAAAGAGAAAGCAAAGACTTGGGTTTAAAAATGTGGCACTCGATACCTATGTCAGATCCTACGGTTTCCCCATTGGTGGGAGGCTGATAATCCATGGAGACAGGTTGAGTGCTCTAGAGGAAATTCTCTAGCAATTGCATTTTCCATACACCACATGGTGTCTTCTGAAAAGAGACACATAGAGGTGATTAGCTGTAGATAGAATTCCTGATCGGATCAGACTGGATTATCAGATTCGTTTATTATTCTGGTGTTAATTACAACAATCAATTGGGGGGGGGGGGGGCGGTTTGCAGAGAAATGTGCACCATTATGGGAGTGCCTTGTTAGATCAAGATAAAATCATTTCCAGCACAGAATACACCAGTCTTTTCAAAAGCCTGAGGATTACTCCTTGTCTTCATACACACACCCATTTCTCTCTTTTATAACTGCAGAAAGGGTTAGTTAGCAGTGACTATAAAAACATCAAAGCAAGAAGATAGTTGAGCAGAGGCAATGTCAGGGCCATCAGTTGGGAAAGGCTGTTCAAAACCTAAAGATGGTAGTGTACATGCTGATAACTTCAAGGCTGGCCTTTTTGCAATGCACTCTACTTTGGGCTACCTTTGAACCAAGTTTGGAAATTTCAGTTAATTCAAAATATGGTAGCCAGATTGACCACTGGTACATCTAGGAGTGAGCATATCCCACCAATATTAAAATCACATAACTGGCTGTCAGTCTCTGGAAAAAAGTAAGAACTTCGGTTATTACCTTTAAAGCCCTACATGGTTTAGGTCCAGCTTACCTACAGGATTACCTCCACCTGTATAATCTGCCCCATACACTCAGGTCATCTGGGATACATTTACTTCAACCAACCAGAACTAGACTGGCAACTGTCACCCAGAAGATCTTTAAATTGGCCACTCCCAGACTGTGGGAGAGATTCTACAGCTAAACATGTTGTCTGAATTTAAGACAGTATTAAATATCTGTTTCCCAGACCTAAGTCCTCTTCTCCAAACTTCTATTCACCCTGCAGATAAAGCAGAAACATATATATCTGTATTGAGCCCCCACCCCCACCTCCACATCTGCACTTACAGTTAATAGTATATTTCAAGAGCCATTGGGAAATGGGGGGGGGCATCCTTCAGAAAGGATGCTGTACACTTTCCAGCAGATCCGCCTGTCCACCTCCCTCCTCTCCCCAAAATTCCCAAACCACATCTTACACCAGGAGCCAGTATTACAGATTATACAATGCAAGGGGAAAACTGACCTGCCTCGATATTTGATACCTCAGGAGTTGCTGAATACAGGATTACAGCTTTGTGGCTGTCCCTATCTTATTGTTAACTTTCCCAGTTATGGTGCTACTTTCCCCACCTTAACCTAAATGGTTGAAGGAGTAGTGCAATTTCTTTTATTAGTCTAAGTTATACATGGGTTACATTGTAGTTAGTAAAATGTGTTATGACTAACTACAATGCAACCCATGTATAACTTAGACTAAGAAAAGAAATTGTACTACTCCTTCAACCATTTAGGGTAAGATGAGGAAAGCAGCATCATAATTGGGAAAGTTAACAATAAGATAGGGACAGCCATAAAGCTGTAATCCTATATTCACCAACTTCTCTCACCTGGTGCGGTCTGCACCCCCCTAGTGAAACCACTGATGAAGAGAGAGACCAGTAATAAGAGAGAAAATGAATGCAGGCAGGCAGATGTGGAAGGGGAGATGGAGAGGGGAGGGGAGGGGAATAAATTTAGACACAAGTTGTAGCGGGGGAGAAGGAGGTTGAGAAACAGAATTGAGGGAAGTGAAATCAAGAATTAAAAGAAAAAAGAAACAACTGATTAAGCAGATCAAGGGGAAAGAAAGTCATTCATTTTCTCTCTTATTAGTAGTCTCTCTCCTCATCAGTGGCGTCACTAGGAGGTTTGGGGGGGTTCACACCACACCAGGTGACACTCCAGAAGAGGGGTGATACCCGGCCAAGCGCACCACCCAATCCCTGCCACATAATGTTCTACTCATGAATAGAGCAGCACGCAGCAGCAAAGTAAGGGGGCATGCCTTTTTGGCCTTGCCCCCAGAAACCCCACTCCTCACAATGAGTGACACCACGGACAGCTACACCACTGCTCTTTATTTTCCTAGTTTCTCTTTTGTCAGCCGCAGCTGCTGGTTAAATATTTCCTTCCCATCTCCCATTTATCCTTGTTCTCATTCTCCCCACCTTGTCTCCATCTCCTATTTAAATGTCTTCCCTTCCCACCTTTCTCCTTCTCCCCTCTCCCATGCCTCCTAGCTGAAGTCATCTTCTCCCATGTTCCCTAGCTTCCTCCCTCTCTCTTGTGGACTTTCTCTGTTTTCCTCACACCTAGACACACACAGGTTACGGAGACTATCGCACTAGGTTATAAACCGGCTTACCTGAGCCAGCTTAAAATTAGAAGCAAGCGGCATCCTGATAGTATCAGATGCATTTAGCCACCGAAATCACTGCCTGGCTGCAGCCCAGTTCCATTGCTGCTCCAAGGGGTGCTTCTCACACCTCTTTTCAAAGCCAGGAGTTTTCTGGCTTGAAAAAATGGCCGCCGGAGCACCCTCGGATCGGCGATGGAGCCGAGCTACAGCCAGGCAGTGATTTTGGCGGCTAAATGCATCTGATACTATCAGGATGCCGCCTGCTTCTAATTTTAAGCTGGCTCAGGTAAGCCGGTTTATAACCTAGAGCATTAACATCCTACGCTTATCTTATCCTTCTTTCTGCATCTTTCTTTCTCACTCTCATAATGTTCTCCAGCTACTCTTATGATCTTATTCCTTCTCTCCCTCTCTGCCACATCATTTTTTCCTCATTTGCTGCCCTACCCCCAAAAAAGTTGAAATATGCCTGGGATATAGAACATTCTAAACACATTAGATTTGATAAGTCCAATTAAATTCAGGAGGATCTGAACATACATACAAAATAGGATTTCCCTGTTTGATTGTCAGTGTCAGCATTCCTCCTCCCTAATATATTTGCTATTTATTAGTAGCTTTATTAAGATTACTGTTTGGGAAGTGTGTGATGGGGGATTCCACTATTTGACTATTTAAGAAAATATGGCAAGTTAGTGGCATCCATTAATGGGAACAAACCATTAAAATTAAAATTTGTAAAACTTTCTTTTTTACTTGCAAAAGTTTTTTTGCTTAGACTACATACAAGTCTCATACATAATTAATGCAGTGCTTGCAAAAGTAATAAGAAGAGAGCTGGGATTCCCCCCCCTTCCTCCTCCTTTTTTTCAACACAGAACTTGGAAACTTAATTCCCAGCTAGATAAATATTTTCTCATTTATTCAAGTTCAATTTGTTTATTTGAATAACATGTTTGAACAACTGTAGTTGAGGCTTAATGTGTCCTGTTTAATGACATCTTCATGATTGCCACAAGTAATCAATAGGTCTCAGGTATGGACTGTGAAATCTCAATGCTTAGGATGGTCCTGACCTGGCAACCTCATGAGCTCCAGTTTTAAATTTCCTGCAATACCTTGGAGTGATGCTACATCAAAGAAATGTCAGGAAATCTAAAATGACAGGTGACAGATATGGCTACTATTGGTTTAGGAGGTCCAGGACCTGGGGAGGAATCAGTTTATTGATAAAATTCTACCTTTTATACCATCCCAGGTGTTCTTTTCCCTAAAGCAGGGTAGGCAACCTTTCCCCTTTAAGGGCTGAGGGACTTCAGCTCCCAGAAGCCTCAGCCATGTTGGCCAATAGTTCCATGTTGGCCAATAGCTCCTGGGATTCTGGGAGCTGAAGTCCCTCGGCCCTTAAAGGGGAAAGGTTGCCTATCCCTGCCCTAAAGCATCTGTGGTGTGTGGGTGTGGGTGTGTACTGATCTGACCCAAGCGAAATAGCAGCACTAGATGTGTGTTTGTTGAGATAAGAGAACCTTATATGTTTATAACTCCAGCCACCAAGTAAGTCAACCTGGTCATCCAGGGTAGGAGGGGACCCTTCAGAAGCCAATTTGTCAGAGGACTCTTCAAATGTGGCACTGTCCATGATTATAGAATCATGGAGTTGGAATGGGTCCTATGAGACACCAGGTTCAACCCTATCTCAATACAGGGTCTCCAGCTAGAGCATCCTCAGCAAGTAGCTGTCCAGCCTCTTTTTTAGAAACATCCATAGAAGACGACTCCATCACCTCTTTAGGAGATCAGTTGCCAAACCACTCTCACTGTCAAGAAGTTCCTTCTGATGTTCCACCAAAATCTACTCTCCTATAACTTAAAACCATTAGACCTGGTCTAAATCTGTGGGACAGAAGAGAACAAATCTACCCCCTCTGCTCTGTGACAGCCCTTTAGGATTTTAAAGAATGTGATCATGTCACCCCATCTTCTCTTCACCAAAGCTGAATATGCCCAGCTCCTCCAACCTTTCCTTGTATGTTTTATTCCCAATACCTCCATATGTGTGCATTCTTAAAATAAGGTGGCCAGAACTGAACCCAGTACTCCAGATGAGGCCTAACCAGCTCATAATGTAATGGGACTTGGAAACTATGCTTCTATTAATGCAGGCCACAATAACATTTTCCCTCTTTGCTGCAGCATCACATTGCTAGCTCATGTTCACTTTATGATCAACAATAACCCAAGATCCTTTTCACATGAAATACTGCTAGTACTTCCCATCCTGTGCATCAGTTTTTCTGGCCTAAAGGTAGAATTTTGCATTTGTCTCTATTGAATTTCATTTTATCAATTTCAGTTGTTTTCTAGTTGATCAAGGTCCTTTCAAATTCTGTTCCTATCTTCCAATGTGTTAGCTACCCCACCCAGTTTTGCATCATCTGCAAATTTGACAAGGATTCCCCTCACCCATTTATCCAAATCACTGATAACAATGATGAAGAGTGTCACTCCAGGGCAGAACCCTGCAGCACCCAAGAGACCCAGTCATGCTGATCTCTCAACTTACAGCTGTTTTGGACCTAATTTCACACCATGTCAATTGAGGGAAAAGAAGGCTGGATGCTGGTGCAGGAAAAGGACAGAGGATACTGCAGTAGCATCCTCTTTTAGTGCCTTGGATCTTTTAAGGTGATATAGACATTGAATCCAGATGAGAACTTGGCACTAATTCCAATGCACGCCAACCCACTATTTTTATTTTCCATGCATTATCACAGTTTCTGTGTGTATGTGCTTTAAAAACTGCTAGTCAGCAAATACAAATGAGTAGATATATGCCAATCCTGCAAATGGGCATATGGGTGTGTGGGTGTGGATGTTTGTTTAAAGCGGTGTTTTTGACCCTTTGCTTACAGCAAGCAAATACCTGCAGGGCTTATTGTTTCTGGCAGTTGTCCACAGCCTGGCAAGTTCTCCAATTGCATATTCTTCCCTCTTTCTGATTATAGAGCCTTGAGACAGGCAAATTACCTTTCTCTGAGCTGTGCTCCCAAAACTCCCCATCCTAGTGCTGACACCTGAAAAATCGCAGCCCCTGAATGCACCTTAGTTTGTTAATAACTTTAAGGGTATGCAGGAAATTTCCCTCATCGATAGGGCTAGATAGCTCAAAAGCAAGGGTATACCAGCACATCAGTTGACTCCTGGCATGAAAACTCTGAACCTTATCAACAATGTTGCCACCACCTTTACCGTTCTGCTCAGGGGATAGGAAACCCATGCCAGAATGCCCTTATTCTATCTATGCCACAAATTCTATGGGGAAACAGAGAGTGAGTCCTTGAATCCAGAATTGCCAAAACATGTGTGCCAGCATGGCAGCCACTTCCAGCCACCCTTCTTAAACTAACTAACCCAAAATCAGCACCAGTGAAGGTCAAAGGGGATAAGCAAAGGATGAGGTGTTCTTGCAGGCTTTGTCCCAGAGGATAGCACTGCAGGATGGAAATGAAAAAGCTGGGCACCAAATCAGAAAGAGAGAGAGAGAGATGAAAAGGGCCAGGTGAGTCCTTGGCAAAAGCAAAGGTAGGGAGGAAAGGCTTCAGAGAACAAAAGAGAGCAGAATGAGAATGCCAGTGACTGTTGCCAAGGGAGGGGGCAGAGGGAGCGCCCTCCCTGCAAGAGTAAGGAAAGCAGAAAGCAGTGAGGAGCTTGAGAATACATTGCAAGGACACAAAGGGCTGCCTTAAAAGTCTTCTTCCAGTAAGAGAATTTGGCAGAAAACTCTGCTAAGGGAATGGCCTTGATAAGGGTGAAGGCACAATGTGAAGGAGTGTGAGCTTCAAGCTGGGCAGGCTGTGATTTGAATCTCCCCCCAGGCAATCAACTCATTAGGTGGTATTAATGAAGTGGGGAACCATAACATCGCCCCCTCCCATTCCCTGGTATTTTAGGACCAAATTTGGACAGCAGACCTTTGTGATGTCACAAAGGTGAGGCAAGCAAGAGTTGAGAACAAGCCAGAAATGCTTGTGGGCTGTTTGATAGCACAAACAGGCCAAGGGGAATGCAGGTAAATGAGCCCAGAATTTCAATAAAACCTATTGAGTAAGATGGGGATTTTTTCATGGCCGGGCAGGTGGCAAAATGCAGCAACTGCAGTGATTGCTGAAATTCCCCCAAAGCTGCATATGCCACACAGTGACATGGGGGAGTTTTGTCAGACCCTGCATATGAGCTAGCACACAAGCCTTTTCCCTCAGACCATGCACTTCTCTCTGGCTTTGTGCTACAAGAAGTCTTACAAGCCATGATTCCAGTTTCATACGCCCCAACTATCTCGATTTAGCAAGAACAGTCCTGACTAATCATCTGTCATTTCACTTTTCAGCTGTTCTTAAAATGCCAATTTCTCTCTCTTCTTCCCACTTTCCCCCTTTGTTCTCAACTTGCTTCAGTTGCTGAAAACTGAGTTCAAAATGCAAAAATAGTTTGCACTTAATTAAGAGGACAGAGGAGAGGAGGACATAATCTTGTACTTCCCAAGAGGCTCAGGTAAAGCAAACTGCTGCAGGCTCTCATAGTTTATATGTTCTGCCTCATTCATAACTTTAACCACTTTGACCACACTCTGATGTTTCTAGGCCATTTTCATCCTTGAAATGTTGAAGGGTATGCACTTTCTGTCTTGCTCAAAATGGCATGACGGGCCTAAATTCATGCACCCACCAGGGTCTCTTCCCGGTCGTTTCCCTTCATTCTGGGCTTTTGGTATATGATGTGTGTGTAAGAACAACACACATACAACCACTTTCATGCTAAGTCAATCAGTTCTGGCATCAGAAGTGAATCACTGGAGATGGGTGGGTCAGGCTTAGGATGTTATCACACAGGGGAAATCTGTTGGTTAATCCACACAAATCCCAAACAAAAACTGAATTTGTGCCTCACTATTTCACCCGACGTCGCACAGAAACTGGTCAGAAACTGGACAGAAACTGGTATTATCCAAGATCTTTTTCATTTCGGGAGTTTAGAGGAAATGCATTTGCGAAATTACAGTAATTTCGCATTTATTGTAATGTGAAAAACAAATACACATGGACAATTCTCTTTTAAAACCTGGAAGAGGGCCAAGAGGAGGAGGGGGGCCTCCAGGGAGGGAGAGTCCCGGGTTCCTGCCATGCAGGCAAGGCAAGGCAAGGCAAGGCAAGGAGAGGGATGTTTGGGATGGAGGAGAAGTTTGGCATTTGGGATGGAGGGAAAAGGAGGGGAAAGAAGGCTTCCCTCGCAGCAGCTGTGGGTGGATGTGGGTGCAAGTATGGGGTGTGCTTGTGGAGCAACTTGGAGCTCCATCTCACCATGAAGTTCTGCCCTGCAGGTCCTACAAAGGGGAAAGGCTTATGGGGGGAGCATGGGAGCTACCTCCAGTTTCCCCCTCTCCTGGGCATCATCCAAGGCTCTGGCTCTCCCCAGGGAACACCCAGCCCTTCCTTCCTTCCTTCCTTCCTTCCTTCCTTCCTTCCTTCCTTCCTTCCTTCCCTTTCCTCCTCCTCCTCCTCCTTCCCTGCCAGCTCTGCCTGTGATCCTACCCTCCTTGCTCATCTCCCCAGCAGCTGACAGCCTCCAATGCCAGGAAAGGAGAAAGAGAAAAGGAAGGCTGAGCCATCTCAATCCCTCCCTTGCCTCGGCTTGCCTTGCCTTGCTTTGCCTTTCCAGCCTTCTCCTCCTCCTCCTTCTCCTCCTCCTCCTCCTCCTCTGCTCTCTTGAGAGGTCCTAACCCCAACGGAAGGGGGTTAGGACCTGTGCAGGAGGACATGACTCCAAATGTAGGACAGTCTGACATTTCCTCCTGGGAAATGCAGGACCCGCCCTGGAAAAAGGAGGAGTTTGGTCACGAAACACACCCATTTCCAGTACATGTACGGGTTCTTTTCACTTGTGTATGAAAGTTAAAAACATCTTTTTTTCGCTTTTAACTTAATTCCATTATTACTGTAATTATGTGTGAAAAGCTTTTGCGCAATTAAGTTCTTTTTTCGATTTCTTTTCGGGATGCTTCATTTCCACTTTATTATCTCTTTAACAACAAAACTGGCCCACGTGTGATAACATCCTTTAAGCCACCTTACACATAAATATTAAACATTCTCCTCATCTAGTACTGCTCACTATGAGATTTGTCTCCCTGCCTGGAGACCTTAGTGTAGTGGAGACTTCATTTCAATAAGTGTCCTAAGATGAGCGGCATCCCCACCCCTGGTATCACCCGGTGCAGTGGGGAGCTGCCTGGAGGCGGCAGTGGCCAAAATGGCATACCCAGCCCTCTCCACCTCAGCAAAGCCAGGATGGGCACAGTGGGAAGAGGATCTGATCTGTCAGTGTGTGGATGATGGGTGTTGCAGTGATGCTCTTTGGCACCCAGCAGAATCTGCAGGACAAGCTGGCTGTTGTGATCCACAGCCACTTTGTAACTCTTGCCATCAACTGGCTCAGTTTCCCTCCTTCAGGATCCTGTCTTCTTCAGTCAAGAAGACACATTGTAAAGTCCAAAAGCATAGTTTATTAATGCATATAAAAGCAAAATAAGATAGCTAAGTAAAATCCATTGTGATGAACTTGTCCAGTTCAGCCATGAAAGATTACATCTTTAACAATCCCAAAAGCGTAGGATCTCCAACTTGTTGCAGTTAAAACCACTGCTTCCAGGCAGACTCACGCACACGCGCTCACATCTTGAAACAATAACATTCTAGACAAAGGCTTCTCTAGGCCCTTCCCATATTCCACCTTCTAGGTGTTAACCTTATGTTAATTGAATAATGCCTGTATGATGTATGTCAACCCAGCCTCTTGCTGTTCATCATCCACCACGTGACTATTTTCTCAAGTCTAACTATGGGCCTTGGTTGCTCTTGGAGCTGCCGACCCTCCGCACGGCCGGCGCGCCGAGGGCAACCTCCCGCCGCAGCGTCCTCACACGCTGCAGCGGAAAAGCCAGGGAAAGTGCGCCCGACGCATTTAGGGCGCACTTTCCCTGTCTTCTGAAAGGAGCGTGCGAGTGCCTTGCTCCAGCGGCGCACCGTCCCAGGGCATCCCCGACGCCCTGGTCTGCATCCCCCCTATGTTTACCTTTCTGATATCACTTGCTACCCATAACAAAATCTGTGTCCATGAGTTCTACCTTTGGGAAAGTATATGTTTATGTCTGTGTTGGCCATCTGGTGTTAGATTCACTTTGTTTTTCTAGATGTTGTTCTCATGAGGAAAATTCCACACACACACATCTCTACATTTCACTTTTGACTGTATAACCCATCTATATTCTAACATGATCGGATGTCACCCCTCTTCTGGGGTGTCACCTGGTGTGGTCTGAACCCCCCCCACACACACACACCTAATGATGCCACTGAGACCTGGCAACTCTAGCTCAGGGACAATATATACATGACTCAAATCGCTTGTCTAGCATCTACACCAGTTTTCCGATGATGATGATTTTAAAAAATATCTGGTGCAGAAAGGATTTTCATAATGTGGGAAGGGGGACATTTTCATCAGCATCCTAGCAGGATCAGAAAGAGTTGACTCCCTACCCCCAATTCCAGTAGTGTGAAGTCCCAATACACACACCTTAGACTGAGTATTAAAGGAGAAAATTAATACCATTTCTGCTTTGTACCATTTTTCTTGACAACATTACTTGACTCTTGAGTTGACTGTTCTTTCATTTGTGTAGCAGAACAACCTACGGCAACTATTTTGTGGCAGGATCCACATCATTTTCTCAAAAATTTAAATGTGCTTGCAGGCCCTAAAAGGATGGGATTCTAGTACTAGGATGTATGGCATCAATATCCACCATCCTTGACTGGGTCCTTGGTGCTACTGGGTCCCAATCCAACAACAACATGATGTCTGCTGAATACTTTACTTTGCCCTCTTGCAATTGCAACACATTCTTTTTCGTTTCACAAATTGGCCATCCTGTCGTCTCAATGCACTGTGAAGTTTTTAAAAAATGGTTACCATAAAAAGACATCCAACATTTCACAGATGAAAACTGGGACACGTGTGGCCAAACAACATCAGAGTGTGGTCAAAAAACTGTGGCCAGGCAAAAAGAGAGCAAACATTAGCAGTGAGGAAGAATATGCAAAACTGCATTCAGCTGCACCACCATTGGAGACAATGGGACTTGACTATTTGCAAAATTTGGTATCTGGGGGGGTCCACAATGTATCCCCCACAAATACCAAGGATGACTGTACTGAATTTAGAAAAGTCTGGGGAAAAAAGGGGGAAATGCAGTTAAATATATACAAAAGCAAGTCTTCTCAAAATTACAGTTGTCCCTCCCCATTCATGGACTTGAGGTCTCTTTGCAGGAAGGGACAACTGCCATATCTAAAATATGGCTGTGGAAAGCCATTCCTGGGGCAGTCGCATTATTGGCAGACACATGGTGCCACTGTCCCCTCCTTCCCCCTTTCCCACCTCCCCTAGCTTTTTTAAAAAAAGTTTTTCTTTTTTTTTTTTCTCCTTGCAATTGCAGAGTTCTGCAGCCTCAAGGTTTCTTTAAAATAATTTTAAAATGTTAAATGCAGAGCTCCAAAACTGTGAGAGAAAAGTTAAAAACAACAATTACAACGTCATACAGGGAGAGAGGGAGGGCAGAGTTAGGGGAGAGGACAGGAAGGGAGCGCCATAGGAGTAGAAGTCCCCATTCATGCAAAAGAAAACCATGTGGTAAAAGCTGCTATAAAAGTGGTATTTTGCCATTTCTATTCCCCCCATGATTGCAGTATGAAAGCTAACTCTGCCCTTCCTTTCTCCCCGTATGCCGTTGTTGGCATGCAATTGGCGTCACTGATAACACTTCCCTCCTATGGGAATTGTGGTTTAAAAGCTGTGTGCAACAAAGCCCTTAGCCTCAAAGATGCTACACAATCCCTTTCCATGATAATATGTTTCTGTTCTCCCAGAACTAGCTGAGATGGTCATCACCAAGGAACATAGAAACTATTTCTGGGACAGCAGCTTCAACAGAGATCAAAGTGAGAAAGACGAATCCTAGCAATAAAAGAAAATGATCCTAGTGCTTAATTAGTGTAATATTGCAAGAACACTTGGACTAATAATGCCCGAATAATAATTTTAAAAGTCTCAGTGGAAACTGGTGAAAGGGAATTTCTGAAAAACCTGGAATATTTAAAGAAAGAGTTTGGATGCAAAACCATGAATAAGCTTAAAACAAAAAGAATAGGAAAGACTCAGTACTTCCAGGGACTTTTTTTCCTGCCTGGATACGCCCAGAAAAACGAACAAAAACCATCACTGGAGTGAAAAATTTCAACCAGGAATGCTTTTTTGCAATATTTCAGGAAAATTAGAAGTGTGTGTGTGCGGGGGGGGGGGGGGGGGCGGATATGTGTCTCTGTGAGAAAGAGAGATTGAGAGAGTGCTTGGTGCACAGTTCCATGGGTGCCATAATTCAAAGGGGTTCTTTTCAAAGAAAGCCTTGCTCAGGGGTAGGCAACCTAAGGCCCGGGGGCCGAATGCGGCCCCCTGAGGCCTTTGGACCAGCCCCAAGCCGGTCCTGCTGCCGTCCACCGCCACCCCCTGCTGCTGCCGTTGCCCGCCATTATGATATTGATTAGTGTTGTTATTACTTGTTCTTGGGGTTTTCTTGGCAAAATCTCCACAGGGGTTTTGCCACGGCTTTTCTGGGCCTGAGAGAATGTGCATGCATTTTTAAAAAAATATTTATTTATTTATTTATTTATTTATTTATTTTTGGTGCTTCGGCCCCCCAATTGTCTGAGGGACAGCAACTCAGCCCCCAGCTCAAAAAGGTTGCCTACCCCTGGCCTTGCTTAATTGGCAGGACAGCTGAGCTCCTCTTCACTGGCAGGGCTGCTCTGCTTTTTACAACATGTTTTTTCCTTTTGCTGACATAAGGAAGCAGTCAGGAGTTACACAGTACAGGAGGTTCTGTTCCAAAGCTAGATGAAGCTGCAGCAGTTTGCTTTTGCCTTGGCCTACTGAGAAGGGCAAAACTCTATCCCCTCCTCTCCTCCCCTTTCCTCCCTGCTGAGTTAACCGAGATTCACTTTGCAGCAACTGAAGCAATTTGAGGACAAAATGGGAACTTAGGAGTGGGGAGAGAAACCAGAACTTTTTAAAAACAGCTGAGAAAGTGCAATAAGAGTACATTTACTGGGCCATCCCTACCAAACTGGAACAGTTGGAAAGTATGTGGGAGCCACCGTTTTTTCTTTTTTTTAACCCACAAGGTTACAGAACAAGGAAACATCTGTGACATTGTATTTTGGGAACACTAAGAAGATATTGCAGCTATTGAGGGTTCATTGATCCCTCAGCTATGCAGCCAGCACTGGGTTCTAGCCCATTTCATCTCCTGATGTTCTAGTGTCTTTTTGTTGTGAATATTGTTTAAAAAAAATACGACACGTTCTATAAAAATGTAATTATCCACCTGCTGTTTGAAGCAGTATGGTCTATTTTACCACCTGGTTCCCTACTTCATACTGCCTTTCTCTGTGCAGTGAAGCTGACTTAGCGCCAATGTGTGATTCATAGTTCACATTACTTACTCAGCCTTGATTTGCCTCCTGTTTTGGAGACTTGTGCTCTCCCCAAAGTATGTCTCTATGGTGTACCTCATAGCCAAGGCTATCCTGGACCAACAATCTGCCTGATTTCTTAACAAGCTGTTTTTGATAAACCCCAGGAAAATAAGATTAATTCAAAACTTTCTCCTCCTGTCACATGATAAACCAGAAGCAGGAAACAGAACAGACTCTGCAAATTACACTATTTAAAAAAAATCTTGAATTGTTCTATGACTATGATAGAAATAGCTGCTTATCCTGGTTGCTCTCATTCATTTATAAGCTTTTCTAAGGCAGGAGATTGTGCTGAAACCCTCTTTTAATCTTTATCTTATTCCTGATTACTATAATCATATGCCTCCTATTTCCTAGGGCTAAATCTTCATCCTGTACTGCATTTCACAGATGAAATCCAGGACGTGTGTAGCTGAACAATATCAGAATGCGATTAAAAAGGTGTGGTCAGACCTCCAGAGGGCAAAAATTACTAATGAGGAAAGATACACAAAAACTGCTATTTTAAGCAGAGGGACCCTGGAATTTAGTGTTTAAGATTTAGAGTTTAGGAAGGCTGAGAAAAAAACAAAAACAAATGAGCCTGAAAACTCTACCCCTCCTCAACTCTCCCTCCTGCTAAATTAATTGAGTACAAACTATGGCAGGGATCTTGCCTCAAGAGACATGCATCTAGCACATAAGTATGTCTCCATAGTTACATTTCCTGGCCATTTTTCATTGCTGGAGAGCAGGAGAATCCGCAGAGAGAGGGCATCCAGATTCACTGCAGTAGGAATCTGCAGGCACCTCCACAGATCCTCAGAAAGCCCCTACAGATGATGTCCTTGAGCACACCCAACTACATGAAAATAGCTGGATGTAATTCCACTGATTCCCTCCCCACTTCAACAACATGGAAATGGCAGAGTTGGAGGGGAGGGTTACATCACTTAAAATGTGGATTTTATGAGGAATTGGTCAGTAAAGTATTCCAGCCTCCATGACGACCAAAAAGTGAGTCATGACAGCATAAGTTGGACCTACACTATCATAACTAACAGGATGCTACCACTTTTGCACTTTGGTACTGAAGTAGTTCCAAGGACAAAGAGGGAGTGTTAGAGAAAGAAAGAGAAACAGAAACATTTTTAAAGCAGCTAAGCAAGTGGGACGGTATAGGATTAACTGAGGCCATCCCTGCCAAAACTGGGACAGTTAGAGGATATGAATCTTTGGCAATATAATGTTTGTGACAGAGCTCTTCTTTGATCCAGGTCACATTTTTGAGAATGTCATGGACTAACAATAGGTAATCTACCTCAGGTTTTCTTTTTGGGTGTCTGGGAAACTGAGGACAGTTGGGCTGTAGTCTTTAATTAGGAAAGAGCCATGGAATAATAAAGTGTATCTTTTAGATTTGGTGTGAATTGGAATGGTTACTTCCCAATGCTTTAAACCTTGAAACACAACAATCATGGAAGTTATTTCTACCACTCTGAAATGAGATGCCATATCAACTGAGCTTAATTTTGGTTTTGTTTAACAACTGCAACCAGGTTGCTGGGATAAAATGACAGGTGGCTAATTCTTTGGGGAGCTGGGGAGAGGGCACCCAGCCTCTTTTCAGGAATTATAAGACTCTGATGCTGCAGGCATAGTGGCCCCAAAAGCTAATGTCATCATACCGTCACAGCCAACATGATGTGATACTTTGAGTGCTGGACTAGAACTCCAGGAGAGCAGGATTTGAATCCCATACAACCATAGAAATCTACTGGGTGACACTGGACAATTCTCAGATGAGGAAGGCAAAGACAAACTATCTCTAAGCAAATCTTGCCACATGGTAGGTTCACCTCAGGGTTGCCATAAGTTAGAAATGACTTGAAGACACATAACAGTAAGAATATACTTCAAAGGAGAATCTCAGCTCCAGTGAATTGCTATGATTTAGGTTATGATTTTTTTTAGGCTGTTTCTTTGGTGCTCTATAGTTTGCATTGTTGCTGAAGATATATATAAAATGTGGGTTTATTGTTATAAAACAACAACAATCAGATTATTTAAAAGGCTGAGAATTATCACAAACACTTATATGCTTTTGCTCTACATAAAATAGTGTATTTTTATTAGGAATATTTGCTGTTCTTTCCTTTTGTTACTACTATATTCCAGGGTTAGAGCCACACAAAATTAAGAGTTCTACTGTCACTATAGACTGAAGGTGCCTACTGTAGATTGGGGAAGATGGTTGGAATATATTCCTGTTGTGGTACACAAGTAAATTTGGATAGCTAAGAACTAAGCCTGAATCTTACACATTCAGATGTATTATAAACAATAAGAGCTAGCCTTCTCCTTCACCCCCATGTATGTTGGGTTACAAGGATGTCCAGCTGACCAGTGTTAGAAATGGAATTACCTTGTAGAGAGATCTTGGAGCACTTTTGAGACTAACTGAAATAAAGAAGCTGGCAGCATGAGTTTTCATAGACTTCAGTCTACTTCCTCAGATTAAATTACCTTGCTAGACTAAGGGGGTTGCAGACTGCCAGAAATAGTGTGAATTCAGTCCACTTTTAGGGTTAGGGTTAGTGCTAGGGAATCATGGGAACTGTTATTTTTCTGAGACATTGAGCCTTCTCTGTCAGACAACTCTGATGCCACAATAAAATACAGTTCCCATGGTTCCCTAACTCTAACCCTAACCCTAAAAGTGGACTGAATTCACACTATTTCTGGCAGTCTGCAACCCCCCTAAAAAGCCCTGATCCAACATGTTAGTTTGTACCCTTTGGATAAGAGTTTATTTTCCTCTAACCCCAGGAATATCCTGCTTTATCAGTACAAGCAAGTTCCCTTCCTGATGATAGTGGAATTCTATTATTAGGTCCTCTGGATTATTTGTACACTGACTGCAGATCGCTTCTAACCTAAATGCTCATGACAGTGTTAGTTCTAATTCTGAGGGAAGTACATCTAATGAGGAAAATTTACCTGACCACCACCCCAACATAGTTCAAGGGAAACACTTACACTTTGTTCTCAAAAAGCTGAGAGGCCTTAAAGATCATAAATATGAAATTAGAAGAAAATGATATCCCTTCATATAAACAAATGGAAAAATCTTCCTTGTGCTTTCCGGCTCCCTATCTCTGTTATATTTTCATTTGCCCTTTCCCTCATAGAAGTCCAGATGTGTATTTTGTATGGGTCTTCTGCTGTTAAGAGTGCTCGGTTCTAATTTTCATCATTATGATTGAAAACAGACAGTTGCCATTATTTCAGAATTTTTTAAAAAACAGCAAAGATTTAAAAAAAACAAAAAAACACCAACAGCCTTCCGTAATGAGAATCCCAAACTATGGGTTCTCGTCCACAATAGTTCTCAGTCTGTGGAACTTCAGATATTTAGGATTTCACCTCACAGAAGGTCCAGCCTCTCAATGGTAAGGGATTCTGGGAGCTAAAATCCAACATGTCTGGTGAGCCAAATATTAAGAACTGCTGCCCTAGAATACTATTGTTGGCTCTGGAAAGTCCACTTCTTCTTTTCTCCCTAGAGATTTTTACCCTCTGTGTAGTCACTTTGGTGTGTGAATTGCAGTCTGAAATATGAGGGACTGATAATAAAATATGGGCCTTCCATTAAAAAGAAGTGCTATTTCTTTTTAATCAATGGTCAATTGTTTATTTTGTTGCACCTCTGCTACCTATTCTTCTCATCCCCACATGATCCACAACATGCTTTTTAGATGCTGACAAGCCTGTGGGGCTGGAGGCATTAAGACAGCAAGGGGGCACATAATTGATCTGATTCCTGTGGAGTCCATCTGGTTGCATAATAAAACACCTTTCAGAACCAAGTCTGGCTTTGTCTAGCTCTTTCTTGACTGATTGATGTCCAATAGCATTTGGCAGAAAGTATGGAGAAGAGAGAATTAGTTATTGCTCAAATTATTGGATGGGCAGGAAAGTAGGGCGATCCTTAATTAAACCTGCAATCTTTATATACACACCACACACCAAATTTGGCAAAATCATACCCTCTATCAATCACCATGGGTTTTATAAAATATAGCAAAGCCTTTGACTGCATAGATCATGAAAGGCTATGGAACGCCCTTAAAGACATGGGAATGCCAATACATCTGATAGTCCTGATACGGAGTCTGTACTTAGGACAAGAGGCTACTGTCAGAGCAGAACATGGAAAAACAGAATGGTTCTCAATTGGTAAAGGGGTCAGACAAGGCTGTATTCTTTCACCCTATCTGTTTAATTTATGTGCAGAACATATTATACGAAGAGTAGGTTTGGACACAGAAAGAGGAAGAGTGAAAACAGGAGGAAGGAATATCAACAGTCTAAATATGCAGATGACATCATGTTGTTCACAAACCTAGAACAAGGAAATCAAGGAAGAAAGTGCAAAGGCAGGCTACTGCTGAACATAAAGAAAACATAAAAATGACCACAAATTCAACTTAGACAATGAGGAAATAGGAACAGTAAAAGAGTTGGAGTTGGATTAAAAAGACCATAGATATGAATTTACAGGACCTAAGCAGATAGCAAGACTTGGAGATGTCTCATCCACAGGGTTGCCATGAGTTGAGATCGACTCAAAGGCAGTTAACAACAACAAAATACCCTCCATGTTGTTGTGTGCCTTCAGGTCATTTCTGACTTATGGCAACCCTGTCATGAGGTTCACTTGGCAAGATTTGTTTAGAGCAGTGGTCCCCAACCTTTTTATTGCCGTGGACCGGTCAACGTTTGATAATTTTTCCGCGGCCCACTGGGGGGGGTTTGCGGCGTCGCGTTGATTATTAAATCAAAACAAGCAGTAGCAGGGCGGCCCGGTACCATTTGTTCTGTGGACCGGTACCGGGCCGCGGACTGGGGGTTGGGGACCACTGGTTTAGAGGATGTTCACCATAGACTTCCTCTTAGGCTGAGAGAGGGTGACTCATGACTTGCCCAAGGTCAAAGAGTTCTGTAGATCAACACTCAAACCACTATACTGCACTACCTCTCATATCCTCTATATCCCTATAAAGTGTGTGTGTGTGCGCGCACGCACGCGTGTGTGTATGTGTGTGAAAGCTCTCCCTTGTAATTTGAACACTGGGAGAACTCTGCACATTCCAGTAAAATATGTGAAGCTGTACAGACCAGGAGGCACAGCAGATCTGAAACCAGCATGTGTTGGAATGCCCCAGAGAAGCTTGTCCTTAAGCCGCTTCATACATAATGAATTTCCCAGAAAGATATCACTGTACATGGCAATGAAATTGTGTGTGGGCATGCATAGCCAATGCACAAATGGTTTCTGACAATATATGTACCACACCTTCCAATATTTCACATATGAAAACTGGGATATGTGTGGCCAAGCAATATCAAAATGTGGCAAAATTGGCAAAAGTTATTAATGAGGAAGAACAGACAAGCTAGAAGAGGCTGCAGGAGTTTGATTTTGCCTGAGCCTACAGGAAAGAGCAAGATTCCATCCCTCCTCTCCCTTCTCCTCTGCTGAGTTAATTACATGCAACCTACTTTTGTACTTTGAACTCAGGACGTTATCACACGCGGGTCTCTAGCAACTAGCATCATTCCGGAATGAACGAAAGCAGCATCATTCCGGTATGCTTCTGGTCGTGCAAATGTAATTCCCAAAGAAACCGGCATGCAAAAGAACGGGGATGATGCCGTAATGCGACGGGGATGGGAGGGGGATTGGAGGGGGTTCTCTGTGACGTCGTGTGATCACAGGGGCAAAGGATCCACAATGGGACGGGGATGCGATGGGGATGGGCAGGGTTCTGTGCAACATCATGTGAACACAGGGGCAAAGGAACCACAATGGGACGGGGATGTGACGGGGTTCTGTCTGCTTTAGACCCCGTGTGATAACGTCCTCAGTTTGCAGCAACTAAAAGGGGAAAGTGGGAGAAAGAAAGAGAAACCAGGATATTCAAAAAGCAGCTGGAAAAAAAGTATGAAAGAGGATTAATCAGGACTGTCCCTGTCAAACCAGGACAATTTGAAAATATGATATACACCACAATGGCAGTGGGTCCTTGTGGTATCATTTCTACATAAGCAAAATAGCTGTACATTTGCCTTCACACCACATGTGTTACTATACACCACCCTTGCTCAACCTAGGTTGTTTCCAAATATTTAGAACTACAGCTCCCAACAGCTCTAGTCATCAATGCATTAGTCTGAAAGGATGGGATTATAATTGTACACAGAACAGTTCCTTCACATGAATGATATCTGAAACAAAGCAAGTCATGTGTGAAGCAGTTAATGAGCACAGTATTATGCTAGATGGGAAAATGTTCAAAAGGCAGGCCTGGGAGTCCCAGTGGCCCACTGTAATCTTGCTTAATGGCTTTGGGACTCAAAACAAAGGTGCTTGGATCAGCGGAAAAAGAAATATCAGCCAAGGAAGCAGAAACCTGGAACAATGGGGTTGTGGAGAGGCAGGAGCACTCTTCTCTCTACAGCCCCAAATCAGGAGAAAGGGCTTCCATTTTGTTTCCTTCCCCTTGTCAGACATGAACAGAATATGCTCAGTATCCTCGCCTCCTCCCCACACTTCCTCCTAGCAGCGCACATCCAGTCTTTATTGCTTTCTGCCAAAAGCAGAAACAGGCAGGTGGGGTGAGGGAGGAGAGCTCATCATCAGCATTGCAAGTCTATAGACTTAAAGGGTAAGGGGAAGCAGAGGTGACTGAATCGTTTTCTCTTCCTATGTCTGCCTGGTGAATTTCTTAAGTTACATGTGACTGGATTGTTAAGCAGGGTTATCCCTGGGCTTAGAAAACTTTAGGAAACCAATGTTCAGTTTTAGTGAAGGACCCCTTTGGGTTCTAGTATTAGGAGAGAGGGAGAAAGGCTTCTCCTGATCTAATTTTCCCACACCATAAATAATGCTCAGGTGCATCATCGTCCTATGGTCTATCGAAACCTTCATACCCACTTTAAAAGAAATGACCCTTCATTTCTTCATGCACACTTTAAAAGACCTTCATACCATCATACCCCCTTTAAAAGAATATGTCAGTGTCTATAGGAATTATAAGGAGTGTGAGGTTTTTATTGCTATTAAGATCTTATTTACTGTATTTTATATATTGTATTTTTATATTGTTTTATACTATTCTGTAATCCCGCCTCGATCCGCAGGGAGAGGCGGGAAAATACAAATATAGCATAAGACATTTTGAAGCTTTCTTCTGGGCATTGGTTCCCAGAACAACAAGTAGGGATACCAAACAAGACACCAAAGGAGACCCAGCAATATTTTTCTGGATGATGATTCCTAGAATCTCCTAGCTAGCATGGCTGGAGGAAGTCCAAAGAAGCCAATTTTTCAGTCTCTGTATCATTCTACAGTTAGACAGCTGCTGCTGAGGCAGGACTCACTGAAAGAGTTGGGTTGTCTGGGCATCAAATTGCCTCATGATCCTCCCAACAACTTGGAGCTAGTACTAATTGTGAGTATACTGCTGTCTTGTACATCCCTGTGAACATATAAAAACAACACTGTCATAGGAATTTACTATGTGTGTGTACAAGTGTGTGTGTTCTTTGCCTTCAAGTCATTTTCGACTTATGGTGACCCTAAGGCAAACGTATCACCTAGGTTCAGAGGGGGTTTCCTACTGCCTGAAGTTGAGAAAGTGTGGCTTGCCCAAGGTCACCCAGTGGGTTTCATGGCTAAGCTGGGGATTGAAACTTTTTGGTCTCCAGAGTCTTAGTCCAACACTCAAACCACTTGGCCATGCTATTTATTACAGACCTCTAAACCAAGATGGTATGCACTATAATAGCATTTGGAATAGAAAAATAAACAATGTGGGGGGGGGGGGGGAGATAAATTGGTTGCTTTATATTGCAGAATATCTCTGATTCTATTTTTTTAAGGGAGAGAAAGGGAAAATATAATGGTCAAATAAAAGAAATGGAGTTTTTGGATTGAGAAAGTCAAAGGTGAAAAGAGGTGCAATGAAGTTAGAGAAACTATTAAGAAAAAAATCCACATTATAGGTATAGGATACTAAAATATTTGTTATAACCATTGGAGAGGAAAGAGGCTGGAATGTGTGTGGTGTAAAAATGGAAGTATTTAGTAATGATTCATTATATAGGTTGTATGGTATTACTGAGCAATAAATAAATAAATAAATATACCCAAGACAGGGTGGTAGATTATGCTTTTCTGAAACAAATCTCATAAATCTCCAAAAAACAAGAACTAGTAGTTATCTGAAACTTTAATTATCCTGATATCTGCTGGAAGACTGGGGGAGATGCAGATGGGCGGCCATGGGCCGCCCTGGGAAGCAGCGGATTGGGGCCGAGGCTGCCCCATGCCTTGGCCCTGATCCTCCCTTTCACCACCTGGGAAAGGAGCACTAAAATAGCACTCCTTCCGCAAGCCATGAAAGGGGCGCCGCAAGAGGCATTGCGCGCCTCTTCAGCGTCTCTTCCGGCTCAGCGGGTCTGGACGCTGAGCCGGAAGGACGTCATTGGAGCACCCATCGTGTGGAAGGGCCGGCACTCTGATGATGTCCTCAGGAAGGGTATGGGGCACCCAGCGTCTGGCTGCCCCTCCCCTTCCTTGGCTTGAAAACAGCACAAAGCGCTGTCTGCAAAGCCCCTAGCTCTGCTAAGCATAGGCCCATGGTGGTGAACCTATGGCACACGTGCCAGAGAGGGCACACAAAGTAATTTTTCACAGCACATGGAGGGCAGGGAAGAAGAGGAACAGGTGTGCGCCTGTTCCCCCTTTTCCCGGCCGTCCCAGACCTTCAACTGTCTCAGGAGAGGCAGCTGAAGGCCTGGGAGGGAGGGGGGAAGAAGTCTCACCCTGGAAGTCCCGTCCGCCCAGAAGTCCTGTCCCCGGCACAGGGTAACACTCAGTGGTGGAATGCCTTTTAGTTTGGGCACTCAGTCCTTAAAAGGTTTGCCATCACTGGCACAGGCTCTCCAACAAGTTCCTGATATGCCTTTGTCAGGAAATTGATGGGATATATAGTCAATGATGAAATGTAAAGATGTGTGTGTCTGTATTTTTCCATGATGAGAACATGCTTCTAGGCCGAACACAACAACTCAGTCCAGGTGTCCAAAGAGACAAAACAAATGGAAACCACAAGTTGGAATAGATGGGAAAGTGTTCTTGTTTATACAGTGAGAACAATAATAAAAGTTGTTATGAGAAAGTAGATCACATGGTAAAAGATGAACAACAAGAGGTTGGGTTAACATACGTCATGTACAGATCAACCAATTAACCTGAGGTTAACACCCAAGAGGTGGAGAAAGGTTGGGCTGCGAAATTGTGTATCAGGCATAGAAGTCAGTCTGTTCCTGAAGTTTCATTAGTATGGATTAAGTTTCTTTATTTTTGCTGAAGCTATAGCATGATTAACTTTTCCACAATGTAGCATTAAGGGATTTGTAGTTTTGTTCCTGTTAGCCACATCTGGCTGATGTGATGATCTATTGGACTTTATAGTTTTTTACTCTGCATATTTTTTCTATAATAAAGCCTTCTGCTAGAAGCTTGGAGTTTTCTCTGCGTGATGGTGTCTTCTCTGCTGCAAGTTATACTCTGCTGAATGGATTTATACACAAACCTGCTCTTCCAACATTCCAACATTCCAACAAAGGAGTAACAGCCTTAGGACGTTTTCACACAGGCGGCTCTAAAGCCGCCTGGAAGCCCCCTGGAAGCAATCAAGAGCCGTTCCGGCGGTGAAAACAGCAGCCGCCGGAATGGCTCCTGATTGCCTCCGGCAGCAGCCCCTCTAATTCCTTTTTAAAAAAGGAATTAGAAATATGGGCCTAAAGCCGGCTAGCGGCAGGGATGGCGCAGGGATGGCGCAGGATGGGGCGGGGCTTGCTGCGACGTCGTTTGAACACGACGAGCAAGACCCCGGAGTGAGGCAGGATAGCGCCAGGGATGGCGCAGGATGGGGAGGGGCTTGCATAGACGTCGTATGAACGATTTTACAATGGAGCCAGAGTGGGGCCGGACGGAGGTAGGATTGCCTCCGTTTAAAGCCCCGTGTGAAAATGTCCCTTGAGATCATTTCCTCTTTCAAAAGATGGAGGAAGGAACAAGAGGACCAGCAATCCTGGACTTGATCCTAACCAATAGGGAGAAGTTGGTCACTGGAATCAAGACAGTTGGCACTTTAGGGGAAAGTGACCATGTAATGCTAGAATTCATTATTGTGGGACAGTCTGAAGAAGAGCATAGTCAAACATGAACCTTAGATTTCAGGAAAGCTGATTTTATCAAGCTCAGGGAAATGCTGGGCAGAATCCCATTACTAAAGATGCTAAAGGAAAAAGGCCCCCAGCATGGGTGGGATTTCATGAAGAGGCAACTGCTCAAAGCACAATCAAAAACAATTCTATGGAAGAAGAAAAATGGGGAAAATGTGTAAAAGCAATGTGACTGCACAGTAAACTCAAGGAGAAAGTGAAAAGAAAAAAGAACAGAATGGAAGGAAGGACAAATCACCAAGCTTGCAGGAATCATGTAAGGAAAGCTAATGCTCACAATAAGGTGAGACTGGCTAAGCAAGCAAGGAGCAAGAAAAGGGGATTTTTCAGTTATGTTTGAAGCAAGAGAATGGTGAAGGAAATGGAAGGAAATAAATGGTGGGACCACTGCTCAGCAAAAATGGTAAAATGCTGGCAGATCATAATGAAAAGGCAGAACTGCTTAATATCTATTTTGCTTCATTTTCCCCCAAAAAAGAGGACTATGTACTTCCATGCATCCGCAGAGACCTCGGCAAGGAATCCAGGTTGAAACCAAGATAGATATGGAATTAGCCAGGAACCACCTAATTAACCTAAATGAGTTCAGATCTGCAGGGCTAGATAAACTGCATCCCAAAGTACTTGAAGGAACTTTCCTATGTACTTGCAGAATCACTTGCCATCATTTTTGTGCCGTATCTGTGGAATGGGAAATGGATGGGAAGTTGATGTAGTCATGGCATTAGTGACATGGCATTGCATATTATCACACAGGGAGCCCTGTGCAGAAACGTGCTTTAAAGTAAAAAAAAAAAAAAAAAGCGGAAGCTTTCAATGAATGGGATTTCTCCTGTTCTGCCCTGCGTGAAAAGTGAAAGTGCTGTTAAAAGGAGGTTAATCCGAACGGAAATTAGACAAACACTGCTTCTTTTTACTTTTGGAATCTTCCAAAAATAAAAAGAAGCAGTTTTTGTCTAATTTCTGTTCAGATTAACCTCCTTTTAACAGCGACGTTGTCTGGAAAAAACACCCGTTTTGCGGGTTTTGTTTAATTTAAAGCCCCATTTCCGCATGGGATTTCCCCCGTGTGATAAACTCTAGCCAATGCAGGGGCACTGTTGGCCTTACTACATCACAAGTAATAGGAGACAATAAGACTGTTGCAGAGGTGAAGAAAGTACAGTCCATGGGCCACATGCAACTTCCAGTCCCATTTTTGTTCACCCACAAGGCCCTCATGTGTCTCATTACTGTTGCTACTCTCATTTTTTCCCCTGCATCCATTTTTATGGTGTTCTCATTAGCCCCAGTCCTACATTCTTAGGATTCCCATATTTCGAGGTCTAGACCACCACCTTAAGTCCTTAGAGTGAGGAGAGGAATCTCAGGGTGAGAATGTTAACTTGAAAAGTGTGTATGTTTGTGCATCAATGGACACAAATGCAAAATTCTGCATTTAGGTCACAAACCCATATGGATAGGTAAAGGATGGGGGATACTTTGCTTGGCAGTACTACATGTAAAAAAGGCCTTTGGATGATTGTTGATCACAAACTGAACATGACACAATACTAATGCTGCAGCAAAGAAGGCAAATAGCCCTGGTGGTGCAGTGGTTAAATGCCTTTACTGCAGCCACTCACTCACAAACCATAAGGTTGTGAGTTCAATACCAGCCAGGGTTCAGGCTCGACTCAGGCTTGCATCCTTCCAAGGTCACTAAAATGAGTACCCAGCTTGTTGGGGTCAATTAGCTCACACATTGTAAACTGCTTAGGGAGTACTTAAGTGCACTGTGCTGATAAGCAGTATAGAAATGTACTTGCTATAAACATTATTTTCGCCCACATAAATAGAACCATATTTTCTAAGTCAAGGGAAATGCCTGCACTAGTCAGGCCTTATCTGGAGTATGGTGTTCAGTTCTGGATACCTCATTTTAAGAAGGATATAGACAAGTTGGAGTGGGTTCAGAGAGAAAAAACAGAAGTTTTGCACTCTTTAAATATGTCTGATATCCCTAGAAGTCAAGATGACAAGACTTAGACTGTTGTACTTTGGACACATCATGAGAAGACATGAATCATTGGAAAAGACAATAATGTTAGGAAAGGTGGAAGGAAGTAGAAAGAGAGGAAGGCCACATGCTAGATGGATAGACTTTATTAAAGAGACCATGAACATGAGTTTGCAGGAGCTGGGCAAAGCAATAGAGGATGGGGTGGTGGTGGAGATGTCTCATCCATAGGGTCGCCATGAGTTGAGACCAACGTGAAAGCAGTTGGCAACAACAAAAGGGCTGTCACAGAGAGGAGAGTACAGGCTTGTTCTCTACTTCCGCAGAGGATAAAACCAGGTAAAATAGTTTTAAGTTGCACAAGGGTGGATTTTAATAAACATTAGAAGGAATCAGTTGGCATTAGAAGGAATCAGTTGGCCAAGAGTGGTTTTGCCATGGAACCAATTGCCTAGAGAGATGGTGAAGTGTCATTCTCTAGCCATCTTTAAAAAGAGCCTAGGTAGTTGCCTGATGGGGATGCTCTGGCTGGAGATACTGCAAGCAGGAGGTTGGACATGACAGCCCATGGGGCCCCTTCCAACTATATGAGTCTATGATTCTATTTGTTAGATGTGGTGTTTTTATCTGAAAGGCAAATATTGATAATGCTTAATGTACATGCTTAATAGCACTACCAGAGGCTACCCTCTGTAAAAGCAGCAGGGCCAACCTCCTGTGACATTGCAAGAGGTTGTCCCTAGGTCTCAGACTTTGGCCCTGTGGCCCTGACTTGGCAACTATAGGTGTTCTCCATGTGTAAATCTGATATGTGGAGATAGAAGTAGGCAACATTGCTGGTCTTGCTTCCAATAACCTTCCTGGGAACTAGCCATGCTATAGATTGCCCTGTATTCCTGCAGATGCTGGCATAGAGAAAGACAGGCTATAGGCAGCTGCTAACATGGAGACTTCCACGCCAATCAGAGCCCTTGGTTGCACAAGGCAAAGGCTCATTGTGCCACATTGATGTTGATCCTATTGGATCTCTCTGCAGCCTTTGACACTTTGGATCATCAGATCCTACTAGTCTGGTTGGCATCATTGGGAAAACAGGGAATGCTCTTCCTAGTTTAAATCCTTTTTGTTGAATTATATATGACTGATGTTCTGTCCTTTGATGAAAAGGATATTATAAATAAGTTTTTTGAAAAATAAGGATTCTAATCACATGAAACTTTCACTATGCAGATGTCTGCACCAACACAAAAATGTCCAGGGCAGAGCTTAGAAATAATAAATGACATGGAAAGCAATTACTTTTTAGTTACTGTAATTAGTTACTTTTCTTGGTAATCTGGGAACAGAACAAAGTTATATCGATATTACAGTACAACCTTCATATTTGCAGGACTAGTACCTGTGGTTTCATGTCTGAAAAAATATTTTCTCCCTGAGCAGTTTCTAGGTCTTCCAGTGCAATTCTATGCTATGCTTCTCTTATTTTTTAAAAAATAAAAATGGAATGCTTCACGAATTTGTGTGTCATCCTCGCAGAGGCCATGCTAATCTTCTCTGTATCATTCCAATTTTAGTATATGTACTGCTGAAGCAAGCACCCTGTGATATGCTTCTGACAGATGTTAACCATAGAGACCTAGAAATGCAACTCCAAGGTTAACATCCACCAGAAGTTGTTAATAGGGTTTGCTATTATCTGCTGTTTTGTTTCCATGATAAGTCCAGGATACAGGGGATGCACTGTATTATTATTATAGTTATCATCATAGTTGCTGTTGTTGCTGCTGCTGCTGCTGAATCCTGTATTATTATTATGACATTTTACTTAATGTAACTTTAGAGATTGCCCTGGCAGAGTAGTGGTTAAATGCCGGTCCTGCAGCCACAAGGTTGTGAGTTCGATCCCAAGGCTCCAAGGTTGACTCAGCCTTCCATACTTTCGTTGGTCAGTAAAAATGAGTACGCAGCTTATTGGAGGCAATTGGTTTACAGATTGTAAACCGCTTAAAGAGTATTGAATTCACTGATAAGCGGTACAGAAATGAAAATGCTATTGCTATGTATACTAAGGTAAGTAGCAGAGGTGTTAAGAAATCATATTAGTGAATTGCAAAGATGCATAACAGGACGCTAGCAAGAGTGCCTGGTGAGCACTGGGACCAATGAACATTAGTGCACAATATGGATTGGGCACTTTGCCAACTCTGCTATATAATAATGTAACAGCAGCCCTCTACTGGCTATGGGCATACTGAACTGCGCAGTTCTAATTCCCGCGTACCTAAGTCCACTGACCAAAATATAAGACTCTTACACAATTCTTACACAAAAACAAAAAATTTAATAAAAGTATAATACAAAAGTTATTTAAATTACAATTACACAATGTATGAAGCTAAAAAAAATCATTCAAAATTCATTAAAAGACCATATACAAACCTTAAAAACAACATGGATCAGAATTAAAATCCCACTCCAGTCAGTTTCTAAAAGCCTGACAGCATTTGAATGTTTTAACTTGCTGATGGAAGGAGAACAAGGATGGAGGCATCCTGGCCTGCCTATGGAGGGAGTTCCAAAGTCTAGGAGCAGCCACCAAGAAGGCCTTTTCTCTTGTTCCCACTAAATGAGCATGAGAAGTTGGTGGGATGGAGAGAAGGGGCCTCTGCAAAATCATAAAATCATAGAGTTGGAAAAGACCACAAGGCCCATCCAGTCCAACCCCCCCTGCCATGCAGGACCTCACAATCAAAGCACCCCCAACAGATGGCCATCCAGCCTCTGTTTAAAAACCTCCAAAGAAGGAGACCTCACCACATTCTGAGGGAGTGTGTTCCACTTTCCGCACTCCAATCAGAAAGATCTACAGCATATTCAGAAGATCTGAAGAAAAGCTCTAATGGACTCATAAAGGTATGGTCTGTCAAATAGCCTGGACCCAAGTCATATAGTTTCAAAAGTAAGACAATGATGGGGAGGGGACATTATTACTTTATTGATGCAATGAGTTATATCTTCTAGCTACTTTTAAAAATTGCTTTCAAAAGGCATTTTTAGGAATTGTCCAACGTTTTTTGTCAGTCCTATCAATCACCCAGTGTTGGCGTTGCAGTAGAATGACCAGACTGAGCCAGACTGTCAATCGACCACTGCCCCCAGTTACCGACGACTGTATTGATTAATTCCTCAGAACAACGTTCTTGTTTTTCTTTTACTGAGGAAGCCTAGTAAGCACAGTTGTACAGTCTGTCTCTCAGCAAATTTCCTGTGTTCTATGGCAAATAATGCTATGGTTCCCCCAAAGACCAGCTGATTTTGTTGTGTGGCATTTACTTTGGTAAGAAGTGCTGCCTTGGTGCATAAAGTGAACCATTTGTGATTCTGAAGTAGCTTTTTTGTCTACGAGAGCAAAACAGATGGCAAGCAACCTGGCCACCATGAATCAGTCAGCTAGTACTTTACATACCTCACAAATTTGCAAATGAGACAATTAAAAAAACACAAAACCAAAGTCACACGAACTAAGATGAGGCCATGCTCAGAGGTATGATAGTACAAAACTGAACCATTCCTGCTTCTGTCAGCAACCTTAATTCTACACTGCACCCTACCAGTAGGTATTTATGTATGCCTATAACAAGACTAAAGAACATGCTAATCCATAGATGATATTGAACTCCAGCTCTCATCAGCCCTGGCTAGCCTGGTCAATGGTAAGATATGAGGATAGTAGTAGCTCATAGGCTAAAATCAAAAGTGGATTCACACCTCAGTGACATGGAAGCCAACAGAGGCTGAAGTCTTGCCACCTCTGCTTCATAAGCAATCACACACACACACACACACACACACACACACACACACACACACACAAAGGCATTCATTTATTCACTATTTGCCATTTTAGGATTCACAAGTGATTACAAAGAAAGAATGGGTGAAAAGTACATAATATATTTTTATGTCCCCTAATATGCTAATTGTATATGCTTAGCTTATTTCCACATGATGTTTATGCAGCTTTTCTCCTCTCTAGTTTGTAGCAGTCTCTTCTTTTATTGTTTCTCATCACCTTGCAGGCTATGATTATTATTTTTACATTAAATAATCCTGAACATGTTCTCAGGAGGCAGACCAAGAAGCAGTTCTGTGGGCTGCTTCACCTGGTCCTTCTGTATGTAGGTGGAAATGGTTCTGTGTCCCCATAATATAAAATATGGGATAATTATTCCCTCCGAAGGGAATTCTTAAGTTGGAAAACTCCTGGTTTCTTAAGTTCTTAAGCGCGAAAAGAGGCACGCTGAGCACCCCTGGGAGCAAGGATGGATTTGGGCTGTATTCAGGGGGCAGATTTGGCAGCAAAATCCCTGTGATAGTATCAGGATGCAGCCTGAATTAAAATTTAAGTCAGGAGAAGTAAAACGGTTTTTAAGTAGTGTGATAAGTTCCTTTATCAAGAGCTGATGAAAACAGAAACTTCAGACCAAATTACAAAACGGCTGCCAGCTGGATCTCCAAGCCTGACTCCAGGTTTGAGGGTCCACTTCTAACAAGTTGCCTTTATTGGGTTGTTCTTTCCCTTATTTAATAGTGGCTTGGTCTGAGAAGCCACCTGCAGTGTTGAATGTCCTACTCCCACAGTGCCATTGAGTAAATCAGGTGCCCCAGAGTATCATGACAAAATCAGCATGGCTAGTTATCTCATAGACACTCCTGATGCTGCCATACCCTGAAAAGCCCATAGGTAAGCAGAAGGTTGGAAGAAGCATCTTTTCTTGTTGCCAGGGAGCCCAGTTAGAGTCCTTGAGCCTTGGCAACTGCCTGGAGTCTTAGGTCTAATCTGCACTGTAGAAATAATGCAGTTCCATACTGTTTTAACTGCCATGGCTCCATGCTATGAAATTCTGGACTAGTTTTGTGAGATATGAAGCCTTCTCTGTCAGAGAGCTCTGGCACCACAATAAAATGCAAATCTCAGGATTCCACAGCATTGAGCCACAACAGTTAAGATAGTGTCAAACGGCATTAGTTCTGCAGCGCAGATTAGATCTCAGAGAAAGGCTAGGAAGAAACAGTGTCCCCAACTTTTGCAGTTCCTAATTAAGCCTGTGTATTTGAATGTACGCTCATTTGCTATAAGACTCTGAGACCCTCTGAGGATGGGCTAGATCATACTTCCTATGGGTCAGTCAGTTTTAACTTGACTTTCCATACAGGGGAATATAAGACTTCCTCCATGAAACTTCAGTCAAAACCAACTTTGAGAAATCTCTTGTAATGCCGGCAAGGAGGAGGAGGAGGAGGAGGAATAATTCAGACAAGACCTATTTATATCCACACAGGATATGACTGTCACCTCCTTGACAAAATGGATACCACTGCAATTCCAAAGGAGGAGAAAACACCAGTCACTATGAAGTTTATCTGGGAGACTGGGCCATGCTCAGAGAAACACAAACCTGAGGTCATGCCAAATTGCATTTGCTACATACATGTGGAGGTTCCCCCCCTCAGAAGGAATTGAGACACAGCGAGGCTGCAAAATTGCCAGTGGTCTCCCCAATACACCAAAATTAAGAGAGCTGAATCTGAAAGTTTCTTCTGTCTTGAGGAGGGGGTATTTCCCCACAGATTATTTATTTCTTTTGCCCTGAAGCTATGTGAGAAAGAAAACTTCACCCAGCAGTATCTTCTCTTCTAGTTTTTGCTTGAAGGAACAGGAGCTTTTTCCTAGTCTGACCCACTAAGCCAAAATCAGAGCAGAGATTACAGAGCAATAATGCAGAAAAATGGGATGTCTCAGCTGCACTGCTATAGACAGTCCTGACCCATGGCCCCACATTAAACCAAGGACATCATGACACCAATGGAGCAATTGTGTCAGTTTTTTAAAAATGGAAACATACTAGTTTCAGAACAGCCATTATCACACATCTTTGCAATTGCGCTACAGGAGCTGCTGCTGCCATCGCACTCTCTTCCAGACTCCCCTTCGAACCTGCCTCCCTGCCCTATGATCTACCCAGCATGCCTTTCAGATATTTTATTTTATTTTTATTTTAACTTTTTCATGCAAGTCCTGAGTTGATGCTACAGCAATTGAAGTTTTAAAAATAAATAAATAGAAAAAATTATCTATAAAGCGAAACAGGCTGCTTGGGAATAGTGGGGGAGGTGGACAATGGAAAAGGAGGAGACAGTGACACCACATGACTGCTAATATTGCAGCTGCCCTGGCAGCGACATTTCACACTTGGGGATTAGTGTGATTGGGAGGTCATTGATGGGTTTTCCCCATCAATGGAAAGGGAGACCCTAACCACACTTTGGGAACACAGCAGCTACAGGTTGGAGGCATTGTGGTGTGAAAAGTATCACCAAAGCTGATCTTTTCTGGCTGCAATCATGGTTTAAAAGAAGTGTGTAGTAATCTCTCTAATCACCGCCACAACTACATGTCTGTGATGAAAACAATTCTGAAAGTAGCCCAGGGTCCCTTGGTTGCTTGAGCAATCAGTGGTAGTTCCTGTCCTGAACTCAGCACAACTGCCCAATCACATATTGTATTAAGATCCAAGAGAGAAGGGAGAATGACTCAGAGGATAGTGAGAGAAGTAACCTATGTGGCAGGAGGGCGAGGCAGTTTAATTTCCTGAAAGGACTCAGCTTTCAGATGTCAAGGATTGCTGTGCTCACGTGATGGAGGGATGGGATATGCCTGGCACCAGAGCCTCTAATATCTGGCAGGTTCCTGTTGCAGCAAAACATCATATTTGGTGCTATCTGTGCCACACACTTGATCCTCCTGTCAGATTTCAAAGGACTCTGACAGGATTGGCAGAGAGTGCCTAAATACAAAACTGGGAAGACTCCCACCACTAGGGTTCAAATTTACTTGATCAACCTCCTCCTTGTAAGCTGCCCCAATATTAATAATAATAATAATTAACCTCCTTTTTTGCCCTAATCCTATACATGTGTGAGAAAGCTATGGTGATTCAGTGATAATGGGGTGTCGCTTTGCACATGCTCAAATTATTAAACATAATATTTTTGTGTTTAATTCACACATGATTACCCTATCAATTGAAAAAGGGGGAGAGTGAATACACTGATCCTGACAATGGACCATGATTCAGATTAGAACCTATACTAACAAATGTTCAGCTTTTAGTCTACCCCATCCCCACCATAGCCTCTCCCTCATTCTAAGTTCTGTATAAGGGAAAAAAGCCCACATTTATGCGGGGCAAATATAGAGCTGGAGAAAGTTACATTGGTCTACAGCTTCCAGAGTCCTGCTAAGTGGGGAATTCTGGGGTCTGTAGTACAAAAAGGAACTTTCCCTACCTATGATCAAATCATAAACCATCTCTATTACAGCCTACAGAACCCCCTATTATGCCTCCATCATGTCGTTATTCATGACAAAGATCTGTTCCATTCCAGGATTAGTTTCGAAACAGAAAAGATCCAAGAGCTCAAGCTAGCTTCAGAGCAAATATCTTGTGACTGGGAATCTTCATTTTGGAGGAGGCCATGATCAGAGGCATTCTGTCATTATTTTACCATTCCCAGAGTTGTGCATGAGTATGAAAAGATCTCATCTGGAGCAGAATCTTGGATATTATTTTACTGTACTAAGTCCTGGGGTGCATCCACACTGTACTATTATAACACTTTGATACCGCTTTAACTGACATGGTTCCATCATACGAAATCCTTGAATCTGTACTTTAGAGAAGGGCTCTGCCAGAAAGCTTTAGCACATAGAGAATTTGAAGTCCCTCATCAAACTACATTTCCTAGAATTATTTAGGATGGAGCCATGACAGTTAAAGAGGTGCAGTGTGGATAACTGGAATCTGAAGACAGAAAAGAAAGATGCCTGAAAAGAAAGGTGGTTATCATTCCTGTCCAAGAACCTTGTTGCTACTTTCTGGTTCAAAGGCTCTTCTAACCAGCAGGACCCCTGTACGTGCCTGCAGCTTGCATACTCCACCACGGCTGACCCCCCACAAGCTCTGTTCCCCCCCCCCCCCCAGTTTATCCTTACCTTCCATGTCTGTGATTGTCACTGTGGCACTGCTGGCTGCTTCGCCATGCTGGTTCTTAGCCACACACCTGTAGATCCCAGCATCATCTGCTTTGCTGTTGCAGATCCGGAGGCAGCCATATTCCTCTTCCTCATCCTCTTCTTCCTTGTCTTTCTCTTTGGTGGGGGTAATCAGTACCTTCTCCTTGTACCAGCTCAGGTGTGGTCGGGGGTTGCCGATCACAACCACCTTTAGCAGGATGTTGTGGCCGATGCTGACCACTCCATCCTTCAGCTCCTGCAGGAAGACCGGGGCCGCTGCAGGGCCTTCTTCCTCAGCTGTGACTTTGGCTCTCTTCGGAGGGATGGCAGGGCTTGGTGGGGCTCTTCCTAAGCCCTGTCCCCCTGTCCCCCCAGCCTCTTCGTTGGCCTGGCTGAAGTTCTTCTCTCCCAGGGCTTTCTGCATGACTTCTTAGGGACCAGAGAACTCAGGTTGCTCTGACACAGTTCTCCTTGTTACAGCCCCTTGCCCAGGACTCAGTGTTTTTACCAGCCCCACAGGGCCCAACCAAGCCCCCCAGCAGCCGTTCCCCTCGCTTGATGTTCACCCTCTGTGTGTGTGCACATGGCCCCCAGCTGCTGGGTACCTGCCAGGGGGCATTGACGCGGCTCCAGGTGCCTGCCCACCCAAGCCGGACAAAGTCCCAGAAGGTCATTTCTCTGCCAGGCAGGGGACTATTTTTAGGCTGGTCTCAGGTTGCAGCTAGCCCATCCCAACACATCAAGACAGAGGGAGTCCAACAGTTTGCAAAGGAATCAGCCTTCCCAGTTTGCCTCTCACCACCTGCTCCCCAAACCTGTAGGTCTAGAAATCTTTACTACCTCTTAGTGGGCCTGTAGACCACAGACTCCCCCACCTTGCTTTTGGGGGATCCCAGGACAAATGAGTCCCACTGTGCAGTTTTTCCCCCTCTCCTCCTCCTCCTCCCTCCAAGTGCCAGCTGCTGTGTGATGTGTCACATTCCTTGAACCAAACTGAGAAGAGCAGAGCGTATGACTGGGGTGACTTAGCTTCTCTAGCAAAGATAGACATGGGCGGATGGTGCTTTCCATATTAGTACTGGACAGCAAGGGGGGACAGGCCCAGCTCTCCCTTCCTCATTCCTGCACAAATCATGTTAAGAAGATAACTTTGAAAAATGATTTGAGGACTACTGTTCCCAGAATCCCCTAACATACCCACTGGCCACAGTAGCTGGGGATTCTGGAAGCTGTAGCCCAACAGCTACCTTTGCAAGCCCTGGACACCTGGAATATCAGCTGGGGAGACAATGTGTCCCCTCTCTGACCCAGGGGCACCAAAAGATTCAGAATGCTACTGGGGGTGGGAGTAGGATTTGCCAAATTTTGCCAGCTGTTGTCACCTCCACTTCCGTTCATTTTGTTCCTTTGGAAGGCTGTTGGTAATGATTTCTTACCTGATCTGCATTAGGGCTTCTGGAATGTTTTCCAACAACAACTGGCGCATGGTTTCTTATGATTTGCAGGTCAAATTTTCTCCTCTCTGATTTTTTTTTTTAAATGTTTAGAGTTATAGTGCAAAATGCTGTTTCACAGATGCACTATAACTCTAGATTTTTAAAAAGAAAGAAAAGTGGACAAAAGAAGGGAACATATTGTTCCAGTATGTCTTGGAATTAAAAAGAAACCCACTTAAGAGTTGGAGTAAAATCTTGCAGCTGGGGCCAGGAATTGCTAGAAAATAGTCAGGGATAACAGAAATTTCCCCTGGATACTGAACCATCCACAACCTGAGAACTACAGTAACAAATACCACAGCCTCCTGATCCATTTATGCCATCTGGAGGATCCCAGTCTCAGACAAACTGAACATTTGTCCACAATGTTGAACCTGTAGAAAGCAACAGACAGTGAACTTCTGGTTGGCACTTGTAGCATCCCCAGGCCCAAATCAAGATGCAAAGAGCAAGGCGGTGTTAGATTTGTGTTAGTGGGGAGGAAAGGAAACAAGACAGAAAAAGAGTCAGGGAAGAGGAGGAGTCAGGACAGTTTTGAGAAATATGTAGTTCTGGCCCCTATAAGCCTCCTCCCCAAAATACCTTTGTGTGTGCCAAAGACTTCCCCAGTCTGCTCAAAATGGACAGTAGCAGTCCCAGAAGCCTCCAGGATGTGATTCTCATCTTTGATACTATTCCCCTGACACATATCCTTTTTGTGTCCAAAATAGCAATTTTACCATAATTTTTTTAAAAAATAGAAGTGACATTCTGATAATTTCTTGGTGTTTTTGTTTTTTTGTTGTTGTTGTTGCTGTTTATCTTCAGACAATTTTTCAAGTTGCCATATGAAGCTGTACATTTCTAAATTATATCCATTTACATAGTTACTTTATGTTACATTTTCAACTTATGTAAACCAATAAAAAGTAAATACTTTCAAAATCATATATTCTTGACCTTATTGATGCGACACGTTTTGACACCTGTATTATTAGTTGTTGATTGTTTCTCCTAAACTATGATTTCCATTAGTTCCCTTAGCGAATACGACAGTTATATTCAGCTTATCTACTTCCTATTATTGTATTTAATTATCATTTCTTGTTTTATAAAATGGAGGAAGTAAAACCTACTGAGGCTTGTGGCAGCTGGAAAACAGGACAGGTATGACCACTGGATCCTCCATTGCCTCTAAGTTAGGACGTTATCACACGCGGAGTTGCGGGGAGAAAGTGGAAATAAACGGGCATGAGCGGAAGTCTTTAATTTACGGGATTTGTCCCGTTCCGCCTCGTCTGATAACTAAATTCAAATTTAAAAGGGGGTTAATTCGAACAAAAACCTGATCTTTTCATTTTCGGGATTTTTGGGGATTTGAAAAGATCAGGTTTTTGTTCGAATTAACCCCCTTTTAAATTCAAATTTAGTTATCAGACGAGGCGGAATGGGACAAATCCCGTAAATTAAAGTCTTCCGCTTGTCTGGTTTATTTTCAGTTTTCGGCGGCGGATCCCCGTGTGATAACGTCCTTAGACTCTTGAGGTACAACATGGTACACTTGGATTCAAACTCCCAGTCAGCCTTGAAGTTTACAGGGTAATCTTGGGCTAGTCAGCTTATCCTACCTCACAGGGTTGTCATGAGGACAGAATGGATGGCAGAGAACCATCTGGTGATCCTTCTTGGAATGAAAGAGTAAGTAAACAAAAGGAAAGAGGCCAGGTCTGAGGTTTGTTGGAAAGAGTGAGTTGCAGTGGAAGCAATATGGATGTCACCAGACAAAAGAAAAGAAAATGAACACAGGGAAAGTGAGGATGGAGATCATTTAGTGAAGGTTGCAGGGAGGCAGAAACACAGACCCAACTAGAGCTGGCTGAGGGATCTGGGGGCATCTGCTAAGTCTGGGGAGTCCAGGGCTCCCATAACATGAAAGATGTGACCTGAGCTTGAAATATTCAAATCCAACCAGATTCCCACTGTATGCTTTGCAATAGCTGGCTCCTGTAGGTGGAGAAGCCCTGTGCATAGCACCAAAAAAACTGAAGCAATCAGCCTGGATCAATTGATAGAGAGTAGAAAACACATAAAAGCAAGAATAATATTGCATATCACCCATCCTGCTCTCTTAGAGAACTGCAGCAGGGAGAAGGATGTAGGAGGACAAACCATGAGAAGTTTTAAACTGTGCTGCCACCTGCTGGAAAAAGAGTTGCCTTTGGAGCTGCTGAATATTTGTTTAGCCTCAGAGGAGGAAAGAGGCCAAAGAGGAAAAGCTAGCAAAGCTGTGCACTTCCTTCAACCTAGCAAATTGTTTTAACTTGTTACAGTGTTTGGAAAAGTTTTCTGGTGGACATTTGGGTCCAAAGAAAGCTTGTCTTTAAGGAGATGCAAGAAAGTTGGCTTTCCATATATGTCCTTGGGGAATACTTGGGAGCAGAAGTGTTTTGGATTTTGGATGAAATTCATTTATGTTTTGTATACACCTTATATACATAGCCTGAAGATAATGTTATACATAATATTTTTAATAATTTTGTGCAGGAAACAAAGTTTATGTATACTAAACCATCAGAAAACAAAGGTGTCACTATCTCAGCTACCCATGCGGACAATTTTTGATTTTGGAGTATTTCAGGATTATGGAATTCCAGATAAGAGAGGCTCAACCTCTACTTTAAAAAAAGTTTAAGCTACACTTAATAAATCATCAGATGGTTCACAATATACCATTACACTGAGATAAAGATTTCACTCACACATGACAAGACACACCTCATGGGCACAAAAACATTTGTTTACCTGGTACTCTCTAGTGCAGGCAATTTGCAAAAGAATTTAATAAAGAATATGATTGTTCACTGAACATCATGTGCCCTGCCCATGCAACATCACAGCACCTATGCTATTTCATCATTCCTATTTTTATCAATTGTTGAACACCTGTCTATTGGAGATCCTCCAGCTCTTGAGTTCTCAGGCTGAGCAGAGAGGTGGACTCAATGGTCTATAAGACCTTCCCAATTCAATGGCCAAGATCCTGTACATTTTTAGCACTGCATAAGTACATGCCAGCCGAATTAAAAAACTCTTGTATATGGTCACAATGGCCAGAATCACATACGCACAATTCTGGAAATTAAGCCAAATACCTAAAGAAGAGGACTGGTTTTTTAAATTATTAGAAGCAGCCGCTCTAGATAAACTCACAACAAGTCTAAAAAATAATGACACGAATGAAGAATGGTTAGAACTAGAAATTTTGAGAGAAAATAGAGGTTGGAAACCATCTTAATCTCAAGATCAACTTAAGCTAAAAATATACAGCAACATATTAAAAATATTAGGCAAGTGATTGTAGATATACTTAAGGAAGTCATCATTGATGAAAATTCAAAAATATAGTATTATTGTGATTACAATGAAATTTGTTTAAGTAACGCATATGTTAAGAGGTTATTATGCTGATGTAGGATGTATGGAGTAATGAATGTTAGATTAGGTGAGGGGGAGGGAAAGTTGTATATATGTAAGTATGAATGGAATGTATTTGTATTTGTATTTGTGTTTGATTAGTTTATATAATAAAGTATAAAAAAACAGGCAAAAAAAAAATAAGTACATGCCAGCATAGTTACACTGGATCCCACTGTTGTGCCAGCAACAATGCCTTAGTGTCACAATTTGCACAGTGGTCAAAGAGCTCACCAACCACCAAGTCAAAAGCAGGACAGTGGACTGAGTGTGCACTTTGCAGAATAGTACACTGAACTAGGGTCACAATTATGCAACATATGGGAAAGCACAAATGCTTGTGCAACTGTTTTTACAATGGAAGAGTACCAAAACAGAATTCTAGTGTCTAGGGAGATTAATGCACTGGCTTTTATTCCTACGCTAGCCATGAGATGTAAACACACAGGAATAGATTCTATCGCACAGCTCCATCCCCAGGCAGTACTCACCCCATACCTGATCCGGGATTCTCCTGGACCATTTACAGAGCAAGGAGCAAGGCCCCGCGCAGGGTCGGTGCTCCGAGGAGGTCCTCCTCGGAGAGCCGGCTCTCTGAGGACGTCCTCCTTGGATCGAGGCCCCGCGCAGGGTCCGCGCTCTGAGGAGGTCCTCCTCGGAAAGCCGGCTCTCTGAGAACGTCCTCCTTGGAGCGAGGCCCCGCGCAGGGTCCGCGCTCCGAGGAGGTCCTCCTCGGAAAGCCGGCTCTCTGAGGAGGTCCTCCTTGGAGCGCAGGCGGGGAAATGCTCCCCAATACGTATTGGGTTTTCATACCTACGCTAAAAGCAAAATGATTCCCGTCGCGCAATTGTAATTCCTAAAGAAACCGAAATTCAAAAGATCTCGGTTCTTTCCACATTCTGTCGGGGTTCTGTCGGGGTTCTGTGCGACGTCGTGTGGACACACGGAAAAATAATACGTATTAGGTTGGGATTTCATTTGGATTCTGTCTGCATTGAGCCCCGTGTGATAAGGTCCTAAGAGAGGATACTGGAGTTTGCTTTTACCTGAGCCTACTCCTCTTCCCCTTGCTGAGTTAATTGAGTGCAAACTATTTTTATGCTTTGAACTCAGTTTGTAGCAACTGAAGTAAGGGAAAAACAAAGGGGGAAATGGGGAGGCGCAGAGAGAAACAGGGACATTTTAAAAGCAACTGAAAAAGTGGGATGACAGAGCATTAGGAGATTATCGCACCCAATATAACGTGACTTACAAAGTCTTGTTATTGACTTAAAATTTAAAAGTGGTTGTTATCGCATGTGCCGGAGGCTGGGCAAATGCAACCCAGATGCATCCTGGACCCCAGCCACACTTACCCTACGTTTTTTCAAAAATGGTAGTGTCCCATTTTTGAAAAGCTGCAGGATAAGTGCAGCTAGGGTCCAAGATACAGCCAGGTTGCACTTGTCAGCCTCTGGCGCATGCGATAACATCCGCTTTTAAATTTAAACACGACTGCTGTAAGTCACGTTATATTGGGTGAGATTATCTCCTTAGTCAGGACTGTCCCTGCCACATCCAGATAGTTGGAGGATATATTACTTCAAGAAACAGGATTAAGCATAGCAAAAATGCTCTATGCTTTTGAGTACTGGATCTTGAATAGCCTAGGACAAGGGTAATTGTGGCAGATCCACCAGCAATTGTCTGCTTCTGGGACACTCAAGAGACCACAAAGAGTGCCAAAATGTAAGCAAAGCAAAACAAAACAAAACTGGACACTGCTGGTAGTCCCTTTCTGATTTTACAGTGGGTCCTTGTTATCTGCTGGGATTTGGTTCCAGAATTTGGTTCCAGGATTTGGTTCCATGGATAACAAAATCTGTGGCTGCTCAAGTCCCATTAAATATAATGGCACAGTAAATGGTGTCCCTTATATAAAATGGAAAATCAAAGTTTGCTATTTGGAATTTATACTTTTTTGGAATATTTTCAAGCCTAAAATATGGTTGCTTAAATCTGTGGATAAAAAAATCCATGGATAAGGAGGGTCAATTGTACAAAATGGATAATTTTGATATCAAATGGTTCAGGAACCTCTTGCAACACAAATAAAAGTTGAATCATCACTCCTTGAAGTTTAAAGAGTTGAAGGCTGTGAAAATGGGGGGCACATGTATTCCAGGGTTGCATTTTGCCCACCACAGACCCTAAGACTTTAAGGTTTGTTATCAGTCCTGCAGCTGTGCCAGGATGATGCTGCCACCACCACTAAATAAGATGTCATAAATCTATCTGATGTTGTTACCTTGCTTGCCCCTTAATGTACCCAGAGATTATACTATTTGTTCTGTAAATATTTAAGTAGTTGCTGAGTCCATTATCACCACCAAAGGAGCTACTACTGAGTATTTTGTTGAGTGGGATTTACAGGTTGGAATGGGGAGGCATAGGTATAATGGCACCCTAGAGGTTCTTGCTGGAGCTTTATCTTGAGTTTCCAAAATAAACTTAGTAACAAACAAACAAAAGTTCAGTTATTCAACTTTTTCTTATGACACCTGTTAATTTCAGCTGAATCAAACCAACACTGGAATCTTCTTGGTGACTTACACTAGCATAACTGGAAGTTACGTATATTAGCATAACTACCTTTCCAAGCTTGCAGAAGGAAGCATTCAGTACCTCTTTGTCCAATATTTCCTCCAGGCTGCACAATGGCAGATGGACTGCATCCAAGGTTTGAATGGTGGAAAACGTCCTCTGCACCATCGACTAGCTATCAGAGGTCTCACCCACAGAAAGAGACCTCCTGGCCCTTCCCACAAATCAAATAGGATCTCATCCTGAGACTCCATACTGGTTTGCCTTATTTCTATGCTTTTCAAGAGACAGGCCTCAGCTACATATATATATATTTCTGTCTTAATCTTAGGTAACTAACCTTCAGGTTTGTAGGGTTGGTCCACAAACAAGTACAGTGTGTGTGTAGATAGAGAGAGAGAGAGAGAGAGAGATGTATTGTCACATGAATATTTTGTAAAAGCAGTGTTAGAGTAGGTTTTAAGATTTTATTGTTATGCTCATGCAGGAGTAGTGGTTATGGTGGTGATTATATGGTTGTCAATCAGTTGTCTTTCAGGTTCTCCCGACAAAGATAGCTGAAACACTCTGGGAATGTATTATTCATTGCATTATAATTGCACCTAAATGGCTTTTGCTTCTTGCATTTCTCTTACTCTTGTGCAACCCCCTTTCTTTTGAATGAAGAAATGATAAGCCAAATCTTGTACTGCTCAGGCTGCACTCATATTAATAAAGGCAAAATAGGTTATTCAGGAAAGCAAAGAGGTGAAATCCTGGACTGGGCAATTATGCTTTATGCACAGGGTTTCCCCTCCCTCTTCATCACACAAGAAAAGCCATTTCAATAAAATCATGAGGCGGCTTTTTAAAATAGAGTAATAATTCTTAACATTTGCACAGTGTTTTCAAATATCCATAACATCTCACCTGCCCTTGTAGGTACAATTATTTCATCAACAACCCTGTAAGGAGATGATGGGTAACTCATAGCCCTCTAGATGAGTTTGGACTGCAGCTCCCAGCAGCCTTCACTATTTGCTGTGCTAGCTAGAACTGATGGGAGCTGCAGGGGCCACAAGTGGTCCCTCCATATCCACAGATTTTTTTTATTCATGGACTCAAGCACCCACTGTTGAAAATATTTTTAAAATGTATAAATGCCAAAAAGCAAACCTTCATTTTTCCATTTTATATAAGACTCACCATTTCACTATGCCATTATATTTAATGGGACTTGAGCATCCATGGATTTTGTTATCCACAAGGGATCCTGGAACCAAACCCCAGCAGATACCAAGGACATACTGTAAATTGTGCTTCAAATGCAAATAGGATGGTGCAGTTGATAAGTGAAATTAGCTTGTCAAAGACAACCTACATATCCTCCAACTGTCCTGATTTGGCAGGGATAACTCCAATTATTCCTCTCTTTTTGCATTTTTTCAGCTGCTTTTAAAATATCCCAGTTTCTTTCTCTTCCTCCCACTTTCTTCATTCATCCTCAGCTCACTTAATTTGCTGTAAACTGAATTCAAAGTGGAAAATTAGTTTGCACTCAATTAACTCCAGAGGGAAGAGAAGGAGAGGACAGAATCTTGCCTTTCCCAAAAAACTGTTGGGAAGCAAACTGCTGCAGCCTCTCATAGCTTACATGTTTCTTCTTCATTCACAACTTTTACCATTTTGATTAAATGCTGATGTTGCTTGGCCACGTGTCCCAGTTTTCATCTATTAAATACTGAAAGGTGTGGACCTTGTGGGTGCATGAAAGACATAGCCTTCAGAATATCAGAAGGGATTATGAGGCTTTGGGTAGGAAGCTGAAAGAACTGGATGCACAGGTTGTTATCTCATCTCTTCTCCCAGTTGAAGGGCATGGTCCAGGAAGGGAGAGGAAAATAGCAGATGTGAATAATGCTCCGCAGATGGTGCTGCCAAGAACGATTTGGATTCTTGGATCATGGGCTGCGGTTCCATGAGGGTGAACTTCTGGCAAGAGATGGGTTATATCTCACGCCGGTTGGCAGAAACATTTTTGCCAGTAGCTCAAAAATTTGATCTGGAGGGCTTTAAACTGAGTCGTGTGGGGGAGACAGTATATTGGAAGGCAGGAGTACATCATGGGCTGGAGATAATAGTCAAAGTGTTATTGAGGAAACAAGACAAATAGTGCAAGGACCTAACAGTGGGAAGAAAAAAACTATACACAGGCAACTAGGGGGCTTAGATTTCTCTATTCTAATGCACAAAACATGGAATATAAACAAGATGAACTTGAACTCCTAGCACAACAAAGCAAATACGATATAATAGGCATCACTGAAACCTGGTGGGATGAGTCTCATGATTGGAATGTAGGAATAGAAGGGTATAACCTTTTTAAGAGAAATAGGCCAACAGATCTATACTAACCAGATTTATACTAACCAGAGAGCACAATTGGTGATAAATGGAGAGAGAACCCAAGAATTCCAAATAGATAAAGGAACGAGACAAGGCTGCCCATTGTCACCTTTATTATTTATTCTAAGCTTGGAAATATTATTAAACTCAATTAGGAAAATAATCAAATAAAAGGAACTAAGATCAAAGGACAAAAAATCAAAGTGAAAGCCTTTGCAAATGACGTTATGGTTGTGTTAGAAAACCCAGAAGATAGTATTGATCCTATAATGGAAGAACTAAACTTATTTGGAAGTTATGCAGGATTTAAAATGAATAAATATAAAACCTGGCTATTAACAAAAAACATAAAGAAAGATGAAGAAAATAGGTTAGAAGGTAGAATGGGCTGCAAAATAAAGAAAAAAATAAATATTTAGGGATTTGGCTAACAAACAAAAATATTGATTTATTTGAAAATAACTACATTACAGTATGGAAGAATGTTGAAAAAGACCTTCAAAAATGGAAGAATAACAATTTAGCCTTACTACGGAGGATTGCAACAATTAAAATGAAAGTCCTCCCCAAATCAGTATTTTTGTTTACCAACTTGCCAATAATATATAACCCCAAAACCTTCAAAAAATGGAACAACATGATAAAGAAATTTATATGGAAAGATAAAAAAGTTAGGATACATTGGAACATGCTAAGAGATTCAAAAGAAAGAGGGGATCTGGCACTTCCGGATTTCCATTTATATCTCTCGGCAGCAGCACTACTTTGGATGCAAGACTGGGTCCAATTAAAGAATTCAAAGACGCTAAGTTTAGAACACCATAATGGCAGATATGGTTGGGATGCTTACATCTGCTATAAAAAACAAAAAATAAACAATTAATTTAATAATCACATCATAAGGAAATCTTTATGTAAAAACTGGCTTCAAATTAAGAGGAAATTTTATCAAAAAATTGCACTCTGAGCTTTTCCACAGAAGGCCTTTTATGGATACTGGGAAACAAATCCAAAATGGATAACCTATAAAGAACTATTGTATAAAAATCAAGAAGACAAAATAGATATAAAAACAAGAGAAGACCTCGAAAAACAAGGAAAAAATTACATTGGATGAACTATTTACAAATAAAAGAGAGCTTCAAAGAAGATTTTAGAAGTACAGGATTTGAAGAAAACAATAATGAACTTGACAAAATTTTATGGCTACCAGAGGGGGGGAAAAGATTAGCAAAATATACAAAATATTATTGTAAAGAGATTTAGAAAGCACAGAAATGAAAGATTACATGATTAAATAGGCAATGGAAGTGGGACATAATATCGACTTGGATAAATGGGAGTCAGCAAGAAGGAAAACCAACAAATTTACAGCATCACAAAATCTAAAAGAAAACTAATATAAAATTGCAAACCATTGACATTACACTCCACTTATATTAAATAAGATGTATAAATTAAACAACAATAGATGTTGGATATGTAAAAAAGAAAAATGCTCACTAATACATATGTGGTGGAGTTGCAAAATTATAATGAAAATTTGGTTAAAAATACATATAATGATGAAAGAAATACTTAAAATAGAATTTGACTTTGATCTAGAATTATATTTATTGAACATAACCTCAATATTGGGATAGGAACGAGAAAGCAGACACTGGAAAATCATTTTATATTTAATAACTGCAGCGAGGATAATAATAGTGAGAAATTGGAAAAAAGAACAATCTCAGAAGGTGGAAGAATGGGAAACAAAAATCTTTGAAATGAGAGAAATGCATAGACTGACAGCGATAATAAGCAGAAACGACATGGATAAATGGGAAAAGGAATGGAGACTGATAACAGACAAGATAGGGAAAAAAGTAGAAGAATTAAAGGGGAAAATAACAATGAGACAAAATAAATAGTTTGAGGAGAAAAGGGAGAGACTCTACTACAGACTGAGGTATTGGATGATACCTTTCTAGAACAGATGACCACAAACTCAGAAAGGAGAGATGTAGTAGTGATGGGTGACTTCAACTATCCTGATATTTTCTGGAAGTCAAACTCAGCCAATACTTCAAGGTCTAGCAAATTCCTCACTTGCCTCGAAGACAATTTCTTTGTCCAAAAGGTGGAAGAGGCAACAAAAGGATCAGCTATTTTAGATCTGATCGTAACCAACAGGGATGACCTGGTAAATGGGGTGCAAGTGGTAGGATCCTTAGGTGAGAGTGATCATGTTCTCCTGGAGTTTCTTATACAGTGGAAAGAAGAAGCTAGACATAGCTAGACACTCATTCTAGACTTTGATTTCAACAAACTTTGGGAAACTGGGAATGATCCCATGATCAAGAATACTAAAAGAGAAGGGAGTACAAGATGGATAGGAGTTTCTCAAAAGAGAGATACTGAAAGCACAATCTCAGCCTGTTCCAATGATAAGGAAAAATGGGTGGTGTTTCAAGAAACCGGGTTGGATGACAAAAGAACTTTCAACTGAACTATGTTTTAAATGGGAGATGTATAAGAAATGGAAAAGGGGCAAAATCACTAAAGAGGAATTCAAATAGCTACCATATGTAGGGGTAAAGTCAGGAAAGCCAAAGAGCAGAATGAGCTCAGGCTTGCTAGAGGGGTGAAGAACAATAAAAAGGGCTTTTTTAGGTATGTCTGTAGCAAAAGAAAGAAGAAGGAAATGGTAGGGCCACTGTGCAGAGAAGATGGAGAAATTCTAACAGGGGACAGAGAAAAGGCAGAACTACTCAACACCTTCTTTGCCTCAATCTTCTCACAAAAGGAGAAGGGTGTTCAACCTGAGGAAAATGGAGCAGAGGACACAAGAGGGAAAATGCAGCACAGAATAAGTAAAGAGGGAGTACAGGAATATCTGGTTAACCTAAATGAATTTAAGTCTTCAGGACCAGATGAACTACAACCAAGGATATTAAAAGAACTGGCATACGTAATCTCAGAGCCACTAGCAATCATCTTTGAGAACAGGAGAAGTCCCAGCAGACTGGAGGAGGGCAAACATTGTCTCCATCTTCAAAAAGGGGGGAAAGGAGGATCCCAACAACTATTGTCCAGTTAGTCTGACATCAGTACCAGGAAAGATTCTAGAACAGTTCATTAAATAGAGAGGCTGTGAACATCTCCTGGAACATCTCCAGGATTTTGAATTCCTGCATGGCAAGGGGTTGGACTGGATGGCCCTTGTGGTCTCTACCAACTCTATGATTCTATGATTCTATCTAGGAGGCAACGCCATAATCACAAAAAGTCAATATGGATTTCTCAAAAACAAATCATGCCAGACTAATCTGATCTCTCTCTCTCTCTCTCTCTCTCTTTTTTTTAATAAAATTACCAGCTTGGTAGGTGAAGGGAATGCAGTAGAAATAGCATAGCTTGATTTCAGTAAGGCTTTTGACAAGGTCCCCCATGATATTCTTGCAAACAAGATAGTAAAATGTGGGCTAGACAATACAACTGTTAGTTGGATTAGTAATTGGTTGACTGACAGAACCCAAAGGGTGCTCAGCAATGGCTGTTCCTCTTCATCTTGGAGAGAAGTGACCAGTGGGGTGCCACAGGGTTCTGTCCTGGGCCCAGTGCTATTCAACATAGAATCATAGGAGTTTATCACACAGGGGAAATCCTGTGCAGAAACGGGATTTAAAAGGTGGGGGAAACCTGCAAAAGCAGTTAGTTTTTCGCACACATCGCTGATAAAATGGGGTTAACCCGAATGGAAAGTAGTCAGAAACTACTTCTTTTTACTTTCAGGATTTTCCGAAAGTAAAAAGAAGCAGTTTCTGACTACTTTCCGTTCGGGTTAACCCCATTTTAACTGTGACGTCATCTGAAAAACTAACCGCTTTTGCGGGTTTTTTTCTAATTTAAAGCCCCGTTTCCGCACGGGATTTCCCCCATGTGATAAACTCCATAGAATCATAGAGTTGGAAGAGATCACAAGGGCCATCCAGTCCAACCCCCTGCCATGCAGGAACTCACAATCAAAGCATCCGCAACAGATGGCCATCCAGCTTCTGTTTAAAGACCTCCAAAGATGGAGACTCCACCACTTTCCAATGGCGTGTGTTCCACTGTTGAACAGCTCTCACTGTCAGGAAGTGCCTCCTAATGTTGAGGTGGAATCTCTTTTCCTGTAGCTTGTATCCATTGTTCTGAGTCCTGTTCTCTGGAGCTGGAGAAAACAAGCTTGCTCCATCCTCAATATGACATTCCTTCAAATATTTAAACAGGGCTATCCTATCACCTCTGAACTGTCACTTCTCCAGGCTAAACATACCCAGTTCCCTAGTCGTTCCTCATAGGGCATGGTTTCCAGATCCTTCACCATTTTAGTCACCCTCCTCGGGACTTGGATGAAAGAATAGGGGGCATGTTTATCAAATCTGCAGGTAACACCAAATTAGGAGGAATAGTTAATCCCCCAGAGGACGGGATGAAAATTCAAAATAACCTTAATAGATTAGAAAGTTGGGCCAAAACTAACAAAATGAATTTCAACACGGAATAATGTAAACTACTGTATTTAGAACAAAAAAAATGATATGCATAGATATATGATGGGGGACACCTGGCTTAACAAAACTATGTGTGAAAGGGATCTAGAAGTCCCAGTAGACTACAACTTAAAAATGAGTTAACAGTGTGATGTGGCAGCTAAAAAGGTCAATGCGATTCTAGGCTGCATCAACTGATGTATAGTGTCTAGATCAGGGGCCGGCAACTTACGGCCCCCGGGCCAGTTCTGGCCCAGGGCCCCGCTTACCAGCACAGGCGGACCCCTGCCGCCGCCTGCCACCGCTGCCGCGCGTTTCGGTCGCCACGCGTGCCGCGACCACCATTTTGTTTTCCAAAATGGCAGCCATGACGCATTTGTGCATGCGCAGGAGTACTGCGCATGTGCAAACACATTGTGGAGGCAGCTGCGGCAGGGCGCACAGCAATGGCGGTGGCGGCAGCACGCGGGAGGGTCGTGTGCAGCAGAGTGGTTTGCGCGCGCACACATGAGCGTGCGCGCCGCCATTCCCCCCCCCGGACCCGCCGGAAAGGACAACTTTGTGGGATTGGCCTCCTGCTCAAAAAGGTTGCCTACCCCTGGTCTAGATCAAGGAATAGTGCCACTCTATTCTGCTTTGGTCAGGCCTCACCTAGAATACTTTGTCCAGTTCTGGGCACCAAAATTCAAAAAGGATGTTGAGAAGCTGGAGAGTGTCCAAAGGAGGGTGACGAAAACTATGAAGGGTCTGGAAACCAAGCCCTATGAGGAGCTGGGTATGTTTAGCCTGGAGAAGAGACTGTTAAGAGGGGATATGATAGCTCTGTTTAAATATTTGAAGGGATGTCATATTGAGGAGGGAGCTAGCTTGTTTTCTGCTGCTTCAGAGAACAGGACTCGGAACAATGGATGCAAACTGCAGAAAAAGAGATTCCAGCTCAACATTAGGAGGAACGTCTGACAGTGAGAGATGTTTGACAGTGGAACACACTCCCTCGGAGTGTGATGGAGTCTCCTTCTTTGGAGGTCTTTAAGCAGAGGCTGGATGGCCATCTGTTGGGGATGCTTTGATTTTGAGTTCTTGCATGGCAGGGGTTGGACTGGATGACCCTTGTGGTCTCTTCCAACTCTATGATTCTATGAAAGAAGCCAGAATCAAACCAGGGGATCCCCCAATATGTCTTACCCAGTGTGGCACACCATCTTCAATAAATGATGTAGGCAATATGTGGCTGCTGATCTGGAAAGGTTGTGTGAACAAAGAATGGACCTTATCACATGGGGTCCCAAGCAGAAGATATCCAAAGGCAATCCAAAGCTAAAACGTTTTTCCTTACCTTGTGTCCACACATATCCAAAGGCAATCCAAAGCTAAAACGTTTTTCCTTTCCTTGTGTCCACACAATATCTGAAGGCAATCCAAAGCTAAAACGTTTTTTCTCCCCCTGAACCGAAGTCAAAGGGGATCTTTTGACATTCAGTTTTTTGGGGAAGTACAGCTGGGAGGAGGGCGAGGTGCGGAAGGGAGCCGCCGCCTCTGCCTCTTCCACGGCCAGAGCCGCCTCTCAGCCGGTGCTTTGGGCTGGCTGGAGGCCTGGCAAGTGTCGGAGGGAGGGCGAGGTGCGGAAGGGAGCCTCCGCCGCCGCCTCCTCCGCGGCCAGAGCCGCCTCTCAGCCGGTGTCTTGGCTGGCTGGAGGCCTGGCAAGTGTCGGAGGGAGGGCGAGGTGCGGGAGGGAACCCCCGCCGCCGCTGCCTCTGCCTCCTCCAGAATGGCCACGGAAAGGCCACGGAAAGGCCATGGAAAGACCGCAGAGGTTAGCCGCTTCGGTTAGCCTTCGCTTATTTTTCGCTTCCTGGCCAGCGTTTGATAAGGCCCAATTTTAGCTGTTGCTGCTTTTCTTATCCTTGCTGCATTGTAGCATTTGCTAAAAACCCCTCATCAATACAACTTCTAAAGGAACAGCAGCTGGGTTTTATCTTACTTTGCATGTGGCTATAGCCTACACAGGATCCTCTCTTACAGGACATTTGACAAATAGGGGAGGCAGGAAGCAGGGATGAGTAAACACGCACTTTCCATTTTTAATTTCTGTATCTGTGTGTAAATTCCCATTTCACTGCTCATACAAAAGTGCATAAACACAAGGTGGAACAGAACAGCTTTCCTGTTTTCTCCCTGTTGCCAGAAGTCCTAAGACCTTTGTCCTTTGCTCTGCCTGTGTGTTCTAGACAGGGAGAAATCCTTTTCCCAATAGCACCAAATGCAGAGCCCCCTGGGATTAGGAGGCTGGGCGCGGAACAGAATATCTGGTGATGTTCACTTGGATAAATGGCTCAGGAAACAAACTGGAATTGAAGCTGACTGATTTTATTAAATATGTGGAGTTATTGTAGTTTATTAACTTTATGGTGCTGTTTTTACAGTTGTTTGAGGTTTGAATTTGTTGTGTTGGATTATTTTATTAATGGCAAACTGCTTTGCAAGAACTAGATCCTTACAGGTGGCCTACAAATTGTATGCAATACATAAATAAAACATTAGTTAGGGGGCTATTAAAGTGAACTCTTTGTGTGAACACAGTCATAGAAAATTTGAAGAGCAGTTTCAAATACAGATGAAGCAACATCTTCTCATGTTTCTATTGTCTATGTAGCAGTATTTCTATAATGTGTACACTTGATCACACCACTATTAAAATAAGGGTCACAAGGGACATCCAAGAATCTGTGCAAAAATCCACAGGTGAAACTTCCCTGAAAGGTGACCATGCAACTTCTGTTTTAAAATCCAAACAAAGAATAGTGAACACTGGTGAACAGTGTTTACCTTCAGAAAATTATTTCTAACATATAGTTTCCTTTATGTAATTAAAATTTATTTATGAAACTTAAAGCCATAGGTACATGACCTAGTCTCTGGAGCGGCAGAAAACAAGCTGGCTCCATCTTCCACATGATATCATATCCTCTTTATCTTCCTATTTCCTCTCTTGAATATCCAGGTCAACATATGCAACTCCCTCAACCATTTGTCATTGGTATTGCTTTCCAGAACAGTTGCCATCTTAGTCACTTAACATGTTCCATGTTCTTAAACATGAAGTGTTTCTTCTTAAACTGTACTGTCAAAAATGGACACGGTATTCTGACCAAAGCAGAACACATATTAGATACTATACTTCCATTGATGTAGTTTTCCATTAGCTTTTTTGGCCATTGCATCACACCTTTGACACAAGTTACACTTGTGGTCCATTAAGACTTGTAGTCTACATCAATGTTACTCAGAAGTGGTGGCCCATGGACTGGTTCCAGTCCATGAGCTATATAGCCTGCTGGTCCACAGAAAAATTCCATGTAACAATGAAAGGGCTGCAGGCAGTTGGAACAAAAGTGGTGCTGGCCTTTTCCTGGGACACTGAAGAAAAACCTCTGCTGTTCCCGCACATCAGATGACTTAGGAAGCATTGGTAGAAATCATTTTGACACCTATGGCTGTTAAGTCAGGTGTTCCCCTTCCTATATCTGAGCATATACTGAAGGCATAACAGCCATCTTTGGGTTAGATACTGGCAAATCTATGGACCTTATCACACAGGAGAAATCCCATGCAGAAACGGGATATAAAAGGGGGTAGATTTTCACACACATTGCTGTTAAAGTGTTGTTAACCTGAAAGGAAAGTGGTTGAGGGAGTTGGGATTTTCTGAAAGTAAAAAGAAGCAGCTTTTGACTACTTTCCTTTCAGATTAACCACAGTTTAACATCGACATCATCTGCTTTTGCAAGTTTTTTTTTCTATTTAAAACCCCGTTTCTGCACAGGATTTCCCCCATGTGATAAAGTCCTACATTTTCACCATTGTTATTAAATCATCTATGCTGTTGAGTAGAACAGGACAAGACTTGCCCAGCCAGGAAGAGGAAAGAAAAAGAAGAAGAAAACAAGCTTTGTGCTCCTTGGTTTATTAATCACTTGGCAGAGCCAGATATGTGCTGGGGTAGGAAGGTTGGGGGCATACAGCCTCTCTCCATCTCTCTCCTCTTTCATTCGCACCCACAAACTCTTTCTCACTCCCTCTCTCTCCCCCATATCCATCACCTGCCAATTCCTTCTCTTCTCTTGTCCACCTCCCACAAGATGTGTAAAAAGCCCTTTCAGCTGTCCCTGTGGGACAGATTTGGGATGGGGTAACACTCAAGGCAAGGAAACCTCTACTAGTGCATGCATCTGCCTCTTGGTCTCCTCCTCCTGTCCATGGTGATCCTAAAAGTTCCTATTCCAGACTAGGAGCTTTCCTCTGCAGCAGGAGGGGGGTGATTACCCTGTTAAGAGTCCAAGCCTTCTACCCTAGCCAACCCTCCTGTGGGGTTCTGACTCTCCCAACTTCTGCCCCATGCATTGGATGGAACTTCCAACTAAGGTGGAAGGGCAAACCTTTGTCTAGGATAGCAAGCCAAGCTATCTGTTGAGCTGGAGGGACAGACATTCCTTGAAGCTACAGATACAACCCCACCCACCCCATCCCCATAGAAGGAGTCCTGCTCCAACACAAGGGGGCCAGGTAGGCAGGGATCTTTCATGGCTTTGGTCCCCAAGACAAGGATGGGCAATTGGCAACTTCTCATTTTCTGGGCAACATTCACTTTCCCTCCCTCTTTCCCCTGTCCCTCCATGGCCTGCAAACCAGTCCCATTAATGCTGCAGTGGGAAGGCCTTGAGGGAACAGGAGGTGTGCACCTGTGCTCAGGCTGGGAGTGAAGCTACACACGAGTGTCAAGGCACTTTTATGTGGGTCAGTACATGCAGAAATGCATTCATGGAGGGGCAGGGGGAGAGTTCTGTCTGCAGGCAGTGGTTAGAGTTTCAGCTCCTACTGTAGCAGGAAGCATCCCCCTCCCCCCAATCCAACACATGCACACATGCATACACACACACACACACACACACACACACACACACACACACAGAGCAGTGCCCCTCTTTCAGTCCTCTTCCCTTCCCTAGCTTCCAGGATAGGAAGAGCAGAAGGGGAGCAGAAGGAGAGAGGCTTGGAGAAACTAGGAGCAGGGAGTGCCTCACACATGTGGCTGAGTGTGTGAGGCTCTCCCAAGGTGTTGTCACAGAGTGGTGGGTGTGCAGGAGAGTGCGTGGGAGCCCATGATCCCAGGTGTGGGAGGAAGAGGGTTCAGATGACCCCAGTTGCCTCTCTGGGGTAACAGGATCTACAGCATCTCATGTTGCTGCTGCAGGGCTTCACTGACCACCTATAAAATGGGAGGGAGAGAAAGGATTAAGAAAAATCCTGGCCATCTCAGATACCCTGTGCCTGCTTGTAAAGTAGCTGGGCCTTATGCCCACTCCCAGTTGTGTCTTGCGTTATCTATTCCCACCTACCTTCCAATATTGCAAAATTAATCATATACAATCAGGGATGGACTAAAATATCACTTCAATTTTTTGATACATAGTTACTGAAATTTGCAAATATTTGGGATGGGATGGGATAGAACTGGTTTTTAGGCAGTTTGAATGAGAAAGAAACCATAACTGGCAGATTCACCCACTGTGAAGGCTCAGGCTCTTTGATCTCAATTCTTAAAAGGCTGAGTTTGAATCCTTGTTTATTCAGCCATGTTAGTGCTGAATTAGGGTTGCAGCCTGTTTTCTTCTGAGGGGCTCCTCACCTGTAAGAACTATATGGCATGTAAGTATACCATGGCCCTCTCCAGGGTGTGAATAGCTGTATCTTTTGAATGTGGCCAGTGCAGAATGGAAAGACTCTCATTTCACCCTGTGTTTTAAGAATTCACCGAAAATGCTCTTTTTTCTTCATATTCAGGACACTAACAGATTTCCCCATCTTTGTTTCACAGCTACAGGAGGAAGTGACTAATCTCATGTCTCCCTATATTACGGTAGGTTGCGACACATCGAAAGAGTCAGCTGTTCCCTCTTCTAGAGTACTAAAAATAAAAGGATCCATAGTTCAAGGCCATTTCTTACAGATTTACCCACTGGCCTCCAAATCAAAGTTCCCTCATAACTTCAGTCTTGCCCACTCACCTCTCCATCACGTGTCTCAATGGTTTTGATGGTCACGGTCTTCTTGGTGTGGACCTCTGAGCTCCGCTGCTCTGGACTGGTTTCTGTAGGGCAGAAAGAGGCATCAGCTGGGTAACTGTGGGGTTTGGAGCAGGGAGAAGGAAGAATATATGGGAAGGGACCATAATCAGCAAAACCAAGGTTTGTGTTATAGCCAGCCTGATGAAGAGTTCTGGAAAAGATGACAGCTTGCTCATAATTTCATGACATATTTGTTAATAAGGGTTTTTAAAATAAAAAGTATTGGTGTGCTGCAGATTTTTTAAAAATATTTTTCCCCATAGAGACCCAACATGGCTGGCTTAGCTTTTTCTGTTCTTACATGTGTGCTCACACAGAAGATGCTGATGTGGACATTCTAGCATCACTTTGAAGACACATACATATGCTCACACAAATTAATACAAGTTCAGCAGACTCCTGGATACATCTTATCCACATACATAATTGCATGTGCTTTAATAGTACATTTCCAGATCACTCTCCTCATTTCTTTAGTGCTTTCCCATAGAAGAGTGTCTACAAAAACTGGGGAGAAACAGATGCCATGCTAACGATATGTAAATGGACCTGCCTTCCCCAATCAATATATCATTTCTTGTAGAAGCCATTTGTGTCAAAGCAAAGCATCCCCAGATCCAGCTGTTTGCTCAGTTGGATGCTTCTGCAGCAGCCAAAACAGAGCTTGAAGTCAGTGTTGGAGTTACAAGACCTATAATGATCTGTGTTTGAACTTTTGCCAAACAAACTGTTTGGATAACCTATTGTCAACAGAAGGTCACTCAAGAAGAAAACTGATTTGGATGAAGATTCTAAATCTCACTATGAACATGAAATTGTATTATTGTATGCTATAGACTCTTGCTATAAGAACTGAAGCATCAGTGATGCAATTTAGGGAACATTTCAGCATCTTAACCTTTGTAATATAGTTTCTATACATGATAATGTACTGTTGTTTGATATTCTCTTTCAAATGCAGTGGTGATCTTGGATTTTAGTTTTGTTGGGGGGGTTATCACCACATTTCACAGGGGTTTTATTAAGATGTGATGTCAAACATGTGAAAAGGAGAATGAGGAGAAACAGACTCTGCTCAATTCAGGAGGTAGTTAAATATCTTCAGCTAGAACTACACACTGTATAAAAATGCATGTAACAAAGCAAGAAGAGCCAGCTGCAGAGTGTAAAGTGAGTTTTTAAAAACAATTTGTTATATAACACATTGCAAAGCCCCAATAAATAATTCATTTCTATAAATATTACATTCCTTTAAAAAAATGTAAACCATTGTGTTACTCATTACATTGCCCATCACTTTTCTGTACCTTAAAAAGAAGAAAACCTAGGATCAATATGAGAATGGAATAAAATTTGGAAAATTCAACCCACATGACTCTTAAAATGCCATTAAAAATAAAAAACTAAGTTGAAAATTTTTACACACGCACGCACACACACACATACACAATGTTGTTCCCATTGTGTCGCCCCCTTCGTTGTGTTACTTCTGAAAGGGGACATCCTACACTCCTATTATCTCCACCGCTGGGGGAAAACGCTTTGGGAGGGTAACAAGAAGATGCTGCTACTTATAACACATTACTTCCATTGCCCTGTTGTAGAGAAAAGCAGCTTGGGAGAGGGAGTTTTTGAACAGAGATATATATGGAGAGTAGAAGGAAGGAAAATCAATCTTCCCTCTGCCTGCCTTCCCCCCCCCCCCCCAGTACATTTGAATCTCCAATCTTTTTTTCTACTCAAGTAGTTCCAAGCATCTCTTTATCCCTTGCAAAAATGCAAATATATTTTTCATACTGCAAGGGGAGAAAGAGGCTTATTGTGGGAGGCATTGTCAGAAGTGGAAACACCCCTCACTTCTTCCTCCAAATGGCTCTCATCAGACTTTTATCCCCCTTCCAAAAAGCAGCCTATGGTACTGGCAAGCAAGAAGAGAAGAATAATATTGTTTTTATAAAATAAGTCATCCTGCCCTCATCTGATGTGACCTACATTGAAAGCCAAGATGGCTTGATGGTTTAAATGTTAGACTAGAACTCTGGGAGACTAGGGTTCAAATCCCCCCTCAGCCATGGAAGCCCACTGGGTAACCCTGGGCAAATCACACTCTCTCAGCTTCAGAGGAAGGCAACGTCAAATCCCCTCTGAACACATTTTGTCAAGAAAACCCTGTGATAGGTTCACCTTAGGATCACCATAAGTCTGAAAGAACATGAAGGCACACAACAACAAAAGTGATGCTTATGTGTGATTCCCTACTACTACTACTGCTCCTGTTTTAAATGTAAATAGTAATTAGCAGGGATACCCACAGAGACACACAAATCCCTGGGTCTTACCCAACTCCTACTTGTACAAGCCAAAGGCCAAGCCACTTACCTCGGAAGTTGATGGCAGAAAAGGTTTGGATGGGCAGAGAAATTCTGCATGAAAAATAAAGGAGAGGAGAGTCAGTCCACATGCTGGTGCCTCCCTTCCTGTACTCAACCCTGGCACAACCACACAAAAGCCTCTCCTTGTCTTTCCCTTTGTAAAGCTGAACAGACTGCACTTCTTTTGCTTGCTTATGGAAATTTTTTTTTCTGCCTTGTTACAGTTTCAGTACCTGTGCCTTCTCAGCTCATTCAGTAGCATTGTAAAACATGGACCTCAGAAGGGCACAATGTTCAACACAAGAAGAACAAAGGTATTATACGGCACTGAGAGACTAACTGGACCACTTCAAGGTGGGAGTCAAATTCATCAGCTGTCACTAAAGATGAGGAAAACACCTTCTGGCTACTCATTCGTTGTTATCAAATTTAAGAATTACACTGGGCCTTTGCTCCATACTAAGAACTTTTGGCTGGTTGCTCAAGATTTGCTGCCTGCAATTTCCCAAAGCACACTTGCTATAGGATTTATCTATCAAATTGTCCCAACAATATGCCAGGACTTTATAAAACATACACAGGCACACAACAACACTCACCTGCTCTCTTCACCCTCCAGCAGCTTGCGGTAGGTAGCAATCTCAACATCAAGAGCCATCTTGACGTTGAGCAGGTCCTGATACTCGCGCAGGTGCCGTGCCATCTCATCCTTCAAGTGTCGGATCTCCTCTTCAAGCCTTTGGATCGTGTCCTGATAATTGCCAGCCTCTCCAGCAAAGCGTTCCTCCATCTCTCGCATCTGCCTCATCAAGGAGTCATTCTGGAAGCAAAAAGGAGAAATCATCCCTTCAACCCTTCTGTGTGTTTGTGTGTGTCTAGAACAGAGCTTGGGAAAGATATTTTTGGACTACAATTCCCTAAAAACCAATTCAAAAAAGCATTCCCTCAGGTTGTTTTTTTAGAGGCCCTTTTGGACTAAAATCCACAGGATTCTTGGGGTTGTAGTCCCCAAAAGTAACAAGTTCTGGTATAGAAGGCGCATACCAGTGTCCCGCAAACTTTCTTATTCTCTGTCTATTTTCACTTGTTGAAAATTATGACAGTACAATGGAGGCAGGAAAGCAGCAGCTATTCTGGATGAGAAAGAAAATGAAAGAACTAAACCTGAGACATGAGTAAGAAGGGGGTAGGGGTACTGAAAGTGGGAGTGGGGTTCAAGAGGGCACAGCTTTCACTCAAGCACCAGAAAGGAGCAATTCTGTAGCCTATGAAAGGCAGGGACATTTCTTCCTTCTGTATGTTGAACACAGGGAATGAAATGAAGGAACACAAACCTTATACTGACTCAGGCTTTCAAACCAGCCTTCCTCAACATGGTGTCCACCAGATGTTTGGGACTACAACTCCCTTCAACTCATTGAGCATGGGAACTTGCAAGCTGAACTGCTTTACTCCATATGCCAGTTTTATCTGTTGTGACTAGCAGAAATTGTAGTCTCCCACTATCTGTAATCCTTTTTACTGCTTCAATGCATGAGACATATTGAATCTAGAACCTCATCTATGAAAAGAATGTGTTCTCTCAGTGACCTATAGGCCTTCCCATCCCAAGAAACGGGAAGGAACAACTTTACCAAATAGCAGGGCATAAATGCAGCTCCCTCCCACCATCCTTGTAAAAACAGATTCCTAACAGTATCCTTCTTGTCTCTTTCATATGTAGCTTCCTACATTTCACCTGGATTGAATAGCAAGTATCATTTGGACTGAGTATTTTTGGATCAAAAAAATTCCTCAGTGTAAAATTCTTGGATTCTTAAACCTGATTCCAAACATCAACTTGGCATTCCACCTCACCGTGCCCTTGAGTGCGTCAATCTCACAGGTATATGACTGGATCTGGTGCCGGTATTCCATCATCTCCTGCTTGGCTTGGCGTAGAGCATCATTGTTCTTATTTGCTGCCTGGGTCAGGTCAGATACCTTTATGCAGAAAAAAAGGGGGGGCAGGAGCAGGTAAGACATATGTTCAAATTCATATGGGAGATGGCCACCACAAACTTTCCCCAGTCCCACCAGGCAATCTAAGTCCTCCTTTTGACCTATACCTTGGACTTATACCATTCCTCAGCCTCAGAGATGTTCTTTGCAGCAATAGTCTCATACTGGGCACGGATATCACGCAGTGCTGCTGTTAAGTCTGGCTTCGACACATCCATCTCCACTTGGATTTGCTGTTCTTGCATCTGTGATTGCAGTTCTCTGATTTCCTGGAGGAACCAAAGTCAAGACAAGATCAGAACCAGTGCAACAGGAGACTATTGAAAGCCTTCTATCATGGTGATATATATCCCAGTATTCCATGTTATACCATCTTCTCTACCACCACCATACTCCATTTTCTCCCATATCTTTCCTTCTTATAGGGCAGAGGTGGGTAATGTAAGACTTTGGGGCCAAATGTGGCCCTCTGGCCTTCCCCTAAGGCCATATAGTCTTCCTCATTATATCATTATTTGCTGGTTTCAAGCTTTTGTATGGTTTTTCTCCTCTTCTAAAAGGTTGCAATGACTCTCCCAAGGCTAAGTGAGTGGCAGTGAGTAAGCTGAAATACACTGGTATTTTTGGTTCCATGGGTCTGCCCACCACTGGAATGTGGTTTCAAAGACCTTCTCTGAAAATGAATTCAGCACTTCAGCTCAAAAATACTCCCTTATTGCAGGGAAATCCCAGCAATCATTTCTGCTGAATCCCACCACTCCTAAATGTCCCCATCCCTTCCCATTTGCCATGCTCCATTTATCAGCAGCCCCACTTTCAAAAGTACTGAGCTACAAGGGCAGTCAGAAGTCTACACTTACCTCTTCATGCACCTTTTTGAGGAAGGCAATTTCTTCTTGCAATGATTCAATACGCCTCTCAAGATCAATTCGGGCCAGAGTGGCTGCATCAACATCCTTTGGTGACAGAAAAGGGTAGAGAAGACTTAAGCGGTAAGAGATGTGAGCAACTGGCTTAGCTTTTGTTGCAGGAAGAGGAACCTCTTTAAGGATGTGCCTCTGAACAGACCATGAAACTGTGGCCGCTGCCCTCTGTTCTCCAGCCTACACGATCAGGGACTCTGGCCAACAATCCAAACCACGTAGGACGTTCCCCAGGAAATGAGTGGGAAGACCCACCACTCCAGCCCAGTTCACATGATTCTTGGGCATGAGGCCAGAGAGCCATTTATTAACTAACATCAACCCAGAGGCTGGCATTCATGACTGTGGTGAGGCAGCTGCCTTAGCATTCTATCCCCCTAATTTCAAGTAAATTGCAGCAGATGGGTAAAAAGTGGTGGTGAGACTCTGAATGGATTTGCATGTACTCCTGGGGGAATGCTCCAGTAAGCACTTGGCTTTTGGCACTCTGAAAGGAATGGGAAAATATTTGCCTAGATAAAACACAGGGGACCAACTACGTCAAACAAAAATGCGGGGCCCTTTTGTGTGTGTGTGTGTGTGTGGATTTGTGTGTGCTTGGTTGTGTGTGTTAAAACAGCAGGGGGCACTGCTTTAATTCAAGGCCAGCTCTTAATTTTGGAAAGAGGCTGGAGAATGGCAATAAACTTGATGGGGAGAGATTCTGCTGGGTGTCAAAGAGCATCACTGCAACACCCATCATCCACACACTGACAACAATATACCTTCTCAGAGACTGTGAGTGCTACTTAAAGGTGAGCCCTCTCTTTTTTTGGCTCTCAGAAATGCAATCAGAGCCAAAGAAGCTTCTATCATTCAGAAACAGGAGCCAGTGGCTTTGGACAGTGCTTCTTTTTTTAAAAAATGAGCATTTCCCCTTACTAACCTATACAGTACTACAGGAAAGGCCTGAACTTACAGCTCTGAAAGCAGCTAAGTTGTTCTCTGCTTCTTCCTTGAGATGAATCTCTTCCTGCAGCCTATGAAAGTGAAGCAGAAAGATTGAGAGAAGGGTGTCAGACAGAAAGCTAGACAAACCAGCTAAGACACTCATAGCAAGTCTTCTGTTTCCCTGTCCCCCACAGCATCCCAAGCATCAACAAGGTTTTTGACTCCACCCAAACTTGGGATTTGTGACTTTTGAGACTCCTTCAAAGTCTCAGGGATAATATCTGCATCTGGAATGGGCAATTCTCCTGAATTCCAGGGAGTGAAGAGAGAACTGGCTGGGGGCCAGGCTGGGAGAGCTGGGGGAACACATCCTCTCATTGCCTCTTTTAGTCAAAGCCTCCAGCACAAAGGCATGAGCTCATGGGTAGATAATGCTCACTCCCCTTTCCCTTTTAGGGTAGCAGAGATTTTGCTGCTACATCAAAGTGCAAAAGCTAGAGGCCTGTGAAGGAGGAGGAAATAGAGGAGAGAAGGATGTCAGCTTGTAAGAGTAGTGGCTGGGAGTCCCCTTCCCCACATTCAGCAAGGACCCCACACCCAGTCTGGGATATCTGGAATTAGTGTGCGTATGACATGGTGGTGACATATGGTATGCAACTGAGCTGCTACATTACCAAGAAGGAGTGGTGTTCCAGCCATTGTGGCATCCCCTACATCAGTGCTTCTTAAACTATTTGGAGAAGAGCTGGCAGGGTATTATGCCTCAATGTGCTAGGGACCAACACCCATACCCCTCAACTGTCTTGATTTGGCAGGGACACTTCCAATGAATCCTTTGCTGTTCCGTTTTCCAGCTCCTTTTAAAGTGTCCCAGTTTCTTTCTACTATCTGCCTTTGCACTACGCTTAAACTTTTAGTGCAAACTGAGGTCAGAGTACAAAAGTAGTTTGCATCCAATTAACTTAGCAGAGGGGGAAACCTTGCCCTTCCCAGTAGGCACAGGCAAAATCAAACTGCTGCATCCTCTCCTAGATTGTGTTTTCTTCCTCATTCATAATTTTTGCTATCTTGACCACACTTTGATGTTGCATGGCCACAAATTTCATCTGTTAAATGTTGGATAGTATGGTACTCTGTTTGTACCTACTGATAACAATGATTTCTTGCTTTCCTTGAAAGTCTTCATGGACTAGCAGCCAATGGCTGGGAATGCCTCCAGTCCATAGACTACCTATTTGAATAGCACTGCCTTCCAGGGTTTTGACACTAAAGGCAAGCTGTGATCATGGCTGTGGAGCTCTGGAAACAAAGACAAGTGGGACCCAGTTCCTTGCAGATTACATGTGTCATCGCCTCCCTCCATCCACCTTCTGTCAGCAGCCTTTCTCCCTATTGAACTCCACACCACCTGCCCTTATCTCTCTATGGCCCTTATCACATGGGGTCTGAAGCAGAGCTAATCCAAAGGGCATCCACAGCTAATACATATTATTCCCCCGTGTTTACACATGACGCTGCCCCAGAACACGGAGCTAATCCGTATTGTTCCCCCGTGTCTACACACGACGCTGCCCCAGAACACGGAGCTAATCCGTATTGTTCCCCGTGTCTACACACGACGCTGCCCCAGAACTCGGCAGAATACGGAGCTAATCCGTCAGGAGCAGGGAGATTTTGACATTCGGTTTGTAGAGGATGTACCTAGGGAGCCTTCGCATTCATTGCGAATTGGTGGGCAAGGCGAAAATCCCAGCGAGGGGAAGGGATTGCCTTGGCAAAAGGCAAACCGGATTGGAAAGAAGAGGAGGAGAGGAAGAGGGAAGAGGGAGGCGATCTCTCTCTCTCCATGGGCTGCCTTCCCTTCTCCAGTCCTCCAGCCCTCCTCCTCCTCCCCGGTTCCCATGGCTGCCTTTCCTCCCGGCTTTTTGTGACGGGAGAGAAGGGAGCCTTGGTATTAATTGCGAAATGGCCAAAAGGGCGATATTCCCTCCGTTTCGCTATGGAACCGAATTTATTCCTACTTCTGTTTTTCTTCGCTTTTTCTTTGCTTCGTGGCCAGCGTTTGATAAGGTCCTAAGTAGTTGCAAATGGAAGTTTTGAGCCCTAATCCGCAAGATGCACAGTGCTAGCAAGCTATCATTATGATTGCAAATATTGAATAATGTTTAGAGTACCAGGACTTGAAATGGCAACCTTCTTTCCCTACAGGATTCTTGTTTAATCCTGCAGATACCCTCCTTTCTTTCTCTTTCTGGTCTAGGGGTCAAATACTGCAAGATGATGGTAAGGAAGGGAACACACTGTGATTGTAATCAGACTCTCAGTGGAACTGGTTTACAGCAATTCCCACCAGAGTATTTGGGTTTTTTTATTTTAAAAAGCATAAACAAACATATTTATGCATTTGTTTTGTCTTGTAGATTGGCATAGTCAGAGCCAAAGTCTTCACTTAAAAAGGCCCAGCTTGCTTTGGCTTCAAAAAATGAAGGTCTGAAATGACGATTCACAGACGTTCTGGGACCCAGGAGGCTATTCTAGTGCAGTATGATGAGAGTTTTTTGCTCCCTGGGATCCTCTGACAGGATTTCTTCTTTCCTTTCAAAAGGAAATGCCAAAACTTCCTGTCAGTGGGGCCTAGACTTGGATTACCATTCCAGCTATATCCAGTCGTGCCTTGTCTGTCACAGGAATCCTCAGCCTTGCCACAGTGTTGAAAACTAGGCTAGATCCTTCCTGATGGAGGCTGCCATGATCCTCCCTCCTCAAGAGTTTAATTTTCTAATTTGCATTGTAATCACATTCAACACTGCACCACACTTTTATAATGCTATTATTCCACTTTTACTGCTATGGCTGCCTCCTATGGCATTCTAATTGCTCTCTGGCAGAGAATTCCAAATGCCCTTCCCTAAATTGCAAATCCCAGAATTCCACAGGAGGCAGTCGTAGCAGTAAAAGTGGAATAATAGCCCTATAACAGTGTAGTGTGGTATTCAGGAGGCACCACCAAAAAGCCATTGCTCCTCAGAAAAGTGCCAGGAGAACCAAGGAACTGAAGGAGCCCATGCCTCACTTGCTTGGTGATGTCTCTTGACCAACTTGCTGGCTTGTGGTTGGCTTTATTCTCCTCCTCTGCTATTTCTGATGTTTATTTAATATGGACATAAAAGGGTATTGCAGACGTTCTGGTGTTACTTTCAGTTATTCTGAACCCTTCAGTTGAGGGGTAACTCCCATGACAGGCAATGGTACAATAGATGTGGTTTTCCCAGTGATTGAATCTCTCTGTTGGCATAGCTGCATTTGCTGAAATCCTGTGTTCTGTTAGCTGTTAAAGGGATAAAACTCATCTCAGAATGCAGAGAAAAGTGGGCTACATGTCCCACAGTGCCGCCCCCATGTGTTTGCAAAGCCAGCCCTAGATAGTAGGGGGTCTTGCAGAATTTTCTGACTTAGAGAGAAAGAAGAGCCACCAGGCTCCTTCCCCATAATTTTTTTCCGCAAAAAGAGGGGTTAGAAATCATGGCACCAGAAAATAAATAATGTTTTTGGAAAGGAAGAAGTTTTTGATAAGAGAGCTAGTTGTGTAATGGTTAGAATTTTGGACTGGGACTTGAGAGTTCTTTCTGTTGGTTGGCCTTGGGCTAGATACTCTCTTTCAGCCTAGCCTACCTCACAGGCTTGTTGTAAGGACAAAGTAGGGAGAAGTAGAACATAATCTCTTTAATCTAATTGGAGGAAAATGTAATGAACAAAGAGATGGTCATATTCGCATAGCTATATCTCTGCAAGTATAATTCTTCACTAGTCATGGCAGAGCCTGAAAATGAGATTCTGCTGTCATCTAACAAACAGATAATATTTGTGTACACATTTGTGATATCAAGCCTGGAGTCAGTCCAGCCCATCCCTTAGGATAAGAGTAATAATATTTCAGCTAGTTACACCAACCTTATGAGGTACTCCATTATCATGGTCATTTTTAAAGAAACCCAAGGCTGATGATCAACCTTGCCCATGTCATGGACTCAGTAGAAGAGCAAGAATATAAACAGAAACTGTAAATTAAGATTGATCCCAAGTGCAAGAGACAAGCTTAAGAGTAAGAAAGTCCACCTGTTTAGCTTAGTAAAAAGAAAGGTCAAAAAGTGATTTGATAAGAACCTATAAGCAGCTATTAGTGTCAAATGACTTAAAGACCTTCTTCCCAGTTTCTGATATGGCCTGCATATTGTGGATAGTCAGTTATCCATAAAGTTCAGCTCCAAGCAGAGTTGTTTAACAAACACAATTTTGTCCTCTTAATCTAATGAAAAAAGGAGGTGAATATATGCATTGGAGACAGATGGTGCAGTCTCAATAGTACAGTGTCTTTAAAATTTAGGACACTCTCAACCAAATACTATGAAGATTCAAAGGACATTGTTCTTTGCTCTCACATTGAAATTCTTATGTTAAAATCTGAATACACCTTTTTAAAAATGAACTTCTCTGTTAGGATAACTGTCCTGCCCATGTTAAGTTTATAAACTTTATAAATATAGACAGTGAAAAGAAGGTGTGAGGCAAGGGGTTGGTATGGCATGGAAAGTAGCACCATCCTGAGACACACCCTGCACCCTATTCTAAGAATAAGTAACTTGTCATGGGTCCTGGGGCCTTTGCATTGGGGCTGGGGAAAATGTGACCATTCAAATTCTGTTGGGCTACTATTGCCCTAGCCAACATAGCCAATGATGAGAGAGTTGCAGCCCAATAATAGAAGAGGAGAGGGGGGCAGCTGTCCATCCAGTTCGGGATGGAGGAGATGTTTTGCAGTGCCTCAGGAGAACAATTGCCAAGTTGTCTGGAATGTGCACAGACCTAGAGCATCAAGTGTTTGAGGTATCCAGCTGGGACCCTCACATCAGCCCTGAAAAAGACAAGATGCTTTTCTCCATCAATGGATGGAAAAGAGTTCCCTAAGGAGGCCATGGGGTCTCAGGCAGGGACTGGCAGGATGGAGGTGGTGATGGCAACAGTGGAGCAAACCAACTTGGAGAAAGATGTGTAGCCCCAGCATGAAAAATACTCTGTGCATGGGCAAGGCATGGTCTTAGGCTATGGCAAAGTTGACATGAGATACATAAGCCTTAGTATTGCTTTTGGAGTTTGCATGGGAGGGGAAATAAACTTACCCTTTGCTGCCTTTCCATTTTTACTCCATCAGAGAGTAACCAAGATCAGGGACAAAATACCTGTTCAGAACTAGGAGAAAAGTCCAGCTCAGGGTAGTCTGAGCCTAGCCAGGTTTGTGACAATAAGGGCCTGGCAGCAGGGAGAGCTCCCCCCCCCCCCCCGGGTCTCACCTCTGCTTCAGCTTCTGCAGGTCATCCAGGAGATTGTCCCTCTCCACATCAACACGTGCTCGCTGGTTGGTCAGCAACTCCACCTGGCGCCTCAACTCCCGCAACTCTTCTTCATACATCTCAGCCACTCGCGTGGGCTCCTTGCCTTTGAGCCGGTTGACTTCGGCCACCATGAGCGCATTCTGCTGCTCCAGGAAACGTACCTTCTCGATGTAGTTGGCAAAGCGGTCATTGAGCTCCTGAAGCTCTACCTTCTCGTTGGTGCGTGTCTGCAGGAACTCCTGGTTCATGGCATCAGCCAGGGAGAAGTCAAGGAGTTCCCCAGCCCCTTGGTAGGCTGAGCGCAGTGGAGCTGAGTAGCTGGCCCGGAAGCTAGAGAGGCTGGATGGGACGGCACTGTGGGACACTTGGTAGACCCGAGAAGAGATGGAGCTGGCAGAGGAGCCCTTGGTGCCAAAGGAGGCCCGCGGGAAGGAAGGTGAGGCTGCCCCACCAAAGGTCCGGCGGTATGAGGACAGCCTCTGGCTGGAGGAGTAGGACTGGCTCATGGTGGTGGCTGGATGGGACAGAGGCGGAAAGGTTAACAGCTGCTGCTTTGAGTGAGCAAGTCGGAGTCGGGAGGGAGATCTGAGCTCTGGCTATTTGTATCCCTGAGTCTTGACATCATTGGACAGTCCCCTCCCTGCTTTCCCCTGTTCCCAGTTTGGAACAGCTGTGGATTCCTCTGTCAGTTCAGTGAGGAATCTCTTGTGGGGATGGGGTAGGGAGACAGATAGATGGCAGCAAGTGAGTCATGGGGTGCAACAGTTCTCTTCCGCTTGGCAGCTACTGGGCCTAAACTGGCAGAGAGAAGATGGGGGTGGATGGGCCCAGAACGTGGCCCTGGGCCTCAACAGCGATGGGTCAAGAACATGAAGGAGGAGCGAGGTGGTTAAGTGGAAAATGCCAGGTTTGGAAAGTGAAAGGATTGGGGATAGGAGGTAACAGTGAAGGAACAGGACAGTCTCAGTCATGGAAAATATTTTCCAATGTGTAAACAGCTACATGAAGACCATGTGCTAGGAAAAAAGAAAGTATATATTAGGACATATAAATCCTATAATAGTAACTAAAAATAAAGATCACCATTCAGATCTTTCTTACACACCCCCTCAAGATTTGGGCAGGGAAAGCAAGTTCTTGTAAGTAGGAGTGAAGCCAAATTGCTATAAGTATTTATTAAAGAGGTAAAACAAATACATCTCAGAGGAGTTGAAGCATATTTTGCACTACATTAAATCCAAGTGCTAAAGAATAGGCCAGGCTGCTTTGTGGACTATTCCCCATTTACATCTCTGGGGACCAGGGTTTGAATCCCTGCTCAGCCATGATGCCCGCTGGGTGACCCTGGGCAAGCCACATTCTCTCAGCCTCAGAGTAAGGCAAAGGCAAACCCACTCTAAACAAATCTTGCAAAGAAAATCCCATGATAGGTTGCCTCAGGATCACCATAAATTGGAAATAAGTTGAAGGCACACCACAACAGGTTGTAGTGCATCCCATGGGTTGCTCAGTCCAAATACATTCCCCCTGGGCATGGGGAGACAACTGATGTGAAGTAAGGAAAGTAAATAATCTAGGAGATGGTGGGTGCAGTACTTGCAATGCAAAGGAGGCTTCTACTGCCCTTTATCTACAGCTGAAATAACTGTTTCCAGCCAGAAGAGATGGTTGTTTTTGCAAACCTGCCAAAAACGCAAACTATTCTCATCTTGCAAAAGGCCCAGAGAGCACTGCACTCTCCCCAACTTGGATTCAGAAAATCTTGGGAAGTAATGGAAACTGGGGTGGGGTGGGGCAGTTCTGGCTTCTACTACTGCTCCCCCTTCCTCCCACTTTGGGGCTGAGGCACAGGCAATCTCCCAGCCAAATAGCCTCAGCCTGCTGTGAGTAGCCCTGCTTATCATCTCTGTGCCCAAAATGGAGCCAGCCAGTGATATCAGAGGCTATATTCCCTAAATCTCCTCCCGCTCGCATTCCCTAAGTGGCAGCTACTAAACCTAAATAGTCTTGCTGCTAAGCCAGCCTGTCAGCCTGCTATTCAGAGCCCCAGGGTGGAGGGGTGGTGAAAGCCATGTTAACCCTTTCTAGGACATAACAGCATAAGAAGAGCACTGTTGGATCAGATCAAAAGTCAAGCACCCTATTTTCCCACGGTGGCCAGCCAGATGCCCCCATGGCAAGCCCACATATAGGATGAGATGGCAACAGCCTCTTTCATCCCTGAACAGCTGATATCCTGAGGCATGCTGCCTTTCTCCTTAAGGGTATCAAATATCCATAGTAACTTGTTAGTTGCCCTAGATAGCTGAAATCTCCATGAATTTGTCTAATCCCCTTTTGAAGCCATATAAACTGTTAGGCAACACCTCTAATGCAAGCAAATCCCATAGTTTAACGTGCTATGCGACCAACTACTTCCGTTTGCCTGCTCTGAATCTCCTACCATTCAATAACCCTGGTTTCTAGTATTATGAGAAGTCATCTGTTCTTCTTGTCTCTCCACCAGTAGTTCCCTACCTTGGCTCCCCAGGATTTGTTGAAGCACAATTCCCAGAATCCTCAGTCATCATAGCCAGTGGCAAGTATCCCTATACACTGACTCTGGTGGCTTAGATTTATGGGAGTTGTTTTTCAACAATATCTGGAAAACTAAGGTTTGGAATCACTGCTCTGTGTGTGTGTGTGTGTGTGTGTGTGTGCACATGCTATACCAGCTCTCTTTAATGGCAAATTCAGGACCCAAAATTAGCAAGAGCATGAATAAGGCTTGCTTGATGACTATCAAAAGATGTGTTGTCTCCAGTATAGGTATCAAGTGTTTCTTCTTGAGCTATCACCAGCACTTAGGCTTCCACATGATGATACCAACAGCTCTTGAAGTAGTATAGCTTTGCATACCTCCAATAATATTAGTGATTCATTGGTTATATGGAGCTAATTCTACAAGAGGAAAAAAAATATGTCTCACATGCCTGGCAACTGTCCCGACTGGGCAGAGATAATCTGATTAATCCTCTATCGTACCACTTTTTCAGCTACTTTTAAAATGTTCCAATTTCTTTCTCCTCTTCTCACTTTCCTCTTTATGCTTGGCTTAGTTTCATTGGTGCAAACTGAGTTCAAAGTGCAAATTTTGTCTTCACTCAAGATAATCTAGGGAGAGGAGAGGGAAGGGACAGAATCTTGCCCTTCCAGTAGATTCTGGCAATAGGAAACTACTGCAGTCTCTCCTTGGTTGTATATCCCTCCTTATTAACAACTTGTGTCATTTTGACCACACTCTGATGTTGCTTCACCACATGTGTCCCAGTTTTAATCTGTGAAATGTTGAGGGGGAGATCTCAAGATGCAGAAATTTGTGAGGAAAAAGCCCCATAACCACTTAATGGGAAAATGTGAGCCAGTAAATGGTTTTAGAGTTCCAAGTTCAGAATTTTCTACAATTTTGATTTTAAGTGCCCCCTTGAAGAAGGCCTTAATAGTATCAATAGCCCAAAATGTGTCATGTTTCTATCATTTTGAGATGTATGACCTTTAACATTTGTGAATTTCATTGTGTGCTTCAGAATTTTGCTCTTTTTATATGGAGCCAAAGCAGATAATATTAGTGACCTCACCTCAGTTCAGCAAAGGAAAAGCCAAACCACAATACAATATACCAATAAGTCCATACAAAATACACATAGAATCAAAATAATACTGGAGGTTGGAATTCTCTCTCCTCCCCTTTCATACAAACACACACCCAGATGAAAAATGCAGTTGATAACACAAATATGCATATTCTATGCAATAGCTGTAGTAATCTAAATGCATGGGTGTTTATGGTTCAAAGGCCTCCCATACAGTGCAATTAGACACCTCTGGGATGCTGAACTTTGACCTTGGGTTCAGCAGTGGCTCCTGCTTCCATTCTAGGTGATGATCCTCCTTGACCTGGATGATAAATCCTTTGTTGTGTTGTTGTTAACTGCCTTTCCATGACCTATGGCGACCCTATGAATGAGACATCTCCAGGCCCCCATGTCGTCTACTGCTCTGCCCAGCTCTTGCAAACTCATATTCATGGTCTCTTTAATAAAGTCCATCCATCTAGCATGTGGCCTTCCTCTCTTTCTACTTCCCTCTACCTTTCTTAACATTATTGTCTTTTCCAGCAATTCATGCCTTCTCATGATGTGTGCAAAGTATGACAGTCTAAGAAGCTTATCGCATTCGGTTACCTGATCCAGATTAAATTTAAAATTAAATTTTAAATCGGGTGGCATCCTGATATTATCAGAAGGATTTAGCCACCAAAATTGCCACCCAGGTCCATCCTGGATCCATCCTCACTCCCAAGGGCACTCTTTTTGAAGCCGGGAGCTTTCCAGCTTAAGAAAATGGCTGCCGGAATGCTCCTGGGAGCAGGGATGGACCCAGGATGCTGCCCAAATTAAAATTTAATCTGGATCAGGTAAGCCAGTTTTAAAATGAATGCGATAAGCTTCTAAATCTTGTCATCTTGGCTTCTAGGGATATTTCTGGCTTGATCTATTCTAGGACCCACTTGTTTGCCCTTTTGGGTATCCTTGGGACCTTCAGTACTCTTCTCCAGTACCAAATTATCTCAATTGTGTTAATTTTCCTCCTATCTTCTTTCTTGACTGTCCAACTCTCACATCCATACATGGTAATAGGGAATAAGATGGCTTGTATGATTTGTGCTGAGTTGTATGTCTTTGCATTTTAGGATCTTTTCTAGTTCTTTCATAGCTGCCCTCCCCATTCTTAATCTCACAGAACCTAATGGCTTTGCAACTTCGTCCCTCAGGGTTTTCCTATTTGGGAATAATCATCACGAAAGACACCCAGCAGCTCATATCCCAAAATTATAAGCCAGTAGACACATGGATGCTATGTAAATCTAAATAATGGAAGGCTTTAAATCTTTCTATCCTTGGCAGGATTACATTAGTCAAAATGTTCATGATTTCTCGACTCTTTTTCCTGTTTCAAACAATCCCATTGACTCCTCCCCCATCTAGATTCAAGAAATGGCAAAAATCAATTGATCAATTTATTTTCAATAAAAAGAGACCTAGATTTCCCAAATCCACTAAACAGATCACTTTCAGGAACGGTGGTCTGGCAGTCCCAGATATTGCACTGTATTTCCAGGCTTTCCAACTCAGCCAATCTATTCAATTAATTAAGGACAAAAGTGCTACCAGATGGGTAAATCTAGAAGTTTATAATATGAACTCCACTGAATTTACTTGCCTCTACACCAAAACTTCGAAACAGAAACTTGGTAGGTTATCTAATCATTTTTATCTAGTTCCCTACTCGTCTGGCATAAACGGAAACGCATACTAGCTCTGGACCCCCCTCCCATTAAACCCCCCCTTTTTTTTTGCATCCTCTTTCTCATTTAGATGACCAATTCTCGCTAAATAAGGTTATTGGACTCTACCACACCTTAGACCTGTTCTCTGGTGGATTACCAAAGCCCACCACCACCATAAAAACTTCCCTACAACAAACTAACATTACCTGGCTTCAAGTACACCAAATTGCTTCCTTTGCATCACACCTAGCCTCAGCAGAAGAATCTCCACGTCTGCTCTCCTTTTTTGAAAACTTTTGTTTGAACTCTGCATCTCATAATAAAGGGACCACGGCAACTATCTACAAACATCTCCTGGAAAACATGTATGTGGAAGGCCAATATATGTACTCATTTTGGCAAGGAGAATTGAAAACCAAGATTTCAGACACTGCATGGGTTCATATTGGTCTTCATCCCCATACAAACCCGTTCAGCATCTGTGAGGGAGAATACTTTGAAAACCATCCATAGGTGGTATCTCACACCTGTAACACTGTCTGAAATGGTTAAAATGCTCTCTCCGGATTGCTGGAGGGGTTGTAAATCTAGAGGCTCTTATATGCATATGTGGATTGAATGTCCTAAAGTGAGAAAATTCTGGAATGCAGTTCTCTATCAAATTTCATGTATCACCATAAATTTCTGTCCAATTTTACTTTTGCTTTCTAAAATTGTTAAAAGTAATTCTAACTTGAAACATAGGAAACTGATAATTTTTCTTATTACTGCTGCCAGATTAGAAGTAGCCAAATGTTGGAAGTCAGGTGACCTTTCCATTGAGAACTGGTGGTCTAGAATTTGGGGTATTTGGTTGATGGAGAAACTGTTTGCTACGACATTGGCTACAAAAGGCATTGGCCACAAAAGGACTGACATATTTCAAGATTGGATGAGCTTTATCAACTATGGGGGGATGCAGACGGGCTGCCCTGGGCCACCCTGGGAAGCAGAGGATAGGGGCTGAGGCTGCCCCATGCCTCAGCCCCAATCCACCCTTTTGCTGGCCTTGAAAGGAGCGCTAAAATGCCGGTCCTTCCAGAGCTGGCAAATAGGGTGCCCAAAGAGCCGCCACATGGACCTTCTGTGTCCCTTCCAGTGCGCCGGGAGGACGTCTTGACACCACGCGCCTTGCGTAACGGCGCGCGCCATAATGACATCCTCGGGAAGGGGTTGGGGTGCCCAGCGTATGGCTGCCCCTCCTCTTCCCTGCCTCCAAGATGGCGCAAAGGGCCGTCTGTAGAGGCCCTATGTTAATCATTACTTCCACCAGATCCAACCTGCTACTTCACAGGTGGACTTTTGAACAGACACTCTATACCAGCGGTTGGCAACCTATGGCCCGCGGGCCAGGGCCCGCCCACTGAGGCGTTGGGACCATGGCCAGTCCTGCTGCCGCTATTGCCGCCACCGCCGCTGCCGCCACAGCGCATGCGCCGTCACTGTCCAAAATTCCAAAATGGCGGCTGCGCTCACACGCGCATGCACACAACAACAGACGCCATTTTGGAATGCCCAAAGGTGCCTTTGTCATGCGCATTCGCACATCGCCGTCGCCGTTGGCCGTTCCAAAATGGCGCCCTGCCATCGTGCGCATGCACGTGCGATGCAAGGCGCCATTTTGGAAATGCCCAACGGCGTTTTGGAAATGCCCAACGACAGTGGGAGTAGTGTGCAAGCGCGTGCACACCGGCCCCCAGCCCCATTTCCCCCCCCCCCCAGCCCGCCGGCAACAAAAGTTGCCAACCCCTGCTCTATACCTTGACAAGCCAGACTCTCTGGCTCTTCCTGAGAAGTAATTATTTGATTCTGCTGCGGGATAACTATTCACAGATAAATACCCTTGGCCCTTGTAGTTGTTGTTGCTGTTGTCATTGTTCTACAGACTTTATGTGTTTCATTGTAAAACCTCAATAAAAAATTAATTAGAAAAAAAAAGAAATCCTGAACAAACAAGGACTCTTGTTTTATACATGTAAAATGTATTGATGGGTAATGAAATTACTATTACTGCTGATGCTACAACAGTATCACTTCCACCACTGGGACAAGTTCATCCTCATGGCAGATAATAACATATAGGATAGCAATAGGTCCACTGTGAACTGTTGGGGATCACTTTAGGTAAGAACTGGGGCAGTGTCATAAAGAAAAATGTAAAGGTATTCCCTATTGACAAGGTTGTCAAGTCATGTCCAACCATAGGGGGCGGTGCTTGTCTCTGTTACTAAGCTGAAGAGCCAGCATTGTCAGAGACTACTCTGTGATCCTGTGGCCAGCATGATTGCACAGAATGCTGTTTACCTTCCCACTGAAGTGGTACCTATTTATCTACTTGCATTTGCATGCTTTCGAATTGCTAGGTTGGCAGAAGCTGGGACTAGTGAAGGGAGCTCACCCCATCATGCAGCACCTGGCAATCAATAGAGTCAACGTCTTAACTGCTTGAACCACTACATCCCATATATTTTGTCATATCCCATATATTTAGTCATATCAATTACTAAATAACTACAAGTGTTTATACTGAGATTTATGGGCCATAGGCCTTCCACGTCTTCCCCCTCCCTGCTTAGTAGTTGCATGTTGCAGAAAAATGAACTTTGCTTTCTGTTACTGCTGCTCTCACTGAGGAACACTTGATAGATTTGTAAGATACCCCAGAACATAGTTTGAAAGGCTGATGAAGGCTGCAGGAAACTCTGTGTTGAGCTGGGTGGCAAAAGCTGGAAGAATTAATAAGAGGGAAGCAGATCTGGTTGGAAAACATGAGAAGGCTGTGCGTTTTGCCACTTAGCCATTCATCATTAGCCAGATCATGGTACGTGTGTGTGTGTGCTTATGCTATGTAACAAATTTGCTCCTCACTTTTCCAAGAGAGAAGGCTGTTTGATAGAGCCTGTCACATCCCATGCTGCCAGCTAGTCAAGTAAATCTCAGGACTACTTGCTCTATATGTGTGTACTTCAGTGAGTCTGTCCAACAAAAACAAGAAGCAGAAATGAGGAAGGGGGCAAAGACTTGTCATGAGCAAAGTGTGGAAAACTGGCATTTTGGACTACAGCTCCCAGGATCCCCCAGCCAACATGGGCAGTGGGACTTCTACTGAAAAGAGTTAACTTTTCCAAGCAGTGCAATGGAAACAATGCTTTAACTATCCAATAATCTATTAGTGAGCAGCCTGCCTTGCAAGCTGCCATTTTCATGAAGAGAAGCCTATGCAAAGTGGGAGTGAAGTTGCTTTACATCAGTCCATCCTCTGTACAATTGTGCACATTCTCCCCCGCTTGCAGCTGTGTCCTAGGAGGCAATAATCCCTCCAACTTTTGCTAATTGCCTCCTCACATCCTGCTCTCCCTTTCTCCTGGCCTTCAACTGGAGCATCTCCAAAGAAAGGGTAAGGTTGCGTTCATCCCACTGCTGCAGCCTGCGCCTTTTTCCCTGACTGTAAAAGGGAAGGTATTTCCAGATGAGGATTGTCTCATCCCAATAATGTGCAGGAGGTGGAAATGATGGAGAGATGCAGAAAGCAGGCCCAAGCTGGAAAGCAGCTAGACCACCCCTTCCCATTCAATGATTATACCAGCCTCCTCCACAGCTCCTCATAAACCTTGACCTCATTGTGGCCCTTTGCTAACCCCTTCTATCACTCCCGCCAATGTTTTCTGCTTCTAGCCTCCAAAACACAAGGCCCTGCACTAATATGGAATTATAGGATTGTAAAACCAGATAGAATACTGACACAGTTTTTAAATATCACTTTTAAAACTAAAACTTTAGAAGAACTGCCAGATAGGGGACTGGTTAAACATGTAGGAGCAAAAAGAACGATGGAAATTTTACTGTCTGCTTTATAATGAAATAGCTCCTTATATAGTTACAAAGTGTCCTCTTGTTTTTCATACCTCAGTCCCATACAGAAGTAAACTAAGAGATACATCCAAGCAAATGGGTATTATTATTGAAGTGTGAGAACTGGTTTGCATTAGAGCTTTATATGTGATTGGGTTGGTTAGTGATGCAGCAGCACAATAATAACTTTCCACGATGTTACTGAATAACATTGGGCAACAAGCACTGAATTTGTTTAATCAGTTAAAAACCTCTGGAAATGGTCAAAGCCAATCTAACCTAAAGCATAGAGAAATAGGTATCTAATGGAAAGTACAGCAGTTTCCCCCACTGAGAACATGAGAGGACATTCTGCTATGATTTCCTGGAATTAATTAAATTGTCTCCCAATGAACATCAGCATGCAGTCTTTTCCTTTTAACAAATTGTCATTCCTTTTTGGTATTTTTAAAAAGTTATCATTTTTATAACAACAACAACTTCTTCTGTGTCTTCCTCACAACAACAACACTAATATCACTGTCATCTTTTTCTGCCATTTATACTCACATTGTTGGCAAGCTGAGTGGTCACTTTCTAAATCTTAGGGTGATGGCAGAGTGGCTTTGGACTGACAAATGTTTCTGCCAAGGAGAAAGTTGTGAAGTCAGAGTTAGCAAATTATTATTTACCCTTACTTGGTTGCCCCCCTCCACATTTCAGATCATGGGTAATTTGTTCTAAAGACAGACATATTTTTTGGTTACTGTATGCTTTTAAATATATATATCAATGATAGTCATGCTGGTCTACAGGATGGGAGGACAAAATTCACAATAGAACAATATATTTGTTGCTATGTGCCTTCAAGTCACCTCTGACTTATGGTGACCCTCTCCTATGGATTTCTTGGCAAGATTTATTCAAAGGAGGTTTGCCATTGCCTACCTCTTTGTGTCACCTGTCCAAGGTCACCTAGGAGTTTATCACATGGGGGAAACTGGGAGTTTAAACAATGATTAACCAGTGAAAATCACACAATTGACATTAAAACGTGCTTAAAACGACATTAACACAAGTGCCATTATCCCATGAAGAACCAAGGAATAACCAGACAAGAAACAGCAAAAAGTAATTCACAGGAAAATTCTATGAATGAGTTACTGTTGTTTCTTGCCTGGTTCTTCACGGGATAATGGCACTTTAATCACGTTTCGTCTCAACATCGAGTGAAACCCATTTGGGCAATTGCATGCAAGTGCGGGTTAATCACGGATTTTGCACAGGATAACTGCTTTCCGCACTGACATTGTGTGAAAACCATTGGCACAATTGTGGGTTAATCACAGGTTAATCACTGTTTATACTTCCAATTTTCTCCATGTGATAAACTCCCTAGCAGGTTTATATAGCTGAGGATTGATACCATAGCCTCAAAAAGATACCTAGCCCTACACTCAAATCATTGCCCCATGCTGGCTCTCTACCTTTATGCAGACCAGTAGAAATGCCACAGAAACATATAAGATTCTGAGTTCTCCAATGGTCCTTTCACATTACACAATCATAGCACGATGGTCCCACTTCATCTGCCACCTGTGGAATATGTGGTTTGAAACTGTAATCACAAGGAAAGCTTATAAATATATTAAAGCAAAAGCTGGTGTTGAGGAGTCATCCTGAGAATGACTGAACAACTGATGTCCTCAATACAAATCCAAAGTCTGCCATAAATTCCCTAGCTGGACTTGAGTAGACACAGATCCCACACCTATGAAATGGGGATAACAATTTAAAATTATTCAACAGGATTGTTCTAAAGATTGCAGGAGACATGAAGGGCTATACCCATGCTAAGTAGTAGTATTATAAAGTCCACAATGCACTTTCCTCCAATTTAATCTTGAATATATCCAACATCACATATGCATACCTTTCTGCAAATCTTCCTAACCAGGCTTCTCACGTTAAAACCTGATATGGCGTCATGGGTTTATAACTAAAAGTTATCCTAGAGAGGCTTGTCTTTAAAATAAAATAAAGCATAAACACTGCACAGGACCACACTCAAAGATTTCACAGATGAAAACCAGGACTTATGTGACCATATAATACCAGATTGTAACCAGGATTGCAGAAGGTATTGATAAGGAAGAACTCGCAAGCTTGGAAAGGCTGCATCAGTTTGCTTTTGCCTGAGCCTACAGGGAAAGGTAAAGTTCTGCCTTCTCCTCTCCTCCCTGCTGAGTTAGTTGACTGCAAACTACTTTTGCACTTTGAATTCAGTTTGCAGAAAGTCAAATAAGCAGGCGAGAAAGCAATTTTATTTATTTATTTATTTGATTTCTATTCTGCCTTTCTCCCTGAAAGGGATCCAAAGTGGCCCACAAATAAAAATTCTAAAAACATATTACAATAAAGCAATTAAAAATATCAGGAAGGAAGTGGGAGGAAGAGGTAGAAGCTGGAACATTTTAAAAGCAGTTGGAAAAGGGGGAATAAAGATTAATTGGAAAAGAGCCTGCCAAATCAGGAGGGGGGTGGTGGTGGGATGGTTTGCCTCAGCTATTCAGAAGTGATGTTAAAAGCAAGGAAGAACATGTTTCCTGTAATGCTTACTTAAGAAAAGAGAGGAATCATGGTCTCAGAGTTCCAAAAACTTGAAAAGGGCACAGCGAGATGGAGGCAAGGGTTTGTGACAGTCAGGGTTGGGCTAAAACATGCTGAGGCCCTTATCCATGCCATATTTAAGGGGCTCCATAGCTTGACATTTTTTTTCCTCTGCCTCTTCTTCCCTCTCTCCCTCCCTCCCTCTTCTTCTTCTTTCTTTTTAGGTATCTGTATATTTTCTTGTATTTAGAGACCCCTCATAATCAGAGTGCTTAAACTGCAGCTTGCTTCACTTGTTTCTAGCACTGGTGATAGAAATCAGGTGCTGGCAGTATTGGGATTTTGTTTTTGTACCGCAAAAGCATTTGCTTTCATCTTTATTCCCCCTGTCACTGGGATTTGGAAACCTGAGACCTCAAGATATGAGGAAGGTCAGTTATGGAAAGGGTGGTGGGCTTGTAATGAGAGCTGGAGGCAGCCACACCCTCTCCAAGCAGCACATCCTGATGCCAGCAAGACAGGAGGTGATGGGAGACAGGGACTGATTTATGAAGGACTTAGTGTGTTCATCTAGGAGATGGTCAGGTGTAGGGTGGCAGGGAATGAAATAACAGGTGGCAAATACCAACTGGGTGTGGAGCTCTGGTATTCACTGACTACAGGATCCTCTGGCTGTTAGCACAGGCTGCATGTCCCTTCTCCCAACATGAATCCGTTGGATGGTTCCCTTTGTGGATTAATAGTTGTAACGAGGAAACAGATCTAACAGGAAGACAAGCTGAGTTGCCTATGAATGTGAAATTAAGTTTATTTAAGACCTCTTGAGCCATTTTCTCTCACTGAGAACACTTATTGCTTATTTGCAATAGTAATGTTTATTACTGATGGATGGATGGATTGATTTGATTTGATTTGTATATCCCAAATCTTGCCAAAGAAAATGATTTAATAATTAAACCAGATACAAGTTGCATAAAAATATAAAAGGCATTAATGAAAATGTAAGCCAAATTGAAAAACAGATAAAACGCACCAATAATAATAATAATAATAATAATAATAAAATTTATTTGTATACCGCCCAATGGTTTCCCAATCCGGGCGGTTAACAGCATAAAATGCAATACAAAATATACCCCTCCCACTCTTAAAACAATATTAAACAATTACAGAATAAAATCGATATATCGATTACATTAAAATCAATTAATTTCACTTACAATAACCCCATGAGTGTTTTCAATTTTTCACAGTGAGGGAACCAGGTGTCACGTAGTGTCCTAAACATAGAATTAGGGACTGCCCGAGGCTGGTTGTCTAGTCTGGAAAGGCCTGCCGGAAGAGATCCGTCTTGACAGCTTTTTTAACACTGTCCAATGATGTTAACTGACGGATCTCGTCTGGCAGGTCGTTCCAGATTCTGGGGGCAAATACAGAAAAAGCCCTCTGGGAGGTTGCAGATAACCTAGCCCTGCTCAGGAAAAAGTGGGGGTCCTGCTAACATTTAAACCTGTGGTCCCCAAACCTTTTCAGGCTACTGCCCCCTTTTCTCTTGAGCAACAATTCTAGTGTCCACCAACATCTATCCCAGGATGAAGAGGGGGGCTACCTCTTTACTGCTGCCACTGCTTTCTGTAGTAGACAGCCAGTCAGCAGCGTTTATCTCAGACAAACTCAGCTTGCCACTGCTGCCTCCTCATCCATCTCTCATGTGTGAATACCTCTCCACCTCTCATGTGTGAATCAGCCCAGGCCTGGTCCTCCCTCATGCCCATGCAGTGAAAAAAAAAAAAGGCTGATTGGTTGCTGCTCTCAGGGTGACTGGGTGCAAAGGGATCAACAACTGAGCAGCTGGTTCAGCAGCAACCAAGAAACCTCTTGTCCATGCCAACTTTTACTGCAAAGCTGACATGAGTGAGAGGCTTCTTTGGACGTTATCACACGGGGTCTAAAGCAGACAGAATCCACACTAAATCCCGTCCTATTGCACTTTATTTTTCCATGTGTTCACACGACGTCGCACAGAACCCCGTCAGAACCCCGTCACAATGCGGCATCATCCCCGTTCTTTGGAATGCCGGTTTCTTGGGGAATTGCAATTGCATGACCGGAATGATAGCGCAATCATTGCGCTTTCGCCGTATGTCTGATCACCAGATATGTATCCTGGAGCCCAGGCCCCGCGCAGGCTTGGGAAGGAGTGTGTGTGTGTGTGTGACAGCCGGCTGTCACACACACACACCCCTTCCCAAGCCTTGCGCTCCATGGGAAAACGTCCCCAGAGAGGTCCCTGTCACACACACACACCCCTTCCCAAGCCTTGCGCTCCATGGGAAAACGTCCCCAGAGAGTGACCTGTCACACACACACACCCCTTCCCAAGCCTGGCGCTCCATGGGAAAACGTCCCCAGAGAGGGACCTGTCACACACACACCCCTTCCCAAGCCTTGTGCTCCATGGGAAAACGTCCCCAGAGAGGGACCTGTCACACACACACACCCCTTCCCAAGCCATGCGCTCCATCCACAGGGTTGCCATGAATCGAGGACAACTCAAGGGCAGTTAACAACAACAATTCCCTCTCACACTGCAGTTCAATACAGTGGAGTCCAAAAGGCTGACCCCATTATTCTGATCATCTGGAGAAAAGTTTCATGGTACAAGGAGGGAAAGAGGAAGATCTTGTGGGTAAGCTACCTTCCATACACACAACCAATATAGTGCTTTCAGTTTATGGATGTCTTGTAATAATCATCCCCTTCATCCATTCCATACCCTCCAACATTTAACAGCAGAAAACCAAGGCACAGGTGGCCAAGCAACATCAGAATGTGGTCAAGATGGTGCAAGTTATTAATGAGAAAAGATACACAAGCTAGGAGAGGATACACCAGTTTGCTTTTGTTTGGGCCTACTGGAAGGGCAAGATTTCATCCTGTCCTCTCCCCACTGTGAGTTGAGTGCAAATCCCTTTTGCACTTTAAACAGAGTTTGCAGCAACTGAAGTAAGCTGAAGGAGGACAAAGGAGCAGTGGTAGGAGGAGAGAATCTAGGAGATTTTAAAAGCAGTTGAAAAAGCAGGACAACAGAGAATTTATCAGAGCTGTCCCTGCCAAATCAGGACAGTTAGGGGGTATACCAATCAGGTCTGTATGTGGCTGGCATCTGGTCAAGCAGGGAAGAAAGCTGAAGCATGAACTAATATGCCTGCTTGCTCCCGGGGCCTAGTCTGTAGTCCCCAGCAATCTCATATTTAAACAATGACTGTAAGATGGAACAGGGCAGCAGAGACACTTCCAACTTAGGCAAATTTTCTTTGTAGTTTCATGTCTGTAAAAGGAGTGGGAGCGAGTGGCTGAAAAGGAGACAAATGTGAAGGCAGCCGCAGGCAGATATACCAACTCTCTAATCTTATGCATACAACTTGAATGAGACAGAGGCAGCATCATCCTCATTAGGGAACAACAAGGCGGGGGAGAGGGCCAAGGGAGTTTACATTCTGGCTTTGCAGACTTATGCCTAGACCTTTAGGTAACACAGGCTATGTCTTCTCCGAAAAACAGAGTGGCCAGAAGTACCCAGGGAAGGAACTACAGAAGCTAATCTCTTATATACTTCCTTGACTGGGCAGATTTAGGCCTCATGCACACTACATAATAAACTGATTTTTTGTATTGCATCGTTTCGAATCAATGGAGCGATTCGACACCGAATAGATGTTCACACTATCTAACTTGCGATCGAACCTGCCCATTTCAGTTTAACCCACTTCACATTCACATTAACAATTGGATCGATTCAAAATGGATTCTCCATGTGATCCCATCACAGGGATGATTGCATCACAGGGAACCAAATCCAATTGACAACACATTCACACATGCATTGAATTGAATCATTTAAAAAGATGCGATAAATCCAGGTTTAGCGCTACCCTTCCATCGTGCCAGAGAAATTTGGTACCAGTGTGAACAAAGGCCCTTTAAAGCGTTTTATTATGTAGTGTGAATGAGGCCTTAGAAAGCAATGAGAGATGGCTTGATTTAATCCTCTTGTTTAAGACAACAGTCTTAAGCACCCACACCCATGTCTGAAGATCACTGTTGATGGACTGAATGGTTCAGTAGTTAGAGTAAGCTTATAAGAAGGCTCCAAGTTCAAAACATCATTGGGAGAGACATTTTGGAGTAAAAGTATGTTGGTACATTCCATTGTATCTTCTGTTTCTCCCTCAACTCTGTTTGGATGTTTATGGGACTGTGGCTACTGCCACACTGCAGTATTAATGCAGTTTGACACCACTTTAACTGCCATGGCACCATCCTATGGAATCATGGGATTTGTAGTTTGTTGTGGCACCAAAGCTCTCTGACAGAGATGGCTAAATATCTCACAAAACTACAAATCCCCAGACTCCATACCATTCAGCCATGTCACTTAAAGCAGTATCAAACTACATTAATTCTGCAGTGCAGATGTAGCCAGAGGTAATGAGAGGATACTTTGGCTATCTGGATGAGAATCTCACCGGTTAACATCCTAGTTATGAAGAATGTGGCACATTGAAACCTTGACTTAAATATCTATTGGATTTCTTAAATATGCATTTCATCTTTTGTTCACTTAGAAACCTCTTGTGAGAAACAACTGAGGGAGGTGCATATGTTTAGTCTGTAGAAGAGAAGACTAAAGTGGTGACATGATAGCTGTCTTTAAATATCTAACAGGCTGTTATATGGAAAATGGAACACATTTGTTTTTGACTGCTCCAGATGGTAGGATACAAGCCAATGGATTCAAATTTTGAAATTTTGACAAAACATTAGGAAGAACATTCTAGTGGTAAGAGTTATTCAGCAGTGGGTAGACTACTTGAGTAGGTGGTAAGGTCTCCTTCCTTGGAGGTTTTTGAACAGTGCTTGGATAGCTCAGGGGTGCTTGAACTGTGAATCTCGTCTCTGACAAGGGATTGGACTAGATGATCTTTGGGTTCATTTTGAGCTATGATGCTTAAAAACTCTTTGTACATCTCTACCTGAATAAGATTAATTGATCTGTGACATTCCAATGCTGTATAGCTTGTATCTGTTCAGTATGATTATTTGATTATTTTCTGTTTCATGACTTACTGAACTTCACATGCTCTGTGCTTAAAGGTCCATTTAATAGACTTAAATCTGGTTACTCCAGGGGACTTGACATGATAACAATAAATCTTAAATATTTTTGACAAATCCCAGCATATTACTCACTGTCATCTGGGGATCCAATAAGGACCTAGGTCAGGAGTAACTACAGAGAAACTGTCTGTCTCATAGAGGGTTTGTTTAGAGGTCAAGGTTGCAACACGCTGGTATTATGTGAGATGCATCAATGCCATTTGAGATAGGAGGGGAAGAATATGTGCTCCTCAGATATGCAGAGATACAAAAGTGGAAAGAAGCTTATATTGTGCCAGGAACTAATAAATGGCAAGTGAATAGAACACTTTCAGATATTAGAGAAGACTGAGTAGGAGCAGAGAGATAAACAAGTGGCTGAAGAGAAATAATTATACCAAATTCAGTTTGGCTCTCCTTCCAGTGAGGAGAGATTACAGTTCCTGTTAACCACAGCAAGCTTGGCCAATGATCAGGCATGATCTGAATGGCAGTGTTGCTTTGTGAGGAATATTTCAGGCCCTAAGATTTCAGTTCCATAAACTGAGACCTAGGGACAACCCTTTGTGATGTCACAGAGAGACTGGCCCTAGTGATGTTACAAGGGGGAAGTCCCAATGATGTCATTGTTGCTGAGCATCAACCACAGTTCTATAGCGTTCCATTCAAATAAAACAACAACAACCCTAAGTATAATAAATGAGGAATAAACACACACACACTTTTCAAGACAGTGCTCTCACCCTGAGAACTTCATTGTCACCCGACTACAGAAGAAGAGGGGTCAGTCCTGAGATCTAGTAACCCTTAATACAAAGAAAGGACGTTATCACACGGGGAGTTGCGGGATTTTTGAGGAAATGAAAAGATCAGGTTTTTGTTCGAATTAACCCCCTTTTAAATTCGAATTTAGTTATCAGACGAGGCGGAACGGGACAAATCCCGTAAATTAAAGTCTTCCGCTCATCCAGTTTATTTCCACTTTCTCCCTGCAACTCCCCGTGTGATAACGTCCAAGGGTACCAGAGAAGAATTGGTCAAAAGCTGCATATACGGAAAATGGGGGAGGGAATTCCTGGCAGTAGTCAGTGTGGCATAGCGATTTGGGCATTGGACTATGACTCTGGTGACCACGGTTCGATTCCCTGCTCAGCCATGAAACCCACTGGGTGACCTTGGGCAAGTCACATGCTCTCAGCCTCAGGGAAAGGCAATGGCAAACCTCTTCTGAACAAATCATACCAAAAGAAAACCCACGCATGATAGCTTCGCCATAAGTCAGAAACTACTTGGAGGCACATAACAGCAGCGACAACGATTTTTAAACAGACTTACGGAGAGAATATGGAGAGAGAGAAGCAGTGAAAGCTGTGAATCAATGACATAGGGAAGAGGTTGCTATATGATTTTATAGCTTTGTTTTTGAGACATGTTTGTGTGGCTGTGGAAGCCAAGGTTATCCTATATTTTTGACGGTCGTTATTTGTTTCATGCTATTTCCATTCCATTAAGCAATTTTACCACTTTGGACAGAATAGAACAGAGGCCTCTTATTTTATTTCAACACAAAAAAAGCTCCAAAATCTGTCCCTTGTTTTTTGACATTTTTACTCAATCACAGTGGGGAACTGTAGAGAGATGACTAAGGGCTGATGTGATAGATGGGTGGCAGCCGTGAATGTGTGTGTGTGGGGGGGGGGGTATGATCTGTTTTTGGCAGCTCCTGTCTTTGCCTGCTCTCAGAATAGCTGCTGGCGTGACCACCCTGGCCTTCTGGTGTGGGCATATAGGGAGGGGTCCACAGCAGTTGCTGCCAATCACCCAAGAAGGATGATAAAGAGTCCCGGAAATAGAATTTCCCACTGGGATTGTTAGAGTTGGGAAACCATGAAGCCTACCTATTCAATCTCATTTCACTGTATTAGTCCACTTATTTAAAAAAAAAAAAAAAAAAGCTCAAACACTTGAAATACATTTAAAACTCTATACATATTAAACAAAAAATATATTTTTTTCATCTTTAAAAGAAATACATATATGGCTTAGGTCCAGGTTATCTGAAGCATTGTATATTTCCATAAAAATCTGCCCTTATTTTGAGATTGTCTATGGAGGACCTTCTCTCTGTACCACCAGCCTCTCAGGTATATCAGGTGGGAAGATGGAAGAAAACCTCCTCAGTGGCTGCCCCCGACTCTGGAAAACTTCTTCCCAAAAGAAGTTAGAGTGACACTCTCCTTGTTGTTTTTCTGGAGGCAGGCAAAGGACCTTATCCCACGGGGCCAAAAGCAGCAAGAATCCACTAAGAATCAGGCGCTATAGCGCTATATCTTCCCGAGTGATTACACGACGTCGCTTAGAATCCGCTAAGAATCAGGCGCTATAGCGCTATAGTTTTCCGTGTGATTACACGACGTCGCTCAGAATCCGCTAAGAATCAGGCGCTATAGCGCTATAGTTTTCCGTGTGATTACACGACGTCGCTCAGAATCAGCTAAGAATCAGGCGCTATAGCGCTATAGTTTTCCGTGTGATTACACGACGTCGCTCAGAATCCAGCAAGAAACCACTCAGAATGCAACATCATTCGCATTCTTTTGAATGTCAGTTTCAGCGGGCATTGCAATGGCGCGAGCTTATCCATAGCGCTATTATAGCGCTAGCGCCATATTTATACTAGCGCTATAGTACTGCAATGATGCTCATATCGCTTTCTTGCCACTTTTGAGAGCAGCGTGGGATAAGGTCCAAAGACCTACTCATTTCAGCAGGCCCTTTACTGATTGCTTAGGGGGAACATAATATACTGGATTGTCTTTTTGTTGTTTTCTTTTTAATGGTTTGTTTTTAATTTGTTTTTAGGGTTTTTTTTATAGTTTAATTACATTTTTAACTTTTGTATGCTGTGATTTTTAGCTACATTTGTTTTAACTGTTGTAAGCTGCCTTGATTTCCAAACTGGAAAAAAATACAATTTTAAAAAATAATAATTGCTAGAAATCATATTCTTAAAGAGCTATAGGGTCCCTTCTCTCACTCCTCCAGTCTTGGACCTCTAAGTCCTTGAATCCTGTACTGGGAAAAAGGCGGATATAAAATAACTAACTAACTAACTAAATGGATTTCAAGGACAATTTAAATCACACTTTAATTTAAATTTAAATCACACTTTAAAAATGAGGGGGGGACTCAAAGTGATTTAAATCACACTTTAAAAGGATTTAAATCACACTTTAAAAAGGAGGGGGGCTCAAAGTGACTTGAAATATAATTTAATAAAACAGTGTTTAATAAAGGAAACTGAATGCAAATATCATACTTTTAATGACTAGTTTTTACCCTACTTAACTAGAATTACCTACCATGTCAATGCAAGCTTCTGAAGCTCCACTGGCCTCATCAGCTGCAACACTGATGTTAAAGGAGTTTAAATTTTACTGTCCTTTGTCTTGGTCCTCACAAGCGACGTTTTCACACTTGGGGTCTAAAGCCGCATGGAAGCAATGAAAGAATCATACCGGAATGGATCCTGCAGCTTCAGATCGGTGACAGCAGCATCATTCCGGTATGATTCTGGCCGCGGCAGATGCAATTCCTTTTAAAAAGAGGAATTGCAAAGAACGGGGCTGATGCCGGGGATGGGACAGGATGGGGCGGGGCTTGCTGTGACGTCGTTTGAACACGCGGAGAAAGGACCCGGAATGATGCCAGGGATGGCACTGGATGCTGGGGATGGCACTGCGACGTCGTTTGAACACACTGGCAAAGGAGCCGGCATGGGGCCGGAGTGAGGTAGGATTGCTTCTGCCTTAAGCCCAGTGTGAAAACGTCCAAGGCCAAGCGGGAAATGACTTCTGCCTGCACTGAGATCCCTCTGACTGAACTACAACAGAGACAACATCTGATATGTTGACTGATATACCTCTGACTCCAACACCATCACCTTCTTTTTCCTCTCCTGTATGATTAAAGATAAAGGTAAAAATATTCCCTGTTGACAAGGTTGTTAAGTTGTGTCTGACCATGGGGGGGGGGTGCGCTCATCTCCGTTACTAAGCCAAAGAGCCAGCGTTGTCAGAGACTACGGATGTTTTCACACTAGACCCACCAAAGCCGCCTGAAGCCGACCGTGCCGCTCATTCCGGAATGGCTCCGGCGGCGGCAACTTAATTCCTTTTAAAAAAGGAATTACCTTGCCGGGGCTGATGCCGGAGTTAGCGCTGGGTCGGCCGGAGTGAGGCTGGACTTGCTGCGACATGAGTGTGAACACACGGAGCAAGGAGCCGGACTGACGCAGGGATGGCACCGGAAGGGGCTGGGTTTGCTGCGACGTGAGTGTGAACACACTGGAAAAGGAGCCGGACTGGGGCCGGAGGGAGGTAGGATTGCGTCCGCCTAAAGCCCCGTGTGAAAATGCCCTACGCTGTGATCCTGTGGCCAGCATGACTGCACAGAACGCTGTTTACCTTCCCACTGGGAAGTGGTACCTATTTATCTACTTGCATTTGCATGCTTCTGAACTGCTAGGTTGGCAGAAGCTGGGATTAGTGACAGGAGCTTTTGCCTGAGAAAGAAGCAAGTGGAACTTCAAGAGCTTGCATGATTTGTTTTGCTTGATATTTGCATTCAGTTTCCTTTATTAAACACTGTTTTGCTTAGCCAATAATGTATTGCTCTTTTGTGGATTGTGGAATTTGTTTTATTTTGCTGTATGGCCAGCACGGCTACCCCTGATGTGATAGATGGGTGGCCAAGTCCGTGGTTGCAACTGAAATATGATAAACGAACAATAAAATATTTTAAATCCCATCCTCTCGGCCTTGAAAATCCATAATTTTATCTATTTAAGTATTTCCTCCACTGTTGGAGATCCCTTGTGTTTCACACCATCATTGTGTCCATAGTTGCTGTAGCCAAATTCATCACCTAGAGTCAAAATAAATTTCTGGAAGTGAGTCTTTCTGTACTTTAGCTAGGCAGATCTCTGGATGGCAGGCAAGCAGTTGGCTAATGGAAATATAGTCAGTGCTTTACCAGTCTTGAAAGAACTTGGCATAATCTTTAAGAACTTGGCACAGCCATCAAGAACCTGGTACCATCTCCACATCACAATGAGCTGGCAGAGTAAGGCTTCCAGAGGAGACCAATAAGATTAGACACTGAAATGCTGAGCTACAGCATTAGGCAGAGTTATAGCATTAGGAATTAGTGTGGCTGCCTCAGGGTAGATGCTGAGGGAGGGGTGTTGCAAAGCAGTGGCAAGGTGTTGGAGGGAGGCAACAAGAGCATGTGCCACATGGCCTACTCTGCACACTCTGAGATAGCCTACTGACCTGTAGAAGATGCTATCCTGCCACAATGTTTATTCAGTTGCCAGTCTGTTCACCTTCTCTATCTATAGTTCTCAAACTTTGGTCTTCCCAATGACTTGAATCTCAATTCCAAGAAGCTTGAGTCAGCATGCCCAGTAGTAAGGGACTTGGGGATCTGAAATCCAAAACATCTGAAACGACAAAAATTAAGAGGCACAGCCAGAATCCTTTTGGTATTTACAGTGCTGAGCAGTGAATCCTATCCCAGTCCCTTCAATCGTTACTTACCAGGCAGCAGCCACTGCAATTGATGAGGATCTGTTCCCCTGTCGATGGGGAAGCAATTAATTGATGTTCCCACCCCTCCCATGAGTAATCTTTGTAGGACACCTGTCGCAATTCCTTCTTGTGCCAGAGATCATTTGAATGGGAGTATATGGGTGGGGCTTTCAGCAAGCTGTTTCCCCAAAATCAGGGGAACAGACTCCCATTGAACACAGCTACTGCTGCCTAGTAGGTGGGGATTGGGTGAATTTCACAGTCTCTATGTATCCCCCAAACTACATATGGATCATGAATACAAAACAGGTACAAGTACATGACACATATGCATTTATAACTGCCCAATAGGATTGCGACCTACATCTCTAGGAGGAAGAGGTCAGAGATCATCTTGACATTTGCTTCAGCCAGCAAAATGTCTTGAACTCGCCCTGCAGGTCAATGACTGATGTGCATTGCAAACCTCCAACTGTCCTGATTTGGCAACAAGAGTACTGATTAATTCTTTACTGTCCCACTTTTTCAACTGATTTTAAAATGTCTCAATTTCTCACTTCTCCTCCAATTCCTCCTTTGTTCTTGGCTTATTTCTGTCGCTGTAAACTGAGTTCAAAGGGCAAAAGTAGTTCTTACTCAATTTATTCAGGGAAAGGAGAGAGGAGAGGAGGAGGGGAAGTGTTGCCCTTCCCAGTAGACTTAGGCAAAAGCAAACTGCTCTAGCTTCTTCTGGTTTGTGTGTTCTTCCTCATTAATAACTTTTGCCATTTTTACCAAACTTTGATGTTCCTTGGCCACCTGTGCCCCAGTTTTCATCTGTGAAATGTTGGAAGATGTATCATGGTAGATGAATGAAATTCCCTGAATAGAGTTTTTAAAGCTTCTGAAAACTGGTGTTGAGACCAAACCTGGTAACCTGGGGCAAAAACATAAGTCTTGAGGGACCTCTTTCAAATACTGAAAGTAGATAACATAGTGTAGTGAGATCTAGAGAATGTCAATGCAATTAATGTATTATATATATATTAAAGGTAAAGGTATTCCCCGTTGACAAGGTTGTCAAGTGGTGTCAACTCTAGGGGCAATGCTCATCTCCGTTACTAAGCTGAAAAGCCAGCTTTGTCAGAGACTATTCTGTGATCATGTGGCCAGCATGATTGCACAGAATGCTGTTTATCTTCCCACCGAAATAGTACCTATTTATCTACTTGCATTTGCAGGCTTTTGAATTGCTAGGATGGCAGAAGCTGGAACTAGTGACAGGAGTTCACCCCATCATGCAGCACCCAGACCTCGAAATGCCAGCCTGCCAATCTTGCAATCAATAGAGTCAGCATTTTAACCACTTCAGCCACTGCATCCCTCGTATTATATATTATTATCTATAATATATTATAGATAAATAGATTATATATATGTATTATATATATTAGATGTATATTATTTAATGAGGATAAAATCTTTAATAACCATGAATGTCAGTTGGCTAGAGAGGCAAACTTTAATGGCATGCAAAAGGAATTTTGTACAATCTCAGGAAATTAGGAATCATCAAAATGTCCATAAATATGATTTACAATTACTGAAATAATGAGAGGAATTACAAGCAGAATTTTAAGTAAGTTCCAGTAAGTCAAACAAAAAGTCCTTTATTGCAATAATTAATAACTTTATCTATTTCTAATTCAGGCCTTGCAAATGAAAGTAAATGTACAGCACCCATCCAAAGGAACAAGGGTTCAGCAAAGCTGAGGCCATCCCAAATTGAATCATAGAATCATGGAGTCGGAAGGGGCCTCATGGGCCATGGAGTCCAACTCCCTGCTCAGTGCAAATCTCCAGACATAGCATCCCCAGCAGGGAGCTATCCAGACTCTTTTTGAAGATGCCCAAAGGAGGAGACCATGCCACCTCCCTAGGCAATTGGTTCCATTGCTCAACTGTTCTTGCTTGACAAGAAGTATTGTCTTCTCCACAATGTTCAACCAAAATCTACTCTCCTGTAACTTCAAACCATTAGACCTAGTTCTACCCTTGGGAAGCAGAGAACACACTTGGCCCCTCTTCTGTGTGACAGCCCCTGAGGTATTTAAAGAATGCAATTATGCTATCCCTCAGTCTTTTCTTCAACAAGCTGAACAAACCCAGCTCCTTCAATCTTTCCCCACATACATTGTTCTCTATTCCTCTTATCCTTGTTGCCTTTCTCCAAACCTGTTCCAACTTGTCTATATCCTTCTTATAATGAGGTGCCCAGAACTGAGTGCAGTACTCCAGATGAGGCCTGACCCACAGAATATAGTGAGACTATTACTTCCCTTGCCTTGGAAACTATGCTTCTATTAAGGCAGTCTAAATAGCATTCACCTTCTTTGTTTCAGCATTACACTGCTGGCTCATGTTCAGTTTATGATTAACAATAATCCCAAGGTCCTTTTTACATGTAGTACTGCTGAGCCAAGTATCCCCCATCCTATAGGTGTTTCTTGGGTGTTAAAACTTCTAGGGATTGGTAGTACTGGGCTAGGTCCTCCTCCCTCCCATCCTAGGCTATTGATTGCCCAATTTGTAGTCTTCCAGCAAGAAAGCATTGCATGCAGCATGCCAGCTCCCCACAGAAAAGTCTGGGAACATTTGACTCTAGAATGACAAACAATGGATTCAAGTTACAAGAAAAGAAATCCCATCTAACTATTAGGAAGAAGCTATTTATTGTAGGAACTGTTTGCTAGTGGAATAGACTGCCTCAGCTGATGGAGTCTCCTTCTTTGGAGATCTTTAAATAGAGGTTGGATGGACACTTTTCAGTCATAGTTGTGGTTTCCTGCCTAGCAGCAGGCTGTAGATTCCAGCCTGGCAACATGTAAGACCAGATGGCTCTTGTGGACCCTTTCAACTCTAAGAGTCTAGAAGCCATTGGCATGAAGGTCTAATACAAACATCAGAGAAGTGTAACCTGGTTTTCCACCAGAAAAGAAGAAAATATTAGGGACCATCAGCTCATAGGGTCCTGGGGCAACCTGACCTCTTTACCCCTCTTGTCCACCTAAAATCACTAGTAGCTGGGCATCAAATGAGGGGCTGAGGCTCAGTGGTACAACACATGCTTTGCACAGATCCTAGTTCACCCATAGCTTTTCCAGGCAGGGGTGGAAACGACCCTTTTCTGCAACCCCATAGCACTTCTGGTGGTCAATGTAGAAAACAATACTGAACTGAACTGGGCAGTGATGTGACTTAATTTAAGCCTGCTTCTTATGTACTTCATCAATGTGTTTATTCATTTATACATCTTTTCCTATGCTTAGGGAGCTTTAGAGCCAAAGCAGTAAGAACACAGTAAGTACTTACTGAATGTGGAACAACAGCAAAGCACTAGGACAAATCAATCAGTTTGATTTTGATAAATTTAGTAGTCAAGAAATAGAGACAACCCCTCAATGCCATGCTTGTGAACATCCATAGTTATCTCACTGGTGTTTAGTGGAAAGAGAATACTGCCTTCTGAAAAAGCAAAACAGTGTTCATGTTATAGAAAAGGGATGGGAATGAAAAGGCTCTGAAAATGTTGTTGGACTGAAACTCCTAGAATTCCTCAATATTGGCTATGCTGACTAGGGCTGCTAGATGTTGCCATCTGACATCTGGAAGGCTGTAGGATTCCCTCGGCTGTTCTAGGATGGCAATGGGTTTTCCACCACTAGGGAATCACTGTAATCTAGTGGTAGAGGATGGTATGTTGGATTGGGGAAGATTCCAGAGTTCTTGCCCCTCTTTGGAATAGAATGAGAAAGAGTCTTGTAAGCAACCCTGAAGCACTGCTGCCAGTCATTGCAGGAAGCCTAACTGTGCCAGTGGGCCTGATTCTATATAAGCCAGTCTTCTATGTTCTGTGTACAGAACAAGGAGACCTCCAAGAACAGCCCTGCTTTACCCATGCAAAATGGGGGTCTAGGTAAAAGGTGGGTTCAGTAAGAAGCAAGGACTGAGATAAGGCCACATTTGCTGGCCTAAGACGCAATCTTCATTATGATTTTTAACAAGAACCTGTGTATACAGAGGACATATGGTCTAATTCCCATGTTTTTGTGCCACAATGATGCTGAAAAATGAAGGATTTCTAATTTTTACAGTGTTATCTATGACATCAAATGTGACTGTGTTGCATGGGGGGGTCTGTGTGAACAATAAAGACGAGCCATGTCTCAGACCCCTGTTTTTGTGCATGGTCAGAATTTGTGGTTTGTGATTTGTGAGTCCATGAATACGATGCTGATCTGTGATTTGATGGTATTTTGATGTGTGTATGTGTGAGAGGGGGAGAATCCCATATAAAACACATGTGAATTCAAGAGTATTAGTTTTTGTTTTACTTCTACAAACAAGCCCTCTTTCTTGAAGATAAAACATCAGTGTTTTTTGTATGAAACATGATTGCTGACTATATTCCATGTTGAACACTGGGGCATTTTAAATCATTCCTAAATTGTAGAAATGGCAGAGAATATGAATATGATAAACATCAAATCCCTGGAGCTAGGCACCTCAAATCTGAAGGAGGAAACAGAATATTGACTAACTAGGGAGTTTATTACATGGGGGATTCCCGTGCAGAAAAGGGGCTTTAAATTGAAAAAAAACCCGCAAAAGCGGTTAGCTTTTCAGACAACGTTGCTATTAAAATGGAGTTGAAATGAGGTTAATCCAAATGGAAACTCGTCAAAAACTGCTTCTTTTTACTTTCGGAAAATCCCCAAAGTAAAAAGAAGCAGTTTTTGATGAGTTTCCATCCGGATTAACCTCATTTTAACTCCATTTTAACAGCGACGTCGTCTAAAAATCTAACCGCTTTTGTGGTTTTTTCCAATTTAAAGCCCCGTTTCCACACAAGATTTTCCCCGTGTTGTGCAGGAAGGATTGAGCATGGTCATTGGTGCAAGACATATGGGACCAAGGAACTGTGCCCTCATCTCAAGCCTTTCTAGTGCTATTAATATAAATACATTGCTACAGAGGTATTATAGTCTTTAGCTGTTGTTAATTGCCATCAAGTTGATTTCAGCTTATCACAGCTCTATAAATGGAGAGACCTCCCAGTCACTCTGTTATTAACAGCCCTGTTAAGATTTTGCAAACCTGGGGCCATGGCTTCCTCGATTGAGTCTATTTACTTGTAATGAGTCTTCTTTTCCTACTGCCTTCCACTTTGCTGAGCATTATCATGTTTTCTAATGAGTCATCTCATCTCATTATATATCCAAAGTATGACAGTCAGATTCGCTCGCTCTCTCACACATACACACTGCTGCCCAGTAGCTGTTTGGCACATTTAGTCTGGCTCTTTAGCAAAAGCTTGTTTGACATGGACTTGTCAGCCACAGTGGTACCATCAGCATGGCCTCTTGCCTCACAGGAGCACGCAGTCCTGCCACCATGGAAAAGTAGTGCCAAAGTGAGATATCCCTTTACACACATTTTTTAAGCTTTTCCGAGACCTCTGAGCATATTAAATTCATCAAAAGAACCTCTACCACAGAAAGCTGCAGCATGGAAGCTCTGCAGAAAAGCGGCATTCAGAAAAGGCTTGTTGGCCACTCACCCTAAAGAACAGATTTGGGTTTGTTTTTTTTAAGTTTCTTTTTTGGAGTGCATCTTCCAGAATCCCAGAGCCCATGCTGGCCTGAGTGATTCTGGGTCTTGTTGTCCAGGAAATATTTTCAAAGCTCTGTCAAAGAGACAGGCTGGCACTTTATGGTTAACACAATAATCAGTATTTCGTTTCACATCACAGTGACCTGCTTGTAAAATTCAAGTCGCACGGTTCTCTGCAAGAAAGGAGACAAAGGGCATCCTTTCCTGAAAGGAAGCTAAATCCATCTCCTCCAGGCTGCATCTATTCGCAGAACAATTTGTTGCGCTTATGGCATTCAAATGTAAACAAGGAGAATGTAAATTCACCTTTCAGCTAGTCCCTTAGATTTAAAAAAGATCCTTTGCACTTTATATATCTCAGTACACTCATACACAAAATGGTCTTAGGAAATGCCTCAAAGCCATTCAGAGCATCACATGCAAAAGTGCTCAAAGTGGAGATGATGCCACTTCACCGAAGAGGGAAGGGGAATGACTAAGGCCTTGCCTCTCCACCTTTCAGCGTTGGCCATATTGCCCTCAGGAGAAAAGGCTTGGCTCTCTCACCATCTGCCTCCCACTCTTTTTCTCAGAAGAGGAGGAGCTGCTCTTTGTTGCTTGGGCAATGACGGCAACCGTGGCCTATTCCTGGCTATGTTTGATGTTTGCCCTGGTTGGCGGTGGTAGTCATGGAGACCTGGCAGCTGAACTGATGTCTTGATGAGTGGCAGCAGGGGGTGTCCCAGGGAGTAAGACATGGCGGGGCATGTGGAAGGGGGCAGGGGAGATGCTGTCTCTAGCCCTGGAACTGAGAATCCACTGATCACAGCTTGAAATGGCTTGGATTTCAGGGTGGGTCTGGTATTCCAAATTCTTTACAGGAGTGCAAAAGGACTGTGGGATCTTGGAGCTGGACAAGGACAGGTGAGATAGTTCTAAGGCACCCTTCGCATGACATGGGCAGGCAACAGAAATACAGTGGGGGAATTGCTGTTCCACATAGAGCTGAAATATGCATCTTTCACTCCAGGATCCCTAAAAAAAACATATCCGTGTTGGCCATATAGCAAATTATTTTCCAAAGTCCCTGTCTTGCTGGGCCGGACATTCCTGCAGCAGCCTGCCCTCCATCTCCACTATGGAGCTGGAACTCAGTGAACAAAACCAGATTTTTTTGTTGGCACATGGGCACTTTCCAGTCCCCCTGTCTCTTTGGACATGATCTCTGGCTTGGTTGGCCTCTACTCTGTAGTTCCCGGAAAGCACTGTTGGGTCCCTGTGGACTTTTTCCACATATTGCCAGTCATTGTTTGGCATGGATAGGGTATAGTTAGTAAACAGGAGTTCTCCATGTCCTCTCATATTCACCTCTCACTCTGTTGGCACCTTCATGAACTGCAGTTTAATGGGAATTTTATCCCTGTGCTTAGTTCTGTCCACGTGATAGGTTTTATATGTACCTGATAGGGAGAATGTATTTCATATGCTGTAGCATGGGATCTGAAAGCTGCATGAGGGGCAAGGACTGTGGTATCACTGCTGCAAATTAACTGAATTTTGACAAAAGTAGCAATGCTGATACATAACAACAAAACAAAATTCTAAATCTCAAGTGGGCAATCCCTTTGTTAAGACCACTACAAGTTCACAGTGGTGTACAAGCTTCTAAGTTCTCAAGTTTCATCAGAAGTGGTTCAAAACAAAACAGGGTGGTGTGTGTGTGAAATTTGGCTAGACATTGTAAGTTACAAGGCCTGGTGTTAACTCACTCCCAAGACTGAGAATGCAGGCTTTTAATATTAATTGAAAAGATTCAATCCTTCCAGCCTTCCTTCACCAGAAGGCTGCAAGATATTTTGAGCTACATTTCCCATCAACCTTACCCATTATTGCCTAATGTTAAGGTTGATGGATTGTAGACTCATATGTCTGGAGAGCACCAGGTTGGGAATAGCATTCAGGTTGCCAGTTACATACAGAATCTGCTTTTATTCTTGTGAAATGAAAATGTGTAAAATCACATTTTAGCCTTTATTAAAAGAATCCCATATGGGAGAGGGGGTGCTGGAAAGTTCTCGCCCTGATCTAATTCCCAAAATCTGGGCATAATTATGTCACTGTAGCTTGAAAGAGTGTTCCTTTGTGTTGTAAATTGCCAATGTGCAGGATCATAGCTCTGATTTCAGAATCTTTGCAGATCATTGATAAAACCATGTAATCGAAAATTGTGGAATTTTCAAGTGCTGAATTCCAGGCTGTCAGGAAATTCCTGTTCATGCAAAAGGAAACTCCAAAGGAATTCCATGAGTGTCTGATGCAAACACTGAGTGACAAATGCTCATCATACTTAACAATGAAGAAGTGGTGTGCCAACTGTCAGTGTGGAGATTTTGAGACTGAAGATGCAGCAAGGTCTGGGAGGCATTCAACAGTGTCAAGTCCTGAAATTGTTGAGTGTGTTCATGACCTGATTTTGGCAGATCAGCAAATCTCTGCTAAAACAATTGCTGAAACATTAGAGATATCCTGGGAAGATACTGGGTTTATAATTCATGAGCAATTGACTATGCAGAAGCTGTCGGCCAAGTGGATGCCGAAATGTTTGAATGCTGACCAGAAACAAAATCAAGCTGCTGTCTTCCAAGATGATTTTGCAGCATTTTGAGTGATCCAGCAAAAAAAAAAAAAAATTGGAACAACATGTCACAGTTGATGAAACATGGTTACATCACTATGACCTGGAGGCTAAACAATACTTCTTGCAATCGTAGCACTCGGGTTCTTGCCACCCAAGGTACTACATCAATCAACACTGACCATCTGGCCATATTAGCTTTTGTTGATGGGAGATGGAGCTCAACAACATCTGGAATAGCATTGTGTCCCCCATCCTGGTGTATAGCCTTAGTGATTTTTTTTAAAATTACACACAAATATCAGAGTAATCACTTTTAAATCAGATGATAAAACAGATTAAATTGGTGGTGGTGGGGAGCTAAACCTCTTTCAACTTGAGGATCAAATTCATTTTCATGAGAAGTTTTTGGAAGCTGCATTCCAGTGGTGGGCAGGACCAAAGGCAAAGGGGTGGGACCAAAACGATCTGCCTATTATAGGTCAATTAACAAAGCCTCTGACAAAGAAGCTCCTTTTTACACAATTTTTAATGCCTACCCAGCCCATCCTCTTTTCCTTGTCATCTCTCTAGCTGGAGGGTTTGGTTTTCTTTTTAAACAGCATTGCATTGGAAGAGTGGTGAAGGACTGAAGAAACACAGACTTCCAGGGCTCATCTACTTTGGCCAGAATACTTCAGGCTGCTCCTTGTCCTGGTTCACCAAACACCCACACAGGCTAGCTAGGGAAGGAACTACCAACCGATAATGCAGGCAGAGGCAGTGAATTACAAGCAGCTAGAAAGCACCTTGCCCGTGGAAGTCTGTTATGAAAAAGGCATTGTCAAGCAGTCCGAGGCAAGGGAGGCAACAGGAATCAATGTCAACATGGTCCAAGGGTCGAAGAAGCCAGGAAGTCTGAAATAGGAAATGCAGGAGTCTGGGAACAGATATCAGGAATAGGAATGCTGACCAGGAAACAAACACTTTGCGTCTGGCACTCATCTTAGTCAAACCCAGCTCTTAAATAGCCTGACACTAGTTAATTCTAATCAGAGCTGGCTTGTTGCTGCTTGGCACGCAGCCTGGCTGAGCGTCTTTGTTGTATCCTTTGTTTTATTCTTTTGTCCCTCCTCCTTGATTGAGGACTTAAGATCCCAGTTGTGTCCTCTGCTTCATCAGCAGGTGAGTGCTGCCCTTGCCCTGCTGGCTGAGGTTGCACTTCCACATGATGAGCTGGCTGAGGCTCTTCAGCAGGGAGAGCTGGCTGCTCTGCAACAGGAGGAGCTACAGGCTGTTCCCTATCTGGAAGACTTGCCTAAGTCTTTTCCTTAGCCTCCTCATCAGACTCTTCCTCCAGGTCCCAGTCCTGCAGCTCCTGGCCCATGACACTCCTGGAGTATTCTGGCCCCAGAACTGCCCCAGATTCCCCCTGTTGCCTCCACATTCTGAAGTGATCCCAGGTGGCTGTCTGCACACATGTCCCACTGTGCCACCCAGCAGCACCACTGACGGTGTGGTTCCTTCTAAGGTTAGAAATGAGTTACCCAGCATCAATCACATGGCTGGACATCTCATTGTGACCTCAGAGGGGGCAGCTTGTGCCAGCAGTGGCATTGCTGGGTGGCACAATGGCACAGCCATCTAGTCTTGCTCTGGAGTGATCCAGATTTTCCTGAAAAATATGGAGGAAAAAGTGAGGGTTTTTACACTGGTTTAGCCAGAAATTGGGCAGATTCAGTGCAGAACTGTCATCCCCTCATGAAGACAGTCCACACTTAAATTGGGGGTGTTGGCCCTGTGTCATGTAGACAGGTTGAGGCAAGGGGAGCAGAGGGGAAATAGGACACTCCTCAACAAAGCCTACTTTATTTGTGTCTGCCTACAACAGGCAAAGTCAAAGCATCTGCCTTAACAATCCCTTACTGAGCATGCATGAACAGCAAAACAGGGAGAAAGGGAGAAAGCAAATTTGCCTGCCTCACTAGCTACCCCCAGCATGTTAAAAAACACAGATCTAGAAGATTTGTCATCAAAATAAAAATACTGTAATAACAAAAGCAGAGCCTGATGTGGGGAGGAAATGGATGAAGCTTTCAAGTGCCGTGTAGAAGGTTCAAATTTTTTTTGTTTATTTATGTTAAGAGTTTTAAGTATTTATTATATTGCATTTTATGCCACTCTGTTTTATATGACTCATATGTCCTATGTATTTTATGGTAAAATCTGTTATCTTTGACTATGCTGATCTATACCCATAATAAACTATTGATTGGTTTGTTTATTTATGCAAGGCTTATATGACCTTGTTTCATTTCACACGTGTGTACTGTTAGTTTTAAATGAAAACTAGTGAAACTGCTCTTCTTTTTTGTACTGTAGGAACTTATCCCTATTCTTTCCATGTTATTTCTGCCTCTGGTACCAATTTTTCTCTTAAAGAAGTAATGTCCAGGAACACATCTATATCATTACCTGTCCTAGAGCTCGAATGGCAAGTAAGACACTGCAACTTTTTAGAATGGAGAAATCTCCAAATAATGGTGTCTCATGGGGATGAAGGTCTGGTCATCCAAAAAACCCCAGAAGGATCAAATATCATAGGGGGAGCATTTAGGTTCCCCATCCCTGGATTAAATACTGGAACTATTGGGGCAAGGGATGTTGATACCATTCCAAGTGAAAACTCACTATCACATTTTCTCATTCATATAAACTCAGGGTGAAGCAAATTAACATTCTTCAAGTAGGCTCAGTGTGCTATTAATCAAATAATTTATCTGGAAAAGGTGCTCTCCAGTGAGCAGAAACAACAAAATGTTGATCCCTTCTGATACCCACACGAAGAAGATAGATTAGCTTTAGTGGGACTGAATGAAATTGATGTTCAATTGTTTAGCATAAATTATACCATTTCCCAGCCAATTATTTTTTTCTTGTTTGAAACATTCCTGGGTTTTGGCTTGATCACTCACGCCTTTGGGTCACAAACACTCATATATTTTTCAAAAATCTCATCAAAATCATCAAAGGGGGAAATAATAAGTGAGGCTACTTAACTGAAAACAAACAAGAGTTTAGCCCAATACAATTCTGAGGACAAATTGTAGTTAAAAATAATTGCACATGTATGTAGTTATTCTAGGAATGGTGACACAGAAATTTACCGTAAATAGCAAAAACAGCAACATAGTAATCTTCATGTGTGAATCCATGGTCAGTCCTGCAACTTCGACGAGATTCATGGGATCCCATGCAGTTGGACTTAAGTTATTCACTATTTTAAATGATGATAACAGCCTTGGGAGATTCAGGAAGTGACTGCAGAAGAAAAGGAGACAAAGTACACCTTTTCCCTTCAATAATTGAACCCTAGCCAGCGATGAGCCTGGAACAATTGCACCAGCAGGAACTTCCATTATTACCAAAATGGCGGCTCTGTTATGCTTTACTGACAGGACAATTGCGGGGGGACAGCTCCATTATGCTTTAAACACAGGAGAAGGATGGGAGAAGCATATGGAGGTGTGAACCCCAATCGCACAATTAGGACAACTCAAAGCCGATTTAATGACGGGAGGAGGCTAAGCCTCCCGTGTGATATTCTCCAGAGTATGTGTCTGTGTATACATACATGCCAAAGTGGGAGAATCATTTTCCAAGAAGTGCATACCTTCACACTGTCCCAATCTGACAGAGACAATCCTGTTTAATCCTCTGCCATCCCACTTTTTCCGCTGTTTCTAAAATGTCCCCATTTCTTCTCCTCCCACTTTTCTCCTTTCTCCTCAGCTTATTTTAATTGTTGCAAACTGAATTCAAAGTGCAGTAGAGGGAAGAGGAAGGAGATGGAATCTTGTCTTTCCCAGCAGAGTCAGGCAAAAGCAAACTAGTACAGCCTCTCTTAACTTGTATATTTATTTGTATTACTAGCTGTCTTGACTACACTCTGTTGTTGCTTGGCCACACATACCTCAGTTTTCACCTGTGAAATATTGGAAGCGTGTTTCCTCTATAAAGCAAATCATACTACTTTCTGTTTCCCAAAAATGTGGAAAGGGAAATCAGAACTTTCAGGGTGATTCTACACTGTAGAAATAAAGCAGTTCAACACCACTTTAAGTGCTGTTGGTCCATCCTATGGAGTCCTGGGACTTGTAGTTTTACAAGGTCCTTAGCCTTCTCAGACAAAGAGTTTTGGTGCCTCACAAAATTACAAATCCCAGGATTCTTTAGGATGGACCCATGGGCAGCAGTTAAAGTGGTGTCACACTACATTATTTCTACAGTGTAGACTCACCCTTAGTCACTTATAATTTTTTAGAAAAATCAAGCAGGAGAAAACCCTACATACTCACTAAGACCTGCAGCAAGTCTCAGAGGGTGTTGGTTGTTGGATCCACTGAAGTTCTTCACCCCACAATGTGGTAACCACTGTTGGGACTGGGAAGGGCACTGGCCTATGCTGCCAGCAAATAGGGGGGCTGCCTGCCAGACCTTCCCACATGTCACCACCACTACTGGACATAAGCAGTACTATAGCTCACAGAGGTCCCATTTGCACATCTTGCCCCTGGGCCCTCAGATATGCCTTTGCTCGCCTCACATTAAATGCTCACCAAGTTTAAATTCGGTACTCTGGTTTTGTTACAGGATGCAATGGGTGGGAAAGCAAGTAACAAAACAGCAATACAGTTCTTAGAGCACTGGTATAATTTGTTTCCCTCTGGACTAACTGTGTTCTGCTCTAGCTAGTTATTGATTTGTCCTTCCCATATTTGCTGTCAGAATGAGATTGTTATGCCAGAAAAGTATCTGAAATCAAAATTCGGTTGATTTACAGAGAAAGCAGGAGGCTAGATTTCCTCCTGGAGATGCTATTGTTGCAGCAGCAGCTCCCTCAAGTGGGAACACAACCAACACCAGGAGGGGAGAGAGGAAGCATAAAAGCTGTAAGGAGACGGGGTGGCAGGACTTTCTTCAAGAGTTCATTACCCTTCCATGGCCTTATGGGTCACTTCGCCCCGGTAGGAATCAACTTGCCCTCTGAAGTTTTTAGTCCCACCACCACAGGAGAGGACCATCTGTGGTAGGCTTGCCAGATGCAAAAATTGGAGAGGGCTCCAGTTTTATGGCTGGATAGAATAGATAATGTCAGCATATGTTGCTTGTTACCTGCAGTAGTGTCATTAGGGAGATGTGGGGGGTGCGGACCGCATCAGGTGACACTGCTCCTCCTCAAACATCTTTTTGGCAGAAACGGGCTGTGGCCCATTAAAATGCTGAAAAGATGGTGTGAGCGGGGTAAGGCTCAGTGGGAATAGAAAGGAGAGGACCCTGTTGTTGTTTTTCAAATTAAATATTAATTTTTAAAACTTTTAAAAATTAAAAAAGTTTTAAATATTTATTCTTTTTAAATTTTCTTTGAAAACATCATCTTTTACCAAATTTTCACTTCAACCATATGAAACTATGCATATGAAAATGCATTGAGGGTGTGTGTATGATATTGTAATTTAAAGGTATCATTTAAATTTTTCTAGTTGTTTTATGTTACAACTATTATCATGACATTCAGTGATGTGCAGGAATTATGATTAATGTGTAACAGTAGTACAAACACCATTACTAAAGACTCTGTATGGTGTGGTAAGGGTCAATGAGGGTGGGATGACATGAGTTACTGCACCAGGTGATACCAAACCTAGTGACACCACTGGTTACCTGGTTGCCTTGTCAAGTGATACCTGTTGAAATTCCCTCATATATATAGTTCTTAAAGGTACAGGATCCCCCTCCAGTTTTCAGCCTATAAACCCTAACCCTGGAAGATGCAGACATCTATAACTTGAGACTCATCTTCATTACTAGGTTATAGTGATTTGATCTCGCATTAATTGCCATGGCTCCATCCTACAGAAATCTGGGTACTTGGTGAGCTGTTCAGAATTCTCTGCAGAGAGCCCTAGTTATTATATGCCATTGCTTACCCTCATGTTGATCATAATTAATATCTAGTGGGGAACATGACTGGAAGTCAGGATGACCTGGCAGGTGTTTTTGGAGCTCTCAAAACTCCAAAAGACAAAAGTGTTGGGGTCACTTGATCTAGGACATGTTAGCTGAGAAAGAACAAAAGGACAGGAGCCATAAGTAATATATAAAATGACATAAGATCCCCCAACCAGCTTATTTTGCATTTACTATGGGAAAAGAAACAAGGAAGCAACAGAAGACAGATCCCATTTTATCATTTGAAATTCTCTTCCACTTACCTCTGCCTATCCCCAGTTCAAAGAAGGATGTTTCAAATTGTATCAGTATTTTACACCTCAGTGTGACAACTCTTTTATGTTATATCTATTCCCAGGACAATATTTATTTATTTATTTATTTATTTATTTCATATGCTGCCTTTGTCCCCAGAGGGACCCAAGCTGAGAGCCTGAGATTTCAGGGGGAGTGTAAGCCCATCCAGCACAGGCAAAGTCCTTGTTCCCTGACCTAACAGGGCACCTGGTAAGGGAGATGGAATCCCAATAAACAACCACAACTCCACCTCCCCACCCCCCAGGCCTCATCTGCTGATGTACAGAGAACCCTGGTGGAAAAAGTTGGGAGAGATTAACCCTCCACCCCCATCCAACCGGGTGTCCGTAATACAAGTCAGGTCAGCATGATCATCCAGGTTCAAGTCCTGGATCAACGGTGTTTTTCTATTCAGCAACCTGGCATTGAGCAGCAGCATTTTCAGCCTAGGAGACCTATTGCCAAGGCTATCCAGACTATTTGAAATGGGGGTCACCTTGGGACTAACCAATGCCTTGTGGCTCTCCCTTCATCCAGGGTAATAGAGCTGACTCCCCATACCATATCTCTCTCTGCCCATTACTGTCATGATGGCTGCTCCCTGGACTGCTTCCCCTCCCTTGCTCTCGTTGTAGCACATATTGCTATTGCTGGTTGGTCTGTTGTTTAAAATAACAAGCAAAGCAATGCATCCCTGAGAATATTAGACTGGGCCCTGCAAGATATAGGTTCAAGTCCCAATGAACAATGACACTCACTAATTGACCTTAGGATGGATGCTCTCCCTCTCCTTCCCATCTACCTCACAGTGTTGCTGGTTAAAGTATGGAAGAGAAGAGCCCTGAGTTCACTAGAGAAAATATGGTATATAAATCCAAGTACTATGGGCACTGCAATGGCAGTGTTGCCATGGAAGCATAGGGAGTGGATGTAATTTTTGTTCCAAGACATATATTTTAAGTAATGTTCCCCTCACCAGATTGGGAGAATATAGGACTGGAAGAGTATAGAATTTGATTATTATTGTTGTGTGCTTTCAGGTCATTTTTGACATATGGTACCCCCTACGGCGAACCTATCATGGGATTTTCTTGGCAAGTTTCTTCAGAGAGGGTTTACCATTGCCATCCTCTGAGGCTGAAAGAGTGTGACTTGCCCCAGGTCATTCAGTAGGTTTTTATGCTTGAGCAGGTATCCTGAATTATAGTCCAACGATCAAACCACTACACCATGCTGGTGATTGATATATTAGTATTTTGGAGGGGCTTTCTAAACACCATGCCCACACTGCTCTACAAATTGGCAAGATCCAGAGCTTCCTTGGCCTGTTTTGCTGAGTATGCTTATTTAAACACAGTTTGATGCTTCATGCTCAATTACCCATGAGAGAAAAGCATGGATCATGTTGGGAGATTTTTTTTTCTCCCGACTGCGCTCATCTATAATGATATTTGCTTGCTTTGCACAGTGGACTCAGATAATCCTGAATGTTTTAGAGTCATATAGAAGTTCAGCCGAAATCTTATGGAAGGAGGACTCTGGAGGACAGGAGCTGGGCGGTGAGAGTCTTCCCCCGCCCCCTCCTGCCTTGGAACACCTGGCCCCAAGGGAGCTGAGCCTTCAAAGCCTCCCAAGCCCTGACCATCGGCAGCACCAGGAGGCCTTGGAAGGAGGACTCTGGAGGACAGGAGCTGGGCGGTGAGAGTCTTCCCCCGCCCCCTCCTGCCTTGGAACACCTGGCCCCAAGGGAGCTGAGCCTTCAAAGCCTCTCAAGCCCTGACCATCAGCAACAGTGGGCAGCCCTGGAAGAGAAATACTGCCTATACGCGGCGCCGGCGGTGCTCTGGTGCTCTTGGAGGACTCAGGCCCCTGAAGGACTCTCTTGCCCCTTGCCATCACCTGAGCAGCCGGGAGCAGCTGTGGACGGTGCGGAACTGGGGAGAATGCCGGCGGGTTTTAAATTATTGTTTAATTATTTATTGTTTATTGTTTAATTGCTTAATTGTTTAATTATTGTTATTTAATTTGTTTAGTTTGATTGGTTTTGGGGGGATGGGTGGGTGTGGGAAGGAGGGATGGGATTTGAATTGATTTTATTTGTTTGCATGTTTTGAAATGTTGTACGCTGCCCCGATTGCCTGGCAGAGGGGCGGGATATAAATAAAAATTATTATTATTATTATTATTATTAAGTTAAGAAAACAGCTGCATCAGGTGACAGGGTAAAACTCAACTGCCTGAGATAGTTAAGTACAATATAAACTGGCATGGTATAGTGGTTCTTTGAGTGTTGGACTATGACTCTGGAAACCAGGGTTCAAATCTCCACTTGGCCATGGAAACCTACTAGGTGGCCTTGGGGAAGTCATACTTTGTCACCCTCAGAGGAAGGCAAAGGCAAACCTCCTCAGAACAAATCTTGCCACGAAAACCCCTTAGGGTCACTATAAGTTGGAAATGAAAACTGTGTCTGGTATCTTTCATGAATTGGGAAGAGTTCCCAGATGTGGGGAGGGAAGAATTAGAACTGTTTCAGCTACCTAGTTGTTGGTCTCCAGAGTTGTAGTCCAATGCTCGAACCAGTACACCAAATGGCTCTACCTAGTGTCTAAAATTAACATTCATTAGGGCCAAAACATATCATGTGTAGCACTTGAATTACCCAAGATATACGGTACCTCCCTACAAATATCTGCCTTGATAACCAAGGGATATAAGCCTAACACCCTGAAGGCATCAGATCCTTTGTTCTTGGAAGCTAACCAGGGTCAGGCTTGGTTGGGACTTGGATGGGGGGCCACCAAGGAATTCTGGGTTCTCTATATTTCAGAGAAAGGCTATAGCAAACCACTTCTGATAACTCCTTGCTTAAAAAAAACCCCTATGAAATCCTTGGGGTGACCATTGGTTGGTGGGTGATTTGAAAGAGTGCACGTGCACAGACACAGACACACAATTAAAGGATGCAGTTATCTCCACTGTTGGTCAGTTGTTAGCTCTTCAAGAAGGTTCTGCATGAAGATAGTCAGCAACCTTGTACAGATTTAATAATTATTGTAAAGGGGTACTCAGAGGTGGGATGAGATATCACATCTGTTTTTTTCTTAGTGACAATAGACCCAAACAGATAAACTCTTTATTGTGTACCTTCAAGTTGACTCTTACTTATGGCGACCTTATCTTAGGGCTTTCTCAGCAAGATTTATTCAGTTTGCCATTGCCTTCCTTTGAGGCTGAAATGGCTGAGTAGGGATTCCAGCCTTATTCACCCAGAGTCCTAGTCCAACACTCAGACTACTGTACCATGCTGAATGGTAAGTCTATACATGTGGAAAGCTGAGATCAGCAATTTGATTTAAGACAGAAATCTCTAGTCATATGTCTAATCTGTTTTGCTTGTGTGTATTTATAAAGCTGTGAACCTGCATTTTGAATTGATGTTAATTTGAATCATAATGCACATTCCTGTCTTCAGATGAGTGAAAAGAGGTTGGAAAGGCAGGCGATAACATGAGTGTAGTAGTTTCCTAAACATGAAGGAAACTGGCAACTGTTAGAGAGTAATAGTTATGCCTACCTAGTGACAAATGTCTCTATTCTGTGAGAAATGTAGAATTGCTCAGTTTCAATATCTCTCTGTTTGCTCTGAGGTTTCTTTCCAATATAATGCCACAGAACGATGGAAAAGGCAAGAGGTTTTTATACTCTTGGGCAATATTTGTAACTCTCAGCTTCTCAGAAACTTTTTCTTCTTGTATGAACCTGTTCTTTTGGTCATTGCAGTGCTTTTCTGAGGTCAATAGGGCACAATGAATACAGCTGTATATGTTTTTAAAAATACATTGTGTAATATGTGAAGCAGCCTGGGGGGAAAAAAATCTCCATCACCATTGTCCACGTCTCATTAAGAGTGAGCCTCAATCTCTACCACATTCCTCAAGTGCCCTTGTTGTCTATACACTTTGGATCCCGAAAGGTTCTTGCATCTTTCACCATCCTGATGTCTTCTAGATACCTTGCGCTGCAGAACACAGACATATTGACTTGAAAGACTCAGGATAACAAGCAAAAAATATCTATGATTCTATGGTACCGGTAGTTTGGGAGCAAGGCTGGGAATTGTGTGGCCTTCCAGATGTTGGTGGACTCCCAACATTTCTCTGCATTGGCTATGCTGCTAGATGCAGTCCAACACCTGGAGAGCCACCTGTGACCTACCTAATTGTGTGGAGCAATGTGATAGTCTAGTTGTGCTGAAGCTCAGGGCTGGCTCTACCATTAGGTAGAGTGAGGCGGCAACCTCTGGCAGCAGCCACCAGAGGGACGCAGAGTGGAACAGATGTTGACTAGAGCTCTCTGTGCTATAAGGGCTGTACTGAGCCTCCCAAAAGCTAGCCTGCTGAGCTCACTTGCAGTAGAATAACATTGCCTCTTCTGCAGCACTGAAATATGATTCAACTGCTAATCTCCTCAGTTTCTATATATGGAACCGGGGGGTGGAGATCTGTTTGTTGTTGTTGTTGTGTGCCTTGAATTCATTTCCGACTTATGGCAACCTATCATGGGGTTTTCTTGGCAAGAATTATTCAGAGATTTGCCATTGCCTTTCCTGAGAGCATATGACTTGCTCAAAGTCACTCAGTGGGTTTCATGGCTGAAATCAAACCCTGGTCTCCAGACACACTGTCCAATGCTCAAAGTACTATGCCACACTGACTGTTGGGGATCTGTACTTGTTCTTTATTTCCTCTTGATGTTCTTTTAAATGATTTTTTTTTTATTTGCTTGTTTCCGTACAATGCCTTCAACTGCATTTTAAAGTTCAGTGCACTTTCACCATATCTGGAGTTCTTTTCACTCTAAAGGAGTCAAAACAAAATCTTGCAAACATTTTCAAAATATGTTTTCCCCTTAAAATAACCCAAAACAACCTCTCAGGGCCCAAGAATGTTCCAAAATATGATGAAAATGCCTCCATGTTGCCTGGAAGGCATTTGGGAGCTAAATATTATTATTATTTTTTGAGGGGAGAGAGTTGGTGGAGTTGGGGCTGAGGCCCTCCAAGATCTCCTTGGGGCTAATGACCCCCCCCCCAGCCTTTCACATTTGCCCACCGATGTAGAAGAGGCATACCTCAGTTAACAAAGTAGATGTGTTTCTGGGCATTACTTCCTTAACAGAAAATTTGGTGCCAGAGGCAGACATAACATGGAACGAACGAACGATAGGTTCCTACACTGTAAAAAAAGAAAAAGAGAAAAAAAGCACAATTCAACATGTTTTAACATACTTTTTATGCGAAACTAACTATACACACATGCAAAATTGACACAGCCAGGTCAGATAAGCCTTGCATAACCAAACAAAAACATATTGACCCTTCTAGGTACCACCTGAAAGCTTCGTCCAATTCCTCCCACCACCAGCGTCTGCTTTTGTTGTGATTTCCATTTTGCTGGAAACTTCTAGATCTATACTTATTTTAACATGTTGGGGGGAAGGGGAGATGGTGAGGCAGGCAAGTATAACTTTTTCTTTCATCAACTTCCACTTTTCTTATGACTCCCATTTTGCTGGCCAAACTTATAGATCTATGCTTATTTAACATGCTGGGGACAGCTGCTCAGTTAAGCTTATATATTTCCCTTTCATTTTCTCTCTTTTGCTATTCATGCACGCTCACTAAAGGATTCTGGAAGCTGCTGGTGTCTTCCTTGCCTGTTGTAGACTGACACATACAGCTGTAGTAGGATCAACTAGATCACTGGTGTCACTAGGGTTGGTGTCACCATTAGTTCATAGTGTCACACACACACCCATTGTCCTTTTCCCATATCACACCATACAGAGTCCTTAGTAATATTTTTTGTACTAAGGTTACTCATAAGTAATAATTCCCATATATCACTGAATGTAATGGTAATAGTTGTGGCATAAAGAACTAGCACAATTAAAATGATACCTTTACATTACAATATGCACAGCCTAAATGTATTTACAACTACATGGTGTCATGTGGTTAAAGTGAAAATTTGGTAAAATGTGATGTTTTTAAAGAAAAATTTAAAAGAACTTTTTTTTACATTTTTGAAATTAAAATTTTAAAAAATTTAAATTTAAATTTAAAAGAAGCCTGGGGCCTCTGTTTTCTCTTCCCACTGAGCCTCGCCCTACTCATGCCATCTCTCCAGCACTGTAAAGAGATGCAGGCAAATGCCACAGCAAACGCAGATGTTTGAGGGTGTAACGTGGTGCTGTCTGCACCCTCTGTACTGCCTAGTGATGTCACTGAACAAGATCACGATCCCATCCTTTTCCAGGTCAAGCTTATTTGAATTGCTGCTCCTGAAAGTCTGTGTTTCTGGACCCTTCCTTCACCATCTTCTCAATACTGCTAAAAAACACCTTCCAGCTTGACAGGAGAAGGAAAGTGGGGAATGAATGTAAAATGATTTCACAAAAGGGAGCATCTTTGTAGATGGCTTTGGGTGTATATTCACTGTAGAAATAATACATTTTGATACCATTTTAAGTGCTGTGGCTCCATCCTATGGAATCCTGTGATCTGTGAACATACTCAATGGTTGCCATGTTGGCCATATAGCAAAGTACAACAACATCCTAAATCCACAAAACAGCAATGCAGTTGCCCCTCTGTTTTGCGGACTTTGAATCCGCGTCCCTTGCCTGTTCGCAATGGAGGGGATTAAAATGGGCCGCACGCCACCATTCAAACCAATAGGGCTTGAATATTGGCATTTTTCAATTTTTGCAGGGGGATCCAGAATGGATTCCCCCACGAAAATGGAGGGGCAATTATACCTTTATTCAGCCAACCAAAATGCACAAAATACATGATGCCAGGTTTTGAAGCCCCACTGGCTTTTTCATTAGGCAAAGGTGTTTAAAAACATCATACAGGAGAAAAAAAATTATAAAAGGAAGACATTAGTAAAGGCCTACATTTTCTTAAGGTGTTTTTTGTTGTGTTGTTCAATGGAGGGATATCTATGCAAGCATGTCCCTCCTCCTTCTAGCCATGTGGCACTGGGAACAAGGCATTTTGTAGTTTTACAATTCAAAGACCTAACTGTCTGGAAAATCAGTATGTGAAGGGATCTTGCAGCAGTAGCATGCTCTTTCCTAGACCTGAGCCTACTTCTTCAGATCTGAGGAAGTAGGTTCAAATCTATGATAACTCATGCTGCTAACTTCTGTCTTTCAGTTAAGTCTCAAAGGTGCTACAAGATCCCTTCTCATACTGTAGTTTTACCAGGTCTATTCTGCCAAAAGTGTGCTGGTGCTTCACAAAACTGCAACTCTCCATCTGTAGGATGGAGCCATAGCAGTTAAAAGTGGTGTCAAACTGCATTATTATTCCACAGTGTAGATGTACACTCAGGGTGAACAGATGTCCTCCTTTTCCAGGGAATGTCTTACATTTCATCCTTCTCTCCAGGAAGAATTCCAAAATGTCCTCCATTTTGAGCATTACTAAGAAGCAGATTCAGTAGCACATTTACTGTTCCCATTTTGCAGCCCGTCCTTGCTGCAAATAGAGGGGTAAGATGGATCCTTCTAGAGTACTTTTCCCCCAGGAAAAAGGAGCAGATAAGACTCTCACCCAGAGCTCAGCGTGTATTTGTTTCTCCGAGGGGAAAGGATAGCAAACATGTTAGGCAATGGGCTGCTTGAGGACACAGCACAAATGTTGAAAGGATTTTCTCCCCCCATCTTCTAATTTCAGCACAATCAACAAATGAAAAGAATAATTTAAATGCAGTTTCAGTCAAGGGTGTGTTGGTAGCGAGGTACAATTTTAAGATTTTGTGTTGCTCAGAGTTCTAGAAGCATATTGCGAACCAACAAGGCATTTTAATGAAGATAGGTTCCTCAGAAAAATTCAGTTGATTACATAATAAAGTACAGTATATGTAATATAGCTGTAAATAAACCATATGAATATAGAAAGTTAGTGTGGCATAGTGCTTTGAGTGTTGGACTAGCACTCTGGAGTCCAGGGTTCAATTCCCAGCTTGGCCATGAAACCTACTGGATGACCTTGGGCAGGTCACACTCTCTCAGCCTTAGGGGGAGGCAATGGCAAACCTCTGAACAAATCTTGCCAAGAAAACCCCATGATAGGGTCACCTTAGGGTTGCCATAAGTCAGAAACGTGTCATTTTATATACTTTATTATTTTTTCTTCAAACATATACATATCGTTCCAGTAATGTACCTTAGAATTTGCTTAACAACATAAAACACTACCCCTAAAAATCTACTTCCTCAATGTCACTTGCAAGGTCATCTTTTCTTCTCAACCATCTCTTTGAATTTATTGTTCTTTTGTTCTTTTATTATATATACCCATATATCTACAGTAGTCATAAAGTTTTATACTCGTGTGATGCACAGTTCATCTTATTTCCTTGTCATCCTATTACTCTACCTATAGTTTAATTCCATCTGTTCTTACAAAATTCACATAACAATTGAAAAGATATTCAAAATAAACTATGAACTCAGACTGGTAATTTATTTACTCAATATGTTAAATAAGATCCCATCTCATGTAGAAGGGAAACACTGGAGAATTTTACTCTATATGATAATGGCGGCAAGACTTTTGACTGCACAAAAATGGAAAAATAATGAACTTCCTGCATTAGATGATTGGCTGCTAAAATTATCAGAAATGATGGAAATGGATATTTTGACGGCTCGTCTGAATCAGGATATATATGTTGTCCTGCGCATGCGCACAAGCGTTGCAGCTGCCATTTTGGAAATCAAAATGGCGGCCGCAGCATGCACTGCGGTGGCTGCGTCCATGTATGCTGCGGCGGCAATGGCGTCGTCGTGCGCAGGGGGTTGCGCGCGTGAGCACGTGTGCCGCCATTCCCCCACCCCTCGGCCCAGTGGAGACCTGGACTTCGGGGGACCGGCTCAGGTCTCCAAAAGGTTGCCTACCCCTGAAGTAGACTGAAGTCTAGGAAAGCTCCTGCTGCCAACTTTTCTTTTTCAGTTATTAGTCTCAAAGGCCTCCACATTTAGGATATATATATATATATATATATATATGCACTAATGTTACTCCTAAATCCTAATATATAAATATATATAGCCTCTCTCTCTCTCTCTCTCTCTCTCTCTCTCTCTCTCTCTCTCTCTCTCTCTATATATATATATATATATATATATATGGGAATTAGGATTTAGGAGTAACAGTAGTGCAAAGAAGCATGGCTAAGGGTTCTTTACAGTTTGGAATGGGAGGAAGAGGTCAATGGGGTGTGGGTGGGTGTGACACCAACCCTAGTGAGGCCACTGAGCGGTCTCAACCCGGATTATTTCTGCAGTGTGGGCTTTGGACCCTACAGGTCACTCTGTGAGTTAATGGCCTCTTTCTTCTCCCTCTCTTCTCCCTCAGGAGGTGCCAATGCAGTGCCCAGGCCTGGGTCTCCTCCAGGGGGCGCTCGCCTCCCCACACCTTCCCAGCAGGCCCAGCGCAGCAGCCACACAGAGGCGGAAGAAGAGGGGCTTCGCTTTCTGTTCCGAAGGGGCGCTGGGCTGGGCGACATGCAGGTAAAGGGGACCCTCCCTCTCTCTCCCTGGAGCCTCCGATGGAGGAGCCTCCGCCTGAATCCCGCTTCCTTTCTTCCCAGGCGGGCTCCAGGCAGGCGGTGCTGGCGGCGGCGCAGGAGCTGCTCAAGTTCGTGAACCGGAGTCCCTCCCCGTATCATGGTAAGACAGAGTGGCCAGCGCGTCCTCCTTTTCCCGGACGCGTCCTCCATCCCAGCCGCCTTCTCTCTCATGGCTAGGAAGCATGGCCTCACATTTCTATGTGTGTTTTCGAGCTTCTACTGTATTTTTTTGGAGTGTCCTCCTTTTCCCCGGACGCGTCCTCCATTCCTACCCTCTTCTGTCCCAAGAGGAATTCCCAAACCATCTCCATTTGGAGCAGGGCTTAAGAAGCGTGGCTTCATTTTGTGTGTGTGTGATGTGCTTCTATTTTTTGGAATGTTCTCCTTTTCCTGGACGCGTCCTCCATTACAGCCCTCTTGTCCCCAGGAGGAATTCCCAAACGTCCTCCATTTGGAGCAGGGCTTCATATTTCTATGTCTGTTTTGAGCTTCCTTTTTTTAATGTCCTCCTTTTCCCAGGCGCGTCCTCCATTCCAGCCCTCTTCTGTCCCAGGAGGAATTCCCAAACCATCCTCCATTTGGAGCAGGGCTTAAGAAGCATGGCTTCATATTTCTATGTCTGTTTTGAGCTTCTTCTCCTTTTTTTAAAAAAAGTCCTCCTTTTCCTGGACGCGTCCTCCATCCCAGCTTTCTTCTGCCCCAGGAGGAATTCCTCAAACATCCTCCATTGGGAGCATAGCTTCATATTTCTATGGGTATTTTGAACTTCTACTGTATTTTGGAATGTCCTCCTTTTCTCGGGTTTGTCCTCCATTCCAACCTTCTTCTGTCCCATGGCTAAGAAGCATGGCTTCATTATTATTATTATTTTTAAATGTGTATTTTGAGCTTCTGTTTTTGGAATGTCCTCCTTTTCCCAGATGCATCTTCCATCCCAGCTTTCTTCTTCCCAAGGAGGAATTCCTCAAATGTCCTCCATTTGGAGCATGGCTGTGTAGTCAGGGTGACCAGGAGTCCTCCTTTTCCAGGATGTGCCCTGCATTCCAACCTTTTGTGCAGAAGGGATTATTATTATTGTTATTATTATTATTACATTTATTTATAGAGTGCCATGCGCTTTACACAGCGCTTTACAGAGCAAAACAATCCAAGATACAAATAAAAGCCTGCCTACAGTGTATAACCTAAACCCACCAATAACAAATTATAAAATTTATAAAATATGACTATGATAAGTTTAAATAGTAGTTTAATAAGTATAGATTAATACAAATAGTCAATCATAAGATCATACAGTCAGGAACTCAAGATGAAAGTTGGAACTATTCAGGGTTTACATTTCTGTGTGTGTTTTGAGCTTCTGTTTTGGAATGTCGTCCATCTGGAGATTTTATATATGATAATTTGTATATATTATATATATATATATATATATATATATATATATGAGATACAAATTATATATAAAATCACCAGATTTTCTTTGAGTGTGAAATTTATGGTGGCATATGCACAGACAGCGTGGCAGTGTGGTTTGAGTGTTGGACATTAGGAGAGCAGAGTTCAAATGCTGGCTTTGCCATGAAAACCCACTGCATGACCTTGGGCAAGTCACACACTCTCAGCCTCAGAGGATGGCCATGGCAAACACTCTCCGAAGGAACTCGCCAGGAAAAACCTCTGATAGGTTCGCCTTAGGGTGACCACGAGATTTGAAGACACACAACAACAAACAACAATGCACAGACAGAAGGGTGTCCTGTCAATCATTGACCAGGGTCTTTAACTTTAAATGCCATGGCGACATCCTATGGAATTTGGGATTTGCAGTTTAGGCAGGGTTTTCTGGTATCTCATCAAACTACATGCTCAGTCTTTATATCATCGGATCATTCCCTGAGACAACTTAAAGCTTTCCTCTTTCACATTATTTAATTAAAATTAAGAATGACAGTGGCTAAACAAAAATCATAATTTTATTTTTGGGATTTATTTCATTTACAGTCCACTTTTCTCCCAGTAGGGATCCAGTGAGAGGTACGGTGGCCTTGTTGGCCCATAAGTTTAAAAGGTAATATGGCTTTATTGGGCATTGAGTGCACTTTTGAGATATCCAGATCCCTTCATCCTGGAAGATATTATGAAGTACTACATCAGCATACCCCTGATATATATTTGTTAATTTCATTTTTATTAAACAACACATATTTACAACTAAAAAAACCCCACAAAGCATAATATCACTAGAAACTACCATTATCACCCAATGGAAGAGACTTTTAGCACAGTAGATAATATTTAAAGTTTAGCTTTGAAGTATCCATTCCATCTGTTTTTTTCTGAATTAAACTTTGTACTTCTCTCTAATCCTACTGAACTTCTTGTAGGTTCACTTGGCTTCCATAGAGCTGCTCATATGTTCATTGTTTTCCCTACTATTTATTCATCTTCTTTTTTCTCTCCTATCAAATTCCTTAATTCCTTCTATTTTTCCTACCTCAGATGATTTTACATTTCTTAAGTGTTACTTAAATTTGGCCATAAAAAGTTCAGTGGTGCTTTTTACACCACCGTTGTGTCCTTACTTGGAAATAAACCCCATTGATGGTGGGTCCATGCTTAACTTTTCCACCGCAACTGATACCGTTCATTTCACTTTCTTACTCCTTGTAAATTCAGACAGAAACTGGTTCCAAACAATTTCTGTATTCCCCCTTCCGTTGTCACACTTTTTATTCAGTGCGTTTGTTTTTAGCATGCCAACTCCTCACTTCAGTTACAAGATGAACAATTTGGGTAACTTATCTTAGGAGTTTATCACACGGGGGAAATCCCGTGCAGAAACGGGATTTAAAAGGTGGGGGAAACCCGCAAAAGCGGGCAGATTTTCACACACATCGCTGTTAAAATGGGGTTAACCCGAACGGAAAGTAATCAGAAACTGCTTCTTTTTACTTTCGGGATTTTCTGAAAGTAAAAAGAAGCAGTTTCTGACTACTTTCCGTTCAGGTGAACCCCATTTTAACAGCGACGTCGTCTGAAAAACTAACCGCTTTTGCGGGGTTTTTCTAATTTAAAGCCCCGTTTCTGCACGGGATTTCCCCCGTGTGATAAACTCCTTAGATGAATTGCTTGGTGTTGGATGACCGTGGAAGAGTCTTTCTTTCACCTCCTTTTTGTTGTTGCTTTTAAACGAGCTTTCATAATTTTCTGCAGAACTTGAAACCCAGGTGAGCATACGCTGGCGCTGCCTGAATCTTTGATCTCATCAGATATATCTTTGTGGAGTCTGGGACAGGCTTTTCTTGATTTAGGAGGTTTTGAATACATTTAAAACCAGAGGATGGTACGTTCTGTTCCACATGTGCCACATCTGCCCACCTGTTCTGGTACCTTTTCACTAGGTGGTTATCATAATTTTAATAATAATGATGATAATAAAATTTATTTCTATCCCACCCCTCTACCAAAGCAATCGGGGCAGCTTACAACGATAAAATCTCACAATAAACCCTTCCAACCCCAAACCCACCCTCCCCTTAAAACAGTATTAAACATCATAAAATTAAAACAAATTAACAACAGTAACAATTATAACAATTTACATCAGTAAATATTAAACCAGTTTAATAGGCAGCCCGCAAGCACTAAATAGCGTGGCAAGATGTGGCAGGAGGTGGGGGGAAATTTTACTTTCTCCTTGGCTGGGAATTAATCAGGAAATTTTACAGTAGCGCTTGACAGAATCTGTTCTCATGATGACATGTACTGGCAAATTTCAACTTCTTTCAATTATCTGAAATCCAATGTTCCTTCTTTTACCAATTCCCTTTCGTGACTATTCTTCCCCATGACTTCCCCCACTTTTTAAAAAAAATTCCAGAGGATCTCAGAGAGAATTGTAAAACTTTCTGTACTCACCTGGAGATAGATAGATACTGCTTTGCTCACAGGCAGTGTCATTTCTGCCTTAGAAGGACTGCTAGTGGAATGTTTTTGGATCTGTATTTGGTTGTGGTTGTGGTTGTTGTTTTGTTTTGTTTTTTCTCTTTAAAATCTTTTTTTATGTCTGCATTGGAAAGGTGCCACGCTATTGCCACGCTATTTTATGATGTAAGCCGCCCCGATTGCGCACAGAGGGGCGGGGTATTAAATAAAAATTATTATTATTATTATTATTATTATTATTAAAGGTATACCCAACATTCCTGAGACAAAGAAGAATACTGGACTCTCAATGGCCAAAGCAAGATGTATATTATATAGTACAACAGATGGTGAAATTTTTGCCTTCCAGGTGCATCTCTTGTAATTCCTTACCATTGGTCATGCTGGTTTTTAAAGTCTGGGAGTTGACATCCAAAACATCTTTATCCCTTATACGGACATTGTGTTTATATCAAATACTCTTTTTTGTTAGATGATTTGTAGAACGAGATCTAAACTCAGTTGTTTGTTAGGGTTTCACACTTAATCCTGAGTGAGGCACTGAGTTTTCTTAAGGAAAACCTCTAGGGAAAGAGCTTTGGTTGACTGATTGTTTAATAAAGTTTAAGATAAATAATTTGGTTTTGTGCTGAAGAAAATTTAGGAATCTAAGGCTGCATCTACACAGCAGAATTAATGCAGTTTGACCCTGCTTTAACTGCCATGGCCAGGGCTTTGGAATTCTGGGATTTGTAGTTTTGTGAGATATTTAGCCTTCTCTGTCATGCCAAATGTGGCACTCGGTCTGGTGCTACAACAAACAACAAATGCCATGGAGCCAAGACAGTGAAAGTGGTGTCAAACTGCATTAATTCTGCATTGTAGCAGCAGCCCTAATTATAACTTCATTTTGTATGCTTTTGTGCCCCTAACCACTGGTGCAGTTCCTTTGTTTCTGTCTGGCCTTTCCTCTGCTCAAGTGATTATCTTAATTTCTTTAACCACATTTCTTTTCTCTGGACATTGGACTCAAAAGCACTGTGAGAGAAAGGTGAGGCTCCAATGTAGGCGTCAAAGTTATGCAACTCTTAGCATACTGATTGCAGAAGCTGTGGCAAATCCTAAATATTTTGGTTATGATCTGGCAGTAAAGCTGGGCCCCCACATATGTTGGGACACAAAATTCTTGGAGCCACATTTGGCCTTTGGGCAGGATCAAAGACAAAATATTGGCATGTTGTAACTTAAAGGTCTTATTACTAGTAACTAACCCTTAGGAAGGCATGCCAACCTTTCAAAATGGAGGAATGCCCATACAAAAGCTGGGAAAGCACTGAGTGTCAGGGTGGCATGAGGAAGGAGATGTGGCCTTATGAGGAACCTTAGTGAGTCCGGTGGGAGGTTGAGAGGCTGGATTTCTCACTCCTGGGCATGAAATTTCTCACTGCTGGCCTAGCAGAAACTCATCAAGGTGGTGACCATGTATTACATCTCTGAGTAAGGTCCAAGAGTTCCTGTAACAGGAACAGTCAGGCTGCCTCAGATGGCAGATTTTGGGAGGCAGTGAGCAAGGTATTGGAAGTTAGTGTTGGGCCCTATGGCCTGTCCTGTGTCTCTGTAAAGTAGCCTGCATCCTCACATGCAATTGAGGTTGCTCTCCCTTTACCAGTGTTAAAGAAGGATTCAACAACCAATATAGTTGACTTTTGCAATGAAATGGGAAGGGACACCACCCTCCAGCCACAAAATGTCTTGGGCTGGCTTTGTCCCTGTAAGGGCAAGTAGAGTTGCATTATATAGTTGTGTGTGTGTGTGTGTGTGTGTGTGTGTGCTCCACTCTGAGTCCTGTGTGCCAAATGGGATTTTTATTATAAGGTTTCCCTTTTGTCTGTTCAGCCAAATGAATCTTTGGAGCCTATGTTATTATCGTTGCAGTTTGTATGTACCCACATGCCCTTTTGTGTTCTGTTTCCCCTCCTGCAGTGGTTGCTGAATGTCGGAGCCGTCTACTTCAGGCTGGTTTTCAGGAGCTAAAGGAAACTGAGCACTGGGATATCCAGCCAAACCGAAAGGTAGGAAAAGAGGGGGTATGTGCCACATGGTGGAATGATTTCTCTCCATGGTGCTGATCACCAGTTGTTCTGCTTCTCCTTTTGGAGTGGGAGGTTGTTGTGGTTGAGGTCCTTATGGACACATCACTGTGTGGCTGTGCAGAAAACTGATGTCTCCTGGCCCTTCTTTCTCCCTGTCTCTCCATTTTCTTCCCCATTCTAGTATTTTGTGACCAGAAACTTCTCAACATTGATTGCCTTTGCTGTGGGAGGCCAGTACCAGCCTGGCAATGGCTTCACCTTGATTGGAGCCCACACGGACAGCCCCTGTCTGCGGGTAAGCAGTTGCCCCTTGTGACAAAGCCCCTCTTCAAGGTGGCCCCACAGTTCCAACATTTGGGCTCTTATCACTCATCTTGCCCCCTCAAAATGTTCCCTGGATTGGGTGCCTAGCCTCAAGGTGATCCCTATGTGTGGTTCTGTGGGTTCATTGTGGTAAGCATAACCAGGCCCTCTATCAAACTTAATAGGAACTACCAGAATAGGTAAGTAGAAGTTTATTAATACACATTTAGGTAACACATGAACCCCTGGACTATTTAATCATTCTCATTCTATTCAGTTCTTTCCCCTGGCTAATTGTCCTCTCTCTATTACAACTTTTCCCTCTCTCTAAGTCGTCTTTCACCACCTGCCTTCTGTCAGAGACATGCCTCAGTTTTGCATCCTTTCTTCTTCATAGTCCCCCCCCCTTCACAGCATTCCCTGAGCTGTAATTATTTCTATCTATCTATCTATCTATCTATCTATCCTGGACTCAAGGTGTCTACCAACTGATTTAAAAATTATAAATTAAAAACAATACAAAAGCATTACAAAGTATAAATATAAAGGTTTTTTTAATTAAACAAGTTAAAAAGTTAAAAACATTACACATTTAAAGCTATTTAAATGTATTAAAAGCTACACCCATACCTCAACATTTGAATTGCACAGCATTTCTTGTCAGTTTGAAAAAGCCTGATGGCACAAAAATGTTTTCACCTGCCACTGAAAAGAGAGGAGCAAAAGGTCCCTCCTGGCCTCTCTAGGGAGGGAATTTCAGAGCTTGGGAGCAGCAAAAGGACAAGGGTGGGGAACATCTGGCCCTCCAGATGTTTTGTACTGCATCATTCATAATCCCTTAGTCTTGGCCATGTTGGTGGGGTTTCTGGGCACTGAAGTCCAAAATATCTGGCAGACAAAAGGTATCACACCCCTGTAATACTGCTTCACTTCACTGTGGCTGTGATTGTATTGCAAAACTACATGAAATGTACACCTCACTACCATACTTGGGGACATTCTTTCTTGAATATTGATAACACTTATTCTGTCAAGCTGCCCTCTTTTCTCACAATACACACACCACACACACACACACACACACACACACTTGTTAGACACTATTGATGATACATATCAATAAATACTGCTGACACAAGAATCTAAGGGACCTAAATAAATGTCTGAACATAAGCAACTCAGGTAAGCCATCAGTTATGGAGTTTCAGCAAATCAGAGCTTGTCCCTATTCTGTGAAAATAAATGTGGTTTATCTCTTACAGCTCGCCAGTTCACACTTGATGGGGGGCATCTGTGCACAGAGCTTTTGGATAAGCATATGAATGTGTTTTTGTGATCCAGGTGAAACGCTGCTCAAAGCGTAACCAGGAAGGCACAGTCCAAGTGGCAGTGGAGACTTATGGGGGTGGCATCTGGAACACGTGGTTTGACCGTGACCTCTCTGTTGCTGGAAGAGTCATTGTCAAGGTCAGTCCTCCATGAGGTATTGGATAGTGGTCTGTTTGGGTTAACTTGTTTTATGTTCTTAAGATCTTTAAACCATCATTGATCAGAGTGGAGATTGCAGTCAAGAAATTAGAAGAAGACTGGGATTGAGGAGGGCAGCTGTGAAAGAACTAGACAAGATCTTAATGTGCAAAGATATACAGCTGAGCACTAAAATTAGAATTGTACAAGCCATTGTATTGCCTGTCAACGTGTACAGGTGTGAGAGCTGGACAATGAAGAAATCAGATAGAAAGAAAATTGACTCATTTGAGATATGGTGCTGGAGGAGAGTGCTGAGGGTACCATGGCCAAAAAGACAAACAAATAGATTCCAGACAGATCAATCCTGAGCTCTCCCTGGAAGCCAAGATGACCAAAATGAGGCTGTTGTACTTTAGCCACATCATGAGAAGACATGACTCACTATAAAAGACAATAAGAAAGGTGGAGGGCAGTAAAAGGAGAGGAAGACCGCATACCAGATGGTTAGACTCAACCAAGGAGGCCACAGCCATGAGCCAGGAAGAGCAATTGTGGATGTGGGTCTTGGAGATGTCTCATTCACAGGCTTTCCATGAGTCAAAGTTGACTTGAAGGCAGTTGACAATGAACACCCAGTACTGCTGCTTTGTCACATTAGGGTCTATTTTGATATAGCTGTGTGGGAGCCATTTATGTGATGCTTCTTGCAATGCCAATCCCTAGATGTTAGTACACTAGGGTTACAGGGGAAAAGCTGAAAGTCCTACTTCCCTTTCCTCCAGGTATGGGAAGTAATGCAGCTTCTGAGAGATGGTGAAAGAGCAGATTTTCTTGACTTTTCACCAATAATGTTGCCATTTATTTGGAGCACTTGTTGATATATCTGCTTTCAAACTGAAACCATGAATTGATTGATTTGATTTTTAAGTAATGGATTGAGGATTGAATTCTAAACACAAAGTGATATATGCCGGAGATACTTAATGAAGTGAACTGAAGTGTTTATTATGTGGAACAGTCAGGTTACAGGCAGTGCTTTGATTGAGATTGCTACAGCAGAGGCACTAGGGGACAGAGTGCATAAAATTTTTATTAAACATCAGCACTTTTAATTTACTGTCTAATGAATGATCCGATCAGTGTTTTCAGCCACATTAAACATGAGTGCATAGCTACATTTGAGTAGAATAAGTCTAGTTTAGACTGCAAGACAGCATTTTGTTTATAGGTCTTAAATCTCCATGACTCAGCTAATAACACTGCTTGCATACAACTGAAACCAAAAGTGATTTAAATGAAGTTCTCAGAAATGCAGGATGTTTGAGTTCTCTTGTTTGCTACAGTGCTTAATATACACACACACTTCGGCATAAACCCCATGACATAAAGTGGGACTTTGTTCAGAGTAAACATGCATAGACTTGCACTGTTAAGATGCCAAAATAAGATGCCAGAAATAATACAACAAAGTGAGTACTACAGGACATTATGATGGTAATGGAGAGGGAGGAACAGAGGTTTGGGTTGCTCATTTAATAGGGAAGACCACTTACACATATAAAGAGGCCCTCTATTTTGCTTCCCTCTCTTGTTGGATGAGCTTTGGGGGTGAACATTTTCTCTTCTGCCATCTTTGCTGGCAAAAATAGTGAATATGCACAGGTACCAGAAATGTAAGAGTGACTGTGATGTTCTTGTAAGTTCTTTTCCTTCCTTCTATGTGGAGGGAGGAAAACTGCTTCTCTGAAGTTACATCAAAGTAGAAATCAGATACCAAATACATTTTCTTCTTTTTAGTCTTTGTAAAGATAAATTTTAAAAATCCTGTAGTTCATAATTCTCTTGATTTTGAAGTCTCAGGGGTGTGTGCTCATACATACACTCCAGCTCTAAATATAAAATTTGTACGGTCGCCCCTCCATTTTCGTGGGGGATCCGTTCCAGACACACACATCCAGCATAAATGGAAAATCACCAATATTCAAGCCCCATTGGCTTGAATGGTGGCGGATGCCCATGGGTGCATGCCCCATTTTGTCACCCTCCGTTTGCCACCCATGAGTGGGCGAGCAATGTAGAGTCCATGTCCGCAAAAACGGAGGGGCAACTGTATACCTATAGACAAGTAAACTAGTAATACTTGCTGCACTTATTTACAAGGCTGCTATAAATGCAGAGTAGACAGAAAAATCTCTGAAAACAGAACTGGAAGAGCTTTAAAATTAAGGATTTGATTTTCTGTGTGAAAGTGAATGAGTGAGTGAGTGAATGTGAGAGAGGATCTCTTACCATGCTAGAAGGGTGTGTGTGCACAGGCATTGATTTAAGCAAGACTTCTTCAAACTGGCATGCTCCAGATTTATCGGATTATAAGTCCCATCATCCCCTCTGTAATCAAGTGTGGAGAATTTCCAATTTGTTTTTACTCCGTCCCCCCCCCCCCCCGGTTTTAAATGTTTTGTGATCCAGAGACAAGTGATTCACCATCATGTCCTGCAACACACACTGCCTGTACAGATAGGATTCATTTCCATTTGGGAATGGGGGATTGCTCTTTATACTCTGGCTTCTCTTTCTATCACAGCCACAGCTGTTCCAGCTAGGCTTGTGAAATGGCCTGTTATTTCTTCCATTTTGATTTCCTGTCTCTATTTTCTAGTTCATAGCCAATCTGCAAATTGGGCTGATTGCACATTCTACTCTAGGAAACATTCTCCCAGAGCTTAGAAAAAGGTCCTCTTATGTATTTCTTGAACTACAACTCCCAGAGTTGTAGACCAGAATCCTCCAGTTAGCATGGCAATAGAATGGGGGATTCTGGAAGTTGTGGTCCAAAAAAGTAACATTTCCAAGGTCTGTTCTTTATCTGCAGAGACAGCTTTTGCTGCTCTGATTTCAACTTGTGCTTTTGTTTGATGATGCTGACACCACAAGAGGAAGACAAGATAGATGAGGTTTCCTTGCCATAATTGAAAGTAATTACTTCAGCAGGTCCTGGTCAAATGCATTTCTGGGATCTGAATGGATTCACTCTGAAATCTCTCTAGGTTGTCATTATTTTGAATGCTTTTTGGAGGACTGGTGAGATCCCAAACAAATAGGGGAGAGCAGAGAACTCATATTGGTTATAATGAGAGGAAAGGGAGAAGATGTGGGATTTACATGCAAGTTAATGTTCCTATTTAACTTGGAAAGTCATTACAGCAAGTTATAAAACACCTACAGGGAAACTTTAATTGCTTGTAGCTGGCATGTGTTTATTAAAAACCAGTTGCCTCTGAGCAGACCTGCAAGCTGTGGTAGCTTGAGCAGACTTTCAAAGCTCAGCTTTTAGTCAAGAAAAGTGTCTGGTACTCATGTTTCCAGTAAATCTAAAAATGCATTGAATATTTTTGCCAAAAGTTTAAAAATGAGGTGGGCAGACAGAAGAGATTCCAATGGTTTGGTATTCAGAGGAAACTATTCTTTATGGCTCTTTTCCCTCACTGTCCCAGTATGTGTCTTTCTCGGTGTCTGTTATACATAGATAAGCAACAGTGAAGAATGGGACACAATTCATCTTACTGACTGATGAGGACAGACTTCAGGACATGAAGTGTGCCTGGCTGGTAAAACCCAGCTTTTATTGAACAACTGCTCATGCTTTACTGCCTTGAATATATAGCCAGGGGTGGAGAATCTATGACCTTACACATGTCCTGGGACTCCACCTCCCGTTAACCTTAGCAGTATGGCTTGTAATGAATGATGGTAGTCCAACAGGTTCTCCACATCTAATGTAACAGGAGATCAGAAACTTGCTGTTTACATTCATTGTGGCTAAAGTTTCTACCCAATGTTTAGAAATGACACCTGGTTCATGTTTCTGTTTGTGTCTGCTGGGTAGGTTGACACTCCTCAAAACTAGTGTTCCCAAGTGGGTAGAAGATGTAAGGGGTTGAGGCACCTCTCATGCCTCCCAGAGTTCATGCTTCATAAAGACAAGTGTAGAGGTACAGAGATAAGGAGCTTGCAAGCATCTGCCAGATTTTTGTAAGAGGTTTGATGGAAAGGGAACTGAAGGAAACAAAGAAATGCTGGTGAGCTCGTCAAACTGAAATGGTTGCAGATTGTTTGTTTGTACAGTGGCTGAGCACCATGACTTTGTAGAAAAACACAATTCAGCCCATGTGGTCCCGGGGGGGTCTCTTTCTGCTTGAACAAATCACTGTGATATCTAGGAGTGGCGCATGCATATGTGTGTTAAGAGGAGCACAATGCCAGAAGGCCTAGGTTAAGTCCAAAGATTTGTGATTGGACTTCCATATTTTTTAAAAAATTAAAGCTGCCTTTGTTTGGGGAAGAAGGGGCCCAGTTTTCATTTCAGCAGAGGTGTTGGAGGAGAGAGATTTTAAACTCTTTTCTCTCCCTTCTCCTTTCCCTAAAAAGCTGGTGTAATTTTGGGGAAATGGGGACAGGGGAGAGTTGAATACGGAATATTGTTCCTCCATCCAGAATTAGTCTTTTTGCTGCCCACCTTCCTGGCTGTTTTAAAGTTAAAATTAGGAGGTTGCTCTTTTTTGTCCCCATAGTGTTTTCTCTTTGAGAGCTCATACTTATGTGGAACCACTCTCTGGAGCTGTGTTCTCTAGCACCTTTTAGCTGTCAGTCTTATTTTCCCTTTTCATTTTTATCTAATGAGTACCACAGAATTGTCCAGGTACTAAACTGGTGTCCTTTCTGTTTTCACCTTCAGGACCTATCCACAGGGCGACTGGAGCAGCAGCTGGTTAGGGTGGAGCGCCCTGTTCTACGCATCCCCCACCTGGCTATCCACCTCCAGCGCAATGTGAATGAGAGCTTTGGGCCGAACACTGAGCACCACCTGTGAGAGTTTCAGCCACCATCCCCTCTACATTGTCTCAGTCTGTCTCTTTTAAGAAGGATATTCCCAACCCTCCATAGCAAAGGAGTGCCTAAGTGTCCATGGGGCTGGTAGTGATGACATTAGGGAATGGGGGAGGGACGGAAAGTCCATGAAAATTGCTTCCCTCTCCATTCCACCAGCAGAATTCTGTCACTGGATTGGAAGAATCCCACAGATAAGCAAAGCCCTTCCATAATCTGGGATCCAAACCCTGTTCTCTTTTAAACATTTTACTTTAAGGCTTGCCAACTTTAGCTTATCTTTAAAGAGGGTTCCTCTTTTCTTTCCACTTTTTTCCCTTTAACTGGATAGTAGGAAGTGAGTTGGGTGTGTGTGTTCCTCTCAGAGTTATTGAACAAAGTGTGCTGCCTGAACTCCTCCCTTCAGAGAAGGGGAACCAGTGCCCATTGGGGATGGTGGGAGTTGTAGTCTAGCAAGGAAAGACTGACTTAGGGATTCACTTGTTCTACAGGGCAGAAGAGGATTCTTACAAAATATTTGGTCTGGTGACTCCTTGGGCTTTAGTTTCTTTAAACTAGTGATGGGTCTCATACAGTCCAAAGTCTGCAAGTAGCCCTTGCCAGAGGAGGGATTCTGTGCAGCCCTTTGTTCCCCTAGGCTCCCAGTAACACCCCCAGCTTCCCCAATTTTCATATAAAAATATTTGGGGCCAAAAAAATCTACTTTAAACCACTTAATGCTACTTTTGAGGGACAGTCCCCAAAATCTGGGCATCTCCCAGAAAAGTCCTGGAAACAATTTCGAGTGACACAACACTACTTCAGGTAAATGGTGGCTGCAGCACTCTGGGCCTTAGTAATTGTGGAGGAGCCAAAAATTGCCCTGTGAGCTTGGAGTGTGGCCACCCCTGCTTTAAACTGTGCATTTTTCTCTAAGGAGCAACAACTTATTTATTAGTTATATCTTCTCTATCTTCTTACAAGTGGAAGGTGACATATATGGTTTTCTTCTTCTCTTTATCCTCACACTAAGCTAAGCCCATGAGGTCAGTCAGGCTGAGAGATCAAGAGGCCCAAGGTCTTCCAATATGTTTTGTGACTCAGAGGAGACTTGAACACAGATCTCCAATGTCCAAACCTAACTAACCGTGACCACACATGGCTTGTTTTTCACAGGGTCCCAATTCTGGCCACAGAAGCCCAGGAGGCATTGGAGAAGGAGGAGTCCAAATCTGGGACAGTTTGTACCTCATCCTTCCTGGTGAGAAAAAAAACAAAGTGTATTGGCTAGAGGGGTGCAGTAGGAGGGAATAGGTCTGTACCACAGAGGAGGATCTGGGTTTCAAGGGAGCTCTTGTCAGTTTTCTTCACTTTGACCACTTTGTTTTTGACAGAATCGGCACTCTCCAGCTCTTCTGTCCCTCATCTGCTCCCAGCTGGAGGTGAAACCTGAGCAAGTGGTAGAGATGGAGTTGTGTCTGGTGGATACACAGCCTCCAGTGCGTATCAGCTTTTCATTTTTAAGGGATAATCATATGCAACACTTAACTTGCAAATGGGTTTCCTTTTTTAAGGGCCAGGTTGCTGGGGAGGTGAATTTGTTTCCTTGCTCTTTACAGCTTTCCTTAGCAGATGATCCTGTGGGGCATGGGGAGAGAGAGAGACATTCTTCTTAGTATTTATTTATCTGTTCTGGTCCTGGGAGTTTCTCCAACTGCTGTCTTCTGACTTGCTCAGAAGTACACAGACAACACTGTGTGAGAGCGAGAGACCAGTAGGTAAATTGAGAAGGGAGTAGTAAGGGAAAGTATAAACCTAGATTATGTCTTTTCAACCCCCACTGTGATTCTTCTTCCAGACCTTAGGTGGTGTCTACAACGAGTTCATATTCTCCCCTCGCCTGGACAACCTCCACAGCTGCTACTGTGCACTACAGGTGAGTTGCTCAAGTGGGTGAATTTTTTTATTTATTTATTTATTTATTTATTTTACTGTATTTATACTTTACATGATTTTATAAGTTCTCTGAGAGGTATAATAATTTGTGGCCCTATAATACTGGAAACAATCCTACTGTAATAGACAGCAGTGCTGATCTTCAGGACAACAGTACAGTGTGCCCTGCCCATATGCCGAGGATCCGTTCCAACCCCTAATCCCCCATGTAAGGGGAAAACATTTGTTTAAGCCCCATTGAAAATAATGGCTGTGTGGTCCCACGCTCGGTGCAGGGCATGCAACATGTGCATGCACGCCATTTTGTCCCCCCAGGCTTGCTGTACGCATTAGCTCAAAGCAGCGTATGGCAAAGCCCGCATATGGTGCGGGTGGACTGTACTTCTTTCCTACAATGAAACTACTTGCACTCAGTTTCCTCCGCTGTCATCCTTTTTGCCTGCAGGCAAAGCATTTGTTCGCTCATGCCACCTTTCACTTTCCAAAACTACTACTAATAGTGGGAGCCTACTCTGAGTAGAGATGCGATTTTCACTAATTTTGTTCTCAAAGGAAGCAACGAGTAATTTTGGTAATTTTCTTCCTTTTGGAAAAAAGTTTTCAAAAACTGCCCAGTTTTCAAAGACTGTTGGGATTTATTCAGCACAAAATTCACACATTCTGTGTGCAGAGAAAAAGGGGGTTTTCTGCACAGAAAATAACATTTTTGCACCTAGATATTATTCTCTGCTTAGAAAATGATCCACTTAGAAAATGCTGTTTTCTGTAGGGAAAGTGTGAATTTTGTGCAGAATAAGTTCCAAACTACAAAGATTCTCATCAGTCCAGGGTTTTCCTCATCAGGTTTTCCTGACATTTGGCAAACAAAGTTTTGACCACTTTTTGAATATTTTTAAAAATTCTTTTCATCCCTTGATCTTAGTCAAAAGGCCAAGAAGTGATTCCCCAGTGGGGGGAAAATGGGGGGGGGGGGGGAAATCTACCTGATAGGGAATTAGTGAGGTTCGCTTCTCCAGCTAAAACAACCTCATAGGAATGTCAAGTAATTCCCTCTCCTTCCCCTTCATGCTGTTTCTTCATTTGTCCCTACAGGCTCTGATTGAATCCAGCGAAGCCCCTGAAGCCCTTGCTCAAGAATCAAATGTGCGCCTGGTTGCCCTTTATGACAATGAAGAGGTCAGTGGGAGGAGCTCTTGCATGAAAAAAGCTGCTTTCTGGGTAGAAAGTGCAAGGAGCCTGCACTGTTTTAAGTTGGATGAACAAGGTGGGAAGATCTAAACATGGTGTGTTGATGGATAGAATGGAAATACACTATGACTAAAAAGCATCAACATAGTGAAGAGTGGCTAGAGACAGCAAGCAAAACTGCTTTTCTGAAGATGAGAGGATTCTGTTGGGATCAAAACACACTCCAGAGCTTGGAAAGGTTATTTTGGGGGACTACAACCCCAAAAATTCCTTAATCAGAAGGGCTGAGTGATTCTGGAAGTTATAAAGGAAAAGATAACTTCTCTAGGCTCTGGACAGATTCTTCACTGATTACTACTTTCCTGTCAGGTTGGTTCTGAAAGTGCCCAAGGGGCCATGTCACTCCTCACTGAACTTGTCCTTCGTCGCATCTCAGTTTCGCCCCAGAACCTGACAGCATTTGAGGAAGCTGTGCCAAAGTCCTGCATGATCAGTGCAGATATGGCCCATGCTGTACACCCCAACTATGCGTGAGTATTTTCCTGTGCTGAGCACAAAGGAATGTAGCAGGGTTTCAAAAGGATTTTACTAAATAATTAAGCACCGTTACATATGTTTTCTGCCACAGGCTTAGAATTTGGCATCTGTTGTTGAATTCTGCTTTCAAAGAATCTCTGATTTTGTGAAACAAAATAATAAGCCCTTATGATTCCATCAGCTTAACGGATAGAAATTATTTTGATAGAATAATAAAACTGTAGGACATACATGCAAGCTGTGTGACCTAGCCTAATTTTTAATTTCTAAAAAATTCTGAGTGGCCACTTACCTTGCTGCCACAGGCTTAGAATTTAGCCTAGTGTGGAAAACAGATGGGCAACTGTAGAGGGGGCAGGTAGGGGGAGTTTTCCCCCTCTGTGAGCTGCATGGTTGCTCTTAGCTTGATAGAAATTGTTCCAAACATGTCTACTTTTTTGCCATTGGGGGGATCGGCAAGGGGACCCAAACTACCATGTTATTGTGGTAGTTGGCATCTGGTTATCAGTTGAAAAAAAAAAAACATTTTTACACACACACATGCAGACACACAGAGCAATAACTCAGACAACACTGCTAGGCAGCTGAGCATTGTAACCTTGGACTGTACTGTTATAGCACATTTATTCCAGTTTAACTGCTATGACTGCCTCCTGTGGAATCCTTGCAGTTTAGGGAAGGGCATTTAAAATTCTCAGCCAGAGAGCTGTTAGGCCTCGCTAAACTACAAACCCCAGAATTCCACAGGAGGCAGCCATAACAGTTAAAAGTAGAATAATAGCACTATATTAGTGTAGTGTGATATTGGCCAAGTCTCAGATCCTTGCAAGGGATTGCTAACTTTTATTAAGGCGTTGGTTGGGAAAAACTCGTCTTCGAGATGTTGTTTGGGGCCACTGCTTACACTGTGGCTTGTAGCAAGGAAATATAGTATGGCATTTCTGAGTACTGTATCGTCCATTGTCGAGTAGAGATCTATTTCTGTCCTTAAAGTTCAGTTGTGTTTTGTTTCAAGTTAAACATCCAACCCTCAATCTTCCCCACACCCAATTACGCTCTCATGCAAGATGAATCTTCTGGCATCACTGCTGAGACCATGTCCCTTATCCCCATACCAGTATGCCACACTAATAAAGCTCATTTCTCACTGAAGCAATCTTCCTCTTCTGCCAGTCCTAGCAAACAGCTCTTCCATTTTAATGAAAGACCTCTGCACACCATATATCAAAGGTACTGTTTCATAACTAGCCAAAAAACACATCCTAGTTTTGAAATTGTTTCCATGCTCTGATCTATCAGTACCCCTTCTCTCATTATTTCCAGTCCATCATCTCATCTTTAAAATTCAGATGCATGTTTTCTGAGTGAGGGCACTTAACTGACTTAATTTGATGTTCTTCCTCCTCTTTTTGCAGAGACAAACATGATAAGAATCACCGTCCAGAGTTCCACAAGGTAGGTGGTAGGGATGACTATGCAGTAATAAAAAAAAAAAAATGGGGAGGGGGAATGGGAAAAACAGGTTCTTACAAAGCAGGATGACAGTAGCCCGTTAAGTATGGGTAAATACAAACATGACAAATGAAAACTTCACTCCTGAATTGGATATTATTTCCATTTAGAACCAGTGTTCCTAATTAGATGATTTGATGGTTTTGAATAAATACAGAAGCCAGGATGGCTTGTGGAATCATCCTCTATGAAAAAAATTGTGCATGGAAATATGCTTTAAGAAACACTTTGAAAGGGATTACAGTTGGCCCTCCACATTTGGGGCTTTGACTTTTGCGGATTTGATTATTTGCAGTTTTGATTAAAATGTTCTCTCGCTAGGAATCTCTAGGTCCTCCAGTGCAACTCTACCAGAATTTGACCATAGAGTTGTGCTGGAAAATGTAGAAGTTCCTAGAGAAAACATTTCTCTAGGCATTTGTAGGTCCTCCAGCATGATTTTATGATCAACTTATGGTAGATGTTGGCCATAGAGTTGCACTGGAGGACCTGGAGATTCCTAGAGAGGTGTTCTCTCAGGTAAAAGGAGAATTTTTTTATTTGCGGTTTTTCCACATTCACAGGGGTCTTTCACCCCTAACCCCAGCAAATGTGGAGGGACCACTGTACTTTTATTCTAGTGACATAGATAGAAGGAAGTATGTTGTTGTGTGCCTTCATGTTGTTTCCAGCTTGTGGCAAACCTAAGGTGAACCTGACACAGGTTTTTGTTGCAGGTTTTTGGCAAGATTTGTTCAGAGGGAAGTTGTCTTTGGAGCGAGGGTGCTAGAAAGTAGAGACCCACCCTATCCACAGTCCTGAGCTGAAATAAAGCAGCAATATTATTGTGGTACATAGATGTCCATACAACCGTTGTCCAGAAAACACGCAGGGGGAGCTGTGTTGGCCATTTGTCAAATTCAAACAAAAATCCAAGCAGTGATACCTTTCAGTTGGCCAATAAAGGTATCACTGTTTGGTGGATTTTTGTTTGAATACAACAACTATGTTATCCTAGGGCCAGATTCCTGCAGGCCAAAGCCTCTGTCTTTCACTGGCCTCATCCCAAAGTCTATGCATTCATATTTCAGTTTTGGCTCAGGCTGTTGGAGAGCAGGACCAACTTTTGGTGATGGGTGGACCAAAACTTGTTTTTCCTCTGTAAGTATTATCCTCTATTTCTCTTGAATTTTCTCTTTTGCTGCACAGGGGCCTACAATCAAAGTGAATAGCAACCAACGTTATGCCTCAACTGCTGTCACTGAGGCACTGATTCATGAGATTGCCAGCCATGTGAATGTCCCCTTGCAAGTAAGCATTATGCCTCCTCTAACTCAACATTGTGTATGTGCTCTTGAGGACCATGGCCACTAGAGGGAGAGTTGGCATATAGGTGGCTGTTCTTCTATAGGGAAACAAGAAAGCAGTACAGGTTGAGTATCCCTTATCTGAAATGCTTGGGACCAGAAATGTTTTGGATTTTCTTGGATTTTGGAATAGCTGTATTTGCATATACATACATAATGAGGTATCTTGGAGATAGGACCCAAGTCAAAACACAAAATTCATTTATGTTTCATATAAACATTATACACATAGCCTGAAGGTAATTTTATGCAATATTTTTAATAATGTTGTGCATGAAACAAAGCTTGTGCACATTGAACCATCAGAAAACAAAGGTATCCCTGGCTCAGCCACCCTTGAAGAAAGTTTTGGTTTTTGGAGTTCTTTTTTTGGAATTCTGGATAATGGAGACTCAACCTGTACTGTTATGTCCCTGTGTGGTTTCCAGGGCAGTTTTTTTTTAAAGCAACCATGTGGACCATAAGCAGGAAAAAAAATCAAGTTTGGGTAATATATTTCATTATGACCACTAAAACATTACAGAAGGAGCACAAAAGTAGTGCAAGTTTTTGAATCCTCCAGAACTCTTCGTCCGTTATGACAGTACAAAAATTAGATGGTGGGGAAGAATCAAAGTCTACAAATGGGGCCTGGTGTTTTGGCCATTATGAGTCTCTGCAGCTGCAAGATGTATGCACAGGCTCAGTGAAGAGAAGAGGTGTTAACCTGTTTTCAGTTTGTGCTGATCTACAGTTAATGTTTGTTCATCTACAGCAATGAGAGATCTGCCTGATATCTTGAGAACCTTTCATTTCTCTTTTTGAAGCTCAAAGATGCCCGGGTACAAATAGCATTAGAATGACCAATGCTGGGCATTCATTTTAGGTGGATTTCACAACTAGCAACCAGGTGGGCAAGTTTCACTGCTTGCCATGGGAATAGAAGATGAGCTCAAGATACAGTTGCATTTGGGGATGAAAAGCTATGAGGAAGACTTCTCTCTATTCAAAAATGTTCTGGTTTCCCAGCCATTTCCCCTTGAGCGAGTGAAACACTCCTTCCTCATGCGTGTTCCTTGATGCTGGGTTTGGATTTGTCACTGCCAAAGGTCATATCCCAAATAGCTCCATTATAGAGTTGAGTTCCAGCAGGTCTGTATTGATTTCCCTTTACTTAATGGTCAGCTAGCCAGATTTTGCTTGAGCTATGCTAATGCCAAAGAGCTGTTTGATTACCCTTTAACATACAAATGTTGTATGAAGTTATGGTTTGGATGCCAAAGAGCTCTTTGATTCCCCTTTAATATATGAATATTGTAGGAATTCATGGTTCGGAATGACTCTCCATGTGGCACCACGATTGGGCCCATCCTGGCCTCCCGCCTTGGTTTGCGTGTTCTGGATATAGGCTGCCCACAGCTAGCCATGCACTCCATTCGTGAAATGTGTTGCACCTCAGGGGTTCTTCAATCTATCACTCTTTTCAAGGTAGGCATTGACTCTTGGTAGTTTTGCCCAGAGGATGGAGAAGGGAGGGATTTAAATTCTATTTTATCAATTATGTTTATATTTGTTATATTATAGTTATGTACTTAGGGTTGCCATATCCTGATTTTGGGCGAGACAATCCCAATTTTTCACAGCCATTGAATGTCCCGGCATGATTTAGGACCATGTCCCAGCTCCAGGCTCCTTGCCTTTCCCCCCCTCAGCCTCTCCCCCATCTCTCTTTCTAGGAGGTAATGGCCAGCTGGCTGAGGCCTCAGCCAGCCAAGCAAGCTCCAAGACATCCAGGGAGCAAGGCCTCCCTGGTGCAGCCACACGGGACCTCCGCTAGCCAGCCAACAAACCAGCCACAAAAACATCCACGGGGTGAGGCCTCCCTGGTGTGGCCTGCACAGGGCCTCCACCAGCCAGAGGCCCAGCCAACGCCTGTAGTTGGTCATGTTGTCCATTGTTTTTGAATGTCCTACATTTTGTCCTGATTTTGTGGAAGAGAATTATGGCAACCCTATATGTACTGCAATTGTTCTTGATTTGTGCCTCCCAAGTCATTTTTGACTTACAGTGACCCTACAGCAAACTCATCATAGGGTTCTCTTGGCAAATTCCTTCAGAGGGGGTTTGCCATTGCCATTCTCTGAAGCTGAGAGCGTGTGACTCGCCTACACTCACCCAGTGGATTTCCATGGCCAAGCAGAGAATCAAACTCAGATCTTGAGTCGTAGTCCAGTGCTCAGACTACTACAGTAGGCCCTTGGTATCTGCTGGGTTTTGTTTCCAGGACCTCTGTGGATACCAAAATCTGTGGATGCTCAACTCCCATTAAATACAGTGGCATAGTAAAATAGTGCCCCTTATATAAAATGGCAAAATCAAGGTTTGCTATTTGGAATTTATATTTCTTTTAAATATTTTCAAGCCATGGATGCTTGAATCTGTGGATAAATAATCTGTGGATACAGAGGGCCAACTGTACTTCTGAGGAAGCTCTCCCTTCCCTTTTGTGTCCTCACAAGAGCACTGTGAGGTCAAGATGAGAAAGTGATTGGTAGGGACATGGATCCCTGTCACCAAACAAGCTCTTTGAATGGATATTTGCTGCCACATTGGGAGGGGTACCGAAATGAAACAAATGAAAAAGCTAGGCTGTTGGGAGGGTTCCCAAAAAATGAGGAGTGCTTGCAGGTAAGAGCAGGGTTTTCATATATATTGAGTATGTAACATACTCAGTATGTACTCATACTCAAATATGTACTTGCTCATCATACTCAATGCACAAAACCCTGTTCCTGCTTGCCCATACATATGAAAAAAGAGAAAAGTTAGACTGTACTGGGGCGGGGGGATGTTTTCCAAAAAAGTGAGAAGAACTTTGCAAGCCAGAGCAGGATTTTCATATATACTGAGAATGTTGCATACTCAATACAGGGTTTTCAGATGTATTGAGTATGCAACATTCTCAGTACATATCAAAACCCTGCTCTTACCTGCCAAACTGTCCTCATTTTTTGGAAAGAGCCTCGCTTTTCCATTCCCCACATACACACATATATATATTGAGGGTTGCACTCGGCTCCCTCCCACTTCCTCTTTCCTCTCCCTCTTGTCATCTTGTCTGTATGTTACCATGGTAGCGATGGAGGCCTTGAGTCAGTGATTGGTTTCCATGGCAACCCTGTGCCTCACGATCCTCTGGCTGCCATGGTAATGCCATCCTATGTGTGTGTGTGTGTGTGTGTGTGTGTGTGTCGACAGCTGCCCTGCTTCCTCCCCCTGAGGACCAGGCCCCCATCTTTCCTAGATCTGACTCCTCCCTTTCTTTCCCGTCTCTTTTCCTCTAGGGCTTCTTCGAGCTGTTTCCAGCGCTGAACCAGGGTCTGCTGAGCAACTGATAGACGCCTCCAAGGCAAAGAGAAGCTTGCCTGATGCCCCCCTTCTCCTTTCCCCAGGCTGGCTAACCATTAAAACACACACATTCAATCCAGTGAGCTCTATGCCATACAGAGGGTTTGTTTCCCGACTGCTTCTTGGTAGCTGCATGTTTTTATATATATCCATCTATTCCCCAGAACAAACCTGGCCCTACCTGCTTTTGCAGGGCCTGAGGTCAGCAAGGCTGTGGTATGAAAGAGTGTGTCCTTATACCTTTTGCAAAAATTTGGTTCAAGTGGGTGAAGCTTTAAAGGATAATACATAATGATCTTGATGTCTCCTCAGATGGCACTGAACTTGTGGATGACAAGCCAGTGCTGATAAATGTCAGATGATGCATAGTTGAATTTCTCATCCCACTCCTACATCCTTCCTTTGCATACTTACCAGAGCTCTGAATTAGTTCCCAGCCTGTACTAAGACGTTCTCTCTAAAATGTCAGTGCAAGACATGGATTGTTGTTGTGTGCCTTCAAGTTGTTTCTAACTTATGGCAGCCCTAAGGTGAACTTATCATGGGCTTTCCTTAGCAAGACTTGTTCAGAGGGGGTTTGCCTTTGCCTTCCTCTGAAAGATAGGGCCTTTACAGACTGCCAGAAATAACCCAGCTTGAGACCACTTTAACTGTCCTGGCCCAATGCTAGGGAATCATGGGAATTGCAGTTTTTTCTGAGACATGGAGCCTTCTCGGTCAGAGAGCTCTGGTGCCACAATAAACTACAGTTCCCATGATTCCCTAGCACTGAGCCAGGGCAGTTAAAGTGGTCTCAAGCTGGATTATTTCTGGCAGTCTGAGTGTGACTTCCAAAGCCAGACAGTCGGTTTCCATAGCCAAGTGGAATTCAAACCTTGGTCTCCCAGTGTCCTAGTCCAACACTCAAATCACTATACCATACTGGCAAGACATTGATATACAGACAAAAAAAAGTTAGATAAGGTGCACATTTGCAATATGATTTGCATACAACAGGTTTGTGCTGATGTACCTGCATGACAATTACATCATCATGATAGTACAAAAATGTTTGTTTCTTTCCCCCCCCCCCCTTAATTCTGGGGTGCATTGAACTGTACTAAGCTGGTGGCCCATGTAATGATGTATGTATTACTCTGTCCTTGCTGCTCAGGGGGTATTTCCCCCCAGCCTTCCCTATCACTAGAAAGTGATGGTTCCAGTCCAAAATAAGAACCCCAAGTGTATGCTGAACTAATGATATAATGCACCCATGCCTCAAGTAGAGCCTTCAGTGGTGGTTCTCTGCATTCAACAAAGGTGTAATGGAAGTGGAGAAGAGTCTGGGTATACACACTGACTGCCAGCTACCTGCTGATCCTCCTCTGGTGTTGTACACTTAAAATATCTGTGGCCTAGTTCAGGGCTTCTCAAATTTTGGCCCTCAAGGTATTTTAGATATCAGTCCCCAGAATCCCTGGCCATGGTCAAGATGCCTGGAGTTTCTGAGGATTGTATTCCAAAAAACCTGGAGGACCAGTTTGAAAGCCATTGTTTTAGACTGGGGTGGGAACCATGCTGCCCTCCGAATCTTGAACTGCAGCTCCCAGGATCCCTCACCATTGTCTGTACTATATGGACTGAAATATAATCCTATAACACTTAGAGTGCCTCACATTCACCTGCATCCAGCACCCTTTCTCCTTGTAACTGCCAGCAGTGGGAGCCCTGGTTCTCACCACCCCCTTTTCCCAAATGTCCCCCCTGCTTTCTTTTCCAAAGTGAATTTGGACACTTCTGTTGGACAAAAATTTCATACTTCCACTTTTAGTGACACCTCTGCTTTCCAAACCAAACCTGAGGGCTGGGGAGGAGGATTACTCCCTTATGTCATTCAGTAGGTGGTGAAAGTCATTCAAGAGTTCTTAATGACTATACTGTATATTCAAGTTGGAAGAAAATTTTAAAAGATCACCTTGTCTGGTGCTTCTGTTTTGGTGTTATTTCAGATAAAATTAGTTTTTATTTGTTTTAGGGAGAAACGGTAAAAGCACACAACAGCTTGCCATAATTTGAAGTCTTAGAGGTGTGTTGCACTACAACTCCCTTCATCCATTGCTGTCAAGATGGGAAAGTTTAGCATGTCTGTTTTGAAAGAATGGATTGTGAATAGCTTTATTCTTATATCATACAGGATGGGGAAGTTATTTTCAGTTTGTCCCTTGGTTACACTTCAGTCCTTAAATTAACCTGTAAAACTTACTGATGTGAAAAATGGCCAAGATACAATTGAAGTATTGGGTGGGGGCGGGTGGGTTAAAGTTAAGGAAGACTCTCAGTCATTTATCCCAAGTGGATAGAATATGTTTTTGGGGTTTAAGATGGTGTGATCTGGTGGCATTAAGATATTTTAGTCTATAGCTCCTATTATTGCCAGGCAACATAACCACTGGTCAAGGATTATAAAAGTAACCCAAAAGATTTGTAGGGTACTAGATTGCCTACATTGGTTTTGGTATCCTACATAATTATTGAATATTGGAAGCAGCATTTGAAGCTGGCTGTTGGTAGGCTATTGTGTTGGTTTATTTATTAAGTTCCTATCCAACTTTTCTTCCAAGGAACTCAAGGTGGTGTATCTAGTTTTCCCAAAGTTTTATCCCAACAAAAACCTTGTGAGGCAAATTAGGCTAAGAAATGGTTTAGCATATTCTGAGTTGGAGCCACTAAGGAGGAGGAACCATGCAGAATAGTTGGCTATGAAACCTACAATCGCCTTTTTAAATAGAGGAAGGACTTTGTTCATTTCCTAGCATGCTTTTCTCTGGGCTGTTTAGGTATGTCAAGTCTCTTGGGGAACAAGTGGGCTGTGAAATAAGAGGTGGTTTCATCTTGACTGTATAATTCAGGGCTGGGGAATAGGTGGCTGTCGAGATGTTGCTGGACTGTAATCTCCATTGATTTTATCCACCACTGTCACATCCTACATTTTTCTTGAATGTCCTGCATTTTGTGGTGCCTTGACCTCCTTTGTGGTTACGACATCTGGTCAACTTGAGTCCAACAGAAAAATAGGAGGTAGGATTTCAGAGGACGGATATGTTGCTGAATGAGAGCAGTGTAATCTCTAGAGGGGATTGTAGATTTATAATGAGCTGTTTAGGGGAACATCGTGGTGGAAGTTTCAGTGGCCAAAAACCTGGGCTGTGGCTGATGCCTGTCTGGAGGTGTGATTTCACATCCTGATTGGTGTGAAAGTCTAAAGCATCAGCAGCTAGAGGTGTGTCACCAGCCTAGCATGAAGGTGTTGGTGCAAGGACAGGGCGACCAGATGTCCTAACTGCAAAATGGAGGACATTCCACAATAATCTTGCAAACAAGATAATTAAAATGTGGGCTAGACAATTAGGTGGATTAGTAATTGGTTGACTGACTGAACCCAAAGGGTGCTCAGCAATGGCTCTTCATCCTGGAGAGAAGTGACTAGTGAGGTGCCACGGGGTTCTGTCCTGGGCCCAGTGTTATTCAACATCTTTATCAATGGCTTGGATGAAAGAATAGGGGACATGCTTGGATGACACCAAATTAGGAGGAATAGCTAATACCCCAGAGGACAGGATGAAAATTCAAAATGATCTTCATAGATTAGAAAACTGAGCCAAAGCTAACAAAATGAATTTCAACACAGAGAAATGTAAGGTACTGCACTTAGAGCAAAAAGAAAAAGAAATACATAGATATAGGATGGGGGACACCTGGCTGAATGAGACTACGTGTGAAAGGGATCTAGGAGTCCTGGTAGACCACAAGTTGAACATGAGTCAACAGTGTGATGCAACAGCTAAAAAGGCAAATGCAGTTTTAAGCTGCATGAGTAGAAGTATAGTGTCTAGATCAAGAGAAGTAATAGTGTCACTCTATTCTGCTTTGGTCCGGCCTCACCTGGAATACTGTGTCCAGTTCTGGGCACCACAATTAAAAAAGGATGTGGGGAAACTGGAGCGTGTCCAAAGGAGCTCAATTAAAATGGTGAAGGGTCTGGAAATCATGCCCTATGAGGAACGACTTAGGGAGCTGGGTATGTTTAGCCTGAAGAAGAGACGGTTAAAAGGTGATATGATAGCCCTGTTTAAATATTTGAAAGGATGTCATATTGAGGAGGGAGCAAGCTTGTTTTCTGCTGCTCCAGAGACTAGGACCTGGAACAATGGATGTAAGCTCCAGGAAAAGAGATTCCAGATCAACATTAGGAGGAACTTCCTGACAGTAAGAGCAGTTTGACAGTGGAACACACTCCCTCGGAAAGTGATGTAGTCTCCTTCCTTGGAAGTTTTTAAGCAGAGGCTGGATGGCCATCTGTCGGGGTGTTTTGATTCTGAGTTCCTGCATGGCAGGGGGTTGGACTGGATGGCCCTTGTGGTCTCTTCCAACTCTATGATTCTGATTACCAAATGAAAGCTACAAAACACTCATATCAATATAAATTCATGCTTCTTACTCCTGCTTAACATGCAGAACATTTTGAAATTCCTCCTGGTCAGAAGGTTGAAAGGTAGGACACATCCTGGAAAAAGAGGATGTGTCTGGTCACCCTGATCAGCAGCCAGTGGTGTATCACTAGCTTAGCATGATGGTGTTGGTGCAAGGTGCAATATGACCAGCTGTCCTCCTTTTCAAGGACACATCCTCCATTTCAACGTTTATGTCCAGGAGGAATTCCGTATTGTCTTCCACTTGAAGCATGACAAAGAGTCATGGATTTACATTCGTCGGAGTGCTCTTTAGCCTTTCTTTGGTCACGTCCTCCCTTTCCCTGGAATGCCCTCCATTTTACAGTGTCTTGACCTCCTTTGCAGTGAAGACTTCTGGTCACCCTTCCTACCTGTCAACCATCTTGTCTAGGAGGACTTCCATAATATCCTCTACTTGAAGCATGACCAAGAAGCACGGATTTACATTCGTTGAGGCAGGGGTAGGCAACCTTTCCCCTTTAAGGGCCGAGGGACTTCAGCTCCCAGAATCCCAGACTACTGGCCAACATCCCAGACTATTGGCCAACATGGCTGAGGCTTCTGGGAACTGAAGTCCCTCGGTCCTAAAAGGGGACAGCTTGCCTACCCCTGCGTTGAGGTGTTCTTTGGTCTTGTCCTCCATTTCCCTGGAATGCCCTCCAAATTTTTTTGCAGTGCCTTGTCCTCCTTTGCGGTGGTTGGTGCTGAAGACAGGACATAACTGGACAACCTCGCGGAGGCGTGGCCTTCAGGACACTGAAGACTTGAGACAGCGACGGCAGCCTTTTATATTGGAGGGCGTGGCCAGGGCGCGCGAGGATCGGAGGCGTGTCCTTTTCCGGCGCGCTGATAGGCCGTCCCATTCTATCCCATCCCAACCCCGGAGCAAGCCGAGAGTGTTACTTTGCATATTCAACGCGATTGGTCGGCCCGGAGGGAGGAGGAGGTGGAGATGGAGGAGCGCGCGCTGGGCTGACAGGCAAGGAAGGCAGGAGGCGCGCGCTCCCAGGCTTCTGCTGCTGCTGCTGGTCTCGCGCTCTGGGTCCGGCGGGGCATCTGAGTGCCATGGTGCTGCAGCGTCCGTGGAGGCGGCGGCTGCCGGGGCTCTGAGTGCGGGGAGCCTCCTCTTCCTCCAGCAGCCGCAGCCGCAGCCGCAGCCGCAGCCGGGGGCATGGGGCGGTGGCGGGGTCTGGCCCGGGTCCTGGGCTGCTGCTGCTGCTCCTCCTTCCTGCCCACCTGGCTCCTGCTCCTGCTGCTCCTGCCCCCGGCAATCCTTGGAGCCCAGGACCGCCCGTTGCAAGTGCTGCACGGTAAGGGAAAGAGAAGGGGGGCTGAGAGGGTGGGAGGCGGCTCGGCCCCGGATGCTGGGAGCCCTGGAGGCAGGGTGGCCAGATGGGTCCTCCTCACCACCGCCAAAGGAGGACCAGGCACCGCAGGATGGAGGACAGGGCATGCGAGGGGGAAAAGGGAGGACGTGACCCAAGGAAAGGCTTTTCTTTAAAAAACAAATAAACACCCACTACCAGAGATGTAAATGCATGCTTTTTAGTCATGCTCCAAAATGGAGGACATTATGGGATTCCTCCTAGACAGGTGGTTGAAAGGTAGTAGGCAGGGTGACCAGATGTGTCCTCGCCGCAAAGGAGGACCAGGCACCGCTGAATGGAGGACATGCAAGATAAAGGGAGGACGTGACCCAAGTGGTGAGGAGGACCCTTTTAAAAAAAACAACCCACTCCTACTAGAAATGCAAATGCATGCTTCTTAGGCCCCAAAATGGAGGGCGTTTAAGAAAAAGGGAGGACATGGCCAAAGAAAAGCCTAAAACACTCCTAGAAAAGTAAATTCATGCTTCTTAGGCTCCAAAATGGAAGACATTATGGGATTCCTCCTAGACAGATGGTTGAAAGGTAGTAGGCAGGGTGTCCTCACCGCAAAGGAGGACAAGGCACCACAGAATGGAGGGCAATGCAAGAAAGAACGAAGGACATGACCCAAGGAATGCCTTAAAAAAAATCATACAACTGTCAATCCATGCTTCTTAGTCATGCTCAAAATGGAAGACATGTTGGAATTTCTCCTGGACAGAAGGTTGAAAAGGAGGACAGGTCCTGGGAAAGGAGGACACGCCTGGTCTCGCTGTAGAGACCAGGGTGATGCTTCTCTCCCTGCTGGGTCCCACATGGAGTGTGTGTGGTGGGGGGGGGGGGTGTCATGTCCTCCATTTGTCTTGAATGTCCTACATTTTGTGGTGCCTCATCCTCCTTTGCAATGAGGACATCTGGTCACCCTGTGTTAGGGGCTTCTTTGAGGGAAAAAGGATGAGGAGGGAGTGCTTCCCAGTTGCCATTTCTGTGAGCTCTTCTTCCACAAAGAGGTGGGGATGGGAGTCCCTGGTGCTTCCAAACTATGAAGCATCTGCCACTAGCTCCTGCATCCCTTCCCTTGGAAAGAGGAGATAGAGCCCCTTTCCTTATCCAGGGGTGTGATGACAGCAAAAGAGGACAAGGCACTGAAAAATGGAGGACATGACCCAATAAAAGCTCAAAACACTCATATAAATGCATGCTTCTTAGTCATGCTCCAAATGGAGGACATTTTGGAATTCCTCCTGGACAGAAGGTTGAGATGGAGGACATTTCTGGGGAAAGGAGGACCTCTGGTCGCTCTGTCCTCATCTGTTGTGGGTTGAGCCCCCATAAGGTTCCTCCCTTCCCCATCACCGCCTTCTCTGCTTCCTTCCTTCCTGAAGCCTCTGGAAGAAGTGAGTTTTCCCCCTCTCTATGTAAGGAGCAAAGGAGAGGCCCTTTGCTAGGACAGCTTAATCTTAATTTTATTTTAATGCTCACTTTGGTATGCTTTTAATGGTATCCTTTTACACTGTAAGCTCCTTTGAGTCCCAGTTTTGAGGGGAAAACATGATGATGATGATGATCCCACTTTCCCCCAAAATTGGGACTCAAAGCAGCTTACAATGTAAAAGGATACCATTGAAAACATAACAGAGGTGAGCATTAAACTAGAATTAAAATTAAACTGTCATTATTAATTAATGAAGAAATCCTTCCTGGGTCTGCTTATTCATTTCTCTTTTCTGGTTCGTGCTTCCTTGTTTGCAAGATTGATCCATGGGTCACTTTGCAGCTGGAAATGGCAATGTTGTTGTTTCCATTTCTTCTACAATAATTATTATTTCCTTTCTATTTCTTCAATAATAATAATAATAATAATAAGTACTTTCACTCTCTCTTTCCTCCCTTGCAGTGCTGAATATTCTTCCCTCACCTCACATTCTCTGGGTATCAGTGTCTCCTTGCCTTCTTTTTCCTTCCTGAGTTGAAATTTCAGCCCCCACCAAAATGATATTGTCACCATTTTGCGTGGCAGCCTGTTAGGTGAACGTCACAGCTTTTTCAGGCTCCCCTTGCTCTCTCTCTCTCTTTTCTGCCCCCATTTACTTCCAGAATAGCGCTCTTTCTCTCTCTCTTTTCTCTCTTTTCCTGTGTTTTCTTCCTTCATTCAGTCACTGACGTCATTCTGGCTGGGCCTTTCTCTTCTCCATCCTCCCTGCTTCCCATTTTGCAGCCGAATCCAGCTGCCTGTTGCAAACCTCAGCTGTACATGCTTTAGCAAGAATGCCGAGAGGGATTCCTTCTAGGAAATGAGCATTGAGTTCTCCTCCATTTTCCCCCTCACCACACCCCCATTCCCAACTGTATGTCCCCCCAAAAAATGGTGAGCAGGTGTAATGCAGTATCCTTCCTGGGCCTGCTTATTGATTTCTGCTTTCTTGTTTGCAAAATGGAGCCATAGGACATTTTTATGAGCCTGCAGCTGGAAATGGCACAGACAGGTCAATTATCCTCTTTGCTTATATATATATATATATATATATGTGTGTGTGTGTGTGTGTGTTGTGTGCCTTCTTACAGTGACCCTAAGGTGACCCTATAATGGGGTTTTCTTGGCAAGATTTGTTCAGAGGAGGTTTGCCATTGCCTTCTCCTGAGGCTGAGAGCATGTGACTTGCTCAAGGTCACCCAGTGGGTTTCATGGCCGAGCTGGGAATCAAACCTTGGTCTCCACAATTAGTTCAATGCTCAAACCACTGCGCCATTCTGGCTCTCCCTCTTTGCTTAGCATCCCTCACATTTGGGCATGGCAGCTTCTTATACTGCAGTGGGCAAGCTGTGGTTCTTCAGATGGTGTTGAATTCCAGTTTCCATTAGCCCTAGCCAGAATAGCCAGTGGTGATGAGTTTTGGGAGCTGCAGTTCTGCGACATCTGGAGAGCCATGCTTTGCTCACGCCTGCAATATGCTCTTGGGTTGAGATTGTTGATGCGTGCCTTCAAGTTGTTTCTGACTTATGGAGACCCTAAGATGAGCCTCACATGGGGCTTTCTTGGCAAGGTTTGTTCAGAGGAGCTTTGCCATTGTCTTCCCCTGAGGATGGAGTATGTGACTTGCCCAAGGTCACCCAGTGGGTTTCATGGCCGAGAAGGGAATCAAACCCTGGTCTCAAGAATGGGTACTTCAGCATTAAACCAACTGTGTGACTGAAGAAGATGAATGGATAACAACCCCTTACAAAACCATTGCTTATTTGTGAACCGAATATGTCTTACGGGTACTTGATCCCAAGAAATCCTATTCTTGGTGACCTCTTCTGACAAAATCACCATCTTTTCACCATGTGTCTCTCTCAAAGATGTTTTTGGACTGCAGTTCCCATCATTTCTCAACATGTTGGCAGGGGTTTATAGGTATTGTCAATCTGGATGGCCACATGATGTCCATCCCAGTTTTATGATTATCAAAAGGGCAAGGTTTTGGCTTGTTAGCATATGGAAATGCTACCTGTATCTTCTGTGTCTGAAAAGGAAAGTAGTGGTATCCAGTGTTCTCTGATTTCTTATTGCATTTTAACATGGAACGATTGTCTGAGGTCAACTTCTTCTTACTATTTGATTTACTGATGAAGTCTTTCACTGAACAATTTTTTGACTGAGGAGGCTGCATTGGGGATGCGGGGCTGTTGAAATAGGAAGATATTTCCTCCCACAGGACTGATGGTTTTGTAAAGTGTGAGTAAATAGCTTGGCAATCGGGACTTTAATACAGGAGAATGACAGTGGGAGGCTTGTGTTGGTATGTATCTTGTAGTCCCAGATGGGTAATATAATTGAAACAGGAAGACTATGCTATACAGTATATAAAATCTGAAAGCGGAGAGGTGGCTGATTAAGGAGGAAATGTGGTAGGTCTTTGGGGAAGGTTTGTGTCCAGTTTGGCCACCTCTCTACCATGAACCTAAACTGCAAAGCCAGCCATGATGTTTGTAGACACTGTGCAGGATAATATGTCTGCCTACTGTATTTAAAAACTGACCTGGGCAACACTGAAAGGTTTTTCTTTCTCTTTGGCAGATTATTTGAAGTTATTATTGCCTATTATTGTCTGAAGACAGAAATATTGATCTTGGTGCTTCCTGTTCAACCACTCTCAGATTTCAGATACCTCCTGTTGTTAAGTTAAAAGTCTGTGTTGGTCCAAGCAGGAGAAGGAACCTTTGACAGCAGTGTTCATTAATGTATTGCAGTGAATATGACAGCTGTGACTTTCCTCTTTGCCTTAAATATGTTTTATATATCACACACAGAGTTCTCAAAGAAGCAATGGTTTTATGACTGGCTGCTATCCATCCATTTCATAGGAACGTTCATATTACCATGGATTAACGCATAGCTAACTGGAATCAGCATGGTGTAGTGGTTTGAGTGTTGGATTATGACCCTGGAGAACAGGGTTCAAATCCCTGCTCAGCCATGGAAATCCACTGGTAACTTTGGGCACATCATACTCTCTCAACCTCAGAGGAAGGCAAAGACAAAATCTCTGAAGAAATCTTACCATGAAAAATCTATAACACGGTTGCTTTAGAGTCATCATAAGTTGGAAACATCTTGAAGTCACGTAACAATAACAAAATGTGCTTGAGTCATTTCTTGCTTTTGTCATCCTTGTAAACAATTTTCCTTGGTGTACCTTGCTGATGAAAGCCAGCATGGTATAGTGGTTTATGCATTGGACTACATTTCTGGAGAATAAGGTTTGAATCCCTGCTCAGCCATGGAAATCCACTGGGTGATCTTGGGCAAATCGCACTCCCCCAGCCTCGGAGGGAGGCAAAGGCAACCCCCCTCTGAACAAATCTTGCCAAGAAAACCCCTGTCATTGTTTCATCTCAGGGTTGTCTTAAGATGGAAACAACTTGAAGGCACACAGCAGCAACAACAAGCTTGCTGATGGAGCCAGCATGGTGTGGTAGTTTGGGAATTGGACTAGAATCATGGAGACCAGGTTTTAGATCCCTGCTCAGCCATGGGAACCCACTGAGCAACCTTGACCAAGTCACACTTTCTCAGCCTCAAAGGAAGGCAAAGGCAAACCCCTCCAAACAATTTTTTCCAAGAAAATCCCACAGTAGGTTTGCCTCAGGGTTGACATAAGAAACACCTTGAAGGCACACAACAACAACATTGCTGATAGGATTTGCTTGTTAGTTTATTGTGAAAAGCATAACTTTACAAATAGGTAAGCTTGCATTCCTTACCCCATGAAAAATTGGTTATGAACAATATTTCAGATGCGGACGTTTAGATAGATGGCCATTTGGTATGTTGTTAACAAGCATAAAGTCTGTGTAACAGCTTAGTAAGATGGTGATATGGCACCTTAGTTATCTGTACTACCCTACTGAGGTAAAAAGTATAATGGTGCCTGACTTCAGCATCTGATTAGCAATCTAGGGAAACAAAAGGGGGAAATGGTATAATTCTCCTAATTGCAGGACAGTATAAACATCTAACATATAAGTGATTACATGCATATAATGGACAGTTGATACTTGGTACATTTTTCATTTCACTGAAACCATAACATCTGACTTAGGGCCTAAGCAGACTGCCAGAAATAGTGCACATTTAAATTGAGGCACTGCCCTGGCTCAGTGCTAGGGAATCATGGGAACTGTAATTTATTGTGGCACCAGAGCTCTCTGACAGAGAAGGCTCAATGTCCCAGAAAAAAATACAGTTCCCATGATTCCCTAGCACTGAGCCAGGGCAGTGCCTCAATTTAATGTGCACTATTTCTGGCAGTCTGCTTAGGCCTTTAGGTGACTCAAACTCCATTCAGTGGTGGCATATTTCAGAAGGTTTTAAACTGTTCTATACAGAATAGAGTAGGTATTTTGTTAACCGAATTGCAAAACAATGCTATAGTTGAAAAGAAGGAGGGATGCTGGTGTGCTGAAGAGTTGAGATGAGGCTGCCTAAAAGTGGGTCCAAAACATGGGGTCCTAAGTACTGGTGCATGGTGTCCTCTAATTTAGGAGGCTTCAACCATTGCTTGCTTCCTCTGAGAAGAACTAAGAGCTTCTAAAAACACTTGGCACTCTAAAATTATATTGCTGGAAACCTAAAACGTGTAGGATACTGACCCTACAGGCCTGTTCACCCCCACCTCAATGAAATATCAATGGTGATGTTTCAAAAAAACCACTCTGTGTTAAACAGACTAATATAGCTTTGTATCATGTACTGAGAAGTTAGACTGCAGGATTACACTGACCTAGGTTCAGGGGAGGTGCTAGGGGTGGAGACAAATAAGCAGGAAATACTAACAGTTTTGCAAAAATTATCTCAAACCACTTTAATTTTTCTGACTATCTTGATTATATCCCTGATCTTACATTGAATTGTTTGTATGATTAGTCCCTACTAATGGAAAATCACCTTGCACAAGGTAATAAGATGTGGCTCAAGGGTATATTTCTCCTTCATTCATCTTGCAAAATATCCTTCTGCCCCTTTCAGAATCTCAGGTTTGGTGGAGTTGCTTTCCATCTCACTGTAGTCTTAGTAGAAATTGAGCACAAAGTGCTTTTCGGCTTGTGCTGGACCTGAGGAAGCCATTTACAGCTTGATCAAGGATTTGTAAATACTGAGGTTTTCATGGCCTTCTAGAATTTGACAAGAAGCCAAATCCTGTTACAAGTGCATCAGCTGCATTTATATTAATGTTTGTGTGTCTCTGTGTGTACGAGAGACAGCAAAACATAGGCAGCACTTTTAATGTAGCATTAAAATCCATTAAGTTTTAATGAAATATGTTACAAAAATAAATGCAGGCATTTGCAGATGTTATGGAGGTTTGTTATGCACTCAGATGTTAGGAAAAGGCCCTGAGTGCCTGTGTCTACTACTCTCTCCCTGTGCTCTCTGAAACAGTGTGTGTCTATCACATAAAAGCTAGACTTGTAAAAATGCATTGAGGTTCTTTCCATCTATATGGAGCATGTGGATTAAGAAAACAAATCTGCCAACATAGAGCCATGAAACTTGTTAAAGTTCTTCTGCACACCCTCTTCTGTCCTGGCTTGTAGATAGGCAGTTGCTTAGGTCCTAGTGCACAAATAAGGCAGCAGTTCATGGCTTTTGAACCTTGAAGCTTTGGAATGTATAAACATTGTAGTTTGTGAATTTGAAGGCTCCAAGCCATTTGAAGAAAAGCTTGGGGAACTTATAAACAAGTTGGAGTGGGTTCAGAGAAGGACAGCAAAGATTATAAGCAGTATGAAGAACAAAATATATGAGGAAAGGTTGAAAGAACTGTTCAGCGTGGTAGAGGAAAGACTGAGGGGCGACATGATTGCATTCCTTAAATACTTAAATACTATCACAGATGGGAGGATGTAGACTGCTGCTGCCCCAGAGGGTAGAACCAAGCCTAATGGTTTTAAGTAGCAGGATGGTAGATTTTGACTAAACGTTAAAAGGAACTTCATGCCAGTGAGAGTGGTTCAACAATGGAACCAATTGACGAGAGAGATGGCGGGGTCTCCTTGATGTCTTCAAAAAGAGACTGGACAGCTACCTGCTAGAGATGCTTTAGCTGGAGATCCTACACTGAGCAGTGGGTTGGACCCAATCACCCATAACATTCCTTCCATCTATGATTCCATGAAACAACCATGCCTGTACTGTTTCTATACCCATTGTTCCGCATATGAAGTTTCTTTTCCTTAATCATTTCCAGGATGCCTCCCTATATCTGTGGATTTAAAAATGGTAGAACAATTAAGCAGTGCATTGAGCAATGTCACACTTACTGGGATGACCAACATTAGAGAAGAAACGTTTCTCCAGATGCCAAGAGAGTATGCAGCTATCCTAGCCTTGTCTTCTAGATTCTTGGACAGGTCAGGCTGCTCTCTTCCTGTTCATTTCCCCTACCCCATATTGCATTTTAGGCAGCTTCTTCTCAAGTGACCAATCCATGCCTCTCTTTGTACAATTAACATGGAACAAGTGAGAGTGGCCAAATTTAATCCAAAATGTCAGAGATGAAAGAAATAACATTGGCACTGAGGAACCACTAGCTAAAAATGAGTTCTAGTTATTGGATTTTTCTCCCCAATTGTACGTGGGATCCACATTATGCATTCGTGCTTAACAGGAGACTTGAATATGGCCCAGTGTGCTCAGAGTTACCTGAGGCTACCATAAAGACTCTCCTTGTTCTTCCATCCAACCCATTTGCTTGGATTGTATAGCTTTCCCACCAGACTTTCATGTTCCTGAGAGATAGCTGATACATTGTTAAAACTAATAAATGAAAAGAAAGTAGGTTGGACAGATGAAAAGCCTAAGGTTGAAATACACAAAACTTGGGGATTGCTGTAATTCAAAGGCTTATACAACCTATAATTGTGTTTTTGGACCACCCTCAGCTCTTGGATCTGTCAGCTGCACGGGGAAGCAGAGTGTATTAACAAAGAATGAGGGCAAACTGAAAACAATGTACAAGAAGTAAAGATGCTTTCCATCTTGCCCACCTTACAGGAGCGGTTCCCCTTCCAAATTAAGGTCTCTGTCCAAGCCATCCATGTGTGCTCTTCCTCCTCCCCATACTTCATAGACAGAGCTATCTCAAAACTTTTTGTTTCCTGAGGTTGAACAGCAAATTACATTGCCCCTTCCTACACTAAGCCAAGGTACATTGTACCTAAAGTGCAGCCATGTTATTTTGGCGTATGATACAATCCTACAAGCACCTTTCCCTCCCATTGCATTGAAAAAAGAACAACAAATTCTGTAACTAACAATATGCTACTCTTTCATGACATCTTTTGAAAGATATCTGCTGCCTGAGGTCTCTTATTCACTGTCTCTAATGGTAAGACTGGTTCCATTGAGAGCATGCTCATTAGCCTATCACTTGGTAATATTAAAAGGATTTAAGAAGTAGTCCCTGCTTTAACATCTTCCGTTTGTAGAAGCGTGGACCTAGTCCCAATCAGTATTTTCTAATGTTTTTGCTTAAAATTGCAGGGCATGCTTATATTTAGAAGTATTTTTTTTGCTTAAAATTGTAGGGCATGCTTATATATAGGAGTAATCCCAGTTGTTAAGGCATGTCGTCTTAGTCCAACTAATAAGCTGAATGTGTAGCTAGGAAGTGCCTTGGACAGGTGTACTGACAGAGACAGAGCCATCCTTGCTATGCTTGGCTGCAGGATCCTATCCCTCCAGAGACCTCTGACTCACACTGGCAAAGACGTCAGTAGTAATGCAACGTATGCTGCTGTGGTCTGCTCTGACTCACCAACTGGGCAGCTGTGATATTCCATGTGAATGTGTCTGACAAGAGAAAATACTTACTATTTTTGTGCCCTCGTATTTGCTAATCTGGTTTGCTTTCTTCTATTTTTCCATTGTGTTATAAATGAAGAGATGTGAAAATCCCAAGGTATATATATCAGTGTTGGAATTTTTTTCCTCCTGTAGGCTTCAAACCTGCCATAGAGCCAATTGCTGTTATGGGCCATGTTTTCTTGAGGATTGATAAGTAGAGATCTGAAAGCTGGGGAGGGGGGGTCTGGAAACATTTGGGGAGACATTTTTTTCTGTTTTCTCCCCCAACATCTTTGTTTCCTTGATTTATTTAAAAATTTAAAAAATGATTTATGGAATATTTTCTTTTAAATTATGAATAAAATATTTAAGAGAAGTTGTTCACATATTCACTGTCCCAAAAATGTTTCTAAAAACTATGTAACAGGAAAGCTTTTTATGTGAGCCTGTGCACAGTATCAAGATCATGTCAATTTCTGGTCTTGGTTTCCTTTTCTTACTCCTTTTCATGGGGATGAGTGCTTTATGTCTGCTTAACATTGAGAGGACTAGCTGAGGGGAAAACATCCTTTGTTTTACTATTTATGAAGGTTGTTTGTTTTTATTTGTCTCCCCATTCTCCATGAACTGGCAAAAAAAAAAGAGGCACCTTACTATTTTTTAAAAAAGCTTTTTCACATTCAGGACTGTGTAGATCCATAGGTAATTTAATAATCATAATTATAATGAATTTAAAAAATGAACAGGTAAATCCAGTGTGTAAGTGATGCCTGAATAAAACTGTACATTTAATATACCTAACATAATTTTATGCCAAACCAAGTTATACATACTGCACTTGATGTTTCTAAAGTAACAAGGTCACTTTCAATAGGTAAAAGGTGCTAATCTCTTTACATTTTTGTGGGGGGAAAATCTTTATTTCTCCTTTCTCTCCCCTCCCCCAAAGTTGGGAGTATTGTTTGCCTATGTCTAGTTTACGTAAATTCTAAATCTCTCCTTAGGGATTTTAGACAGGCACCTTAGGGGTTCTCTCCAGTCCTGATAGCCATAGCATTAGCTTGTCTAATTTTTTATATACTGGAACATTGGGAATACCAAACAATCTTTCACAGTTCCAGAGACTTCTCTGTGTGATTCATCACTGCTCTGATTATCTCTTGATAGAAGATAGGTAGAAATGCCTAGAAGTAACAAGATAAAATAAATTCACATTGCTTGTCATTTTCAAAGCCATTCTGGGGGGGGGGGGTTTAATACTAAGGAGGATAGACTAACTCTTGCGTTCTTGAACTGTAAGATAGATCCCCTGGGACAGTTATAAAAAGCTGGTTTTATTGCAGAACTGTCTCTGCTGCCTTTTAGGGTAAGTGCTCACATGTAAGTTTATTATAAAGTTTCAGGAGGGAGGGAATCCTGAAGTCAGTGCATCTTTAGGATACAAATGGGATTATGGCATTTTATTGCTCAAGCTTGATTGTAATTCTTTTCATTATAGTATAAATATCTAATTGTCTGTGTATCAGTGTATTCCTAACTCTATGTAATATTATTTTAATATAGTAGCAAGATAATATTATTCATACATACAGTAATTTTACAGAGAAAATATAATGTGAATAGAAAATGTGACAATTACCCTGACAGAAAACTGACAAAGGAAGCACAGTAAGACACATGAGTTGAACTGAGGTGACCTAAATGGAAATTTCCAAAATATGTCCATTAAAAAAAGGGAGATTTACTAGATTTTGGATTGTTTGATAAATAATAAAGTACTGTAATTTCTGAATTTGTATTGATCCAGAAGGTCTGTGAAAGAAAGAGGACCAGGAGGAGCCAAAACTGTAGAATAAGAGCTACCTTTAGAACAGATGGTGTATCTGCCCAGAGAAACTATCCATGATTTTACACCCAAGAAGAAGAAGATGACCAACAGCTGAAGAAAGGGTGCAAAGATACATGCACCATTACTAGATGGGTGCAGAGGCCATATCATATAATTTGCCACCAGTGGGCTCTGAGATCACACCACATTATGAGCAGAAATTAACAGCAAAATATAAAAGATGTGGTAAATCATCAGCACAGGAAAAATGATAAATATCTAAAACAAAACACCAATGGCAGTTGTTCAGAGACCAGCATTTCCAACCTGCCATTTTCAGCCACTATTTGGCTGGCCACCCAAGATGTTTGCATATATAAGTTTGCTTTGTTAGAGACCTAAATTATGACATCACACCTGCTAAATGTATTACTTTTTTAAAAAAGGCTAGGAAGACTGATTGGTCCATAAATATTATTATTTATCACATACAGTATCCCACAGCCCTCTAGCTGGTCTGATCACCAGATTCAGGACCTGATCAGTATGTTGACCTTAACAGATCCTATCTCCTACCTAAACATGTATGCTGCTAATATATTGTAGTCACATTAGGCATGTTAATTGAGTGCATGTAGCTAATATCCATACTGTTGTTGTCAATCCTCACATTCACTTTTTTGCCATACTCGCCACAAAATTGTGTGAGGATCTGCTATTCACGTTTCAGAGAGGATACATTAGGATCAACTCCTTTCCCACCACCATGATCCCTCAACAGTTGTGCATGTTCTTCATTGCATTCATGCCATTATCATCTCATCTAGTTTAGCCTCAAATGATACCCTTTAGAGGAGTGCTACTCAAAGAAGTGGTTCCTGGACTAGTGCTGGTTCCTGAGCCACTGACTTCCAATCCCTGGAAAATTTCCATGAAAGAAACAGTTGTACAGAATGGGCACAAATTTCATGCTGGACCAGGCACATTTGAAAAATAATCATTGCCAGTCTCTATGTTAGAGAAGCACTTCTTTGGGGGTTCTCCTATATTGGAAATGCCTATATAGTAAGGCAACTGTGCCCCAAGACACTTAACCAGTCTTCCAAGTGGTGTAAGATAATGTTACCAAAGCTTTGCTTGATGGTCCGTATTACTTAAAACATGGGTCAATCTTTCTTCCTGCTGCATACTCACATTTTGCAGATGTTGCAATTCTTATGAAGTGGTGTGGCTTGCCTACATGTATTCTGTGATCATTTGTATTCATAATCCATGGCAGGTTACATTAAGTGGCGAAAGTGTTTCTTCCAGCTATAAAGTTTTGCAGCTAGAGTTAAGGGCATCCTGTCTGTCCTTAAACTTTTTTTGACATGATTTTTGCAAGTTCAGTTCTCTGTTTTAAGCGCTGTACCTGATGTTTAAAATGCTTATTATTTGTAAGCTAATGTTTAAAATATCAAAATTTTGATTGGTTTAAGGAGATTTATCTTGACAAACCATAGTTCAGTCTTTGGAGCTATGTGCCCAAGCACAGTGAAGGGAGAGGGCTAATTCAGATGTGTGCATTTCTGCTTGGCCTTGAACTCAAGGAATAAATTGAACATTAGTTGTTCCTTTCATCTTGATTTTTTCATTGTGATATTGAGTTTTGCACATGCTTGCAGGTATATCACCAATATGTTTCCATTCATTGGCCTCTCATTAAAGACTTCCGAAGAAGGAGAACCCAACATATCCCAAATCAGCCTTTCCCACTATTTAACACCTCTCACTGTTAGGAAATTTCTCCTAATATTGAACCAAAATGTCCATCTCTGCAACTTCTACCTATTTATTCCAATGCCTCACATTGGAAGTTTAAGGAACATGATTCTTAATAAATTATCTATATGATCCTGGGCAACATTGTTAATCATTCAATAAGCTTTACTCAGGTTGCTGAACTCTTGTCTAATAAGGCTCTTCTTAAGAGTGTTTGAATTATTGAGAACACGTTGCTAACAAAAGAACTTCCCTGCATTTGAAATGAGGCTAGTGTGGTCACAATTTGTCTGACTGTCACATATCTCTTCAGTATTATTTATTTATATGCTACATTTGCAACCTGCCCTTCTTCCATTGAGCCCCTGGCACTATACATGGCTTTTCTTCTCCACTTTTTCCTCACAAGGATCTCATGAGGTGAGAGGGCGACTGGGTTACCAGTGACTTCTGGGTTACCAATGAAGTCTAGAATTTGAATTTTGCAAGTGTCCCAGTCCAGCAGTCTAACCCTGCTAATGTCACACTGGCTGTCCTTTACCTATTCTCCAATAAGTCCTTTCAAGCCTCTCTTTCTGGCTTTTCACTGGGCTACTTTCTAGAGAAGTGCATAGATTCTCTCCAGCAAGTTTATCCTTCAGACAGCTCAGCTTGACCAATTTGATTTCTTACTACTTTCTAGTTGTGTTCCTTCAAGTCATTTCGACTTATAGTGACCCTGAGGTAAGCCTATTATGGGGTTTTCTTCGCAAGATTTGTTCAGAGGAGGTTTATCATTGCCTTCCCTTGAGGCTGAGAGCATGTGACTTGACCAAGTTCACCCAGTGGGTTTCCATGGCCGAGCTGGGAATCAAACCCAGTGTAGTCCCAACACTCAAATTACTACAACATGCTGGCTGTCTACTTATGATCCATCATTGTGTATATTATTTTCAATTGGCTGCTCTTGAGTATTGTCTCTGTCTACTTATGATCCATCATTGTGTATATTAGTTTCAATTGGCTGCTCTTGAGTATTTTGGATTTTTCCATGTTTGCCGCCGCATAATTTTGTTTATTGAATGATTTTTCAGTGTTCTCATTTTGTCTCTCTTCTCTGACAAAAACACTTAAGGTAGTGCATGAGATGTAGAAGGTAAATGTACATAAAATGATAATAAAATCATGATTTAAAAAAGCAGCAAGATATTAAATTTAAAGAACTATTAGGAAGCACAAAGAGGAAAGGAGAAAACTTCAAGACGCAACTTTCAGTGTTAAAAATAACAATCCTAGAATGTCTTTTTAAATAAGAAGGCCTTCACTAGACACTCATGGGCAATTATGGGAGCCAGATAAGCTTTATAATAAAGAGAAGTTCAGACATTTGGTGAAATTTTGGTGAATGTCGCTGAAAAAGACCTGTTCACCTAATCCGGAGATGCAAGATATAAATACGTTAAAAGTGTGGAAGGAACATCTCAGAGATTTGGGACGGCAAAATTTAGCTTAGATAAGTAAAGATCAGAGCTTGGAAACCTTACCTTTTATACTATAAATCCCAGAATCCCCACCAGCATGCCAAGTGGCAATTCTGGGAATTGTCTGTTTCAGCACCACCAACAAATGGCATCTGTGTTGGATTGATGATCTATGCCTCCTCCACCTCCCATACTTGGAGCCCTGTAAGGGCTCATTCACATTTTATGCTGTAAACATGTCTGTCAGTGATACGCCAGTATTTGCTTGATGAATTCCATAAAGTGTGAAGGAAGTGTTTGCACCTGTAAACAAGTAATGGATACCCTGGAGGGAACTGTGTCCAGCTGGAGCTCTGTGGCACATAACCCACTATCTGTCCCTGTGTCTATTGCGATAAGAGTCTCTCCTTCATGTTTTATGGTCTTTGCTGGAAGATATCAGCATACATATGGCAGACATCTGTTCCATAAAACACCAGTCATCCCTGAGGGAACTTTCACAGTTTCTGTGCTTCCTTCTACTTCTACCTTTTGGCTGCTATTTGCAGGTACCGTATTTCAATCCTTAGAAAATGTTTCTACTGTTGGTGGGGTTGAGACATAAAAATATTGAAGGAAAACATAACTGAATCTTTAACTGCCTGTTTTAGTCCTAATTTTCTCTCCTTATTTCCTGCCCTGTGAAACCAGTTTGGTAACTCCTTGATTTGGTTCCCACTTAAAACACTCCATTAAGATACTGCATAACTATTTTGTCTTGCTTATTTATTTAGTTAGTTAGTTAGTTACCTATTTATTTTTGCTACTGTTAATCCTTTTGTTGAGATCAGTGATAAGGCTCAGCAAAGAAGTAAATGTTGTTCCAGATATGCCAGATGCTGTGGAGCTGCTGTTTTTGTGTATTTGTGCATTCCTGCTTTTTTGTGAAAAGGGAATCGAAGGGTCTTTGCAGACTGCTAGAAATAGTGCAAATTGAGTCCACTTTAACTGCCCTGGCTCAGTGCTAGGGAATCATGGGAATTGTATTTTTTTCTGAGACATTGAGCCTTCTCTGTCAGAGAGCTCTGGTGCCACAATAAACTACAGTTCCCATGATTCCCCAGCACTGAGTCAGGGCAGTTAAAGTGGACTCAATTTGCACTATTTCTGGCAGTCTGCAAAGGCCCTAAGTGGACACCCCTTCCTGGTTCCAACTGTAGCAGCTTGTAAGTTTCAGCACCATGGTTAGTTCTTTGCAGTCAGCTTCTGTCTGGCTCCTTGCTCAGCAATAGAGCTGCTTCAGCACTACCTGTAGAAAATAGAGTATTAATTCCATCAGTGTTTATACAGATTCCAGGTAACATTCTGGTTGAAATGTAACATTCCAGCTTTCACATGTCAGTAATTAATTTGTGTTAAAAAGAAAAAAAGAGCCTCTCCTCCTCGTTCTGATCTAGAACAGGTACAATTCCAAATCTCCCCAAGACTTGATTTGGTACTGAAAACAGAAACACTTGTTGTTGTTGATGTGTGCCTTCAAGTGTTGTTGTATGCCTTCAGATGTGACTCTACGGCTTCTGAGGAAGTAGACTAAGTCTCCAAAAGCTTATGCTACATCTTGTTTTGCACAATTAGTCTCAAAGGTGCTACAAAATCCCTTCTTTGCATAATGATATTCCAGACTAACATGCTGTATCTCTGAATTTTACCTGTATGTTTTAAATTGTTTCCAAATGTCATTGGCAATTTCATTTTAATGTTGATCTTTTGTATATTTTAACTGCATAGTATTTTAATTTGTGATCTACCTTGAGTCCCTCTTTTGGGGAAAAGCCAAGGCACAAATAAAGTTAACTACTACAACAACAGATGCTGCCAGTGGTCTACAGCAGAGGAAACATCATTGTCATTTAGTTGATGTGTACCAGCATCCCTTTGGAGCAAGTGGTAGAACTGGGCTCCTAAACTATGAATTCTGTCCAAGACTATCCCAAGAGCAGCACCCTTGACCCCCACATTGGTATCCTGGGATGGGGTACACCCCTCCCTCAGGTGGGGGGACTGAAAGATAGATCCCTCAGGGAAGAACCAAACAAAGGAAACTGAACTATACAGATGTGATGCATCTCACATCCTAATAGACTTGAGAACTGTGTGAACTAAATGTCAGCAGTTACATTTACTCTACTGGTCATTTCTCAGCTGCAGTTCTGTTTCCAACCTTGAACTGCCAAGCTAATACTGACAAGGATTCTGAAACTCATCTGCTTGGTGAGCAGCCATACCCATTACACTTCTTTCCATATATAGATATTGATTCATTCATTCTACCTAGCTAGTCACTTCTTGTTCAGTCCTAGTGACTGTCTCTATGGTGTTCCTGAATTCCATTTAATTAATCAGTTCCTGGTTTCCGCGTTGAATTTAAATTGCTGGTTTCCTCATTGCATTATGCACAATTTCTCATTATTATTATTTTTAAAAATACCTACATGCAAATGCCATTTCCCAGTTGTGATCCCAGAAAAAGATTAAATAAATTAATAAACAGTTGTTCTGGCCACCAAGAAGAAACAAATAATTAAATCTCCTCCTTGGCCTTCTGAAGCAAACAAGAATTGACTAATTAAGGGTAAATCAGGATTTCCATAACAATGGAACTGGAAGCAATTTAATTTGCTGTTGTAAAAGAGAAGAGGCAAGGACAAAGGAAGCTGTTGTTTAAGATACAGTTGCTAGATGAAGCAGCACCTTTGAATAGGTCTGGCTTCTTGGTTAAAAACAGTGGTATACTAAGAGATTTGTGGAAGCAACTTTGTTTGGTGCTTCCAGAGGCTGAGAATATTCCCCCTGGGCTGGTCAGGATCCACTTAGTGTTCAGTTGTCTGACTACACCACAAATAGATAAGTAGCCAGAGTCTGTTTTCCAGTCCACCTGACATGAAGTTCCAAGCATCGGGTTGCTTCTCTTTTTCTTTCATTTTGGAAAAGTGGCAGCGTCATCTGAAAGATAAGCTTCCTAGTTCAGAGATTTCCTCAGTGCAGCATCCTCTTAGTGGTTTGGGCTACAACACTCCTCATCCCCAACCATTTCCAATGTTGGTTGGGGCTGGTAGAAGTTATAGTCCGAAATATCTAGAGGATAGATCATTGCTGGACCCCTAGATGGAGGATCCTGATATTAAACTAGTTTGCTGTCAATTGCTCTCAGTGACTTAAAAATGTGGTTATGTGGATTGAGAAGTGTATTTTCACATTATGAAACTTGACAAAGCAGATGTGAGGGAGCTGTCTAAGCTTTGGGGGCTGCATATGCCCCTCGCTGGACTGGAGGGCTGTGCTACTCCACTTCCCTCCAACATTTACAAAAAAACTCAAGCACTCACTTGAGCACTGATGTAGGGAAAAAAATCAGTGTGGTCTTGTTTTCCACTAGACTGTTTTAGACATTATTTAGGAAATATCTTTTTTAAACCAGAAAGAGGCCTTGTTAAATCACAGAAGTCACTTATGATTTTGATTTTAAAAAAAGCCTTCCTGCCAACTTAAAACAGCACAAGAGACTCTCACACACACACCCCAAAAAAGCATGGTGAAATTGCCCTCCCATCTCCTACAGATCACAGGAGGCATTTTGACTAAACAACGTTCAATATCATAAAAATTGGGGGGCTGTCTGCAGGCTATGGATTGAACTTTGCCCACCCTTATGGAAAATAAAGTTCTCTGAGAATGCTCTTTTTTTTCTGAGGAGTTGTCATAGGAGATTCCAAGATGAATTTTGTGGAAACTCTGAGGCAGAACAGAAGATCTGAGAGACAAAAGAGACCAAGGATACTGTAGGGAAAGTTTATGAACTCAACCAGAGAAGAGAGTGGAGAGCAGAGCTGCAGTTAGTACCCACACACAACATTCATCCACCAGCAGTTTTGAAGCCAGAGAACGACAGGTTTGAACCTACAGTTATATCCTAGCCCAGGGTTGTAGAGCACACAGCTTGGAGAGAAGACCCTAAGTGGTTACTTGGTCTACTGAGATGGAAACTATAGTTTTGAAAACCTAATAACCTTGATTGCTTGTAGACAATGGTGGTTATTATTGCCACATGCATCTTTAAATTCTCAGGTAGTATCTTCCATGTAATGCTGAAAGGTAGGGAAATGAATTTGCACTGAATTTTCTTGTTCCTTCTGCTGGTGATATTTTGTATAGTTTGTCTTTCCTGTTGGACCCATCGCAGCGAGGCATTTGAAAGTTTCCACAGATCTTAATTTTTGGTGTGATGTTGGAACACCTTGTTTGGAAGGAATCTTAGATGAATGATTTTTAAAAATATATCAGTACTATTACTATATGTTGTGGGACAATTCCTGGCAATGGACCATAGCCCTGCTAAACCAGTGGTCTTTGGCATTATATCCGACTATAAGAAAAGCCCTGGTGCTGAATGAAACCAAATGCTTGTTTAGTCCAGCATTTTATCTTTCCTGTGATAAAAGAGATGCCTGTGGGGAGTCAACAAGATGGGTATGAGCACAATATCCTGTTCCTCAGCAACCGGTGCTGAGAGGTCTATACCTTCAAGAGAATAGATATGTATCATGACTAATAGCCTCATTCTCTTGTCTTTACTTTTATCCTTCCTGAATCTCACACCATTTAGTTTCATTATTGTGAGCATTATGAGATGGGGGGGGGGGGACTTCTTATTATCTTGTTTATCCACATCATGAGTAATTTTATACACATATCATATCCTGCTTTACTTACTTATTTTTCTGAGCTGAAGAGTTCCACAAATTGTAATCTTTTGTGTTAGGGAATTCACTCTATCCTTGTGTTTATTTTACACTCCATGGATCTGATAAAGTGGGCTATAATCCATAGAAGCTTGTGCCAATTCAAACTTGTCAGGTTTTAAGGTATTGCAAGATGCTTTGTTAGTTTTGTTTATTTTAATTGCCCTTTTTAGCACATTTTCCAGATCTAGAATATCATTTGTGAAATGCAGTGGTCAAAACTATACTGAGTATTCCATGTGTTATCAAACCTTAGGTATGAAGGAGCCAGTGTTAAATATGGAATGCTGCTGGCTGTTTTAGAGCATGGGCAAGTTAAAGCTGCTATAGACATTTCTGGCAAGTAGATGGTGAGGGACTAATCTCTCAACCTCAAGCCCCCAAGCACTAAGTAGTTTAGTTCAAGGATGGGAAACCTATGGCCTGTCAGATGTTGTTGGACTCCAACTCCCATCCCCAGCCATTGTTGACCTGAGATAATGGGAGCCAGATCCCAGCAGCATCTGATTAAGATGAAGGTTGCTGCCCTCAGTATTTGCTGATGTTGCTTCAGTTTTGAACCTTTACTTGTCAGCTGGGAAGTTGGCCAATCAACTTCTAAAATTGGCCTGGCCTGCCAAATCTCCCCCTGCAGCCACTTGTGTCCCTACTCTCAAACCAGTTTGTCCTGGGGTCTCAGGAGGCTCTTCTCAACAATGTGGGGTGAGGTTTGGAATACAGTCCCAAATTCGGCTTGGAGCCAATGTAAGCTAAGGAAGTTGAAGATGGAAAAGCTTCCCATCTCTTTTGCTGTCCCATCCCCACCATCAATAGATTGTTGTGGGCTAGAAGTCATTCCACCTCCCTGTCCTGTGCAGAAATGTCTGAATGTTCTGGGCAATCTGGGCAGAGGAGGTGGTTGCAGGGAAGAAGAGAGATGAGGAATTTGCTTCCACAAACTTCCCTAAACTATCTTAAGACACAAGCCATGGAGGACACAGCTGGCCTTAGAGTTCTCTTAACTGTTCCCATTATGTGTCCTGTGACAAGACAGACTACATTGAATCTGATCTGGTTGTATAATCGAGGATTGCTTTTTAAAAAATATGTTTGGTGAAGCTGATTGGACAGGTCTGGTGAAGCACTGGATTAGATCTATAGTGATTTTCTTCCTTCCTTCCTTCCTTCTTGCCATCCTTTATTTTGAATACTGCTTCAGCCTGTGGCTCCCAGATATCTGGAATCTGTTTATGCCAGTGTCTCATTTGTGGCTTTTGACAGGTGTAGCTCCATTTCCTTCTCTTTGAAAATCCATAAAATACAAAGACTGATCAGGGCTTGGGAGCGTACTATTTCTCAATCTTCAATTACTTCAACTATCCTTTTATGTTGGTATTCTCTGCAGGATCAGTTTTTGAATGAGTAAGGCCATTTAGTAACCCAGAGATGGGGAAACTGTTTTGTCCCAAAGGCCTGTATTTGCTTAGACAAGCAAGCTGAAGTCTTCGTGCCAGTAATGGGTGGGGATCACATTTCCAAAGCAGCCAAAGATTACATATGGATCTTCCTTGCCCCACTCTTCTCTTCATCTGAGAAGGGTAATAGCTTCCTCTGGGCCTTCTGCAAGACAGGTTTGGTCCAAGTGTAATTTTTCTTCTCTCCTGCTATAATGAAGAAGTATTTCTGTATAACTACTAAGCCAGTTGTTAGGTCATTTGGACTTTCTGGATTGGTGAGACATTCTTATTCTTTGTAGCTTTTAAATATAAAAAATATATTAAAATCTGTTGTTTATGTCCTTTTTTCATAGCTTAGTTATTTTCAATACTTACGTTGCCTGCATCAAGTTAGAAACACGTAATTTCCTGCTTCCTCAATTTGTATCAATAGTGTAACTAGAATAGGGCTGCGTCTACTTCAGAATTAATGTATTTTGACACTGCTTTAACTGCCATGGCTCAGTGCTATGGAATTTTGGGATTTATAGTTTTGTGAGATATTTAGCCTTCTCTGGCAACAAACTACAGGTCCCAGGGTTCCATGGGATAGAGCTATGACAGTTAAAGTGGTGTCAAACTGCATTGATTCTGCACTGTGGCAGCAGCCTACAAGTCCATTTCTTTTGCCTACTTTACTGGTTCACATGATCATTTCTGCACTGTTTCCTGCCTTGATTTAACCATTCCACAACTGTTGGAATCAATGTGACTTTTCAGTGGGTTGAATTTGTTTTTTTCGGCTAAGAGATTCTGGAACAGTAACGTAACTAAAACTTGGTGTGCATCAACCAGGTAGTTCAATACTAAAGTTTAGCTGGCAAGCTAGGGCCTCATGGTTGTCTTTTCGTAAATGCCATGTGATACTCAAGTCTGACAAATGTGTATATAAGGGATTTCCCATAGTTGAAAACATGGTGCCATCTGCAGTACATTTCCAGCACTTTGAGTTATGAGCATCATTATAATAGCCACATGGATTTCAGCCCCAGCCAAAATAATGGCAGCTGGGTCATCTCTGTGAAATATTTCTCTGTCTGGGGAACTCTGACACATCCTTTTCTCCCTCTCTCTCTCCCTTCCCTCCCTCTCTCTCTCTTTTCCAGGCTGCCTGTTTGATAGAAGACTGTGCTCCCAAGAGGAAGTCTGTGTGCAAGGTGAATGAACTTAGGATGGGTGTGTGGGTGGATGGCTATTAGAAAGATTTTAATACCAGTGGGAGCAAAAAATAAAAGGTTTCTGACTGTTCTTGGGATGTAATACAAGCTGCCTTTCCTCATTTTGCGAAGTAGAAGGCTTTCATGGCCGGCATCCATAGTTTTTTGTGGGTTTTTCGAGCTGTGTGGCCATGTTCTAGAAGAGTTTCTTTCTGACGTTTCGCCAGCATCTGTGGCTGGCATCTTCTCTTCCTCATTTTGTTACTCTGTACATTTTACATTGTGGGGGGAAGAATTGGACAGCAATGCCAGCAGCAGCATCTGGTCTAGAAGCTCTTCTCCCATAGATCAATGCAGAAATTGGGAAAGATTGTGTGTTAATTTTTAGATCCCACCTATTTCCCAACACTGGGACCAAAGGCAAATTATTTTTTAACAAAAGATACAAATAAATTATCCATTTGACTATATCAAAACAACAGAAACAATATAAAACGACAAGGGGGAGAGATTCTTAGTATGTTCCATGCCTACTCTGAAGTCCTCATTAGCTATGTGCCAGTCTGCTAATTACTATCCAGCATGCCTGGCAGTTCATTATTCTGTGTCCCTTTTCCTCTTCCATCTCCACACCACTTGCCACCTTGGGCTTTGTGGCAGCCCATCCTGTGGCCATGTTATACTTGCAGATGGCTTGTTTGGTCAGTGCCAGGAAAGTTCGCAGCAAGACCGGCCTTACTTCCAGGTCACCGCACCTGTGCTGCAGCGTCTGCAGGATGTGCTCCGGCACCTCATGGCACAAGGTAAGTATCCACTAGGCTGCGGAGAAGGAGTAAACACAGAATGGGGAAATGGGCCAACTCTGCACAAAATTAGAGAGGAATTAAGAGCGCTCTTATGCCTCTTCTTGTAGCCTTGGCAACATTGCTTGAACACTTTAGCTTCATTTATTTGCTTCTTTGTTTGTTTGGTACATTTATATCCTGGCTGTCTTCCAGTGAGCTCAAAGTGTCATACATGGACCTTCTCCTTCCCACTCTTTTTTCATTACCACCTTGTAAACTAGGCCAGACTCAGAGAGAGAGAGAGAGAGGAAAATGATTGTGAATGATCCAAAGCTACACAGTCAGTTTTTAGGTATATCCCAGATAGACCCAGGCTATACCTGTGTTTTGCAATGTATTCCTGCTAAACTCTGTTCCTATACTTCATACCAAGAGTGAGAATAAACACACACATCCAGATGTTGGACTGCAAGTCTTATCAGTCTTGGCTAACATATGTAATGGTGGAATTCTCGGAGCTGCAGATCAGCAACATCATGATTCTCATCCTTATTTTATACCTTGGTGGTGGGGGGGGGGGGTATCCTTTGTTAAAATGTTGGAGTTGTCATGCTTATGAATTCAGCTTCCTCCTAGTTTCCTTCCAGTATTGGGTCCAGCGCCTGACTTTTGTGACCATACTCTTCTTGTTTTTGGTTTGACATCTTTGTGGCAGGATTGTCATGGCAGGATGACCTTACCCAGTATGTGATCTCCCGGGAAATGGAACGTATCCCTAAGCTTCACCTCCCACATTCATGGGAGTCAGTGGCTGAGAACAGGTAGGGTAAGCAGCTTTATGTAGGATTCACGGGTTATCTGTTGTCAGCTTTGTTGCATATAGTTACTGTGTTGTCAGCTTTGTTGCATTCTGCTGGTCAGAATGAGGAGGAGGATGCCTACTGGAGAGTAAACAACTACCTTGCTTTCTAGATGACAGCCTTTGAAAATGGCAATTTATATTTTAGCTCAACAGTGGAGAAACTGTAGCCCATGGACCACATACAGTCAACCCTCCTTATCCACGGATTCTGCATCCATGGATTCCACCATGCACAGCTTGAAAATATTCCACCACCACCACCACCCAAAAAAAAAAAAAATCCAGAAAGTATATCTTGATTTTTGCCATTTTATATAATGGACACCATTTTACTGTACCATTGTATTTAATAGGACTTGAGTATCCACAAATTTTGGTATCCATGTGTGGGTCCTAGAACCAAATACCAGCAGATACCAAAGGCCCACTATATAGCCCTGGGTTTGGGGTTTGTTTGGGTTTTTTGAGGCTCACCTAATCCCCCCCCCCCAAGCCTGCATACACACCTCCAAAAACTGTAAATCACCATTCTTGGCAGCCTCAGTGAATGGTGGAGAACCAAAACACATCACCCAAACCCTTCCAAAACAAGCAGAACATAGAGATGAAAATACAGAAATGAAAGTACTCCTTGTTTTGTTTGGGTGTTACTGTCACCATCCACAGTTGTTCACCCCTGCTTAGCTGTATCATTCTAGCCTTGAGGGCAGGGCCTTTTCTTTTCCTTTCTTACAAATGGCCAGCACACAGACACTGATTAGGGGTGGGACAGTTTAGGGAAGAATTTCCTTTTCCCTGTTTGCAGTATTCCTTACCAGGAACTTGCACTTGCAATGTACATTGCCAAAAAATTATTCATTTATTTTAATGGATCCTCTGAGGCAATGCACATGGCAGGTGTTGACCCCTCAGTCCAAATCAGGGCTGTAAACAGGGGCAAATAATTCAAATTCTCAGACTTTCCATGCCAGGACTATGGTCTGGATCAAGTCAGGAGCATGCTGTCAATATGTAAACTACTCAGAACACAATTCCTAAAGCCAGAACATATGATTCTAATCAAAGTTAATATATATTTTAGCTCTGAATTTTTGGGCCGAGAGAACTTGGCTGCATAGAATAAGGCAGAATTAGACCTGTAGCTGTGATGTCATGGTAGCATGCAGAAAAAAGAAGTTTGTTGTTGAATTGAAAAATGTGAATCCTTGATGGTAAATTCATAGTGCCATGGACTGCTCTCTTTGTAGGCTTCCATCTATGCATCCAGCTCCCAGGAGATCATCTTTGCTCTCTGAACCTGCTTCCCTCCAGGAAATTCGCCAGCCCCCCCTCCCTCCTGCCCTTCTGCAGCGGTACTTGGAACTGCTGTTGGCCTCACAACCTGAGCTGGGTTACAAGGACACATTCCTCTCCTCTTACCCTCATCATCAGGTGTGTCTTCAGCAAAACTACCTACATATACCTTGTGGACTAGCCCCAGCCTATGTGCACTTTTCTGTATAGCACTTTTATTTAAAACAGCAATGGGAGACCTGTGATCCTTCAGAAGTTGCTGGATTCCCAACTCCCATCCTCTCTTACTACTAACTATGCAGTCTGCTGCTATCAAGAGCTGAGGTTCAGCAACACCTATATTTAAATCATAAATAGGTTTTCTGTTACATTCTTTTAAAATACAGTCATAGAACCATAGCATCATAGAGTTGGAAGAGACCACAAAGGCCGCCTATTCAAACCTCATTAGCTTGATTAAAACAGAAGTGGGAAATCTGCAGTCCTCCAGACATTGTTGGACTGCAACTCCCAGCATTCCAGAACACTGACTATGCTGGCTAGGGCTACTTGGGGTTTACAGTCCAATGCGATCTGCAGGGTTGCCTGATTTTTACTGCTGCATTAAAATACAGGGCATATATATATGCCCTGTATTTTAATGCAGCAGTAAAAATCGCATTGGACTGTAAATAGTATATATATATATATATATATATATATATATGAATAGGCTTCTTTTAGAAGTGTTTTAGTTATGTATTTCTGCATGGCAGGAGGTTGAATTATGCCCTTGTGGTCCCTTCCAGCTCTAAGATTTTATAATTCTATAAAACTGCATTGTGGTCCATCTGGTTTATCCTTAAAGCCTTCTTTGCAATAGAGGTACTAGGAACTGAATGTGGATCCCCTAGCATACAAGCTCTAATACAGAGCTATGGCTCTCTTCCTGAACACAAATGCTAGTAAAGACAAATTCTGTTCAACATTAAGAGTAGCTAACATTGTGCAGTTTGAAAGGCAGATTTCTGACATTAATGTCTATTTCTTGGAAATTTTACACTTTAAAAAATCGCACTAAGAAACGCATGTACACATTAACTTACTGTCTCCCTTCCCTGGGAGTGAGGGAAGGGAGACAGTAAAGTGAGGGGCCATAACTCAGTAGTAGAGCCAAAGCTTTGCATGCAGGTGGTCCCTGGTTCAGTCCTTAGCATCTGGTGGTGCAGCGGTTAATGCCAATAAAAGGTAAAGGTATTCCCTGTGGACAAGGTTGTCAAATTGTGTCTGTCTATAGGGGGTGGTGCTTATCTCCATTACTAAACCGAAGAGCCAGTGTTATCAGAGACTACTCTGTGATCCTGTGGCCAGCATGATTGCACAGAACACTGTTTATCTTCCCACCAAAGTGGTACCTATTTATCTACTTGCATTTGTATGCTTTCGAACTGCTAGGTTGGCAGAAGCTGAGACTAATGATGGGAGCTCATCCCATCATACAGTACGCAGGCCTCGAACTGCAGCCCAAACATTGTGATTTTGATCTTGCAGGGCTCCAGGTTGACTCAGCCTTCCATCCTTTCGTAGGTCAGTAAAATGAGTACCCAGCTTGTTGGGGGCAATTGGCTAACATGTTGTAAACCACTTAGAGAGTACTGAGTCCACTATTAAGTGGTATAGAAATCTAAGTGCTAATGCTATCTTCAAGTATGGCTGGGAAGGATCCTACCTGAAACCCTGCAGAGCCATTGCCAGTCAGCACTGAGCTCAATGGAACAATAGCCTGACTTAGTATAGAGAAGCTTCTCTTACATTTTTCTCTGTTGCCTTCTCTGGCCTTCTGCTACAGTTCAGCTACACTGATGAGACCTTCCAAGACAGCCCCAGCATTCACAACCCAGAGTCTGCTATTCTCCTGGATCGAGCTGCTGCTTCCAAGGCCTTGTTTGGTGCCAGCACTGCTTCTTCCTATAGAGGACAGCAGGGACTAGATGGAGGCCAGCTGTTCCAAGACCTGGGAGCGTTGTACCTGACCCAAGATCAGGCTGGTAAATCCAGACCTAGGGGGCAGCACAGGCAAGGTTCCAGGAACAATGGGGTCGTTCAGGACTACGGTGAAAGCTCTGAAGCTGGAGGGGAGTCCCAGATACACATGGAAGATCCAGGTGAGGCTCTCTTTGCTTTTTCATTCCATTGGGAAACACGCCTCCCCACGGATCTTATCAGTAGCGTCTCAATTTGGAAAAGAGCTTAGAAAAATGACCATTTGGACCACAACTTGTAGAATTCACCCAGCCATGCTGGCTGAGGTATTCTATGAATTGTAAAAAAAGTCACTCTTCTAGGCTCTGGTCCTGCAGTAGCAGCACCTTCATCTTTTTCTCCTTTCTACCCACAGACAGAGCTGTACAGAGACTGATGGCAGTGTTTGCCAGCTATGGGATCAGACCACAGGACTTGATGCGACTCCTACAATATCCAGGTAAATGAGGTGATGTAAGAGTACTAAAAAGGTGTGTGTATATGTGACAGAAGTCATAACTGGAATAGTTGTAACTGGAGGAAAGGGGAAAGAAGAGGGGTTGTGTTAGAAGATCAAATGGTGCAAGCTCTGAACTACACCTACATTGATATGGGATAGGCTGTTGTGTACTGTAATTATGGTAATAATTGTCCTGCTTCTTAATAAAGTCCACAGCTACAAATGAGTTAGAGCTCAGTCTGGAACCTGTCTTCCTATATCAGCACTTTTGCTTTGGTGCCAACAAGTAATAATACAAATGGAGGTGGTGATGGGAGCTGGAATATTGTTGAATCTTTGCAGAATGCCTTTTCTTCACATCAGAAATGGGAAACATGTGACCCTCCAGATACTGGATCACAGATCCCATCAGCTCCCTCCATTGGCCCTGCTGACTCTGATAGGAATGTGGGGGGGGGAGGTTATATATGTCAAATCTAGACAGAACCACTGGTAATTAGACTCCAGTGGCCTTAGAAGGACCACATATTTCCCACTCATTTTGTAACGGAAGCCACCTTACCCACACTGCACATTTGGGACTATTGAACAGCAGTTCCAAAGTGGAAAGTTTGTCAGGCTGGAACTTTCAGATATCTTTTACTGAAAATTAAACATCTCCCTTTTTTTTTTTTTTTTTTTTTTTTTTTTTTTTTTGTTCTCTCTTGAGGTGGTGGACTTGGACCAGAGACCCTGGAATCTAAGCGGGTAAGCACAGTTTCTTCTAAATGTGTTTAATAGTCCCAAATTGATAGTCAGCATGGTGTAGTGGTTTGAGTGTTAGACTGTGATGCTGGAGATGAGGGTTCAGCTCCCTGCTTGGCCACAGAAACCCACTGGGTGACCTTAATGAATCACACTGTCAGCCTCAGAGGGAGGTAAAAGCAAACCACATCTGAACAAATCTTGCCAAGAAAACCTTGTAATAGGGTTGCCTTACAATTGACATAAATCGGAAATGATTTGAAGGCACACAATAACAAGATGTCCCAAATCCCCTGTTGGAAAAGGTAGTGTTGACACCAGTCAGAGCCTTGGAAACAGCAGATCAGTTGAGAAGAATGGGAGGTTCTGGGTTGTGAACATAGGGGTGCTCGGGAAGATACCCTAAAGGCAGCAGGCTGTAACATGGGGGCAGGAATCATGTGGCCCTCCATTTGTTACTGGGCTGCTACTCCCAGCAGCCCTATCCACCATAACCAGTGGTGAAGAATGCTGAGAAGACCAAGTAATTCCCACTCCTGCCTAACAGAATAGATAATAGAAGAAATTAAGAAATTAATAGAAGCAGCACCCAAACTTAGTCAGACCACTGATCAGCTAGCCCAGTCCTGACAACATTACCTGATGAAAGGATTTGTGACATCTTAAAAACTACAGATTGTTTTTGGCATTAGCTTTAAGGGATGGTAATCCACTTCATAGAGTGGCGGCATGGTGTAGTGGGCTCAGCGTTGGACTGTGATTCTGGAGACCAGGGTTCAGATCCTTGCTCAGCCATGGAAACCCACTGGGAGACCTTGGCAAAGGCAAACCCCCTCTAAAGAAATCTTGCCAAGAAATCCCCATAATAGATTTGCTTTAGCACTGCTGTAAGTCAGAAATGATTTGAAGACACAAAACAATACCCACTTCATTAGATGCCCTGACTGATAGTAGCTCTGATTAGAAGAGCATTGTGTTACTTTTTCCTATTAGTTTGTTGGGATGAAGAAAGTGCCTGGGAGGAGGTGTAAATTGAGCTGGTGAACCAGCCAGACCTTTGGAAAAGTTCTTGAGGACAACAGTTCCTGGACCCCTTCCTGCACCCCAAAGACCTTTAGCGCTCTGGCTTCTGGGAGTTACAGTCTAAAAAGAAACTCTTCCAAGCTCTGCCTTGTTCTGAGAAGTGGACTCATCCACCTATGTTCACTTGTTTCAATCCACAGTAGTGTCCTCTGTAGTCAGTTTATAGATGAGCAGTTTGAGGACAGAATGGGTGGAGACCCGCTGAAGTTCTCAGCAATTTGCAAGACAAGAAGAACCACTCATAGCTGGTCATTGCAACTTGGGCACAATGGTTACTGGCATTGCTGAGCACTAGCAGTTGATCAGCCTCTTTCTCCTCAGGCAACAGAAGCTGAAATGCAACATGGAGGAAAGTTGGAGCCACCGCCCTCTCAAGGGAGCCACGTTAGTGCCATCCCCACAGAGGGGCAAATACAGGCACAAGGGGAGACGATTGGCCCAACCGAGGCCAGAACAGCAGTGACAACAGCTTCCCTAGAAAACCCAGAGCCTCTTTATCCTGCCATGGGGGACACAAGCGGCCCGAAGGGGCAAGTGGTTGTGAAGAAGAGCCACACAACGTATAGGGAATCCAGCAGGGAGGAGGATCAGTCAGAGACGGGACTGGCTGCGGAGGAATATGGCTACATTGTCACCGACCAGAAGTGAGAGAGGGAAGTGGGGCCTGGGAAAGGGGCAGGGGCTGAGTGGTGTCAATTGGGAGGGGGACAAGGTATATCTCTTCTAATATTTGAGAGGTGAGAATAAATGCATTTAGCTAGCATAGGCACAAGGTCAAGAGTCGTAGGCACACAACGTCAGCCAAAACTGGCAAGGAACTCAAGGAAATGGTGTAGGAAGGATGATATAAGGGTCTGGAAGTGAAGCAGAAGTGCAGTAATGAAAATAAGCAGTGTTTGGGAGAAGTAAGGGATGCTTCCTCTATCTGATTCACTCATCACCTGGTCCCACAAATCCTCTGATAGGAATGTATGTGGGGAGGTGGTATTTGGGGCAAAACAGACCGCCTCAAAGGAGCGGCTCTGCGCTGCCTCTTTGCTCACCAGATCAGGGCCGCGGCACACTGTGGCGCTGACCTGGCATTTTTCCAGCGCCTCTTTTGCCACCACCATGGCTCTTCTCCACTCCTGCAGCGTACAGTGCGTTCCCACACTGCCCGCCATCTGATGCTTTGGGGGTGGAGTCGGGGGTGAGCGGTAGGCAGTCACCATGCCCCCAAGCCACAGACGCCGGCTTTTTTTGCCGGTCTGTGTAGCCCCTTAGACAAGTCTGGACTGAACCATAACACAAGGTTAGTCAGCTGCTGGATAGCATAGTTGGTTTCCTTTTGACATCAGCTCAGCTGTAACTTCACTAAATCACTAAGGCTCCATCCAGGTTGGTAAGCAGGAGGAGGGTCTTCCCCTGTTCACCAGGTGCATACAAATATGGCAGGTGCAGCTCTTACTCACCTATTTTCTGTCACTCAGTACTCTTCCTTTGGCTCCTGATCTATTCTGTCTCTGCCCCACTGTAGGCCATTGGGTCTTGCTGCTGGCATCAGGCTACTGGAGATCCTGGCGGAGCATGTGCACTTGTCTACTGCCAGCTTCATCAACATCAGGCAAGTAGCTGAAAAGTAGGGATCTATAAGGAACTGGAGTGTGTGGCTACCTCTGGGGATTCAGGAAAGGAAGGAACCTGGTGAGAGAGAAAGGAAGAATTGCTGGTGGCATATCTGGCAGAATAGGTATCTCTCAAGGAGAAGGGTGTTCAGGGCCTTCCTGGTACCTTTTGGATATCTGATAATCTCCTGTCTTGGTGAGTTCCCAGTACTAGATGAAGGTCACCAGGGTTGTATATGTAGAAGGAGTCAGTTAATGTGCTGGAGGTTTGCTGATTCAGTTTTGTTATCCTGAATAAAACCTTACTGCATGGGCAGGGAACTTTAAAACATCCTAGCCACACTCCCCCTTTCCATCTCTTTCTCAAGGGGTGGTTGTGTGCTTACAAGTGAATTTGGATCCTGACCTCAGCATATCCAGGACCATGACAGTGACATTACTTCTGGCCTTGAAGCAAAGCAGAACAAAGATGGCCTTCAAACTGTGATTAGTGAATGTGGAGGAGGGAGGGAGATCTCTTGTGTTAACCCCGTGGAAACCAGATGGTCAAGAGTGATTGAAAATTGCAGAGAGATGGGTAGCCTGGAAGAATGGGCAGAGAAGGGCACACTTTTTGAGTAAAAGCACACTTGGGTGGAAATGGGATTCTTGTAACCTCAGACCTCTCCCCCTGCAGTGTTGTGGGCCCAGCCCTCACATTCCGCATCCGTCAAAACCACCAAAACCTGTCTCTGGGTGATGTGGCCAACAGGGCTGGTAAGCTGACTGCAAATTGTTGCTCATAATGTATGAGAAGCCATTTGGTTACAGACCCATCACCCCCTCCTGGTTTTTGCAAAGGACTAGTAGTACTTGTCAAAGAGACAGAGCATGCCCCTGCAACCCTGTTTCACACCCCATTTCTCCCCTGTTCGCGCTCTTATCCACCTCTCTTGCTCAGCTGGCTGGATATCCATGGCTTCCCATGTCACCTAGCATTCGTACTTCAGTAAGCAAGCTATCAGTGAAGGAAGCCACCTTTTATAAATCAAAGCAAGAAAATCAAACATAGAGAATTGTTGTGCTGGATTGGCACTCCATCCCCTGAGGGACTCAAAGGGGCTCTTATTCCCTCGTCAGCAGAGCTTGGAAACTAACTTCTTTGGGATGAAAACTCCCAGATTCCTCCAGCCAATAGTTAAAAAAAATAATTTTGCTAGCTCTGCCCTGCAACCTATTAGTTCTTGTCTGTTAAGAACTCATGTTCTACCTGTCTCCTGTTCTCAAGGACAGTCTTCCCATGTGGATTCAGTTTTTCTGCCCCTTCTCCCCACTTTCTCATCTAGCATTGGTGAAGCCACAACTGGAGACTGAGGTGGGAGTGAAGATCCTACAGATGGGTGTTGGACAGGTAAATCTGGATGCATTCATTTGGCCATGTAGAAGTTTTTTAGCTTTGCCAGTGACTGGCTAAGAGGTATGTGGAGGTTGGCTTCAAGGTTCACATTGTCCATGGAATATTGTGATCCATGAGCCAAACATCATCTAGCCAGCTCTGGAGATGTACATGTGGGATGGGAGTGCAAAAGCTCTTGGTGTCTAGGAGAAGGAGCATGTTGCATTGCCTGCAGAATACAGTATTTTGACAGAGTAAAAGAATGCATGTAATTGAAGGATGGAAAAAGTGAGGAAGAGAGCAGAGAACATTGGAAAGTAGGGTACATATTTTGATCTGGTGATGGAACAGCCACTAATAGACATATGTATTGACCTCTTTGTCTTGTGGCTATTGTAAATGTCTCTTCCTTTCCCCAATGAAAACTCCATTTTGATTCATGTCTCCCCACAGCGCAATGAAGCTGCAACCTACCCACATCCCACACATTTTGGGGACACGTTTCGCTCTGTGCTGCTCACCTTTGTGTTGCTGGCCTGTGTGGCTGGTGTTGTTATTGCTGCTGCAGTGGTCTTCTGCCTGCGCCAACATGCCAAACAACGGGAAAAGGAGCGGCTGGCAGGGCTGGGCCCCGAGGGAGCTGCTGACAGCACCTTTGAGTACCAGGTATCACTTCAGTGGGAACTGGGGTAGAGGGCAGGGATCAAGGAACAGTCTTCTTCGATTGCTGGAATGTGCTAAAAACATGGAGGAGGTGCAGGAGGGGAGAACCCACCCTGCCACTTACAGGTAATCAAGAATTAGGGTTAATTCATAAGAAGGGGTGTGAGGAGAACCTCAGAACCTCAAAGAACATGGCTTTTTACAGTCTGTTTATGCATCTATTTATGTATTAGTTAACATTTATTCCCCACCTTTTCTCCGATGAACACAAGGCAGTACATGTGGCTCTTCTCTTCCTCCCTTTATGTTCACCACTACCCCTGAGGTAGGTCAGGCTGAGAGAGTGATTGGTCCAAGGTCACCCTGCAAATTTTCATGGCTCGGTGAGGACTTCAGCCTGGAGCTTCCAATTCCCATTCTAGCGCTGTTGACCCTACATCGCACTGTTTCTCTTCCTGTTTACTGTCATTTGGCCAGTCCCACTCTTCCTAATCATCTGGATTCCTAATCATCACACTCTGACTGCCGTTGATGTCAGACAACCTCAAGACAGCTGGGACCTGGTTTCTCTGGGTGAACAGAGTGTATGCATGCAACTCCTCAGCTGGCAAAAATGAGTCATTCTCTAATCATTGAATGCCCTGTATATTTATGTTAGCAACTCTTAAGTGCAGCGATAAGGGTGTTTGGGGTTGGGAGTGGGAGTGGGGGTGTTTCTGGCCAGCTCAAGACTGGTGTTTGCTTTGTAAGGGTTGCCCTTCCCTATGTTAGCTCATCTTGGCCGGTGTGGGGTAGTTGTTTCAGCTGAGGTCTTTCCCACAGGAGCTTTGCCGGCAACACATGGCTGCCAAGTCACTGTTTGGCCGTGCGGAAGCGCCTCCACCACCTGCCCCAGCCGAGAACTCCCGCGTCAGCAGTGTCTCCTCCCAATTTAGCGACGCACCCCAGGCCAGCCCTAGCTCCCACAGCAGCACACCATCCTGGTGCGAGGAGCCCGTACAATCCAACATGGACATCTCCACTGGTCACATGATTCTGGTGAGGCAAACTAGCATCTGAAGTGTGCGTGTGTGTGCATGTGTTACATGCATGTATGTGTGAGCTTTCCAGATACAGCTTTGCAACAGCCAAAGCTTCCATTGCCACATCTGCTATGTAGCAAAATGACAAGTGGTGGCAGTAATGCCAAGCTGTGTGGAACCTCTCATTTTAGAGAGTAAGCAGAAGCAGCCAGGTATTCTGCTGTCATAAGAACAGAGGAAAGTGCCTCAGTGATTCCCAATTTTTTTGTCTGCCAGATGATTTGGACTTCAGCTCCCATAATTTCTTACTGTTGGCCAAGTTGGCTGGGTCTTATGGAAGCTGAAGTCCAAAATAAATGGAGGACCAAAGGTTGAGAATCACTGGTCTGTATAGTCCAGAGTAATTGACACTGATTGGGAATGGCTCTCCAGGATTTATATAAATGTTCTTTGCTGACCCTCTCTAGAAATACAAAGACTAAATGTGGGACTATCTTTATGCAAAGTATGTGCTTTACCGCTTTGGCAGTTTGTCTTTTGGGTGTCAAAGTTTGGAAATGTTACTGCTTTGGATCACATCCTTAGAAATCCTGATCCAGCAGGGCGAGTGGCTATAGTAACTTGGGGCTTCTGGGGAATTGTAATCCAGATGTATAGAGAGTTTTTCTTCCACGTGGACAATTCAGGAGATGATTATTGTTGTCCCCCCCCCCCCCCCCACCTCCTGCAGGCATACATGGAGGATCATCTACGCAATCGGGATCGGCTAGCCAAGGAGTGGCAAGCACTGTGTGCATACCAGGCTGAGCCTAATGCCTGTGATGCTGCTCATTGTGAAGCCAATGTCAAGAAAAACCGCAATCCAGATTATGTGCCCTGTGAGTACCTAACCGCCAATGTACATGGGCAGCACGATAGGGCAGAGCTGCCCCAGCCCTGATAGCATTCCTGCTTTCAAAATCTTCACTGGTGTAATGGGACTGGGATGTAGGCCTGACTGATTAATTTGACCCATGATTTTCAGTCTTTTGAATTTGGGTGGGTGAAGGCTCTCACTCCCCAAGAGGTTCTGCATTGACAGGGCTGAGGCCCATAATACCCCCAACATCTCCACCTGTTCCAGTGGGACCTCTTGCATTGACTCATTTTACTTTATGTTGTTCCCAGATGACCATGCCCGCATCAAGCTGAAAGCAGAGAGTAATCCATCCCGGAGTGACTTCATCAATGCCAGTCCTATTGTGAGTGATAAGACACCCAGATTCACATCTTTGACATTCCACTGCATTCTCAAAACCCAATTTAATCTAGTTTCATCATCCCATTATAAGAAAGAATCTCTCCCACTCCTGTTAGGACCTATCAATCTTGTGGAATTGGTCCTTCCAAAGACCCTAGGTTCCCCAAATTCTGATTTAAATGAATCAAGTCCTTCATAAATGAAAGAACATCTCCCTCTTTCATTGAGCACAAGTGGCTTATTCTTCTGGGTGAGTTTTCTCCTTCTCCGCCCTAGTATTGCCAGTGTGGTGAAAAGACTCACCCTACATATTGCCTTCCAGAATCAAGTACACTTTGTTAGAAAATGTATGTATTGCATTCCCCTTTCCCTCCTTAGAAAGACAGTAAGTAAACAAAGTTTGGCTACCAGTCCTCAAAAACACCAAAGTCAGGCCTCAGCAAATGCAAACGAACTTCACCCAGGGTCAGGGGTTTTCCCAGCAAACAATGGACCATTAATTAAATAGACACTAATCCTCTTTGTACATCCTCCCACCCTGAGGCCTTGCCTCAGCAGAACAATACACAGATTTACATGCCAATCCTTTCAACTAAGGGTCACACAGTATATATATACCCCACACACCTCCATGCCACCATTCTCTGAAGATGCCAGCCAGATATGCAGGCGAAATGACAGGAATATATTCTTCTAGAACACAGCCTCACAGCCCGAAAAAACCCACAAAAACCTATGGATGCCAGCTGTGAAAGCCTTCGACTTCACAATGCCATTACTGTTTGTTTTTTAAACTACAAACTGCATGTTTGTTGTTTTTCTGAGTTAGTCTTTATTCTTTAGGGAAGCATATCTAGAATAATTTAGTCAGGCTCACACTTCTGTGAGCTAATGAAAGCTAGAATCTAACAAGTTTAACTTTCATACTTGTGTATTTTTGTTTCCTTTAAAAGAGTTAACACACTGGAAAACTAAAATTGCACCCCACACATCTTCACACTTCTTGATGTGAAGTTTTGCACTTCCCAGTTGGACAACTTCTGATCTACTTATCTTAATGCTTCCCTTTCAAACTGTCTACATAATCTCTTGTCTTTGGAAGAGGATTGTATGACTCTCTCTTTTTGCCTTCAATCAGGAGATTTAAATAGTGTGTATAGGCAGCAATATGTGTTGTTAAGTGCAATAGTTGAGCGTGACATACATGAGACTGACTGGCTTTGATTTTTCTCTTCTCTGTCTTCCTCTTCTCCCTGAAAGCTTTCTATAATGCATGATTATTCATCTTCCAAACAAGTCCATTTGGAAATGTAGGTAGATCGCCTGTCTTGATGCTTATGGATTAGTGAACTTTGGGAATGATACTTCATAAGGATAGACTGCATTTCTAATCATTTGTCAGAACAGATAAAATTGGTTGTTGTGCCAATGCAAAATCCCTAGTGAGAGTGACCATGGTGAGCAAAGTCAAAAAGCTTTCCCCAATGCAGTCCTTGCCAGACATGTTGAACTGCAGCTTCCATCATCTGATGGGAAAGATTGGGAGGTTGTAGTCCAACCCATTTTAGAGGGCATCAGATTAGAGAAGGCTAATTGTCAATCTTCAGCAAATACTTGTTTGGAGTCTGGCTCCTTAAGACTGCTCTCTCTCATTCTGGGCTTTGCCTTTCCCCATCTTTTCCTCTCTTCCGGAAGTCTATAGTGACTGCTCTTTCCATTACAGATTGACCACGATCCACGGATGCCAGCTTACCTTGCTACTCAGGGGCCCTTATCTCACACCATAGCTGATTTCTGGCAGGTGAGTTGATGGGCAGCTTAACTGGGGATGAACATGCCTGGTGCTGGTGATAGTGCCAAGGATTTTAACATCTGGAAACCATATTCCTGCATAGAACTTGAAGCAGTTACTTCTTCTGTACTGTACAGTCCCATGTCTGGATGGGAGATTCGTTGTGTTATACAATAAAAAGGTAACTTTTCTGAGCTCTTTCATATGCTGTCTGGGAGAACATCCTGCCTGATATTTTATTTGATGTAGGCTGACCCTTCCTTTCACAGTAATTCATTTAGAGTTCTTAGGGTAAGCAGAGGCAATGAACAGTCTGTGTGGCAGCCTCCCTTATTTGGTACTCTTGAAGAATGTCACACTACAATGCCCAGCAGCCACAATAGCTGGGAATGATGGGACATATATTGTGACTCATCTGAAGCGTATCAGGTTGAGGAAGGCTGCAATAGAGAAACTTTCCATTCCAGGACACTGGTGGGACTGTGGGTGACCAATATGGGCTAGAATTCTGGCAGGGTATAAGTTTCTCTTCTGTGTGTGGATGTCATTTTTCAGGTGCTGGGGCACTGGTGTCCCCTTCTTCCCACATCAGCACCCAAAGCCCCCACCACCACCAATTTATAGACAAAGGCCTGAAGCTGCCCTGCCCCACACCCCATGCTTGACAATGAGAAGCATCTGGCTGTGTCCCTGTAGCATACATAAAATGGTGACGTCAGTGCTGAGATCTTCTGGTTTCCGCCAGGACTCTCAGCACTGCTGTGATAAATTCACATCTGGCTATGAAGATGTAGACAGTTGCTTCTCTAAGCCTGCCTGCTTACTGTAAAGCGCAGAGTGGCTATGGGGGATGGCTTCAAAGGCTTATCAGTAAGTTGCAGGGAGGCTATATGTCTCAGCATGGCATGGGTTCACATGTGATTATTTATGCTATGCTGAAGGAATGTAGGATTGAGATCCCTGTCTGGCATGGAAAATGCTGCAAGTGAATTAATTAAACGGGTAGAACCTCTCACCATATTTTGCCTTTCACTTTTTTAAATATTCTAGTTCTAAAAGGAAAGGAGAGTGTGAAGACAAGGAGCACAGAAACCCAATCCCTCAATGTCCTGGCTGTCTTGTCTCTCTAAACTGGGTGGGATTTGATATAGGCTGACCCTGCTTCAATTACTCTGCCTCAGGGTGTGGTGGAGTCTCCTTTGGAAATTTTAAAAAGAGGCCGGATGGCCATCTGTCGGTAGTACTTTGTGTCTTCCTGCATGGCAGGAGGTTGGACTGGATGGCCCTTGTGGTCACTTCCAACTCTATGATTCTATTACAGTACAGAATATGGCAGCCAGACTCGTGTCGGGAACATCTCGGAGGGACCACATTACTCCGGTTCTGAGGTCCCTCCACTGGCTGCCTATCAGCTTCCGGGCCAGGTACAAGGTGTTGGTCATTACCTTTAAAGCCCTAAATGACTTGGGTCCAACCTATATCAGGGACCGCCTTCTCCCTTATAATCCTCCCCGCGCTCTCCAATCCTCCAGGAGGAACTTGCTGCAACCTCAAAAGTTTAGGCTTGCGGCTACTTCCCGGAAGGCTTTCTCTGTTGCCGCCCCCAGACTCTGGAATGACCTGCTGGATGAGATCCGTCATTTAACATCATTAGACAGCTTTAAAAAGGCTGTCAAGATGGATCTCTTCCGGCAGGCCTTCCCAGATTAATATCCCGGTCTTGGGTACAATTGTCCCACCCCAGCGTACAATCCTTCGTGGCCCCATCTGAAGATGGTGAGGATTATTTAGCTGGGTTGATTCATTGGGTAAGTTTTGATAAATTGGAATTAATTGTATGGCTTTTTAATAATTCTGATTTAATACTGTTTTAAGGGCGGGTGGGGTCTGTTATTTGTATATATGTTTTATGGGGATTGTAGATTTTATTGTTGTAAGCCGCCCAGATTGAGGTTCCAGAGGGCGGGGTATGAATAAATTTTATTATTATTATTATTATTTATTATTATTATTATTATTATTATTATTATTATTATTATTATTATGCCCTCCAGATGTTGGACTGCAACTCCCAGCAGTCCTCATCAGTGGTGACTTTACCTAGGGCTGCTGGAGCTTGCAATCCAGCACAATTCGTAACACTGCTGTAAATTCTAAATTGTACTAAATCTGGCCTAAATCTGGCAAAACATAATTCTTCAGTCATAAAGCATTGACACATGTACCAGCCCTGGTGGCGCAGTGGTTAAATGCCTGTACTGCAGCCACTCACTCATAAACCACAAGGTTGCGAGTTCAATACCAGCCAGGGCTGAGGCTCGACTCAGGCCTGCATCCTTCCGAGGTCACTAAAATGAGTACCCAGCTGTTGGGGGTCAATCAGCTCACAGTTGTAAACTGCTTAGACACCCCATAGTGTGGTATGAAGCGGTATATAAATGAAGCTGCTTTTGCTTTTGCTTTAAAAAAGAAGAAGCAGCAGAAATTGTCAATATGTTAAATTCTGTGCCCTGTACAGTAGCAGATGTGGCTATGGGAGTGCTTTGATTGTGTATCTCTGCACAAAGGACATTGGGGTGGGTTTTAGGCCAGACTGACTCACATCCTGTCTGAAAATCCCCTCACCCTCACCTCACCACATTGTGTGGTGGGGTGGGGTGAGGTGAGGGTGAGGCGATGAGAGAGAGAAAGGGTATTTTGCCTACTGAATGCTAGATGGTTTTATTGTTGTCCATAGTCCACATTCTCTGTGCCCCATCTCTTTCTATCTCATTCCTGTCTGGTTTGGATTCTACATTCTTTCAGTCTTGAGAAGAGTGGGACCTACTTTGGGGGCATGGAAATGGCAATCATCTATTTGTTGGCCATATATATCCCACTTTTCTGCCAGCAAACTCAAGGCAGCTGATGTAGCTCTCTTGTTCTGCACTGTACACTCCAACAATACTTTGAGGTAGTCATGTCTGTTGCTTTTGTGCAGATGGTGTGGGAGAATGGCTGCACTGTCATTGTGATGCTGAGTCCACTGGTGGAGGACGGTGTCAAGCAGTGTGACCGTTATTGGCCAGATGAAGGATCCTCACTGTACCACATCTATGAGGTGAGCCAGGAATGTTGTTGTCCCCAGGGGCCTGTGTAACTTTTCATCATTTTGTTAAAGGTGATAGCCTTAAACCAGTGGGAACTGGTGGCTTCCATTGGGTGATGAGTGTATTTTGGGTTTTAATCTGATTTTTAACAGAGCTGCCTTAGATGCTGAACCTAATTTTGGGATAGTGTTTAGAACCATGGATTCCTCCCATATAGCTCAGAATGAAATCCAGAGTGGATTCACTGAACTTGGGAGCCACCAGCCTCCACTGCCCAGAACTGTGTGTGTGCCTTCAAGTTGCCTGTTGACTCCATAAATTTAATAGGGTTTTCTTGGGCAAAGAATCCTCAGAGGTGCATTTCCTCTGAAATATAGTCTATAGCATCTGATACTTATTAGTGGCTTCCCATCCAAGTACTAACCAGAGCTGAGCCTTCTTAGCTTCCAATATTAGATGGGTTCTGGTTCCTTTAGAGTATTTAGGATGCTATGCCCAGAACTATATGGTTGTCTTATTTATGAGATACTTATGGAACAAGAGGGTTGTGATTTTGCTTTGCTTTTCATCTGCAGACTGTTGGCTGTCCATGAGTCATATCTGGCTCCCTAAGTGGCAGTGATGTACTTCCAATGGAGACTCCCAGCTGTGTGGGAGCTGCTTGGCTGTGACTTTGCTGATGATAACTGAGATGTGCAGTCCAAAAAAAGTAATCCTTCCAAGCTCCAGGACTGCTTTATGGAAAAAATGCTTAGTCAGTGGGGAGGTTTCATGACACTGGGTCTACATTAATGAACCATGAAGCTCCCAGCTGATTGAGAACATATCTCAGAATAGCATCTCAGATGGAGCTATCTCTCCCTCCCTCTTTTCTCCTGTAGCAGCAATCTCTTACTAAGTAGCTGGTCTCCATTTGAATCAAATCCCACATCCCTTTTGAGCAGTCCAGCAGTTCTCCCATGTTCAGTGTAAATGAAGAAACTGGCTCCTGAGTAGCTGGGTGCTAAATTGTCCTGCTTCCCGCCTGCCTGTTTCCCTGCCTGCCTTGCAGGATTAAGGCATCTCCCACCCCTGATCAAACTTCATAGCCGTTTCCCATGATTTTGTAATTCCCATGGCCAGAATGCACTGCTCCATAGAGAAGCAAGTGAGGTGGCTGGCACAAAGAGTTCTGCAAGGGCCTTGTGAGATTGAAACGCTCCAAGGCAGCAGCCTGGGAGAAGCAGACCTCTAAATCCTAACTGTGCACACTTTGTTCACTTGTGTAACCATTGTGTCTTCTGCTGTTTCTGCCCTGCTCTTTTCCCTAAGTGTACAAAGTTCCACTTCCTCTGACCCATGGGTAGGAATTCATTTATTTGGAGTATTTATACTCCACTCTTCAGCCTCAAAGGCTCTCAGAGCAGCTTACAAATTGTTAAATAGACAGTTCCCTGCCCTCACAATTAAAATCTAAAATGACATGACACAAAAGGAGAAGGGAATGGCAGAATGGAATCATGCAGCCCTCCAGATATAGTTGGACTGCAGTTCCCAGTATTCTTTACTGTCATCTCTGCCGGCTAAGGCTGCTGGGAGTTGCAATTTAACCACACAGCAAGTGAGGAAAGGTAGCTGACTGAACAGAATAATAAAGCATCTAAAGAGGAAACTCAAAAGAAAGCTTGGATGCCTTGGGTGGAAATGGTGGCCTTCTATAATGTAAAGGACCAAGGCTGGCAGTGAGTACTCTGTTTTTATTCTCCTCCCTCTCCCCACCTGCAAACCCTGATATCTCCATTCAGGTGAACCTGGTCTCAGAACACATCTGGTGTGAGGATTTCCTGGTACGCAGCTTCTACCTGAAGAATGTGCAGTCTCAGGAGACCCGGACTCTGACGCAGTTTCACTTCCTGAGCTGGCCAGCAGAGGGCATCCCCACCACCACACGGCCTCTTCTAGACTTCCGCAGGTGCGGGATTTCACCCCAGCTCCCCACTTCTTCCACTGGGATGAAATGCCTGGGGTGGGCTTTGCTGCATGTCATCTGGGGCTAACCTTGGGGAAAGAGGAGAAGGTGAAAAATAAGAGCTTGTATGGCTGAGTTCCAGAAAATTTGCAATACCAAGATGCAAACTCTTCATGGCAATTCTCTTTGAAAATAAAAAGATGGCCAGAGAGTTGTTACCCAGGGATAATGTTGTAAGCTTCTGTGGGGAAAGGGACTGAGCAGCAGGTGATTTGGGAAGAAGAGCTAATGGAAATCTTCTATGTGGCTCACAAAAATGGATGACAGCATCCCCATGTCAGAGAACCAAGAGAAAAGTCATGCCCTCCTTTTTTCTTGTTTCTTTTAATATGAGCTTCTCATCCTATGGAGATTACTGCCATAGACAGAACCTACTGTATATACTCATGTATAAGTCTAGAAATTTTAATCAAATAATTGGCCTAAAAAAACTGACTCAACTTATCCGCGAGTCAATGTAATTACTGGGTTTTATCATTATATATAAAACAAAGGAACCAGCTCCTGGTGAAAGATAAGAGTGTAATCTGCCCTGCAATCACCATCTCATCTATCCAGTCTTTAGTATGAGCTCAAATTGTTATGCCTGCTGGAATTTTGCAAGTTCTTTGGCATTGTTTTCCTTGGCTTCACCTTTGTTATATGCCCCTAAGTTTTATCCTCAACTTATGCACGAGTCGTATCAAAATACATTATTTTGGCCCCCAAACCTGCCCTCGACTTATACATGAGGTCGACTTGTAGTCAAATATATACGGTAATTCAGGTTTTTTTGGAAAATGACAGAGAGGCGCAATTTGTGGACCCCCAAGTCAGTTTTGGACTGCAACTCCCATCAGCCCTAATCAACATAGACATTAGTGAGGGATGGTAGGAGCTGCAGTCCAGTACATATGGAGGGGCATAAATTGCACACCCCTTCCCAGCCCAGTCTAGGATAATGTTGGGTCCCATAAAATATAACTTTTATGTTCTCCTTCCTTCCCAACAGTTGAATGCTAATTTTTGTTTAAAGTGGCCTATTTTTCCTTTTCTCCCAAAGGCAATCATCAGGGCCTCTTTAGCAGCTGTTTGCACATTCTGGCCATTAACAGCATCACTTACAGTCATTCAAAAGTGCATTACAATGAAACACACAGGGTATATGGTTTTCTTTTAATGGTCAACAGCTGGAGTAATGGCTTTAACTTTGCTGTAAGGAAGGTCCTGATGAATGGGGAAGCACTTCTGCTGGAAGCCGTAATGGCTGGGGAGATAGAAATATAGTGCCGGGGGGGGGGGGGGGGCGGGAAAGCTACAGTGCCTTTGGGAATATTCTCTGCTTAATTCAGCTCTGGCTTATAAAGGCAGCATGGTTAAGGAGCCTAGAGAGCTTTAGGAGTAACAACCCCAGTTCTATATCATTATGGCTGGGGGCAGGAGGCAGAGAGGTGAGCAGTGCAGACTGTTAACACAGCCAAAGGACCCTTTCCAGTTTGGTTGTGTAGCATTGCCCTTGGAGAAAGTCATCTCAGATGCTGATGATGCAGGGAAGAGATATTTTGGATTTGTTATGTTAATGCTCTGAGTGGCAGAGGGAATTGATGACTTGATGCATCAAGAGATTGCTGCACTATCACAAATGTAGCAACATTTAATGGTAGGAGGGATGCTCCTCTTCACTGTCCCCAGTGCCTAGATATTCTTCTGTCTGCAATGCCTTCTGGAAAATGTAGGCTTCATCATATTAGGCAAGGAAATGGAAACACCATATTAATGCCCCTAATACAAGGAGAATTTTCATGACTGCTTGACACAGTTGAAAAAAGATGGGAAGTATGTGGCTGGACCCTATGAATTCTGAAGGGGTGCCATTTAGGGGCAGGAGTGGAGGAGAAGGTTCTCCCTTCATATGTTTCAGGCCAGGTGCAATTTATACCTCAGGGCTACCCATATCTTTTTTAGTAGGAGGTATAAGCACTTGATCATCACAAATGCTCATGAAATGCTCATGCCAAAATATCAATGCAATGTTCAGCAACATCACAGCAAGTCCCAGAGAGTGGGATCTTCTGCTCTCCCTATTCAGACATGAAATGGCACCCCTGTCCTCTAAATCCAGTTTCCACAATCAGAAAAACTAAGCAGCATGCTTAGCAATTATGCTCATGGGTGCAATTACTAGGCGTGTTTTCTGTAAGCAATTTCTGTCAAATTAACCCATAATTGGTGACTTATTTTCACCTCCTTATCCAATGAGGCCCAATAGATAAACATGTTATGGGAGGTTGAAAATAGAACACCACAAGGCCGCTGAGGGATCTTTTCCTTAACTTCTGTGTACTGGTTGGCCAATCGCTGGCATTTTATGCAATCTGCTTTTGAAGTTATTCTAACCTGTTTTATCCGTTCTGTCTTATCCCTCTCATGTGCTCCTTTCTTCTTGCATTCACCCATCTTCCTCAGGCAAGGCAGGGGGACTCCTGTTGGCTTGACATCTGTGCTGGTGTTGAGGTTGGCATTGGGTGCAGTTGTGGGACTGTTTTGTTTTTGTTTTTTAATCTCACCAGGCAGACATTACAACAGGCATCTCTGGCATATGATACCACTGATTTTGCATTTCAGGAACTGGTAGAAATGTTTTTTGTTTGTGGCTTCAGGCTTGGAAGACGATAGGGAGGAGAGGGTGCCGAGGGCTTTGGGGCAGGTACCATGTTTTCCTGTTGCCTTCAGAGCCCATCAGTCGGGGTCTGTGGCATTTGGGAGTCCAATGCACATGTATACCCAGCAAGCTGCTATTTGAGATGATCCGGGTTTGCCCTCAGCTCTGCCTGTGTTCCCCCAGCCGTAGCCCATTTGGTGCTGCTCTCTTGGTGAGGCTCACCTTGTGTGGAGCACACTATTGAGTCCCCTTTGCTCTTTCCTCTCTGCCTGCATTATCCCATACTCACTCTCTTTCCTTAATCACTACTGCCACCACCGCTCCTCCTCTTCCTTCCTTCCTTTTCTCTCTCTTTCTTTCACAGCCGTCAGTGTCATTTTTGTGATTTGCAGCTAGTAATCCTGGCCCAGTTGCATAGTCACAAAAGTGATCATTGGCCGCTGTGCCAGCTGCATGGAACAGAACAGGGCCCAGGCTGCTGTTTTGCCCCACCTTTTGCCCACTTCCTTCTCCACTGGGGCAGAAGAGAACACCCTGAATCTAGCTGCTCTCTCGCTTTCTCTTTTATGCACATTTCCATTGAAAAATCAGGGTTACCAGGTGCTATCATTGTGGGTGGATGGAGGGTCCATCCTTTAAGGCAGGGGTAGGCAACCTTTCCCCTTTAAGGGCTGAGGGATTTCAGCTCCCAGAATCCCAGGAGCTATTGGCCAACATGGGACTATTGGCCAACCTGGCTGAGGCTTCTGGGAGCTGAAGTCCCTCGGCCCTTAAAGGGGACAGGTTGCCTACCCCTGCTTTAAGGCAAGAAGTGCTCTGGAATTATGGGATTTCTGTAAGGGTAAAGAGCCTTGGGTTTTTGTGTGAGACCTGTAAATGGCAAATGGGGTCACTCTGAGATGGAGACGGTTCCTTCCTGCACAGCCATTTCAGTTATATGCTTCTTGAAAACAAGAAGTGTGCACAATATCCATATGTAAAAACAAATAGTTCCAGAATATAGTTCTTTTTCCAGCTACTTGGCTGCATGTTGCAAATGGAAGGTTTGCAAATTGCCTAGGTCCTAGAAGATAGCACGAGTATGTTGTTGGGTGGTTTGGTTTTTTGTTTTTTTCAAACTTAGCATATCATGCTGAATTATTGGTACTATTTTTGTGTCAAAATATTCCAAAAGGAAGAAAAAAGGTCACACTACCTAAAGCTGGACTGGATAAAGTGTAGCCTACCAGAGGAGAGTTGGACTGCAACTTCCATCAATACCAGCTAGCATAGCCAGTGGTGAGGAATTGCAATCCACTAACATCTGGAGGTCCACACTTTGGCTACACCTGAACTAAAAGATGCACTGAAGAGCAAAAACATATTTTGTCTTCTTAATCTCCACCACCACTCCAAAATACCCAGCCCCCAAATGTCACATTTTTATATATTTTATCTGATACATTCTTCATTGTTCAAATGATTTTGACAACATGATCTCATGTCACACAGTTTACACACATGATGATGGGGAGATTTCACTGAGCAAGCAAAAATAAAGGACCCTAAAATGCTGTTAGTGAAGAGTCCAATTTTTCAGCCAGTGATAGGAAAGCAAATATTCTGCTCCTGCAAGGGTATGTTTGCCAGATTGGATATGGGAAAGGGCTCCTTTAACTTTAATTCTAAGTAGATTGTAAAGCAAAATGGGTACCATAAAACACTGTCAAGCAGGATGATGTTTGTCAAGTCAACTTCAACTTATGAATGAGAGACCAGTCACACTGTCATCAGCTGCCCTGCTCAGGTCTTGCAGACTCGGGGCCATGGCTTCCTTGATTGAGTCTATCCACTTGTGATTCAGGTTTCCTCTTTTTCTACTGCATTTTACCTTCCCATCTATTATTATCTTTTGTAATGTGTCATAAATGAAGGTACCAGTCCTCTTTTGCCATCCAAAGTCCAACTTTTAGCCACACTCTTCTCCTCTAAATACAGCTATTGCATCTGTGATGGAGAGCAGGGAAAGAGTGTGCAGAGTTTGGAAGGTAAGAGAAGAAAAGTACATTTATCTCCCCTTGACAGAGTTTTAAGGTACCTGATCTCAGTCCACAATCTGTTAAGGATTAAGGTTAAAGGAGTCCCGTCACCTGTCCAACCGGCAACCATATTGCAGAGAGAGAGAGAACAATCAATGCCAAGTCAGGATGACAATATTACTTATCCCGAGGGACAAGGTGTCCAGTTCCTAGCATGATGAGCGCCACAGGTAAATAGTGATCTGGCCTAAAAGCTTGTATCGCCTCAAGTAGAGCAGTAAATGGTATCCTCATCCCATGTCCCAAGTGAAGAAACACAAAAGCACTAACTACAGATTATTGTTCATTCATGATGCACCAGATTGCCTCTCAGAGAATATCATCTCACCTGGCCTAGCAATAGGGCTGTCCATAATATTGGATCCTGAAGCTGCTGAAGGGAAACACCATTCACTTCAGAGGCTTCCTTTCCTTGATTAATGAGAATATGTGAAATAAATACATGCTTCTGTGTGACACAATAAAGGGTAGTACAAACCATTTAGTCATTTGTTTGCTGCATCTTGTCAAAATATGTGAATCACACCAAGGAAGAACTCAAATTAAGCTGTAAATGCATACAGGAAGTTGTCTGAGTTACCTGAGAGTGGTTTTGGAAGGTAGATTGAAGAGAAAGTTTTACTGTACAGTGCATCATTTAGTAGGTTTGTTGTTGCCATGTCCCTTCAAGTCATTTTGGACTTATGACAACACTAAGGGAAGCCTATTGCATGGTTTTCTGGGCAAGATTTCTTCAGAGGGCTTGTGCTTTTGACTTCCTCTGAAGCTGAGAAAGTGTGATTTGCCCAAGGTCATCCAGTGGGTTTCCATGGCTGAGCAGGGATTCGAACCCTGTTCTCCAGAGTTGTAATCCAGTGCTCAAACCACTACCCAATAATGGCTCCAGATTGAAGTTATTTGAGCTTGTGGTGATGTTGACAGTGACTATTGTTCTTGAGGCACATAAATAGAATTGAGAATCCTACATGGTAAACTACACAGTGAATGTTGTTGGGGTGCATATGGGGAGGAATTCAAGGCATTTTTTTCCTGCTGATAGCATTATGTGCTCTTCTGCAGGACTTCTACACTCACATTTCTTAACTGTTTTAGAAAGCGTTCCAGATGCTCTATCTGGGACATGTGAGAGAACATCCTCTGGGCTTCATACATATACAGCTTCCACCTGCTATATGCACCTCTCTACTAGAGGTGTATGCATGGGTGGGGACAACCTTATGCGTGTAGGGAGGGTGAGGGAGGGGATTTAATGTGCATGGCAGCTTTGTGGCCCCTTGGAGACCAATGAGGGAGCCTAAACGGAACTGTTTCCTGATCCCATCTTCTCCTTGTTCTGGCAGGAAGGTGAACAAGTGCTACCGAGGCCGCTCATGCCCAATCGTAGTGCACTGCAGGTAATGCCCTGGGGTAATGGGAGAATAAATCTAACAGAAAGAGCTATGCTGTTGCCATGGAGTATTTCCCAAATAGTGCGGTGGGGGGAGACACAAGACAATAAAAGGGATGGGGACCCAGCTCTCCAAGAAACAGTTGAATATGTTCAGGCTGGAAAAGTAAAATATCGAGAGGGGATATGAAAGCCATCGCCAAACATCTGAATGGCTTTCTGCTGCCCCAGAGGGTACAATCCAAGCAAATGGATTTAAATTGATAGATAAGTGATTCTGACTAAACATTAAGAATAATTTCCTGATGGTCAGAGATTTTGTTTAACTGGTTGGATGGGTATCTGTTGGAGGTGCTTTAGCTGTGGATTCCTTCATTAGCAGGGGATTGGACAAGGTGATCCCTGGGGACCTTTCCAATTCTGTAGTTCTGTGATCCTCTGAAGGAAATTCAGTAGACAGCATGTTTTCACCACCACAAAGGAAGGTGATGCCCTAGGGAAGGAGGAGTGATTTTTCTCAGCATAAACATACCCAGCCTGCCTTGCTCATAGAGTTAAACAGTATTGTCAAATTTACCTGGTTCGTCTGAAAGGATTAGCCAAACTCTCACCCATCCAATCTGCCATTCTACTGAAAGAGTGTTGGATGAGCTAGTGTTTGGCCCTCTCCAGTGTGACCATTTCTTTTATCTTTGCAGTGATGGTGCAGGAAGGACCGGGACATACATCCTCATTGACATGGTTCTGAACCGAATGGCCAAAGGTGAGAGAGTGGGGGCTGTCCCCCGGACACAGCCTGCCAGGCTCAGGATGGCCATGTCCTCAGGTGCATACATGACCACGAACATTCAAACATCATCCCCTTTCAGGTTATGTTTGGAAACTTCCTCCAGCCCCCCCATCCACCACCTTGTCCAGGTCTTCCTGTCTTCTTGCAGCCATCTTCTAATTATTTTGATGCTCCATGATCTTTGCCAGGCTTCTCTCCCACACGCTGCTGCATCCCCACCTACCTTCTTTCCTTTCACCAAATTCTTTTACCTCTCCACTTCTGTGCTAGGTGTGAAGGAAATTGATATCGCAGCCACGCTGGAGCACGTGCGTGATCAGCGCCCTGGTATGGTACAGACAAAGGTACTCTTTCATGCTTCCTGTGCAGTCCTTGTAGGTAAAGCGGAGTCATTTACTGTGAGGTTGACAATAGCAGAAAAACTCTAACTATGGCTGGACAGCTTTAAGCATTGTCTGAAGTAGAAGGTATGAGGGCTGGTATGGAGAAAGATATAGGGCTTTACAGACTGCCAGAAATAGTGCAAATTGAGGCCACTTTAACAGTCCTGGCTCAGTGCTAGGGAATCATGGGAACTGTAGTTTATTGTGGCACCAGAGCTCTCTGGCAGAGAAGGCTCAATCTCCGAGAAAAAAATACAATTCCCATGATTCAACCTGGAAAGAAGTGACCAGTGGGGTGCCACAGGGCTCTGTCCTGGGCCCAGTGCAGTTCAATATCTTTATTAATGACTTAGATGACGGTATTGGGGGCATAGTTATCAAATTTGCAGACGACACCAAATTAGGAGGAGTAGCTAATACCCCAGAGGACAGGATCAAAATTCAAAATGACTTGAACAGACTAGAAAGCTGGGCCAAAGCTAACAAAATGAAATTCAACACAGAGAAATGTAAGGTACTGCACTTAGGGCGGAAAAACGAAAAGTACAGATATACGATGAGGGACACCTGGCTGAATGAGACTACGTGTGAAAGGGATCTAGGAATCCAGGTGGACCATAAGTTGAACATGAGTCAACAGTGCGATGCAGCAGCTAAAAAGGCCAATGCAATTTTGGGCTGCATCAGTAGAAGTGTGGTGTCTAGATCAAGAGAAGTAATAGTGCCACTCTATTCTGCTTTGGTCAGGCCTCACCTGGAATACTGTGTCCAGTTCTGGGCACCACAATTCAAAAAGGATGTGGAGAAATTGGAGCGTGTTCAAAGGAGGGCAACTAAAATGGTGAAGGGTCTGGAAACCAAGCCCTATGAGGAACGACTTAGGGAGCTGGGGATGTTTAGCCTGGAGAAGAGAAGGCTGAGAGGTGATATGATAGCCGTGTTTAAATATTTGAAGGGATGTCATATTGAGGAGGGAACAACCTTGTTTTCTGCTGCTCCAGAGACTAGGACCCGAAACAATGGATGCAAGCTGCAAGAAAAGAGATTCCACCTCAACATCAGGAGGAACTTCCTGAATAAAGGCGGTTCGACAGTGGAACACACATTCCCTCGGAGAGTAGTGGAGTCTCCTTCCTTGGAGGTCTTTAAGCAGAGGCTGGATGGCCATCTGTCAGGGATGTTTTGATTGGGAGTTCCTGCATGGCAGGGGGGTTGGACTGGATGGCCCTTGTGGTCTCCTCCAACTCTATGATTCTATGATTCTATGATTCCCTAGCACTGAGCCAAGACAATTAAAGTGGCCTCAATTTGCACTATTTCTGGCAGTCTGTAAAGGCTCATATAGCCTGAGGAAGAGACTATTGTCATTGCTTCTTCCTCGTTATTTCCAAGACTCAGATAGTAGCCAAGATCCTGTTCATGCATAGCATGAATTTATGCTAGCATAGCTATGCTAGAGTTACACTAAATGAAGTTACCCTGGATTTTACCATTGTGAAACTGACTGTGCAACTGGCAGCTACCGGTATATGTTGCAGGTTCCTCTTGCCAAATGGCAATTTTATTTCACAACCACCAAATGAAATGGAGAAACCTTTTAGCAACCTCTTAGAAAGTGCAACTTGTCCAACCTTAACACCAGCATACCACCACTTGAGCAACCCAGATTAGGATACCAACCTTATGGAACCTCTTAGAAAGTGCAAGCATCAAGATTCTGGCCTTTGTATTTCAGAGTGCAGGCATGTGTGTGAAACAGGATGTTTGGTTTGGTTTTCAGCAATAGAGGGGTTGGGTCTAAAGTTGAAAAGAGAGAGAGAGGAAGATCTTAGCTAAAGGGTTCTTCTTTTTTTCTAACCTTTGTCCTGTTGCTGTACAGGAGTACTTCTCAGCCTTTGGCCCTCCATTGGCTTTGGAATTCAACTCTCAAAATGCTGTTCCACTTGGTCTTGCTGGATAGTGGAGCTTCAGGGATTTGAATTCCAAAATACTTGGAGGCTCAAAGGATGAGGACCATTGGGTAACTGCTCCAGGCCCAAAGGCCACATGATTCCAACTGGACCTCTCTACATGACAAAACTACAGATTTTTTTGGGGAAAAAGCTTGTGCCAGGCTTTCCAGGGGCTGTGAAAATGGTCAATTTTGCCCATGTTTGGAGGGTCCCTATTTTAGATCTATTGTTGCTGTGTACCTTTTCAAGTAATCTCTGACTTACAGAGACCATATCATGGGTTTTTTTTAGCAAGATTTCTTCAGAAGGGATTTGGCATTGCTTTCCTCTGAAGCTGAATGTGACCTATCCAGGATCAGCCAGTGGGTTTCCATGACTGAAACCACTTACCACACTGGCTCTCTATTTTAGATCTAGAAGTGAGTGAAAATAATTTTTGGTTTTGGGAAAAGCCCCTTCCCTGTGCAAAAATAGAATGAAGAGCCTCCAAATGTGGCAGAATTTTCCTCATAGCCCTCACAGGAGCTGAGTGCAAACTGCATATCACACACCCCTGCCAAAGAGGGTGCTGTTTCTCTCATTCTGGAGAGGGGAAGTGGGGTTATTAGGTGTGTGTAGTAAGGAGGTACTGATTCCCTTAATAATTCTGTGTTAAGTCCATACAACTTTAAACAACTTCCTCTGTTATCCCCAGGACCAGTTTGAGTTTGCACTGACAGCTGTTGCGGAGGAGGTGAATGCCATCCTGAAGGCTCTGCCACAATGATGCCCTACTCAGCGTACCCTAGCTTGGTGACTCCTCAACTTGACCCTTTGCCTCTGCTGTGCCATGTCCTTGCCCCCAGGGTATTCTCCCTTCATTAAAGTCTTATCTCCATGTTGTTAGCCATGGCTGCATTTAAATTACCTATGGAGAGGCTGACCCCTTGCCTTCTCACCCATCTGGGTCCTGTCAATCTGATGCCTATCCCCATCCCTACCCGTCATCCCCCTGGCCTTGGTTGATGCAAGGTGACATCCTGCTTTGCACTCCTGCAGACTAGTCAGCTATCTAGTAAATTTAGTCTGGATCCCCGCTAGAGCAATGCAGGGGCTGAAATTCCAGACACAACTAGTTACATTTTTAAGCTCATTCATCTCAAGTAGGAACAAGGGATGTGTGTCCCTCCAGATGTTAAGTGGTGATTCCCATCATCCCATACTATGCTGCTTAGGGTTGATGGGAGATGCAGTCCAATAGCAAGAAGGCCTCTTTTTCGCCACTCTTATACTGAAACCTACTTTGTGTCCATGACCTTTCTGTACTTGCCAGTTTCCACAGGGTGAGGAGTGTGGATTTGCAGATCCATGGCCCTGTGTCCTTTCCTTGCTGTATGGAACACTGGTTGGTCTCAAGTGGCAATATAAATTTCTAGGCACCAAGTTGGGAACCCGTCTTACTAAACCACACAATTTTCCTTCCTTTTTCTGCTCTGCCCTTCCCTAAACCTCACTACCTGTACCTACTTTCTTTCTAGGCAGCCCAAAAGGCTCCCTGGAGCTGAGCCACAGCAGGGGAGGGATCGTATTGCTTCTCCCCACTAGCACAGACACACACACACACACACACACCCTGTTCCCTTCCTTAAGTTTCTCTGCAGGTCAGGAGCCAGACCTCACCACAGCCATCCTTCGCCTTCCCCAAAGGGTGGCAGGGTGCCCCACAACTACCCCCTGCCCCAGTGTTTGTCTCCCCCTCTCTGTGTTAACTACAGTGAGAAGACATTTCTAGAGAATCTAATTTTGTATTTGATGTGAATAAAGTTTGTGTCGCGTTTGTGCAGCTGCAGCCCAGCCTCCCCGTTGTGTCTAATGGAGAAGGGAGGGATGTTGCTTATTTAGTGGGAAGTTAGCACCCCAGTGATGCTAGGCAATGTTTGACCTACCCAACAGCACCCACTGACTGCCCTGAGTTCCTTGCTTCAGGGGTGAGACTATGTATGTGGTCAATAAGGCTGATTTTTTAAGGCCACTATGTCAGGGGTGGAAATCTTACACTGTCCCCTTCATATACAGCAGGCCTGAGAAACGAGCATTCTTTTGAATGAATGTTGATGGACTATAATTCTCAGCTTTCCTCAGCATTGGCTGTGCATGATAGGAATTGCAATCCAACAACACGGCTATGATTCCCACTCTGACCTACAGCAAGAAGAAATAGAGAAACCTTGGCCCTCCGGATATTTTGGACTATAACTTCCACAATCCATTACCGCTGGGCCTGTTTGTGAGTGGTGGGCCAAAATATCTGGAGGGCCAACAACAGCCCTTGATCTCATAGAAGGAGTTTGCCACTTGAGCTGGCATAATGGAAAAAGCAATGTAACTATCCACCTGACCCCATTAGTGCTTTCTACCTTGCCCACTGACTTGGCATTTAGTGAAGCCAGAGGTGGAGAGCATAGCAGCTGTTTCCCAGAAGGAGCCGGGGAATCTTAAGTGTGTACTATTCAAGCTTGTTCCAAAGTGGCCCGTGGCAAGGGGGGGATCCCACCCAAGCAGGAAGCTATATTTATTTATGCAGCCACTGTATCTTGGGGTGAAAAGGATCATACTGTCCACTAAAACCTACGCCTTCCCTCCCATACTGTTAGAGTCTATGCTTGTAGTGGAGGGAGGTGTAGCTTCTACACCATGCATTGGGAATATGTGCCCTCCCCAGAAGGTGTTGAACTGCTACTGTGAGAAATGAGGGAAGCGGAAGTCCAATAATATCAGGAAGATTCCATGTTCTCAACACCATACCTTTCTTTTATGGTAAATATATCTTGCTGCTTCCCCTTCTAGCTGGGAGACGGTGGAGAAACTTCTGTTTTCTATATAAAAAACAACAAATGGAGCTGGAATTCTTGCTCAATGCTAATGCAGTTCCTCCCTCTTGCTTTCTCAAAAATTACAGATACAGCATTAATTGCAAAGAGGTTTATTGATAAATGCCTTCTGTGCTATGCCAGGCCAGCACTTTTGAGTTACAAACGAGACCAGTCTTGCTCTCCCAAGTTACAAACATGTTGAATAACTGTGTGTTAATTGTAGTCCTGTTATTTTAGACAGAGGATTTCCCAAACTGGAGTGGGGGTTAGAGATACAGCCACAGCTTCTCTTTCCTTGCCATCAGAAGAGGCTGCTGCTATGTGCTCACTTGCTCATGCTCACTCTCTGTGTATGGAAAGCCTGGGGTCCAGAAGAGCCTTTGATGGGATGTGGGAGACTTGGTTTCTAGCCCTTGAAGCTAGAGCATAAGGCCCTCAGCAATAACACAAGGGGATGCTCTGGTGACGATGCACCTGAAACCTACCCTTTCTTCATTGTCCAATACCCCTTCTTCCCCTCATACACACATACACCTGTGCAGCTACAGAAGCACAAGCAGCACTGTGTGGCAACCAAGGCTCTCCACACCAGCAGCCTGTTTGAAAGGATGCCTTGCATTCCACGTCTCCCACAGTTCGTATGATACTCCTATCTCCCTTTAACCCCTGCTCCACAAGTGTCCATCCTCACAGCCAAATCCATGTCACTCCTTAGGCAAGAACTCTTCTTCCAATGGACAAGAGTGAAGTGTGTGTTGGGAGTGAAGTGAGGCAGAATACAGGAAGAAGAAGCCTTGGCTTTCCCTGGGCTGGAGAATCTTCCCCCTCCCAAGAGGTTTTTTCTTTTAAATTGAGGAGCAGCATCAGCAGTGTAGCTACTTATACATGGAGCAGGCTGTGCCCAGCCTGGACCCTCACGCTACCTGACACACAGCAGAGAGAACTAATGGGGAGAAAGTCACACACTCGGCACCTGCTGGTCCCCCGGGGCAGAGCTCAGGTAGGGGAACAGCAGGCGAAGTCCAGGCTTGAGTAGCCTTCTGTGAGCACGAATGCTAGAGAGGCCATCCCCCATGGCTCTTCCAGACTCAGAACACACCTGGGGAAAACAAGCAAGGAGAGACAGAACAGGAAAGTGGGGGGGGGGGAGGGGGAGAGGGGGTGAAAGGGTAGAGAAAAAACACAGACACCAAGTGAATCAGATGGCAGTGAAAAGTGGGTGACAGCAAGCAGCTTTGGGGCTGTGGAGGTTTCTACTTCCAGTACTGAAAAAAAGAGTGGGGTGTGTGTGCACAAGAGGCTTTAGCTTCAAGGCACAGCTGCTACATACCCAGGCATACAATTACAAGGTCATGCAAGAGCCACTGCTCCTATAAGTAAATGTGGGATGGATGGAAGGGCATGCAAAGGAAAAGAATATTTGTAGAGTCAATGCTAGTAAATGATTCTGGAAAAGAGAAGCCTTCCCACCCATCCCTTCCTGTCAACAGGCTTAGCACTACAGTAAATGTGAAAGCCAATATCCTATTGGGTAATTGTGTCCATGTAGGCAGCAGGAAGGTAAATGGGTGCAGCAGTGGCAAGAGAAGGCAGATGAAGTCACTGTGCGAGGGGAGAGAAGACTGCTGGCTCTGAGCTGCCTATTTTTCCAGTGCCTGCCTTCCAGAAGGTGGGAGAGTCCTTGGAGAACAGCCAACTATCCAAGCCAACCCTCCCAGGGCACCCATGCTTCAAGGACCCCTACATCCAGAAAGACAGGCACTGTAGAAATGGAATGATCACAGCTGGCATCCTTCACCATCACCACACAACTTCAGTGGTTTTGTCTGGATTACCTTGCTGAGACACAGTCTAGAGAAAAGTAGAATCACTAAGCGTAATGCATCAACACAATTTCACCTTCATTCTCCAAGGCTCTGTTACTAAGTGCTTTAGGAATAGTTGGCAGGGCAGATGACAAAAACACAGAGCATCTTAATTAATACAGTATGTTTTTATCCAGTGGATGGAACCTTAGATCCAATTCACCCAACACAGTTAATGCAGAGAAAACATGGACTAGGGTGGTGCATGCAGAAGAGTGGAACCCTCTGATTTGCCTATTTGCATCTGCCCGCATTTGCTTTTTTTCTTGTATTTATAACCAATTTTCCTGCAAAGAACTTGGAGTGACTTAAATGCATTTTCTAAGAAACTTCTCTCCCATCTTTGTTTTCACCACTGGAAACACATCCATATAACAAAAGCAGGCAGATTCCAGGCACAGAGCATCTGTTTTGGTTTTTCAGTTTTTAACTAGGAACCCAAAATTTATCAAGCCAAAACTGAACCAAGGGATTTGTTTTGTGTACTACAACTACAGAGCTCACAGTGCTTCAAAACAGAAACTCACAACTACATGTTCAAGCAGTGTCCTCACCCTATTCAGTGAATTATGTTATGAGCACAAAAAATGGTTAAGATGGCCCTGGCTGTCAGATCCCCCACAGTAATACCCAACAACTGCTACTTCTTTCTCCACCTCCCCTCACCCCATTACCCCACAAAAACATAGCTAGGGCAGGCATATATTTACTGGGGAAAGTACTAAGGAGGGAGGACAGAGTTTACAGGGTAGCATGTGAATACAAACAGGACCCACAGATTCTCATAGATCAAAGTCACAGGGGGCTGTGTATATTCTGTACCTCCTTGTTGTGTACCTTTAAGTCATTTCCGACCTATGGCGGCCCTAAGGCAAACTTATCATGGGAGTTTCTTGGCAATTTGTTCTGATTTGTTCAGAGGGGGTTTGCCTTCCTCTGAAGATGAGAGACTGTGACTTGCCCAAGGTCACCCAGTTGGTTTCCATGCTGAGCAGGGATTCAAAATCTTGTCTTCAGAGGCATAGTCCAACACTCAAATCACCACACTTGCTCTCCTATACCTCTTCAGCTCAATTTAAAATACTACATCCAAACAACCTATGGCCTGTAGACAGAATAATACAATGAAGTGTATGAACTGCAAACATTGGTTGTATTCTGAAGTGGGGAGGACTCTCCAAACCAGTTTTTCAAATAGTCTGGATATTTTAAAGTCAAGGAAAGGCCAACCTACAGAAAATGGACAAAGGGAAAGCACACAGAGGTAACTTCACTCTGCAGCTAGAAACACAGGAGATTATCAGACAGGGGGAAATCGGGGAAGAAAAAGACATATTTCCAGCAAAATAGCGCAATCGCGCTGAAGATTTTCAGACTATGCTGCATTTATCCAGGACTTAACCCATGAAGAACCAGCAATGCTCCAGCAACAAACCATTAATGGGACTTCCCCGTTTGTTGCTGGAGCATTGCTGGTTCTTCATGGGTTAAATCCTGGATAAGCTCAATGTGTCTGAAAATCTTCAGCACGATTGTGCTACTTTGCTGAGAGTATGGCTTTTTTTATTCTCTGTCTTTTCCCCCATCTGATAATCTTTATAGTTTAAATGGGTGGGGCAGGGTAGGAGGACCAAATTACTGGGGACTCTTATATGGCGGGAGCCAAGTATGTAAGAAATATACACAGTCCTGCTGTTAAAACAATCCTGAATTTTCACAAGGGGTCAGGTAAAAGGAATACTGGAGGGTTACCTGCAGGGAGGCAGCATGGGAGGGCATCAGACAGAATATGCCTGTCCATCAGGGTCTGTGGCATGGGAAGCACAGGAGGGAGGGACAGGCAGGTGAGCAGACAAGCGGCGATGGCGGTGGCAGCAGCAAGGAAAGAAAGAAGAAAGAAAGGGCACCAACAAGTTACATTCCTACATCAAGCATCCACCGAAGCCTTATCCAGGGCCTGCCACCAGGGGGAGACAAAGGAAGGAAGAGGACCTCAAACCTACCAGCTATTCTCAGGCAAGGGAAGGGAGAGTTTTGGAAGGCTGCAGCATAAATATAAGGGATGCAAAATGCTAAGGAGCCAGGTTTAGAGAGGACATGGCTGAGCAACACACCTGCACGAGTCAGTGTCATGCACTTGGGAAACTGTACAGATAAAGGGAAACGTGAGAGACAAGTAATGCACACTTCTCAGTCCCTGTTGCTCCTTGAAAGCATCAAACTCTAGGAGGCAAGAAAATGATGGCAGATACAGAAGTCACTGCAGTCCCATATTCAACTAGAAACAGGAACTGACTTCTAAGTTAATCCATGTGAAGTTTTTCCTGTCCTAATACCTCCCCATGCCTTGTCCAAGATGGAAAAGTGGGGTTTTAAAGGGGAAGCTATTTTGTCACTCTCTCTGCAGGATGTCCCTAATGGGCTGAGGAGTGACAACACTGCCAGGAGAGAATGGAGCCATCCTAAGAAGGATGTTTTCTTTTACACATCCTGCTTTTGGCCCTCCAAATATGTTTAGCCTATGACTCTCATCAGCACTAGTCAGCATAACTAACTGAGGGATTTACAGGAACTGCAGTCCAAAAACATCTGGAGGGACACAGCTGTTACAGCTTGCACCATCTGGGTTTGGGTCCAGGTACTGTATACAGCACTGCCACCAGCTTCAGCTCAATTTTATGCTCTTGCTAGCCCTTAATGCATCCCCTGCTAGAGGAAAAAGGCACAACACTGAAACTAGGTGGAGGGGATGGAGAAAATATTGCACTGGAAAAAGGCACCCATTTCCCCTTTGGGTCCAAACAAATGTGGAAGGTTTAAGCCAAGAGGGCCTCAGCTCTCTCCATATAAGCCATCAAGCTGTTCTTATTTGGGGTAAAGTGTAAATGAAGGTCAACTCTGCCAGGAAGCTAAGCTGGCACAAAGCCCCAAGGGCAGAAGCCTTTTTCCACAGGACCTAGCACTCAACCCTGAAAACAAGCAGCCAATGCCAGTCCATAGCAAGCCCCCCTCCTTGTTTTATATATCCTGCATGGGGCGGGGAAGGCAACAGGGCCATGCAGTCAAGCCATGCAATAAAACAGGTAGGCAGAGAGTGTGGTCTGAGCTTGCAGAATGCCACCAGCGCTGCCTGTGGTGTGCAGGCTGCCCAGGTGACGTCTCTACAAGCCAAACTACACACACATACACACAAAGAGTTAACAAATCTGATCCTGCTTGCCTTTTACTTGATAGCGCCACCTTTTTTGGCAGAATGGGCCCTGGGTATCTGTCCTCAAGGAACAACCCACTCTGCCATTGGCCAGGGTCCTGAACGCAATAGGCAATGAAGATGCAGTCTCAGGTGGGGCTCACAAGAGGCTGCACTGTGTGTCTTTCTTCTTCTTGGGAGAGGGGTCTCTGCCTTTGCCTTTGCCTTTCCCCCGCCCTCCCCCAGCCATGGCTCCTTGAGAGCTTCTGGACGGTCCACCCGCCTGATTGTCCACAAGAGGACTCCCTTGTGGCAAGGGAGCTTTTCCTGGGGGGCGCTTTTTCATGGGGCTTCTCGCACCTGCTCTGTGCTGGCCTGCGGCCTCCATCTCAGACAGGCTGTAGGCCATCGCTAGCTGCAAGTCCTCATCATCTTCATCGCTGTCTGTGTACAAGATCACGGGGGATGAACTGGGGGACGGGCGCTTTGGAGGCGGGCGCTGAGGCAGTGTCACCGGGGGAGAAGATGATGCCCTACGGCTCTCCACAGCCTGCTGCTCCCGCCGACTCAGCTCCAGGCCTAGCGCCAAGTCATCTGGAACACCTGCGAGGGAGAAGTTAAAACCCAGAGTTAGGAAGCCCTGCTTCCATTGCCCTTCTTCTTCCTCACACCCTTCACAGTTCATCTCCACAAATGCTGCTCTCTACTGCTCCACGCTTGCTCAGCGATTCCCAACAGCTGAGAAAAGTTTTAGACTGTAACTCCTACAATTCCTTATCATTAGCAATGCTAGCTCAAAGCTGAAGCCCAAAACATCTAGAGCAGGGGTAGGCAACTTAAGGCCCGGGGGCCGGATGCGGCCCCCCGAGCCCTTTGGACCGGCCCCAGGCCAGTCCTGCCACCGCCGCCACTGCCCGCCATGATGATATTGATTATTGTTGTTATTACTTGTTCTTGGGTTTTTCTTGGCAAAATCTCCACAGGGGTTTTGCCATGGCTTTTCTGGGGCTGAGAGAGTGTGTATGCATATTTTTTTTAAAAAAATTATTTATTTATTTATTTATTTTTGGTGCTTCGGCCCCCCAGTTGTCTGAGGGACAGCAACCCGGCCCCCGGCTCAAAAAGGTTGCCTACCTCTAATCTAGAGTGTCAAAGCTTCGCCCTCCCCTCCTTTAGACCATATGTCTTCCACTGGTGGGGACAGGACCCTATTAGGTCCTAGAGTATCCTGAGGTGGGTTCCAACAACAGCATTGTCACTGCAAACATGTGGTCCCCAGCTTCTTTGAGCAAATATATGAAAAAAATTTAACATAGATATTTGAGCAAAAGATGTGTCCCACATTTGGAAAAGTTGAAGAGAACTTAAATTCTCTGCTGTCCATGGTACCATTATTTATGGGAGCAACAAATGCCTTGAACACAGTAGGCACTGATGAAAGTCCATTTGAAAATCCTTTATGGGTTTCCACAACTCTTCCAGAGCTCTCTCCACCAACCTGAAGTCCTTAACTTTACATTATTGTTGTTAATTGCCCTCGAGTCAATCTCGACTCATGGCGACCCTATGGATGAGACATCTCCAAGACCTCCTGTCCTCCACTGTTCTGCTTAAATCCTGCAAACCCTTAATACCTGTGATCTCCTTAATACAGTCCATCCATCTGGCATGTGGCCTTCTTCTCTTCCTACTTCCCTCCACCTTCCCCAGCATTATTGTTTTTTCCAAAGAGTCCTCTCTTCTCATGATGTGTTCAAAGTACGACAGTTTCAGTTTGGTCATCTTGGCTTCCAGGGAGGTTTCCGGCTTGATCTGCTCTAGGACCCACTTGTTTGTCCTTTTGGCTGTCCATCCTCAAGACTCTTCTCCAGCACCACATTATCTCAAATGAATTGATTTTCTTCATCTTTCTTAGCTGTCCAGCTCTCACATCCATACATGGTAATAGGGAATACAATGGCTTGTATGAGTCTAACTTTTGTGCTGAGTTGTATATCTTTGCATTTTAGAATCTTTTCTGGTTCTTTCATAGTCGCCCTCCCCATTCTTTGTCTTCTTCTGATTTCCTGACTGCAGTCCCCATTTCTATCAATGTTTGATCCCAGGTATGGGAATTCTTTTACTATTTCTATTTCTTCATTGTCTGTTATGAACTTGTGAAGCTCCTTGGTGGTCATTATTTTTTTTTAATGTTCAGCAGTATGCCTGCCTTCGCACTTTCTTCTTTGATCTTCTTTAGTAGGTGTTCCAGGTCTGTGAGGTTTTCTGCTAATATTATGGTGTCATCTGCATATCTTAGATTGTTGATATTTCTTCCTCTTATTTTCACTCCTCCTTCTTCTGTGTCCAAGCCTGTTTTTCTTATATGTTCTACATACAAGTTGAACAGATAGGGTGAAAGGATGCAGCCTTGTCTGATCCCTTTGCCAACTGGGAACCATTCTGTTTCTCTGTGTTCTGTTCTGACAGTAGCCTCTTGTCCTGAGTACAGATTCCTCATCAGAACTATCAGATGTGCTGGAATTCCCATGTCTTTAAGGGTGTTCCATAGCCTTTCATATTAGATTATCTTTACATACTGGATTATCATATTTACTATTATGCAGAGGTTGGGAATGATACTTTTGAAGACTACAAACCCAGAAAAACCTGAATTGCCATGGCCAGTGGCTATACTGGTTACAGGGTGTTTGGAGCTGTGGTCCCTAAACAGTAATTTTTCAATGCTCTGCTTCTAGGATTCTAGGCTCTTCCACCCGAAACCAGAACCACCACCCCTCCCTCCAGTTACCATTTTGAAAAAGTCCCCAGAGCCATCAGGGACATTTTCCTTCCAATCTCCAAATTCAAAGCTGTTCTACAAACATCCTACCAAATACATGTTCTGCAGGGGCGGGGAGGGGGTCGAGTTTCAGATTCTCACACACTTTCCTCAAAGCTTATCAGAGATGGAGATTAAGTGTCACTGTGAGAGGAACACCACAGGGACAAGGGTCTATTACTCCCTGTCTCCAAGGACACACACTGAGATCAGGCAGAAGGCATCTAGGAAAGGCATCAAATTTCTGGCCTCTGGCTTAAGACTGGAGCGTGTGCTGCTGAATATACAGAAGGCATTGTTCTGGGAACTCAGGATACCACCCTCACCCCCATAGCTGCTTACCATTAATTTGGATTGATTTCAGCTCCCCATTTTCTTCCACCTCTACCCTCTCCTGCCCATTTTCGATGATCCTAGAGAACATTGCCGGGGTGGGGTGGAAAGAAGTGATAGTACACAATGAAAGCAAATAACACATCAGCCCACACTTAACTGACTTTGATTAATAATGAATGCTATGCCTGCCCTGACAACTTCTCTGTACCCCTTTCCTTCAGATCTGGGGAAGGAATAGGTGCCAACTCACAAATTCACTAGTCAGAAATCCTCCTCCCTGGAGGAGAGTTAGACTACAGGACATGGCAGGAAGCAACAGAAAAAAGCACAGACCACCCTGTCAGGTAAATGTTGGTGCGATTAATTAAACTTCTTCCAGCTGATTGTCAGAGGAGGGCTTGTGATTCAGCTAATTATTAAATTTCTGGCCCTTTTGAAAAGCAGCAGGTGAAAGAAAGGGAGCAAACAGTTTTAAAACATTGCAACTCTCCCGAGCCATTTCCCACTGGTTATTTTATATTTTATTTATAAAGGCATCTCTAAACTGCCTTTCAGCTGTAACAAGAGCCCCCAAGAACTTTCACAGAACATCACAATTCCAAAACAAAGAACAGCAGTGTCAAAGGTGAACATTAAAAACAAACAGTGTTAAAATCTTCACTCTGAAATTAAAAATTATTAAAGGCCAGGAAGAACAAACATATTTTTGCTGACAACCTACCAAAGTTACTAAGGATGGGATAGTGTAACCATTTTGGGGAGAAATATTCATAATGGAGTATTGTCACACAAAGGGGTCTTGTTTCTGCCTTCTTGCTAATGAAGGTGTTTTTGGTAGTGGGACATACTGTATATCTTTAGAAGATTATTACAATGTATAGAAGGTGCTCTTTCAGATATCCTGTCCCTAAGCAATTGAGAGCTGGCAGGCAAGCACCAGCACGTTGGTTTGTGACCCACAAAAATCAGAAGCCAATACACTTGATATAAAACAGGTATAACGTGGTCTGAAAAAGATATACAACAGAAAGAATTCTAGCCATTGCATATGGCAGGGGTAGGCAACCTTTCCCCTTTAAGGGCCAAGGGACTTCAGCTCCCAGAATCCCAGGAGCTATTGGCCAACATGGGACTGTTGGCCAACATGGCTGAGGCTTGTGGGAGCTGAAGTCCCTCGGCCCTTAAAGGGGAAAGGTTGCCTACCCCTGGCATATGGCATCAACCACACTATGAAGGATAGCCCCACAAGATCCTACTGCAGGCACCTAAATGGGAGGAGATCAAACAGATCTTCTTTCCTCAACAGAGAGCACAGCTGGCACAACAGTTAATGTTGGGCAAAAGCACTCCTGGCCACTCAAGCATTCAGGGGCAATGTTGGATCCTGGAGCACTCCCAAACTCTGAACCTCATCCTTCAAGAGAGCACAGCTCCATTCATAATAGTCTGTAATCCCAATCCTGATATGAAGGAAACTACAGACAAACTGGGACAAGACTGCATTGCTTCTTTCATCAACTCCACATTTCTATGGCCTTTGAGTTCCCAAAGTACTAGAACATCTGAACATGGAGGTCACTGAACCAGTAAAGGAGCAGTGAATGGGAATCACAGTCCCCAAGCAATGGAAAGTGGCACTTAACTACTTCTGGGGCAGGTCTAATTGCTCACTGTCCAAATAAGTTCTGCATGTAGAAATTTCAAAGGCCCCATCCCTGATATCTCCTATTAAAACACCTTGGGTATCAGGAGTGGAAATGTTACCAGCCTAAGCCCCAGCTACTGTATAGGGCTGCCAGGAAGATAAAATGGGGGAAAGCAACCTTGAGCTCACTGGAGGAAAGGTGGGCAATAAACATTATAAACAAACCATTATTACAGGAGACATGTACATCAGTTCATGTTACTGGTTTCTGTCTCCCATCATCTCTGACCATTAGCACCCTGGCTGGGTCTAGTGGGCCCCAGGGCCCAACACAAACAACCAAACACAATCCTTGTGATCTATTATTCTAGAAGAGCACCTCAAAACTGTTAAAAGCATATAATGACAAGAAAATTAAGAGAGCATAACTGGATAAAATGTTGGGCTAAGCTTACCTCTTAGTAGTGATTTGTTTGCCATTGATGAACCTGGTGGAGGTGGAGACAGAGCGGAAGCCCATCCCTGCATTCATCCCTGGACCAAGTGTCGGGGAAAAGAACTCTGAAAGGGAGGAAGAAAGAAAGAGCATGCTGGAATGGCTCGCAAGGGAAAGTGTTACTGGAACTGGGGAATGAAGTGCAAATCCCAGTGGAGTGACCAACAAATGAGAGGAAATACTGGCCATGAAAACCTTTCCTCTGATATTCTTTCCAAGGTGGACAAATAGGACAGTTTGAGAGGTATTATAACAGAGTTATTATATTGCTGCTGTTGTAGTTGTTTTGTGCCTCCAAGTCATGTTTGACTTATGGTGACCCTAAGGCAAACCTATCATAGGGTCTTCTTGGCAAGTTTCTTCAGAGAAGGTTTTCCATAGCCATGCTCTGAGGCTGAGATAATGTGAATTGCCCAAGGTCACCAGTGGGTTTTTACGCTCAAGCGGGGATTTGAACCCTGGTCTTCAGAGTCATAGTCCAGTGCTCAAACCACAACACCAGACTGGCCCTCAGAGTGATTATAATAGAGTGAAAAACACATCATCCAACAGTAGGATGAAGCTGTGAAGGCCGGAAGCAAATGGTGATTCTGAGAGCTACAGGGAGTTTGTGGTGGGCCAAGGGAGCAAATTAATCCAGATGTTCCTCCCTTACCTGGTGATGCTTGAAAGGGTGAGAAGAATGTCCCTGCTGCAGGGTGTCGGGGACCAGGCCCATGCAAGTCTGAGAAGGGATCATCTGGAAACACATTAAAGGGAGAGATTGTCCACCAACTGTCAAAAGTCTCCCGAGCACTGATATAGTGTGTGTGTGTGTGTGTGTATACACACCCCTCCATGTGTATACACGTAACATTTACTTCCACCATACACTTAACAGATACATATATGCACACAGACATATTCTGCTACTCCACTCTTGATTTGAGCACACAGAAATGGAAAGATTGAAATCTCCCTTCCTTGCCCACTGAGATCTACAATCTGAGTGCCCCCATACACCTTTCCTCCTCTTATTCACAGATGCACATTCTCTCCACACACAGATATATATGCACTTTCCCACCACCACCCAGAAGTCAGAACTAAGGAAATGGGGAGGTTTAATCTTTCCTTCCTTGCCTTCTGAGATCTAGGGATTGTCGGCTACTAGGAGATACAGAAGACTTCCCCAACTCACAACAATCTCCACCAATTTCATTGTTTCTTTGATAACAGGAGTGGCAGAACTATTTTTTTTTAATTCCACAGTCCAGCTTCGCAGTTGGGCTGCAAGAAAAACCAGCTTTGTGAACCAAAGGCCAATCATGGCCAGTGTCAACATTTCCCCCACAACCAACCAACCATCTCCTACTCAAAAGGACTTGGCACCTTGCTGTCTGGGACTCATCCAAAAAGGAGGGACCACTGGCTGGTCAAGATCCTGTTCCCTTCCCTTTTAAGTTTCCAGCCTTTACTTTTCCTGAGGTGCATAGGTGGTTTTATCATCCCATACTTTTTTATCATCCCATACTTGGTTCCGAATTACCAACTTCAACATGTGACATATTTCAAAAGACCCAAAAGAATAATTTGTGGTTGTTAGATACTGCTACAAAGCTAAGCAAGTCTCTTGCCTGAGGAATGCAATAAATGGGATACTGCCCACATCAGCCACTTTGAGTTCCCTAGAAAAAGTGTGGGATGCCAGCAAAATAGGAAACACCACAACTCCATGAGAAAACAGCACCAGCAGTAATATCCAGTGTCAGGGGCAGGGAACTTCTTTCAGTCTAAGGGATTAAGTTTTCTTCCTACTTCAATGGCATCAGCTTCAATCAAATAAATTTCACTGAAGTCAATTAAACTTTCAAAGAAATCTTTTAATTTGATGGTCAAAGTCAGTGTCTGGGAAATGTTCAGGTCCACATTCCAGTGGTGGGGGAGAACAAAGACAAAAAGCTGAAACGAAAAATGGTTTATTGTATCATGAAGTTCTTACTTCAAGGAACCATCCTTTAGACTGATAGTAAATCACCACATGACAATATCATGAAGATGTTTGAGGAAACCTGAAGGACAAGGTTTGGCCTCTGAATCTAAGGTTCCCCAAACATATCCTATAAAACAGGGGTAGGCAACCTTTCCCCTTTAAGGGCTGAGGGACTTCAGCTCCCAGAAGCCTCAGCCACGTTGGGCAATAGTCCCATGTTGGCCAATAGCTCCTGGGATTCTGGGAGCTGAAGTCCCTCGGCCCTTAAAGGGGAAAGGTTGCCTACCCCTGCTATAAAAGATTGGTCACAGGTGGAAAAGGAGTATATGTTTCCATAAACTCTTGGGCTATATGAAATCCTTCCAGTCTGAAAACTATTCTATTCATTTCACTGCTAATCCTTTCATCTCTCATCACCTGCCTTCAGGAATTTCACCATCTGTCCTCCTAGCCCCAAAGTGAAAAGATGGGGAAGAGAGCTTTCTCTCGCCCTCCACAGAACATCCCATTACCACAAGGAAAGGATATCATTTTGAGGATTCAAACTTGCACGTACCAAAGAAATCAGCAAAAGGATCTCGTCCTCCAAAGAAGTCCCGGAAGACATCATGGGCGCTGCGGAAAGTAAAGGTGAATTCAGGTCCTGGATGAGGTCTGGAACCACTGGGCCCACCTGGAGGAGGAAAAAGGCAAGAGACCAGATAATGTGATGGGTTTTTCTCCCTATGTAGACAGATTAAAACACAGCCTCACCATTTAACCAAGTAAAGGTTTACAGATTTAGATAATGAAACATCTTTTAGATCAAGACTTGTCTAATCCATGACCTACTAACTGAGCACTGCTGTCTTCAGGTTCTGCAGGCCAAGGCAGACAGTTTATCAAGCAACAGTTCAAAGTTGTTGGGCCAGGAGTAAAACAAAAGCCAGAAAGTTGGAGAAATCCATTTTACCTAAACAGAAAGCTGTTGAACACCAGAAAACCCAATATGCTGTTGGGCACAATGAGATTCCAGCCACTGAAACACAGGCTTCTCTATTCTTTGGATGACAAAAGACCTCACTGCACAACAAGTCACTATGGATTGGTGCTAAGATCTGGTCAAGGCTTCAGTAACAAAGGAGCCATGTGATTGTGCTAAGCCCAGCTCCATGCAGGTCATTCATCACAATACCACATGGTACAGTAGCAGCTGATGAAGAAATCAACATGTTTCTGAGATCACATAAAACAACAGTCCATTGGCAGTTGTTTTATTTCTGTTCACTCCTCACTTGGCAATGTGGACTGCTGCTTTTAAAGCAGCCCACAACACTGAAGCAGCAAGGTGGTCTTTGTCTTACTTCAACATAACCCAAATCCTGTCCAGGCTCTGCTTACCTGCACCCATGAGCCCCTCTTTGCCATATCGGTCATAGACTTCACGCTTGCTCTCTGAAATCAGAAAGTCGCTGGGTTATTTCCTCCAGTTACAAAGGCATCCTGTTTGGCTTAAGAGTTAGCAGTACAGTTCGCCCTCCACATTTGTGGGGGTTAGAGGTGCAGGACCCCCACAAAAGTGGCAAAAAGTGAATATAGTAAGCTGTCCCCCAAAACATGCAGACTACAGATTCCTGTAAACAGTGCCAACCATCACTCACTTTCCCAGCTTGCCATCACAACGCCTCATCCAGATTTTAAACCACTTCTCTTTCTCCCAATACTGCTCCTCTCAACATCCTGTCCTTCCAACAGCACCACTCCATCACTCGCTTTCCATCCTCTGAATCAATCAAAATCAGGGTGAGACAGGGTGGTCAATTGGCTAGGAAGGGGTTTAAAATCTGGATGAGGTGTCATGGTGGCAAGCTGGGAAAGCAAGTGATGAGCTGTTGCTGTTGGCAGGATAGGAGACAGAGGAGGAAGAGGCTAGTTAGACAGTAGCTACAAATTTACAAATGTACTTATATGCCCAGCTCAGAGAGCTAACTTCCCCCCACCCCCACAATGTAACCAAGATGGGAAATGTGTAGGTCTCCAGAATTTGTGGGATGGCAACTCCCCTCACCCCTGAACAATGGCTATGCTGGCTGGGGATGATGGACCTGTAATCCAGCACCTTGAAGGCTGTATGTTCCCCATCCCTGGCTTACAACAACCCTGAAAAGTAAGTCAATATTATTAAGACTTTATTAAAAATGGGAGTGGAGAAAGAAAGAGAATAGTTAATGCAACACAGCTTTTGTTTAGTTTAAGCTTTACAGCATCTATTTAAAAGGAAGCCCAATTGGCCTCAGGAGGATTGCCCCTATGGTCAATTGCTCTCCAAGGCCTGAGTGAGTATCTCAAACTTAACTTCCAACTGCTGGTTCCTACAGACACTTCCTTCTCCTTCAACCCTAACCTGTGCTATACTTTAGCAGGGAATGAAACATCTCCTCAGGCTGGTAAAAGGACGTCACAGAAAGCATCAGGGTAGACCAAAACAGCCAAAAAGGCTGAGTGGGGCAGAGATGGGAATAAAAAGGCCACCCACTTACTGTCTGAGAGCACCTCATAGGCTTCTGCTATCTCCTTGAACTTCTGCTCAGCATATTCCTTGTTGTCTGGGTTTTTATCAGGATGCCACTGAAGAGCTTTCTTCCTATACCTGTTTTCAGAGTATCAAAGAGACAACAACAAGAGTTAGTTCTGCTGGTATATATATTTGTGAAATTCAGTTCTGCAGACATCCTTTCCAATCCCACTCCTCTTCCCTAACCTTGCTCAACTGAATTAGGTCTAATCTGCACTGCAGATATAATGCAGTTTGATGCCGCTTTAACTGCCATGGCTCAATACTGTAAAATTCTGGGATTTGTAGTTTTGTGTCAACAAAATACAAATCCCAAGATTCCACAGCATGGGGGCATGTCGGTTAAAGCAGTGTCAAAATGCATTATTTCTGCAGTGCAGATTAGACTTTATGCACCATATCATTGCTGTGTAGAGAAAATAGCAAAAAGTTAACAGGGGACAGAGAAAAGGCAGAATTACTCAACACCTTCTTTGCTTCCGTCTTCTCAGAAAAGGCAAAGGGTGCTCAACCTGAGGATAATAGAGCAGAGGACAGAATAGGAGAATTTCAGCACAGAGTAAGTAAAGAGATAGTACAGGAATACCTGGTTAATATAAATGAATATAAGTCTCCAGGACCAGACGAATTACATCCAAGGGTAGTCAAAGAACTGGCAAATGTAATATCGGAACCATTGGAAATAATCTTTGAGAACTCCTGGAGAACAGGAGAAGTCCCAGCAGACTGGAGGAGGGCAAACATTGTCCCCATCTTCAAAAAGGGAAAAAAAGAGGATCCCAACAATTATCATCCAGTTAGTCTGCATCAATACCAGGAAAGATTCTGGAGCAGATCATTAAACAGAGAGTCTGTGAACATCTGGAAGGTAATTCCATAATCACAAAAAGTCAACATGGGTTTCAGAGAAACAAGTCATGCCAGACAAATCTGATCTCTTTTATTGATAAAATTACCAGCTTGGTAGATGAAGGGAATGCTGTGGATATAGTATATCTTGATTTCAGTAAGGCCTTTGACAAGGTTCCCCATGACATTCTTGCAAGCAAATTGGTAAAATGTGGGCTAGACAAAGTAATTGTTACATGGATTTGTAATTGGTTGACTGGCCGAACCCAAAGGGTGCTCAACAATGGCTCCTTTTCAACCTGGAAAGAAGTGACCAATGGGGTGCCACAGGGCTCTGTCCTGGGCCCAGTGTTATTCAATATATTTATTAATGACTTGGATGACAGTATTGGGGGCATAATTATCAAATTTGCAGACGACACCAAATTAGGACGAGTAGCTAATACCCCAGAAGACAGGATCAAAATTCAAAATGACTTGAACAGACTAGAAAGCTGGGCCAAAGCTAACAAAATGAAATTCAACACGGAGAAATGTAAGGTACTGCACTTAGGGTGGAAAAACTAAAAGCACAGATATACGATGGGGGACACCTGGCTGAATGAGACTATGCGTAAAAGGGATCTAGGGTCCAGGTAGGCTACAAGTTGAACATGAGTCAACAGTGTGATGCAGCAGCTAAAAAGGCCAATGCAATTTTAGGCTGTATCAATAGAATTATAGTGTCTAGATCAGGGGTAGGCAACCTTTTTGAGTCTGGGGCCGGGTTGCTGTCCCTCAAACAATTGGGGGGGGGGCAAAGCACCAAAAATAAATAAATAAATAAATAAATAATTTAAAAAATTAAAAATATGCATGCACACTCTCTCAGCCCCAGAAAAGCCATGGCAAAACCCCTGTGGAGATTTTGCCAAGAAAACCCCAAGAACAAGTAATAACAACAATAATCAATATCATCATGGCGGGCGGGGGGGCAGCGGGGGGGCAGCCTGGGGCCGGTTGAAAGGCCTCAGGGGGCCGCATCCGGCCCCAGAGCCTTAGGATGCCTACCCCTGGTCTAGATCAAGAGAAGTAATAATGCCACTCTATTCTGAGGAAAGGCCAGATCAACTGAAAGCAGGTCAATGGGGTGGGGGAGACTTTGTTTGCATCAAAGCACAAAGTAGACAAAAATCAAAAACCCATTTACTAAGACCAGCCCCTTACCCAGATGCAGCATTTCCAAAAAGGAGGGCTCAAACAAGGCTCTCTTGTCTAGCGGAGGTGGACTTTCAGATGATAGTGGACTATCAATTCCCATTAGCCCCATCCAACATTGCTGATAGTTAGGAAAGATGGGAGCTTCAATCCAAAAACATCAGAAGTGCCCCTGATTCCCCATGCTATTTAATAGCTTTTCATATGGAGCTTTTCATATAAGGAGCAGATAGTAAGTCTTCATACATGCCACAGTATACTTTTATTATTTATACTTCTGTTTTGTAATTTTATTGTAGGTTTATGATTGGCTTTGATTATTGTTAGTCACCCTGAATGGTTAGTAAACACCAGGAGTGCAGGAAACAGACAAGACAGAGTCAAAACAAACATATTCATCTGATAATTTGCTCCAAGAGCTGCCTTTTTATGGGACAAGTTGCTGCCTTTGGCCCATTCCAATCTGCACAGGGACAAGATACAGGAAGAGCTTTTTTATACTATTGCTTTTATTTTGCTATAAAACTGCAAACTCCAAGCATGATAGTAAGACTATGGCACATTCTCTCTGTTTATTTAGTCATCCTTGTGCGCAAGAGGCCACTCTCCCTGCTAGCCCTGGGCATGCAAACAGGCTATCCCTCTACACCAGAAGTGGGAATGGTGTCAAACCTTTCTGATGTCAAACTGCAACTTCCAGCATTCCTCACCACTGACTATGCTGGCTAGGGCAGCTGGCTCTTGCAAACAGTATCATCTGGAGGATTATATGGTTCCCACTCCTACCTAGCATTAGATTGCTTTACTCCCTTTCCCACTCAGGTTTAATTCTTTCAAATTTCTCTTTTTAAAATCAAATACCATACAAAACTTCACTGTTGCAATCGCCAAATTTGCTGTCACCTGTAAGAGACAATTTTTTCTTTGAAAACAAGGCACATACTCCCTTGCAGGTCTTCTTTTCAAAGGAAATTGCTGATATTTTTGCCTTTACAACAAAACAGAGAATTCAACAGCATGACAACAGCCAGAGAACCTAGTGGGCTGAAGAAATGGGACAAATGTGGTTTTCAACCCATATGAGTTGCTGGCTCCTGATTTAAGCTAACAACTACTGAGCTCAAACATACTTTTTCTTGGTCACTTACTCAACTAAAAAGACTTCCTTTTGTCTTCTACTTTATTCCACCGATGGGAACACTGCCAACAATACCATATATCACCAACACTACGCTTACATACACTCAGCCATCATACCAGCACAAGGTTATGAAAAGTATCACTTCGAGTGTATTCCACACTACAGAGTTACAGCAGTTTGATACCATTTTAAATGTCATGGCTCTATTCTATGGAATCTTGTGAATTGCAGTTCAACTCGCCCAAAGAGATTATCTCCCAAAGAATTCTACATACCTCACCAAATTACATATCCCAGGATTCCACAGGAGAGATCCATGGCAATTAAAACGGGTGGAAGTGTTATAATGGTGTAGTATAGATTCACTCATAGCGGTCAATCCTGGTGGCTTCAGAGCATCAAGGGAATACAACTTACGCTTTTTTGATATCATCCGGTGAGGCATTGCGGGGCACTCCCAGTGCCTCATAATAATCCACCATGGTGTCTGGTTATGCCAAGCTGGGAAACTGGAGTGGAAAGAAAAAGGTATGTTATAATGTACCCCAAGAAGGATGAACTGCAAACATAAGGTGGGAAGCATTCTGGAAGAAAACTGTATTTGAGTCCTGGAGAAAAGCAAAAGAACAACCTCTGTTAATATTCTACAGGTTGTGAAGGCCTCAAAAGCGAAGCTGCATCTGCGAACACCTTTATCAGTGAGCCACTGTGTTACTATCTTCTCTTTCCCTCCCTCTTGATACTTGAGAATTACCTTGCCTAAAAGGAACATTCACAGAAACACCCAACCAAATATATATATTTTAAAAAAATTAAATTTTAAAAAAAATATCTGACTTCTCTTCGTGCAAACTTTTCAACATTCTTGTTACACCATTTCTTTTAAAATAGGGAAACCCCAAAGCTATGCAGGGACTGAAATGGCAAGGAGAAACCAGCTTCTGCCATACCAAGCAATTCAAGGTACCTGACTGACTTTTGTCACCTACACGAGTCTCTTTAAGGAAATCCTAGAGTGCTATGGCTATGAAGTCTATCCCTGGCCATAGCCAGAAATGCCAGAAGAAGTACCCACTTGTTTCTCCCCCTCCCCTCACTTCATGAAGAAGGTGCTTAAAAGGCACTTTTCTTTCTTCTCATCCTTCTGGCACATCAATATCCATCTCCCCAAATCCTATGGACCACCTTGAACCATTACTTTGGTTTTATTTTACATCAGTAACTGAGCCTAAGAAGAGGGATAAACAGCAGTTCTCCAAACTGCTGGATTTTAAGAGACTTTCATCCAGAAGAACCTGCATCCATTTTTAAAAAATCTCCTCTTCTGTCCTCTTCCCCTTTCATTTGATCTACTCCTACCCCTGCAAAAATCCTATCTTTCCTTTCCCATTCAAATCATCCCAGGATCAAAAGTCATCACTCTAAAACGGGGGTAGGCAACCTTTTTGAGCTGGGGGCTGGGTTGCTGTCCCTCAGACAATTGGCGGGCCGAAGCACCATAAATAAATAAATAAATAAATAAAAATTAAAACAATTTTAAAAATATGCATGCACACTCTCTCAGCCCCAGAAAAGCCATGGCAAAACCCCTGTGGAGATTTTGCCAAGAAAACCCCAAGAACAAGTAATAACAACAATAATCAATATCATCATGGCGGGGGGCGGCGGCGGCGGCAGGACTGGCCTGGGACCGGTCCAAAGGCCTCGGGGGGCCGTATCCGGCCCCCGGGCCTTAGGTTGCCTACCCCTGCTCTAAAACCTATTTCCTTCTGCCTGACCACAGAAGGAAATTTGAGAAGAGTACAAGAGCTACTCTACAACTATTTTACTACATATTTTACCCTCTTTAACAACTAGTACTCTCACTCACGATAGTTCTAGGCCTCCTGACAGTTACCGTATTTTTCGCCCTATAACACGCACTTTTTCTTCCCCAAAACGTGTGTGGGGAAGTCAGTGCGCCTTATAAGGCGAAGGGCCGAGGCCGCGGAGAGAAGGAGGGCTCCTTCCCCCCGCGACCTCAGTCTCTGAATGGGCTGGTGCTGGGATCGAAGCGATCCCAGCGCCAGCCCATTGAAAGACTGAGGCCGCGGGGAGAAGGAGGGCTCCTTCCCCCTGCGGCCTCAGTCTTTGAATCGGCTGGTGCTGGGATCGAAGCGAGCCCTCCTTGGGCTGGTGCTGGGATTCAAAGACTGAGGCCGCGGGGGGAAGGAGGGCTCCTTCTCCCCGCGTTCTCAGTTCAATGGGCTGGCGCTAGGATCGCTTCGATCCCAGCACCAGCCCATTCAAAGACTGAGGCCGCGGGGGGAAGGAGGGCTCCTTCTCCCCGCGGCCTCAGTCTTTCAATGGGCTGGCGCTGGGATCGCTTCGAGGTTGCGGGGGGAAGGAGGGCTCCTTCTCCCCACGGCCTCAGTCTTTCAATGGGCTGGCGCTGGGATTGCTTTGATCCCAGCACCAGCCCATTCAAAGACTGAGGTCGCGGGGGGAAGGAGCCCTCCTTCCCCCTGCGACCTCAGTTCAATGGGCTGGTGCTGGGATCGGAGAAGTTCTCCGATCCCAGCACCAGCCCATTGAACAACCGGCCGCGGCTAAAGGGAGGAATCCTTTTTTCCTGGATTTTCTTCCTTTAAAATTGGGTGCGTCTTATATGCCGGAGCGCCTTATATGGCGAAAAATACGAAAAATACGGTAATTATTTTAAAGGCACTGGATCCCATCTGTTCTTGGCAGCTAATCAGGCTCAGCCCTGATTAGTACTTGGATGGGAGACTGCCAATGAATACCGGGGGAAGGAACTGGCAAAACCACCTCTGAGGATTCCTTCCCTAAGAAAACCCTGTGAAATTCATGGTATCACCATAAGTCAACAGCAGCTTTAAAACACATACACACATGAATGGTCTGTGTGAGAGGCTGTAGAAGATTTATGATTAAGAGTCAGATTTAGGAATAAATGAGTTGTATCCCATCTGATACTAGAAGCTAAGCAGGGTCAGCACTGGTTAGTACTTGGATGTGAGCCTGCCCATGAATACCAGGTGCTGTGGGTTGTATTTCAGAAGAAGGAGCTGGCAAAAGCACCGCTGAGTATTCCTTGTCTAAGAAAACCCTATGAAATTCATGGGCTCACCATAAGTCAACAGGAGACTTGAAGGTATATACACGCAGAGAGTTATTTTGAGGGCATACAGCAGGGGTAGGCAAACTTTTTGAGCCGGGGGCCGGGTTGCTGTACCTCAGACAATTGGGGGGCCGAGGCACCAAAAATAAATAAATAAATAAATAAATAAATATTTTTTAAAAAAATATTTTTTAAAAAATATATATGCATGCACACTCTCTCAGCCCCAGAAAAGCCATGGCAAAACCCCTGTGGAGATTTTGCCAAGAAAACCCCAAGAACGGGCTTCCAGCAGGGGACGGCAAGGCGATCGGTTCGCAGTGAGGGCTCTCCGCGGATCGCCTGGGTGGGGAAGAGGGGATTTTAAGAATCCCCAAAAAGATCCTTGGGAAAGGATCGTGTTTGGGGCTCGCTAGATCCGGGCCGATAGCCAAGATCGTTGTGGATCGAGGCAGAAGACTGGATTTTTATGAGCAGCCAGCCCCGCTCTGGTAGCAGTCGCCATTAGCCTTGCCACCTGCCTTTTTAAACTTTTTTTCTGGAGGAATAGAACTTCAAAGGACATCGGAGAAAGTAAGTGCATACAATTGCTTTCTGTTCAAAGACCTCTCAAATTAGAAGGGAGCAGCTTTAACTGTGAAAGTTTGACGATTTTGATATATTGTTATCTAGCCTCTATTAACAGCAGAGGAGGCTGAAAGTGAAAGCGGAGCCGGCAGATATAATTAATTTAAAGGCATGAGACTCTTTCTCTTAAAGCAACAAGATTGCTTCAAAGTAGAAAATAAACTTTAAAGAACTCAACTCATTAATACTAATCTGGATTGGGAAAGAGAAATATAAAACACCCTTCCCGCACGGACAATTAATTAATTAATTAAAGGACTCCGAGTTTAAAAGGAGGCAAGATGGCGAATGCTTGAATATATTGGGGGAGAGAAGTGAGTACCTCCTTTGTCAGGAAGAAATCCCTTTTTTTGCCTTTTAGGACAGGAAGGGAAGGAAGAAAACCCCAAATAAAAGGGGGGAGAAATACAAAAATAACAAAAAATAATTAAGTCTACTTTGAGATAGAAGAAGCATAAGCAGAGCCAAGGAGGCACTAGAGAAAAGTAATTATAAAAGAGAGACAAAACAAACCACGAGACATAGTCATTTTTGGAAGTGGTCCAAGAGGACTTCAGAGAGGTTAAAGAAATTTGGGATGTTAATATTTCCATCACTTTTTAATTAATGCTTGTGTTAAAATTGGAAGAAACAAAGCAAGGAATAGAGGCTAATTATAGAGATAAAGCTTTTTGAAGTGGGAAGTGCTGAGAAAGCCACGGCTTGAAGTACCAGCAGTGAGAGAAATATAAGAGAGCTTGCGCCGGAAAGAGGACAGGAGGAGGGGGCAACAGACAACAATATTAAGGAATAATAAGAATAATAAAGAAAGATTTCGTCGGAAAGAGGACGGGGGAGGGGACAACAGAGGGAAGACCCCAGTAGCGAGAAATTTCAAGAGAAAGATTGCGACGGAAGGAGGACGGTGGAGGGGTCGACAGAGGATCTGAAACACTTCACAAGGAGATATTGTTAAAAGGAAGATAAGAAAGGGAACAAGAAACAGAAGAATACAGTCTCACAAAGTAGAAGAATTAAATACTTAATTTAGAAAGAATACAAATAACTTAGAGATAAGAACCTATTGGGGGGCTGGTGCCGGAGATCAAGTTACTAAAACTAAATGTTTTAATAGATTGACTTTGTTTCAGTTATCTTCCTTTAATATTAATTATATAGAAGGCATATTATATCTAAATTTTAAAAATTTATATTTTTTTTAAGAAGAAACAGAAGAAAGAAGTGTAAATTTTAATATACATATTAATTTTGTGCTTTCCTGTTTTGTTTTGTTTTTTTTTTCTTTTTTTTAACCTTCTATTTTAAGCATAGGCTAAAAGTAAGTTATAGTGAATTATAGTGATTTACACCTAGATAAGCAATTTGTTTTCAGATAAGCAATTTGTCTTATTAATTGACTGTATTAAGTATACTGTGATATATTGCTGTGTCCTTAACAACATGGCTTCAGGAGCAAAGAAACCACCCACCCCCCCAATGAGTAACACTCAAAGGAGAGCATCTACAGACACAACTGGAAAACAGGATCCAATGCAGTCACTGCTGGAGGCTTTCCAGAAAATGAGAGAGGAAGTTAGAGTGGAAATAAAGGTGGAATTGGAACAATCAAGAAAAGAAACCAGAGAGGAATTGCATAAGGAATTATCGGAATTTGGAACCAAACTAAGTAAAATAACAGATGAAATAGAGGGAATAAGAGGAGAAGTGGAAGAATTAAAAGAAACGTCCAAAGAACTAAAGAATACAACAGCAGAATTGATGGAACAACAAAAGAAAGAAAGTAATATAAACTTGTTACAAGAGGTCCGTCATAGAGAAAAGAGCCTTAAGCTTAGAGGGGCACCAGAATCTATAAATAAAGATTTATTTGGAATAATAACAGCAGCACTGGCAGAGCTTACTGAAATAACTCAAGAGGAAATAAGGAGAGAAACGGACACGATATTTCGTGTGAATTCCAAAACAGCAAAAGAAAAAAACATGCCTAGGGACTTAATTATAACATTCACCAGAATAAGAACAAAAGAGTTAATATTACAAGCCAGCTATAATAAAGAATTTTGGATAGAAGGGAAATTGGTTAAAATTTACAAGGATGTACCAATGGCAATACTTCGAAGACGTCAAGAATACAAATTTTTAACGCAGGAGCTGGTGAGAAAAGGAATACGATTTGCGTGGGATAGAATGGAAGGCTTGTCCCTGACATATAGACAAAGGCGCTATAGAATCAACTCAGTAGAAAAAGCTAGAGAATTTTTGAAGAAATTGAAATCAAGGAAACAAGAACAAGCTGGAGATTCGAATGAACCATCGCAGGAAGGAAAGATGAAGACCAGGTATAGAACCAAATTAGAAAGCCAACAGGAATTGGCGGAAAAATTGCAGGAACAAGGAGCATGTGCGTTATATACTGAAGAGGATCTACAAGGGAAACTGGATAGTGATACAAGTGATGAAGAGGAAATGCAGGATAGAGGTCAAGTAGATGAGGATGAGGAAGAAGGCCAACTTTAGGATTCAGCAGGAACTTAAATTAGCATTATTTAAATTTATAACACAAAATGGAAATGGCTATGAAAATTATTTCATGGAATATAAAAGGACTGAACTCAAAACACAAAAGGAGTAAAACATTTCATTTATTACAAAAACAGAGGCCGCAAATTATTTGTTTACAGGAAACTAAAATTAGAAGAAATGAGACAAAATACTTAGTAAATAAGAAACTAGGACAGATGTTTACATCTACAAATGAGAAAAGGAAAGCTGGAATTGTATTATATATTCAAAAAAGCTATAAAGCGATTGAATTATTTAAGGACCAAAAAGGACATTACTTGGGCGTGGAAGTACAAACAGAGGAAGGGAAATACCTCTTAGTATGTATATATAGTCCTAAAGAAAGGCAAGCCTCTTTCTATGCAAATTTGAAGGAAGAAATTTTAAGAGTACACCAGGACGAACACAATTTAATTTTACTGGGAGACTGGAATGGGGTAATAAACCCTAAAATGGACAGGACATCAAAAAAGAAAATCAAGCAGAACCAAGGGAAACTCCCAACATCTTTTTTTGATTTAGTGGAACAACTAAACTTAACAGACGTATGGACTGATTTATATTCCAAAAGTAAAGGATATACTTTTTTTTCAGAATCTTACAAATCACACTCACGAATTGATATGTTTTTTACTTCAGCCAACATGAAGACTAAAATAAAAGAGATGGAAATTCTACCAAGAACAATATCGGATCATAACGCAATTGTATTAACTTTAAACAAATCATTGAAAAAAACTGAATGGAAGTTAAATGATTATCTTTTAAAAGATAAAAAATTTGTGACAAAATTGAGTTTAAGTATTAGAGAATACTTTGAAATCAATAATAAAACATTGATCAAAGCAAAAACGATTTGGGATGCCAGCAAAGCAGTAATACGTGGGATACTAATTTCAAGAGCTGCTGAGATAAAAAGACAAAGAGAACAAGAATTTAAATCTATGGAAGATAAAATTAAGCGTCTTGAGGAACAATTAATAGCAGATCCTACAAATGATAAGAAAGATAAACAATTGAAATATTTAAGGAATCAATTGGATAAAAGATTATCAGAAGAAATTGCAAAAAAGATGAAATTTGTACGACAAAAATATTTTGAATTTGCAAATAAATCGGGCAAATGGTTAGCTTATAGATTAAAAAAAGAAAAGGAAAAGAGATTAATAACAAAGATACAGGATGATAACAAAGTAGTCCATACTCAGCAAGAAATTCAAGATATTTTTTATAAATACTTTACAGAGCTATATGGGAAAGATGATATAGAACCTTTGGAAACTCAAAAGTATATAAATAAACAAGACGTACCAGAGATAACAGAGGATCAAAGGGAAAGATTAAATAAGGACTTTACTGAAAAAGAGGTGGAACAAGCAATAAAAAAGCTGAAATTGGACAAAGCTCCAGGACCAGATGGATATACGGCTGTTTATTACAAGACATTTATAGAGGAATTGAAAAAACCATTGTGTGATACATTTAATTGGATAATAAAAGATGGAATTCCTGATACCTGGAAGAATGCAAACATAATACTGATTCATAAAGAGGGAAGAGATGAATTGCGAGCTAAGAATTACAGACCGATATCTTTGTTAAATACAGACTACAAAATATTTGCATTAATAATGGCAGAACGACTTAAAAAAATATTCTCACAAATAATTAAAAAAGAACAGTCGGGATTTTTACCTCAAAGATATTTAAAGGACAATATAAGAACAATAGTAGATGTGATTGAATACTATGAAAAGAATAATGACAAAAAATTGGGACTTATATTTTTGGATGCAGAGAAAGCTTTTGATAACGTAAATTGGACTTTTATGATAAAAATATGTGAAAAAATGAAGTTGGGAGAAAAATTCTGTAATTGGATTAAAGAAATATATAGTGAGCAATCAGCAAGCCTGGTGATAAATGGAAACAAATCACAAAAAATTAATATCGGCAAAGGGACGCGTCAGGGATGCCCGTTATCACCTCTTCTTTTTATAATGGTGTTGGAGACATTACTAAATCAGATAAGGGGAAACCCAAACATTAGAGGAATGAAGATTAAAGGAAAAGAATATAAGTTACGTGCCTTTGCCGATGATGTGGTATTGATATTGGAGGACCCAATAGAAAATATAAAAGAAACGTTTAGAATGATAGAAGATTTTGGGAATAGGGCCGGATTTAAAATAAATTATGACAAAACAGTAATAATTACAAAAAACAAGACAAAAAAAGAAGAAACAGAATTAGCTGAAGAAACGCATTGTAAGGTTGTAAATAAAACTAAATATTTGGGGATATGGATATCCAAAAGGAATGTAGATTTATTCGAAAACAATTATAAACCAAAATGGAGAGAAATCAAGAAAGATATGACAAATTGGAGTAAAATTCAGCTATCATTATCAGGAAGAATAGAGACGATAAAAATGATGATTTTACCCAAATTAAATTTTTTATTTCAGAATATCCCGATAATACATAACAGGCAAATATTTCAAGAGTGGCAAAAAGATTTGAAGGAATTTATTTGGAAAAGTAAAAAAGCGAGAATCAATTGGCTAACAATGACAAGACAAAGTAAAGATGGAGGGAGGAATGTACCAGATTTAGAACTCTACCACAAAGCGAATGTTTTAGATTGGCTATCCGAATGGATAACATTAGAAGACCAGGATATATTGAATTTGGAGGGATTCAACAACAGATTCGGATGGCATGGATACTTATGTTATGATAAGGATAGAGTTCACAAAGAATTCCAACACCACGTAATAAGAAGAAGCTTACTTAAAACTTGGAAAGAACTGAAAAAAATAATATACACTAAAATACCTTTATGGACTTCACCACACGAAGCTTTTTTTGGAAGATGGACAGCCCTTCGAATTTGGTTAAAATATAAAGAGATACTGGAGAAGATTGGAAACCAATTGGAACTTAAAGCTATGTCTGAGATTCAACACTTAGATGATAAAATGCACTGGTTATTATATACCCAAATAAAGGAAAGATTTAAAATGGATATTAAGCTGCAAGGGGTGGAAGAAGAATTGAAAGACATAGATAAAATTTGGCTGGGGACAAGAGAGAAGAGAATAAGTAAATTATATAAAATATTAATGTGTCAGAGACAGGAAAAAGAAATAATATCAGACAATATGATCAAGTGGGCAACAGACATTGGTAGGACAATAATGGTAGATCATTGGGAGAAAGCAAGGAAAATGACAAGAAAATTTACTCGCTCTCAAGACATAAGAGAAAATCAATGGAAAATGGAACAAAGATGGTATCTCACCCCTGCTAGAATGGCAAAAATTTATAAACTACAAAAGAACGAATGTTGGAAATGTAAAAGCAATGTTGGATCTTGGTATCATGTTTGGTGGAGATGTCCCAAAATGAAAAGGTACTGGAAAAAAATACACATGACGATGGAAGACATACTTAAAAACGGTCTTGAATTATATCCAGAATTATATTTATTAAATATGACATACAAACTAGAAGCAGATATAACTAGAAAATATTGGAGACTAATACTTTACATGGTCTCGGCAGCAAGAATACTAATAGCCTCCAAATGGAAACAGGAGACAACTCCAACGGTAGATGAATGGCTATTGAAATTGTTAGAGATGAAGGAAATGGACAAATTGACAAGGTTATTGAATAATGAGAATGTGGAATTGGTTGAGGAAGAGTGGGCTCCAGTGGAAGAATATATAAATAGAAAATGGGAATAAAGCAGCAAAGTAGTTATTAAGATTGTGTAAATGAACTGGATCTGAGATGATGATAGAAGTAATAGATACAGAAATGATGTATGCAAAATGTGAAAAAAATGTACTTACTTTCAAAGAACTATTGAGAAGTCTGAACTATGGGTAAATGTACTGTAAAGATGACTAAGAATATATTTTAAGTGGATTTTTTATGTTTTTTAAAAATAAAAATAAAATTTAAAAAAGAAAACCCCAAGAACAAGTAATAACAATAATCAATATCATCATTGGGGGGGCGGCGGCGGGGGGCGGCGGCAGCGGCAGGACCGGCCTGGGTCCGGTCCAAAGGCTTCGGGGGGGCCGCATCCGGCCCCCAGGCCTTAGGTTGCCTACCCCTGGCATACAGTATATGTTTTTCGACTGCTTGTTAAGTGATTGAAATTGAGTTTTTAATTAAATTAATTTTTTTTAAAAAAGCAAAGCAGCTTCATTTATATACTGCTTCATATCACACTATGGGATGTCTAAGCAGTTTACAACTGTAAGCTCATTGCCCCCCAACAGTTGGGTACTCATTTTAGCGACCTCGGAAGGATGCAGGCCTGAGTCTAGCCTAAGCCCTGGCCAGTATTGAACTCGCAACTTTATGGTCTATGAGTGAGTGGCTGCAGTACAGGCATTTAACCACTGCGCCACCAGGGCTCTTAAAAAGGCTTCTCACAACCTTATCTGTAGTCTCTGACTTTCTCCGGCATGAGATATAGAATTTGCCTTCACTACTAAAAGATCTGACACATATGTGCTGGTGTAACATGACTCTATCTATTTAACTAGAATGTATTTCAGAACACTACAGTCACCTCTCTGTTTTCATAGGGGATCAGTTCCAGACACACACACCCTGCAAAAATGGAAAATTGGCAATATTCAAGCCCCATTGGCCTGAATGGTGATGCATGCCCATGGGCGTGCACCTCATTTTGTCCCCCTCTGTTTGCCGCCAGCAAGCAGGTGAGGGACACATACTTCAGGTCCGTGAAAACAGAGGGGTGACGGTACATATGACTTTACCTATGGGTAATGGCAACTAAGCTAGCATCACTCAAAAGACAGCCTTCTCATTTACACTATATATCAGGGTTGGGAATCATGCAACCCTCCAAATATTGCCAGATTGCACACCACATCAGCTCTAGCCTGTACAGCCAATGGTGAGGAATGCTGAGAGTTTCAGTCTAACAACATCTGGAAGGCCACAAAAGTCCCCCCACCCAACTACCATATACTCGCCAACAAACTTGAGGGATGCGGACAGTCGCAGTTGCACTTTCATGCATCTGGAGGACACTAGGTTGGTGAAGAAACCTGAGCAGAATGTTCCAAACACATCAATCTGGGTTTTCGACAAACACACCAAGTGAATCCAACAAGATGCCCCTATCAAGATCTCTGAAATATCTTTGCTAAGCTTAACACACCTGATTCAGAAAGAAATATGCTGTGAAAAAGGTTCCAAAATAAAGATCATAAGGAAGGAACTGAAAATTAATGCTGCCTTCCTATGAATCTGTGTCATCAGATTTGAAATAGTGTACATAATCTTTGCATCTTAGAAAAGGGGTATCAGATAACAAGAAAAAAGTGCAGAAAAAACAAGAAATATTAGGCATGATTAGAGAAACTGAAAGGAACGTTTATGCCGTTTGGGGTTTTGAATAGACAAAATAGGCTAGCAATAGGAAAACATGATAGAGATACAAAGAAAGGAAGATCACAGGCCAGATGGATAGACTCATATTCAGGGTTGCCATGAGTAGAGTCCACTCGAGGGCAGCTAACAACAACAGAATTGTGAAGTCAAAGGCATTCATAGCCGGCATCTATGGTTTTTTGTGGGTTTTTCGGGCTATGTGGCCATTTTGTAGAAGAATATATATATATATATATATATATATATACACACACACACACACACACACACACACACACACACACACAGTGTGAGCCTTGGTTGAGAGAAGATGATTTACATGTTAATCTGTGTGTTGTTCTGTTGTTGAAGGGCATGGCCTCAGGGTGGGAGGATATGCAAGGAGGCATTGTGTCTATTTAATTAGTGATCCATTGTCTGCTGGGAAAACCCCTGACCCTGGGTGGTTTTCATTTGCACATGCTGGGTCTTGATATTGGTGATATCCAATTCACCGTGGCATCCAATTCACCATGGAAAAAGAAAAGGAAGGAACATTGGCATTCTTGGACATCCGCAAACCAAACTAATGTTTGGGCCATACAGTATACAGAAAACCTACACAAACTGACAAATACCTACACAAGAACTCCGATCATTATCCAGGACAAAAAAGCAGCACAATAAAAACATTGGTAGATTGGGCAAAAAGGATCTGTGAACTCCACTTTCTGGAAGATGAATTGAAGCACCTAGACTAGGCTCTACAGGCTAATGGTTACTCCAGTTCAGACATCAGAAGGGCTGTCAGATCCAGAAAAATCCAGAGGAGTGAAGACAACAACCACCCGAAGAGAAGGTTATTTCTACCATACATCAGAGGAGTCAGACAGAATAGGAAAAGTACTGAGGAAACACAACCTCCATAGAATCATAGAATCATAGAGTTGGAAGAGACCACAAGGGCCATCCAGTCCAACCCCCTGCCATGCAGGAACTCCCAATCAAAGCATCCCCGACAGATGGCCATCCAGCCTCTGCTTAAAGACCTCCAAGGAAGGAGACTCCACTACTCTCCGAGGGAGTGTGTTCCACTGTCGAACCACCCTTACTGTCAGGAAGTTCCTCCTAATGTTGAGGTAGAATCTCTTTTCCTGGAGCTTACATCTATTGTTTCAGGTCCTAGTCTCTGGAGCAGCAGAAAACAAGCTTGTTCCCTCCTCAATATGACATCCTTTCAAATACTTAAACACGACTATCATATCACCTCTTAACCATCTCTTCTCCAGGCTAAACATACCTAGTTCCCTAAGTCTCTCCTCATAGGGCTTTATGGTTTCCAGACCCTTCACCATTTTAGTTGCCCTCCTTTGGACATGCTCCAGTTTCTCCACATCCTTTTTGAATTGTGGTGCCCAGAACTGGACAGAGTATTCCAGGTGAGGCCGGACCAAAGCAGAATAGAGTGGCACTATTACTTCTCTTGATCTAGACACTATACTTCTACTGATGCAGCCTAAAATTGCATTGGCTATAATAAACTACAGTTCCCATGATTTCTTAGCACTGAGCCAGGGCAGTTAAAGTAGTCTCAAACTGGATTATTTCTGGCACTCTGTTCAGGCCCTAACATGTAAATCACCTTCTCTCAACCAAGAGTCACACAGTATATATATCCCATTCACTTCCACGCCAGCATTCTCTGTAGATGTCAGCCACAGATGCTGGCAAAACATCAGGAATAAAATCTTCTAGAACATGGCCACATAGCCCAAAAAACCCACAAAACAACAACAACATAATTATACAGAGCGTAGAGAAAGTAAATAGAGAGATGTTTTGCTCCTTCTCTTATAACAATACATCATGTGTCTTCCCCTGAAACTGAAAAGTTAGTGACTCAGAACAGACAAAAGGAAGTACTTCTTCAGATAACACACACACACAGTTAAAATGTAGCACTGACTATCACAAGATGTAGCCACGGCTCCAACTTGAATAGCTTTAAAAAGGGAATAGTCTGGGAGCTGGCAACTGCAGAGAGGTCAGGGGCCACCACCCCATGCCTTCCTGATGGGCCACACTGGCACATGGTGCACTGGAAGTGACATCAATATCCATCTAATTATCTAATCACTTCTGGCTGCCATTCTGGCCAATATTTGACTCTTTTCCTGGGAGTTTTGGATAGTGGCACTGGCTCTGGGGAGAGCAAATATTGTCAAAATATCAGCTTTTTTAAAAAAAAAATGGCAAGTCAGGGAGGGGGCTTCAGGAGCCAAACCTAACAGTCCTAAGACCTTCAGACTATGAGCCACAGTTTGCCCACCCCTGGAATAGACAATCCATGAAAGGCAAAAATATCAACATATTTTAGCCATGAGGGCTGTATATTACCTACAAGGCAGTATGCTTCTCAATACCAGTTGCTAGGGAGCATAAGCAGGAGGCTGCTGTTGCATTCCTGTCCTGTTTGTGGGCTACCCAGAGGCATCCAGTTGCTCCCTGTGAGAATAGAAGGCTGGACCAGACAGACCTTTGGTCTGATCCAGCAAAGCTCTTCCTGTTCTGTTCCATTTTTAGCCATGATGGGAGTAGTACAAGTGGAGCACATCTGGAGGATAGCAGCTTGGGGAAGGCTTTTCTAAACTGTCAAGGTTAACTCCAGAAATCAGCATGGATGGGCACAGCCTGGCATCTAATCAGTCACACTGTTGAACCAAACAGCAGTGGGGCATTTGCACCAAGAGTTTTATAAAGTAGTTCTTCTTTGAAATGCATTGCAGAGTCAAAGTAACATCTACACTGACTAGAACACTCATTTTCACATGAATACTTCTTGCATTTTCTTTTTCTCACTGACAGCATGGGTCATGTGGGGGAAGCTCAAAAGTGTATTAAGCCTCTCATAAGAAACAGGATGGCCAAATAGAAAAATACAAGCTTTCTGCACCTTTCAGAGATGGAGAAAAGGGAATTTCAGATCAAATTCCTGCCAAGATCCCTCCTTCCATACAACTATAATCCCTCATTCTATACTATTATTAAAAGTGCAGAAGCCTGGTCCTCTTTTGCAAAATGCTCTTTGTGGGCTAGAATTGCAATTTGTTCAGTTTTCAACTAAGCATGCCATATGATCCAGTGCTTGTCAACTCAGAAAAAGCCCCTCCTGTGCTCAGTGAAGCTTGCTCCCAATTAACTAGGCCTACAGCATAAACTCCCCCACAACTCCCGCCAGTCTACACTTTAAATGTGTAAAAATTACTGGTAAATGAAACACATGCAAATAAAAAATAACTTTCTCTTCTCCCCCCACTTCCCCAGTCTCTTCGTAAAGCAATTCCATTTTTCATTAAGTCCAAAATTATTTATAAGCCAAGCACTACAATGATCAGAATGCATATCATGGCTGTTTTCAGAGACAAGTGACATTCAGAAAAGCTGAGCTAAGAGATAAAGGCCAGAAACCAGGCGGTGCACTATGCTATTAGTTGCACTTTTTCCAGAACTGTGCAATGGCAACAACAGAATGCAGCCAAAATTTACCAGCTCCATCCAGCCTATTTCTCCAGTGCCTGACCACCTTCAAGGCCACTGCCTCCCAGGCTCTTTCCTTCCCCTGATGCTATCACATAAATTAATGTAGTTATGCCAATTTAGTGCACCAGCCTCAGGACTTTATCACACGGGGGAAATCTATAGTTTATCCCATACAAATCCCAAAAAAAATGCGTAATTACACGCAACGATTTCACACGACGTTGCACAAAAACTGCTATTAAAGTGGTCAGAAAGTGGTGTAATCCCAGATCTTTTTACTTTTGGGATTTTAGTGAAAATGCATTTTCGATATTACTGTAATTGCGCATTTACCCTAGTGTGAAAGTCAAATTTGGTTTCTTCACACAGTAACCCTCCTTTAATTCTTTTTTCCAGTTTTCCCATGGTTCTGCGGGGCTGCTTTTATTTCCTGTTTTGCTTGGGCGACAAACATGCCAGGCAGACTTGAGTCTCTCTGCTTTCTCTTTCTGCGCATGTGTAAGTATACCATTTCTAGTACATTTACGGATTCTTTCTCTTCTGTATGAAATGTAAAAACGCCTTTTTATCGCTTTTCGTATTATTTTGCATTTATTCTAATTACATGTGAAATTCATTTGCGTGATCAGGCTCTATTTTCGCTTTATTTTCGGGATGGTTTATTTGCACTTTATTATCTTTTTAAAGACGAAACTGGGCCCCGTGTGATAAAGTCCTAAGACTGCAATTCTCTTTCTCAGGGTTGCTTAACCTCTTCAGCCACAAGGGCTGCATCCAGCATTGGCCAAGGTTCAGAGGCCAAATCCACACATATAAACCTTCTCTCTTTGTGTGTACAGGGCTTTTCTTGCTGCCGATAAGATGGCCTGCAAGAAAAAGTGGGTCAGATCCTACAACCACACAGGGATTGTCTGAGGGTTGCAGGATTTGCATCTTGGCTATACATACTTACCAGTACGTAAAGGCCTTTTTGAACACAGGGTGTCTGATCTCTAAGTAAATATGTTTAAGACTGGGCTCCGATACTGTGACCAGTATCAGTATCCCCCAAGTACAGTGATGCTCACTTCCAGTCCCAAATATAAGATTTCAGCTATAATCTTACACAGGGGTAGGCAGCCTTTCCCCTTTAAGGGCCAAGGGACTTCAGCTCTCAGAATCCCAGGAGCTATTGGCCAACATGGGACTATTGGCCAACATGGCTGAGGCGTCTGGGAGCTGAAGTCCCTCGGCCCTTAAAGGGGAAAGGTTGCCTACCCCTGACATATACACATTTACTTGGTAACAGGAATGAATAAACACAGTGGGTCTTGCTTCTGAGTAAACATGGGCTGGACTAGAATGTAAAATAACTTTATAAATCTTTGTGAAAGTATTCTCCAAAAGATCCAAATCCTCACCAGTCCATAAAGAGGACTGAATGTCCACCAAGGTAAACGGTAGATCCCAGTCTCATGCAGTGCTTTCTTGCTATCTTCCTGAATCTGAACAGTATAATAATACAACCACCACACCTTTTTAACTAGTATAATGTCCAAAGTGCCAGAAGATGTTGCTGCAGGGGACTAATGGTCTTATGAAAACAGGGAATAATTTGGGAAGAGGCAGGGACAACTATTCTCCAACGACATATCCTGAGCCACAATAACTGGCTGTCCTATGATGTGATGCTGCTGTCTTTTTAAAAAGAGAACAAGTGACCATCAGAAACAGCATTAGATTACTCACTGGGTGCCACTCCCTCCTTAGGTGGGTGGAAAGGCATCTGGTTTTACAAGAGGCTCTGGAGGAGACTTGTGCATAAAATTATGTACATGCTTGTAATTGAAAAACAGCACAGGATATAATAGAAGGGTTTTGGATGGTCCCTGTTTGGCAGTACCAGGGTCCAGAGATGTTTTACTTCTAAACAAACGTCTATACAATAACACAGCAATCTTGGCTGATGCCTCCTGATGCCCAAAGACGGCTTATGGCCCAAGCAGGTTTTTCTGACTGAAGTGTGGAGCCCTAGGCCCAATCTAGATATGCAACCGGAGTGCCACAATTGCTGCTTGAAGGGAAAACTATTATGTGAAGTCAGCTCTGCATGGGAATCTCCTGGTGTTATTTGAGCTGCAGCCACCTGATGCCTCCTGTGGTGAAAACTGCTTCAACTAAATGGAAAGATACCTCACAACAAAGGGCTTGTGGTGGGGAATTGTATCCGCCTGTTGATATTTCAACACAGTGCAGTAACCCCACTGATCACTCAGTGGCTTGGGCCTTAGAGCCTAGGATAGAGGTGGACAACTTGTGGCCTCACAGACATTACCGGACTGCCACTCTCCCGTCATCCCTAGCCAGCAAGGCCAACAGTAAGAGAATCTGGGGAGTTAAAACATAAGGAGGTCCACAAGTCACTCAGCCTTGGCTCAGGGATACAGGGGTTCTGCTAGGGACCCATCCTACCAAAGAAGAGAACATCCATCTGAGCTGACCCAGCCCCACTGAATCTAATGGACACTGCTGCCCTATACCTTCCTCATTAAAGATCTTTATGCATTAAGCGGTTTAGCAGCCATTCCGTTTCCAAAAGAGATTAGAAGCTTGCTGGAGGAGCAAGAATAGCTGCAGTGGCAACACTAAACAGGAAAACCACTGAGGAAGGAAGGGTTCTCAATCAAATCATGTTGTAGCCCCATTCTGAGGTTCAGCTTGCTTACTGGCTTGTAGAAGCACTCTGGCCTGGTTGGACTCTTTAGTTTAGGCATTCAACATGCTGTCAGAGGTTCACCAGCCAGTTCTACCTTGCAGTAAGTCAAGTAGATGCACTGCTTCCTCCTGAGTCATGGATATATACAGCCTACTCTTTTCTGACTTAGCTATAATGTTCTTAAATCTAATATGATCCTTCCTTTTCCAATCTTCTCTTTGTATAGCGGTTTGAGTGTTGGACTAGGACTCCAAAAGACCAGGGTTTGAATCCCTACTCAGCCATGGAAACCCACTGAGTGACTTTGGGCATGTCACATTCTCTCAGCCTCAGAGAAAGGCAAAGGCAAACCCCCGATGAATAAATCTTGCCAAGAAAAAAACAGGGTAGGTTTGCCCTAGGGCCAGCATAAGTCAGAAATTACTTGAAGGCACACAAAAACAAAAAGCTCTTCCCACCATATGTCTTCTCCAAAATTTAGAGGTGATATAAAACCCTACCCCAAATCTCAGCCTATCCCAGGATTTTGCCTCCTCCTCTCCTGGGACAGGGCGCCCAGATTCAAAGGAGGACAGGGCTCCATCTCCTTCAGTAGCTCTGTTAAGGCACTACCTGCCAAAACTCCCTTTCCTGTCCCTCCATTGAGCATGCAAGAGCCCTACTCTCCAGCTGCTCCAGGGCTGCCAGCTGGCCACACTCTTTTATCCAGGATCCTTACCTTCTCACCAGTGGTTTTGCTGGAGCAGAAGAAGAGGTGGCTTCCACAGGAGGGAAGAGGGTTTCCTCCTCTGAGAAAGAAGCAGAAAGATTCCCCCTTAAGATGCATACATAAAACCTCCTTCCTCCACTAAGGCCTGGATCTTGTGTTCCATAGAATCACAGACTCATAGAGCTGGAAGAGACCACAAAGGCCATCCAGTCCAACCCCCTGTCATGCAGGAAAACACAATCAAAGAACTACTGACAGATGGCCATCCAGCCTCTGTTTAAAAATTTCCAAAGCTGGAGACTCCACCCCACTCTGGGAGTGTTTTAACTAATGAAGTTTGTTTGTTAGTTGTTGTTTTGTGTTCCCCACCTTCATTCATTGGTACAGACAGGTAATAAATAAATAAATAAATAATTCATTATTATTATTATTATTATTATTATTATTATTATTCATAAGCCCATTAAATCAATGGCTGAACAGTCAGTCAACATAGTAAATCTAGTAAATAAGTAAAGATGGTAAATCCCACTAATTCAATTGATCTACTCTAGTCGAGATTTCGAACAAGATTTAGACCTAAATGTCCCTGACTCCCTCCAGAGACCCAAATCAAAACTGAGGAACATGTCAGAGTCACTCCATTTGAGCTGCGGCTCTTCCCAAAACCATTTCCAGTACTGTGGGGCTATGCAAAGCAGCCCAAACACAAACGTCAGAAAGAAACTCTTCTAGAACATGGCCACACAGCCCGAAAAACCCACAAAAAACTATAGATGCCAGCCATGAAAGCCTTCGACTTCACAAACCCCATGATAGGTTCACCTCTTTAGGATGGCCCTAAGTGGGAAACAACTTGAAGGCACCCAACAACAAGGAACTTCTTTGAAATCCTCCCCAGATCAGGTGTTTTCTTCTTCTCTCTCTTTTTCTCTCCAATTCCCAACAGAAAGGCAAAGATCTATTGAAAATGAGCCTTTACTCTTGCAAGGAGTGGGGTCTTAAAGTGGGGGGGAACACATCCTTTCCTCCCCTCCCACTTTGCAGAGGTTAAACGCTATTGAACTTGCAGGCACCGATTCAGGCTTTCCTGGGTGTCTCTTGGGACTCTGGGACTCTGGGCTTTTCTCCGGCTTCATCCAAGGGCCTCCCTTTGTTTGGAAACCACCATCACCACCATCATCCCCAGCCTCCTCCAGATCATGGCCTTGCTCAAGCTCCTGGAGGCTCCTCTCCCGGGCCAAGCAGCGCAAAACCCAGCACCACCCACCCTCCCATCCCAAAGGCACTCCATTTCTATTTTATTTCATTTATGGGTTTGTTACTTTTTGCAATTTGGAGAAGAAAAAAAGCCCCCCTCCTCTTCCAAGGAAGGGTGCAGCTACACTGTAGCAAATAAGGCCCTCAAATACACCATTGGCATGGCTGCTCCTCCTCCTCCTCCTTGTTGTTGTTGCTGTTGTTGTTGCTGCTGTGTGCCTTCATGTCACTTCCGACTTCAGGGCGATGTCTTCCTTTTCAGGGCTCAGGGTCCTTCTCCCTTTTTCCACCTTCTGCCCAGGAGCCATTCCCAGGTGTCCTCCATTGGGAGCAGGACTTTATGAAGCATGCACTTATATTTCTAGGCACCCTTTGAGCTTTTGTTTGGTCATGTCCTCCATTATGTAGGCCATGATATAAGGGGCTATGTAGTCAGGGTGACCGGATGTCCTCCTTTTCCTCCAGGCCACGTCCTACATTTCAGCCATCTCTCCAGGAGGAATTCCCAAATGTCCTCCCATTTGGAGCAGGGCAAAGAAGCACGCATTTATAGTAGCGTTTTTAGATTTGCATTTGGTCATGTCCTACATTATCTAGGTGGCTATATAGTCAGGGTGAGTGAGTGTCCTCCTTTTCCTCCAGGACACGTCCTACATTTCATCATTTTCTGTCCAGGAGGAATTCCCAAATGTCCTCCCATTGGAGCAGGGCAAAGAAGCACGCATTTATATTATATTATATTACCATTATATAATTATATTACGGTATATTATCAGGGCAAAGAAGTACGCATTTATAGTATATTATATTCGCATTATATAATTATATTATATTAGCAAATATATATGTGTGTGTGTGTATGTGTATATATATATATATATATATATATGCTAATATAATTATATAATACGAATACAATATATTATATAAATGCGTAACAATTTTAGCTTTGTGTTTGGGGATGCCCTCCATAGGCCATTCCCTGGCTGGCTATGTAGTTTGGGTGGCCAGAGGTCCTCCTTTTCCCCCAAGCCATGCCCTACATTTCATTCTTCGGTCCAGAAGGAATTCCTACATATCCTCCCATTTGGAGCATCACTACGAAGCATGGATTTACAGTACATTTCTAGTAAGAGTGCTTTTGGCTTTTATGGAGTCGCGTCCTCCCGTTTACCCGGGAAGGTCCTCCCTTTTGCGGCGCCTGGTCCTCCTTGGCGGCGAGGACGCCTCTGGCCCCTCTGTCTCTATGGAGAGGGGGGGCTTCATCCCGATGGCTCTCAAAGGAGGCCCCTTTCTTTTTCCCATTTGCTTTTTTGCAGCCATAAGAGGAAAGGGGGGGTGGATGGCTGGGGGGCTCAGTGAGTGGATCCAGGAACCGGGGGCTCCTAGCCTGCCCCCCCCCACCCAGAAAGCAAGGTCTGCCTGCAGAGGGCCTGGAGGTCCTCCTTTCCCAGGGCCTGTCCTCCCTGTCCTCCTTCTGTCCAGGAGGAATTGCCAAACGCAAGGCAAAGAAGCGTGCCTTGCCATTTCCCATTTGGAGGAGTGTTTTGAGCTTGCAGTGGAGGCCAGACCTACCTCACCACTCCAGGAGGCTTCCTCCGGGTCGGAGCATGGCCCACGGCCGGACACAGGGCTTCTCCGCCAGCAGCGGCGGCTGTCAAGGGGAAGGCAGGCAGGCAAGCGGCCAGCCGGCCAAACTCCGCAGAGGGACAGAGGCTGCGGCCAATGGAACGCCCGGCTCCATTGTGACGCCACAATCTCGCCCTTTGAACTGGTGAGGTAAGGCAGAGAGAGAGAAAAGAGAGAGTGGGGGGGGGGGGTTTGCAGACTGCCAGAAATAGTGCAAATTGAGTCCACTTTTAGGGTTAGGGTTAGTGCTAGGGAATCATGGGAACTGTATTTTATTGTGGCACCAGAGCTCTCTGACAGAGAAGGCTCAATGTCTCAGGGGGGGAAAAAACAATTCCCATGATTCCCTAGCACTAACCCTAACCCTAAAAGTGGACTCAACTTGCACTATTTCTGGCAGTCTGCAACCCCCCAGAAAGAGAAGGCTCTGGGCAAGGCTTGCCTTCCTTTCCCGGGTCTCAGCTGCCCTGCAAGGATTCATGCAACTTCTTGACTCCCTTTTTCACTGCCCTGACTCCATGCTATCTGCAGGGTCCTCCTCCTTTTCCTCCAGGGCAGGGGTAGGCAACCTTTCCCCTTTAAGGGCCGAGGGACTTCAGTTCCCAGAATCCCAGGAGCTATTGGCCAACATGGGACTATTGGCCAACATGGCTGAGGCTTCTGGGAACTGAAGTCCCTTGGCCCTTAAAGGGGAAAGGTTGCCTACCCCTGCTCCAGGGCATGTCCCTCCCTACCTTTCAGCCTTCAGTCCAGGAGGAATCCCCAAATGCCCTCCATTTGGAGCAGGTCTAATCATAGAATAGGATCATAGAATCCTAAAGTTGGAAGAGACACCTCCCCCCCCCCCCGAAGGGCCATCCAGTTCAACCCCAGCCCTTCTGCCATGCAGGGACTCACCATCAAAGCACCCCCTGTGACACATGGGCATCCAGCCTCTGTTTAAAGCAGGGCTGGGGAGTAGGAGTAAAGGACTAAGGGGGGGTTGCAGACTGCCAGAAATAGTGCAAATTGAGTCCACTTTTAGTTAGTGTTAGTGTTAGGGAATCATGGGAACTGTTTTTTTTCTGAGACATTGAGCCTTCTCTGTCAGAGAGCTCTGGTGCCACAATAAAATACAGTTCCCATGATTCCCTAATCCTAACCCTGACCCTAAAAGTGGACTCAATTTGCACTATTTCTGGCAGTGTGCAACCCCCCTAAGAGGTTTTTACAGGAGTAGGAGTAGAAGTAACAAAAATCTTACTCTAGAGTAGGACAAGGAGTAACCCCAAAATCACCACTACTCCCCAGCCTCTGTTTAAAGTCCTCCAAAGGAGGAGACTCCACCACTCTCCGAGGGAATGTGTTCCACTGTTGAACAGCCCTTACTGTCAAGAAGTGCCTCCTAATGTTGAGCTGGAATCTCTTTTCCTGGAGCTTGCACCCATTGTTCCAGGTCCTAGTCTCTGGAGCAGCAGAAAATAAGCTTGCTCCTTCCTCAGTGTGACATCCCTTCTTTTAGAATTCAAAAATATAGCCATGTTAGTGTATAGAATCAGTACATAGAGATCTTGCAGCGCCTTTGAGACTAAGGGGGGTTGCAGACTGCCAGAAATAGTGCAAATTGAGTCCACTTTTAGGGTTAGGGAATCATGGGAACTGTAGTTTATTGTGGCACCAGAGCTCTGACAGAGAAGGCTCAATGTCTCAGGAAAAAAAAAAACAATTCCCATGATTCCCTAGCACTAACCCTAATCCTAAAAGTGGACTCAATTTGCACTATTTCTGGAAGTCTGCAACCCCCCTAACTGAAAGAAATTGGCAGCATGAGCTTTTGTCAACTTCAGTCTACTTCCTCAGATGCATTTGGTAGAGTGGAGGCCAGGCACAGACATTTATATACATATATATATATATACATCCTCACATATATATGTCTGTACCTGGCCTCCACTCCACCAAATGCATCTGAGGAAGTAGACTGAAGTCTAGAAAAGCTCATGCTGCCAATTTCTTTCAGTTAGTCTCAAAGGTGCTACAAGATCTCAATACGTACCCCTTCTTAATACTTACACAGGGCTATCATATCACCTCTTAACCATCTCTTCTCCAGGCTAAACATACCTAGTTCCCTAAGTCTCTCCTCATAGGGCTTTATGGTTTCCAGACCCTTCACCATTTTAGTTGCCCTCCTTTGGACACGCTCCAGTTTCCCCACATCCTTTTTGAATTGTGGTGCCCAGAACTGGACACAGGATTATTCCAGGTGAGGCCTGACCAAAGCAGAATAGAGTGGCACTATTACTTCCCTTGATCTAGATACTACACGTCTCTTGATGCAAGTTGAGCAGTCCTTTTTCTCCAGGACATGTCTTCCATTTCAGCCTTCTGCCCAGGAGGAATTCCAAAATGTCATCCCATTCTGAGCTGGGCTAAGAAGCATGAACGTACATTGATATGCACATAGGCACACACCTTTCTAAGGTTTAATCTACACTACAGAATTAATAGAGCTTGGCACTGCTTTAACTGCCATGGCTAGGGTGACCATATGTCCTAACTGCAAAAGGAGAACAAGGCACTGCAAAATGTGGGACAGTCAAGAAAAATGGAAGACATGACAAAATAAAAGCTAAAAACATAGAAATACAAATTAATGCTTCTTAGTCATGCTCACAATAGAGGGTGTTTTGGAATTCCTCCTGGACAGAAAGTTGAAATGGAAGACATGTCCTGCAAAAGGAGGATGTCTAGTCCACCCTGGCCATGGATCCATGTTGTGGAGTCCTAGCATTTGTAGTTTGCTCTGGCACCAGTCCTCTATGATGATGTAGTTGTTAACTGCCCTTTAGTCGATCTCAACCCATGGCGACTCTGCGGATGAAACATCTCTAAGACCCTCTGTCCTCCACTTCTCTACTTACCATAGTTCCTGCAGATTCATATCCATAACATCCTTAATAGAGTCCATCCATCTAACATGTGGCCTTCCTCTAAAGGCCAAATCACTCAGTGTGGTCTAGTGGTTTGAGCATCAGACAACAACTCTGGTGACCAGAGTTCGAATCCCTGTTGGAACATAAAAACTCATAGGGTGGCCTGGTGCAAGTCACACTGTTTCAGCATCAGAGGATGACAATGGCAAACCCCCTCTGAAGAAACTTGCGGAGGAAACCCTATGATAGGTTTACCTTAGAGTCACCATAACTCAAAAATGATTTGGTGGCACACAATAATGACAACAAAATATATCACAGAACTACAAATCCCAGAATTCCATAGCATGGCATAGACAAGTTTATTTTAACTTAATGTTTTAATTATCATGTTTTAATGTTATTATTAGTTTAATTCTTTTTAAGGGGTGGGAGGGTTGTGAGATCTTGGTTTATATTTTAATATTGTATTAGTTTTAACTGCTGTGAGCTGCACCGATTGTCCGACAGAGGGGCGGGGTATAAATTAAAATTATTATTATTATTATTATTAATTAAAATGGTGTCAAACTGCTTTATTTCTGCAATGCTGTTTAGACCTAAGTTTTTGTATGCTGGCATGCACATGCCTGAATTTTGGCACCCTTCGATGTCATCTTTGCTGTGCCACCATTTCCTAACTGAAAGAAAGGCTGTACACCTCCAGATAAAAGCCAGCCCTGTCTATGAAAGCTTATGCTATGAATATCTTTCTCTCAGGGTGTATCCACACTGCAGAAATAAAGCAGTTAGAAACCACTTTAACTGCCATAACTCTGATATACAGAATCCTAGGATTTGTAGTTTGGTGAAGCACCACAGCTGACAGACCAATCTGAATACTCCACCAAACTATAAACCCCAGGATTTCACAGGACAGAGCCAAGGCAGTGGTGTCAAATTGCTTTATTTCTGCAATGTGGAAGAGCTGTCAGTCCTTTTGCATACTGATAATACAGGCTCCCCACCCCCTTATGGCTTGCTGTGTTGCTACAACCAGGCTCCATCTTCTGGGAGAGGTTGAGGACAGGCGTTTTTCATGCGCATAGATATGCAAGGCAGCAAATACATCCCAAATTAAAAATTGTCTTGGCTAATCAGCTGAGGAGTAGACTACAGAATGCATTTTTAAGACATATTAAATAGATATAATTCCATTGCAAAGCCCACTGGATTGCTGCTGTTGGTTCTTGACCTGACTTTGAAATATGAGGAAACAATGGGGAAATTCCTTTTCAGCCTGTGTAGCTAGCATATCGTTTACCACCCATCTTTTCCCCCAAGGAAACTTCAAACACTCCCAATCCATCTGCTGTTTCAGTTTACAGATTTGTTGTTGTTGTGTGCCTTCAAGTCATTTCTGACTTATGGCAACCCTAAGGCAACCCTGAGAGCCAGTGTGGCATAATGGTTTGGGTGTTGGAATACGATTCTGGGTTCGATTCCCAGTTTGGCTATGAAACCCACTGTGTGATCTTGGGCAAGTCACACTCTCTCAGCCTCGAGAAGATAATGGCAAAACCTCCTTTGAACAAATCTTGCCAAGAAAACCACCATAGCAGGTCCACCTTAGGGTTGCCATAAGTCAGAAACAACTTGAAGGCACACAACACATAGACACAGGGCCTTTGCAGACAGCCAGAAATAGTGCAAATTGACTCCACTTTAAGGGTTAGGGTTAGTGCTAGGGAGTCATGGGAATTGTTTTTTTTTCTGAGACATTGAGCCTTCTCTGTCAGAGAGCTCTGGTGCCACAATAAAATACAGTTCCCATGATTCCCTAACCCTAAAAGTGGACTCAATTTGCACTATTTCTAGCAGTCTGCAAAGGCTTACACACACAAGGCAACTCTATTACAGGATTTCCTTGGCAAGATTTGTTCAGAGGTGGTTTGTCTTTGCCTTCTTCTGAGATTGAGTGAATGTAACTTGCCCAAAGTCACCTGGTTGGTTTCCATAGTTGAGCAGGGATTCGAATCCTGGTCTCCAGAGTTATAGCCCAGTGCTCAAACATCTCTAGGTTGGCTTGAAACCCTTCAGTGTCTTGTTTTAGAAAACTCTGCAGTATGAAAGAGAAAGTGAGTGGGTAGTTGGCTGCAGCTATACCAGAACAACTGGAAGTTGCCAGAATATTATTGGTTCTAAGAAACTCCTGGGTGGTAACAGCAGGACAGCTAAAGCATGACAATGCAATTTGGGGAGATAAAGAGTGTATGGATTAGCCAGATCCTATGACTCAGCAGTCTGGCAGCCCGATGCTGATAAGGTTGGCTGCCAAGTCTCCGGGATCCAAAGAAGTATATGACTCAGGAAGGGACCTGGGGATGTCAGAGGGTTGTCAACTCGGGGATGGTGGTTTGTTTGTTTTTTAAATTGTTTCGTGGGATAGCCCTGGGAAGGAGGCCAAACAGAAAAGTGGAGTCCAATAGCAAAGGAGTGGGGATGTGAAGCCATCGGAAAATGGAAGGAAATACTACATCTCTCTCTCTCTTTCTCTCTCTCTTTCTCTCTCTCTCTGCATATGCACACACATGTATATGTATTTCAGATTTCTAGCAAACAGTCAAAATTGCAATTCCATCTGGCCTTTGGTTTTTGAAATTGGCTTTTAAAATTTGAAATTTTTAAAATATTAATTTGCAGGCCCAGATAGAAGTGATTACAACAAGAACTTGACTAATTTGAAAACCTCATGTGAATGTTGAGTCGCCTACTACTTAAATACTTTCCCTAGCTCCATGTGGAACAAGTTAGTATCAACATGCCCAAAGCAATCAACTACTCCTTCACACTGTTTTTTTAAAATAACTGGTTCTGCTGGGTATACTAATTATTTGGGCAAGAGTTATCCCAAATGCAATAACACACCTAAAAGAAATAACTCCCCTCCCTCAAGTGTGCAGATGTTTGGGACTACTGATGACTCTGAGACTTAACTTGCCTTCCTGAGAATAAACCTCAGGTACTAAGATTTACTACCTAGGTGCTTCCTAGGCCTGCTGGAGGCATTGGGACCATGCTCCCTAAAGAGTGTTCCTGATGTCTAATACCTTATTTTCCTGCGTATAAGACTACTTTTTAACCTGCAAATTCTGTGGCTAAAGTGGGGGGGTCGTCTTATACGCCAGATATAGGGATAATGAGGATAGAGGTGGTAAAACTCTATATTTTGACTGGGAAAATGGGGGGGGTCGTCTTATACGCGGGTCGTCTTATACGCCGGAAAATATGGTAGATCAAAGCAACACAAAGGAATCCTGCCCCTGAACTTCTAAGACATAAGGACTTGCTAGGTTTGTGTGTGTGTGACGTTGTGTTCTTATAGTAACCTCACCCCAAAATGGAGAAGATTGTACATCAGATTACAACAGACAAGAGGGCAGAGTTTAATCATCCTGGACATTTGTAAAAGTTGGCCCTCTATATCCACAGATTCAAGCATCCATGGCTTGAAAATATTCAAAAATATATAAATTCCAAAAAGCAAAGCTTGATTTTACCATTTTATATAAGGGACACTATTTTACATGCCATTGTATTTAATGGTGCTTGAGCAGCCACGGATTTTGGTATCCACAGGGGTTTCTGGAACCAAATCCCAGAGGATAACAAGGACCCACTGTAATAACTTAGGTATCATTCTAGGCAATGCTAGAATGAAATTAATAATTTTCATTTTCAAAAATTAAAATAAAGGAATGCCCCCTGAAGGAATAGTGGTCTCTCTAGAGCAGGAGTGGGGCAACCTGGCGCCCTCCAGATGATGGTGGACTGCACCTCCCATCTTCCCTCACCATTGGCTGAATTGTTAAGGTTGCTGGGCATTGCAATCCAGCAATTTGGCAGGGGGACCAATTTGCCACATATCTGCTCTAGAGAGTATGTGCAGAAACACTGTGCTTGTTATGACAAGTGTGTGTGTCTTGTGAGAACTAGACTTTATTTTTAAACAAATGAAAGTAGGAGTTTGTGAGGTGTTGAGCGAGGTAGCATAGGCTGCCCTTGATGTCATGTCCCTAGCTTTATGGCAAGTCTTGTTCTCAAGAAAAGGCTTACCTAAGCTTAAAGAGTGGGTTTGCCAGAACTCAGCTCCAGGCAGGCAAAGTCCAGCTGCAAACCAGGCTCAGCAGTGGGACATAAATCTGCACAAATTTCTTGCTCTTCAAGCTGGAAGAGTCTTGTAAATCTACTAAGTAATTGCACCTTGGCCAATTACTTTTATCCCAGGGTACAGTGGAGAACAAACTTTACCTACCAACTGGTTCAACAGGTTGGCCTTTTTGCCCCTGAGTCTGCAGGCTGACTGGAAAGGGAAGGCATGAACACTGAAACATCATTGCAGCTCATTTCCATGCAAGTGAGTGAGGATTTCAGCAAGGCTTAAACTCCTGTATGACCTCTCCTTCTTCGGAATAATCTTCCTGAACCAGTCATGGGAGCAAATTATATATATAGATATATAGATAAGAGATGGGTTTCTGTTCTCATTCCTTTACTGTGGTCATTTTTGGTAGAATTCAAAGACATAGCCATGTCTTTGGTGCTACAAGGGATCTTGTAGCACCTTTGTGACTACTGAGAGAAAGAAGTTGGAATCTGAGGAAGCAGACTGTATTTCTGCACTGCAGAAATAATCCAGGTTGACATCACTTTAACTGCCATGGCTCAATGCTGTGGAATTCTGGAAATGGTAGTTTGTTGTGGCACCACTGCTCCTTGACAGAGAAAGGCTAAATGTCTCATAAAACCAGTTCCCAGAATTGTATAGCACTGAGCCTTGGCAATTAAAGAGGTGTCAACCTGGATTATTTCTGCAATGTGGATGCAGCCAGTTATTCTCAAAGGTACTACAAGATCCCTGTGGTCACTTGCCTACAGTTGCCAAATCAAAACTCTTAAAAAACCTCAGTGGGCTCAGGCAGATATTCCCCATTAGCTTCAGTAACAAGAGAAGCGAAGCCTTCTGAAAAGTTAAAACTAAATATCTCCTTCTTGCTTTTATAACTTAGGGCCTTTGCAGACTGCCAGAAATAGTGCAAATTGAGTCCACTTTAAGGGTTAGGGTTAGTGCTAGGGAGTCATGAGCATTGTTTTTTCGTTGTTGTTTTTCTGAGACATTGAGCCTTCTCTGTCAGAGAGCTCTGATGCCACAATAAAATAAAGTTCCCATGATTCCCTAACCCTTAAAGTGGACTCAATTTGCACTATTTCTGGCAGTCTGCAAAGGCCCTTAGCCTCTTATTTTAAAACTATACAATCAATCTTTAGACATAAGCCCTTTTAAAATCTGGATCTTACAGTCTTACCTTGTTGTATATAACTGTACTCCCCTGTACAGGAATTCATCTGGAGCTATCAAGTCAGAGAGAGGCAAAATGCCTCCCAATATTGTTTTTGTGACTTTTGACCCCTTCAACTGCTCAAGACTACATTAAAAAAAATTTTTTTTGACTAAAAGGGTTTTAGGGGAATTGCCTCTAAACTTCAATTAACTTTTTAATTATGCTGCACTCACTGGCACCATTTAACATTTTAAAATGTCCTTTTTTCAAAACCAGAAGTGGACTTCCTCCCACCTGAGGTGTTGTTGTTTTTCACTCTCTCTCTCTCTCTCTTTGTCAATATGTGGAGAAAAATAGCCCCCAATTTTCTTAGGTCTTAAGTGATCATAGGCATAAGAGAACAGCTCTCCACATTTTTAAAAGTCACATAGAAGAGGGAATTTCAATAAGATTAAAGATGTAGGAGCCCTGTTTTCATAATCATCCTGCAACCTATTACTGTTTCTGATACTGACAACACATGCCCTGATTTAGGAGAGAAAAGCTAGGTAAATGACCTATCTTTATGCTGGAAATTCAATTAGATGAGGTTTGAGGCTGCCAGGAATGGCTGGGGAACGGCTTGGGGACTCCTCCTGGCAGCATCGGCGGCGTTCTCCTGCATTCTTGCCCCATTCCGTACCATTCACTTGTTCAGTTCCCGTTCTTGAAAATGCTGTGTGATAAGCTCTAGAGACCACCAAACCTTGGTCCTCCAGATGTTTTGGACTTTGGCTACCAGAATTCCTGACAGTTAGCCAAACTGGCTGAGGTTTCTGGGAGTTGAAATCCAAAACACCTGGAGGATCAAAGTTTGGGAACCACTGATCTAGAGGCCTACACATTCCCCCGCCCTTTCTTTAAGCAGTGTTTCTAGTCATATAAGGAACACACTGGTTTCTCATTTCCTTACTTTCAGGCAAGGGGTTCCTCCTCTTTGTATCTCTGGGAAGCAGGGAACCCTAAAGCAGGTCCATTTATTAGGCAGCCACTATTGCTTCAACTCCTGTGTTCTCTCTTAGTTTGAAAGCCTCCAAATATCTGTGCCCAGAAGAGCCAAACTCTTAGCATCCCAGTCCATTGTACCTATTAAGTGTAGGTATCCTGTCACAAAACTTGGGCAGTCTGTGCAGCTCCCAGTACCAGAGCAGAAACCAGGCTCTTGAGCAGTTTGAGCCTGTTCTTCCCCAGGAAATAATGCAACCATGGGCACCAGCAGCCAGATGGTGACCTTTACTGGAGACGGGTCTCTCTCCTCCTGTATGGTGCGGATTACAGAATGGTGCACATGATTGAATCCCTCTCTCTACGAGAAGGAATGATATCGGGAAAGATGTAACGCACGTCACTAGGGGCAGAGTCATTCTTCCCAGGGCCGGGCAGAAGTGGACTCTTTGGCAACGCTGGGCCACCTTCTGCCTTTGGCCCTTGTGCTGGCTTGCCTTCCTTCTCTTTCTCCTTCATGTTATCTCCTGCACCTGGAGTCTGGGTTCTGATGGGCAAGGGAGCACACACACCTGCCTCCTCGCTGGCTCCTGGTGTTTTTCTGCGTGTCTTCCGAGAGCTCCCCCGCCTCTTCTTGGAGCCATGGGTCGCTGCTGAGTGCTGCCCCACATTCTCCATCTCAGACATACTGTAGGCCATGGCCCGATGCAGTTCCTTGTCTTCACTCTCAGGGTAGGCAAAAGAGGAACCAGCACTCTGTGGCCGTGGCAGAGTCCAGATGTCAATTGCAGAGCTCAGGATTTCAGGTTGCTCCTGCTGGATGTGCTCCACCCTGGCCTTCAAGTTGTTGGTGAGATCTGGAGGAAGCAATCAAAAAAGGGGAGGTGGAACCAGCCAAAATGAGCATCCCTCCTCATTACATTTCCTCCCCATAGTTGCCAAGCCCACTGTAACCATAGTGGAACTTGTGTTTTGATCCAGTGCTGCATTGCATAGCTGGCAACAATCAAATCTGTATAGAAAAATCTGTATGCAAACTTGGGATTTGTAGTTTAGGGAGCATATTTAGAATGCTCAGCCAGAAAGCTCTAGTATCTCTGACCAAACTACAAAGCCCTTGATTCCACAGGATGCAGCCATAGCAGTTAAAGTGGAATCACAGGACCATAATTGTGTGATGTGAAGCAACTAGAGAAAGAGTAGGATTGTTTAATTAATACCTGGAATAGGAGTAACATTGAATAGGGAGTCTCCCTGTTCCCTAACCAGGGTTCCCATCAATAATACAGATATAAGGAGGACCCTACGATCAAATGAATAATAGCCCTGATCCCACAAATTATCTCCTTTGAACCAACATGGTGTGGTAGAAACACATCTTATGGCTTCAGTATAATGATGGCCAGTGTGGTTCAATGACAGCCTAATGCAGAAATGTAGGCAACTGTCCTGCAACCCAGGAAATGCATGCAAACTCAGTCTTATGTTATGCACCCCTCACCAAATTTCTTGTCCCTTATTGTACTACCATGACCAGCATGCTGCAATGTGTGTCTGTGTGTACGTGGACTGGGCTAAATAGACAGATAGATGGATGGTGGGTGTGTCAGGGTATATGGGAATGGATAATAATAATAATAATAGTAATAGTTTTTATTTGTATTTTCCCGCCTCTCCCTACGGATCGAGGCAGGATTACACAGAAATATAGAAAAATACAATATATAAAAGACAATATATAAAATCATAACAATAATAAAAAAAACCCACAATCCATATAATAACATCCAACACCCAATCATGTGCACAAATTGGTGATCATCTTGGATGGATGGATAGTGTGCATATATATGTTACTGGGGGGTGGGGGGGGTGGGTTTGATCTTAAGTTGCTTGAGATTATTAAGGAACATTAAGAGTGTGGGGATGGTGATGGTATTGCTGGTAGAGAATATGGGATGCTCTGAGCCCCCACCCTTGCTGAGATGCAGCCCCCAAGAGGGAATGTGGCCCTAAATGAAAAGAAAGGCTGCCTTGCATGGCTTCCAGTAGATCATGAGGTAGGCAAGGCTCAACCAGTCTAGAGTGGACTCTACGGCAGCTCTTTATCTATCAAAAGCACATAATCTTAATGCTAAGACACTTTCTGGACTGGGCATCCCCCCCCCCAAGTGCGTACTCTTCTTTAGTATCCCTCAAATTCAGTTTCTTACCATGCACTTCTGCCACTTTGAGCTCACCATCCTCACCAATCTCTACCCTCTCCTGCCCATGTTCAAGGACCCTGCAAAAAAGACCAAGATGTAGAAGGAGCTGGAGAGTGTGAGAGGCACTCTTGATCAGTTTCCCCCCTGATTTCCTCCTGCTAGATCAGGGGTGTGCAAGTACACTAGACCATCCAGCGGTTGCACAAACTGCCAAAGATGCTGAAAACTGGCAGGAGTAGTGGTTTTTGTAATAAAACAGAGCTCAGGGCCACCCATTCCCTTAAAAATCTCACTGAAAAAAGAAAACCAAACCAGAAGTGTTATTTCAGCATCATTTTTCATGCATTGCTTGGGCTGAGACAGCCCGCAGTAGATCCTGAGATGAAAAAAGTGACTGCCGACCAGACCCTCTGAAGTTGTCCATTTTTGAGATCAGTTATTTAATGAGGAAAATGGAGTTTCTAGCTGTATTTTGCAGTGTCAGACCTGGTTACTGTTACTGTTCAAAGTCTTCATCAGAAATTCATCAATGAAGTAATGAGAAGGTTTGTAGGTACCGTAATATTAAAAAAGGAGCGGGTTGCAAACATTGTAAAGAGTAAGATACAAATTCAGAGTTTTCCCAATATAAAACTGAGCTGAGTAGGAGGTGCAACATGACATTCAGCAAAATCGAACACTCAGCATAGCAAATGGTAAGCCTTGGTTTCCAGTGCTCTGTAAACTGAGTATATCCAGCTGACAGCTTTTAGATATTTAAAATAAAATCAGGAGAAAGTGGGGGGGGTGGGGGTTAACAGGCCAAAAATAATGGTCTCAATTTGCAAGGAAGTACATTTAGGTTAAAAACTCAGAAGAATTTCCAATTTGTAAAAGTAGTTCAGGACACAGGAGGCTCAAAATACCTTTGAGCCTTCTCTTCTCTATTATTTGTACTGCTTGTGAGGGTGGTTAGTAAGAGACAGGTACATACTAGGTTGAAATGTAATGTCAAGCTGTGTGTGGCAATGGGCAAATGAGTGCTGTGCTCACATTCTCCCTCTTCCGTCTTCCCTTTTCTTTCTCATAATCCCCATTTTAGTGTGTTCTTTCTGCTTTTGCAGAAACTCCAATTTGCTATTTTCATCTGTTTATGGGATAGGCAGGCTCACCTGTCACCAGGCCCTCCTTTGTCACCTCACCTCCTTGTGGTTATCCGCTTGCCATTGACGTACTTGGTAGATGTAGAGATGGAATGGAAGCCTATTCCCAATTCAGCACCAGGGCCAAAATTAGTGAAGAAATCTAAGGAAAAGCAGTAATAATGATATCACTGCTGAGGAGAGGTTGATTAATGCAAACCACACTAAGCTCAGACAGGTGGAAGAGGCCTTCCCAAATGATTTGTGTAAATTATACCCGGCAACATTTCACAAATGAAAATTGGGACATGTATGGTCAAGCAACTTCATAGTATGGTAAAGACAGCAAAAGTTATTAATGAGAAAGAACACACAAACCAGGAGAGGTTGTAGTAGTTTGCTTTTGCCTGACCCTACAGGGAAGGACAAGATTCTGCCTTGATCTCTCCTCTCCCCTCCCCTACTGACTTAATTAAGTGCAAATTTTTGCACTTTGAACCCAATTTGCAACAATTGAAGCAAGCTGAGGATGAAGGAATAATGTCAGAGGGGGAAAGAGAAACTGGGTATTTTAAACACAGCTTAAAATGTGGGTCAATAGACGATTAACTGAGACTGTTCCTCCTAAATTGGGACAGTTACAGGTTATAGTAAATGGGATTCTCAGACATTTGAAAAAGTGGAGAGTTTACAGATTCAAAAAGAACTTTAACAAAGCAGAAAACATAGAATGTTGGATTGAAGAAGTGTAGAAGACAAGATCTGGCAAGGCCCACAATAACAATTATGAGTGAAGACAAGAACTGCTAGGACCTGCTTGAGGCAGGAAGCCACCATAGGTAACTCATTACTCTTACCTGTCTGGCCTGGAGAATTATAGGAGCAATAAGAATATGTGCCTTCCCCTGGGGTGATCCACTGAGGCATTCCTCCTTGTAGATCTGTAAATGGGGAGAATTCATCTGTAAAGTAAGGAGAAGATTGCTAGGTTGGATTCTGCCAATGATTGCCATTCAGATAACAATACGCATTGCAATTCACAAAATAATTCAGTGGGGTTGCTTAATACAGTGAACATCACCAGCAGTCTGCAGCTAACCTATATTCCAGGACAACGTCCTCTGCTATATGAAACTTCCCAACAAGGGATGGTGGGATTCAAATTAAGTATATATTAGACTGAGGAGGCCTGGAACCTTCTTCCTAGTCTCACAGTAAGGCCCCTCTTATTATGAGTGCAGATTGCTCCTTGTTAATCTGGGCAGAAATTAGAGAACAGCCACATCCTGTCTTCATCTTTGAGATGTCAGCTTTTCTTGATGCTATCCTGGGTCTCCTGAAGTCTCTCAATGGCTGTACAACTGTGTACAGTCTGTTTGTTGTTAAATGCCCTTGAGTCTAGCTGAACTCATGGCAACCCTGTAGATGAGCCATCTCCAAGATCCTCTGTCCTCAACTGCTTTGCTTAGGTTCCTGCAGGCTCAGGCCCATAGCTTCTCTGATCGAGTCTAACCATTAGGTTTGGCCTTCCTCTCTTTCTACTGCTCTCTACCTATCATTGTCTTTTGTAATGAATCGTGCCTTTTCATGATGTGGCCAAAGTACAACAGCCTCCATCTAATTATCCTGGCTTCCAGAAAGAGTTCAGGTTTGATTCATTCTAGAACTCAATTGTTTGTCTTCTTGGCTGTCCTCAGAATCGTCAGCACTCTTCTTCAGTACTACATCTCAAATGAGTGGATTTTCTTCCTATCAGCTTTCTTCACTGTCCAGCTCTCACATCCATGCACGGTGATGGGGAATACAAGGACCTGGATAATCCTCACTTTAGTATTCAGAGTTATATCTTTGCACTTTAGGATCTTGTACAGTTCTTTCATAGCTGCCCTTCCCAGTCTTACAGTCTTCTTTTGATTTCTTCACTGCAGTCTCTGTTCTGGTCATTATTTGATCCAATACATGGAAACTCTTTTCAATTTTATCATTATCTAGGATGAATTCTTGTAGATCTTCCATGGTCATTATTTTTGTTTTCTTAATGTTCAGCTTTAAGCCTACCATGGTGCTTTCCTCTTTAACCCTTTTCAGTAATTGTTCCAGGTCCGTGTTGGTTTCTGCTAGTAGTATTGTGTCATCTGCATATCTTAGGCTGGTAATATTCCTTCCCCCAATCTTCATTCCTTGTGCCTCTGAGTAGGACTGCTGTGTGTACGATATTTTCTACATACAGACTGAATAAATAGGGGGATAGTATGCAGCCTTGCCTGATACCTTTGCCTATTGGGAACCAAGGATACTAATACAGGGCTGTTTAAGAGGCTCAGGGCTGAGAGTAGTATGCAGCAGCCCTGAACTATTCACATGTACACATATTTATTTGAGCTGCTCTGAAGTGATCCCATAACTGGAAAGCTAAATGCAAAGTATCTTCCTTCTTAATAAGCAAGCATTTCCTTTGAGGCTTGTGACCATCTGGTGCTCCCTGGATCATCTGGCTTTTTTGTTTGTTTGTTTTGTTTTGTTTTGTTTTGTTTTTGCATCCCACCTGTTGGACTACACCATTTACAGAAAAGAGTTTGGTCACACTGAATGTTTTGCAGTCTTCCTCTGTTCCATAGATTACTGACAATGATATCTGACATAGTCTAAATTTTTGTTCCATGGAAACCTTTGGGTTCTGCCAAACCTTAGGAGACACTATGATGAGCACATCTGTAATGGCAACCAAATGAACCAGAAGACACCCTCTTGTCCTGTTTACTGACCTTCCCCTACAATGTTCCAGAACTTGGGGATGTTGCTTTTTGGATTACAGCTCCCAGAATCCTCCAGGCAGCCTGGTCATGCTGGCTAGATGATTCTAAAAATCACTGTCCAAAAAAGTAACATTTCTCAGTTCTACATTTTGCAGGTTCAGGAGAATACTGGGCATGCTCTAGAACACATGTTCAGTTTATGCAAAATGGCATGACAATATGATAAGCACCTATGGAGCCTTGCATAAACTAGGAGTCGCCTGAAACACATGCTCTAAATTCCTGGTGAAGCACAAGCATTTCATGGCAGACATATCCATGTGGAAAGAGTTCCCTGATGGCCAGTGGGAGCTACATAAAGCTCATGGGCCAGGCCAGAGACAAGTATTCATATGTTGATATAAGATGCACTTTAAACATGCCAATAAGCAGATTAGCTTTTCTGCTATGCCTTTTTGCTGCACCTTTTGTGATATTTAGATTATTTTAATTACTCTGTAACTATTCCTTTTTTATACTGGCTTTAGTCCCTTTTATTTGGCACTTTGACAATATATATTAACATCTGGCTGTCCTGGGAAATATGATTCTACCATAGTTTATACAGCTTATATGCAGTGTGTGTGTGTGTGTTGCTTCTGTTTCCTGAGATGGGATCCAAGGCTGAAAGCAGCTCACATCAAGTTAAGAACAAACTACATTAAAATCTATTTGATGCAAAAGTTTAAAAAGCATTAAATAAACACTTAAATTAGAAACACTAAATTACAACAACTGAAAGCACATGAAAACATAGTACATAATTTCTTAAATATGAATATATGCCATTAATCAATTCATCTTGTGTTTTTTCATGATCTGTACTGTCAGTTTGGCAATGAATGTAGTAAAATGCTAAGCAATTTAAATGAGCTGTTTGTTTGGATCACTGCCTTGTGTTTTGAAAGGAACTGGCACTGGACTTTTTATTCTTCACGTGATATAAAGTCCTGCTCTCGTATTTCTTGATGTGAGAAAACCACTCTCTGGAAAGGTTGTCAGGACTGCTGTCAGGACTGATTGTCTCTCCACTCCCTCCTGCAACAGGGCAAAGGTACACGCAACATGCTATTCCTTTTCTTCAGGAAAAGGAGGAAGATGGACAAAGGACTGTGAAAAGAATTCAAGACTACAGATGTGGCAACCTTCTCTTCCCATTTGTTTGCCTCTTTTCAAAGGTAGTAATAATTTATCAGAACCACTAGACTGCAACAACCTGGAAAGCCTGGGCTGTGTGGTCCATAAATTTTATGGTAGGGAAAACTAGCTAGAGCTAGAGCTAACTAAAACCTATGGACCTGAATAATCTGGTGAATTACCCCCTTGGAATGCAAAGTGCATATTGGGTGCTAGTATTTTGTCTTAGCCTCCATACGTAACAGGCTTCTGACCTTGATCCTAAACATTAACTTATAATTTCTAGCTTTTGTATGGAAAGGGTATTACACAGGTAAAGAAGGCTGCTAGCTGCTTCATGTGGTCTCTCTTTTTTTTAAAAGAAACAAACAAGGCAGAGTATAGATATATGAAAATAAATAAAGATGAGGCCATACCTCATTGCCTGAGCATGTCAGGTGCAGTCTCTGGCATCTCCAGGTAAGCAAGGGGGGATCAGGGTGGGGGAAGGTCTCTCTGCTTGAGATCTCAAAAAGGTCAGAGTAGACAGCACTCAGCTCAATGTTCAGCATTAATAAGGGAGCTTTAAGGTTTTATATGTCTTGTTCGTCTTGTACTAATTGCACATACCCAGGATTTCAGTGAAGGGATCTTGTCCTTCGAAAAATTCTCTGAAGACTTCATCCGCATCCCGAAAGGTGAACATGAGGTCAGGAGTTCCCACTGAGCTCTGATAAAGCCCAGTTCCTTGCAGAAAACAAACCAAACAACAGTCATTCACATCATCATCAATATCATCCACAAAATCATGTCTTGTGGTACCTTAAAGACTAACAAATGCTATTTGGCCTATGTTTGTATGGACAGCAGCCCACTTCCTAAGATGCATGGAAGATTGCCTTGGTTATCATTATGCCCATGTGTACATAGATGGGTGGATAGATGCTGGGGGATTGTTTCAGTTTGGTGAAAGGAATTGAACATTGGAAAGTAGGAACAATAAATCATTACATAGTAGTGACCACTGGCAATTGTAGATAGGCGAATTCTAAAAGAGGTTCAACTATGTCCCATGGCTAACATATGGGTTTTTAATTACATGTGTTATCATAATACATGTGTAATATACATATTGTGTGTGTTAATCAGGTCATCAGTACAAGATGGTTCGTGTTACCACCCAGCTACTGTTTGTTAATGGCCACTGTTTTAATAATGATAAATACTTGTATCTAATTGCATTTCAGTTCCTTCTGATCACATTACACCCATGTTCAGAACAAGGAAGGCTACACACACACATTTCTTTGCTCAAATCATGGGCCATCTTGCCTCACTGATCACAATCCTCCACCCACCTAAGCATTTGTGGAATAACTGGCTAACTGAGGCAACACTCCATGCATCTGATGTAGTAGTCTTAAAATGACATGAGACTCCTATTTTTGTTGCAACAAATAAGCAACAATAGACACTGCTTCCTTCTCCCCATCATCATCATCATCATCATCATTTCTCAGCTTCCCTGGGAGCAAGAAAAAGGGACAGAGGAGATTATCTGCAGGGCAGGCAATGCTAGGAATGATCTTTTTCTTACAACAAGATGTAAACCCCAGAAAGAAAAGGTCCCTCCTAAATGCAGAGTGGCAAGAAGGCAGGGAGTGCCCTAACCACAAATAAGGACAACTTAAGGAAATCATCATTGCTAGATTTCATAATAAAAAGATAGAGTCTGTGCATGCATTTCTTGCAAACACCTATCACACAAGACAAGAGGCAGTCTTCAAAATGAGAGCACAAGCAGCAATAGCAAAACAATCTGCAAATGGGCAAAACAGAAAAGAGATTTTCAATTTTTTTTTTAAAAAATCCAGCTTGTTCTGAGCCACCTGGCTCTTCATCAGCTGGAATTTGTGTATCACCAATCCCTACAATGACCACCTCAGGAGATAGATGCTAAAGCTAGTGAGTGATGATGAGGCACTGGAGGGTACAGTTATGTGTGCCACATGGCCTGCCCTGCACGCCTTAAGGTAGCCTGTTAGTTAGATATAGTGGAAGACAGTGGCCTGTTACTTAACTGCCACGCCAATCGTTCTCAATATAGAAAGTGGAAAGGAGGTTGGGTGCCCTCTTGTCTTTCACCACAGATAGGAAAGTGACCTGGGTTGCTGCCACACTGCAGAATTAGTGCAGTTTGATACTACCTTAACTCTCATGGCTGTATTCTATGAAGACCTGGGATTTGTAGTTTGTTGTGGTACACAGTTTTCTGACAGAGAAGGCTAAATATCTCACAAAACTGCTAATCCCAGAATCCCATAGCACTGAGCCATAGCAGTTAAGATGGTGTCAAACTGCATTAATTCTGTAGTGAATATGCAGTTCCCTGACTAGTCCCACCTTCTCCAAGAAAGAAATCTTCCATATGCACACAGATTGACATGTTAAGTACACCACCAGCCTGAGGTGCTAGACAAACTATTTCTTGATGGAGGCAGGAGTACCACTTTGTGGGTATGAGAACTGAGACCAGAACTCAGCTCTGAGACCTGTAACAAATCCCATGTGTGTGTGTGTGTCTTCCAGTTGCTTGTCCAGTTATGATAACCCCCATGAATTTCATAGGGTTTTCTTAGGCAAGGAATACTCAGAGGTGGTCTTGCCATTTCCTTCCTCTGAAATATAGCATACAGCACCATCAAGAGATGGAAGAGAGGGAAGGAGGGTTGGTCAGCCAGCCAGGTAATTTGAATCACCAAGAGACAGGGCACTTACTTACCTGTGCTCAGACCCATAAGACCCTCGATCCCATAAAGGTCATAAAGATCACGCTTATAATCTGGAAGAGAGAAGAAACAAGCTAGCACCAATCCAATTTTTAAACACATTCACCCTTTACTAGAAACATGTATAAAATCTATAATACCACAGAGACACCCCCTTACTCCAGTACTGACATTCCAAGGCTATACCCAGCTACAGAAAAGTGTCCAGTGACAGAAAGGATGGACTTCTAGAAGTACTCCATGCTCACTTCCCTGGTTCTTTTTTCAAGAAATGGGAGAAAGGGAAGGAGGGTTAGCTAGCCAGCCAGATAATTTCAGATGAGTCTAAGGACGTTATCACACGCGGGTCTCAAAGCGGCAAGAAAGCAGTATGGAATCAATCCAGAACTATACCGGTATAGACCCCACAAGACAAAAATGGCTATCAGACGCAACTAGCATCATTGCGCAATTAACAAAACCACGATAGATGCGCTCCTGGGAACCGTATCTGCCGTTCACACACAAGTGAGAAGATCCCTTCCAGAACCCAGCAAGGATGTTCTTGCACATGCGCAGAAACAGGACAGCCGCGGCTGTCACTTGCCGCGGCTGCCAAACACACCCCTTCCCAAGCCGGCACAGGATTGGGAAGGGGTGTGTGTGACAGCAACCCTTGGGACTTGGGAGGAGGGCAGGGTCGGAGGCATCCTCCGACCCTGGCCTCGTCCCAAGGGAAGCCTGGTTGCTTCCTTGGGAGGAGGCCAGGGTCAGAGGATGCCTCCGACCCTGGCCTCGTCCCAAGGGAAGCCTGGTTGCTTTCCTTGGGAGGAGGCCAGGGTCCGAGTCCGGCCTCGTCCCAAGGAAAGCAACCAGGCTTCCAGGCTTGGGAAGGTGTGTGTGTGTGTGTGAGACAGCTGAATGTCACACACACACACACACACACACCCCTTCCCAACCCAAGCCGGGAAAGAGAGCCGCTCTGAGGACTTCTGCTCAGAGCGGCTCTCTCTTGGGAAGGTGTGTGTGCGTGTGTGTGTGACAGCCAGCTGTCACACACACCCCTTCCCAAGCTTTCGTGGGGCCTTGGCTCCAGGATACGTATCTGGTGATCAGACATACGGTGAAAGCGCTATCATTGCGGTATCATTTTGGTCGCACACTTGTACTTCCTCAAGAAACTGGCATTCAAAAGAACGGGGATGATGCCGCATTGGGACGGGGTTGGGACGGGGTTGTGTGCGACGTCGTGTGAACACACGGGGGGGAAAAATGCAATAGGACGGGATTGAGTGTGGATTGGGTCTGCTTTAGACCCCGTGTGATAACGTCCTAAGTGAGTCAGGCAATAATTTTATAGTAACTCATGTGGGATGGACTGTAATTTGATCAAGCTTTTGCTTCCATGAGTTGCTGGGATCAAGAACACAGAACAAGCTGCATCTCAAGGAGAGGAATGGGAAATTACAGGAAATGCTTCTGGGGAGGGGGAACAGATGGGCAGGCAGCAGGTCTGCCGGAGCAGCTCAAGAGCTCAAAGAGCTCAATGGGATGTATGGCAATAGCAGAAATGGTGAGAAGGGTCTGGTCTCTTACTGTCTGATAGCACTTCATATGCTTCTGCTATCTCCTTGAATTTCTTCTCAGCATGTTCCTTGTTTCCTGGGTTTTTATCTGGATGCCATTTCAGTGCATTCTTCCTGTACCTACAACATTCCAAGTAGAGAGAAGGAAAGGGAGAACTATCTTTTGGGTTTATAATTCAAATAAATTAGAATTTCCTAATCTGGACATGCTGGATTACAGCTCCCATCATCCCCAGCCAGCATGGTCCAAAATCTCTGGAGAGCACCAGATAAAGGAAAGCTTAGATAAACGATCACTAGCTCATGACATTTTGAGGTAAACAAGATGGTACCTTTCTTCCTTATACAAGATTCAATCAGATGGGTTGTATACTTGAGTACCAGCAATGGGAGTGCCCCCCATCGTACATGAAGAGAGATGGCTAGTTTAGGGCATGCAGGAGAGATCAGTATCTCAAACTGATAGCTTACCCAACACATGCCAATTCATACTTTCATCTAGAAGAGTTATTTCATAGAGGAAGGTAGGACAAGACCAAGATGGCTCCCTACCTGGGGCAAAGAACAAGATGGAACCTACCCCTGTTATATGTCTTAACTAGAGTGGAATCACAGAATCAGTTGGGTTTACCTATGTGTTGAATCAGTGTTCAACAGTGGATTGAATGAGTTTTCTCTAATTGGGACAATTCCAGCCGTTGTGTGGCATACACAGTCTGCCTGCTCCCCACTCTTCAACATCCACTTTGTGTAATAGCAGAGCTGCCCTGCCTCTTTACGGCAATTGTAACAGGTGTTGCCGGCTTAGATCTCCAGTACTAAGAGTGAGATCCCTGATCTTAGAACCTACCCTATTTATTGCTCTGAGAACTTTGTTACAGATTGTTAAAATAGTTGCAACTCCCTATTTTACAGCTCTGGGTATCTCTATAAACATAAAATAGATATTTGGTGTCACTCACTACTGTATAAGGAAATTGTTACTGTGGGGATGCAGGCTTGTTTTCTATGTATGATTGGGCTTCTCAACTCAAGGTTTACTAAAATGACAGAAAAAGTTACCTATTTTTATTTCCTTTACCCCTCTTAAAGGGTCTGTGGGAAAAGCAAACGATGCTTAACAGATATCTGCAATTTGATGCTGGACTACAATTGCCATAGTTGGATTGAGTTGTAATGCAACACATCTGATGGCACCACATTGGGGAAGTCTGGCTTAATGTTATATAATCCTTGGTACAAGATAGTGACACTTGTTAAGAAAGGGACTTCTCATAGAAGGCAACTTACGCCTTTTTGATGTCATCTGAGGAGGCAGTTTGTGGGACGTTCAGTGCTTTGTAATAGTCAACCATGGTGCTGTTTAGTTTAGGCAGGGGCCAGCTGTATAAGCAGAAAAAAATGATAGAGTGACAATTAACACATACAACCTGCCCACTCACTCTAGTTTTCCAGAAAACACAACTAACACTATTTGAAGCCCGGTTCCAGCAACAAACCGCCATCTATTTATGTGGGTTGCAAAAAAAAAAAAAAAAAAAAACCACAAAAACCTAAATATTCAAAATTCATTTGAGGTAGATATGCAGAAGAGCCTTTTCGGGGGGGTATCTCCTCCCTGTATTTCAGTCCCTATATGCTTATGTTTTGGTATGCATAAGCCCTCATGGCTAGTCAGCTCATTGGTTTGTACATCTATAGACAATATTCTGAGTAGAAAGTTTTTATCTGCTTGGATCAGGGGTAAATCTTGCCGAGAAGGTCTTCATCACTGCTGGTCAACATGAACAGAAATCTCCTCTGCCCATATTTGTCCTTTCCTCAGTCTTCATTGCTTACCCTGTGATGCTCATTCACCATCACCTCTGCTCCATGTTTTCTTGGCTGGGTAGATCTGTCTCTTGCCAAACGTTCATGTTAGTCCATCTTTTTTTACCACTACCAGTCAGGCCTGGTTCTGAATACAGCACTAGCAACACAAAAGCATGGTCCCTTTCTCCTAAAATATATAGATTATGGCAGTGAGCTGAGCTGGTTATACCATTCAGCAGAATAAAGCAACTACTTCGTGCAGCTAATATGGGTATAATGAATTGAAAGCAATATTTTTTTGCTATTTAATATCATATTACTGTATTTTTATTTCCAGGAAGAGGCACTTGGGGAATTTTTTTATTTATCTCAGCTGCCAAATAACTTGGCCCACCTTGGGAGCTATACACTTAACTTAGGAGTGGATGCCATGATTTTTTTCCCCTTCAGACAGCCAGATGTTTAGAGCTGGCCCTGATAGTGAGCCAAAGGAAGAAATGAGCTGGTTAAATTATGGCACCCACCCAGCTTTATAATTCTCTCCTTTTTTATGGACAAAAAAAATGGTGAGACTGCACACTAAGAAGGGATCTGAATTGCCACTTCTCACAGAGAAGGGAAAATCTTGTTTCCTGTTTCCATATTCTATGCACATCTATTCAGAAGCAAGTGTCATTAGGTTCAATAGAACTTACTCCTAGGAGAATAGATAAAGGCTGCAGCCTGAATGGACATGGATTGACTCACTAAAGCAGGGGTAGGCAACCTTTTTGAGCCGGGGCCCGAATTGCTGTCCCTCAGACAATTGGGGGGCTGAAGCACCAAAAATAAATAAATAAATAAATAAATAAATAAATATTAAAATAAATTAAAATTAAAGGATCTTTTGGAGGTGTCTCATTAACAGAATAGCCATAACTCATGGCACATAATAACAACGAACACTGAATATAATGGGGGTGGGGTGAGTAAAAAAGATCTGTAGAAAATAAAGGGACAAACTGCTAAGAGGCAAGTGTGGTCTGGAAAATATTTTTAAGTTCCACAGGAGAGGAGAATGTCCCAGGTTCAAATCTTACCTCTGCCAGGAACTCACTACATTAAGTCACCCTCTTTAAGGCTCAAATCCTTGCCCCTGCCCCCAATATGCAGTATAGAGGATATTAGTATTGATGAAGGTATACATCTTATAAAACTGGGAAACACAATGGAAATCTCATTATGATGTCAATGATGGTGAATGGCACAATCTTAACTCTTTCTAGAGCAAACATATATTTATATGTTAAGATGTTCCTTAGAGTTTGCATAATTTAACAGTGAGAGCTTATATCCATATTTCTTTCTTGCTGTCTTTTTTAAAAAGTGGCTAACAGCAGCAAAGCAACCTGTTCCACTGTGCTCTGCTATTCTGTAAATGCATAGCTTGTTGTTTTTCTTTAATTCTCTTGAGGCTCTCCTGCATTGGTATGTGTACCTATGCAGATGAGAAAAACAGGTCAGGTTAAACTAATTTACCTGCTTTTATAAGCACACCCTTGCTATCATCTGTTGCAAAAAGATATGATACAATGCCATCAAAAAGAGGTTCTCAGTAATATTACACAGAAGCTGGGGTGTGACTGGAGCATGCTTTAGTTGTGCATAAAGATGCTAAGTGAGTGATGAAGTGCAACTGATATAGTATGAGGATCTTTTTTACAGTGGCTGTCAGAGGCCAGGAAAGGACCTAAGAGACAAACCAGCACCATTTTCAAGAATGGTAGGAGCCCTAGGAAACAGCTGTGGATATTAGGTAGAGTTAAAAGAGGAAGACACAGCTCCTTAAAGCCGCCAAACCTCATGCAATCAGTAAAAGTTGGGGGCCACACACCCCGCCACATTTTACTGAGTATGAAAAAGTTATTTGGTCCCCAAAATCCTGTTTACCAGAATCCTTGTGGAACTATTGCTGTTGATTGTGTTTTCCACCACAAACATAGGAGATTATCGCACCAGCCATTCTTCCCATGCTAGGTGCAAGATGTAAACTATAATATACAGATTTTATCACACACCTTCGTGCCCAGGCAGGAGGCATCCCATACCCGATCTGAGCATCCCCACCCCCAATCCGGACTTCTCCCGCACCTTGCAAAGAACAGGAAGCCATCATTGTGAATTAGAATGCCACAACAATGGATTTTAAAAGCTAGACTGCATATATCTGAAAAGAAACTATGGGTTCAGATGATAGTTTGTGGCTGGTTAACAAACCATGGTTTGTTAACATAAGCAGATTTTCACATCACAACAAACCACCACATAATGATGTTTGTGACATGTATTTAGCCAGTTAGCAACAGCTGCTCCTGAAAACTACAATCAACAGAACTTGTTGGACCTACTCTATAGCATACTTGCATCTAGCATCTGCCCTAATTTTCCATACTCAATCTTAAGTTATTTATATGTAATTAATGCACTATGATGACACTGCATTCTGAAGACCTAGTAAGAGTAGTATTGATATTTTTAGAGTACTAGTATATAGTGCTAGATTCAAATCCCATCATATTGCTCTGCTGGAATATAAACAAATTGATCATAAGTGCATATATAGTACAGTACTCTGAAGTAAATTCAATTTAAATCAATTAGGTTTCTTTCCCTGTAAATATATGTAAAGTAGAACTGACTGAATACTGTGTACAGGGGCCTGTACAATTACTTTGAAATATCAAAACAGGTCACCTGTATTCATCCACTATTAAATTACTATTTTGGCTTTTGATTGAAGAAAGGAGATACCAAAATAAAAGAATAAGACAAAAGTTTTCTTCCTGGTTCTGATGAGTGCATTCTAAGACCTTTCTTTAAATCCTAGTTTGCTCCATATGTCCCTCTGGAAATGAATGGCTAGTCTTGTTCTACCCTAACAGAACATTCAGCAGAGCTTGGGAAATGGCTGTTTGCACTTTCAACTCCCCAAATTGTGCACACACAAATGGCCATTGACTGTGCTGGCTGGGGCATTCTGGGAGTTGTAGACTAAAAGGGAACTTCTCCATGCTCTGTCCTTCAGAAGAGAGAATGAAAATGTCTATTGTCGACTCTACATTGTAAATTCATAGTCAGTGGCTCTTCCTACCTGTCCTGTGAAAGCCTCAGTTTCTGCCTGTAGGTGCCTTGAGCATAGGAAAGGACAGTGTTAGCTCTCCATCATGCTTTTACTCCCAACCTTTCTTGATGAGTCTGTACAGCAGCCAATGGCAAGCTTTTGCAGATTGTGATGTCAGGGACGTGAGCTTGAAAGCTCCCAGTATGGCCAGGATGAATTGTAATAGTAGCGGAACAATAATAGGGAGAGTGGGATTTCAAGCAGGGGAAATAGAGGTCACAGTGTAGCAACTAGAGCCTACATTCTGGGACTAAACCCTACTGTAGGCATTACGTTGGAAGGAATATGCAATATAGTATATGAAACTGGAGCCAGTGTGATGGATGTAGTGGTTTGAGTATTGGACTATGACTGGAGACCAGGGTTTGAATCCCCACTCAGCCATGAAAACCCATGGGTGGCCTTGGACAAGTCATGCTCAGCCTCATAGGAAGGCAATGGCAAATCCCCTCTGAACAAACCTTGCCAAGAAAAACCCATAATAATAATAATAAATTTTATTTATATACCACCCATTGGTGACCCAATCCGGGAGGTTCACAACATTAAAATAATACAGCCTAAAACCAATGTATTTCCCACCCACCCCTTAAAAAACTATTAAACCAGATTTAATTAAAACCAATTTTCCAACAAGTTTAAAATAAACTATAACAAAACAACAATAAAACCCCTGCAGCTTTCTACAAGGGAAGGGTTATGGAAGATCTGCTGAAGGGGAGGAGGGCCGAGGCCGGGATATTTAGTCTGGGAAGGCCTGCCAGAAGAGATCCATCTTGACAGCCCTTTTAAAGCTGTCTAAAGATGTTAATTGACGGATCTCGTCTGGCAGGCTGTTCCAGAGCCTGGGGGCGACAACAGAAAAAGCCCTCTGGGAGGTAGCCGAGAGCCTCGATTTTTGAGGCTTCAGCAAGTTCCTCCCAGAGGACCAGAGAGCGCGGGGAGGATTGTATGGGAGGAGGCGGTCTCTGAGATAGCTTGGACCCAAGCCATTTAGGGCTTTAAAGGTGATAACCAACACCTTGTATTGGGCCCAGAAGCCAATAGGGTCGCCTTAGGACTGCCATAAATCAGAAGCGACTTGAAGGTACACAACAACAACAAATATGAAACTTCACAGCTGTAAATCAGCATGTCCATAATGTGAAGGCATACAAAATCACTATGGGTCACCAAATAACTACAGTTTTTGTCACCATCTTTCCATTATGTCCAGTGCTCACCAGGGCTTGCCTATAAGGATATGGCCACTGAAACAGCAGGACTTAACCCTAGAAAATATGAAAAAATTTTTTTAAAGGAATGCATCTCTGAGTAGCTACAGGGTATTATTTTCTCACCACTGCAGAATTAACACCTATATCCATATATCTAGGGTTAAGGAGCTGGAGTTTTTAGTCACAAAATAGTGTTTCCAGACTGCTCTGATCTAGACTTTTAAGCCATCTATTTTATGTATGCATCAGAACACAGTGGCTAAGGAGTTTCATTCACAAATTATTGAAAAAGAGGCATACTTTACAAATTATCAAAATGCATGCAAGGGATTTTTTTGGCCTTTGCTTGTGAATATGTTTATGAAACCATTCCCAATATCAAATTCTACATTTCTGAGTTGTGGGCAAATTGTATTGGATAACAATCTAACCAGTGATTCTTGTTTGTGCTTGTGAAAACACACAATGTAATAATAAATTGTGGGATATAGGTTTCTAAGTACCAAAGTACCAAATCAGATTAATCAGTGTTAGGGAATTAACAAATAATCCTCTATATATATTTGGGTTTAAGGTGTGAGGTAGAGAAATAACTGAAAGTTCAGACTTTTGGCTTTCAAAACAAAACTCAGTTTATTTCAGCTGAGGGGCAGCTTACCTTCAAGGTAAAAAAACCCAGAACTGCCCACCCTTGCTCATGGAGAATAAGAACAAAGACTTCTCTTGATTATAGAAGAAGCAGACAGTTGCAGAACCTTGAAGAGAAACGAAAGTTAACAGACAAAGGCTTACTCTACACAGGCTAGCTAATGACCTTGTGCAAAATGATACATGTGCAGACCCTCACAGTTTAGGAATGTGTGAGCTGTTCTTGCAATCTTCTAAAAGCAAACTTAAATGCAAGCTTTTATAAGCTAAGTGAATTTCTAATTTCTTAACATATGTTTAATGTATATTTTCATTCAGTTTTATAACTTACATTAGGTCATAGGTCACCTAGCCTCACTCACTGGTTTTTTCTAACCTCCAAACTAGCTAGAAGCTTCCCGGTAACCCATCCCTTAGCATAGAAAAGGGGTCCTTGTGGTCATTTATCTGAGCCCAAAAACTAACTATTTTCCAAGGGAATTTGATGCTTTTCCCCTCTCATTAGGACAAAACAAGTGAAGCAGCAATATCTAATTTATTAATTGCAAGAAGGGGTCTCTTAGGCAAGTAGGCACACCCCAAACTTGACACAGCAAGTTTTTAACTCCTCTTCCTGACAGCATTTTTTACTATCTCACTTCTCATTGGGTAGGTCATGAGATATGCACATTTTCAAACCATTTTTTTCATGTATGATCTGTTCACACCCACTACATGCATCCCATGTTTATTCAAATTAATAATTATATATTCTTGGGCATTTATACAATATTCATAACCCTCATTAGACATGTTCAGAAGTGTAGATACCTTGAACTTTATTTTACCTTTAGAAAAAGTAAAACCTATGGAATTAATAAAGGCCTGAACTGTGATTTCACACACACACCAGTCTCATTTTTTTTAGCTGTTGTTCCAGACATTCAACCTCCTTCCTACCAGAGATGTCCTTAAAGCCTTTTTCAGCTGCAGAACCTTATCTTTTCCTTTGAAGCCCAGCAAACTTTGCTACAATTGAGTAAAAGGCTGTTCAATAGTTTTTCCTAAGCTAAAAATATGAGCCACCTAGCAATTCCTAAGTACATTTGTATTACTAAATCTCAAATCTACTTATCAAAAAGATGACTGTGTCTGTGTAATCAGTGTCTTTACAAGTTTGTATGTATATTCAAAAGGCAACCACCTGTTTCATTCAGGGGGCCCCTGCAAACACTCTTGTAATCATTTCTGCCTCTCTGAAAGAAACAGTAAAGTCCAATTTCTTGAATCTATTTTTACTAACTGCATCTAAACATAAAACTATATCTGTGGGGTTCAGACCTCCTTTATTTTTCTTCCTTTTGTTTAAAGATACTCAGCCCCCTGGCTTTGTTGCTTAAAAACATCAATAAGCAAGCAAGCGAACAAAAGAGCAAGTTAATACCAGGAAAGGTTCTGACCTTGCTTATCCTAAGCAAAACATGGCTCCATAGAAATTTTTGTCTGTCCTTCTTGCACCACTAGATCTGAAGTTAAGGATGACACCCCCAATTTCTTTTTAAGAATAACACCGTTAATCTGTCTTTACTATTTATTAAAATATTCCCTGAAGTTCATATAGGGAAAAAACTCTTGAGTTCACATGGAGTTTAGCGTCCTCTAGCTATCCCTTTACTAACTTTATAAAAATATGATTATTTGCATGTATGTATATATGTGTTACTAACTCTCTCTCTCTCTCTCTCTCTCTCTATATATATATATATATATATATATATAAATTCAAAATCACTCCTCTCAAAAATTAAGATTCAAGAAGAGACTCAGCCTTCTTTCCTTTTCCTGTCTATCCCTGAGAAAAAGAATCTGTGAACTTTCTCAAGCCAAACTGAAAATATAGTTGCTGGTAAGTGATACATGTCATGTAATTAATAGGTACATATAATTAATAGGTGGTGCATGTAATGCCCCACTACTTCTACTATAGAGGAAGCTTTAGACAGCTCATAATTTAGTAACAATCATAATTAACATACCAGTCCTACAAAATAATTAACATACCTGTCCAGTTCTGCTTTGGGGGAAAGTGATTTCTGTGATTCGTGATTTCACTCATGTAATTAATCCTTCTACTGATGCAGGTCACACCTATCCCCCCCCCCCCCCAACACACACACCAATTGTGTTCATAATTACCATAGCCAATACATTATCTAGCGGATACCCTTCTGGTGATGAGCTTTTCTGCATTCATTTAAGCTGGTCCTTGGAGGGTAGACAGCCTGCTGCTGAAGCCATAGGCAAAGCATTACCCAGCTCAGCAGGACTTGACAGAACTTGTGCTCTGCTGGCACACCCTACCATAACCTCAGGTCACTTCCATGGCCTGATCAGCTGGCAGATTAAGACTTTATGGGTTCCAGATCTCCTTTTTTCCAGATGAGGTTGATCCCAGGACCATGTTCCTCAAAAAGGTGTGCACTAAGAAATACTTACTTTTCTTCCAACAAATGGGGCAATCACAAAAGAACTCACTTTTGACCTATTTCAAGGTAAAGCACCCAAAGTTCAACCAGTGGATCCCTCTCTACATCTGCCCACCTCAATGTAGGCCAATGCAGGTGCTGCTTTGCTTATATGGGGCCTCCACTGTTGAATTTAAACTCAAATTTACTGAACTACAGATTAGGGCCTCAGGTTATGATTGTTATTTTTTTACATATATAAACAATACTGTATTGGTAAAAGAAAATAAAGTTGAAAACTTAGTTTTGTTATCCTTTGTATCAGAATAATATACTTTTTGGGTTTAGCACTTCAACAGGCTTATCTTCTTGAGAAAAGCATGCCTTGGATGTTGTGCTGGGAGAAATGCAAGATAGAAATATAAATAAATAAATATGCTGGCCCTGTGAAAAGCACAGCAATCCCACATCTGGTTTCTACCCCCAAATGTGTTTTCCCCTTTTAGAGATCTCATCCACCACTCAGGCTTTGAATGTGTGCATGTGTCATTTGCCTGTTGCCAGGGATTGCTTGAGAGATAGGGATTCCTTCCCTTCCCTACCCCAGCATCACCTGTCTTCAGTTGGCCTCAAGGTGGGACTTCCACATTGAATGGTAGCCAGTCATGTCTGTATGGCTTGGGGGAAAACAATGGAAATGCATCACCAAAAGATGGGGGAAAGAGGCCAAATATTTGCATATGCTGGTTTACATGTATGGATGCAAAATTAGAAATAATTACTGTAACTGAAATAGATATGCAGGACATGTTGGAGAAGAAGACTGTGAGCAGGTAATAACACACTCTCAATCAACTCTCCAAGTGCTTCCTGTTGAAGGACAAATTCTAGGCCTCTCCCTGCTCTCTCTTCTAAAGTCCCTCTATCTCTGAATCAACAGGGAATTATTTTCTTTAAAGCAGGACATACAACTATGTCCTGCTGGTCTCAGAGGACCAGTCAGAGAATATGACAGTCAACTTCTCTGTTCCTTAAGGGGATATTCATGGTGGGATGGGGCATAGCGGGAAGTTTAGCCAGGATGTACAAATGTAATAGATACTATGCTGCCACAGTATATGGAGCAGTCAGTTGACAACAGAAGGTACAAGGAGAAAAAGGATGATGATGGGAAAGGTGGTGCAATTCTGCAGAATGCTACCCTACAGGACTGGCCTATAGTGATGGAGTGTAGGTGATAGTGGGTTTACATGTGTAAACCACATTTCCACTATAAATAGGACATAAGGTTGCTAACAATATCAGTAAGAACCATTGAACTTGAACCCTTCTCCAAAAAGGGACACTTCCATGGCCAGTCCTACTATTAGGTGAAGTGTAGCACCTGCAAATGTTATAGAGCAGGAACCAGAACTGAAATATTAAGAGTCCAGGGTTGCATGGCCTGCCCTCAGCACCCTATGCTTAGCCTGTTACCCTTGGGACTTGTGTCTTATGACAAGTATTGAATCAAATACCAGTGTCTTCTGCTTTTGAACATGGCATGCAAGAGGTACCATTGGCAGCACAATGTCCTGAGGCCAGCTATGGCTCTGCATGTTCTTTTGTAGGCATCCTGGCCACAGAATGATGTACCCCATACTGGGGAGTTCATAAAGCAGTGCTTGTGAAAAACTTAAGAGGATATGAATCCCTACTTGGAGGCACACCAAGGGATTCACTACAGCCAGGTTGTTACTGGCTGTGCTACTAAGGCTGACAAAATAAGGACACTCTGGCATTATCTTGTGTCTGTGATTGTACAGGGAGAAGTGTTGCAAGGAGGATGCCTCCCTAGTTAGGAATCCACTGACTCCCTTCATATGGGTTCATTTCTGGCTGTGTACGGTAGTCAAGAGCAAAAGGCTCCTGCATCCCTAATCATTATACACTTGTCCCTCCACATTTGCGGATTTGTCTTGTGGATTTGATTATTCACAGATTTTATTAATATGTTCTCTCTAGGAATCTCTAGGTCCTCCAGTGCAACTCTACAGTCAACTTTAACCAAAAGTTGCACTGAAGGACCTAGAGATTCCTAGAGAGAGCACTCCACTAGGCATTTGTAGCTCCTCCAGCGCAATTCTATGGTCAATGTCTGGCAGATGTTGACCATAGAGTTGCACTGGTGGACTTAGATAATCCTATGGAGCTGTTCTCTCAGGTAAAAACATAGTGTTTTTGTTATTTGTGGTTTTTCCACATTCACGGGGTCCTGTGCCCTTAACCCCAGGGGATGTGGAAGGGTGAGTGTATAGAAGGAAAGATTTCAGCAGAGATAGAATGTAGCTAAAGACAGGGCTTCTACACCTTTAACAACTGTGTAAAAGAAAGAATTCCTACTGAATTATCTGCTGAAATTCCCTAATTATTAAATGTACAAGAGCCCTTTAGCCTATAAAACCTACAATTACAACCTCTCCCCATTCATCACTTAAATGTTTCATAATAAGTTCCCATTCTTTTATAAATTTAATTGTTTTTCCCTTTCAGAAGACAGGTTAGCTTATCAAGTTCTGCCATCTCTATTAATTTCACAACCCAATCTTGAACTGTTGGGATTGTTTTATTTTTCCAAGTTTGAGCATGTATAATTCTGGCTGCCACTGTCATGTACTGTAAAATACATTTTTTGCAACATGACTATTGATTCCCTAATAGATACATTTCTGGCTTTATTTGAATATTTATTTTTAAGATTCTCTCAGTCATTTGGTGGATTGAATTCTAATAACCTTTCTCGATTGTACATGTCCACCAAGAACGATAGAAGGTACCTAGGTACCATTTTTACATTTTTCTACACGTGTACTTAATCCCTTGTTTCCAGGTCTGAATACAGGTTAAATATGGTAGCTGTTCCACTGACATAGCAGTGGCATACCTGTGGTCATGTGAGTATTGACACGCTTGTTCTAAAACAGCCAATACTAAGCAAGACTCCCTTGACTACATAGACACAGGGCCTTTGCAGACTGCCAGAAATAGTGCAAATTGAGCCCACTTTAAATTGAGGCACTGCCCAGGCTCAGTGCTAGGGAATCATGGGAATTGTATTTTTTTCTAAGACATTGAGCCTTCTCTGTCAGAGAGCTCTGGTGCCACAATAAATTACAGTTCCCATAATTCCCTAGCACTGAGCCAGGGCAGTGCCTCAATTTAAAGTGGACTCAATTTGCACTATTTCTGGCAGTCTGAAAAGGCCCACAGACAGAACTTCCTTTGAAGCTGAAATTCTCTATACATGTTAGTTAGTAGTGGGTAGAAAAGATATAATCAAATAACATGACATATAAGATGAACAAGTCTAGACTTGCAGAGTTTGCTACATTAATGCTTTGGGCAGGTCACTGAGAAAATAGATGGATAAATATATTTAGAAGGACTGTTCATATGAATTAAAGAAAGGCCTCAGTGTAATGTCCTGGAACTAGTTCAGTTCCAAGGTCCCACACTTTGTTTAGTACTGAATACTGACAACTAATTCTACTCAGATTATCCATGACTGGCTATAGGGCCCCTGGGTTGGTGCACATACACCCCTGAGAAGGGCCAATAGAAGATGGACTTCCAAGAGATATATAAAGAAAATCTAAGTGCTCAAGCATCACCCATCTCTTGCTTTTCTTGAGAATATAATTCCAGCTAGTATGTGAAACCTGTGCTGCTCACAACACTCTTTCAAAACCTACAATCTTGTTGTCTTGTATGGCACTTGGATGGTCCCTGTGTTGATCTCAAGCCTAGCAGGTCACCACCTAGTTTTTCCTCAAGCCTGGATCATCAGCTAAGAAATGGGGAAATGCTGTTTATGAGCTTCTGAGATAGTCATTTTCCTGCTACTAGTAACAATGGGGATTGCTGTGGGGTTGGGAGAATGCTGAGATACATGTTTGGTGAGGAAGTTGTGAGCATGCACAAAGTGTATATGGCACTTGGCCTCTTTGCTGACACCAGATGCAGCTCTTAGGGCTGAAAATGTTACAAACATGCAAATTAATTATTTCTTTAATATTTTGTTAAAGGTCATGTTGTGTATAACCTTTCTTCAGCCTAGCTCCTTCTAGATGTGTTGAATTGGTTGGGGGATTCTGGGAATTGCAATGTAACACATCTGTTGGACACCTGGTTGAGTATATGTGCATGTGTAAATATAATACGCTAATCTCTGCTCGCTTGAAAGAGTAAGTAGAGGAGAAATGCAAATTAACATTCTGGCCAATGAGGGTTTTGTATTCTCATACCAGGCCAAAATGAAGCAAGGACTATGGCAGACTGCCAGAAATAATGCAGCTTGAGACCACTTTAACTGTCCTGGCTCAGTGCTAGGGAATCGTGGGAATTGTAGTTTGTTTTTTTTCTGGGGCATTGAGCCTTCTCTGTCAGAGCGCTCTGGTGCCACAATAAACTACAGATCCCATGATTCCCTAGCACTGAGCCAGGGCAGTTAAAGTGGTCTCAAGTTGCATTATTTCTGGCAGTCTGTAAAGGTCCCATGTTAAGCCTCGTGCATGAAAATAAAATCTGCCTTTGCCTCATGGGTGCCTATTTCGGTATCACATGTTTGTTTCTGGCTCTTCCTCCAGCCTTTGTTTATTTATTAATATTTTTAGCTTCTTTTCTAGGCTAAGCACTTGTGAAGTAATGTCCAAAAAAGGAGCATGGCTACATACAGGATGAGATGGTCAAAGTAGCCAGCACGCAGAATACTTTTAAAAACTGCAGTAAATGAACAATTATGGATTAGTTAAGCTGATGTTCTGTTTTTGTTTTGTTCTGAAATGTTTGCTAAATGCCTGCATAGAGGGGGCTAGGCTGCATGCCAGTAGGGCTTTTCAATCACCACCAAGAAGGCCCTGCTTTTTGTGGACACCAGCATAACTCTTAATTATGGGTTCTTGACTATCCCTGGTATTTATTTTTCTCTTTCCTACCCCATCTCTGGAAATATAAGAGCATTTTATTTAAACTTAAGGTAGGGAGAAAACTTTGTTTATAATCTGAAATCATGCTTACTAGGAAGTTAGTACACCTGGACTAAAACTGGCTTCAATCTTGGGTGTGCAGAACACCCACATTCAGGTCATGGCCACTCATTGTCAGATAATTGTGGACAGGGTACACATGAGGTCCATTGCCTTCATGTCCTGATTCTGGGCCTCCTAAAGGCATCTGGTTGACTGCTCTAAAGGAAAAGAAAGGATGCTGGACTAAATGGCACTTGTTTTGATCCAGCTGCACACACTTCTTAAGTTAGCATTTCTTACTATTTGAGCTCAGGCTGCCAGATTTAAAGGCATGGGGAGCATGGATAAACAGAGCAGAAATGATCAAGAATATACCAGAATGAAAAGTGAGTGCTGGATGATCAATTCAGGCAAAGCAGCAAGTGGCTTAAAATGTCATGGAAATTAGGATGAAACAGACAAGGATGTAGAGGTTGAGAAAGTTACTTCCTGGGACTCCAGCTTTCAAAATCTCCTTTACAGAATAGCTGGTGGCTTTCTCAGACTCTGCAAGGATGGAACCAAACGCCATAACATTCTGTCCTTCTTCATGTTAGCCTTAGGCATTGATAGTGCCCCTCACTGCTTGTGTCATCACCGTGGTCTTGCCTCTCCCTGCTGATAATGAATGTATACCAGAAAGAGAACATGGGCTCCTGACCCTTTCTTTATTGAATTACTTCTGAACTTTAAAACAACTTCTGATGGAAGACATCCAGCACCTGTGCCTGTTTTCATGGGCCTTGGTGAAAAAACTTGCACCAACACTGGGAGCATTTTGGACAGGAAACGGGGACATCTGGATTAAATATTGAAGGGTAACTATTTACATATGAAGTGGGGAAGTTCTTTCCATTCTGAGCTCGACTGTCGATATGTGGAAGCAAATTCTTCTTTTGATATAACTGATTTATTCTATTCCAAGCCTGGATGTTTGCCCACTGGTTTCCGTGCATGGGCTGTTGGGGCCCACATGGCTGCTTTCTTCCTTGCAGAGGTGCTTGGCCACCAGATAATTCCATTTTCTCCCCAAAGAGGAAATGTGCTGCATTTTCTGCTGGGCCAAGCCAAACAGTTGCTGGCACTTTCCATGTATAAGCTGGCACATTGCTCTCAGCGGTGAATTCTTTGTACTGAACTGCTTTGTTGCCTCTCCCGTTGTCTAATTCACTTTTTTGGATATTCGTTTTACTGGTCCTAGGGTGCAGCTCCCTCTTCTGGGGGTCTGTATTGTTCCTCAGAGGATACTGCTGTTTTTTTTGGCCATTTATCTTGCCTCTTTGCAGCTGTCCTTTGTAGACATTCACCATGCTCTTCCCAGTATGCAACTTACTGCTCCCGCCCTGCGCCTCACTGTTTTGGAGACATCTTGCCTTTCCCAATTTTGGTTCACTCTTTGGTGGCTGCAACTCTGCCTTCCCATCTGAGATCCCCTTTGTTTTAGATGGTGAAGCAGTTTTCTTCCTAGTATATCTCAGGTACCTGATCCCAGTATCTGTCCCTGGTTTGTCAGGTTGCTTTTTCTGCCCAGTATGTTGCTCTGTCCCTGAGTCAGGCTCACTTTGTGGATAAGCTCTGCTCTTTTTTGATGGAGACTTCTTGGTCTGCATTTCATGCTTTCCAGTGTGACCACCTGTCATTCCTTTCTCACATTTCTTGATATGTATCTCAGAATTTCCAGACTCTTGTTTTTTCTTCCCAGTATCGAGCTTTCCTTTCACACTATGTGGATCAGTTTTTAACTTTGGGAGGTTTCTCTTTCCAGTATGAGTCTCCCAGTTTTCATTCAGTTGTTTGGTTTTTCCTGCATGGGCCCCATTCTTCTCAGTTTGGGCCTTTCTTTTCCAATTGGAGCTCTCCCTGATCTCAGTAAGAGGCTCTTTGCTGGACTTTCTGTTCTTGATAAGTTGTTCACTTTTTACTGCAGGTAAGTTTCTTTCCCTGTTCTGTGGTCTATTTCTCCCATTCTGGCACCTGTTGCATTTCTTAACTGGAAAATCTTTTTTTCCAAGAGCAAATTTATTTTCTTTTGTCTGATAGCTTTTGTTGGGCTTGTTACACATACACAAAGGAAGGGACTTATTTGGCTTGGGACTTGGATCATTAGACCAAGAATCAGACTTGGTCAGTTCACTGGACTCTGAACTTGACTCGATAGACTCAGAACTGGACTCAGAACTTGATTCATTGGATGCATCTTCACTTTCAGAGCTGAAATTTTCCTCTGAACAAGATGACTCAACATCTGATTCAAAGGTTGAGTCATCATAATCAGAACAGGAGTTTTTGCAGTTCTTTGATGTGGACTTGCCATTTTCCTCAGAACTTAGTTTATCTGGCTTAATATGGGATTCCTCCTCTTTTGTGTTGTCCTTGTGATTCTCATGAGCAGACAACACACCTGCAAGAAACTAGCATTTTAGTCTATTCACAGGACAATTTAGGTTAGGATACTCAATGATAACAAGACTCAGGCTGGGATACTTAACAACAACCCCACTCCCCACCCTCAAGTCATCAGGTAATTACATTCACTTTGTTCTGTCAAATCAACTAGAAAGAATAACAATCTCACATTAATTTTGTTGCCAATGGCTGGTTGAGTGCCTAGCCTGGGAGTCAATGCAACTCAGCAAAACCCACACAACCCAAGTGGGATTGAGCCAAAGCTGGATCCAGTTAAAAAGGCTCACAATTCTGCTCCTTTAGTCAAAATGCATATTATGAGGACTATGGGCCTTTGCAGACTGCCAGAAATAGTGCAAATTGAGTCCACTTTAAATTGAGACACTGCCCTGGCTCAGTGCTAGGGAATTATGGGAACTGTAATTTATTGTGGCACCTGAGCTCTCTGACAGAGAAGGCTCAATGTCTTAGAAAAAAATACAATTCCCATGATTCCCTAGCACTGAGCCTGGGCAGTGCCTCAATTTAAAGTGGACTCAATTTGCACTATTTCTGGCAGTCTGCAAAGGCCTTATGTAACTGCTGCCAACCTATACCTCCTTGGTAACATGTAGTTAAAGATGATGTGTTGTGCAGCATCATCTCAATCTCAATTTCTCCTCCTCTGCATGTGTAGCCAAAGAGGAGTGAAGCAAGGCCCAAGAAAATATGGACCAGAATGACATTATATACAGGGGTACCTCGGTTAACAAAGCCTCTGACAAAGAAGCTCACTTTTTCAAAGTTTTTTTTATGGAAGCCCATCCCTGCCTCAACCCTTTTCTTGTCTTCTGTCTAGCTTGAGCGTTTTTCTGTAACACTGACATTGGGAGGGTGGTGAAGGAGGGCTCGAGAAAGGCAGACTTTCAATATTGGGTTGCAGCAACATGTCTGCAGTTAAACAGAGCAATAAAATGTCAGCTGGAAAATAATAATATATAACAATAACAATAATATTTATTTCTTACCCACCTCTCCCCATGGATCAAGGTGTGGAACAGCAACAGATTAAAATACAATATATATCATCATATAAAACACATAATATCCATTTAAATACATAAGTTAAAAAAACATAGCATCAATTTAAAAGAACATATAAGACCAATACATATTAAAACAGACCATAATTTAAAATTCATATTTTAAATTCATAATTTAAAAATCATCTGGATAGTTCTGTTGGAAGAGACTGTTTTAATCTAGACAGTGTATTCAGCTGTCAAATCTCTTCCACCAGGTTGTTCTAGTCTAGGGGCAGCTGAAGAAAAAGTCCTCTGGGTAACAGTTGCCAACCTAGTCCTGACTGATGGGAGTAGATGTCTCCCAAAGGACTTGAGTGTATGGGTGGATTATACAGGAAGAGGCAATTGCATAGGTAACCTGGACCCAAATCATATAGGACTTTAACAATAATAACCAACACTTTGTACCTTGCCTGGAAGCTGGTAGCCATTGGTGTGATTTTAATATTGGTGTGATGTGCTCATTCCTAAATGTACCAGTAACCAATCTGGCTGCCATGTTTAGAAGTAATTGAAGTTTCTCAGCTTGGTACAGAGGTAGCCCAATGGGATTCTATTCTAGGTGATTCTACTGTAACTATATGTGCAAGTAAGGTAAACAACTGTAGCCAGAATCACTTAGGGCCTTTACAGACTGCCAGAAATAATGCAGCTTGAGTCCACTTTAACTGCCCTGACTCAGTGCTAGGGAATCATGGGAACTGTAGTTTATTGTGGCACCAGAGCTCTCTGATGTAGAAGGCTCAATGTCTCAGAAAAAACTACAGTTCCCATGATTCCCTAACACTGAGCCAGGGCAGTTAAAGTGGCCTCAAGCTGCATTATTTCTGGCAGTCTGTAAAGGCCCTAAGTCACTCAAAGAGAAATCATAAGTCAAGTGGAGGCTGTTGAAAGAAAAAAAATCATTCTGGAATGCATTTTGGAAGACGCTTAAGTGGTCCCTAGAAGATTAAAAATGCTTTTGTTTACTTATGCAAGGCTTACCTGACCTGGTTGTTTCATTTCACATGTGCATAACATTGGTTTTAAATAAAAAGTTTGCTGAAACATGTTGAATTGCTCCTTTTGGGGGCAGGGGAGTTATAGGAACCTATCCCTATTCTTTCCATATTGCTTCTTCCTCTGGTACCAAAATTTTGTTTAAGCCTAGGAACACATCTGCTTCATTAATGTATACCTATATGTTGTTTAATGAAACATTTGCAGTGTGATGTAGAGAGGAGGTATAAGTCATTGGTAGTCACATGATCTTTATATCATATTATTTTAGCCACCATGTGGTTCAATGAACTGAGAAAACATCCTCAGAGACACTCATAATTGTGTGCCACAATTTCCATTCAGCCATTAGGGGACTGAATTGCAGTATCACTCACCAGTGTCCTTGGAGGAAGACTTGTTCTCTGGAAGAGTATGCTTGCACTCTGGAAGGTAGAAGTACATCCTGAGATTATCTAACACTATACAGTGTGTATGTGTGCCTTCAAGTCACCTGTCAACTTATGGTGACCTCATGAATTTCATAGGATTTTCTTAACCAAGGAATACTAAGAGGTAATTTTACCAGTTCTTTCCTCTGAAATATAGCCTGCTAGCCCAAGACATTACACAGCTTTAGGTGAAATACCAAAAGCCCCTCCTCTGCTCCTAAACTTATAGTCATTGTAGTATATTGTAGAGAGATATTGTAGCACCTTTGGGACTAACTGAAAGAAAGGAGTTGGCAGCATGAGCTTTCATAGACTTAAGTCTACTTCCTCAGATCATTTTAGATCTTGTAGCACCTTTGAGACTAATTGAAATGAAGAAGTTGGCAGCATGAGCTTTCGTAGACTTCAATCTACCTCCTCAAATTATCTGAGGAAGAAGACTTAAGTCTATGAAAGTTCATGCTGCCAATTCCTTTCTTTCAGTTAGTCCCAAAGGTGCTACAAGATCTCTTCTTTCTTTCAGTTAGTTTCAAAGGTGCTACAAGATCTCTCTACATACTGATTCTACAGACTAAAATGGCCATATTGTTAAATTCAGTCATTGTAGTAGTAATAATAATAAAAACAAAGCAACTAGTAATATGTCTTCCTTTCGTGATTCCTAAATCACCTGCTTCACTATGGACCTTATCAAACGCTGGCCATGAAGCGAAGAATAAGTGAAAAATACCCAAAGTAGGAATAAATTCAGTTCTATAGCGAAACGAACGGACTATCACCCGTTTGGCCATTGCGCAATTAATACGAAGGCTCCCTTCTCTCCCATCACAAAAAGCCGGCGTCGCAGAATGTGGATGGCAAGGATGGGAGGAAGGAGTCGGGGGGAAAGGCAGCCAAGGGGACCGAGGAGGAGGAGGAGGGCTGGAGGACTGGAGAAGGGAAGGCAGCCCACAGTGGCGTGTCGGTGGGGAAAAATGCGAGAGAGATCGCCTCCCTCTTCCCTCTTCCCTCCTCCTCTCCTTCTTTTCTCCAATCCGGTTTGCCTTTTGCCAAGGCAATCCCTTCTCCTCGCTGGGATTTTCTCCCCGCCTACCATTGCGCAATGAATGCGAAGGCTCCCTTGTACTTCCCCGACAAACCGAATGTCAAAATCTCTCTATTCCTTACGGATTAGCTCCGTGTTCTGCCGAGTTCAGGGGCAGCATCGGGTATAAACACGGGGAAACAATACGGATTAGCTCCGTGTTCTGGGGCAGCGTCGTGTATAAACACGGGGAAACAATATGGATTAGCTCCGTGTTCTGGGGCAGCGTTGTGTATAAACACGGGGAAATAATATGTATTAGCTGTGGATGCCCTTTGGATTAGCTCTGCTTCAGACCCCATGTGATAAGGTCCTATGTTTAATGGTAGAAGAGTTGTTGTTGTTTGCTCTTGTTAATTCAGGATCGTGAACAGATGGGCTCTACCATTGCTTTCCCACAGCTCTGCAACTTCAGAAGCGGGCCACAGAGTGATTCCCAAAAGTCTGGTAGAACTGAATGACGGGATATAAAAAGCATGGCTGCTTGACCATTATTTTCTACACATAATAGCACACATCTCTAATTTAGGCATATAAAATGTTAATTAAATAAATTCTCCTGCCTCAATCCTCTTGTGCTGTTTTAAGGTTTGTATCTAGTCTTTTAATGAATTTAAATATTTTGAATGTTTAATGTTTTAACTTTATAAATTGTTAATTATTTTTAAATAATTGTTTCAAATTGTTTTTTGTATTTGTCATTTTATTGAATATTTTGCATAGTTTTAATCTGTATCACTTTAAAAATGTTGTTAACCACATTGAGTCTCATTACTGAGAGAAAGGTGGAATATAAATGATTATGATGATAATAATAACAGCTAAAGGAGAGAGGGCCTCTGTAAACACAACAGTTGTGAGAAAATGGGTCTTTAAAGCAGTGCATTTATTCTGAATGATGAGTTATTTCCAGTTGTTTAATTTCCTTTGTTTTAATAAATTATAATAATAAATTTTTATTTATAGCCCGCCCCTCTGCATGGCAATCAGGGCGGGTAACAACATTTAAAACAGACATAGTTAAAAACATTCCCTGGACCCACAGTCCAACCTTCCCATCCCCTTAAAACAGAATTAAACTAAGGAAGAGTTAAAATCAGCAGTACAATAAAACGATAAAACAATAAAACAGGAATCAGTGATATGAAAAAAAGATAAAAACTCATCTCCCAACAAACAGCTGTTATTCTGGGAAGGCCTGCCGGAAGAGATCCGTCTTTACTGCCTTTTTAAAAGCAGCAAGAGTAGTAATGAGACGGATCTCGTCCAGCAGGCCATTCCAAAGTCCAACAAGAAATTTTTCAGGATTTCATAGGATAAAATCTACACCACCACCACCACCACCATCTCATTCATGGAATTTTAGAAAGGAAATGGCTGGTGGGGAGTTATTAGGAAACATATAAGCCACCCTTGTTTTCCCACCACTCTCACCTTTTGGTCCCTCAATCCAATCAGTTAAAAAGGAAAAGATGGAACAGCTGCACAGTCAGCCTTCCTTATCCACAGATTCTTTATCCATGGATTCAGTCATGCACAACTTGAAAATATTGATTTTGCCATTTTACACCATTTTACTATGCCATTGTATTTAATGGGACTTGAGCATCCAAGGGTTTTGTTATCCACAGGTGTCCTGAAACCAAATCCCAGCAGATACCAAGGGCCCACTGTATATTTTAACTGGTAACAAAATTCTTATCTGGGTTCTGTTTGGAGGTCCCCGGGTCAACTTGTAAATCACTAGGAAAGCAAAAACAGCAGTGAATTGAGAGAACAGGAGAAGAGCTGAGGAGCCTGAACCCTTACCATATGACAACATTTTATATGCTTCCATGATCTCCTTGGACTTCGTTTCAGCTTCCTCCTTGTTATCTGGGTTTTTGTCAGGATGCCATTTCTGCAGTTTCGTTCTGTACCTATTCAGTTACAGGAAAAGCCACAAATAATTTTAGTTTAGAATGACAGTGCGTAATGGTCAAGGGTAGGGTCCTGGGCAGTCTTGGGGGAAGGCTATACATTCCCCCCTCAGGGGAAAAAATGAATTCTTTGCCTCAAATGAGGGGAACAATGCCATGTATTGGGCCCACTCTAGGCCATTTTAACCCAGGAGAGGGTTTTTTTTTTCCTTTTTACTCTTTTTGCAACAGGAAGTGATTTACAAGTCATCATCTAGGACACTTTCTATTTGAAAAATGGTCCAGGGGAAGTAAAGGGCAATATCTTGTATGGCACAGCATAGCATAAGACTTCTTCAGACAGAACTACACTATATCTCTCCACTCAAACCCTCCTCTGGACTCACTGTTTAACAGCTATGTCCCTGTAACCAAACGCAGACTGATGACATTATCTGCTGAGATCCACCATCAGAGTCTTCTGGAGGTTCCAGAGGCTGATGTCATCAGCCTGCGTCTTGGGACATAGTGAGAAGTTTCTCCAATCCTTCTGCTCTTCACCAACCATTAAATAACCATGCGGGGGGGGGGGGCTGCAGTGGTTAAATGCTGAGTCCAAGAGGGATGCTTTGACTGTTGTGAAGGGTGATAGAGCACATCAACCTCCAGAGTGACCAAAGAAAGACGTGTGTGTGTGTGTTGTGTTCCTTCAAGTCATTTCCGACTTATGGCAACCCTATCATGGGGTTTTCTTCAGAAGAAGTTTGGCATTGCCTTCCTCCAAGGCTGAGAGAATGTGACTTGCCCAAGGTCACCCAGTGGGTTTGTGGGTTTCATGGCCAAGCTGGGAATCAAACCCTGCTCTCCAGAGTCAAACTACTATGCCACACTGGCTTCCTCTGTCAAAGAAAGACATACACCTGTCAATTTCACTAACAGAATGCCAGGCAAAATGTGTTTGAATTGCCTACACACAAACCTAGAGAACATTTGAGGCTATAAACATTTTCATTTTTTAATGGCCTTGGGGACATTTAACGGCCACAAAAATATATTAGGGGCTGTCCTTTTCCCACCTCAGTTTTAGAATAATCCATTTATATGTCTCAGGTGTTGTTTCTGTTGTCATTGTATAGAGTCAAGTTGACACCAACTTATGGCTACTCTATCATTGGGGTTTCTTGACAATATTTATTGAGAACTTGCCAAACTTCTTCAGAATTTGAGACTTCAAAAAGAAAAGAGAGCCTTTTGGCCAGGATTTGGCAAACTCAAGGCTAATTCCCAGATCTGGCCCAAGTCATTTTGTTGCCTGAGATGAAGGCAAGGTGATGCCCTCATTTCATTCAACATACCTGAAACAAGTCAGACTGAGACTACATTGGAAATGAAATTAGGATCCACCACAGCTGAGACAGCAGGCTGGCTTAGTCATTACAATGTAGGCCACATGGCACACACAACTCTCCCGTCCAACACTTTGCTGCCCCTCCTTAGTATCTACTGCCTGTAGTGGCTGTTTCACTCTGTTTAATAGCAAGGCCAGCCTTGCTAATCACAATGAACTCTTTTCTGTCAAAAACAAAAGGTCTAAGAAGGGACTACATTCCATCATGGAAGGTGCAAAGGACTACATCTGTCCAAATTTGGACACTGATTTCAGGTTGATTTAGAGTCAGAGAGAGAGCGAGCAAGAAGAATGCAGCAAAGGCTATAAAGGGCTTTCTGCCATGCTGATATTTTGAAAGTTAACTTACGCCATTTTAATGTCATCATGAGATGCACCATGGGGAACACCTAGGATCTCATAATAGTCCATCTCATCTTTTCTGCATCTAGTAGAGATGCCTGAAGAGATACTGGGAATTCTTGGCAGACCCATGCAAGGTAGGAACAGATAGATGCTGAAAATACGTGGACCTACAGAATACAAAACCAAATGATTATCAACCTAGCCCTGAGAAATAATAGCCACACTATCATTATTACATTTGTCCACCAAAGGTTTATTTAAACTATAAAATTATTTTGGATTAGTGCTGGGTCATTGGATTAGCTACAGCTGATATATACTAGAAAGTAGGAATTGGTCAACTGCTGTGATAACCAGATCATAGCTTGAAATTAAGAAGATGATCCTCAATAGGTTGTAAAAACAAACCTGTGTCAATCTGGGCCACACACCTCAGTGCAGGAACAGAGGGTAAACAATGATACAATCTCATAAAGGTTAAGTGCTGTGCTCTAGTAAGCTCTCAGGATCTTAAACTTTCTCTCAAAATTTTAAAAACTACTAGAAAAAAGAACAGGATATTTGTACTTCTTGACACTGAAACATTGCTTTAAAACTATCTCTTAAATGACTTGGTCCCTGTTCTATAACATGCTTAATATAGCAATGGTTTTGGCCCTTTTTAAAATCAAAAGGCAGTTTTCAGGTGGCATAAAAGGATCTAGTCAACTCTGGGTGGTTTGGTAAAGTTTAGAAGTGGCCTTTGGTGGACTTCAACAAAATATATGAACATCTGGGTGAAACCCATGCCCTACCTCACAGTCTCAAAGTGATTTTCCTGATTATTGTCGCATCCTTTGGTATTATCATTGTCCATATATGGCAAAGCCATAATCTCTGAAGGCTGCTGCCTGGGGTAAGGAAAAGGGAGGTTTATTGTGATGTCAGGGGCTCTGCAACTTTCACTTGTTATTTTTGATTGGTTAGCAACAAATAGGAAACATAAGCCCCAGACATGGTAAATCTGAAGGTGGCACCACAAAATATGCATAGACTATGACAAACCAAATGGGAGTACTGCTGTCTGCAATTAAAATGTACATTTTGAAGATGTAAGAATATATGAAAAAGTTGTCTGTCGGTAAATCAATTCAGTATGCCAAGATATTAGGCACAGATGCTGATAATTAAGCAGTATTAATCCCCCACCCCATTCAACAGTAAAAGTAACCACTCAGTTTATATAGATTCCTTAGTCTCTTCCCTTCATTGGAAGCGAATAAAGGCAAAGATCACAGAAGATGACGATTCCTGGATTCTGTTATCACTGGAGTACATTTCTAAGGATCTTTGCAATGTGACTGAACCAGGTTCTAAATCAAAAATGGGAAACATGTGAACCTCAAGATGTTATTACATTGCAACTTCCTCCATCGCTTACCGATGACTAGGCTGTCCAAAGTACATGGAGCTGGAGGCCAACCACCTTTGAGAAGCCAGAATTTGCCCCATCCTTGCTTTAGATTAATTAGCACATGTGAATAAGCAACAGGTGAGAAGCAATGGTTGTGGTATATGTTTGCTGGGACATAGCAATCTCCTCTAGAATTTAGTATAATGTATTGTAGCGTGACAAAAAGGGGGAGGGGAAACAATGACAGCAAAGAAGGGGTGGCCTTGCTTTTGTTCTCACTTCTAAAATGCTCTAGTGGGAAAGCATTTACAACTTGGCCTAAAGGAATTTTCAAAAATCAAATGCACTCACCAAATTAAAAATATCTCAAACTGTTGGTGTTTCGGAGTATGTCTTTTCTCAACAGTGTGGAATGAGGCATTATCTATTAGGTGCCCAGGATGGTTCCACAACCACCATAAACACAGCAATATCTTTGACTGTAATGGAGTTGAGGAGGAGGAGGAGGAAGAGAACTACCCTATTATTTCAATAATTTTCAATTATATTCTCCCTGAAGTGCCCTCCCAACAGAAAAGCACTTTATCCTCCTTTGTATCACCTCTATGCTTTTATATCATGTTTCCTGTCCTTCTAAGCCTAACTTAAACATAATGTATTTTTTATTTCTACTGGACTCCTAAAAAGTACCCAGTTATTTCTCCTGGAAGTTCCCAGCCATTTCTCTCTCCTTTTGTGTAATGAACGTGTGTGTGTGTGTGTGTGTGTGTGTGTGTGTGTGTGTGTTACAATATTCATATTAAATACTGGTATCTTTCTTTAGCTATACAGGAGTCATTTTGACTCTTTTCCCCCTAAAACCTTTGGATTCTTTAGTCTCTATCAAACAAAATAAGACTATGTCGGCTGGAATGCTTATTCTTTTCTTGTATTAGGAACTTCCATTTTCACCATCCAGGTCAAAAAAGATACTCTGAGATCAAATGCATCTCCTTCCCCTTGCAGTACCCAATAAACACTGCATAAAGCAAGATGTCTTGGATCAGATCCCCGACCTATCTACACTAGTGTCCTGTTCTTTAAGTAGCCAACAGATACTTATGGGAAGCTGACAACCAAGACATGAACACAGTAGCTCCTTCCTTCTCATGGTCTCTGGCAACTGCTGTTAGAGATATGTTTGCCTCTGATGTTGGAGCTAATTAAGAGCCATCATGATTAATAGTCATTGATAGCTTTGCCCTCCTTGCTTAAAAAAAGTAGTATAGAAGAATGTATAAAGACTCTTTTCATGTCCTAAATTATCATTCTCTATAAGTACCATAGGCAATTAATTTGGAACACCCATGTGAGCACTGTGGGAAGCATGATCTGACTCACTTGACTTCACAGAAAATGAAAGAGGTCACCAGGAGGTCCAGTTGACAAATAAATGTTTGATTAAATGTCTGAGAGCTCTGTTTGAATGTCTCCACCTTTGCTGACTAAAGAATCAAATCTGTAAAAGACACATTGCATGCCTGAAGCGTGCATGCTTCTTCTTGCAGCAGGTCTCAGTGACCACCACATGCTATTGTTCTGAAGAACAACAGTTGTCCCCTCTGCAATTGTTTAAATAAGAATACTGAAACCAACATTACTGTTCCCAACCTTTATTGAACAGCCCATTGCCCTTTGCTAGCCTCCTGGTCCTTCCTAATGGATCCCAACATTTTCAGTTCTCACTATATTGGTAAGCAAGTAAACTTAGAAGACATCTTTTCTCCCCAAGAACCTTCTTCAGTCATAGTGGAGTTTGATTTGCTACTTCTGGGCATGAAGCTGCTCCCTTTGGCCAGGGACCATTTCCCTCCTTTGTTCAAAGGCTTTCATTCATCATCTACTGCTCTCTTCCTTCTTGCTCCATTGTCTTGTAAGAACATTCATTTTGGCAGCCAGCCTCTCCCAGTTCAAGATGCCTTGTTTCACCCTGGATCCACTTGTACCTACTGGCTTTTCATTATTTCTTCTCATCAGGTTCTTCATTGCCTTTGCATGATGCTGCTACACATTCTTCCTGACTTGCCACCAATATATGGGATTTTGTTCATATCCAGCATGGTGCTAGAACTCATAAATTTGGGATTCATCGTCGTCAGTCTGGAACCCATCATCTAGGTGAGACTCACTGTCTGTGTTGTCCTCTGGTGCCGACTCATTCCCTGCTGTGTAGCACTTGATCTTTTTGACAGGGAACACATGCCTCTTACTACGCACCTCATAGACAGAATCAGAATCATACTCATCAGGGTAATGAAACTCCGGTGCAGACCTGTATCTGGTGGGCTCACCACGGAGACAGTGCCCTCCTCCTTCCCTAATGGATGTTCTGTCAGTAGGCACACCTGCAAGAAAGCATCCCACTTCAGCTCTCATTCATTCGTTTATTCACTCACTTGATTTATATCCTGCCTTCCCCCTCTTCCTCAGAACCAAGACTCAAGGGAGTTCACAATCCAAAGCAAATGCAATATAAATAAAAACATACAAAATATGATCACTAACATGTAATAAAACTATCAGTTAATGTTACAAACAATTTAAAGCAAGCATGAAAAGACAAAACAAACAGTAGTTTAAAAGACAATATAGCATGTTATTAAAATTGCTTTCTCCAAAATATTAAGTTCCTGATAACCTGTTGGAATTTTTTAAAAAAATCTTTGCCTGCTGAAAAAAAAAAAGGATGGAGCCACCGTAGCCTCCTTCAGAAGGGAGTGTCAAAGGATCAGCCCTGGGGAGGCCCTCTTTCAATTCTGCCACCAAATGCACCTATGAAGGTGGCAAGAGCAAGAGAAGGGCCTCTCCTGAACTTTCCAGACTAAGGACAATGGGAAAACACAGGACTGGACCACTCACAATTACATTATCCTTAAGGAAGAAATGCACAGACTATTGTTTCCTCTCAAATATATGGAAGAACTTGCCTTGGCTTCAGTTCTACTATTCATCCTCTTAGGCTGGTACCCTTTGCCATGGCAGGATTTCAGGGAGACAGTCTTTCACATCCCCTGATACTTCCCATCACAGATGCCAAGGACTAAACTTGTACTAGGCCCAGAGCCAGTCCTAGTATTAGGCAGAATGAGGCAGTTGCCTCTGGTGGCAGATGGTGGGGGTGAGCAGCCTCCCTCGATTTCCCATAAGATAAACTTAAGTGTTCACGGCAGTTTGTTCTGCAAGCCCTGAGCCAGTCTACTGCCCTTAGGTGTGGTGGAAGATGCTGTTCCATCACCAGTGCTGAAATAAGATTTCACTGTTAATCCAGTTAACTGTGGAATGGGATGGTTTGGCATCTTATCCTTTACCTCAGGGTGAAAACAGTGTTGCACTGACCCTGAAAAGGAACACTTGGTATTCTATCCAAGTACTAACTTGGTCTGACCCTGCTTAGCAGCCAAGATCAGATGGGATCTGGTGCCTTTGGGGTGTTTAGGCTCTGTATGATAAGTGTCCTATAAACCTAACAGAAAATAAGCACAGCACAAGCAGAAAGCCCAAGGTTTAATCCCCAGCATATCCAGTTAGTGCTGTGAAAGACTTCTGACTGAACCCCTGCAAAGTTGCTGCTAGTTGGTGCTACGAGCACCAAGCTAAATGCATAACATAAGACAGCTTTCCTGTACAGAACTTCCAAATATTGGACAGTATGAAATTCATGAACTGCTGAGGTATATAGTAAACTATACAAACATCCTTGGCCAGCCCTGATGTGTCCAGTGATCACAGGCTCTGTGGAGTATAGTATAGAGAAGATTTCAATGTCTGGGAAACTCTTAGGGATAAACTCCTCCCACCCAGAAAAGCAAAAACCCACCTCAAATGTGCCACAAAGTTTTTTGAGTTGGGAGTGTAGCGTCTTTCAAAGCCCCTGCTGAGTAAAAACACCATTTGAGACTTTTCTCTTCCTTACCATTAACAAGAACAGATTTAAGCTCCCCATCCTCTTCAATTTCCATTCGTTCCTCCCCATCTTCAACAATTCTGGAAAAGATTTAATACTGTATAGTTTACATAGTGAGTGGAGGAGAAAAATCAAATCCCTGGTTAACCAAACACCATTCTGACCATTCTATACTTAGTTGTAAGAAGAATGAAACTTCAGTGGAACAAGTAGTAGGTTTCATGTTGGGCACAGCAGTCTCAAGAGTGGCCCTAAAGAGAAGAGTTGGATTTCTTGCTACATTCCAAGCCCTGCCACCTCATGTTGGGCAGGATCAAAATGTATGGAGGACAGGTTCACTGAGCTTTATTGCCCATCAGATTTATTCATTGAAAACTCGCCTCCTCTTCCCTTGACAGTGTGGAATTAGGTCTTCCAGCTCCAGAGATGGCATAGCTGACAAAGCCATGTGAGCCCTGTCTGTGGACCCAACTATTCCAAAGCCAACTCTTTCTCATTCCCATTCTGGCCCACTCTATTCTTTACCCTTCTTCCTTTGTCATGACTTTGACAATTGGCAGTTTTGACCATTGGGGCTGGCAGTTTTGGCACTGAGAAGGATCACGGTGTGGTGTGCGTATGTGTGTAAAATGGAGCTTGTGATCCAAAACACACTGCAGAAATGATCCAGTTTGAGACCGCTTTAACTGCCCTGGCTCACTGCTAGGGAAACCTAGGAACTGTAGTTTGTTGTGGCACCAGAGAAGCCCTCTGACAGAGAAGGCTACATATCTCACAAAACTACAGTTCCCAGAATTCCCTAGCATTGAGCCAGGGCAGTTAAAGCAATCTCAAACTGGATTATTTCTGCAGTGTGTTTTAGACCCTGTGTGACCATCTCCTGCTCTTTAGGCATCTCCTTGTAAGATCTCAAGGGTCAAGGCATTCAAGGGCATGCCTAGTTGGGGGGCTAGCTTTACACACATACACACAGAGAGACAGAGAGAGGGGATGGAAGGGGAAACACACAATAGCTCAATCCTGTGCACATCCCATTTACCTTCCTTCTATGGGTTTCCCCAGCAGGTGGGTGAGGATAAGAGGTCAATCATGTCAGTAGGTAGGTTGGCCAGTAATGCGATCCATTGCGCTATGCTGGACCAAAGCTCGTCTAACAGCTGTGATCAATAAAATCGTGACCCATGTCAAATCCCAAAAGGGGTTCTGTCTGTATGATCCCTCTGATCAGATACCCCTCCTTCACTGCTGCCCTAGCAAACACAGTAGGTAATGGGGAAATGCTGGGTAAATTAGATAAATAACACAAATAAATGTCACACAAACACATCCATGATCCATATCTCGGTGCCAAAATTGTCAATCCCTCAAAGCTAAGACAAGGAAAGAGGGGTAAAGAACAAGGTGAGGTAGGATGTGGGTGAGGAAGAGCCAGTTTTGGATTAGCTGGATCCAAATTACCCCCAAAAACGTTTTAAAGCTGTGTGAGCATCAGTGCACAAATGGGAAAAAACCTTGCAACCAGATTTTAAAAAAACAAGGATGGGAGAAAAATAAGGGGGATCTGAGAAACTTAATTTGGCCAAGAAAGACAGATTTCAACCTCCTCAACCTCCTCCCATGTTCCACTTTTGACTGCAGACTCCATGACTTCAATTTGAACCAGATTTTTTCCTCTTCCTAATGCCTGAGACCCATTTTGTCTAGAGAATCTGAAAGTTTACACACTATTTTTGACATCTTGGCTGGCCTAATGAACATATTGCCCTAAAAAAGATTCTGGAATAATTACTATGGTAATCATGGTCAATAACAATACAGGTTGAGCCTCTCTTATTTGAAATGCTTGGGACAAAAGTGTTTTCAATTTCTGATTTTTTTATTTTGAAATACCTGTATTTGCATATATGTACATAATTTTATTTCTTGGAAATGGGACCCAAATCTAAACTCAAAATTCATTTATATTTCATATATACCTTACACACATAACCTGAAGGTGATAATTTTGTGCATGAAACAAAGTTTGTGTACATTGAATCACTAGGAAGCAAAAGTGTCACTATCTCAGCCACCCACGAAAAAAGTTTTGATTTGGAGTATTTCAGATTTCAGAATTCTGGATAAGGGAGACTCAACCTGTAACATAATCAGTGAAAAATTCAGATAACAATATTGCATTCTCCAAATTCCAGTGAGCCAGCATGGTGCAGTCGTTTGAATGTTGGACTATGACTCTAGAGACCAGGGTTGAAGTCCCCACTCAGCCATGAAAATCTACTGGATTACCTTGGGCAAACCACATTCTCTCAGCCTCAGAGGAAGGCAAAGGCAAACCCCACTCTGAATAAATCTTGCCAAGAAAACCCTATGGTAGAGTTGCCTTAGGGTCCCCATAAAGCAGAAATGACTTGAAGGTACAGAACAACAGAACATTTCTCCAAACTGCTTCATAGTCCCAATTGACCCAACTCATTTTGGGGACTTTTTAAAATCCATTTTTTTTTCTTTTTAAAAAATCAGCATATTTTTAAAATCATCACAAATCAGTTGTGCTCTTGGTAAACAGTTGTCTAAATAGTTTTCAAAGAAACAGCTTTGTTAGTCTGTAACAATAAAAAAGGGGGAGGAAGGGGGAATCTTACAAAACCTTTGAGACTGATTTATTTCACCATGTGCTTTGGAAATTTCAACCCATGTCTTTCGAAGCACTGATGGAGACAATATTAAGGTATTTACAGTTACATACATAGCGAACAATAAGCTCTGTGACTTCTTATTGCATATTACAAGTCTCCCAGTTTTGGGGAACCTGAAAACCTGCACAATATGTCAATAGGAAAGAGTCAGCCAAGCTTGAAAGCAAGTACTATTTTGCATGGATGATGTCAGTCAACATTTGAACACACCCACACTGTGAAATATATTTTGCCAGGAGAAATACTGTACACACAGGAAGGACGATTAATCCAAACAGCAATACCAAGAATTGTGTTTCCAGTTTACATCATCCCCACCCACCCCTATTCCACAACATAGCTTTCCCACCTTTTTATTTGCCCTGCTCATATCTCTTTAACAAACCCCCATCAAATTGAAATTAAATGTCAAGTTGTTGATAAAGGCAAAAGAACACCGTCAAAAATAAAATGGCCACTCCAAATCAGCCAAGCTGCTTTCTAACAGGTGCGAGAGACAGTCATGACTATTATGATTCAATCATGGCTCTCTCTAGCTCCCACTGGTGCACACTTAGCTCACCTTTTGGTTGTGATTTGTTTCCCATTAATGAAGTTGGTTGATGAAGAGTAGAACCGGAACCCTTTTCCTCCACTGGCACAAGGACCAAAGGGCATGGTTTCTCCTGAAAAACAAGATGGAGAAAAGGCTGCAGTAGTTCAGTGGTAGACCACCTGTTCCTGCTTTGGAAGCAGAAAGCTCCAGGTTCATTTCGTGCCATCTTCAGGTAGGACTTGGGCAAAAAAACCAACAACCCTCCTGACTGAAAATCCTGGAGAGCTACTATCAGTCAGTATTGATAGTACTGGGTTAGGTGGATCAATGTCTGTGCTCCTAAGATTGTTCATTTAGGGATCAAGTACTTGGGATAAGAGCTATGGCATACATGCATCCCTTTGGGTTCCTTAGGCTGCAATCCTGTCTTGCAATGAATCCCAGAGGTGATACAAAGGGGCAGATTTCCCACTCTGAGGTCCAGATCCAGCTGTAGAGGAGGAGATTTGACATTTGATCTCCTGTCCTTGCCCCTTCCAGCTACTACAGCCAGATGTTTTTGTGGTGGCTCTTCACACTGACTGAGGTCAGGACTACATAGACTTTTCAACAGGTTCCCCAAATTGCCACAACACTAACACAAAGAGAAATTTAGACACACCTCAAAGACCCTCACAATATTAGCAATGGGAGGTGGGTTTGACTTTGACAAAATGGGAGAAACAAATGACTCCATAGAATGGGAGTAGCTAAATATGTCAACTGCTTCAGCTCTGCCAGACAAGACATTTCAGACCTGCAAATATTGGAGTGCTCCCTTTTCTGACCCCTCCCTCCACTCCAAGTTGACAACCTTAAATTAGGTCATTTAAAAAAAATAAGAGAAAGAGAGTTAAAAGACATTTGTGAAAGAGATCAGTTCCTATTATTTTGTGCCATTGTCACTTCTATGGAAACAAATCTTGTGGTTTCTGAAAAAATACAAAATGTGCAAAATCTGCTTTCCAGAGGTAAATGTTGGGTGTAACGCATCAGCTTTCTTCCAAGCCACCTTCAGCTTTCTGAAAATATATTTGTTGATAGCCAGCCTAAAATATTTGGGAGAAAAAAGGACTGGGACACACAACAGAGATGAAATGCGTGTGTGAATTGCCATTTCATAGGAATGCAGTAAAATTCTGTTTGGAAATGTGATTTTGGGGTTAAAGTAAAAAGCTATTGGCTCAGGGCACTGGAACTTCTAGGCTTACATGCTTGTGTACAGCATAGTGAAACTACTTTGGGTTTCTGGATTTTTTTCATATATTTTTCCTATATATGAGCTGTCCAATGTGCTGAATTATGCCCAAGCACTAGGATAGTTACAACTAAACCCCAGAGCAGATTCACCATCCCACTGGCACAGAAGCCACCAATCACCCCTGTGTGTCAAGTATGTACACACACACACACACACTTGCCATCCCCTCTACAGCGTCCTTCAAGTGGTTCCACAGATTTGGGGAACCTGACATTTACAAATCACACAGATAGTCCTTTGGCTGATTGCTATGCTCAGACGAAGGGCAAGACTCTACTACAAAGGCAGATTGGCTGTACACCTATTTTACAGTCATAGCTTCTCCTAAAGCAAGGGTAGGCAACCTTTCCCCTTTAAGGGCCGAGGGACTTCAGCTCCCAGAAGCCTCAGCCATGTTGGCCAATAGTCCCATGTTGGCCAATAGCCCCTGGGTTTCTGGGAGCTGAAGTCCCTCGGCCCTTAAAGGGGAAAGGTTGCCTACCCCTGTCCTAAAGGATACTGGGAATTGTACTTTGGTGAAGGTATAGAGAATTCTTCGTCAGAAACCTATATCTTCTCACAGAACTACAGTTCTCAAGTTTCCCTGAAAAGGAAGACTGAATATATTAAGACAGTTTTAAGACTGTGCTGTGGTGGAGATATGCCCAAATGACAGACCCATGATTAGTATGATCAATGCATGGAGCACTGATCTAAAGAAGGGCCAATAAACATAACTCCCATATAACAGAGTATTTTTTTAATAAAGAAATTCATTTCTGTATTCATTTCAGGTGTACCAACACTATACTGAAAAGCTACTATTACATTATGGGAAGTGCTCAGTGATCCAAGTTGTGAAAGCCACACCAGCTTTCTAGACATATTATTGACATTATATTTTAGAAGAAAAAAAAATCTAATGAACTCCATTGTTAAGCTTGTGTACTTATATCAGTTTTCTTATATCATTTTTAGAAACATCTGCAAACAGTATAGTGGTGCCTATGTTTAAGACTATTTAGCATTTACTTTAACTAAATTATTTAATCATGATGTGTTTTCCTTAAGAAATAACCTTTTGTTTGAATTGTCAAAACTATGTTTGTGGCTTCACATTGTAAAACACAAAGCACTCAAAACAATCCAGATGCCTATTATTTGGATTTAGGGGTTCAAATTGAAATAGGAAAGTTCTCCCTCCTCCTTCAATGTGACTAGCTTTTTCTTTATTAGCAATCTTTTTATTTCATATTTGAAACTTAACAGAATAAACACTTTGACATCATTCAATTCTTGATAAATATCACATTTAACCCCCCCCCATTTGTCTATAAACCCCTTTCTCCCTCCCTCCCTTTGATTATATAACAGAAACAAAGCTCCTAACAAAAAAACCCACTAGCTTAATACATATTCTTCGCTAAACCATAGAAAAACTAAATATACATTCCACTTCTTTAAAGGAACAATTTCAAGTGGTTACCGCTTATCTTTTAAAATACTTTTTTTAAAAAATCATCTGGAGCCACAGTTTTTACAAGGCATTTCCATCTTAACTTATGGAAGATTGTAGTCTGGATAGATTGTGCCATTTGATGTGTAGAAAGTTATGCTAGATAGTTTCAGGTACCCCCACAGTCCTAAAAGGAAACACTTACCAAAGAAAGGATCCCGTCCCCCAAAGAAGTCCCTGAAGACATCATGGGCACTGCGGAAGTGGAACATATAGTCAGGGCCCATGTTGGCCCAAGATGATCCTGCAGCCCTACCTAAAATAAAAAAATAAAGGAAAGGAAAGGAAAGTCAGGCATTCTGAGAATATCAAAATATGATATGGTGCCTGTAAGCTCTCTCCTTTCCCCAGTAAACTGTCCTGGAAATGGAATACAAAGGCCCAAAAATTCTAGTCCCAAAAGGTAACTTTTTCAAACTCTGATTTAAAGTAATTCAAAGCAAAGGTACAATCCAGCCATGGTTACACATGTCTGTAGATTTCACTGGGGCAGATCTAGGTGCATGCTTAATTCTCCCACTGAAGCTTACACAATTTTTTACATAATTTACATTTTAAAAATCACCTATAAATAAACACTGAGATCACCTAAAATAATATAGTTTGCTCTGGGAGAAATAAGTGAGGGGTAAAAAGGAACAATGACACTGAAAACAGAACAGTACTAAGAGAGGGTACATGATTTTCAAATGCAGAGAATCATGTTTCTCTACATTTCTAATAGAACTGGAGAATTTTAGATGTAAATATGGTGGTTCTATGGTTTGAAGAGAAAATTTTCTCCTCTTTGGATTTAATTTAAAAAAAAAGTTATAAAGTGCAAAAGTGCTATTTCACTGATGCCTTACAGCACTATAACTCTAAAAAAAATTGAGGAGAAGAGAAGGGAACATAATGCTCCAATATGTAGCTGGAATATTTTGAAAAACAACCCAGAACTATAGGAATAAACACTTCCTGTCCATATGGAGGAGCGCTCTGTCAGGCAAACTGAACATTTGTTCATAATGTTGATCCTGTAGGATGCATGCAACAGATAGCTGCTGGGTAGCATCTATACCACCGTCAGATCTGGCCAGATGGAAAAAGAAATGGCATTAGAAATACAGTACTGCAACCTCTTCACACACGTGTCCTATCTGGAAGAGCCCAGAGAGAGGGAAGAAGAATAGGACTCTGTGAAATGTGCAGCTTGAGTGTAGCTTTACTGAGGGAAAGGTGTTCCTTAGTCTACTACATACCTCTTCCCATAAGTCCATCTTTACCATAGCGATCATAGACATCACGTTTGCTTTCTGAAAGGAAGAAAAAATAAGGACTTTCTTAGCCAGCACTTCATCAGTTGTCAAAAGCTAGTCTTTGTGTTGCCTGGAAGTAATTGCTAACAAGGCAGTCTCTGCTTTTTGAGTACCAACTTTAGTTGTTCAACAACGACACTGGGAAAAGAGCACTTTGTATCACTTGAAGCTGAGACTTTACCCTACACTAGGTAAAATTACCCAGTTCAACTTCTATTTACATAGTTCCCCAATCCAGCAGCTAAAATTATTTCCAATCCTACCAATATGAAGCAGGGATGGGCAGAGTGGAGACCATGGGCCCCGAGCTCTTTTTCCAGCCCTTCAGTGCTCCCTCCTGAAATGCAATGGCAAATCAGTAAATGAATTAAAGGCATGACACTGTGATTACAATCAGTGGGATAATTAATGGTATAATCAATATTGTCTTTAAATATATTCTCTAGTCAGTATCACAATAATAAATATCCTATTAATGAAACTCTGTTCAATTTGTAAGGGAGCACAGCACCATCCTGCCTTGATTCCAGTGTCTGAAGAAAAAAGGCCCTCCTTCCATATCAACTCCCATTGCTCTGGCATCTGAGGATGAGAAGCATCCAGGCACAGCACCGTTGTGCCTTGACTCTAGCAGTGAATGAAATTCGGTCATCCATCCATATCAGTTGCCATTGCTCTTGCCTCTGAGGGAGAGAAGAACAGCCAGCATCTGCAGGACATAATGCCTTCTTCCACTGCCATCCCCTTTGCCTTGTGTTTCATGTCTTTTTAGATTGTAAGCCCGAGGCAGGGAATTGTAAAATTAACCATTTTTAAGCCACTCTGGGAGCCTTTTTTGGCTAAAGGATGGGTATACATAAAACAAATAAATAAATTACTCACACACATATATACTAATAAAATCCTCCCAACATTATTAAAATCCTCACTTACATGTGCCTAATTATTATTGAGTTACATATGAAAGGAGGATTTTAATAATGTTGGGAGAATTTTATTAATTTTTAAAATTTAAATATAAAAAGTAAAATAAAATATAAATGGGAAAATAATCATTTTTATCTATCTTATGCATTTTTCATTGGGAGAAGTCAACTAAGCTCTGTCCCCTTCCCTGAAGGCATACCTCTTGGATGTTCAGCCCCTGAGCATTTTCCCAAACCATAAAGTGACTCCCAACCAAATGGAAAGGGCCCAAACTGGTATGAAAATGTTTAGGTGCTCTGTGTTCTCAGCTAACAAAGGTTCTTGTGTGTGAGAGAGGATGACGATCATTCTGAGTCTATAGCTAGATTTCATATTTTCAAACATGGAGAACCAACCATTTCTGCCTTCCCTGTACTTTGTATACTTAAGGGCTATTCCAGATGAAAGCTAGAACCATCACATATGAAACAGCCTCCATCTCCAGGAAAGATGGAGACAGTTCCAAGTTTAAAGTAGAATCTCATATTTCCAAAAATGGAAACATTTCTAACTTTTTTGCACCCTGTTGGCCAAGGGGCTACTCCACATGAAACCTAGAGCCATGACATATGATAAAAGCTTATTTGAATGTCTGTAGGACCTTCTTCTTCCATTATATCTCAAGACGCCGCACAGATAACAAACAATAGCTTGCCTGATGAAGAGATCTGGAGACTTCAAAAGTAGCCTCTTCACACATTTGCCCTCCTCACACATTTGCCCATCATTTTTGTGCTCTTTCAGTAGCCCTAACATGGACCTAGATGTGGAAACCAATAAGTGCTTGGGAGCAATTACTTTTGCCACTGTTCCTCTACATCCAACACTAGTAAATCATTTAAAATCTGATATATAGTTGTCACAGGAAAAGCCAAGACAGGCTAAGCATGACAGAATGAATGGTGCCAATGGAAAATGGCACATCCAGACATGTGGCCATGATATAGACCACTTCCTCAGATAGACAAAACAATTAGTTGTGTGCTAAGTTTCTGAGAGGCCAAGGAAGAAGTTGTGACGATTACTGCTGACATATCAGGTGGGAAAGATCTGAAATCCATTGATATTTTCCTTCACAGATGAAGGAAAACAACCACCACCAAAAACATACAAACTGTCCCCCATGTACAAAGACCACAGGTTTCATGTATTTGGAGTTAAGTGCCATGTAAATTAAATGGCATGATGGACCTGCATAAATACACCCCAAAGGATGATTTATGGAATCTTGTCACACAGGACTTTATCACACGGGGGAAATCCTGTACTCAGAATACACCCCAGACTGCTAGTATAATCTACACCTCACTTATACATTTTGTCTCCCAGATTTCACTAAAAGAAAGTGAATATCTTTATGGCTTTTAACATCTAGGTAAAAGGTAAATGTATTCCCCATTGACAAGGTTGTCAAGTCGTGTCAGACCATAGACAGCTCATCTCTGTTACTAAGCCAAAGAGCCAGTGTTGTCAGAGACTACTCTGTAATCCTGTGGCCTGCATGATTGCACAGAATGCTGTTTACCTTCCCACCAAGGTGGTACCTATTTATCCACTTGCGTATGTATGCTTTTGAACTGCTAGGTTGGCAGAGGCTGGGACTAATAATGGGAGCTCACCCCATCATGCAGTACCCAGGCCTCAAGCTGCCAACCTGCCAATCTTGCAATCAACAGAGTAAGCGTCTTAACCACTTGAGCCACTGCATCCCTTTTAACATCTAGAACAGGGGTAGGCAACCTTTCCCCTTTAAGGGCCGAGGGACTTCAGCTCCCAGAATCCCAGGAGCTATTGGCCAACATGGGACTATTGGCCAACATGGCTGAGGCTTCTGGGAGCTGACGTCCCTCGGCCCTTAAAGGGGAAAGGTTGCCTACCCCTGATCTAGACAAACACTATAATGGGGAATATTTCCCTTATTTTGAATCACAAATTGCTGAACATAAATATTCTGAATATTTGCTGAAGACCAAATTAATTTGCCTTGATCCTCTTCCCTGCACTCCAGCAAAATCCCAATCTTTGTTTTAGGTTTAATGCATACACACAGGAATTAGGAATATATATATATATATATATATATATATATATATACACATATATATATATATATATATATATATGAGATGAAACAAGGGGTATGGATGTAGCTGAGAGGGCCAGAAGAGAAAGGGGAAGGGACTAAATACTTACTGTCTGAAAGTACTTCATATGCTTCTGCAATTTCCTTGAATCTCTGTTCCGCATATTGCTTGTTCTCAGGGTTTTTATCTGGATGCCACTTCAGAGCTTTCTTCCTGTATCTTTTCAGTCCCCCAAAACACAATGAATTTCACATTAGCACCCCTTTGACCAATAGCTACCAGTGAAACTGCTAAAGCAAACAGAGCTCCCATTAAGATCAGGTGGGAGAAGCACGCCCCTAGCCACATGTGATACTCAGGCCCATGGCAATCCCTCAAAGCCTCCTCTCCAATTTGTTATAAATTTTTGTATGATTAGGAGGTGATTTTTTGACCCCAAACCATGCCAAAACCACACCAGGCATGCTAAAATGTGCATCTGTATCCAAAAAAGTCATCCCAACAGTCCCCAGAACTGTCCCAATACTATATTCTTCAGTTATAAACTGACCAAATGGTGGCCAGAAGTGACACAATGTCACATCTGGTTACCATTTTCACCAAGATACTGCCAACAGAGTTCAGTTTAGGTTGTGGCAACGGGAGAGTGTGAAGGGAGGAACAAAGCGAGCCTGGTTGGTCCCAACCAGTCACAGCTCAGGGAATGCTGTGAAGGTTGGCCTATGGGGAAGAAAGGATAAAAAACTGAAGTCAATGCACCTCTCACATTTTGCTGTGCAGTAATGTAACAGCAAACCTCTATTGGATATTGACATTATGCAACTGTGCAATTCTGATTCATAGAATCATAGAGTTGTAAGAGACCACAAGGGCCATCCAGTCCAACCCCATTCTGCCATGCAGGAACACAGAATCAAAGCACCCCTGACAGATGGCCATCCAGCCTCTGTTTAAAAACCTCGAAAGAAGGAGACTCCACCACTCTTGAGGGAATGTCTTGCACCCCACTGTCGAACCAGTCTTACTGTCAGCAAGTTCTTCCTAATGTTGAGGTGGAATTCCTGCAGACATAAGTCCACTTAGGAAGTTGTAAGGAACCAACAAGTTTCCTGTTAACATTTTACACAACCTAGTAACACTGTTTTAGAAAATCATTCTACCCTTTTTGTAAAAGGCAAGAGATGCTCTTTTTTACACTGCTTGGTAGCTGCAAAGCACCAACTTTTAAATGTGCTTTCAAAATTTTCTGTCTCCCAAACCAGGGCTTCTTTTTACTTTATCAAAATGTTTTAAATTGGTTTATTAATTGCAGCCCTACTATACTATATCTAAGTGGCTGACTCTTCACAACTGGATTCTTGGCACCGAAGTGACAGCAATAAATAAATATGCTCTGATTTACATCTAGCATCGTGCTAGTGCCTAATCATTAGCATGATAGCAGTTTATTCCTCTCCTTCCCTGTTGCCCTGTACCTCACCATAAAACTTATCTGAGAGGGTACCCAGTCCTACAGACCAGGTTTTGAATGCTCATGTAGGGCTGTGGGAGAAGGATCTCATTCACCCGCTACCATTTCCATTGACAGTACCATAAGCTGAGCAATCCAGGGGCAAAGAGCCATTTGTTGTTGTTAACTGCTGTCAAGTCAACTTCAATTTATGGTGACCCCATGATTGAGAGATCTCCAAATTACCCTGTTATCAGCCGCCTTGCTGATGTCTTGAAGACTTAGAGCCATAGCTTCCTTGATTGAGTTTATCCATCTGGAATGGGGTCTTAGGGTGGTTGCAGACTGCCAGAAATAGTGCAAATTGAGTCCACTTTAAGGGTTAGGGTTAGTGCTAGGGAATCATGGGAATTGGGGTTTTTTCTGAGACATTGAGCCTTCTCTGTCAGAGAGCTCTGGTGCCACAATAAAATACAGTTCCCATGATTCCCTAACAATAACCCTAACCCTAAAAGTGGACTCAATTTGCACTATTTCTGGCAGTCTGCAACCCTCCTTACTCTTTTCCTACTGCCTTCTACTTCACCAAGCATAATTGTTTTTCTAGTGGACCATGTATTCTCACGGGAGCTTATTGCACTCTTTAAAACCCATGTTACTTTTTCTGGGTTCAGTCTTCATTCAGGATACACCTGGACGTTATTGCATGGGGCATCTCCTTAAATCGCCCTCAGATCTGCCGTCCGAATCCAGACCGGGTAAACCACAGGTTGAAGCCATGCTCAGCTGGCCGATTTTCGAAGTTGAAAGCTTCTGGCTTTGAATATTGGCCTGCTGAGCTTGGCTTGACCTATGGTTTATCTGGTCTGGATTCAGGCAATGGATTCAGAGGGAATTTAAGGAGATGCTCCTGTGATAAAGTCTGGATGTATCCCAAATGGAGATTGAACCCAGAAAAGGTAATACAGCTTTTTAAAAAGTGCAATAGGCTCCATGATATGGCCAAAGTATGACAATCTGTTTAGCAATCTTGGTATCTAGGAAGAGTTCAGTTTTGATTTGCTCTAAGAACCATTTAGTTGTCTTTTTTAGCAGTCCATGGTATCCATAGAACTCTCCTCCAGCACCACATTTCAAATGAGATTTTTTTTTCAATTCAGCTTTCTTCACTGTCCAGCTTTCACAACCACAAATAGAAATGGGAAATGTATTGACAATCCAGACTTTGGTATTCAGTTATATATCTTTCCACTTTGGGATCTTGCCTAGTTCCTTCACAGCTGCCCTTCCAAGTCCCAGTCTTCCTATTTCTTGTCTGCAGTCTCCATTCTGATTAATGACTGAGCCAAGGGTATGGAAAATCTTCCACTATTTCAATGTCTTCTCTTTTTGCTTTAAAGCCATGTAAATCATCTGTGGTCATTATTTTTGTTTTCTTAATTACCAACTGTAAACCTGCCTTTGCCCTTGATGGCAGTCAACAACAACAACAAATGACTCCTGGCCCCCAGAGCCTCACAGATCCCATTAGGCCTGAGATTCAGGGAGGGCAATATCCTCCACAGGAAAAAAACAAACAGTAACAGAAGTGAGAGTTTAGAAATCACCAACAGAGCCTTACGCTTTTTTAATGTCATCTACAGAAGCATTTCGGGGGAGTCCCAGAGCTTCATAGTACTCCACCATGATGAGTAGAAACTTTCTGCAGACCAAGTGAGGAGGACGTTGTCAACACAGTAAACACAGCCAGGGACTGAGTGTTATCTTTGGGCAGTATAACCAAAGTTTTTGGGTTCTCAACTGAGGTTCGAGGTGGTCATGGCCATCCACAAGGCTGGGCAATCCCATATGGAGAGCAAAAGGCAGTGGTAGTGGACAGTTGATCCTACAGTATATGAAAGATGACTTATGTTAGCGAGATGTACATTAACAGCTCCCAAATTCCAAGATAAATACAGTTGTTGAGAAAATGGGACCATGCCTATCTTGTTTATTCCTTTTGTGGGGGCATTTTTCTTGACCAAAATAAAACTAAGGTATGACTATGACTCTGGAGACCAAGGTTCAAATCCTGGTTCAGCCATGTAAACCCACTGGGTGACCCTGGGTAAGTCATACTCTCTCATCCTCAGAGGATGGTAATGGCAAAATCCTCTCTAAAGAAATTTGCCAAGAAAACCGAATAAGGTCACTTTAGGCTTGCCATAATTCAGAAACAACTTTAAGGCAGACAAAGCAAAGCAGCTTCATTTATATACCACTTCATAGACACACTATGGAGTGTCTAAGTGGTTTACAACTGTAAGCTCATTGCCCCCCAACAGCTGGATACTCATTTTAGTGACCTCGGAAGGATGCAGGCCTGAGTCAAGTCTGAGCCCTGGCGAGTATTGAGAAACTGTGGTTTATGAGTGAGTGGCTGCAGTATAGGCATTTAACCACTGCGCCACAACAATATGTACATAAGGCACAGGGGCCTGGAAAACTGGAAATATGCTTTTCAGAATGTTGACTACAGCTCTCTCATTTTTCACAGTTTCTTATACCCAGGTGTCCTTATCTTTCTGCAGTTCAATATGTCATACAGAATTTGGTAACATTACTTCTTTGAGCCACAACTCCTGGGAAGTTCTGGCTTATTATAAAATTAAATCCAGCATGGCTAATTATACAGTAGTTGTAATTCCAAAAGAGAAACTTTTAGATATTAGTAGCTATGGTGAGTTTGAGCATTAAAGAGAGGGAAAGGGTTAAGATAAGTCCTGTTTGACTAACACAGGGCTGGAGAACCTGCAGCCCTCCAGACATTGGGAAACCAATACTCCCATGATTTCCCAAGACATTGGATTTGCTGATGGGAATTAGAAACCCAATTACTTCTAGAAGGCTTCAGGTTCCCCAGTCCTAGGGTAACTCCTGGGACTGGATCGGGACAAACTACTTGGTCAAAACTTTGACTACTTGGATCTTTGACAGAAATCCATTCTTCATGGTGACAACCAGTTAGACCCCATTTGAGGCCAGTGTAAGTTTAGTGTCCAGATCTTTCTCTTTGGTTTATTTCCTCAACTATTGCATATAACCTTTGCTTTTCCCCTCTTCTGATTTGCTATCAACTGTGTGCAGATGATATTGTGAGACATTTAATCCAGAGCAGCCTCACCCACAGTCCAGTCCCCTACCAGTGTTGGGCTACAATCCCATCATTCCCCAAACAGCATGGGTGGAAATGATGGGTGTGATAGCCTAGCAAACCTGCAGGTGCCAGAGAGGAAAAGGCCACTATAGAATTCTGAAACAACTGTGTGATCCTGACTGGAACAACTACCTGTGTGAACTCACATAGAAAGAACTATCAGGCTGGATTGGAACAACCCAGGTTGCCAATGCCTCAATCTGTTTCTGCCAAAGAGTGTCCTGAGGGTACCAAAAGGCATCACTGTTGTGCAAATGTAAAATAACATTCCCTGCTCACAGACAGCAAAACTGCCCAGCTGATGGGTTTCTTTTCCTCATAAATGGACTATGGCTTAAAGTCTCCCACCTACACCTACCAAAGACAGGACCAGGCATACCTTATTGTGCAAGGAAAAACTGTCTTGGCTGCATGGTGGGTACAGTTCTAAGGTCTTGCAGGTGTTGGCCCACACCTGCACAGGCACAGTTGCTGCTGCCTGATGAGAACTTAGGATGGGAATGGGAATGGGAAAGGAACTCAGCAGTAGCTTACCATCTAATTCCTTTGTTGATGAACAGCACCAACAGCCAATGGGAAGCCCAAGCTAATTATGATGTCACCTCTTTGAATTTTTCACTGGAGAGATTATAAATCAGCGGCCCTCCACATGTACTACTCCCAACACCCCTTACCATTACTCAGAAGGTGGAACGGAATTGGAGTCCAACAACATCTGGAAGGCTATATATTCCTCAGTGCTGTTATAAACCTTAGATGTTTTTGAGGAGGAGGAGGAGCAGGAGCAGAAAGTTTTGCCCATGTTGCTATTTTCATATTCTTTATGCTGATATCTGCAATTATTAGGACTGCAATGAAATCCAGGGATACAATCATGTAATGCTCCAGATGTTGTTACATCACACTATGAACTATTCTAGCTAGGGCCACAGAGACCTGCAGTGCAACAAAATCTGAGGGCCCCATGATTCTCACCCCAGCTTTAGCTGAATAAGGCAAAAGTCCCTTTGAACTCAACAGGGCTCATTTCTGAGTAAATATGTGTAGGAATGCAGTGTAAGGCCCTTTCACACTACACAGTGATAGCACTTTATCTGTCGCAGTTGTATCCTATGAAAACCTGAAACTGACAATTTAGGGAGGGGCAGTCAGAGTTCTCAACCAGAGATCTCTTCTGGTGACTCTGATCAAACCACCAATCCCAGAATTCCATAGGAGGCAGCCATGGTACTTAAAGTGGAATCATAACACTATAATGTGAACATGCCTGCATAGTGTGAACATGCATGTAATTGGTTATATTAATCAGTCATATACATATACACACACACCAGTTGAAATCCAAACAATCCATAGATTAAGGATTTGTAAAATGCTCTGGGAGCCTTTTCGGTTGAAGGGTAGAGTATAAATACTATAAATAAATAAGAATGTTCTTACGAAGTATCAGGATCAAAGATTTGTTGTGCCCTATGAAATAGTTTAATTGCTAAACTTTGGAATATATCTAATGGTTTGAACAAGTGGACTCTGACTCTGCCGACCAGGGATCAAATCCCCACTCAGCCATAAAAACCTACTGGGTGACCTTGAGCAATTTCTCAACTTCAGAGGAAAGCAGAAGCAAACCCACTCTGAACAAATCTTGCCAAGGAAACTGTGATAGATTTGCCTTAGGGTCACAAAAAGTCAGAACTACTTGAAGGCACACAACACAAGAATAACACAGAGCTCCAAAATGCACGGCAGAAATAATCCAGTTTGAGGCCGCTTTAACTACCCTGGCTCAGTGCTAGGCATTCTTGAGAATTGTAGTTTATTGTGGCACCAGAGCTCTCTGACAGAGAAGGCTAAATATCTCACAAAACTAGAGTTCCCATAGTTCCCTAACATTATGCCAGGGCAGTTAAAACAGTCTGAAACTGGATTATTTCTAGAGTGTGTTTTGGAATATATATGTGTATATATATGGAGTAGTATTAAATATATATGGAGTAGTATTAAATACTGAAGAGCAGCTACTCATCATGACAGTTCCACAATCACTCCATTAAGGAGGGTCCACATATTCAGACAGTTGTGTTCATCCTTATCAACAAATTAGTTTAACATTCCTGAACTACCCCAGGAGCAGTCTTTAGTAAAGCTAGTGAAAGTCAAACAGAAGCCATTATAGACTAAAGTTAACCATCCTAATAATATTTTGCATCACAATAAAAATTGGTCACTTTGCACCCTATTGAGAAAATCAGTTTTCCTTTCATCTACTGTGAAGATAGCAGCTAAACTCAGAGGAAACAAAGGAGCCTAAGGACGTTATCACACCAGGGGTCTCAAAGCAGCAAGAAAAGCGGCATGGAATCAATCCAGAACCATACCGGAATGATTCTGGTCGTGCAGCCGTAATTCCTCTTTGAAAGAGGAATTACAAAGAGCTGGAATGATGCAGCGATGGCGCAGGGATGATGCAGGGATGGGCGGGGTTTGCTGCGACGTCGTCTGATCACAGGGGCAAAGGATCCAGAATGATGCAGCGATGGTGCAGGCATGGGGCTGCTTTAGACCCCGTGTGATAACGTCCTAAGAGAAGTATCAGGCAATGTCTTTGTCTCAGACATTCCTCACTTCCTAAGCCAGTGAGGCCTGGATTACTGCACCACTGAGGTGGACTGAAACAATGCCTTTGATTAATCTGATAGAGGATTTTAATTTTTAAAAGTAAATGTTTAATACTAGCACTTAGGAAATCTACAGGTGGCAAATGTAATCTTAGAGGCATTTTCTCCTGTGGGGAAATAGGACGAACATAGTGTTTTTAACTGTGGCTGGTAAAACATATATGCATCATCTAAAAACAAATGATTATTTCTAACCCTATAAATATATTTACAATTTTATTTATTGTTATTATCATATATTGGATGATATTGGATCCAGAAATTGTTAGACTGCAACTCCCAGCATTCCTCACTGGCTAGTGAGGAATGCTCAGATGTCAGTTCAACAATATCTGAAAGGTCACATAATTCACATTCCAATATACAGCTTTGTATGCTCATATTTAATTTTTTAAAATCTTCCCTTTGGAACAATCTCCCTCCTTTTAAAAAACACATACCTTTAAGTGATTAATCGGCTGGAATCCAAACAATCCACAGATTAAAATTTTTTAAAACTGAGTTACAACCCTTTGAATTACTCTTTGATATCTGTAATTACTTCTGAGACATCACAGATAGTTCCCTGACCTCCTGTTTTATTAGAAACAGAAGGTATCGGCTAGTAAAAGTTGTGTACAGCTGAGGCTATCATACTCAATTTGGACATATCATAAGATGACATGATTTACTGGAAATAGCAAAGTAGAAGAAGAAGAAAAGGAAGCTAATGTTATAGGTGGATTGACTCAACCAAGGAAACTATGGCTGTGAGTTTGCATGATCTGAGCAGGGCTGTTGATGGGGACTCTTGGAGGTCCTTCATTCATAGGGTCACTGTAAGCTGAAGCCAACTTGTTGGCAAATTAACAACAAATTACTGATTACCTTGATATTATTGCTACTCTCTTTCTGTCCCTCTGTCTCCTGGAGGGTGGAGCATCAATGCTTTCTTATGGTGTATAGATGTTTAAATGAATGCCTAGCAGAACTCATTTTAGTGAATCAGTATTTAGAGAGATCTTGTAGCACCTTAGAAACTAACTGAAAGAAAAAAGTTGGCAGGCTAAGCTTTCATAGACTAAAGTCTACTTCTTCAGATTTCAACTCATGCTACTAACTTCTTTCTTTCAGTTAGTCTCTAAGGTGCTACAAGATCTCTCTACATATTGATTCTACAGACTAACACAGCTATATCTTTGAACTTTATCACTTTGGTGAAGTCTCTCTTAGCATAAACTATGTTCTTTAAAAATTCGTTGACTCTGGCTCTCTTTGTGTGCGTTCATCATTTGGTATCCCTTGACTTATGTCTCCTTTATTTTGTCTGAAGCTCTCAGATACCTCAGGAGTGCCAATAAGTTATTCATTTAGGAAAATTGCTTCATCTTCCTTGCTTATCAGTCCTGTCTCTCCAATCAACTCTACATGCCCTGTCATGACACCTACATATGATTTTGCCATTAGTATTGTATATCAATTTTTGTTGGATTAAGTTTGCAGAACTCATTAAGCTGCATCTACCGATTCTTAGGGATCACGTATTCTTAAATTTAAACTTAGGGCCTTTGCAGACTGGCAGTCTGCAAAGGCCCTAAGTTTAAATTTAAGAATATGTGATCCCTAAGAATCAGTAGATGCAGCTTAATGAGTTCTGCTAGTCCAAACTGGGGGCCTTTGCAGACTGCCAGAAATAGTGCACATTAAATTGAGGCACTGCCCTGGCTCAGTGCTAGGGAATCATGGGAACTGTAATTTATTGTGGCACCAGAACTCTCTGACAGAGAAGGCTCAATGTCCCAGTAAAAAATACAGTTCCCATGACTCCCTAGCACTGAGCCAGGGCAGTGCCTCAATTTAATGTGCACTATTTCTGGCAGTCTGCAAAGGCCCTTAGGGGGGTTGCAGACTGCCAGAAATAGTGCAAATTGAGTCCACTTTTAGGGTTAGGGTTAGTGCTAGGGAATCATGGGAAGTGTATTTTATTGTGGCACCAGAGCTCTCTGACAGAGAAGGCTCAATGTCTCAGAAAAAAAACAATTCCCATGATTCCCTAACACTAACACTAACCCTAAAAGTGGACTCAATTTGCACTATTTCTGGCAGTCTGCAACCCCCCATAGTCATAGGAAACTGCCTTAAACTAAGTCTGCTGATTGGTGTTTGTGGAAGCTAGGGACATCAATGGATACAAGTCATTCCCATATCGGAGACAAAACTTCTCCATGTATCAGTTGCTGCTGGGAATGTTAAAATAGAGGATGCAATTGCACTCATTTCCTCCTTTCTATAGGCAAGTCATTTGGCAGGCCATTGTGTGAACAGAAGGCTGGACTATACAAGTTTTCCATTTGTTCCAGCAGGGCTCATACCTTCTTATTTTCTTTTATGTCAGTATTATTATCTAGGAGTAGGAGTTGTGTGTGTGGTCCTCCAGATGTTATTAGACTGCAACTCCCAGCATTCCTCAGCATTGTTTTTGCTAGCTAGGTCTGGTGGGAGTTACAGTCTACTGACGTGTGGAGGGCCACATGATTACCAGTGCAGTTTTCCATAATTTTCCCCACCTAGTGCCATTCAGATGTTTTGGACCACAACCCACTGTCCAACACATCTGGATGTTGGGGAAGGCTAGCATACATTGGCTGGGGTAGTTACTGTTTACACTTCCAGACATTTCCTTACAGAGAAGATAGCAGAGGATAAGGTCTCAGATTCTTCTTTTCCCCTCCTCTCCCTGCACTCACAATTCTAATTCATAGAATGCCCCCAGGAACTAGAGGTAGCTTCTGTGATTTTTTTTCTAATTTAAATTAAAAATTAATTTCCCCAGCACAATGTATGTCTCTTTACTGCTACATCTGTATTTTATTTATTGCATCCCACTTTTCTTCCTTTTCAGGAAACAATATTTTATTTTCTTGGCAGTAAATCATCTACACATCAGGAACCAGAAGGGGCATTATATTGAGACAGAAAACAAAGGCCAGAATTCAGTATCACATGTAATCTGCAGTTATGCAAACATAACTGATCCATATTCATGATCCCTATATAATTACAATCATGGCACTCTTGCCACAATCATAATTGCCACTGCAACCTACACTGGGCGCACGTGGGTACCTTTTCCATCCCTCTCTCACCAGCCAGTAAGACTGCAACAGTCAGAAGCAGAACCCCATCACAATTCCTTATTGCAGCCTCACTCACTAGTTGGAGGGTGGAAAAAATGTCACTGCCCCTAAACTTTGGAATGGCCTGCTGGACGAGATCCGTCTTATTACGACACTTGCTGCTTTCAAGAAAGCAGTAAAGACGGATCTCTTCCGGCCGGCCTTCCCGGAATAACGCCCTCAAAGGGAAGAGTATATTTGGATTCTATTCTCCCCCCAATCTCTCTGCCGAATATGGTACTATAGCTGCCCTTGTTATTTATTGATCTTTTTAACTGTTATACTTGTTATATTTTAATTCTCTCAAGTTTAATTTCAGTTTTAAGGGGTGCGGGAGGCGGGTGGAGGTTGTGGGGAGATGGTATGTTTTAACTGTTGTATTTGTTGTAAGCCGCCCCGATTGCTGTGCAGAGTGAAGGAATGTGGGAGTGAAGGAATGTGGGAAATGCAGACCAAAAAAATTGAGAAGGCCATAATTGCCCACACCTGCTTTAAGTCATGCAAATGAAGTATTTGGTAAACTTCACCTCTGCTTATTTGTACATGTTTTTCACACTTCACATTTTGAACTGTGTAGTCCAACCTTGCAGATAAAAAAAATCATTTCTGAAGATCTTTATTTCTTCAAATATCTTGTTCCAAGCTTCTGGACCTTGCCAGCTTACCTCTAGTACTTTGTATGATCCTAATTATTCATAAAATTACGGTGGGACACAAACTGGAAAATTTTCACATCTACCTTTTATTATGTTTCTTTCCAGCGATCCAGGATTTATAAGGTTCACCTTGGTCTAGGAGTTATGGGAGCACCTGGAATGGGAGGGCAAAAGGGAGAAATTGCCCCTGCCTGGAACCCTATTCACTCTGCCCCAGAGCCGGCCAGAAATATCTGGAAGATGTGGTGTCATTCCCCCTCGTGTCCAGCAGACTCCTCTGGGGTGATGTGGCTGGATTGCTCTGCCTATGGGCAGGTTCCTTTCACCTTTGGGCCAACTGGAATTATCTATGAATACAGGGCTCCCATGCAAATGAATTATTCCCCTCTGAGATGGGCTGTTGATGTTTGGGAGCTGGCTCCACTTGCCTTCTTCTGGGATGGACTCTTTGTAAAGCTGGTTCCCTCTACACAAAAGCTTCTTTGTTCCATCCAAGAATTTCCTCATGCCACCCAGGAGCCCTTCTGAGCCATCCAGGCACTGCTTCCTTATTCCATTTGGTAGCTGATCCTGCTGGCTGTTGCCTGGCTCCTCAGGAGACAAAGTTACTGCTGTATTTCCAGGAGTGATCCCAACACAATCTGGTGCTTCTTCACTGTGACCCAAAGATGCCTTGCCTCCAACCGCTGGCCTGCACGCAGCAGGTAAATCCTTCAGTCCTTGAAGATCATCAGTATCTTCAAAAGGTGGCTCTAGTTGGTCATGTGGTTTGTTGCTCCCAGGAGGTGACTTGCATTCCTTCTGTTGTTTGTTCCAATTAGGTGGCAACTCATATTCAGGAGTTAAGAGATCTTGGGGCTCTGACTCACTCTGCTGCATGGGCCACTCATACACATATTCATAGACAGGCTCATACACAGGGGAACTCTTGTACCCATATTGCGTTTCGTATAATGGAGAGGTCTCATAACCACACTGCCACTCATATGGAGGAGAGTTATCATACCTGTACTGAGACTTTTTCCCCAGTGAGGTTTCATAGGCATATTGTGACTCAGATGGAGAGAATTCATAATCATACTGTGAATCATAAGCAGAGTAGTCACAGTCATACTGTGACTCATATGATTCGTAGACATTTTGTGGGTTACAGGGACATGAAGCCATATATTTACAATAAGTACCATTCTTCTTTGCAAATGACTGGGGAGATGTGCTTCTGGGAGACACTTCATAAGTAGGGTAATAGGTGGATTCATACTGTGGTTCATAAATGGAAGATGAAGGATAAGCATAAGACATCTCATCCTTCCCTGCCTCAAATCCCCCACATGTATTGTTCCACCTATCGTAGGAATCATATCCTTCAGGAGTTTCATCCTCTTCACCGGGCAATTCACAGTCAGGCTCCAACCCACATCCTTCATGCTCTTTGTATTCTGGTACTGCCTCATATTCTGCTTGTAATTCACTATCCACTGCTTCTCCGTTGTTGCTTTCATGCTCATCTGCAACTGCAAACACACATCAGTCATTGGATCATTTCTCTTTTTTTTCCCTCTTTTTTTTTTTAAAAAAATAGGCAATTTACATTCCATAATACATTTTTAACACACTCACCAGAAGAAATATTACCCCAGGTGGGAAACAGATGCCCACCTTCCCCATAAATGAAGTATTTATTGTTTTTGTGGGTTTTTCGGGCTGTGTGGCCATGTTCTAGAAGAGTTTCTTTCTGAAGTTTTGCCAGCATCTGTGGCTAGCATCTTCATCTCCCTCTGAAGATGCTAGCCACAGATGCTGGCGAAATGTCAGAAAGAAACTCTTCTAGAACATGGCCACACAGCCCGAAAAACCCACAAAAACTATGGATGCCAGCCATGAAAGCCTACGACTTCACAAAGTATTTATTGCCCTTAAGAAATGAACTCATCCAATTTTTCCCTTATCAACAAAAAAGGTGATTGATACTGTAATGTCCAGTCAAAGAGTCAAGTAAAATGCAATTAAGATGGAGTGACCAGTCTATCTGGAGAAGAAGAACATGAGATACTTCAAGGATCCATTGCAGGACTTCAGCACATCCAATGAAAATCAGTTGCATTTATGTGCATGTTTGGCGTAATATTCCCATAAGTTGGGGTGGAGAACTCCTGGTGCCTGGGGGTGCAAAATGGCCTTCTGCAGGACCTTGGAAAGCTGGTTCCACCACCTCCAATTATACTACTACTACTACTACTACCAGAAATGCACCCACTAGGAATTGGAAGGGGGGACACCTCCATTTCACCATGGCTTTCCCTCAGACTCTTTTAGGCTAAGGAGAAATCTTTGTTTCAAATGGGATATAAACTTTTTGGTCTATTTTGTGGGTGAAGAGAGGTCCACTCAGGCACACAAGAGCCTGAGGAAAATGAAATATGTTGAAATTTCTCCCAGCCTGCATCCAGATCAGACAGCAATGAGACATAGGGCCTCGGCAGATGACTAATAAAGTCGTCTCCGAGGCAAGGAAGAGGAGGGGCAGCCGCACGAGCGGCACCCCTTCCTCCTCCCGAGGTTGCCCTCGGAGCTGCCGGCCCTCCGCATGGCTGGAGCTCCGGGGGCAACCTCCCGCCGCAGCGTCCTCACACGCTGCGGCGGAAAAGCCAGGGAAAGTGCGCCCGATGCGTTTAGGGCGCACTTTCCCTGACTTCTGAAAGGAGCGCCAATTTAGCACTCCTTTCAGGGACGCCGCCGGTGCGCCACGATGCAGCTGCCGTGGTCCCGCGGGGCACCGTCCCAGGGCATCCCGGACGCCCTGGTCTGCTTCCCCCCATAGAGAGGTATTTCTGATGGGGCCTTTGCAGACTGCTAGAAATAGTGCAAATTGAGTCCACTTTAAGGGTTAGGGTTATTGTTAGGGAATCATGGGAACTGTATTTTATTGTGGCACCAGAGCTCTCTGACAGAGAAGGCTCAATGTCTCAGAAAAAAAACAATTCCCATGATTCCCTAGCACTAACCCTAACCCTTAAAGTGGACTCAATTTGCACTATTTCTGGCAGTCTGCAAAGGCCCATGGTCACCTCTGGCTCTTTCAAGTGTTATCTTGCAAGGAGGGAAAAGCCAAGAGCCAAGGTGGGAAGAGCCATCTCAGTGATGGTGCAGGAGGTTGGGGGATTAAAATGGATCCACTGTTTGGTTTGTTTGATGATTCTGGAGTGTTGAGTCTGTTGAGTTAGAAAATGTCCTTTAGGTTCTGATGGAGCTTTGCCAAGACAGGTTGTACTTGGTAAGAATGAATGAAGGGAGTTAATGGATATCTGAGACTCTAGAAATTCCCTGAATAAATCTGCTACCCACTTAATTGAAAGATAGACTGTCAGAATTAATCTGAGCTACCTATTCATATTTACATAGTATCTTATCTCCCAGACAGTGTCCTTTCCATCTGTTTCATTTGTTATCAAGTACAATTTTTCTTTCATGTTATGTCTTAAATACAGTTGCTGACTATTAAGAGGAGTATAATCATCTACAAGAAATGAATAGTTAGATCAAACTAGAACACCAGGCAAGAACTCAACTTCTCTGCTTGTATGAGGAAGAAATCCAAAATTACTAACCAGCCTAGTACAGGAGCATTTTTTTTAAAAAAAACACAAACTTTTTTTCTTCCCTTCAAAAAAGGAAGGAGATGCTCTTCTGTATAGAATGGTAGGGCTTTATACTTTCTAATGAGTCATGCCTTCTCATGATGTCACCAAAGTACAACAGTTTCCAGGGAGAATTCAGGCTTGATCTGTTCAAGGGCCCATTTGTTTGTCTTTTTGGCTGTCCATGGGATCCTCAGCACTCTTCTTCAGCACCACATCTCAAATGAGTTGATTTTCTTTTTATCCATTTTCCTCACTGTCCAGCTCTCACATCCTTACAAGGTGATGTGGAATATAATGGACTGGACAATTCTAACTTTAGTGCTGTTGTTATCTTTACATTTTAGGATCTTGTCTACTTCATTCATGGATGCTCCTCCCATTCCTAGTCTTCTTATTTCTTGACTGCACTCTCCTAACTATTTTGATTTCCTCATTGACTAGGTTTAATTTATGTAAATCCTCCATTGCTATTATTTTTTTCTTCATGTTCAGCATCAAGCCTGCCTTTGCACTTTCTTCCTTCACTTTTGTTAATAATTGTTCCAAGTCCAGGAAGTTTTCCACTAGTAGTATGGTCTTATCTGCATATCTTAGATTGTTGATATTTCTTCTCCTATCTTTTGTTAAGGAAAAAGCAACATGGGATCTACAGTAATAGAAATAAAAATATGTATGTGAATGTCAAAGTGACTAAGCAGGAGCAATCAGGAAGATACACAGGTGAAAAAGATAATATAAGTAAGAAGCCTTGAGAGCCAAGGACAAAGTTATAGAAGGTATATTGAGAACACCTGTGATAGATTGCAAACACCTGAGACTCATTAAGTGGTCAAGGTAAAGTGATGAAACACTTGGGTTGGTCTTAGGTATGGGATGATCTATGTGGACCAATCAAGATGTATGTACACACCCACTGGGTGGAAACTGACTGGTGGGTGGTGTCTAACAATGGCTATAAATTGCAATGTTTGCTAATGTATATTGTGGTGTAGTGTATTTTTGGAGATATTGTGAAGTGTAGAGATTGTGATTTGTAGGGCATATAGTATTTATGTATATAGTAGAATAAAGTAGATCTTTTATATAAGACTACTGAGTTGTCTGGTGTCTTGAGGGAAGATACAAGAGCCAGAGGAATCCTGGAGAAGTTTGGAGACATCTCAGGAAGAAGAGTGAGAAGGCTTGGAGAGTTTGTCAGGGTCTTCAGCCTATTCTCTGAAACTCTGCTGCTTGGGAAAGAAGCATCAACCACTGATCAAAGCTGGTCAGCTCTGCTGCATAACAAGGTGGTGAGTTAGAGCCAGAGGTGAAGAGCTACAACTCCCATCATCCCTGACATCTTTACTCCTCCTTCTGAGTCTAAACCTGCTTTTTGGATTCTATTTTCTGCATACAATCTGAAGAAGTAGGGTGATAATATGCAGCCTTACCCGACCCCTTTGCCAATTGGGAACTGTTCTGTTTCTCCATATGTTGTTCTAATAGTAGCCTCTTGTCCTAAGGTTCTCAGATTTAACAAAACAAAACAAACTAACAAAGCTTTATTTCTGGATGTCTATTTCAAAAGATGTCAAAGAGAACATATGCATGATCTCTTAATGCAGATTAGTTATGTTAAGTCTTTTAACAAAGGATTATAGGGAGATTAAAGGAAGGTTCATTTCCTCTCAATTAATCCTTATAGAAAATCTAATCCACATCAGTAATTGTGTGGACAGAGCCATTGGATGATAGCTATTCAGGTTTAATTAACATTAACATGGAATACAAAAGCATGATGTAAAGCTGTGATAAACAAAACTCAAACCTTATAGTTTGAGGCTATTTTCTGAAGTTTTTGACATAACTTTATGTCTGTGAATAACTGATTGCACTGGGACTTGTTCAAGTTCTATGAACTTTACTCTTGCCCATAAAGATTGTTCCTCACCAGAAGGCTCAGCAGATTTCAGCTCTCTGTCATCCTTTGCTTCTACTTGCTCAGAATCCTTCTCTGGAGACCTGGAAAACCATTATATTGGGTTACCAAAAAAAAAAAAGTCATCAGGGCACCTCCAGATGGGTTAGATGGGTTATGTCTGTTCAGAGACTGTGATATTTACTGCTATCTAAAATATCTCATTGTCATTTTTGTGGTCCTGGGGTTTGTTGTTGTGTGTCTTCAAGTCATTTCCAACTCATGATGATCCTAAGGAGAACCCATCACAGGATTTTTGTGGCAAGAGAGTGTGTGGCAAAAGGGTTTGCCTTTGCCTTCCTCTAAGGCTGAGAGAGTGTGACTTGCCCAAGGTCACCCAAAAGGTTTCCATGGCCGAGTGGACATTCAAATTGTGGTCTCCAGGGTCATAGTCTAATGCTCAAACCACTGGCTCTCTGGTCCTAAAGTATTTTTTTGTCAAAACCTAGCCCGACTGACAACTCTTCCCCCACCCTTGAGTGGATTTCTGTTTAATTGAGACATAACAGATCAAAAAGTATCCTTCAGTTCAACTCCTTTATCTCCTTAAAAAAATAAAATTAGAACTGTAAAATTGTTTTTAACATTGTAGTGTTATAGGGCACCAGTTACATTTCACTTTTGAACTATAGCACTATAATTGTAAGCATTTTTTTCCAAAGAAGAAGAAGAAGAAGAAGAAGAAGAAGAAGAGAGGACAAAATTTAGCCTTCAAAACACCTCAGCAAACCATGTCCCAATTTTAAAACAAAACCAAACAAAACTTCCAGATCCTGGTCCAGATCCAAGAAATCACCAACAACAGTCCCCCAAAATGAATGGAATTAGTGAATGTGGAGGCAGCAAAAACAAGCAAAACCCAAGGAGATATAGCTCAAGAACTCATACCTCTTTAGATCAATTTGGAAGATCTCAGAAAGGGAAATCCTTTCCTTACACTCAACGAAATAAAAAAAAAAAAGATTATCTTTATTTTCAAACTCTATCAGATACTTTTTACTTTTTTGACAGATCCAGAAAATGTCCAGGGCCTCCTTGAAAAATTTCTTCTTGTCCGATGGGGGAAAAAAATAGTAAAATAAATTGATAAAAGGCTCATCCTTATGAGTTCAGAGCCTGTAATTCCTATTTTTCAGAAACACAAAAAATTAAACAGCAGTCATTCATTTTGCTGTTGTCAGGGAAACATTTACTTGAAACAGTATTTACCACTATATTTCACAGATGCAGCAGACAAATCAAATATATTACATTTTTATGCTAAGAAGGTGCAGCCAATTTCTGTGTTACTTTTTAAACACATGATGGTATAATCTGTATGTTGCTTCCACAGCATGGAGAAAAGGAACAGAAACTTTATATATAGCCCTGTTGAGGGAGTCCGAAACCAGTGTTTGAAGATCAGAACAACCTATCTTTGTTCTGAAGTATATAAGAAACATTACATGACGAGAACTTTTAATACCTATCCTCTGCAATTTAGTAATTCCAACCAGAGTGTAGTTTACAGGATGGAGGATGTTTGTTTCTACTCATAACAAAACCTATGAACAGTACATCTCAGGGCAAGCCTGAACTCAAAATGCTTCACACAAAGATGAATCAACCTAACAATTCTGAGAGCCAAAATTAGTTTGAGTGTTGGACCAAGATCTCCACAAGGTCTTGATTCAAATCTCCACTCAGTCATGAAAACCTACTGGGTGTCCTTGGGCAAGTCAAACTCTATCTGCCTCAGAGGAAGGCACAGGCAAACTGAAGAAAACCCCATGAAAGATTTGACTTAAGCTTGCCAAAAGTCAAAATGTTTTAAAGGCACACAACAACAACTCAATCTTGTTGCCAGCTGAGATTAAATATATGTGTTAAAATAATGGTCCAGTTCTAGCCATCACTATTTACAAACTTGTTCAGCTGTGCGTGTGTACAGGTAAAGTGTGTTTGGAATTCCAGCTTTAATCTTTTGATTGGATCATATGACTCTAATTTTTAATGTGAATCCTAAATTAGATGTTATTAAGTAACTGCTATGACCTAAATGATCCTGATAATGTCTACTAGCAGATGGATAATGTGAAGCCATCATGTTTAGTTCCATTGCCCTTGCAAAAAATAGCCAATGAGGGGATATAGAAAGAGGAAAACTGTGAGCGTGATGATGTCCTTGGTCCAAAACACACTGCAGAAATAATCCAGTTTGAAACTGCTGTCACTGCCCTGGCTCAGTGCTAGGGAATCATGGGAATTTTGTAGTTTATTGTGGCACCAGAGCTCTCTGACAGAGAAGGCTAAATGCCTCACAAAACTACAATTCCCAGAGTTCCCTAACATTGAGTCAGGGCAGTGAAAGCAGTCTCAAACTGGATTATTTCTGCAGTAGGTTTTGGACCCTTGTCACATGTCATCTTTAGTACTGTTACAGGGAGACAAGTATCAGAAATGCAGCCCTGTAGAAGCAATGCATCTCTACATTTAAAGGGCCTTTACAGACTGACAAAATAATGCAGCTTGAGGCCACTTTAACTATCCTAGCTCAGTGCTAAGGAATCATGGGAACTGTAGTTTATTGTGGCACCAGAACTCTCTGACAGAGAAGGCTCAATGTCCCAGAAAAAAATACAATTCCCATGATCTCCTAGCACTGAGCCAGGACAGTTAAAGTGGCCTGTCTTCACCTCATAGGGTTGTTTGTTGTTGTTATTGTTCCACAAAAGGATATTATGTTTTTTCAAAACTTCTGATTTGTATAATTCTTGGCATCTAAGTGCCAGATACTGAAAAGCCTGTTTGGTTTTCTAAGGGTTAGCTAGAAGTCCATTATAGGTAAGGAAAAGCTAAAAACAGTGTGTGTTTGTTATCCATCTGAATTTTTGCCTTGAACCACTGACTTGGTTTGAAAATTTACTCAGAAACTGGGTATCCTACCATCATTTAATTCTCTTGACTAAATGTTTATTTAACTACTGTACTTAACTGATTTATTTATTCATTGAACCACTTTTCCCACCTTAACCAATTCTCTGTGTTATGAGATGGCTAGCTGGTCTTTCATCTTCAGGCAGCTCAGGTATAATTCCTACCTTTTTCTGGTTATTATGTTTTTTAAATTGAAGACTTTGGGATCCAGAGAGAAGAAACACAGGGATCTTTTGGGGCCAAACGTAATTGAAACACCTGCAAAAGAAGACAACAAATTCACTGCTGGGAACTCCTGATCAATGTTAGTGGGCTACCAACATTCTCACCCTGCTACTTGCCAGACACTACTGCATGCATCTTCCTCAGTCCCCTGGCATGGTTAGGATGGCAAAAGTGTCTGCCTTGTGAAGTGTGCCAGCTCACTAGCCTTATGAATGTCTAGATAGGAGAAGCCTGAAAATGTTCAAAAACAGCAGTATGGCCACCAGAATTAATTACTTGAATATACAGGTATTCCACACCCCGACACCGAAGTATCTGTCAGAGAGAATCACCTATGAATTGGAGGCACATAATATTCATCTCATTTCTTATGGAAAGGGGCTCAGGGGTGTGCCTACTCACATTGGGCTATGTACTCTCACAAGAAACCTGTGAAGCCTCCGTGCAGGTGAAATAAAAGGAGGAACATCTATTTGCAGATGTATACAGAAGTAAAGAGATGGCAAAGGCTATCACTGGGAGAGGAAAGATTTTGCTGTACCCATTCAATACAGACAATATATATCATGCTAGATGTGCATCAAAACTCAGGCAGGTTCATATAGGGAGAGAAAAACTTCCAGATAACACAGACCCCATTCAGATAGTGTAGACTCCCATTTTAAACAATATATATATATATAAAATACAAAGTTCAAAATAAATATTAGTCTGCTCTTAATAAAATCAGACTAAAACCAGAAGCAATAAGAAAACACCACAGCTTGGACTTCCATAAATGAGGCCTTTTTTAATAAAGTTCCAATAAAAGAGTCGAAATGGGCTACTTATGAAGATATATTAGAAAGAAATAAAGTTAAAAACCTTAGATCAACTAAGAGAAGAGGGAATGCATCTCACTTGGTTTTCTTACTTCCAATTAAAAGAAAGATTTACAATAGACACCAAATTGGACAACATAAAAGATCCAGATCCGAGGTTTGAAGAGACTGTGAAATCAGAGGGGGATCATAGGATTAAAAAGCTATACAAGCTTATATTATCATTTGATATGGAGGAAGAGATTATCAAACCGCAGATGATAAAATGGGCCCAAAATATAGGACACTCTATAGATTCGAATCAATGGGGAAAGACTTGGTCCAAAAGATTGAGATACACACTAAGCAACAATTTAAAAGAAAATTACTATAAAATGTTATACAAATGGTATATCACGCCATTCAAATTATCAAAAATTTACAGAAATGGAAAAAATAAATGCTGGAAATGTAAGCAAGAATTGGGCACATTTTATCATATATGGTGGGAGTGTAAACAGGCTAAAAGTTATTGGAATGGAATACATCATGTAATGGAAATGATCTTAAACTTTAAGATTGTAAAGGAACCAGAGAAATTTCTGTTAAATATAAATAATGATGATGCTCTAGAAATAAGACATGGCAGAGTATTATTTTATATGACTATAGCAGCTAGGGTGGCTTATGCTTCGAAATGGAAGCAAACAGACATCCCAGAGATAAAATAATGGATTTGGAAATCGTATGATCTAATGGAAAATGATAGACTAACTCAAATTCTACAGAAGAAAGATCCCAAGATATTTATGGAAACATGGAACCCGTTTATTGAATATGTAAAACAGTAATATGGTCAGGTATGGGGAACTGGTATAGAACAAAATGTATAAACCGAAAAATAAAATATGTAAGAATGTTTAATGTGTAAGTATGTGTAAAAAAGTTCAAAATGAGATACATAAGGTGGATACATAAGGGTTTATAAGGTCAAAATATTGGATAATACCAAATATATTGAAAAAATGAAAATGACGAACTGTGGAAATTAGATAAGGAGAAAATACTTTAGGACGAATAGGGGGAAAAAAGAGAGAGAAAATAGAATCAGTTGGTTACAGAAGGAGGTTAGAATGCATTGTAAGTGATGATTATTTGTAATTATTGACAGTGTTTTAGTAAGGGTTTTAGTAAATGTTTTTGATTTTTGCTTTATTTAGTAGATGCTGTTTGACTAATGTGATATAAACAATGTATTTGGAATGTTTTTAATTAATAAAAGTTTAAAAAAAGAAAAGAAAAGAAAAGACCACAGCAAATGAAACTGATGGCAAAACTAGCAGAAAAACTGAAGACTGCTAAAATCCAAAAGTACCCAAAATGCATCTGTTTTTCTTTGAAGTATACAGTTTTCTTAAAGCTTAAAACCTTAAAAGCACAATTATGAAAACCATGGAACCAGAATTCCATGCAAGCTCAACCCTATTCTGTATAAAATTACCTTCAGGATATGTGTCTACGGTGTATGCAAAACATAAGTGAATTTACAGTTTAGACTTGGGCCTCATGTCCAAGATATCTCCTTATGTACATGCAAATATTCCAAAATCCTCCTTCCAAAAAAACCCTCCCAAATCCAAAGCACTTCTGGTCCCAAGTAATTGGATAAGGAAGATTCAACTTGTACTACATTTGTTATTTTGTTGCATTTTACTGCCAGAGATTAGGAAAGAAACTTGAAGGATTTTCTACCTCTTGTGTCAAAATAACACTTGCTGGTTTGGAATCCTGTATGCATCTTAATTTGGGAAGGAGATACCCACTGATGCTCTGCCTCAGACTGCAAAATGTTGGTGGCCAACCCTGTGTATGAAACCTGATTGCCACCTACAGGCTTTATAAACATTGAATCATTGCTGTATATGACTTTGGAGAGCCAGAGTGGTGTAGGGATTTGAGTGTTGGACTAGGGACGTTATCACACGTGGCCCACAAAGTGATAATAAAGTGAAATAAGAATAAATCCAGTAATAAACTGGACGAAAGCCCACAATACGCAAATGGCTATCACACACAATTACCTTCATCACACTTTTAAGGAAAGCGCTCCCGGGAACCGTATTTGCCGTTCACACACAAGTGAGAAAATCCTGCACAGTGCTAGAAATGCTCTTCTAGCACATGCACAATACAGCCGCAGCTGTCACTTGCCGCGGCTGTCACCCCTTCCCAAGCCGGCTCTCTGAGGAGGTCCTCCTTGGAGCAAGGCCCCGCGCAGGGTTGGCGCTCCGAGGAGGTCCTCCCCAGAGAGCCGGCTCTCTGAGGAGGTCCTCCTTGGAGCGAGGCCCCGCGCAGGGTCCGTGCTCTGAGGAGGTCCTCCTTGGAAAGCCGGCTCTCTGAGGACGTCCTCCTTGGAGCGAGGCCCCGCGCAGGGTCCGCGCTCCGAGGAGGTCCTCCTCGGAAAGCCGGCTCTCTGAGGACGTCCTCCTTGGAGCGAGGCCCCGCGCAGGGTCCGCGCTCTGAGGAGGTCCTCCTCGGAAAGCCGGTTCTCTGAGGACGTCCTCCTTGGAGCGAGGCCCCGCGCAGGGTCCGCGCTCCGAGGAGGTCCTCCTCAGAAAGCCGGCTCTCTGAGGACGTCCTCCTTGGAGCGAGGCCCCGCTCAGGGTCCGCGCTCTGAGGAGGTCCTCCTCGGACAGCCGGCTCTCTGAGGATGTCCTCCTTGGAGCGAGGCCCCGCGCAGGGTCCGCGCTCCGAGGAGGTCCTCCTCGGAAAGCCGGCTCTCTGAGGAGGTCCTCCTTGGAGCGCAGGCGGGGAAATGCTCCCCAATACGTATTGGGTTTTCATACCTACGGTAAAAGCAAAATGATTCCCGTCACGCAATTGCAATTCCTAAAGAAACCGAAATTCAAAAGATCTCGGTTCTTTCTGCATTCTGTCGGGGTTCTGTCGGGGTTCTGTGCAACATCGTGTGGACACACGGAAAAATAATACGTGTTAGGTTGGGATTTCGTTTGGATTCTGTCTGCATTGAGCCCCATGTGATAAGGTCCTAGGACACTAGGAGACCAGGATTCGAATCCCAGCTCGTCTATGGGAATCCACTGAGTGATCTTGGGTAAGTCATACTCTTTCAGCTACAGAGGCTGGCAATGGCAAACCCCCTCTGAAGGAACTTGCCAAGAAAACCCTATGATAGGGTTGCCATAAATCAGAATAGTAGCTTGTGTATTGGACTAGGACTCCTGGGGACAAAGTATGGCTAAGCAGGAATGGGAAAAGAGAAATATCAGGGATCTGCAAAACTTTGTGGAAGGAAGACAGAAACAGTGTGGATGAAACAGAAATGAGGGCTGGCCAGACATACAACAGGGAAAGTCTGGGGAGCAGGAGAAACCCTCATGAAGGCCTCGTTCCCACTATGGTTTAAAACGAATTGCTGACTGGGTTATATGTGTGTTGTTCCCACTTGAAACTGGTTCCAAACAGATTGCACTTAGTTTCAATCACGATGAAGCAAGTCAGACACAAAAGAACCGCTCTTTCCTGATACTAGTTTTTTTGTTAAGAAAGTGGTTTTTTTTAAAGAAGCGATTAGCAGGCATGTTCAGCAAGTGGGAACAAAGGACCTGAATCGCATCAAGCTGAAAGAGAGGGATTACTGTGGCAGAGGGTTGGCACATCCCTCACC